>OY757908.1:5200195-6587695 GCA_963585895.1 Sepioteuthis lessoniana
GTCGATCACAATACAGTAACCAAGATGTTTGAAGGAATTTTGCTTGGGAGGCAAGAACTTTGATGATTAGACAAGGCCAGGAAGGACTAAAAATATGGATTCCAAGGCTGTGTTCCAAGCCATTGAGGTAATTCTGGTGAATAGCACTTAGAGAGTGTCAAGCAAGCTCAGCATGTCTTTGTCCAATGTGGTTTAACACCTTCATATCCTTGGCAAAGCATCCAGAGGTGCCAAATTGTATCTTATGTTATGAAAATGTTGTAAAACTTTCGACTCACAGTAAGATAATTGATAAAATTGAAAACAACTTGTATTGTTAATATAAATACATTTATCATAGCATGATGCTGATCTTAGACTGTTATTTTGCATCGTGAGATTTATTATTATTGGGTTTCAATTGTTGCACTCAATTATTATATATTTTTTTTGTTGAAATATAAACTCTGTTAATACATTATTCAAAATCTGAATTTAAATTAATTTTGATATTTCTTTTTTTTTTTTTTCACAGATATTCTGGCCAGACGAAAATAAAACTCTGTGTAGTATATAAAAACAATTTGTTATCTTTGTGAAAAAATACTGTTGAACTCTCAAGAAAAAATATTCATTGAACAATTTTTCTTATAAAAGCTGTTAATGAAACTGTCTAAATGTTGACAGTAAAAAATTTACAAACAAAAATATATCAAAATAAAACCATATACTTGTAAAACATCTGATGATTCCTCGGCACAAGTCAAATTCGGTGATACACATAAGAATACACAGAGAATAGAAAGTCCATTCTTGTTAATCATGTGGCGTCTTCATTGCCCAAGAAGAAAATCTGATACTACATATGTGAACACGTACTGGAGAGAAATTATATTCTTGTGAAGTGTGCAGCTACTCCTTTCCAAATACCTATGAGAAAGAAATGATAATCAGAGAAGAAATGTGAATCTTCTTTTCATAAAAGGCATCTTTGGGAGCACATTCTAAAAAGAAATTATATTCATGTTAAATGTGTTATTGTTTCTTTTTAAAAATGTCTAATATAGTGGAAGATATGGAAGCACCAGCTAAAGAGAAACCACATTCATGTAAAGTTTGTGATAGTTCGTTTTTATCAGAGACAGCTTTAGTGAATCATATACGAGTACACACAGGTGAGAAACCATATTCATGTGAAACGTGTGGAGCTTCTTTTACACAGAAGTCACATGTAGGGCAGCATATGCGAGTTCATACGGGAGAGAAACCATATTCTTGTCAAATATGTACAGCTGCTTTTTCCTCAAAGCAAAATTTGGTAGTTCATATGAGATCACACACTGGAGAGAAACCATATGCTTGTGAAGTATGTATATCCTCCTTTTCAGCAAAGAAATATTTGGTAGCTCATATGCAAACACATACTGGGAAAAAACCACATTCTTGTGAAACATGTGGAGCTTCTTTTGCACAAAAAGGATATTTAATGTTACATATGCGGACACACACAGGAGAGAATTTATATGCTTGTGAATTGTGTAGCTCTTCCTTTTCTGTAAAGTCAAGCTTGAACCGACATATGCGAATACACACTGGAGTTAAACCACATTCATGTGAAATGTGTAAAGCTTCCTTTGCACAGAAGTCACATTTAGAGCAACATATGCGGGCACACACTGGAGAGAAACCATATTCATGTGAAACATGTGGAGCTTCCTTTGCACAGAAATCACATTTAGTTCGACATATACGAACACACACTGGAGAAAAACCATATTCATGCGAAATCTGTGATTCTTCTTTTCCTTGGAAGTCACATTTAAAGCAACATATGCAATCACACAGTGGAGAGAAACCATATTTATGTAAAATATGTGACTCTTCATTTTCATTGAAGTCACATTTAGGGCAGCATATGCGAACACACACTGGAGAGAAACCATATGTCTGCAATGTGTGTGGGTTTGCATTTTCACGTGATTCAAATTTAAAAAGACATATGTTGACACATACTGGAGAGAAACCATATTCTTGTGAACAGTGTACATCTTTCTTTTCAGCAAAGAAATACTTGATAGTTCATATGCAAATGCATAATGGAGAGAAACTATGATTTTGTAAAGTTTGTGAATTTTCTTTTTTATATAGGTTAATTTTTGTGAGCTCTACGGAAATATACACTACGTGAAGTGTGTTTGTCTTTATTTTCAAACAAGTTATCTCTGGTGGATCATATATTGCTATTTATCACAGGAGAAGAAACCTTCTCTGTTATGTATTTTCATTTAATTGACAATACATTTTATAAAACATTTGCACAGTAACACAATATTCTTGTCATATTTGTTTATCTTCATTTCCTTATAATTCATCTCCATCAACATTTATCTAGATGCACAAAAGAGACCATATTCTTGAGATGTGGATCTCAGTTTTTCATTGAAGTCATATTTTGTATTGTATATCAGATTTGGTTTTGGTTTTGTTTGTTTAATGGCATATCAACTCTTTTTAAGTTATTTAATGCCAGAGCCATTCTCCTAGAAGAACAGTAGTGGTACTATTTAACCCATATCTGGGAGGATAAGGGGTTCATACCTTCCCTAAGGGTATTTGCCCAAAAGTGAACGTAATAGCATGACTGGAGTAAGAACTTGCTTACTACGATTCAGCAGTCCATCGCTTTAACCATTACACCACCAGGATACCCCCCTGTATATCGGGATTAAAATGGAATATCTGCCTTGATTTTGAAAAAGTTTAGCAATTTACACTTCTCAACTTGTATATTAATTTCCTCTTGGTCGAAATGTCAATTTTTTTAAATATTGTTAATAGGGTCACATTATCAAAAAGATTTATTATTACAATTATATATCAAATAGTAAAAGGTTTACGATTAGACTTCACATATTCTTTTATAATTAAAAACCTTCTATACAATGATTTACTTTAAAAAGTCAAATTAGAATTTTCATTAAAATCAGATTTAGCACAAGATATTGCAATACACAAGCATGATTCAATAAATAAAACAAATCTTTTTGAAATATACAAAATACACTTTTTTCAGAATTTTTTCCCTAAATTGGCTAAACATGGGTTTGTCACTATGAGCCTGAGTCAAAAAGACAGTTCATCGAGTGGATACACACTGGTTACTGGTTATC
Source organism: Sepioteuthis lessoniana (assembly GCA_963585895.1). Classification (NCBI taxonomy): domain Eukaryota; kingdom Metazoa; phylum Mollusca; class Cephalopoda; order Myopsida; family Loliginidae; genus Sepioteuthis; species Sepioteuthis lessoniana. Next base: position 5,203,345 of record OY757908.1, read on the forward strand.
GTCGCAGGATGTGGACATGACGACACCAGTTCAAATCCTTGACGAGTCTGATTACATTTCACATAGCACTAATACCCTTGGGAAAGGTATGAATCCAAATATTCTCCCTCCAGCTATGGGTAAATAGTAGGGCAGACTAGGTTCTTCAGTCTTGGTGAGGCGACTAGTCTAGGAGAAGGAAAACCCTGAATTCAAACCTGTTAAACTCCGCTTAAAAATCGACCTTGTGTCATATCCTGCCCGAGCGGAGGGGTTGGTAAATAGGATAAAAAAAGTTCCGGGTGTAGCAGTCAGTAAAGAACGTTATGCTGACAGTTCCGGCACATGAAATGACCCATCATTCCTTTGAAAAAGGTGCAACTATAAACAGTGTTTTCTATTGCCAGCTCATTAAGCAAAATACACCTTATTTATTGCATGATCCTCACAGAAGGGAACCTAATAGGTATTACCCCTTTGGGTCTGAGTAGACCTGAGAGTAATGGTAATGAAGGAGTACACCCCTTCCCCAAACTGGTGCCTCACAAACAGATGTAGTTTAATGTTATACCCAGGTCAATAAATGGTTTCAAGTATTGCTATTCAACACTAATAATTCCATTCAACCTTATTCATTTATATACAGTTAGTTTCAAGCATTGCTATCTAATACCAATAATTCTACATTAATCATTTGTTTGTACACAGTTAAATGTTTTCCAATATAGAAAATGATTAGATATTTTTATTTGACCCTTTGATGACAGCCTAACAGGTACTACCACTTCATTTCAGAGTGGATCTGGGAGTAATGGCAATAAAGAAGTACTCCACATTCCCCAAAGCTCCAGAATTGTAGTCTCACCATCAGATGCTGACACTCCTTGGAGTAGCAGGGTCTTGCCTCTCTGCAGAGATGCATTTGGCATATTTTACACCCCCAACCAACGGTGCTTTATCAAAATGAATACACATATGTTAGTGTAATATGTACATAAGTACAAAATATAAGGAGACAAATTTTCTAAATTCCATTTTTACTTTAGGTAAATTCACTTTTTTTCTGTTTCACTTTTGATAACTTCTGTTTTGTATTTCATGGATAAATTACAATAAACTACAGTATAATATCAGTCCTATTCAAAATTGTTCATACGAAAATACATTCAGATTTTTGGACCAATCAGTGCCTCGACTCAATAGAAAAACCTTTCAAAACACTTTTCACTTGATAATCTGTACATTCAGTTGACAACAATCTGTCAAAACCCATTTTTGTCCTTTAAGGAACTGTAGGTTATTTAATCCTACAAACATATTTCTTTTGTACATCTACAATGTATTCTGATTCTAAATCTGTGTTGGTTGAAATTGAAACTTTAATAGAAATAATTCTTGAATATTGAGTTGAATCAAAACTCCTCTATGAAATTCGGAGAAATAATAAGAAATGTTTCTCTTTAAAAGTTCTTTATGAAGTGCAAAAAAACAAGATGAATCTATTTCCTTATTTTCTTCTTTTTCATCCATTTCTGAGTGAAATTTAAAAGATTAATAAACTATTATTATTTGTTTGTTTGTTTTTCCTCCTTGGGCATCTTCTCTTTTTACTATTTTCTCTCATCCGCCTTAGAAAAAGTGCATCTTTACACAGTGCATATACACTATTAAAACAATATCTACAAGGTGCATATGATAAGTTTCCAGACTTTTTTCGTATGGACACTTTTATTGATAGTACACACATGAAACTCTAGTCCCCTTCGAAGTAATCTACTCCGGCTGCAATGCACTTGTATCATTCCAACAACTTCTAGAAGGCTCCATGGAAGTCCTCTTGTGTGAGTGAGTCAATGATGTTTGTCACAGTCTCTTTCATCTCCTCAATTGTCTCATAACGACAGCCTCTGAGCTTAGGGAATAACTAAAAGTCGCAGGGAGCAAGATCTGGACTATAGGGAGGCTGAGGAACTGTCTTAATGCCCATCTTGGTCAAATTGCATATTATTCTTCTTCATGTCTAGATTGCATTTTTGAAATTCACCAGCTGTGGCAATCAGGCTTTAGTAGAGTGTATTCCAATTGCTGCTGTAGCTGTTGATTTGAACCTGAAATCATAAAAATTGGTCAATCATTTTATAAGATGTATAGCAATAACATAGTGAATTTTCAAAAATCTATAACAATTTTAAATGCCCATATGAAAAAAGTCTGGAAATTTATCGTATGCACCTCATATTTACAGATGAAAGTCTGTTAACTAATTCATCTGATAGTTCCTTTAAATTTCCTCTTAAATTTTTTTTCTAACATTATTTCTAAACTTATCCAATTCAATTGTAAATTTTTTTTACAATTGCTGTTTTTGATCTGATTTGGCAATTGGTTCCCAAAATATAATACTCTATTAGCAAAAATATCCAATTGTTTTTTCTCAAATCTGCCTTGACAGTAAATATCCAGTTTGAGGAGAAATATTAAAGAAAATGTCAACCATAATTTGTTATCTTATTTATCATTTTGAAAGTTTCAATTAGATCATATCTTTCTTCTTATGGTATTTCAATTCACAATTCCTCAACTTAAAAAAGAAAATTTACATCTGGATCACATCTTATTTTTCTTTCTATTAAAGTAGTTGATCTTTATTTCTTTATTCTCTCCCTGTAAATGTAATTGTTTACTTTTTTTATTAGTTTTGTCAATTTTCTTTGTATATACTCAAATCTCAATTATATACAAACACTAATTTCCATGTCTTGATATTGGAGTTCCGGCCTTCGTGGAATATTCAAAAAAAGGTTTTATTATATATTTTTAAAATAACATTTGGTTCACTTGAAATAGAATTTCTAACCATCTAATCGATCATTCCATTTGTTCTCAATACGATAGTGAAAAAATGATTTTCAGTTTTAAATGTATCATTAAAGCCAAATTTTACATTACTTTCCTCATTGAGTTTTTAGATTTCCTTGTTGCTTAGTTTCAATTCAATTTGAATGATTTTGGATCCAAAATGTTGTATTTTACATTTTTCCATGTTGAATTTTGATTTTCAAATATCTTCCTAATATGACAATTTAAACAAATTATTTGAATCTCCTACAAAAAAAATAGAATAATAAAGAAATTATACAAAAACAACAAAAGACCTTGAAAGGTTCATGAAAGAAACATGTCAACCATTTCTTTTAATGTTATTTAATCAACTAAAACAAGTGAGAGTCTTTGTGGTGTAATGGCTAACATACTGAACTGCAACGTTGTCGTGAGTTTAAAATCTAGTTGTGGTTTACATTCACTTGTGGACAAATATCTCTTGGAAAGATGGAAATCCCCCTACCCCCCAGTTATCGGTTAAATAATACTGTTATTGTTTTTCTACAAGGATAGCTTAGGCATTAAATTACCCATGATGATTGATATGCCATTAAACAAAGAAACCAAACCAAATCAAATCCGCTAAAACAAAAACTACCAGATAATTTAGATATTCTCAAAAATATTTCCATTATATCAGTAATCAATACATTATAACCGCCTAATGGGCCCATCATCAATTTGATGAAAAAATGTCATCATATAAGGAAGAATTTCTGTTGTTAAATTTAATGGTTTAAAACTTAATTCACACAATTAGCATAATACAAGTTATTTAATAAATAAGGTGAATTTTTCTGAAGGAGTTGACAACAAAAAGCACTGTTTATCATTGTGCCTTTTTCATAGAAATCAATTGTGATGAGCCCTTTCATGTCACAGAATAATTTTCTTTACTGATTGCTGCACCCAGAACTTTTTCTTTACCAGAGAGTCAGTGTGTTTCCTCTTCATGGACTGTCTTTTGGACTCAGGTTTGTAAGTGATAAATCCATGTTTATCCCATCAGTAAAGACTTTTTGACTTTTCTATACACATCACACATTCTTCTGTAAATTTCACATTGTTTGCACCACTCAGCCAGCAAAAATTTGATGAGAGGACTCTATTTGATTTGCTGCCATTGTGAATAGCCTCAAAACAAATGTTTTTGTGAGTTTAAAATAATTTTTGCTATAAACTAATTCTAAACAAGTTTGCATTTATGGAAAAAAATTCTGAAAAAAAAAACATTTTGATTTTTTTAGAAATATTCCCCTTATTTATTGAATGACCCTAATACATATCATAGGTCCCTCCCTAGTCAAAACTATTCCCCATATTTATTGAATGACCCTAATAAATATCATAGTTAAAGAGTTTCAAGTATTGCTATGTATCACTTACAATTCAATTAAACAACAGTCATTTGTTTACATACAGTTAAATGGTCAAACAGTTCATTTTCTGACTATTTGATTTAACATGTCATTTGTTTGCACACAGTTTAAATGTCGAACAGTTCTATTTGGCCCATAGATAGGACTCTATCAGGTACTACCACTCCAGGTTAGAGTGGACCTGGGAGCAATGGCAATGAAGAGGTACTCCACATTTCCCAAAGCTCCAAGGCTGGAACCTCACCATCAGATAGTTTAATGTCATATCCAGGACACTTGTTGTGGGGGTTTTACCCCTCTGCAGTTGGCATATTCTACAGACAACTGGGCTGTCATAATGTATAATTTAGAATATATGACTCATCATTATCATGTCACACTGCCAGCATAGATCTCCCTGACCCTTTCTCACCACCCATCTCTATCGTCCATCGCTCCCAGGCATCAAATGCTGGGGCCAGGGCGCCCTTTTTTATTCACGTGAAGAGCAATGCTGTTTAGACAAGTGGTCTGAGTCTGCATTATGGCAATCTTTCGATGGCTGTAATTTTATTCTCATCTATAGAAGACACCCTAACAGTTTCTTGATTGAACTGTTTGATTCTGGCTGTTGTCCTGAGGGATTCATATGCCCAGTACCTGATTAGGCATAAAAATGTATATTAATAAAATATAGTTAGCTATATTTAAAAATAAAGAGATTTAAATATCAGTGATAAAGCATATTAATATATATATATATATATATATGTGTGAATACAAATAAAAGCATTTTAAATGAGAAGGTGCTATCTCTAATTTAAAATCAGTTGACTATTTCACATCCCTCAGCTGCAGTATCTCATCTACTGAAAGTGATATCAATATATGCCTAATGAAGGCATGGACTGTTATTGACAGGTTATTGGTCTATGGAAATCTGATCTGTTTGATAAAATCAAAGGAGCTTTCTTCCAAGCTGTGGTTGTGTCTATACTACTATATGGATGCACAACAAGGACACAAACAAAACAAATGGAGAAAAGCTGGATGCGAACCACACAAGAATGCTGCTTGCTGTTTGAGCAAATTCTGAAAACAACATCCAACAAAACAGCAGCTGTACAACCACAAACCTCCCATCTTCAAAACCATCCAAGTAAGATGAACAAGACTAGCAAGGCATGGCTGAAGAAGCAAGGATGAATTCATTAGCAATGTTCTTCTATGGACTCCTTACAGATGAATGCACCATTGTTAGCTGACTAACAAGGACTTCCTTATATCTGCTTTGTGAGGACGCTAGATGTAGTTTGGAGGACCTACAGTGGCTGATGGATGATAGGGACTAATGGAGAGAGTCAGGAAAATCCCTTTGTGCCTCTTCTCAGCCTGGCATACCTCTTCCAACTGTCTGTCCTGTTCGACTTTGTCTCTCGACATCTCTCCTCCTGTGCCAGTCTTCCCTCACTTGCCGTGGCAGATTCCCTCTTTTTCACTGTTCGTTGGTTGACTCCTTTGACTCTCCCTTATTTCTTCTAGAGATCAACTGACCCTGTTATTCTGACTGTCCCCTGGTCGACCTGTTTATATAGAGGGGTAAGCATTCCTATTTCTGGACCCCTCTGTGGACATACACATACATACCCATACGCATATGCATATCTATGGTCAACCCACAACCATACACAAGCATACATTCACACACACACACACACACACACACACACACATAATTTATCATAAAGCTAAGCCTGTATATAGTGTCACATATATATATATATATATATATACATATATATATATATGTATCATGAAGGTGTAAATAACTGAATAAAACACAGATCTTCAATTTAATAAATTTCATTTCTTAAAATTGAATGAAAAGTTTGTATAAAGACAGAAGTTACAAAATTTTTTCTTGAAGAAAACATAATATGAGTCAGAATGTAAATATTTGAAGAGAGAAAATAAAGATTGATGAAATGAAGCCGTTTTGTTTAGCTGAAATCTAAATGGATATATTTTGTGCGTATGAAAGATCTGTGTGAGAGTATGTGAGAGAAAAATGGATGTAGCTTCCACTGAAATTTTCATCAGCTGATATAGACTGTAGTAGCAGTAGAAATAAATCTATGTAATCAATATTTTCATTCAATTAAAGATAATTAAGTGATGTTGAAGTTAAATAAATCCTTGAAGGAAAAGAATGTTATATTTTCATACAAAAGAAACAAACTGAAAGTTTTTTTTGAGTAGGCCATAGAATAAATCTATGAAACCTAATGGAGAAATATTTATTTCTTTGCTTATTTGTAAAACTGAGGTTAACTTGAAATTAGATTAAAAAAAAGGTGATGATTTATCTATGATTCTAAATGGCCCAAAAAAATGTATTTTTAATAATTTAGGAAGAAAAAATTTAAATCATTTTGAATTTTGATCCTTCAAATATTGTCATCTAGAAATTTCTAAGGGATTTTTAAACTTGTGGGAAAATGCTGATGAGTTACAGCTTCTCAAGCTGATTAACCAGGATTTGGCATCAAATAACCCACAAACGTTGATATGCCTTAAAATACCACCACCCAACCAACCAACATCAAGCACAAGTTCCCAAATTTGACTATGTTGCATATTTACCTGTGTGGCTTTCAAATCACTCTCAAAGAGAAGCAAAGCACAACATGTCAGCATACCAGCTACCACAATACTACCAACCACAATTGGTAACTCCTCCAGTTTAAACTGCTTTGCTCACATAATTTAAAGATGCTATAAACTAGCTCGGGCCAAAATATTGTAGAACTTTTCACTCACCTTAATATATGCCATTTGTTTAGCCATCCAAGTGCATTAGAACTGTTAAAAGTATTTTTGCTTTGAAGACTTTGCTAATATTTTTATTGGAAATAATAATTGGAATTTTGAAAACTGGAGGATAAAACAAAAATCTAAGATAATCAACTGAACATAATTCTAACATATGTGATGCAACACATTCAAATTTTAAATAAAGGTTAATTTTAAAGGCATGTCTACCTATCCAGGGTTATTTTATTCCTAGAACTTAGGGAATTGCTTTCTTTATATGTTTATATTTACTTCTTTTGAGTAGTTGCTTCTTATACCGGCTCATTGACTAAGTGGGCAGAGTGTTCGCCATTGGTCTGGGAGATCTGGGTTCAATCCCATGTTGCATCATACCAAAGATTTTAAAAATGATACTTGATACTACCTTGCTTAACACTCAGCAATATAAGATACGTATCAAGGGTAAAGTGGAGCAATCCAGGGAAAGGAGTAGTGTTCTCCCTTACATCTTGGTGTAGTAGCTATCAAAAAGGGAGCCTTCACGTCACTCTCGACTACGGTCGCCAACTTTACTACTTTTATATGATATCAAATATTCTTTTCACGCACAAATAATTTAAATCCAGTTGTATGGTCTCAAGTATTCTTATCTAAGACAAATTATATGGTTTTAAGAAATTATTTCTATCTAATTATAGACATTTGTTTGCACACAGTTAGATGGTTGCCCAGTTGGCTGAGGTTGTAGAATATACCAACTGCACCTCTACAGAGGGGTATGACCCCCACCAATGAGTGTCCAGGATATGACACTAAATAATCTGATGCTGAGGTTCCAGTGATGCTGGGGCTTTGGGGAATGCAGAGTACCCCTTCATTGCCATTGCTCCCAGGTCCACTCTAGCCTGGAATGGTAGCACCTTATTGGGCCCTATCTATGGGTTAAATAGAACTAAACTGCATACTTATGCTAAACTGAATTGTTTGAATTAGAAATGTTTGACTAAACTGAATAGCTTGAAATAGAAATGTTTGTGACAATTAAACTGAGTACTTACATTTAAACTGCATACTTATGCTAAACTGAATTGTTTGAAATGGAATTGTTTTTGACTTTGAAACTGTAACTATGCTAAACTGAATTGTTTAATATAGAACTGTTTTGACATTTAACTGTGTGTAAACAAAATCTATACTCATACGAAATTGAATTGTTTGAAATAGGACTGATTATTTGTATAAAAATGGATTAAATAACCTACAAAGTTTGATATGCCATAAAACCCAAACAACCAACCAACAGTTAGATAGTTTTAAGTAACCAATAGTAAACTTTAGTAAACAATTATAGCCTCGAGAAACTATTCTTAATAGAAATTAGATAAAGTTATATGACATCAAGTATTCCTAATAAATACGAATAATTTCCAAAATAGATCTATTTGACTCATTGATGGATCCCTTAAAGGTTCTACGATTTTGAATCAGAGTGGGTCTGGGAGTAATGCTAATGAAGGAGTGCCTTCACATTCCCCAAATCTCAGTTTAGGGCAATATTTAGGATAGGGGGGTTACCCCCTCTGTAGTAGATACAATCAACATATTCCCAGCAGTCAGTGTGTTGTTGTGGCAATTTTCTGAAAAAAAAATCAATGCTAAACAACTTATGCTTATTCCACCTAATTATTACACATTTTCTTAAGATATTACTAATTGAAAACTGTAAGTCTTAACTATTTATTGGACCAGTCTGCAGGGGCTGTAGAATATGCTGACTGTATCTCTGTGGAGAGGTAAAACTCCCACCAATAAGTGTACTGGATATGACACTTAACTGCCTCTGATAGCGGGCTTATAGTTCTGCTGTTTTAAAGAATGTGGAGTATCCCTTCATTGCCATTACTCCCAGGTTCACTCTTAACTGGAGTGGTAGCATCTATTAAGGTCCCATCTATGGGTCAAAAAGAACTATTTAATCATTTACTATATTTGAAACCATTAAACTGTGTGCAAATAAAACTATTGGTGCTATATAACAATATTTGAAACCATTTAACTGTGTGTAAACAAATGAGCTCTGACTCATTTAAAAATAATGTTACCAAGAAACTATTGGTTTACAAATCATACATATCTAATTTACCTTTATATAAACAGAATTTGTCCCCAAATAACCTACGAAGGTTGATATACTATAAAACACAACCAACTATTTTTATTTAACTATTTTTCTTTTTTTTTTCCTTCAATTTAAATTGTAAGTTTTTTCCTCGGGCGCTGAAGCAGACAGAACTTTTAAAGAAAAGGAACAAAAATAAATCTTACACCGTGTGACGATTTTCTTCAAAATAATTTCATATTAGCATCGTGTTTTTCAGGTTTTTAATTGTTTCTTTTTTATGGGAAATTTCCTTTCAGTATCATTTTTATGACTTGAACGAATCATACAGAAACTGTGTCTGGAAAAAAATGACGAAATTTTGAAAAAAAAAGAAGAAATTAAATCGTTTCTTATTAAATTTCATGAAAGGTAAGTAATAAAAAAAAAAAAGACGACGTAAAAACGAAAAACAAACAAAAACAAACACCCCCCCCCAACCCAAAACAACCCCACAAAATTTATATTTCTTCTATTCACATTCCAAACGGAAATTTCCCCAAAACATCAGACAATATATATATATATATATATATATATATATATATATATATATATATATATAATGAGTGTTGGTCGTCAGTAAATCACTATGTGGTTTACTCCATATTATATATATATATATATATATATATATACAAGGTCTTCAGACAATGAATTTAACTATTGAATTATTTGCCAATGTTGAACACTTCGTTTTTATTTTTATTTATCTTTATTTTTTGAAAGACCTTCCTCAGGTCGTGTGAGTTATTAAATAATAATTTACACGCTCTTTGAAAGTCTCCAAACATTTTCTTGAAGTGTTTTAGAATTTATTTTTACATTTTTGGTACTGGAAAAACATAGCAGTAACAAATACAGACGACACTGATATTGACATGGCCTGTTTTGATATGAAACAGAAACGTGAAATAAATAATATCAACATTGTAGATAGATAAGAGTCCTGTTTTTGTCATTAAATTAAAAATCTTTACAGTATATTCACTGTTAGTCGGGCTAAAAGTATGCTGACTGTACCTCGACTGCAATAAGACCCCCTCCAAAAAAAAAGAAGGTTATTTAATTGTTGCATTTGTAGGATATCAAATGCCAAATACTTTTTACATACATATATTAGATATATGTGATTTGAAAATGAATAGTTTGTCGGTAACACTTTAAACTATGCTCATTTGTTTGCACACGGTTAAATGGTTTCAAGTATTCCTATCTAACATTAATAGTTTTATTTGCACACAGTTAAATGGTTTCAAGTTTTGTAAACAAATATTTAATATCAAATCGATTTATTAGGATTAGATAGGAATGCTTGAAACCATTTAACTGTGTGCAAACAATAAATAGCCATACTTGAAACTATTTAACTGTGTGCAAACAAATAAGGTCTGGCTCATTTAAAAAATAATGTTACCTAAAAACTATTCACTTAAAAATTATATATAAAATATTCATAAACAGGATTTGGCATAACCATCAAAGGTTAATATGCCATTACACCAACTGCCCATATTTGATATATATATATATATTTATATATTATAAGAGTGTTGGTTGTCACTAAATCACTTTGTGTCGAACCAAGTGCAATATAATATGAAGAGTGCTCAATATCTAGGATAGAGCTATTATATAATAATAATAATAATAATAATAAATAAATATATATATATATATATGTTTTATTCTGTATAATGAACTTTGATATATTATATTTACAATTCTACAAGTAGATTTTATCAAAACTGAATGTAATAGTTATATTTGTGTTTATAATAATATTTCAACTGATTCATTCTACAGTCTTTCTTGTTTGTTCTCTTGGTGAGGCTTATAATGCACTGACTGTATCCACTGAAAGTGGATGAGACCCATTCCCAACAAAAATGAGAGGACACATCATTATTGCCGAAGAATTGAACTATTTAGGCATTTATGATAAAAAATAGTTTTTCTTTTAAAATTCTGATAAAAATTATTACTTAATGAATTAGATTGAGAGATATTTTTTCTTTTTTGATGTTTGTTGAAAGAAAAGTTCCCAAGTATCAATTATTTTTGCAAATTTCTGTCAAGTTTTCATGATTTTCAAGTCAGAAATAATAAGTTGTTAGACATTCATTGATTGGTTTGTTGCGTTTTACAGCATATCAATCCTTGTAGGTTATTTAATACTAAATCCTGTTTATACATTTATATATCAAATACAAGGTGCATACAATAATTTTCCAGACATTTTCGTATGGGTACTTTTATTGATAGTACTCATGTGAAACTTTAGTTCGCTTCAAAGTAATCTCCTCTAGCTGCAATGCACTTGTTGTACCATTCCAAGGCCTCATGGAAGTCCTCTTGTGTGAGCGTGTCAATGACCTTCGTCACAGCCTTTTTCATCTCCTCAATTGTCTCATAACGACAGCCTCTGAGCTTAGGGAATAACCAAAAGTCACTGGGAGCAGGGTTTGGACTATAGGGAGGCTGATGAACTGTGTTGATGCCCATCTTGTGACAAGGATGGAGTTGTGGACTGGTGAAGAGTGCTGGCCTCTTCTGACGGAATCTCTTGCTGAACTCCCTTAAAACCTCATCAGAGTAACCCTAACCCTAACCCTTTGGCCAATCAACTGTGGTGTATTGACTTCCTTACTCCTCCCACACCTCTCATCATCCGTCACAGACTCCCTACCTTCCTTGAATCTCTTATGTCACTTAAAAACTGATGTTCGATTCTTGCAAGAAATGCAGTGTGAAGCATTCCATACTTTTCTGTGGCATTTTGTTCCAAGTTTAAAACACAATTTTATTGCATGTCGTTCTTCTAAAGTGTCCTTACATCCAGATTGCATTATTGAAATTCACCAGCTGTGACAATCAGGCTTTAGTTGGGTGTATTGCAATTGCTGCTGTAGCTGTTCATTTGAAGCTGAAATCATAAAAATTGGTCAGTCATCTTATAAGATGTATAGCAATAACATACTAAATTCTCAAGAGTCTATGACAATTCTAAATACCCATATGAAAAAAGTCTGGAAACTTATCATATGCACCTCGTATATGTATTTTTGAAAATGATTAGAATGTAAGTAAGATTTTTAAATTAACCAGAACTCATTTGTTTGCACACAGTTAAATGGTTTCGAGTATTGCTATGCAATACTAATAATTCTGTTTAACATTATTCCTTTGTTTTTACGCTATTAAATGGTTCCAAGTATTGCTATGTAATACTAATAATTCAATTTAACATCAGTCATTTTTTGGCACTTAGTTTATGTATTGCTGTATAACCTTAAACATCCTATGGGCCCCATTGATGGGACCCTAACAGGGTGAACCTGGGCCAGGGTGAACCTGGGAGTAATGGCCATGAAGGAATATTCAACATTCTCCAAAGCTCCGGGACTGAAACCTCACTGTCAGATGGTTTAGTGTCATATCAGGACACTCATTGTTGAGGGGGTTGTCTTACTCCTCTGCAGAGATGCAATTGGCATATTCTACAACCCCAACTCACTGGGCTGTATTCATTGACTTTTCATTGAAAATTACTTGAAGGTTTCTAAAGTTTTGCAATATTTTTGTAATGTGGGACACAATTTTGCAGCTCTGGATAATTTTGCTGTGGTTGTGAAGATGACAAACCACACTGAACTGTGATATGCTAAGCTTGCTTGATACTCTCTGTGTGCTACTTGCTGAATTTGCCTCTACAGCCTTGATCATGGCTTCATAATCTTTGGTTTTAGGCTTAGCTGATCTTGCAACCTGAGCAAAATTTCTTGCTATTTCTTGGTTGTGTTTTACAGCATATCAACTCTTATTGGTTATTTAATGCCAAATATTGTTTATATATATATATATATATATATATATATATATATAAAATTCTGTTTTTGTGTGTGTGTATATATATATATATATATATATATATATATATACATGTATATATTTTGTAAATTTTAGTATATGTATTGCCGAAGCTGGTATATATTTTGTAAATGAATAGTTTGTAGGTCACTTTTTAAACAAGCCAGATCTCATTTGTTTGCACACAGTTAAAGGATTTCAAGTATTGGTATTTAACGCTAATAATTTAACCTAACATCAGTCATTTGTTTGCACACAGTTAAATGGTTACAACTATAGTAAATGATTAGATATTTCTATTTGACTCATTGATGGGATCCTATGAAGTACTACCACTCCGGGTAAAGTGGACCTGAGAGTTATAGTAATGAAGGGGTATTCCAGTTTCCCTACACTCCAAGACTGGAGCCTCACCATTAGATGTAGTTTAATGTCATATACCCAAGACACATGCATTATTTGGTCACTGTACTGTGATGAACTGCACTTTTTGTATAAAAAATGTTTTTTGGCTGCTTCCACCATACCATGCTGCACCAATTTGAACTTGCAAAGCATAAGTTCCAAAATTAGACTACATTTCATGTTCATCTGTGCAACTTTCAAATCACATACAGAGTGAAGTAATACACAACATGTCAGCTCACCATCTACCACAATATCACCTTCCATAACTTAAACTGCTTCAGTCACATGATATACTTGCAGCAAACTAGTATCTACTAAAATATTATAAAACTTTTAACTCAACCTTGGATAAAATTTCATAAAAATGACAACTAACATGACTTAACTTCCATGATTTCTCTGGCATTAATATAAATATATTTATCACAGAACAACAAATTGATTGTGAGTTAGATTAAATTAGCCTAAAGAAAAAAGTCTTACTCCATGAAATATTATAACATTTTTTTCTAAGACTTTTAAGGTGCTTATTTAAACAAAACCTTTGTTTTTATCCAACATGTCTTGATGTATTGCTATAGAAAGACAAATTGAAAAATATGCTACAAAAATTTTTTTCACCAATTCAGTGATGTTTCTTTGTTTTTTCTAAAATCATAAAATAGAAATTAAAAGATGAATTTATTTATGCAAGTTGAGAATTTTCTGAGAATCTTGTTAATTAGATAAAAGCTTTTCTTGCCAAAAAAATATACAGAAGAAAAAATTAAACTCGGCATCCCCTTACATGACTGATTCAATAAATTCAATAACTTTTAAAAATTTCAAGAGTCTAGGGCATTTTATAAAAAAATTCCAATAAGTCTCTGAATCTCTGAAATATCAGACTCAACAACATTGAATAAGAAAAGTTCTAAAGTTTGACAAGAAATTTTGAAATTTCTTCAAGAAATTCTCAAATTTCAGTAATTTCATACTGTTTTTTTAAGATAATTTTCCCACTGACAAGTTGAAAATAAAGTGTTATATTCCCCAAAAAGTTGGAGCATTTTACTCAAATTCATGGCTACATTTTAGATATTATTAAACCACAATTGGGCTAGTCAGTAGAGTGTTCGCCAATGATCCGGGAGACCTGGGTTCAATCCCAGGTCATGTCATACCAAAGACTTTAAAAATGGTTCTTGATACCTCCTTGCTTAACACTCAGCAATATAAGGTATGTATCAAGGGTAAAGTGGAGAAATCCAGGGAAAGGAGTAGTGCCCTCCCCTACACCTTGGTGTAGTAGCTATCAAAAAGGGTACCTTCTAATTGCCCTTGACTCAAGGTCACTTACTTTACTTACTTAAACCACAAAAAATATTCAATTCTGCAAAACATAATGAATTATCAAATCAAAACAGAGAAAATATTGTATAGTAAAAAATAGTCTTCTTGTTTTTCATTCTGAAATTCAGCCAATGATATTTCCTTTCATTTAATTTGATAATTTGGAAGGAACAAGGTCATGGACTTCTCCAGAATATAATTTCATCACAGCTCTGATTTTACCAGATATACACTATTTCTGTCATATAAAAATGGACAACATTTTTAAAATCAGTGCCACAAAATTAGTTGAAACATTTAGAAACATTCTGGTGGTAATTCTGTTGTTGGTTTGTGTAATCACTAAGTGCAAATTGTATATTTTTATTGAAGTATAAAGTCTGTTGATATATCTGAATTGAACTTATTTTTGATATTTCTATTCTTTTCACAGATATTCTGGCTGGACTAAAAATTGTGTGTTGTATATAAAAATCATTTGTTATCTTTGTGAACACCCATGAAAAAATATTCATAGAACAATTCTACTTATAAAATCTGTTAATCAAAATGTCTGAATGTTGACTGTTAAAAATTCATGTATAAAAATATACTGAAATAAAACCATATACTTGTAAAACATCTGATTTGGCAAGATTCAAACATATGAGAATATTTACAGGATAGAAACTACATTCTTGTTAATCATATGGAGTTTCCATTGCCTAAAAAGGTCATCTGATATTACGTATATGAATATACACTGGAAAGAAACCATATTCTTATGAAGTATACAGCTACTCCTTTCCAATACCCCCCCCCCCCAAAAAAAACAACTACATTTACATAAGGTACTTTTTACAGAAAATTTGTTAAAAAGAACATGTCGAAGTACATGCTGAAAAGAAATTATATTCATGTTAACTATGTTATTGTTTCTTTTTAAAAATGTCTAATATAGCAGAACATATGGAAGCACTCACTAAAGAGAAACTGCATTCATGTAAAATATGTGACAGTTCATTTTTATCAGAAACACGCTTGGTTAAACATATGCACATACACCCTGGAGAGAATTTATATGCTTGTGAATTGTGTAGCTCTTCCTTTTCAGTAAAGTCAAGCTTGAACCGACACATGCGAATACACACTGGAGAGAAACCATATTCATGTAAAACATGTGGTGCTTCCTTTGCACAGAAATCACATTTAGGGCAGCATATACGGGTACACACTGGAGAGAAACCATATTCATGTGAAATCTGTGCCACTTCCTTTTCTTCTAAACCATCTTTAGTGGTACATCTGAGAATACATACTGGAGAGAAACCATATTCTTGTGAAATGTGCACTGCTTCCTTTTCAGCAAAACAATGTTTAGTAAATCATATGCGAACACACACAGGAGAAAAACCACATTCTTGTGAAATATGTGGAGCATCTTTTGCACAGAAGGCATATTTGAAGTTACATATGCGAACTCACACAGGGGAGAAACCATATTCTTGTGAATTGTGTAGCTCTTCCTTTTCACTGAAGTCAGGCTTTAACCGACACATGCGAACACACAAAGGAGAGAAATCATATTCATGTGAAGTATGTAGCTCTTCCTTTTCCCAGAAGTCATACTTAGAGCAACATATGCGAGCCCACACTGGAGAGAAACCATATTCCTGTGAAATGTGTGAATCTTCCTTTTCAAATAAATCACATTTAGTTCGACATATGCGAGCACATGCTGGAGAGAAACCATGTTCATGTGAAACATGTGGAGCTTCCTTTGCAGAGAAGTCACATTTAGTGCAACATATACGAACACATACGGGAGAGAAACCATATTCATGTGAACTGTGTGATACTTGCTTTTCACGGAAGTCATATTTAAAGCAACATATGCGATCACACACTGGAGAGAAACCATATTCTTGTGAAGTGTGTGGATCTTCTTTTTCACAGAAGTCACATTTAGGCCAGCATATGCAAATACACACTGGAGAGAAACCATATTCTTGTAAAACATGTGGAGCTTCCTTTGCACAAAAGGCACATTTGATGTTACATATTCGGACACACACTGGAGAGAAACCATATTCATGTGAAGAATGTAGTGCTTCCTTTGCACAAAAGTCACATTTGATGCTACATATTCGAACGCACACTCAAGAGAAACCATATGTTTGCAATGTGTGTAGATTTGCATTTTCACGGGATTCACATTTAAAAAGACACATGCTAACACACACTGGAGAGAAACCATATTCTTGTGAACAGTGTACATCTTCCTTTTCTGCAAAGAAATACTTGATAGTTCATATTCAAAAACATCATGGAAAAAAATCATGATCTTGTAAATTGTGTGGATCTTCTTTTTTTATGTAAGTCAAGTTCAGTATCCCATATGCCAATATACACTGTGTGGAGTGTGTCTGTCTCTATCTGTGCATCATATACTGATCTATCACAAATGAGAAACCTTATATGTAATGTTCAGGGTGGAACGATAAAATTGTCGTCCTAAAGAAAACAATACTACAGCTTTATTTTAAAACTTTTATTGAAAAAAATCAATTCAGGTAACTTGATTATTTAGTAGAGCTGACATCTATTCAATGTAGACGCCTTCAGCCTCAATCACCACCTCGATACGGATCCGGAACTGGGAGCATGCCTTTTGCACAAGCGCTGGCGGGAGCTCGGTGAATACTCGGCGGATGGTGGCGATCAGGCTGGCTTTAGTGTTGTGGGAGATCCTGTTGGTGATGTGCTCGACGTATGACCAAATGAAGTAGTCCAGCAAGTTCAGGTCAGGGGAGGAGAGAATGCCAGTGAGAGAAGGGTACAAAGTTGTAGCATTCCTTCTGAAGCCAAACCTGGGTCTCTTTGGACTTGTGGGCCATCGCTGAGTCCTGCTGCCACACCCAGGGTCTGCCACTGGCTACCTGATTGCACCAGGGGATCACCACACTCTTCAGCACATCCAGGTACTCTTTGGTGTTGACTTTCAAGCAGACTTCGAAGATGTGAGGTGGCATGATGTGGCCCTCACTTGAAACCACACCAAAGACCATAACTGTAGCCGGAAACTTTGTTTTCATCACCCTAGGCATGTTGAACCATCTGGATTTGAATTTTGAGGGTGCAGACAATGGTCCTGTTGTCATAACTTGGATCGGTAGAGAGCATGAGTTGTACAGCGGTGCATTTCCAATCTCACTCGTTGAACATTGTGTCACTTTCAGACATGATAGAAGGCTCCTATCGCTCTTGGGATTTGTACACAACTGGCCAACCAGTAGATGTTCTGCAACAAAAAAAGAAAACCAGTTTTCATTAAACAGAAATGGAATCATGTCGTCTTTTCTAGGGCGACAATTTTATCGTTCCACCCTGTATTTTTCTTTTTATTGACAATGTATTTTGGAAATCATCCATGAAACAGGCCATATTCTTCTTCATAATATTTTTCGATTAAATTTTGATTTTTAAAAATTCTAGGCATTTGTATGTTCATTTTTTGTTTGATTCTAATGCCAACCCCCACCCCACCCCAGAAAACAAGTGTCCTTTTTAAGCAATGAAATTCAAAACACCATAAAGCTAAGAAATTGGTTAGATTTATTTAAAATTAAACTAAGTTGACAAATATTTCTGTTTCTGTTTATTGTATTTTTCTCTTTTTTCCTTTTATTTTTTCCAATTTTTCTTCCCCTTTCTCGATTCTAATTGATTTTATTTTTTAAAATTTCAAACAGTATTTTAAGCTCTTTCTTAATATGTTTATGATAAAATAGGGGCAATAGAAGTAAGGCATTCCACTGGTCAATTTCATATTGTAAGAATGAAAATTGTTAAGGTTTAGCCTGGAAGTTATTCCATGGAGTTTTATAGAATGATTGATTGATTTTAATGACATATTAAGTAACTAATAATAATCTTTAGTAGGCAATTCTAGCTTCAATTAATTATTCTTTATACAAATTATTTACAGTTATATGTCATCAAGTTTTGCAGCATAATACTAATAATTTAAACAGATCCATTCAACCTATAGATGGTACCTTAAATGGTGAGGCTCCAGTCCTTGAGCTCTGTGGAATGTGGCATATCCCTTCATTACTTTCAGATCCACTTTGGCTCAGAAAGGAAAAGTATGATTGGGTTCTATTTATGATTCAAATAGAATTGTTTAACCATTTAACTATGTGCAAACAAATGACTGATGTTAAATTGATTTAATACTTGAAATACATAGCAATACTTGAAACTATTTAACTGTGTATGAATAAAACTACTAGTGTCAGATAGCAATACTGAAACCAATTTAACTGTGTGCAAACAAATGAGCTTTGGTTTGTTTAAAATGTTATCTCAAAACTATTTGTTTACAAATCATATATATTTCATATATGTATTAACAGGATTTGGCATTAAATAACCTACAAGGGTTGATATGCCATAAAACCCAACCAACTAATCAACCAAAAGATAAATAAAAAATTGACTATGGCAAAAATCTTCAATTCTGAAGCCCAAGTCCATATATTAACAAACCTGAAATTTTGTTATGTCTAAAGTTGCTTCCCTTTTATGATCTTTGATGATTTAAAGAAATTAAATTCTGTTATAAATTGCAAAGATAAAAAAATTTATTCATTTTGTTTGTATTATAATATGTTTAGCGGAGTAATAGACAAATCTTCCAATTACTTTAAACACAAAATAGTGTAAGGTAGAGCAAAAAAACTAAAGGTGATTGATAAAATAAAAACAGAAGTTCTAACTTGATATACAAGTCAGCTAAAAAAAAAAAAAGTTTGTCTTTGGAAAAAGATTAAATGTTGTGGTGTGTTAGTGTCTAACAGCATCAGATTTTTAAAATGATCATGGTAATAAGCTGACAAGAAAAAAGTAAACTGACCTTATGATATAGAAGATATTACAGTTGTAGTGATCAGCTATATTTCTGTATTTTGACTAATTTGTTTGGCTCTTGTATAAAGAATGATTACTTGATACTCAATGAATGCAGAATTGTATTTTCCTTGTAGAAGTTTGTCTATATTTAACTCACCAGATTGAAAATGAGAAAAATACTGTCACTAAATCAACAAATATGTAAAAAAGAAACCACTTAATCAAAAGCTTATGATCTCCAACCCGTTTTTTTTATTACACTTTGATTGTTTTACTGGATATGACAACTGGCGGGGCCATTCTTCCACAAAATTTCTGTTCAGGCACCATTTGCAGTTGTCCGTAGAGCAAACGCTATATCTTTCTCGTCTTTGAGACTTGTTAACATCTGAGTATAAGTACACAATGTCACCCTAGCATAGATGGGGTTTTGGTCTTGCATGTTTCCTAGGTGTCAACTTTCTCGCTTGGAAAATGGTTCTCCTCGCGAGCTCTCTTTCTTGTGAGGTAATTACCTCGTCCAAGAGATTGCGGCGTTAGTGAATTGATGTCTCCAAGAAAGGCCATTCAGACATAACCGACAGTTCAAGCGGCTGGTGACTAGAACCAATATCAATGTTGAAATGGGGTTTTGATGGAGGAGTTCCAGTGTGACAAAGCTAACTAATTTTAATGTAACGGAGTTAGCTTGCTTTTGAGAATATCATAGATATAATATTCTTCACAGGTGTCTTGATTGGATTGATGTGAAAAATCAGATTTTTGTAATTTTTTCCAAAGAACAGGTTGATTGTTGAGAAAATTAGCTGTGACTTCGAATAGCAAGAGGTCAAACTGTGTTATGGATTTCGAAGCTGGCTTGTTGGTTTGGGATGTATTTTCAGCATGGAAACAGATTTGGATTACGAAGAAATGTACATATCACGACAGAGTTTGTCGTTAGGAGTTTAGATGACATTTAGACTGCGGGGAGAATGAATCGACTCGTATTGAGAGAGGGAAGCGCAAACGCAATTCTATCAGTCGAGAGGAAACACCAACTCACATACTTACCCACTCATTAGTGAATGTCTCCAACATTTCACTAAGTCGCTGAAGTTAATTTAAGACCAACATACATAGTCAATCCAAACGTTGTTTTATATAAGTATATGAAGTGGGGAGGGTTGAGTTTATACCGGTTCGAGTTCTACGAGTTGTGTATAAATAGAAGGGCCTATGATATCGACGACTTGAAGGTTGGTCTTCGTATATTTGTCGTATCTGTGTACCAAAACTCATCACCACAATTATTAGTGAACGAAAAACACAATTCGGACAATTGTAGCTGAGGAAATGTATTATGATTTAACATTTCCTCGAGTTAAACAATATGAAACAATTTACGACAAATTAACAATAAAACATTCCTTGAGAAAACTTAGCTTTCAAGTTGGGATACAAAAATGTACATTTTGCATGATAGATCATGATATTCTGGAGTGTTGCAACATTGGAAAATTGGGAGGTGAGAGGAGCTGCTCAGGCGGTGAAATGTGATTTGATAGCGGCTAAAAGCCGTGAGGAATGTCGTGACTCTTGGATTGGTGGAAAACTTGCCACGGCAAAGTTTCTCAAATACCTGGATGCACGGTTTGCTGTTAGGACAGAGATTTACTTCTTAAACTGAATCATGTATGATTTCACAAGGAAGCTAGTCTATCTGTAGTTTCAAATTTGTGCTGAAAAATCGGCCACTTTTTGTCTGCTTCCATCTCTTGTTAAATATAGAGGGGCATTAATGCCCAGTTTTCTGATGGCGTCGTCTATCACAATCTATAGCACGATTGGGTAGTACTATGGTCTTGACTGTCAATATATTGTTCTTGGTAGCAGTAAAACAAACAAGTAGGTCTTTAGACCACAGCACCTTGTAGTTTAAAGCTTTATTGGCTACTTCATTGTCAGGGAATGCAAAGAGGTTAACACTTCCAGAAATAACTCTTGCCAGGAATCTGTATGCATCGATGAAGGATCTAAATCTTTTCACTATCTTTGGAGGTTCACACATCGTTTGCGCAGAAATTCGGCGAGGGCTGACACTTAGACTATCTTTAGATCATATCTATCCTAGGATGTTAATACTTTTAGGGGCTATGATAGTTTTGTGGGCAGACAGATGAAGGTTCGACTTGTGAACGTGGTCAGGGTACGTTCCCAGTTGAAAATAAGCGATTCAGGTGTGTTACGAAGTGCATACAATAGGTTTCGAGACTTTATTTGTATGGGCACTTTTATTCATAGTACACACATGACACTCTAGTCCCCTTCGAAGTAATCTCATGGGGGGGTGTCCTCGTGGTGAAATGGTTAAAGCGATGGACTGCGGAAACGTGCTATTACGTTCACTTTCGGGCAAATACCCTTGGGAAAGGTATGAACCCCCTTATCCTCCCAGCTATGGGTTAAATAGTACCACTACTGTTCTTCTAGGAGAATGGCTTTGGCATTAAATAACCTAAAAAGAGTTGATATGCCATTAAAACAAAGAAACCAAAGAAAGAAACCAAAGCAATCTCATCCGGCTGCAATGCACTTGTTGTACCGTTCCAACAACTTCTGCAAGGTCCCATGGAAGTTCTCTTGTGTGAGCGTGTCAATGACTTTCGTCACAGCCTCTTTCATCTCCTCAATTGTCTCATAACGACAGCCTGTGAGCGTAGGGAATAACCAAAAGTCATAGGGAGCAAGGTCTGGACTATAGGGAGGCTGAGGAACAGTCTTGATGCCCATCTTGGTCAAATAGTCTGTGACAAGGATGGAGTTGTGGACTGGTGTATTGTCCTGGTGGAAATGCCACTGAGTTGATTTGAAGATTGCTGGCCTCTTCTGATGGAATCTCTTCCTGAACTCCCTTAAAACCTCATCATAGTAACCCTAACCCTAACCCTTTGGCTAATCAACTGTGGTGTATTGACTTCCTTACTCCTCCCACACCTCTCATCATCCGTCACAGACTCCCTACCTTCCTTGAATCTCTTATGCCACTCAAAAACTCATGCTCGATTTATGTAAGATGATCAAAAAGCAGTCTGAAGCATTCCATACGTTTCTGTGGCATTTTTCCTAAGTTTAAAACAGAATTTTATTGCATATCGTTCTTCTAAAGTGTCAGATTTCATATTTGAAATTCACCAGCTGTGACAATCAGGCTTTAGTAGGGTGTATTCCAATTGCTGCTGTAGCTGTTCATTTGAACCTGGAATCATAAGAATCGGTCAGTCATCTCATAAGATGTATAGCAATAACAGTGAATTTTCAAGAGTCTACGACAATTTTAAATACCCATACGAAAAAAGTCTTGAAACTTATCGTATGCACTTTGTACCACCACAGTAAAGGTCACCTACCTATTTAATTACGACTCCTTCCTGGATAAGGACATCTAATACTCATGATCTCAACTTCTCAAGGGCAGTTTTTGAGTGGCATTCTCATGGCACACCTGGTATATATTCTCATTCTCTTGAATAATGTTGTCACACTATAGTACTTCATCGACTGTGGGTCGAGGGGTATTTGATGGAAGGCACACGTCTGTACATATAATGCATTTTCAGCTAGTCACTTGGCATCAGTATGGGTTATGATATAGAGTATCTGCCGATATCAATAAAGGCTGTTACTGGGCGGTGTTCTACTGGAGCTTTCTTCACTAGGACAGATGAATTTCGCTTGGGAAGCACGACCCTTCTTTTGGGGTGTTATATTGACTATTGCCTTAGCGAGGCCAGCAGTTCCATTGTATTCAGGAAATTCGAGGCTGAACACTTCGTCAAAGTGTTCATGTGGCTGATTGAACTGTTTGATGTTTAGGGACAGCTTCTTGTCGGAGTCCAGACTGATAGGGAGTGAATGTAGGCTGGTTGGTTCGGTGTGCGATGCTGGGGGCTATGTACAGTCTGACAGTTTGGTGGGTATTCTGGAGCAAAGGTATTGCAGACCCGACCAACATGCTCGGTCAAGGGTACTGGTAATGCGGACTTTGCCGACCACATTTGTGATTAGGGTCGGGCGAGGCCATAATTTGTGGATTTGTGGGGAGTAGTTTATGCAGGGCTCTATTGCGAGTGGCGTGTCTTCGGCAAATTCGATGTTTTCGCACCAAAGGTTGCCAAGTGAGGAGAACAGTATTCAATTAATTAATACTTGTCACCTTACAAACTACTCACGCCATTGCTGAAAATTATCTGGTGCTTAGCAGGGCAGACAGTTATGTCATTGACAAACATGAATGTTATTTCACCAAGGACGTCGATATTCAGATATTTCACAACGAGGGCTTGGAGTGATAGCAGTCTGCCATTTCGGGAGAGCTCCAGATATGTTTCGCCGACAACTTTCATTTGTGTTACACCGTCGGCCAAGAATGCAATTTGTATAGATAGCACTTGGGGTCTGCCATGAATGGAGTCACAGACTGTCTGCTCAGGTTAATTTCAGCTCCTGAATCGGGAGTAGTTTTCTGTGGTTAGTGCTTGTTGAAAGCATACAGATATGGGGGCTGTTTGGTCTGTACACAACATGCATATCCATGGGTAGGAAGGTTAGAAGGCGTTTCGTGTGTGTCATGGGTCATGTTCGTTGAGAGTTCTGTAAGTAGTGGAATGCTGTCCTTAATAAGGTCCTCTTCATCGATTGATGCGCGCTTTCATCAGGAAGCGTTTATCATTGTCAGACAAGTAAAGACATGAGCTGAGGAAATGGTCGATCTCAGTTCGTACGACTTCTTTATCGAGGGAGCTCTCCTTGGAGTTCTATTGATGTCAGGTTGGGTAAGGACACCGTGTTGAGTTTTGAAATTTGTAGTGAGTAGCGTAACGGTTTTTCACGGAAGCCATGGACACTGTGCTGTTTGGGATGGATCGCATAATCTGGGCTTCCTGGGACTTGTGGATTTCCTCAAAGAGTAACGTAATCGTTTGTAAAATCTCATGTTTCAGGGAAGATAGAGTTCCCGATCTCAGCTTAGTCCATTATTCTTGTTTCACGAGTCTGGGTTGTTCTGAGTGTGTCAGTAGTAATAATAGGACTATCAGTTTTTCAAAGAAAGGGTTTATATCCTCGTTCTCTTTGATAATCTCGCTGTGGTGATTGATGGTCCTGTTGGCTTTGAGGAGGTTGTCTTTAAAAAAAAGTCAGCGATACGCTGGTAAAGATCTTCAGGAGATTCATTGGCCTATGTTTCATATCTGCGAAATCAAGAAAGTGTCCACCCATGGTTTGGAAGTCATAATGG
Organism: Sepioteuthis lessoniana; assembly: GCA_963585895.1. Classification (NCBI taxonomy): domain Eukaryota; kingdom Metazoa; phylum Mollusca; class Cephalopoda; order Myopsida; family Loliginidae; genus Sepioteuthis; species Sepioteuthis lessoniana. Next base: position 5,228,318 of record OY757908.1, read on the forward strand.
TCAGGAGGGCCCGCCATATTGATTCAGTAGAAATGAAATTCCTGACGATAGTGTTCCTAGAGATGATTTGTGTATAACCATTAGATTTTTCAGAGAATGACAATGTTATATACATTATTTTATCCTGTCAGTCGGAAAATTACTGAAAAAATACAATATGCAATTATTATGGGGATTTTTATAAGCCCCGAAAAGCCCGGTTTATTCCTACGTTTTGTAAAAGAATAAACAGCAGTAGAGATTTGGGTGACAGCTTTTGAAGAAAGGAAGACGAACGACTTATATGTGCAACAAAATTTATATACAACAACAACAACAATAAACAGGGTTTTACACCAAGTGGAACAAATAACGAATATGTAAGAGTTCACAAAAGAGTTCAAGAATCCGATAGATGATTGGGTTTTGTAAGGTTTGTAAGGTTTAGTTGTAAGGTTGTTATCAGGTAAAATTACATGGTAAAGGTGTAAGATAAAGTATGGTTAGGTTTGTTATGTGAAGGTTGTAAGGTTTTGTGAAGGTTTGGTGTGTGAAGGTAAAGTTTGCAGATAAAATGCCTGCTGGGACTTAACTGTCTGTGTGTCCTGTTCCTTTTAACTCTGCACGTGCGTTCGTCGCTCTTGGGTCCTGGCTGGTGGAAGGTACCAACTACGTATGCCGTCAAGGGATGCTACGAATGGACCTCCTGCTAACAGCGGTGGGAGTGGAAAATAGAGGAAGAATCTCCAGTGGAGCTCTTTTTTATAATGGACGCCACGTGACCCCAAGGAGCTACTTATGTTTGGTGAAACAGGATCACCAGTTCCTTAACAAAATTTCTACATTATTAAAGTTTAAGAATTTCTTTAAGAAATTTCTGAAATTATCAAATTATATTGAATCAAGAAAAAAGCTTTTATCTAATTAAAAAGATTCTCAGAAAACTCTCAACTCGCATTATCATCATCATCATCAAGGTATGTTGACAGCACCAATTCCCTTGACACTCTCTTACCATCCATCCCAAGTGACCATTACACTTGTCCTTGAGATGGCACCCAGTGTTTGTACAGAGCTAATGAATGTAAGTTTTTGCTGGTCAGCCAATATTAGTGTGTCTGTGTGTAAGAACCATCATCAAACATTGTTTATGAGTTCATTCTTATGTTACCTGCAGTGGCCAGCATGTCTTACCAGGATAGCCTGTGAGATGGGATGTAAGTGACCATAAAACTGATGTTTTGTAAGGTACTGATTCCAGGATTTGTTTGAAACAGAATGCAGCATCCTTGTATAGAGCACATTTAGCTTCTCTCCAAGTGGTGCAACTATACAATAGTACTGATATGGTTACAGCTTGAAAGATTTCCTGTTTTATTTTCTGAGATTGGATTTCTATGTGGTAGATAATCAGTCTATAACAGTTTACACTTCTACATATATCTATTTCAATAGGTCTGATCTACTAATTTCAGAAGCATGCAAAGAAACCACCATCTTGATAATCCTATATCTTGATTTCATGATTCCACCTTCTTTTAGAAACTCTCGTCGCATTAGTTTCTGCATTGTATTTTCACTGACCATTTAAGAAATAAGAAACATCTTTTATATCAAAAGATTTTTTTTGATTGTGCAAGTAACATTATCAAAAAGAAAAGCCTAAACTGGCCAGTCAGAAGATGAACGAATTATAAAGTGTCAATTCAACTTTTGACTTATTACTTGCTCAATAAAATACAACAGTTCCAATTGTATAAAATCAATTTGTAATAAAATATAAGAGCGAATACAGATGTGAATATAAGTGAATAGCAATAATTATCCTTAGGATTATAAAATATGTCTATCTGCTTTTTTAAAGAATTTGCACTAAAACACACACACACATTTTTTTAATATATCTGATAAATCTTCTGGTATGCCATAAAACCCTACCCATCAACCAACCAACCCTTTTTGGACATATTTGAGGTTATCTGCCAGTAAAGCCTATATGATAAGACTAGAATATTCTTCAACTATGTTACTCTCGTTATCAAATCTGATGATTCATAAACTTTTAATTTCAGTCAGATAATAGAACAGCCAGTTGGCCATTTAAAGTCACTGCCTGGTGGACATGGCAGTGAGCTGTCAGGTGACAAGGAATTAAGAGTTTTTTGGTCAATTGGATGGCACAGCAAACTGAAGGTCTGGAATTTTTTTTTATCCCATCAGAAGCATGTAAATAGATCAGACCCTCTCTGAAGAGGCTGTTGGATATTGACCAGAAGAATCCTTTGACATGCCATGTAAGTTTTGTGGTTAGCATAAAAGGATACACTTGTTTCCTAAAGTAAAGAGGATGCATATGCTCCAGCGGAAATGTGGTATGAATTGCGTGGATGACATAACAAGATGTAAACCTGTTTCCTAAAGTAAACAGGACGCTAGTATTTCTTCTATGTAAGTTGCAGAATGGCATGCTAGACAGGAGACTTGTACATGTGCAACACATAAGCAGGAGGAGTGACCATGGAGATTGCATGAGCATCCAGAAAATTATATAAACTAGGGAAGATTTCAACCCAGGCAAAATGAAGCAGAAAGATAGAAATGTTTCACAGGAAAACCATACCATCACGCCTATGTGTGTGTGCCTCTGGCCATCTCCGACTGTCTCTTATTCCATCCATATGTACATTTCAGGTAAAAAGAAGAAAGGAAAAAAGCAAATTATATTTTTATACATCAGTGTTGCTGTTCTCCTCTGTATACAACCAGGCTAGTTATGCACTAAGAAAGAATCTATCAGTCTGTCTATCTATCTATCTCTGGGAAAAAACTGGAAATCAACAGTATGAAAATAAACACAAGGTTCTTCGAGGATGATTTTATTTATAGAATTATTTGTCAGCATTAAAAGTTTTGGTTTTTAGGCATTTAATAATTCTATGAATAACATCATCCTCTGAAGACCATGTGTTTTTTCATTTCTGTACATTTACCCACTCACAGACACATGCACACACACACACATATATATATATATTTGAAGTCAGTAGGGAATCACACACACACACACACACACACACATGCATGTAGTTCCTTCACTCCAACGCACAGATATCACTTAGTATATATCCTTTTGGGACAAAGTCATCTTACAATATTAACACAAGAAAGTCTAAAACAAGTTATCTATGAACTTACTGAGAACTCAAATATTATAGAACAGACATTCAACAACTTAGCTTCTTCTTAATTCCTCTGAACTAATTTAAGGAAAAGGAACTCTCTTACACATTTCTGTATATAAATTCCACCCCATTTGTTGATGTTTTTTTTTTTTTTTTGTCACCATTTCTTCCATCCTGTTATCAAGCAGCAAGTACGACATTCCTAGACAGCTTGCTCTCTCTCTCTGGCATGTGATGTCCTTATGTGCTCAGTTAAGTTAAAGGGAAACAACTCTTATATTGGTTCTGTTCTTAAAATTAATAATTATTGTGGATAATTCTCCAATAGGGTAGGTCGATTTTGGAACTGTAAAAAGAATAACGCGGTGAAAGTTGCAAAATAACATCAGAAATTACCCCACAAAATATTTTTTTCCAAAATGTTGTATTTTTTTGCGAAATCGCTTTTAAAGACATAATATTTTGTGATTTTAGTCGTGACATCGGTGACGCTGGAAACCTGTATCCATAAAATTAAAACTGAGACTAAAGGAAAATTAAATAATAAAATTTATTAAATAATTGATATTTTTAAGTTTATTATCCATTTTCATATTATGTTAAATTAAATGACCAAAAACAAAAATAAAATACATTAAAATATATAGTTTAAAATACAAATAACGACTTACTAAACCTCATTTTATTTACTGGATATTTTTTCGGCTTTCACCGGTGGTAAATATCTCTCCCTAGTACTTCGGTTTGTTTATGTTTTTTACCCTTATAATCAACGCAAATATATATATTTCGCTAAGTAGACATACTATTGAAATATTTTAACCTTTTATAATTATTGTAATTTATTTATATTTTAAATTTTGGTGGGGGTTTTTTTGTGAAAAGTCGGTTTACGAGTTAATTTTGGAACTAAACTCTACAGTACTTTTGTTTGGTAAGTAAACATTATTACTTTTTTTAATGAATTTCGAAATTTATTTACAATTTTTTAAAAACATCTTCGTGTATTTTCTGACACTATATATATATATATATTCTTTTTACAGATATTTTAATTTAAAAATGGCTGGAAAAAACACTGGAGTTTCCACTCGAAGTAAAGGTGCAATTAAATTTTCAGCTTTATCATCACCATTGGATAAAACTGAGCCACCAACTTTCGACAAATAATTCAATACAGCAATTTTTTAATGAACACTTACCCCCACCTTTCTTGTTTTGGTATTTCTAAATTAATAGCAAAGGACGTGATAGATATTTGGAAGGCTGTCAACCCTCGTTTGCCTTTGTTAAAGGAAATTAGTGTTGTCAACAAGGTGAAAGTTCTATGCTTTCAGAAGGCAAAGCAAATAAATAGGAAACATCTACCTGCTACCCAAACAAAATTCTGGAAGGAAAAGTTGGATACATTGTTTGATATATCATTATGTTCGTGCAACCTGCCCATTTTAAATTGTGACAATATTAATGTCAAATGTACCAAAGAAAATTGCCAGACTAAGCACATCATCTGCACTTGTCCTCTGACAAAAAAAGCCAACAAAAAAGTATGAAGATATCCCCACCAATAGCTTCAACATCATATGTTCAGGGTGATTCTTCCCATTCTTACTCATCTTCTCCAAGTGATAAAACAGAGGATTATAAACAGCTAGATAGTCCTCTCCAAGTACCTTATAACCTCACAAAAATTCCAAGATATGCTCTTGAGTTAGTCAGGGGTGATACATCTTCTAATCTTGGAGCCAGCTTTGCCTATGCCTTGCTCTTGGATTTGAGTGCTATGGGCCTTCTTATCCCTAATATAGGTATAAAGAATATCTATATGGATAAATGTAGAATAGAGCAAAGGCTAAAGTGAAAACAAATGCCTATGAAAAGCACAATGAAAATGTGGAGAATCTTCTTTGTATAGGAATTGATGAGAGGACAGACAAAGACACACTACACTACAAGGAATCAGTAGAGGAAAATGGAAGTAAAATTCTGAAAAAAGCCAAGGACCTGAATGCCACTTGACAATCACAAAGGAGACACCAAATGAGAGTATATATTTGACTCACAGGGTTCTTCCTGATATTGGTGCAACTGGTACACTATTAAGGCTGTCCTTGTTGACAACACGAATGCAAACACAGGCTGTGAAGGTGGACTTTTTACACTTTTAGAAAAAATAAATAAAAAGAAATCTTCACCCTATTGGTTGCTCCTTACATCAAAATGAACTTCCATTTAGAGCTCTATTCAAACATTTAGATGGTACCACAAAAAGCCCCACTACATTCAATGGGCCATTGGGTAAATTATGTGCAAATGATTGCCATAATTTACCCCAAAAATCTTTTTCAGCTGTTGAGAATCCCCTGGAGTTTCATTTTGGAATGAAAGATATGGATAGCCTTAGTAGTGACCAAAGACTACTCTATGAATATACAGTTGGTATTTCTAGAGGTAAGGTGGACCCTAGATTTGCATTGAGGAAAATTGGTCCATTAAACCAGGCAAGGTGGTTAACTTTGGCCATCAGGCTCATGTGCCTATGGACTCGTGGGGCATACCCACAGAATCTTTCGACCAAACTATATAGTTTGATAAATTTTATTGTGAATGTTTATGCTATTTGCTGGTTTGATATAAGAAAAAGTAACAAGTTCCATCACCAGCAAATTTATATTTACAATATGATTGACAGGATATGAAAGCAACCAATTGAGGTTCAAAGGATTACATTAAAAAACCTCCAGTATAATGCCTTTGCATTACTTCCGGAGAATGTTTTATTTTCAATGGTAAAATTTGATGAATCTGAAGTGAGAGAAGAGGGTGTAAAAAGAATTTTGGCCATTAGGTAACTTAATATTTATTCATACAAAACTGGTTGAAGTACTTGTGCCAATTTATTGAAACATTTTAAAGATTACATCTGATTTCACCAAATATTATTAAAACAGAACAAATTGCATTTAAAAATTAAACTCAAATTATTTTTTATATTCTTTCAGAAGAAGGAAGCCAGTCAAGAAAATATTTAAAAAGATCCCAATGATCAACTTTAAAGCTGTGCACTGGACTGATTTAATTGATTTGTCAGTAAATGGAGTCTGTGAGCCACCACTCACACTAGACTTTTCTGACAATGAATTACAGAATTCATTGTTAACTGGTGAAAAGATTAACTTGCCAGATTTCCCTTTACATTCCCAAGGTGTGGAACGGGCAGTTAAGTTAGTAACAGAGGCTTCTTAATCCGTGTACGGCTTTGTAGCAGGGCACCAGCTCATACTTGCAAAAGTTTTCTGCCAACAATTGAGACCAGCGTTTTCATCTAAGGGCTCAAATATGGAACTATTTGATTCCATATATTAAAAATTATCAAACAATTATTTGTTTTTCCATATTTGTTTGTTGTATTTCAATTCATATCAGGAAAAAGTTTTTTTTCAATATATTTAAATATTACTGCTTGAATAGTAGCATTTCAAATTCAACACAGGTAAAGCAGGGTGGGGTAAGGGTTCAATTTTCAATTCAAAGTTTTGTTATAATTTATTTATTATATTTCCATAAAATAAAATAAGATTTCCTAATTTAAATACTGAAATTGTTTGGTTTTTACATCAATATTTAAGCCAAATCTGGCAAAAACGAGGAATTTTCAGTTCATGTTAATTCAAAATCTTTCATGCCAAATTAGCAAAAAACCATAGAAGATTCAGATCTAATTTTTGGTATGAGTACTTAATAGGTATATACACAACTTTCAGTGCATTATTCTTTTTGATATTTAAAAAAAAGTGAAAAATCAACCTACCCTATTCTCCAATGTTACTATATATATATATATATATATATATATATATCACACCTAAAGACAACATTTATTTGATATTTATAAAGGCAATTTAAGCTAGAGAAATTTTTTATAAGAAAACTCAATCTAAAGTCGATTGAAAATTTATTCTATTTAAAAAGCAATAACCTAAATAAGGAGGGTACAATTTACATTGTTCAACTAGAGAAAAAAAAAAAAGCCTGACTATTTCGTTGCTGAAAATTTTAAAGACAATACAGTGGATAGTTGTTATTCGATGTAAATTAGTGCCTATGTTACCATTTAATGTCACACTTTTCTACACGCACTTATCAAATCTTAACTTGTACATAGAAGAAAATGGTTACAATTTATTTTTCCGCAGTTATCAAAATCCTTATTAATCAAGCATTTCCTGCATTCACCATTGACGTCGTCTTATTCAAATAAAAGCTGGTAGTCTTAGCTATGGGTTCCCTGTTTGATCCTCAGCTATGCAGTGCTAAGACATGGTAGTCTTAGCCACTTGTTCACTCGTTCCTCAGTTACACAGAGCTAAGATTCAGTAGTCTTAGCCACAACACTCATTCGCTTGTTCCTCGTTTCTAAATGGCAGTCTTCTGAAATTAGTGAAGAAGTTCATGTACTGCAGCAGCAGTATCTCATCTATGGAAAGTGGTGTCAGTATACACCAAGCATAGGTGTCGACTGCTATCAATAGGCTATTGATCATATGAAAATCTGATCTATCCAATAAAATAAAACAGAATTTCTTCCAAGTAGCGGTAGAGTCAATACTATTGTATGGATGCACCACATGGATACTGACAAAACACATAGAGAAAAAGCTAGATGGGAACCATACAAAAATGCTATGAGCTATATTGAGAAAATCCTGGAAGCAACACACCACGAAACCATGGCCACTTACCTCTCATCTCTAAAATCATCCAAGATGAACAAGACATATTGGACAGGCTGGAAAAGCAAGGATGACCTCATAAGGGATATTCCCCAATAGACCTTTCCTCATGGTTGTGCCAGTGTTGACTGACCAACAAGAACTTACAACCATATTTACCAACCCCTCCGCTCAGGCAGGATATAACACAAGGTCAATTTTTAAGTGGAGTTTAACAGGTTTGAATTCAGAATTTTACTTCTCCTAGAACTTACCTACAACAACTCTGGATGGACACAGGATGTAGTTTGGAAGACCTGCCAGGAGTAATGTATGATAGGGATGGATGGAGAGAGAGAATCAGGGAAATCTATGCTAGCAGTGTAACTTGATGATAATGATTTATTTTGTCACAAACTTATAAAATTTAGAGATATTTCATATCGTGACCAGATTCGAGTTTTCTTTTCAAATATTTAAGAATTATACAAATAATTGTGTAGCCACCAAGCATTACAACCATATGTCACCCAGAAATACCAATAACAACTGACCTACAACCCTGTGATCAAAAACACATGGGCTGAGAGGTGAATGGTCATAAAAGCTACAGCGTTTGTGTGCACCAATTCAATCCTGACCAACTTTGTAGACCTATCACTGAGCAACTGAACTTATTTCAACAAACAGAATCTATTAAGACCACAGGAGAGATATGATGTCTTCATCAATCAATATTTGGTAGGTAAAATCATTTTCTTATACATTATCATATGTATATTCATTTTGATGAAGAAGAAAAAAACAGCAGCTTATCAGCTTTTTGTTAGATTCATATTATAACTGGTAAAAATTACATATTTCTTTCTCACGTTTGGCTTGTGGTGCCACTCTCCCAGGATGTAATGGGCTTTTTGTGTTGTAGAGTCTGACACTCTCATTGTAAAGTTTTCTTTTTACAGGCTTAGAAACTATACGTCATTGGATATAATCATTTGAAGGGAAATGCAACAAGTAAATGCTTTTGGATCTTTAATACAACTGACCTTGTCACCACTGGGTATGATATTAAACAGCATCTGATGGTGAGGCTCCATTCCTGGAGCTTTGTGAAATGTAGAGTACCTCTTCATTACCATTACTCCCAGGTCTACTCTATCACAGAGTAATAGTATCTGATTGGGTCCTCCTAATTGAGGGGTCAAATAGAACTATTAACTGATTTCTATACTAAACATTTGTTCATTTTTGTGCAAAAAAAAGCCTTGAGAAACTGTAATTTTATGATTTATATTTTTGCATTTATCAGCCAGTTGGTGCATTTGGTGTTTTTAAATTTAAAATTCAAAATTATTTAATTTCAAGATACTTGCTGCAAAATATTTGAAGGATCAAAACCCAAAACAACTTTAGAATTCTTTTCCACCAAAAATATTCAAAATACAATTTCTTAGCCAATTGGATTCATAGAAAAATCATCAACTTTTTGAGCCGACCTAAATAGCATAAATAAGTAAAGAAATAAATATTTCTTCAGTAAGTATGGAATTGTCTATACGAACCGTAAGTCATGAATTATTACTTACTCAAATGCCATTTGTTTTACTTCTTTTGTATTAAAATCTACATTCTTTTCTTATAGGAAAGCATTTTTATTCAACTTTGCTCATCAATCAGTTTGTGTTGATATAAATGTTATTTATACTGATATTACAGTACAAACTTGCTGAGAAAATATTAGCTGCAGCATTTAATCATAAATAAATTTCTCTGCCTATATAGAGGCAATCTAATACTAAGAATATTAATGGATGCAAAATATATCCCTTTATTCTAAGCTGGCAATTACTGCTATACTTCATTTGACGAATCTTAACTCTAACTATAAAAAAATATCTACTCTCTAACTAATATTATCTTTGTTTACAATAAAAGTTTTCATACATTTAACTTCTGCAAACTTTTCTCTCAATTTAAAGAAATAAAAATCATAAAATTGTAGATCAGATTTTTTATTCAGTCATTTTCTCCTTTATTCATAACAGATTTTATTGTAATTATGTACTTCCAACCAGTAACAAAGATGCTGATCTTGTCTTGGACCGTCCTTGTCAGCTCAGCACCTTCATAAAGTAGATCAGGGGCATACAAGTAATTGGCAAACCCTTGTGTATCCTAAAAAAAACTTGCCAGTTTTACCATTGAAATGTACTCTAACAAAGAAAAATACTCAAATTGGCAGAAAATCACCCAGGATAAAAAGGTTCCACAAATGTACAATGTGAACCATGCAACAATATATGAATGATGCTAAAAAGACCCACTGGGGGAGTCTCTGTGACATAATGGCTAAAATGCTTGAATGTGGCCTTCAAAAAAGCAAATTTGAACTCAATTCATGATATTACATTCATTTTCAGACAAATATTCTAGGGAAAGGTATGAGCCACCTTATCCCCTTACTCATGGCCAATTGATCAGATTGTACCCCTCCAAAGATCTATGTAGTCTAAGTAAGGGCCAAAGGGGTGAGTGGAAGAGCAGAAATATATCAACTAATTCCTCCAAACATTCATGTTATCTAAGTAAGGGCCAAAGAAGTAACTGGAAGTGTAAAGAGGGATTAACATCATTGAGAATGTTCTCAATTTCCATTGGAAAGTTGACAACGACAACTTAATCCTTTTACACAACATAGTTATGTTTCGGAAAAGTTTCTGCTAATCTCAGTTCGTATTCTGTGAGGTGTCCCTTTAATGAGTACAAAAGTTTGTACAGCCTCGGTAAAGAAAGTTTATATATATATGTGTGTTTGTGTGTGTGTGTATGTACATGTGTATGTGTTTATTGAAGCATTAGCCAAATAGGTGAGTAACAGTTTTTGTCATGTTAACTCCACAGCGGTTCCTGGTAAAAAAGGCCAAATTCATTTTTTCTTTCTCTCACAGAAGCCCTGACTTTTGGTATTTTTATCCGCCAGCTGATTTGATTGGTTCAGTTTAGCCAATTTACTTCTGTACGGTAATTCGTCTGCTAGTGGGAAATAAATCTAATCCCACTACAGAAGAGCAGAAATATATTAGCTAATTCCTCCAATTATCCATGTAGTCTAAGTAAGGGCCAAAGGGGTAAGTGGAAGAGCAGAAATAGATTAATTAATTCCTAACATGTAATCACTAAGATGTTATCCTTAAGCAATACAATCACCACCAATGACAAATAAGTGCTCCCCTTTTTTGGGCGGTGGGGTGTCTTTACCTTCTACAGCTGATGGTATTTACAAAATAATCTTGCTTTCAACAAGAAATAAATATACAAATATAAATATCTGAAATTTTTCTCAATCAAGTCAGGTATTCTATTTTATTGCTAATATAGTAAACAAAATCTGCAATCCCCATATTATCACAAGAAAATAATCTCTTTTGTGTGTCTAAATCAATGTTGATAGAATTGAATCATCTGAGAAAAAAGATACACAAATGTGACAGGAATATTATGCTGCTTTGTAAATACATTGTCAATAAAAGGAAAATATATTATGGAGAAGATTTTTCTCCTGTGATAGATCAGTATACAATGTATGAGTTTTAACTTATCTGAAAACAAGATATTCTTTAAAAAGTGTATATTTAAATACAGCACATTAACTTGATATTTGTATGAAGGAAGATGATCCACTCGACAAGATTATGTTTTCTCACCAGTATGTCTTTGCATATGAACTATCAAGTATTTCTTTGCTGAAAAGAAAGATGTACACTGTTCACAAGAATATGGTTTCTCTCCAGTGTGTGTCAGCATGTGTCTTTTTAAATTTGAATCACGTGAAAATGCAAACCCACATACTTCGCAAGGATACGGTTTCTCTCCAGTATGTATTCGCATATGCTGCCCTAAATGTGACTTCAATGAAAATGAAGAGTCACATATTTTACATAAATATGGTTTCTCTCCACTGTGCGATTGCATATGTTGCTTTAAATTTGCCTTCCATGGAAAAGAAGAATCACACAGTTCACATGAATATGGTTTTTCTCTAGTGTGTGTTCGTATATGTCGAATTAAATGCGACTTCTGTGCAAAGGAAGCTCCACATGTTTCACACGAGTATGGTTTCTCTCCAGTGTGTGTTCGGATATGTTGCCGTAAATGTAACTTTCGCGAAAAGGAAGCTTCACATATTTCACAAGAATATGGTTTCTCTCCAGTGTGTATCCGCATATGTTGCTTCAAGCTTGATTTCACTGTAAAGGAATAGCTACACAATTCACAAGCATATAAATTCTCTCCAGTGTGTGTTCGTATATGTGACATCAAATATCCTTTTTGTGCAAAAGAAGCTCCACATGTTTCACAAGAATGTGGTTTTATTTTGCTGTGTGTTTGTATATGAGCTACCAAATATTTCTTTGCTGAAAAGGAAGATGTACATACTTCACAAGCATATGGTTTCTCTCCAGTGTGTGATCTCATATGAATTACCAAATTTGGCTTTGACGTAAAAGCAGCTGTACATACTTGACATGAATATGGTTTCTCTCCAGTGTGTACTAGCATATGTTTCCCTATCTGTGACTTCTGTGCAAATGAAGCACCACATGTTTCACATGAATATGGTTTCTCACCAGTGTGTATTCGTACATGATTCACCAAAGCTGTTTCTGTCAAGAAAGAACTGTCACAAACTTTACATGAATGAGGTTTCTTTTTTGTGTGTGTTTGCATATGTCGAACTAAATTTGACTTTTTTGAAAAGGAAGCATAACATAGTTCACAGCAATGCAATTTCTTTTCAATATGTACTTCCATATGTTTCACCAAAGAGGACTGCTGTGAAAAGGAAGCTGTACATACATCATAGAAATATAATTTCTCTGTCATGCATGCTGGTTCAAGCTTGAAAAGGAAGAGCTGTACACTTCACAATAAGATATCTTCTCACTTGTGTGTGTTCACAAATATGAGTTCTGAAAAAGGATTTTTTATGATTCACAACAATATGGTTTCACACCTGTGTCGTTTTCCATATTTTTCACAACAATATGGCTTTAGTTCCAAATATTTTTCAGAGTTTAACAATTAACTTAAATCTTTTCCTTGAAGAATTGTTCTTTGAATATTTTTTATAGGAGACTCGCAGTAAATTTTCATAAAGATAACAAATGATTTTTACATACAACAATTTTTAGTCCAGCCAGAATATCTGTGAAAAAAAAAGCTAACATAAGTTATATTCAGACATTGAATAATATATAAACTCAGTTTGTATTCCAATAAAAATATGTAATGTTTTAGTTACTCAATAAATCAGCACCCAGTGAGAATCAAACTTACTATACCAACTAACAGTCTGAGATAGGTTGCTTAAACTTTGTACAGCAATAAATGTATTTATAATAACATAATACAAGTCATTTTGACTTAAGCAGAAATAATTTCTATTCGTCTTAAAAATATTTTTTATCAAAAATACTAAAATACTTGAAATAATTTGTTGATTGATTCAAATGGCATGTCAACTCAGCTAGGGTTATTCTATGGCTAGAAGTTAGGAAATCACATTCATTGGATGTTTATATTTACTTTTTTTGTATAGTTGTTTCTTGAGAGTTTTTGTTATTATATCAAATATTCCTATAAAATAAAAATAATTATATGGTTTTCATTAATAATCTTTTGTTTGCGCACAATTATATGGTTGTAATAAGCTAATAATAATCCTTAGTAATCAATTATAGTTTCAAGTAACTATTTTAATACAAATAATTTACAGTTATATGGTTCGGTTTCATTGTTTCTAACAGCATATCAACCTTCATGGGTTATTTAATGTTGAAGCCATCCTTGGAACAGTTATATGGTATCAAGTATTCCTCTTGAATGCAAAAAATTTTTTAAACAAATCTATTTGACACATAGATGGAACCCTAACAGGTTAGAGTGAACCTGACCATCAGATGCAGTCCAGTGTTACACCTAGGATACCAATTTTTGGGGAGGAGGTATCTTAACCTGTGTTGGATACAATCAGTGTATTCTAAGCCCTACTGACAGGGCAAACAATACAAAGAAGACTGAAAATACCAGTTTCTATATGAAATAACCTATAGAGGTTGATATGCCATAAAAACCAACCAACCAACTTGAAAATGAATCAGTTGAAATGTTATAAACAAAGATTAACTAGTATATTCAATTTTGATAAAATCCACTCACGAAATGGTGATTATGATTTATATACAGCCATTAAACAAAATAAAATAACACACACACACACACACACACACACACACACACACACACACACACACACACACACACACATATATATATATATATATATATATATATATCGGCAGATGAAGTGTGTATGACATAATGAATATTGCCACAGAAAATGGAATCAAAAGCCAAAGATGCTATTCTGGTCAAGGCTTTTTACATCTACTATACTAATACTTTTCGGGACAGGCATGAAACCATCTCTACTAACCCCCTCCCAAACCACTAAACAATGCGTAAAATAGTAAGATAAATTATATTCTCTAGTTTTGGTGGGCAACCAATCGCAAAGTGGGGTAAATTTGAATTCAAAACCAGGAATTGGATTCCCTAAGACATGCCAACATTATCTTCAACCTCATTTTGGTAACTTCTGTAACAACGCTGATGCCAAGATGTATCAGTCATTGTTCTTTCCTTGGATAATATCAGTGTCATAAAAGGGGGAGAATTGCTGCATAAGCAACTACCAAAGATATATACATTATTACCCAAACCTACAAAGAGATTTGGACGTAGATCCATGGTCTCACAATAAACAGATACCCTTGATGGATGGTCAGTGAAATCAGACATGAAACTTCCCATTTAAGAAATTAAAATTTCTTTACAAGTTAAGGTTAATTTTTGTTTAATAATTAAAATTAGATTTTTAAAAAAAAGAGAGAAAAATCAATTATTTTTCGGAAAAAGTCAATAATTCTATGGGGTATAAGAAATCTGCATAAACTTTTCTTATTTTTACAAATTTTCAATCCAATTTTGTCACAAATGTTCTTCAAGAAAGTGAATGAAAATTGAGACTGTCAAATAAAACCAATTGGATATGTAAGAGGAAAGTAGGTGTTTTATGTTACAAATTGTTTTTCTGCTTGAAAAATTGTGGCTGAAGGGATTTAAACAAACCTTTGACCATGAACAAGATGTGACATAAGGTTAATTTTTAAGTGGAGAAGAGTAGGTTTGAATTGAAAGTTTTCCTTCTCCTAGATTGGTTGGCTTAGTGAAGCTAAAAAAGGCAGTTTGCATAACTATTTGCTCATAGCTGGAGGACAAAGATTCATATATTCCTCAAGGGCATTGGCACAAAATATGCAATGTAAGAAAGTATAAAACAAAAAAGCAATTAAAATTTCTCTTTAAAAGTCTCTAAAAGATTTTTCTTAGAGATTTTTAAAATTTATTTTTCCATTGGAAAAACATAGCAGTAACAAATACAGACGACACTAATATTGAAATGGCCTGTTTTAAAATGTGAAATAAATAATATCAAACATTGCTGATTGATACAGTTTTTATCATTAAATCGGAATTCTGTACAGTATATTCACTATAGGTAGGAATAGAATATGCTGACTGTATCTCAACAAAACAGTAAGACCCCCCACCTCCAAAAAAAGGGGTATTCACTAAATTGCATGTGATGGTGAGTTTCTAGTTCTTTGAACCTGATGAGTGTGGAGTACCTCCTCATTGACATTACTCCCAGATCCACTCAGAACAAGAGTGAGAGGACCTTGTAGGCTCCCATTTATGAATCAATTAGCACTGTTTAAAATTTATTCATATTTAATAGGAATACTTGATGCCATATAATTTGTATTAAGAATATTTAATTGAATCTATAATTGCTTATTAATGATTATTATAAGTTAATTGAAATCATGTAACTGCGCAAACAAATAACTATCATCAAATTGAAATAATTACTTGAAACCAGATAATTATTAGCATTAGTAAGGAATACTTGAAACCATACAACTATATGTAAGAAACTCTAAAGAAAAAATTATACAATGTACAATGAATGCAGTTCCCAAACATCTGGGCATAAAATAACCTTAGAAGGGTTGACATGCCATTAGAATCAATCATTCATTGTATATCTTCTTTTCATTTTGGAAACTAAAATACATAGCCTTAAATATTCAAAAACATCTGACTTGAATATCTTTTTATTACCAAAAATGAAAACCTCAAATTGAAATTAAAGTTATTTATGTAAAAAGAAACTTAATATCATTAAAAAAAATACTTTTTTTTACATAGACTGTTAGTGTCATATTTTAACACAAAACAAAAATGTTAATGAAAAAGCTAATTATCTAATTTTCTAGTCAATTATTCATAGAAATTTCACGGACAATTTTTAACTGGCAAATGATTGATGCAAACACTGACTTCCTAAATGAATGATCTTCATTTTTTTCTATAAGTAAGTAACTATGTGAATATAATAAAAATATCTGGAATTTTTATTGGGAAAGAAAATGTATTTAGAGACTATTAAAGTGAGTCAAAAGTTTTGCAATATTTTTGTATGTGGTAGTTTGTGGTGTGTGTATCACATTTATTGAAGCAATTCAAGCTATGATAGGGATCCGCAGTGGTTGGAAGTATTGCGGAAATTGATGCACTGATACATTTGTGTGATTTGAAAGCCACACAAACAAACATGCAATGAAGTCTAATTTGAAAATTTATGCTTTATGAGTTTGAACTGGACTGTAATGCTGCAGAAACAACCGAAAAATATTTGTTGTGTGAAAGGTGAATGTACAGTAACCAGACGGTTCAAGAAATTTTGTTCAGAATGAATGAACCTTGATGATCAGGCAAGGTCAGGCAGGCAAGCTGTACTTCAAACCAGAGAGGCAAATCCAGCAAGTTGTGCGTGGAGAGTATCAGGTGAGCTCAGCATCTTCCTGTTCAGTGAGGTTCATCATCTTCATGATCTCAGCAAAATCACCTGGAGCTGCTGAATATTGCAAAATTTTTGACTCCCCCAAGTGCAATGGTCGAGCATGAATTTGTAAAGAAATTATTAAAATCTGACAATCAGTTGATTTTTAATCATTTTTACAAAAAGGAACTTAATTGAGCATCTGCACAATATAGTTAACATTTAAAAAAAATAAATAAATAAAAAAGACAAGAAACTGTCTACAATCTGTCTACAGATTGATGAAACAAGAACATTTTCTTTGGTACTGGAAAAATATATCACAAGTGAATAAACCACAATGAGACTTAAAGGGGAACGTTTGTCGACAAGTGTCAATAAATAATTGAAAATTTTTAACAGTATTTGCTCTTTCTTTTGAATTTATGTTCTAAAAAGAACAAAATATAACTTCATAGTCTAAAAGGGCTTAAAATATGCTGATAGTATCCCCTGCTGAGGGATAAGACCCCTAACCAAAAAGGGGTGTCCTGGATATGACACTAAATTGCACCTGAAGGTGATTCTCTACTTTTAGAGATTAGGTGAGTGTACAGTACTTCTTTATTGACATTACTCCCAGGTCCACTCTGACTGAAGTTGTAGTACCTGTTAGGATACCATCTAGAGGTCAAATAGATCTATTTAGAAATTGTATTTGATAGAATGATATACAAAAAAATCTTTTAATAAACTATACAAAAATGTAAATATTAAGACACAATGAATGCGAATCTCTAATATTTCACCATAAAATAACTGTAAACGGCTTGACATGCCATTAAAATCAATCAAATATATTAATACTTTAGTATTTCTAAAGAAATAAATCTAGAATTGTCATAAACCTTATTTACTTAAAAAGATACCTTAACATCACTTATCATAGACAGTGTCGTATTTTAGTACATGAAACAAAAATACATACAATGATCTAAAATTAATTAGCAAAATGATATTTAATGATTTTAATCATTTTTACATATAAGAGAAGAGGTTGGTAAATTTGATTGAGGATATGAAAAAAAAACATTACTCCACAAGATGAACATATTTTATTTTGTAATCTTTCTACTCTTGTAGCAGAAAGAATTTTGTATATTTGTTTGGCGCGTTAATTAATTTGACCATTAGGGTCGACCCATATTTTCACCCAATGAGGATGACTTATCCTATTCAGCCCAGACCATTTTTCCGGGCAGCTCCAAATTGGGGAAAGCCCGCCAAACACTCTCTTCCTCAGAACTTTCCAAACTGGGCAGATGTAATTACAGTCTGCTCTCCTTTTAGCAGCAGCATCACACCACCATGAGGAAAGCCATCTAATTTATGGACCCCTTGCGTCTATTCTCTTAGACCAAAAGTTCCCAGTTGAATATAAATTAGATGAATTCAACTGGGAACCGTTGGTCTAAGAGACTAGACTCAAGAGGTCCATAAATTAGATGGCTTTCCTCATGGTGTGTTCAATGAAGAGTTTATATTGAGTAATTAAAAAATATTCATCCCTATCAAAATATTCTTGGAATTTCTCGCAGGTGATTAAAAAAATAGGAGAATGGGAGTATCTTTATTAGAAAAGCAGAACTGATATGGAAACAACCTGGATATTGCCCAGTCGGCTGGGGCTGTAGAATACACCGACTGCACCTCTGCAGAGGGGTAAGCCCCCCCCCCCAACAAGTGTCCTGGATATGACACTAAACAATCTGATAGTGAGGTTCCAGTGATGCTTTGGGGAATGCAGAGTACCCCTTAATTGCCATCGCTCCCGGTTCCACTCTGGCCCAGCGTGGTAGCACCTGATCTATGGGTTAAATAGAACTAACAGCATACTTATGCTAAACTGAATTGTTTGATTAAACTGAATAGCTTGAAATAGAAATGTTTTTGACAATTAAACTGAGTACTTTCATTTAAACTGTGTGCTTATGTTAAACTGAATTATTTGAAAGGGAACTGTTTTTTGACATTGAAACTGTATTTACACTAAACTGAATTGTTTAACATAGAACTGTTTTGACATGTAACTGTGTGTAAACAAAATCTGTACTTATGCTAAACTGAATTAGTTGAATTAAAACTGCTTGACTAAACTGAATAGCTCGAAATAGAAATGTTTTTCACAATTAAACTGTACTTACATTTAAACTGCGTGCTTATGCTAATCTGAATTATTTGAAATAGAACTGTTTTTTGACATTGAGACTGTACTTACACTAAACTGAATTGTTACATATAACTGCTTGAATAGTTTGAAATAGAAATGTTTTTGACAATTAAAATGTGTACTCATGCTAAACTGAATTGTTTTAAATAGAACTGATTATTTACATAAAAATGGATTTGGCGTTGAATAACCTACAAAGGTTGATATGCCATAAAACCCAACAAACCAAACCAAACAACCTGGAGAAGATTATAATAAAGTGTAGACAGGGATGGTGAACAGATACAGGTTCTTAAATCATAAGATAAAGATTAGTTGGTCGTGTTTTATGGCATATCAAACTGTGTGGGTTATTTATTGCTAAATCATATATATATATATATATACAAATTTCATTAAACATAATAGACATTTTCTGTCTACATATTTTCTTCTGGATCCGTTCGTATTCCCGTATTGCTTTTATCGTATTCGGCAGGAATTGATTTATGTATTGTCCATAGTTGTATGTATCCCTAGTACTTTCTGCCTGACTTTAGGCCATCATCAGGAGAGGATCTATTACAAAAGTGATGTACCTTTTGTTTTTGCATATTACTACTATGTAAGAGCATCTTTACCGTTGAAGATTATAGCGTTTGCTTTTAAATGGGTTTCTATAAATAGTGTCAGTAGCTAAAGACATTTAAGTACATTAGCACTGGTTTGAAAATTAATTCTATTAAGTATCGGTTGCATGTTTCTAATATGTAGTGCTTCGAGAATCTGTAGTTTTTTAAAAAATTATTTTGATGTTCTAATATTGTTGTGTTGTCGGTGAGAATTTTCCATAATTGTATTGTTGGGCATGAATGTTTTTTTAAATGCTCAGCTATTGAATTTGTATCAGAAAGGTGCGTTGTAAGTCTCCTCGACAGGGTAGTTGAGGTTAAACCAACATATATATTATTATTATCAGAGATACAATCTCCAAAAGGACAGTTAAATTGATATAATGTTGTTTTTTTGCAAAACTCCAATCGAAGGAGAGGAATTATTTCTAATGACTAAGTTGGAGGTTTTAAACTTATTATAATATATAATAAGTTTTATCTTTTTATTAGGATCAGTGGGGAGTATGTTTCAGTGAATCTATATTATATATATATATGTGAATAATAATATATATATATACATATATATATATATATATATATATATATATATATATATATATATATTATTTGTAACTGAATAGTTTGTAGGTAACATTTTTAAAAAAGCCAGAGCTCATTTTTTTGCCCTTAGTTAAATGGTTTTAAGTATCTAACACTTACAATTCTAATTCCACACAGTTAAATAGTTTCAAGTTCTAGTTGATCCAAAGTTGGGACCCTAACAGGGTCTACCAATCTGGGTCTGAGTGGAACTGGAAGTAATGGTAATGAAGAGGTACTCTACATTCCCCAAACCTCCAGGACTGGAGTCTGACCATCAGATAGTTTAGTTTCATATCCAGAACTCGCATTGGTTGGTGGTGATGGTGGGGGTCTTGCCTCTCTGCATAGATGCAGCTGACGTATTCAACAGCACAAACTAACTGGGTTGTACAATATAAAAGAACTCCCATAGAAATGTTATTTTTTTTAAAAACACCTTGGCAAATATATATATATATATATATATATATATATAATACAAATACCTACAGAGTCAGAGCTATGTGTTAAATAATACCACTACTGTTCTTCTAGGAGAATGGCTTTGTCATTAAATAACTTGCAAAGGTTGATATGCCATTAAACAAAGAAACCAACCAACCAACCAACCTACAGAGTCAGAAAAAAATCTACCGAGGTTTTACCCAATCTGATCACCAGGAAAATTCTGACTAAAGAAGAATTGGACCAAACGACTTTTTATTGGTTAAAAGACAACAAGAAAGACTAAAATCAGCATTAAAAAAGAGAAAAAAACAAAACAAGAAAAGATATACTTTACATACGAAGGAACCAAACGTTTTTTACAAGCATTAAGTATTTTCAACGTTTGGTCAAGTACAATAACCATTATGTCAATAGCGGCACATTGGCATAATGGTTAGAACGTGTGTCAATGGTCCAGGTGACCTGGGTTCAATCCTCGGTCGAGTCATATCAAAGCTTAAAAAAAAACGGTACTTGATGCCACCTTCCATAATACTCAATATTATTTGGTTGGGATCAAGAGTAAGTGGAGCAATCCAGGGAAATTAGTTGCGCCCTACCCTAAACCTCGGTGTAATAGCAATTGAAAAGGGAGCCTTCGGGTCGCCTCTAAAATACAGTTGACTAACTTATATATAACAGCAGATTATTAGAATATACTGGATGAATAACCCCCAAATATTCGGAAAATTATTCGAAGTAGCAGTTAATACTAAGTGAAATTTTCTTTTTTAGGATCTGAAAGGTTTAAAAAATACGTATGAGGTGCGCGTGCGCGCGTGTGTGTGTGTTACTTACCAATTCAATTTGTAGAATCTCTTTAATTTCATCTTTTTTTTTTGTTTTGTTTTTTCCCCTTTGAAGTTCGTGGTTTTCTCCATCAATTCTTTTATACTGTTCATGTGAACCAAGGAGAATCGCTAAACGGTGTTACATACAATTTCGTCCTTCTTGTTTAAAAGTTATTTCGATTTCTGTGTCAAATGAAATAAATAAATTCAAGTTTTAAAAAAAATGTCTTGAGGAAGAGAGAAAAAATTTTAATCTATTGTGGTATCCATCAGTTGATGGTTGATTGATTGCGTTTTATGGCATATCAACCCTTTTTATACATACATACATACATCCATATTTGTGTGTGTATGTGTGTGCGTGTTGATGTGTGTGTGTGTGTATGTGTGCGTATCTGTTGATGTGTGTATGGATGAAAAAGCACAATGTCTTCAGAGGTTGTTTTTAATGGTAGAAATATTTGAACATTGGCATTCATTTCTATAATTAAAACCATTCTCTGAATACCTTGTGTTTTTTCTTCCCTAAACTTTTTTCTACAGTCGGATTTATTTCCATTTTTCCTATATATATATACATATGTATATATATATATATATATATGTGTGTGTGTGTGTGTGTGTGTGTGTGTGTGTGTGTGTGTGTTATTCGGTCCAGTTAAACCGGAGTTGGGAGTAATTTCATCAGGACAAAAAAAAACATTCAACGGTGGACATTTAAATTTTCCTGTTAAAGATCTCAATGTAATTGACATTTTAAATGCATGTACAAACTTATTGAATGCACCACGTGTATATATATATATATGTTACAAGACGAGATCTTGCCTTGATTTGAAAAAACAAAAAGAAAGAAAAGAAGAAAAAAAAAAGAAACGGAAGTTAACACTTCGAGTTCTCAACTAAAAATGAAAAGTTAGTCGCTCACGCATAGGCTCCGCGCAGAACTTCCGTTTGCGATAAATTAACAAAAAAAAAAAAAAAATACATTAATAAATATCCAATCGGAACGCTTCCCGCGGGGCACAAAAATTGCCGTTCTGAGCCTACAGAAAACGTATAAATAGACGGACCAAACAATCATCAGTTCAGTTGCGTTCCTACACCACAGACTTGTTCCCTCACACGACCCGTGTTAAAGATTCTTCACCCCGCCTGGCGCCTGTCATCCGATACATCAAACGCTCTCCGCAGCTACCAACGTATCCTAATTCCGAGAAAACCATCCCTTCGCCACGAGACAAGTACAGTACATGAACTTTGTAGCTACTGCCACTGAATTCATTCTTTGACTGTGAGTGTATTTCTCCGTTCTACTCTCTGTACTTAATCTATCTATAAAAAATTTTTATAACATCATTACTGTGTTATTGTGAGTATCTATACGTTCTTTGTTTTGCAACCATACGCATTTCTCGCCCACAACTCAGAATATAACACTGGTGTCAAGCGTGCAGAAAAACAAGTATGGAATACTCCGGCCTTTCTCGATCAGAAATCTTGGAACTTATAAAACAGCAAAAAGCAGCGATTCTCCAAACGAAAATTGACATGGAGCCAGCAGACAACCCGCAAGCACAATTAATCATTAGTGAACTGAAAACAGACCTCCACAAACTTTTAACTGCTCTGCAAACTACCGCACACGATCGATCGCACACATTGCAACAACACACCACAAACTATGAGCTTCTATTGCGACAGCAGTCACTTCGGGACGCCACAAAATCCATCCGGACCTTCGAACCGGGCAGCGATGTAAACCGCTTCATTACCGACCTTAATAAGGCTTACACCATACACGTTAAGCCAGAATTAAGAGAATATCCTGCAATGGAGAAGGAGTTTGTTAAGCTGGCAAAGCAACTACCGAACGAAGGCATATTCCAGCAGATGGAGGACTCAAGACAGCCTACGTCCACGTTCGAGGAACTAAAGGCTTACCTTATATCCACCCACGGGAGCCAAATGACAAACTTCCAGTACCTAAGCCGAGCATGGGACCTTCAGCGACATGAGGGAGAGAAACTCACTGATTTTGCAGGCCGACTTGAAAACACAATCCGAGAGGCCACAGTCCACATCACGGCAAAATTCAAGTCGGACAGACAAAATGCTGAGATGACGGCCGAAACTGCATTTTCCCTAATGGGGGCCATGCTCATGAGTGAAAAGATCAAGGCATGGACACCTAACATCTATCCACACCTCGTCAAAACTATGGACAGACACTACTCAGCGGGTGGTATAGCCAGCGATGCGCAACGCTATCTTGATCGTGGTATCAAAACGGACATCACCACCGCCGCTGAAACCACTGCGCTGATGGCGAGCCAACCTACACACTCTGACAAACCTCGTAGCCTTGAAAGTGACAAGATACTAGCCGACGTACAGCTACAGTTGCTGGATCTGAACAAGCAACTGCGACAAACCCACAGGCGGAACCCATCCATCGTTGACTGGAAAAGTCGAACCGCCCCCACCTACAACATGAAGCACAACCGGGCACAAAGAAGCGCTGGCCAACCCAGCCAACAAGCAATGTGCAAAAATTTTTTACGAGGCCGCGCATGCTTTAAGGGCAACAGGTGCCCATATTTTCACCCCCCTCATGCTCAAGCACACATAGCGACCACTGACACCGGTTTACCTGGAATAGATAGCGATCAGCACAACCATGAACACGCGACGCGCTTCGACGAACTGGATTTTCGGTTGGGACCGAACGAGATGTGATGACTCGTTCCCAGGTCCATGTATCCACTCAGCATCATCACACATTTAACGTTCAAATCCAACCTGATCTCCGATCGCCCCTTGTTCAGGTCAACCTCCGCAACAACGGCATCACATTCTCCGGTGTAGGCATGCTGGATTCCGGATGCACGACTTGCATCATTCCCATTTCTCACTTACCTGAAGATGCAAGAAGACACATGTCCAAAACCAACATCCGAGTCAAAGGAATCGGAGGGAACATCTCTATTCTGGGCAAGCTCACCTGCGACATTACCTTGGGTGACGATACTTCTCCCGCTTTCTGCAACGTCGACACACTGATCACGACATCAGACATTCCCATCTTGATCGGCCAGAACATACTCGGCCACCACACACTGTTATCCTATACTATCGATAACCAGAAGGCGACTGTAGAACTTACGCGCACACTCCCATCTGGCAAGCTAAAACATACTGTCCCGCTCTCTACAACCGTCCATCCAAGGATAAAACCGACCCACAACCTTTCACACGGCGCCCTAACCGTTTCCAACGAGGAACCACGAGCCATAGCCAATTCATCGCCTAACGGGTTGACTCTCAACCAAAAACTCCATTGGCTTAAGCAAACCGTAGGCCTATCGCTTCCAGACCATCATAGCCGTAGTGAATTAGAAGCTACCGCCGATTTACTCATCAGCTATGCGGACATTCTCGGCACCGACGACAATAGAAGGGGCACTTTCATCAAGCCCATACGCATACCAACCAACGGTCAGTCCAGGAGCCAAAAACAGCACCCTATAGCCCAAGCACTGGAGGATGATGTTGACGCGGAAATTGCCCGCATGGCAAGTGAGGGTGTTATCGAACCTTGCAACGACCCTAAAGGATTTAACAGTCCCGTTTTTGCCGTCCGCAAGAAAAACGGAAAGATTCGAGTGGTCGCAAATTTCAAAAGAACCCTCAACAAGGTTTTAGTCGATTTCGACCCATACCCAATACCTACCATTGACTCGACATTCAACAAGATTGGCGAAGGTAACAAGTACTTCTCAACACTCGACCTCTGCAATGGCTATTGGCAAATCGTCATTGACGAACGTGACCGCCATAAAACGGCCTTTACTTGGAAAGGACGCTGTTTCCAATACACCCGTCTGGCTTTCGGTCTAACATCCGCTGGACAAATCTTCTCGCGATGCATAGCTGAGGCTCTCGACACAGTTGCCTCACGCGCGAACATATCGTCATATATTGACGATAATCTTGTCCACGCCAAAACCTTCGAGGAATATGTGACAGCGCTGGAGCAATTATTTATTGCTCTACGCAAGTTCGGATTAAAACTAAACCCGGAAAAATGCATTTTTCTTGCGTCCGAAGCTAAATTTCTCGGTCGCATCGTGAATAGCGACGGGTTCAAGGCCGACCCCGAATATGTCCGCGCCATTATCGACATGAAACCCCCGACAACGAGAAAAGAACTACAAAGTCTCATCGGACGTCTCGTATGGATTCGACAATTCATCGAGACACGCCTTAACGAGAGCATCAGAACCGACATGTTCTCCAATCTAATGGCCCCCATAAACGAACTAAATAAGCCCGGACGAACATTCGTCTGGACCGAAGGGGCCAACAAGGCTTTCAATAAAATTAAGAAGCGCCTCGCTTCACCACCAATCATTTCATTCCCCGACTTCACCGGACTCTTTACCCTCACCACCGACGCCAGCGATATCGCATGTGGGGCCATTCTCATGCAAGAGAATAAACACGGCCGAAAGAAAATAATAGCAGTTGCCTCACACACCTTTAACGCGACGGAGCGCAACTGGTCAACAACTGAACGCGAAGCATATGCGATAAAATGGGCCATCACCAAATTCGATTACTTCTTGCGTAGTCGTCCCTTCGTCGTCCTCACAGATCATCGATCTCTCACATACTTGGATCAACGTGAATTCAACAATGCGAAGATACGACGATGGCAGGAGGAAATATCGTGCTACAAATTCGTCTTGGAATATGTAGAAGGTGAATCGAATGTCTGGGCAGACATGCTCAGTCGGAGATATGGCCACAGCAAGGACAAGCTTACGGCAGACCCCACACCTGCAGGGAAGCGCTTCAAACTCCAAGGCTCCAGTCTAAACATCTACGTTCCATCCTGGTGCATGGACGAAATCAAGAGCTCCCAGCTGCTCCTTGGGACTCACACAACACGGAACATTCAGCATCATCTGCAGGCCATCGACGCATTCCTCGCGTTTCATGCCACATCGACCATCCCGGTTGAAGAGATAGCTGACCACATGGGTATTGCAGCGGAACAAGCCTCTGATGACACACTTTCAAAAATCATCAGAGCTCTTCAGTTGGCAACCCCAAGACCGGACGCTACCCTACTCGACCCCAAAGATCATCGTACCGGGCTATATAACAAACACATGCACCAATTCTACTTGGAACCTGGTACATCTGTATTGTATACTACAAACACACCAAAACTGGTAGTACCCTACAAGCTCCGGACAAAATATCTCCACCAAGCCCATGACTGTGTCAACCACTCAGGGATCTCCCGCATGCAGGAACACCTATCCAGCTACTGGTGGGAGTTCAAAAATCGCGATATCAGGGCGTATGTTCAGTCATGCCAAACCTGCGCTAAACGCAAGGGAAATTACGGCATGCGCCGAAACTGGTCCACGGGCCATTGCAAGAGAGGCGGAAAACCATTCGAGGTTGTCTACATAGATTTTGTCTCAATGCCCCTCTCAAAGGGCAAGCGGTACATACTTACTATTCTAGACAGCTTCAGCCGCCACCTCATGGCCATACCATGTGCCAGAGACCGCGCAATCGACGCAGCCCGCGGACTCTACCAGTTCTTTCTTCGTCACCGCGAGATTCCCCGCATTGTCTCCTCCGACCGAGGAACCCACTTCACTGGTGAGGCCTACAAGGAATTTTGTGACCTAACCTCGATCACCCGGGAACTTCACTGCCCGTGGCGACCACAAAGCTCGGGGAACATTGAGAGGCAACACCGGACCTTAAAAAACGCCCTTTACATGATCTGCGAAGACAGAAACTGTGAATGGACGGACGTTCTCGAATCCGCAGTTTCCTCAATGAATGCCACAGCCAACACCGCCACTGGTGCATCCCCGCATTACATTATCACCGGCCGCCAACCAAACATTGGTCTACCGAAGATCCCCTGCCAAGACATCGTTAACAACAACCCAGGTGCTTACGGTATGCAGATAAACGCTCTGCTCCGACAGGTGCATCAAAGAGTCGCCTTGGCGAACAACGAGGCTGACCACAAAATGGAAGCCAAACTGAACCGCAGCATCTTCAAAGACCCGATACAAGTCGGTGACAAGGTGCTACTCCACCGACCGCAATCCGCAACAGCCCACTTGTCTCACCTGCCTTGGATAGGTGACTTTGAGGTCACCAAAACGAACGGTTTGGTAGTTCAAGTGAAAAACGACAACTCTGAAACGCATTGGGTTCACCGTGGACACGTCCGTCGACTCGTACCACGACCAAATGACCTGCAACACATGCATCGACCACCCCCACCTCCAGCTCTATCCCCACCTCACCAAATTCCCAATCACCCGTCGACACGACCACTCCTATCTCCTTGTCCACCCCGGCAACCTACCCATCACCCGTTGTCACAACTCCCTACACTTTCGTCAGGGGAGCATCTCGTCGCAAATGACTGCAGTTCCGGAGACAATACCCAAAACCCAACGAAACGAACAACACGAGGGCAACTCCCAGCACGCTTTAAAGACTTCGTTATGTGCCAAAAAACAAAATAGATAATACACAACACCAAAACAAAACACGCACGCAAGCAAGCACTAACAACATAGCAACTTCAAATCATGGTAAGATCTGGGGGAGCTGTTACAAGACGAGATCTTGCCTTGATTTGAAAAAACAAAAAGAAAGAAAAGAAGAAAAGAAAAAAGAAACGGAAGTTAACACTTCGAGTTCTCAACTAAAAATGAAAAGTTAGTCGCTCACGCATAGGCTCCGCGCAGAACTTCCGTTTGCGATAAATTAACAAAAAAAAAAAAAAAAATACATTAATAAATATCCAATCGGAACGCTTCCCGCGGGGCACAAAAATTGCCGTTCTGAGCCTACAGAAAACGTATAAATAGACGGACCAAACAATCATCAGTTCAGTTGCGTTCCTACACCACAGACTTGTTCCCTCACACGACCCGTGTTAAAGATTCTTCACCCCGCCTGGCGCCTGTCATCCGATACATCAAACGCTCTCCGCAGCTACCAACGTATCCTAATTCCGAGAAAACCATCCCTTGACCACGAGACAAGTACAGTACATGAACTTTGTAGCTACTGCCACTGAATTCATTCTTTGACTGTGAATGTATTTCTCCGTTCTACTCTCTGTACTTAATCTATCTATAAAAAATTTCTATAACATCATTACTGTGTTATTGTGAGTATCTATACGTTCTTTGTTTTGCAACCATACGCATTTCTCGCCCACAACTCAGAATATAACATATATATATACGTGGTGCATTCAATATATATATATATATATATATGTGTGTGTGTGGTGCCTTCAATAAGTTTCCAGATTTTTTTTGTACTGGCATTTAAAATTGTCGTTGACTCTTGAAAATTCACTATGTTATTGCTATACATCTTATGAGA
The DNA here is from genome assembly GCA_963585895.1 of Sepioteuthis lessoniana. NCBI lineage: Eukaryota > Metazoa > Mollusca > Cephalopoda > Myopsida > Loliginidae > Sepioteuthis > Sepioteuthis lessoniana. The sequence continues at coordinate 5,257,290 of OY757908.1, forward strand.
TGACTGACCAATTTTTATGATTTCAGCTTCAAATGAACAGCTACAGCAGCAATTGGAATACACCCTACTAAAACCTGATTGTCACAGCTGGTGAATTTCAAAAATGCAGTCTGACACTTTAGAAGAATATTATGCAATAAAATTGTGTTTTAAACTTGGAACGAAAAGCCACAGAAACGTATGGAATGCTTCAGACTGCTTTTGGAGCATCTTGCATGAATCTAGCATCAGTTTTTGTGTGGCATAAGAGATTCAAGGAAAGCAGGGAGTCTGTGACGGATGATGAGTGGTGTGGGAGGAGTAAGGAAGTCAATACACCAGAGTTGATTGGCCAAAGGGTTAGGGTTACTATGTTGAGGTTTTAAGGGAGTTCAAGAAGAGATTCCTAGGGAAGAGGCCAGCACTCTTCAAATCGGGTCATTGGCATTTCCACCAGGACAATGCACCAGTCCACAACGCCTTCCTTGTCACAGACTATTTGAGCAAGATGGGCATCAAGACAGTTCCTCAGCCTCCCTATAGTCCAGACGTTGCTCCCTGTGACTTTTGGTTATTCCCTAAGCTCAAGGAAAAACTTAGAGGCTGTCGTTATGAGACAATTGAGGATATGAAAGAGGCTGTGACGAAGGTCATTGACACGCTCACACTAGAGGACTTCCATGGGGCCTTCCAGAAGTTGCTGGAACGGTACAACAAGGGCATCGCAGCTGGAGGAGATTACTTCGAAGGAGACTTGAGTTTCATATGTGTACTATCAATAAAAGTGCCCATACGAAAAAAGTTTTGAAATCTATTTAATGATCCTCGTATATACATGATATATGATTTGTAAGCGAGTATTTTGGTAACATTATTTTTAAACGGGTCAGAACTCATTTGTTTACACAGTTAAATGATTTCAAGTAATTCTATTCAACATTATTCATTTATTTTGCTTCAATTTGACATCATTCATTTGTTTGCACACAGTTAAATGGTTACAAGAATATTTCTATTTGACCCAAGGGATCCTAATAAGTACTATCACTCCGGGCCAGGGTCGCCCTGGGAGTAATGGCACTGAAGAGGTACTCAAGGAATGGAGCCTCCAGGATACTTATTGGTTACATACCACCACAGGATCTTACTCATCTGTGGAGATACAGTCGGCTTATTATACAGCTCCAATCAACGAGGCTAATATTTTATAAAAGTTGCATTCCCCTAAATTGTTTCTTATTAACTGCAGGTCTATTTTAGGAAATGATGTAAATTCCTTGTCAAAAGAATTTTCTGGAAAAAACGGATTAAAATTGGCGCAAAGATCTCCAACTACGCCCACGCAGATGTTTAAAAAATAAACAATTAAAAATGCTTTTTAGGACCAATAGGAGGTCTCCAAAATACACGCCCATAGAATTTTCGAAAGTCAACGCGTACGCGCAGGATCCACCTTAATGCTATAAAAACACCCAATTTTCCAGACAACACAGATCAGTTACTCGCGCCAACCCAGAGTGATACGTACTGTTTTCTCAGTGGCGCCGTGTTCGTTTGATCTTCAAACGACAGTGTCATGTTACAATTTCAAGTTGGATAAAGACCTATCCACGCTGCTGCCAGAACTGGCCTCTACGGTCGCGACTTGATACACGAATCGCTGTATACACTTCTATATTTCAGTTCCCAACAAAGAAATAAATTTCTTTATTTTTTTGTAGCACTATTGTTAATATTGTCTTTTCATTCATTAACATTAGTACCCTACATCTATCACTGATCCCGTATCCGATTTTGGCCATGTGTCGCTACTCATATAGCGTCTCTTGAGCAGGGATTGCCTGGCGGAACCCATCACTCTCCAGGTCTACACGTGGCTTGAATTTTTTCTTCTCCTAAACTGGTTGTCACACCAAGGTTAGAGAGCCCAGTCTAGTATGTATATTGTATACAGTAAATATTCTTGTATATATATATATATACATATATGAGTTTATTTTATTTTTCCTTCCGTTGTGTTTAGTGTTAGTATATCAGGGATATATTTATACTAATATAGGCTCTTGGTGAGTGGGAAATCGACTTTTCTTGCACCAAACATGCCAAAATGACCAAACCACTTCACCTAACCAACACAGAAAGGACAACAAGTAAATTTAATCCAGAAAACTTATTGAGGACTTGAGAGGTTTAATTAAAAATAAATTTTTAAAGAAAATTAAAAATGTAGCAGTTTCCCGGGGGTGGGCTCAGATAGGAAGCGAAATCTGCCGATGCGTGCGGGGATGAGCTTTCTGGCGCCAAAATGATAACTCTTGACTAAGCATTCATCACAGCTATTAGACGGACCCGATAATTTCGGCTGATAGTTGTGAGTGCACATGCTGATTGGGTCCCGGGGACGAGTAGCCAGCCGAGTCGCTTGCTTGTAGTCGCCTCGGCTAAACATACCTCACTGAATATACGACCAACCCTCGAACTTGTAACTTACCGGAAATGACTCTAATATATTTCAACACTTTGGCTGGAAAACACGATTATTTCTACCGGTTCAGGAAAACATTCTACGTCACAGAAAAGCCGAAGGAGCTAAAATAAAGTTTTGAATTAAAAGGTACATTTGTCTCTTTCCTTCCGCCCTTAATTCTCTTGTAGCTTTCCACAGACAAAGAAGATGACAAGTTAAATAGAATAAAAAGGAGTCAGATACGAAACTTATAATCATCCCAACAATTCCCCTTCCCCACGAAATAAACAACAAACCTTCTTGTACTCCATAAACTAGATTATTTCAGAACAGACATTCAATGTCAATTTCATTTGTGAACTCTCTTCTTGCTCGCAAAAAAAAAAAAAACTTATATATTTCTGTATATATACAAGGCAAAAGAAGGTTTTTCGGGTATTGGCGAATTGTCGGAAAATTCTGAGGCTGGGTCACTGACTCAGTAGCAGAAAGAACTTCGCATTTTTGTTTGGCGCGTAAATTAATTTGACCGTTATGGTCGTCGCATATTTTCACCCAATGAGGATGACTTATCCTATTCAGCCCGGACCATTTTCCTGGGTAACACAAAAATGGTGAAAACCCGCCAAACTACCTCTTCTGAGGAACCTTTCGAGCAGGACAGACGTACTTTCTGTCCGCTCCCTTCATAGCAGCAGAATCACAACACCATGAGAAAAGCCGTCAAATTTATGGACCTTTGAGTCTACCCTCTTAGACCAAAGGTTCCCAGTTGAACATGAATTAGATGCATTTAGTCTGCCTCTTGCAGGAACACTTTTATGTCGCCTCTAACTTTTGCTATGTCTACAGCGACGCGTAAATACGCTCAGACATCCAGCCACTACATTCCTGGGCAACCTTTTCTGGAGACCTTCATGCCTCTCTCCTACAGCAACCAGGACCACACATTTATGGGTGACTATATCATTCCTGTCCTTAAACAGCAAACACGACTTTTGCTACGTCTACAGCGAAGTGAATATCACTCAGACAACCAGCCTCTTCAATTCTGCTTATCTATTTTGGAGACCTTAATTCCTCACTCCAAAATCTACAGGACTACCAACTACTGGCAACTCGCCAAATGCCTGCTCAACCCTTTTATACCCGTTTTCCTACTCTCTACGACGACCAGCACAAAAGGCTTCATTTCAACTCAAGCTTTATTAAACTTCTAAAATTGAAAACCTTACGGCATCTTCGTTCTTCCGAGGAGGTAACATAACCTCCTACCGTTAAAACACCTTTTCTTCTTACCTCCATTCACTTGTTTTTTTTTTTTTTTTTTTTTTTTTTTTTTTTGTTGGTTGAAGCTATAAAAGGAATTTAAGACGGAAAAGACAAAAACAAGGATACTTTTAAACTTAATTTTTATTTCATAGGCCAACAACTATTTCATGGTAAAGAACATTCTTCCCGAGCCAGGGAAAAGCTGTCAACCCCTTAGAATTGTGTAGAGAGATCTGAGAAAGAATTTCTTTTTGGCACCAAGATACTCATTTTTTCAGGCATGCACGGATCACGCTTCCTGTCAGAGGCCTCCTTGGAAATTGATCTTTTTGTAGTTCATTCGCATAATGGTTAGAGTGTTCGCCAATGGTCCAGGAGACCGGGGTTCAATCCCAGGTCAAGTCATACCAAAGACTCAAAAAATGGTACGTGATGCCGCCTTGAATAACATTCAACATTATAAGGTACGGATCAAGGGTAAAGTAGAGCAATCCAGGGAATGGAATAGCATCCTCCCCTACACCTCGGTGTAGTAGCTATTGAAAATGGAGCCTTCGGATCGCCCTCAACTACGGTCGGACTACGACTATTTTATTTTGTGTTTATTCTATTTTTATTTTTTATGTTATAGTTTTATTTTTAATTTCTTATTCAATCCTTAAATAAATCAAAATGGGTTTTTGTATCACCGACTTGAAGGTTTGTCTTGGTGTATTTGTTGTATCTGAGTACCAAAACTCACTGCCACAACTAATTGACTGGGTGGAACACAGTTCGAAAACTTGTTGCAGGGGAAATGTATTATGCTTTAATATATAGGACTTACACTCCTATAATTTAAATTGGGCGGTATGCCACTTGTTCCCACAACAAAGATGGCGGACGCACACAAATATTCTGTGTCGGGAAACCATTGGTCAGGAGAACCACGTGACCTGCTTAAAACTACGAACCCCGTTTGAATTTCGTCCCGCGTTTTTTTTTTTAGAGTCGATTCCAAGACACGTATTTTCTATAAATACGTCGTCTTCAAACACTCTATCTCTTTTTCCCAAATTCTATTGCAGCGCTAACACATTTCTCTCTCCAGTGTGACTCTCTTATTCACCAACAGGCGTCAAAAGCCACAAAATTGATAAATCTCGCAAACATTCATTTCTTCAAAATACTTTGACTATGAGACTTTTTCCAGCCTCGGAAACACCAACTGTTTCAAACCACAGGAAGAAATGAACACTTAAAAATATGTAATCAACCTTAATAGGACGCTTTCATTATTTAACCCTTTCTGTAGTTTTAGTTGTGTTAGACACACACACACACACACACATACACACAGGACTATTTTACGAACAATATTGAACCATAGCAATATTTTAAATGTATCATTGCATGTTTTGTTGTGAATATAAATTTGTTTTGTTTGTCGCCTTGTTTTGAATGTTCGTTTTGTCGGCGCCGTTTCATATCTTTACTCATTTACTTCATTTACTACATTTGTCTCCATCTGCCTATTTTACCTTTTTCCATTTGCCTTTTGCCAAACATAACATACCACTAAACTAGAAAATGGGAAACTAAACTAAACATATACTAAAGTCAACATTGAATTTTGGGGGACTAAGCATATCTACCAAATAACATGTCCCCCTACAAATATTTCCTCTTCAAAATAAACAAACAATTTACAACATATTTTTATTGTCTGAGCAAAATTTATAGAATGAATACCGAAATGACATGAAATGCTAAAAGATGGAGAAAAAATCTTATCCTGCAATTAATTGGTTTGTTTGGTTGGTTGATTTTCTGTCATATCAACCCTTGTGGGTTATTTAATACCAAATTATACATATGATTTTAGTGAATAGTTTGTAGGTAACATTTCTTAAACGAGCTGGAGATCATTTGTTTCAACACCGTTAAATAGGTTCTGGTATTGTTATTGTTTGCACTCAGTTAAATGGTTTCAAGTATTGTTATTGAAGCAGTCACAGATCTATTTCCTCTCGCGAATCAATACCCCCGCCAAGTGATTCGGCCACACACTGACCAACCAGCGGGCAGAGCGCATTGATTCCTTCTTCCTCTCTAGAACTTTTTTTTCTAGTCCTTTTTGCTAGTCGGTCGACAGTCAGAGAGCACCTAGTTAGCAGCCAAGACAGACCTCTCTCGCGTCCACTGCTATGGACATTCCACTTCGAACCCCTTCACTGAAGAACACGCTGCTACTAGTTTCACACACAGAAGAACCAGCCTTTCGGCAGTCACACGAGCTACTTGCTACGGTGGCACACACTACCTACAAACTCAAGGACCAACATACTAACCGGCGACACCAAAAAGAACCTTTTCTCCCTCTGACTCGTTTACTTCTGCTACTATAATAAACCTTTCATTGTTGTGTTTTCAAAAGAAGTTTCGTTATTTATTTGTGATGTCAATTAATCTATAGTGTTATGGAAACTAGCCATTATTAAAAACACTAAACTATTGTTTGCTCACGGTTAAATGGTTTCAAGTGTAGTCAATGATTGAATAGTTCGATTTGACCCATAGATGAAACTCTAACAAGTATGACTATTCCGACTTAGAGTGGATCTGGAAGTAATGGAAATGAAGGGGTGCTCTGCATTCCCCAAAGTTCCTGGATTGGAGCCTCGCCATCAAATGGTTTAGGGTTATATCCAGGACACTCGTTGGTGGTGGTTTAACCACTCTGCAGTATATTCTACAGTCCCAGGTGACTGGGTTGGTAGTTAAAGAGTCCCTTGGTAAAAGTTGAGAGTCGTTAATAGAATGAAAATTGTCTGGAGTTTTACGTCAAAGCTTGGTACTGTGCATGGTATGATACAAGGTTTGTTGGGGCAATAGCCCCTATGTTGGAGAATGCACACTTATGCCTGCTTCTTGTAGTCAAGGCTGAGACAAAGAAAAAGAGAATTTATTTATGCTGTGCCATTTTATATGTTCATTTGGTTATGCAACATAGCAGTCTTTAGAAGTCCTATTTAGAAAGCTAGAGATGCAATCTTAAAAGTTTATTTCTTTACCACCAATTTTTCTATCCCTTGCCTTCTCATGGTTGCTCCTCTCTTGCCTTACCATACACATGTGGATAACAGTGTTGAATATTGACTGGAAAGATCCCTTTGGCATACTGCATAAATTGTGTGGGTGACATAACAGGATAGGCACCAGTTTTCTAAAGTAAACAGACCTCAGGTATTTCGACAGTGGAAGTTCCATATAATTTGTGTGGGTGGCATGTTAGACAGGAGGTGTGTCCTCTGGCCTTGTGCCAAACTGCCCAGATTTGAGAGGTAGAGAAAAGCCGGAACTGTTCGAGACTCGCAAAAGTCAAAAAGCAAGGAGAAACTAAAATGATTCGATACCTTGAGGTAACAATGTACCTGTTTCCCAAAAGCAAAAAAAGAAGAAGCAGTTCTCTGAAGATCCCTATCTCATCCAGTGCCTGGGTGCATCTTAACCATCTTGACTCGCTCACTTAACCATTTTATACATTTCAAGTAATAAAATGAAAAGAAAAGAAGGAGATTATGTTTTTATACATCAGCGTTGTTGTCTTTCTTTCTTTGTATACAACAACAGGAATGAGCCACAAATCAATTGTTCTTCCACCTTTGAAGGTAAACCTGTTATAAGGGTAACATGACTTTTAGAAAATTATCCATTATGAGTTTGTAACAAAATGTAGCTAAATATTGTAGTAGAGGAGCATAAATGAATTATATAACAAAATAAGCAAAGTACAAAACAAATAACAGGAAGTTGAGTTGAAGGGTAATGCTAAATTGTTCAAATGGATGGTATGGATGGTAGTGCCAGAAGGAGGCACCCACTGGGAAGTGGAGAGATTAAGTTTTGGGCAAGAATTATTATAAGTTGGTTGACTCCTAAAAGTTGGAGGATGATATTAAAGCTTTTTAGAAAAACTGCAGTGATACTATTTAACCTGGAGTGGGAGTGTTAAGGAGGCTCATATCCTCTCCCAAAAGTTTTATTAGTTACTTGGTCTCTTTGTTTAATTGGATATCAACCTTTGTGATTTATTGAATGCCCAAAGCCATCCTTGAAGAAGAATAGCAGCAACGTTTTTTAAACTATATCTGGGAAGATAAAGGACTTCATAACTTTCCCAAGGTCGTTCGAGTCTCATTGGGTGCCCCTTTCATATGGCCTTGTGCCACATCTAAGCAAAAAGCTTAGTAAATTTCCATAACTTTCCCAAGGTCATTAATCTGAACAGTGTGACTGGAATTCGAACTCACTTCATGGTGGCAGTCCAGCACTTGGAATATTTGGAAGCAATATTAGCTATTTATGAAGCCATTACTCCAGAATAAATTCTCAAATAAACTTCTTATGATAATAAAATGTTTCAAGTATTTAGAGGTTGATTACTTGATTGTTTTGATAAAGGCATGTCAACTCATCTATGGTAATTTCATGCCTAGAGGTTAGAGAATTGCATTCATTGCATTTCATATTTCCATTTTTTGTATTGTTTATTTCGAGATTTTTTTGGCACACAGTCCTATTGAATAGAAATGATCTTCAAACAGATTTCTTTGACTAATCAATGGAAACGATTATGGTTTAATGGTTACCATCAAAGAAAATGGTCAGGGAGACCTGAATTCTAATCCATGACTAGTTTGTTTGTATTTTACAAAGGAATTGGTAAATACATATTTGACCCAGAGATGGGACCTTAACAGATACTACCATTCTGGGTCACTCCACACTCCCTCCAAAGCTCCAGAATTGGATCCTCACCATCAGTATTGTGCCACACCCTGGACACTCCTGCAGGTGATGTAGTTAGTATTTTCTAAGCCTCACCTACAGCACAGAAAGTCATCATCATTGCAACAACAATAAAAACAAAAAAAGATTAAATTTCAGTTTTTTTTATGAGGTGCAAACTCTAAGGTATTTTCTATTTGTTTTGGAGATAACAAATTTTTCCTTTGAAGGGTGAAAAACCTACAAAATGACTTAAAAATACAAATTTCTTTTATTAAAGTTTTCGTCTGGCAGAAAGGAATGAAAAAAGCCCCAAAGTTTTGGTTAATTCTAATCCCGAATTTTAGTAAATTATTTCAATATAAGATTTTCAAAATCTTTTCCATTTACTAAAATATTGTTATGTTGTCTTCGACACATTTCAAACTACCCAGTCAACTGGGGCTGTAGAATATGCTGACTGCATCTCTGATGAGGGATAAGACCTCCCCACTAACAAGTGTCCTGGATACGACATTAAAATGTATCTGAGTCCTGAAGGAATGGGGAGTACTCCTTCATTATCATTACTCCTAGCAAGTACCTGTTAGGGCTCGGTATATGGGTAGAATAGAACTGTGTAGCGGTTAGCAAGTTAGACAAGCAAATCTACATGAGTGAATTCAAGTCTCATTGGGCGCACCATTCATTTGGCCTTGTGCCATATCGAAGCAAAGAGTTTTGTAAATTACTGCTTGAAACTGTTTAACTGTCTGCAAACAAAGGGTAAAAATGAATTATTATTATTCGATGGAAATACTTAAAACCATTTAACTGTGGGTAAAAAAGCTATTAATGTTAGAGAGCAATTCTTGAAGCCATTTAATTGCATGAAAGCAAATGAGCTCTGGTTTGTTTAAAATTGTTGCCTACAAATTATTTGTTTACACATCATATATATTTAATACATGTCTATAAACAGAATTTGGCATTAAATCACTTACAAGAGTTGACATGCCATAAAACACAACCAATCAACTATTAACCACAAAAGTATAGATATTGATGTACAAGTATGCGCTTCCATAACCTCTAACCTTAAGATAACACCAGATAGATTAAAATCCATCAAATAATCTCCCAAAACCTATCTTTGGAAGTGTGTACACCTCATACAGCTATTTTAGACAATTTTTTGTGGCTCCAGTCGGAGGAAGGAATAGAAGTATGATTGCTTCACTTTTAACATGTTCTGAAAAGAGTGCAGATCCTAAGCAAAATTAGTAGTGATTGACATTTTCATCCCTGACAGAATGGACTGGGAAATGACATTTTAATCCTCACCTGAGCACACTCTAACCTACACAGAGAATTACTTGAGATTAAGACTTTGATTCTCAAAAAAAGCATACAGATGCTACACTCTGATCTTTGATTCATTTTTTTTATTAAAATAAAATTGTACCTGTCATATTTTTACATTAAAGAATCTTTCTCATTAGTTGGTTGGCTGGCTGGTTGGTTGGTTGATCAATCCTTGTAGCTTATTTAATGCCAAATCTTGTTCAGTCACACACACACACACACACCCACACACACACACACACACACATGCATATGCACACATATATACATACATACATATATATGATTTGTAAGTGACTCGTTTGTAGGTAACATATTTTTTTAAATGAACCAGAGATCATTTGTTTGCACACGGTTGAATGATTTAAAATATTGCAAACACAAATAGTTTCATTTGTTCACAATCAAATGGTTTCCAGTTTAGTAAATGACAGATGTAGGACACTCATTAAAGCAGGGTTTTATCCCTTTGTAGTGATGCAGTCACCATTTTCTACAGCCCCAGACAACTGGGATCTTTGAATCTGATGTTATAAACAGTTGTGGTATTATGCAATAAGTTTAATAAAAAAGCAAAGAGTTCTGCCAAGATTATCTATTAATAACATGAATATTATTGGAAGGTGTGACTTATCAAATGATATTATGGAGAATAAACTTGTGAAAAGGGTTTTAGTTTCTGTGATCTCATAAATGACTTGTACCAAGTTCTGAGTCAATAAAGATTACTGAATCCAGTTCAGCATTAAATCCAGAAAGATTCTCCTTCCTTTCAGTAAACATCAACTTAAATAATCCATATGAGTCAAGCATTTTTATAGTAATCAGAAGATTCATTTTACCCAGAACACAAAGTTGATGGCTATTTCTGACAGGAAGTTAATTATACCAAAAATGTGCCCAGTGGGCTGTGGCTATAGAATAAATGGACTGCCTCTCTGCAGAGGGGTAAGAACCCTCCAATGAGTGTCCTGAATATGACACTAACAATATGATGGTGAGGTTCCAGAAATGCTAGAGCTTTGGGGAATACAGAGTACTCCTACCTTGCCAGGTTTACTCAGACCCAGAGTGGTAGCACCCGATAGGGTCCTATCTATGGGTCAAATAGAACTAAAGTATGTGCTTGTGCTAAACTGAATTTTTTTAAATAGAACTGTTTTTGTATGCTAAACTGAATTGTTTGAAATAGAACTGTTTCTGACATCTGACAGTGAGGCTCAAGTTCTGGCAATAAATAGAGTGCCTCTTCATTGTATTACTCCCAGGTCCACTCTGACCCAGAATGGTAGAACTTTTTTTGGTCCTATTTATGAGTCAAATAGATCTATTTAAAAAATTTTCTGATTCAATTGGACCCTGTACACAAAACTTTTTTTAGAAACAATATAAATATGTAAATGAGAACGTTCTTTGAACGCGATTCCCTAACCTCTCGGCGTAAAATAACTCTAAACGGCTTGACATGCTATTAAAATCAATCATAAGAAAAATAATCTCGAATTTTCTGGGAAGAAAAAGTTAGAAAATAAGTTTTTTAGGAATAAAATTAGGGATATACGTAAAATAAATAAAACTTGCATTATTTAAATTTATTCAAATACGACAATATAATAACGCTATTTAAAAATAAGTAATGTTCAAGACATTTTTAAATTGACCATATAAAAAATTAATATGAAGGAGGTAAATTTTTACCCTTTAACCCATAGGTTAAAGGGTAAAAATTTACCAAAATCTCGATTGATTTTAACCCATGAGTTAAAGAGGGAAAACCCATGGGTTAAAGGGTAAAAATTTACCACTTTAACCCCATAGATTAAAGGGTAAAAATTTACCTATTTTTCTTTGTGACTTTTTCTCATCCCCAAACTCGACGGAACCTTTTCACAAAATAGACAAAATTATCTCTGACACCGCTTGATGATTTTTCTTTCTTTTTGTTATCAGACGAACATATTTTCAAAATTTGATATTTTCATTATTAAAATGTGATTTTTATCAATATTATTGTTATGAATCGTACGAACAATTAAAATCTGATGAAGAAACTGACAAAGTTTATCATTGTTCAGAATGAATTTCCGTGGCATGAAAGGTAATTATTCAATTTTATGGATCTAATGAAAATATCTGTCAATAATAATGATTGATTTCTTTAAATAATCCTAATTGCTATTTTTGGTAATATATTTTTGTCTCTAACCTAAATCCCCCCCCCCAAAAAAAAACCGAATTTTGTATTTTAAAAACTTTTATCACTAATTTCAGCAATCTTAAAAAATTGGCTCAGGATTTTTATTTCGTTAATTGTAGTTTTATTTTATCTTGTCAGATTTTTATTTAACTATAACCTCTAGAAATAATTTGATTAGATTTTTTTTCTAGACATCCTGGATGGACTTGTGCCAGACATTGGCTTCTTTTGAAGATTGTTAAGTATGTACAAAAACAGGCACCTGCTTAAGCACCAGTTTTTAAAAATTCCTTCAAACCGGCTAATTATCGGGTTTTTATAAATTTTTCGTTATTGAAAGCTAAAAAAGATAAACTTTCTTCCCCCAATTATTTTTGTTAATTTGACCCACTTGATAAAGTTGCTGTAAAATGATTTTTTGAACGTTGTAAAGATAATTCCATGGCAAATTAGATTTTTTAATATCTTTATCGTTTATTTGTTCATATTTTTTCTTTTTTTTTTAGTTTATTCGTTTTTGTTGCTTTATCTTCTCAAGACGTTGATGAATGCGGAAAAAATTAGGTTAAACGTTTAAAATTTTAATCCATTGATTATTCACTGCTGGTGGCTGGGAATTTAATTAATGTAAAAATACTGAATGACTAAATTTGACGGATTTGATAAAAACCTATTTTAGCTTAATTGATGTTTTTTTTTGTCGTTTAATTTTTAGTTTCTTACAATCTTTCACCAAAAATTAGAATGAGAGAAGGTAGTGATTCTATACGCATTCTATGTATTTAGGTTTTTTCTTTCTTTCTTTTTTGATACCGCTCTTGGGTGATATTTTTCAGTCACCTTGATAACTTCTGCGAAGTGCAATTTTTTTGTATTACAAATCGGCTGGGACTGCAAAGTATCTTAATGTGTTGATCTGCCCCAGGTTTACCACAATTATTGGCAAGGTGGTAGTTTTAAAATACTACATTTTCTCAATTACTATTTCCAGGTCTTCGTCTTTTCAAGTAACTACCAGTACTTATCCTTAATAAGCAAGTACAGTTTTCAGTAACAATTCTCAATACAAATGATTTACAGTTATATGGTATCAAGTATTCCTTTCAAATACAAATAATTTTCAAACATTTCTATTTGAATCATACATAGGACCCTAAAAAGAACTACCACTAGAGTGGACATGGGAGTAATGGCAATGAAGTGGGACTCCACACTCCCAGTTCTCCATGACTGAAGCCTCACCATCAGATGCTGTTTAATTTCATACCCAGAAAACCCTTGTTTGGGGGGGGGATATTACCCCCAGCAGGAGATACAGTCAGTGTTTTTTTAGACCCAGTAACCGAGCTACTTCCTTTTGGGTTTATGTTCTTTAGAGAACAAAAATAAATTCTACATAGTCTAAAAACTTTTTGAATATCTAAATCATTACTAGATAAGAATTATGTTTAAATTTACTAAAAAAGAAATTGAATATGCTTAAAATAAAATAAAATAAAATATATTGTTTAAGTTTTGATTTATGATATATCAAACTATTTATGGGTTTTTTTAAAGGCTAAAATTTGATTTGTAAATTTTTACTTGTAATCATAATGTTCTCATTTGTCTATAATAATTTGTTTACACAAATTTGTATTGTTGCAAGTATTCTTATCTAATACTAATAATTTGTATAGAATTCTATGATTTAAAATAATTCTTCCTATTTAATAATATTTGTTAGCACAGTTAGATGACTTCAAGTATTCTTATCTAACACCAATAATTTGCAAGCAATTATATAATTTCAAATTACTACTAATAATAACACCGAATTGGAACAACCACTTCTGATAGGGGCAGTAATTGCAATAAAGGACAGGGGCCTCACCATCAGGTGGTTTAGTGTCATATCTAGGACACTCATTAGAAAGTGGGATCCTACCCCTCTTCAGTGATTCTGGTGGTGTATTCTACAGCCCCCAACTGACTGGGCTGCCCATAGATAGGACCCTAACTGGTCACTCTCGGTCAAAATGGATCTGGGAGGAATGACAATAAAGGTTTCATTGATCTATGTATGGTTATAATCGTAACTGTTAGGTCATGCAAGTTACCTCCCCTGATACTCCCCAGAAAAGAGGGTGTTTTTTATATTTGACAGTAACCATTTATAATTTATAATGTTCCATTAAAATTCTTTTTTTTAAATTGGATTTTTTAAAAATTTGTCAATAATAATAATAATTATTTATTTGAACAGTTAAATGATATCCTGTATTCCTATTTATTAAAAATAATTTTCACAGTTAAATGGTTTTACATATTCAATGCAATACTAATAATTTTCAAAATCTATTTGACTCATAAATTGGGACCCTAATAGATACTAACACTGCAGATCCAAGTGGACCTGAGAGTAATTGCAATGAAGTGGAACCTCTCCACAAGATTCTGTTACTTTTGTAGGGGTCTTTCCCCTCAGCAGAACATAATTTGGCATATTCTTGTTAGTCAACACATGAAACAAAAAGGTGAAGGTCATATTTCATAGTCATTCACTTTTTAAAAATAACTGATTTTTGTTTTTAATTCTAAATTCTATTTTATATTAACTGGCAAATAACTTCTAATAGTGTTGACTTAATAAATCTTAAAATTGCTCTGAAATGGATAATATGCACTTCTAAAATTTGATGGCTTATTAACCAGGTATTTTGTTGAATAAAAATTTCTACACTAAAGAAAAAAACAACAGACATTCACAAACTAAAATGATTCGCAAAAGAAATTATTAAAATCAAACAATTGGTAGATTATCAGTCATATTTATTATCTTTACAATTATTATCAATGTTGTATAGTGGCTTGTACTATGTGACTTCCAGTATCGCTGAGGTATCAAAGATGTGTTTCTTAATCATGAGGGTTCTGCAAGATCTCAGTCAGTAGTAAGACCAACTTCGGATGTAACACCCATAGCGCAAGACTTATAATATTTGTTGGACTGTACCACTTGAGTTAATAAATAATTAACTCTATTTCACCGCGTATTTCTTCCTTACTACGATACAACAATCTAAATTTTGTAAATTTAATCAAATGTACATGAAAACAATTAACACACAAAATAGATAGATATGGACAAAAACGCACATGTGCTAAAGATATGTTTTTTTTCAAAATCCCTCAAAATTGACTAATTATCAGATTTTAATAAAACTTTCAGAATTTCAAGTATTAAAAGATTAGGTTTCTTTTAAAAGATCTTTTCCCTTAAAATTCTGAATACATATTTTAATCACTGGTTGTCACAACTCCCCCACCCACCCCTCAATCATTTTGTTAATTTGACTCCCTTAATAAAAGTGCTGATGAATAATTTTTTTTTTTATATGTTTAAAAGATAATTCCACAGAAAATTAGAATTTGATTATATTTTTCATAACAGTTTGTCTATTTTGTTCACACAGATGCCTTATTTTGAAAGTTTAAAAGATGGTAAAATAAGATAGAATATTGCTCTTCTAGACATTTTGCTAAAATAAATGAATAAATATCATAAACTCCTGCCTGACTAATCTTTAAAACTGACTATAGGGAGTTAAATTAGTCATTTAGACTGAACATTGCAAATTTATCAAAAATATGAAAAACTATACAATGGTCATATGTTTATGGGCCAAAATCAAGAATCTATTTATGACCTCTAAAAAGCTTTATGTTGGGAAGAATTTAATATTTATAAGTCTTCAGGCACTTACATAAAAGTGAAAAAAAAATTACATCAAGAACCAGATTTCGGAAGAGTATTATTAGCATATTGCAGTATCAAACTAAATGAAATGAATTTACACAATTTGATTTGGATTTTTATTTCTAAAAGTGCAACTATACATGTTATGGATGAGATATTTCGACTGGAAATCAACTTGGCCAACCAAATATTAGCAATTTAAAGAAAACTTGGATTGTGAATATTTTCCAAATAACCAAGATTAAACTGAATGAAATCACTTTCAGAGATATGTGCATGTCCTGTTATATCAACAATAGGCATGTACAAAAAACACACACTTTTTATTGGCAATGTTAGGATACATTATTGACAAGCAACGCAGCTTTTCTCCTGAAGTATGGATCATAAAAAACCATAATAATTTCTGTTTTTTTCATAAATTCTCAGAAAAGGTTTATCTTCCATGTGATGCTTTTTATGTTGATTCTCTTCCTGGCCTAAAATATAATCCTCTCAAAAACTAAAGAAAAAAAGTAAATTTTTATGAGTACACCCACCTCATCCCCAACTATTATTTGATGTTCTTTAGGTCAATCTTGTTTTTCTCGGACTTTTTTTAATAATAACCAATCATCACAAATGAAATATTGTTTTTGTCAATTACAAGAGGTGTTCAATTTTGCATTATTCTTGTAAATGCTTCTTGACTGATGCTAGTTCAGTTAACTGGGGCCGTATAATATGCTGACTGCATCACTGCAGAGGGGTAAGAGTCCCTCCTCAATCAACGGGTGTCCTGAATATGCTACTAATCTATCTAATGGTGAGCCTCCAGTTCTGGACCTTTGGGAAGTGTAGAGTACCCCTTCACTGCCATTACTTCCAGGTTAACTCTGAACTGGAGTGGTAATATCTGTTAGGGTCTTATGTATGTGTCAAATATTTAATCCTTTTTTTATACTTGAAACCATTTAGTTGTGACAGTGATGTATTTGTAATGGTTCCCAAAAGTTTGGAAAGGAAACAAGAAGAATTAGAGAGCAGTAGAAGAATGAAGACCATTCCAATTATAGCAATGTTAAAATCAGCTAAAATACTGAGAAGAGTCCTGGAGACCTGAGGAGACTTGCTGTTACTAAGACTCCAGTGAAAGACCTCCAGTCAATGCTGGTGTGAAAAAAACAGCCAGGAGTAAAATAATAATAATGATGATAATCCAATCATAACATTTATATTCATTGGAAAGTATGTAAATACTATGGGATATAAGATTGTGAAAAATGGTCTAAACACCAATGAGAACGAATAACAGAAGCAAAAAGAAGCAACTATTCTCTGGGACTTTGTTATCTAAACAGAAAAATAAATGATTATTATTAAATTGAAGGAGTTACTTGAACCCTATAATTATTAGTATTAGATAGGAATACTTGATACCATACAAAGTGTTGCCTGACTGATAAGGAACAATGTCTTGTTACTTATGATTCATTTAGATCTTAGATAGGAATACTTAGGCAATGATTGTTTAGTTTATTTGTTCAACTCTTATGGGTTATTCATTTCATTTGTAATTAACTACATTTTCAATTTTCTGCCATATTTTTGTAATTGTTCGTTTTTTTGTTTGCTCACATTTTTATGGTTTTAAGTATTCCTATTACTAATATTCTTTATACAATTATATGATTTAAAGTAACTATTCCCATTTAAAAATATTTGTTTGCCATTTTATCTGACACCAATAAAATCAGAGTAAACAATTATAAATTCACAAACATTCTAAATACAAATAATTTGCACAGTTATATGGATTCTTGATATTAATTATTATCAAAGATCTTTGATCCATTGATGAGATCCTAAGAGGTTTTATCTTTCTAGTTCAGAGTGGACCTGGGAGTAATGGCAAGGAAGGTGCGACTCCACACTCTCTTGAGATTCAGAACTGTAGCCTCACCACCTGCCACATGCCTTTTGTGGGGTTTTTACTCCTCCTCTGCTGAGGATACAGTCATCATATTCTAACATCTTCTGACAGGGACAGATTTATTGACTTCCTATAAGAAAATTATCAAGTTTATAAAACTTACAAGAAAACTTTATTTCCCAACTCTTGATAAATTAAACCATTCAATTGTTTAAGTTCTGACCCTAAATTTCTGGCAAAGTCCCCTTTGGCATAATTGCCAAAATACTTGATTGTGGCCTCAAAGTAAGCAAGATCAAACCCCAGTCATGCTATTATATTCACTTTCTGACTAATGACCCTTGGGAAAGGCATGGACTTCCTTATCCTCTGAGCTATGGATCAAATCGTATCACTTCTTCTTAAAGGATGGCTTTGGCATTAAATGACCTATGAAGGTTGAAATACCATTAAAAAAAGAGATCAAACATCTTGTTATTTATTCCGAAAAATAAATTGAAGCAATAATTGTTTAAATTTTTTAATGTTAAACAAATTTATTTCACACACTGTCAACAATAGCAGTGAATTTGATTTCTGTTGAATTCTGTATTACTGATTTAACTAACTTTATTTAAATTTCTTAAAATCTAATCAGATTTTATACAATATTCAATGTTTGTATTAATGTATGAGGGTCATTCAATAAATAAAGTGAATTTTGCCTTAGACGTTGGAAATAAGAAACACTGTGTAGAGTTGCACCTTTTTCAATTAAACCAAGTGAAGGGTTCTTTTATGTTCCAGAACTTTGTCAGAATC
Organism: Sepioteuthis lessoniana; assembly: GCA_963585895.1. Taxonomy (NCBI): domain Eukaryota; kingdom Metazoa; phylum Mollusca; class Cephalopoda; order Myopsida; family Loliginidae; genus Sepioteuthis; species Sepioteuthis lessoniana. The sequence goes on from OY757908.1 coordinate 5,275,771, forward strand.
ACTTTCTTCTACTGACTGTTCTGCCTGGAACTTTTTCTTTACCAGAAAGTCCATGTGTTTCTATTTCATGGACTATAATTTTCACTCAGCTTTGTAGTAACAAACCCATATTTGAGTCCTTTGTAAACATTTTTTACTAAAACATTCTATATTTGTCTGTAAATTTCATATGATTTGTAGTTCTCAGCCACCAAAAATTTCATGACAGACCTCTGTTTCATTTGTCGTCATTTTGAATTGCCATTTTGAAAAGCCTCAAAACAAATATTTTAGTGAGATTGAAATAATTTTTGCTAGAAACCAATTTCAAACAATGCAGAGTCTAAATTCATGAAAAAATATTCTGAAAAAAAAAGGTTTATTTTGTTTTTTCTCAATTGATTCACCTTATTTTTTGAATGAACTTTGTATCTTAATTTGAATACTTCTTTATTTTTTTTTTTTTTTACAGATGTTCTGCTGGGTTGGATAAAAACCTGGATTTAATATGGAGAAATCCTTTATTTTTGTGAAATTAAAAGAATACAGTCGAACTCCCATAGAGATTGAAAACATTGATGGAAGACAAGCCATAAGTTTTGAGATGTGTCAATTTCTTTAGTGGACTGAAATTACATTCTTGTGAAAGGTCCAGATGTTCCTTTTTATCAATATTAAACTGCAACCAACGTTCTGAAATTCATACCCTCTATTTCTTTTTATAGAAACTACAATAAATAAAGGAAACCCAAAAGTGCCATTGGATGAGCAAGAGCCTGCACATTAGGTTTTTTAAAGGTTTTTTTCTGAAAATAATGCTTAATTTTCTTCTAAACCAAATTTACCAGGATATCATTTTCTTGCTGAACACTAGAATCAAAACTCTTCAGGTATTGTCTATTAGCAGATTATTTTCACCTGTAATAAACTAGAACCTGCATGCCAAGTTTGTAAGAGGGTTTGCTCCAAAAGTAATGCTTCTGATTTATTTCCATTACAACTGATACAAGGAACCCAATAATATCATTGAGTAGTGCAAGTTTTCTGCTATCAAATAATTCATCCTCACTATTATTTGTTATGTATTTTTGACTGTGATAAGCATGAGCCTGTCAATCAAATTCCCTAAAAGAAACTAGATTCTTGAAAATTATAATGGGAACTGTGGTTCTTTAGAAAAGTCAGATTTAATGCAACATATGGAAGCACACACTCGAAAGAAACGCCATTCATTCAAAGTTTTTAAATTTTCCTGAGAAGTCACAAATTAGAGTATGTATTCCAATACAAACTGGAAACTTTTCTGAGACATTGAGATTTTTTTCACCGAAGGCACATTTAAATCAACATATAAAATTACTAAAGAGAAACCATATTCTTGAGAAGTTGGTACATCTTTGATTATATTAAATATATTCAATAAACTATGCGAACACACAGTGGAGAAAAACCACATGCTTGTGAAGCATGTGGAACTTCCTTTGCACAGAAAACATCATTGATGTTTCATATACGGAAACACACTGGAGAAAAACCATACTCTTGTGAACTGTGCGACACATCTTTTTCTATGAAGTCAAGCTTGGACAGGCATATGCGAATACACACTGGAGAGAAACCATATTCTTGTGAACTATGTTCTTCTTCGTTTTCATTAAAGAAGTATTTGGTGAATCATATGCGAACACATACTGGAGAAAAACCTCATGCTTGTGAAACATGTGGGGCTTCCTTTGCACAAAAAACATCTTTAATGTTTCATATGCGGAAACACACTGGAGAGAAACCATATTCTTGTGAATTATGCAGCTCATGCTTTTCAATGAAGTCAAGTTTAAACCGACATATGCGAATACACACAGGTGAGAAACCATATTCATGTGAAACATGTGGAGCTTCATTTGCACAGAAGTCATATTTGATTATACACCTGCGAGCACATACAGGAGAGAAACCCTATTCCTGTGAACTGTGTGAGTTCTCTTTTGCAAATAAGTCACATTTAGTGCGACATATGCGAACACACACTGGAGAGAAACCGTATGCATGTAAAATATGTGACTCTTCCTTTTCACAGAAATCAAATTTAGAGCAACATATGCGAATACACACTGGTGAGAGACCATATGCTTGTGAAGTATGTGCATCATCCTTTTCATCAAAAACATGCTTGGTAAATCATATACGAACACACACTGGAGAGAAACCATACTCATGCGATACATGTGGTGCTTCCTTTGCACAGAAGTCATATCTAGAGCAACATATGCAAAAACACATTGGAGAGAAACCATATTCTTGTGAACTCTGTGATTCTTCCTTTGCAAATAAGTCAAATTTAGTGCGACATATGCGGAAACACACAGGGGAAAAACCATATCCTTGTGACATGTGTGGATCTTCTTTTTCACAGAAGTCACATTTAAGGCAACATATTCAAATTCACACTGGAGAGAAACCATATCCATGTGAAGTGTGTGACTCTTCCTTTTCACGGAAGGCAGATTTAGTACTACATATTCGGGCACACACTGGAGAAAAACCATATTCATGTGAAACATGTGGAGCTTCCTTTGCACAAAACTCACATTTGAGGCTACATCTACGAACACATACTGGAGAGAAACCATATGCTTGTAAAGTGTGTGGGTTTGCATTTTCATGTGATTCACATTTAAAAAGACATATGCAGACACATACTGGAGAAAAACCATATTCTTGTGAACTGTGTACATCTTCCTATTCATCAAACAGAGATTTGTTGGTTCATATGCGAACACACACTGGAGAGAAGCCATATTTATGTAAAGTGTGTGGATCTTCCTTTTCTCGAAAATCCAGTTTAGTGCGGCATATGCGAATACACACTTTGTAAAATGTGTTTTCTTTTTTCTCAACGGTGGGGCATCATCACTATAATGTATTTTTGTTTTATTAATGATTCATTTTATAAAACAAGGCAGCACAATAGAAAATATAACCCAGTGCTGTTTCTGTATCTTCATTCTCAGATGATTCAAGCTAACTTTCAAGAGAAACATTTGTGCCATAATGGTTAAAGTTGTTGGAAATGAGCACAGCAACTTTAGTTTCAAATCCTGTATAAGACATTTCATGTAACACTAATTCCTTTCAGAAAGATATGAATCCAACTATTCTCCCTCCAGCTATGTATAAATAGTTGCACAGACTGGGCTCTTAAACCTTGGAATGGCAAGCAATGTAGAAAAATGAAAACTCTGAATCCAAACCAAAGGTCCTCTTTTCTCATGAGTCAAATTCTTGGAGATCTCTTCCTCTATTTAAAAAATATGTACCTCAGTTTAAGCACAAAGACTGAAGCATTATAGGATGACATCAAGTTGATTATCCTGCAGAATTTCAGGAGATCCAGGAACTACTGACTTTTATCTCTGACTCTTGTTACTTGACAAAAAGTACTAGTTTTGAATTGCTGTCTGTTCAGGAATGTAAAGAAATATACTCAACAATGTATAACACCATCACACAGTTTAAAATATAAAAATCTATTTAGGGACTTAAATGAAATCTAAACAATATACAACATTAGAATGTAAAATAAGAAATATTTAATTTTTTTGTATTGGACCATTTCATAAAAATGTAAAATGCCTTTTTAGAGGAATTTTTAAAAATTTTTTTTAGAGTTAGATTTAAGTCTGGATATGTTAACTTAAAATTAGAACTCGGACAGTCTTCCATATTGTACACAACATTATCTGACATCATGCTTTGTCGTGTACATTTCTTTGTATTCCTGAATTAATACAAATCATAAACAAGTCACAACAACTTCTATTCACTTATCTGTTCAAGATCATGATAGGAATCATGTTGGTGAATTGGCAATACAAATTGGTTGGTTAAGATTTTCCAAATAAATTGAAATTAACTAACCCTGTCCACTTAAAAAGACTTTACTTAATAACAATACCTGAAAGATGTGTATACTTTAATGTGGGCTGAATTGGCCCTTTCATGTACATTTGGATTAAACATTCCAAATTTTTCAAAAAATAGGATAACCCACACAATAGGCACATGTTTATGGGCAGCAGAAGATCATTAGAAATTCATTTCTGACCTCAAAATGTTGAAAAGAATTTGATATTTATTAGACTTTATGACATGTACCTAAAGACACGTAAAAAATTACATCTCAAAATTTGCAGAACTCTAAATGGCACATGTCAGTATCAAATTAAATAAAATGAATATACAAACTTTGATTCGGATTTCTGCTTCTAACAATAGAATATTAGGTACTTGATGTTTATACTGGAATCAACTTTGGCCACAAAATATCTGCAATTTAAAGAAAATTTTGATTATGGATGTTTTCCAAATAATCCAGGCAGAACTCAATGAAATCACTTTTAAGAGATAACATGTAGGAGGTCCTAATTTTAGTGTGTGTATACACATATATATATATATGTATATATATGAATAGTATGTTTTACCTCAACATTTTCATATTTCCAGTTATATAGAAAATATTTTGGTGTTTTTACAACAAAAATAGGCATTTTTTAAGAGTTTTACTTTAAAAAATCTGGTTATAAAAAGTAAACTTTTACTGATATCGTCAAAAATATATTATTAAACCTTTCAAGAAACTCTGAACATTTCTGTAAAGCTTAAGGATATTTTGTCTTAGATTAGCATATATCTGAGCTAGAAAGCCATTTTAAAAATTGCACCACAATTTTTATGATGAACAAATTTTAACATTAATTTTTTGGTAAAATTGTCACTAACTTTTCAACAAAAAATGGTTGAAACAAAACTTTAAGAAATTTCTGTTTGTCTCAAAATTCAAGACTAAGAATGTGCCTGTATCCTTTTACATGAACAATCATAAAAAATAACTAGTGTCTGGTACAAGGTTCACTGTGCAGATCCAGATCCTCCTGTATAATGCAGATAGAGCAGAATTACTCACTGACAAAGATCCATTTCTGAATCACTGTTCTAAACACTTTTACATCTTCATCAGCACAAGCCATGCAGTCCAAGAGATTTCTTTTAACTGGATTGATTAATTCTTATGGCATCTCAACCTATCTAAAGTTATTTTGTATGTAGAGGTTTAGGAATTGCAGTTCTATTTAACCTATAGATGAGACTCTAACAATTACTAACATGAAATGGCAATGAAGAGGTGACTCCACACTTCAAGTGGATTGAGGGTCAACCAGTCGAGATAGAACTAAATGATGCAATCTTCCAGTAATCAAAAAGATCTGTGAGCAACTGAAAATGTTGTAGTACAACAGCCATGCACTACATGGCAGACTCGAAGCTTCTCATCTGCTGCTGAGAATAAACTTCTACAAGACTTCAGAGATGAAGATTGACTGTTCAATCATTCTGCTCTTAATCACTAGAAAGGGTTAGGGTCCTGCTAAATAGTCTTGTACCTGTCATTGCAAAGGATAACCTTCCGGTCTGATTTTTAAGCATGATTGGATTACATGACATCTTCTGATGCCAAAATTGGCAAAGATGTAGACAACTGACTTACAAAGGCAGACAGTAAATTTGACAAATTTTACAAGAACGTCTGAAAATGCAACATCAGGGAGGACCCTAAAATGAAAATCTACAAACAATTTTCCTGTGTGGAGACTTGGGTGTCCTATTGTCATCCCATCCACCATCTTGAATGATTCCACCTACACTGCCTCTGTATCATCCTTAACATTAATTAGACCAACTTCATCTCAAACATTAAAGTACAAAAAACTGTCAAAGTAACTAGTCACATCCGAAAGATAATACTTTTCAAAGACAGTTATCATTATAGGAAATGCAATCAGTGACCAAGTTCAAATCCTGGACAAAGTTATTTGTGTTTCATTTTGTGCTCATGCATCTATTTTCCCTTCAGTTATAGGTTAATAGTGGGATAGACAATTTTTTTATTCTTCTTTAGTCAATCAATCTAGGAGAAGGAAAATCAGATTCAACCCAGTTGTACCCTGCTTAAATTGACCTTGCATTACATCCAGCTCATGGTGGAGTATAGGTAAATAAATACTATCCAAGAGTCTCCCCGGTGGAGGAATGCCATGAAAAAGATACAAAGACTCCCTTAAAAACAGCCTCTGTTTAATGTGAGCTACCAATAAACAACAATGTCATCAGAAAACCATCACCAAAGCCACTTCACTTTTTGAGAACAGTTCAAAATGGGAGAGAAGAAATGGTGCCACAAAAACGGCAGTTTTGCAGCTGAATCAATAACACAGGCCTTCCTCTACAGATCCTCTCTATGTCACGTAGGCCTCCTCAGTGCGTCTACTCCAGTTGAAGAAAACCTTCACAAAGCGTCTACACCAGTTGAAGAAAACCTTCACAAAGCCAAAAGCTGTTTATCAAATACCTAGACAGACAAGAGAGACCATATTTTTGTGAAAATATATGGATCTCAGTTTTTCATTGAAGTCAGATTTTGTTCAGCTTATTAGAATATATCATGTTCACTGGTTTTGTAACCTGATTTAGTTGTGAAGACTTTACTCATTGTAGCATGTTTTGAGCAGAAATAGCCTTGTGGAGCCCATCCTTCCCAAGGTCTACAAATGGTTTGTATTCAGTTTTATTTTTTCTAGATCATTAACCATATCAGTATTAAAGATCCCAGTCTGCCGTACTATTTACCATAGCTGAAGGAAAAATAGTTGTATTCATACCTTTGCCAAAGGTATTAGCACTATGTGAAATGCCAACGACCTCTTTCAGGATTTGAACATGGGTAGCCGAGTTGTCTTCCAATGACCATAATTGTTTCTCTATTAGCACATCCATTAGAATATACAGTGATGATAAATCCTATTTTATGGATGTCAATAAGGTCAACTTTGAACAGATTAATGTAAAGAAATGAAAATCATTCTAAAGTTGATTTTGGTTATACAATTAAAGACAGTTAATTTTATTCTAAAATCTTGAGGATGCAAATTCTTGTTTTTTCCGTTGTGTTGACCAATAATATTGTGATTCAAAATGATTGTTGTCTTAAAATACATTTTTATAATTTTTACAAAATATACTTTATAAATTTATCAATAAAACAACTTAAGATTATGATGATTATTCAATAAATAAAGGGAATTTTTCCTTAGACATTGGCAATAAAAAGCACTGGTTACAGCTGTCCTTTTTTTTTTTTCAACAAGAACTAATTGTGATGAGTCCTTCCATGACCTTCTTTACTGACTGCTATGTTCAGAACTTTTTATTTACCTGAGAGTCTGTATGTTTTCACTCCATTGACTGCCTTTTTCGACTCATGCCCATAGAGGCAAACCCATGTTTGTAAACATTTTTTTGACTAAAACATGCTTCTCTATATATGTCATAGATTCTTCTGTAAATGGTTTGCATTTTTTAGCCACCAAAAATTAGATGACAAACCTCTCTTCAAGTATGGAGAACTCTATTTGATTTGCTACCATTTTGAATAGCCTCAAAACAAATATTTTGCTATGAACCAATTCCAAATAATGCAGAGTTTATTTACATTTAGGAAAAAAAAATCTGATAAAAATTTATTTTGCTGTTTTCTCAAAAAATTCCCCTTATTGTGAATGAACCTCATACGTTTATGTGCAGATTTGTATTTTTTTTAATCTTTCACATTTCTAAATGATGTAAAAAATTTCTTTTATTTGGCACAAAATCACTTTATTTCTTGCATATTGTCTTTTTCGTTTTTGTTATCTTTTCGCTAGAAAGAAAGAATCACAAATTTCCGTCTAAAAAGAAAACAGACAAAGAAACCTCCATTTCATATTTCATAGTCTAAACTGAATTATTAATTGTTTAGTTTGTGGATTTTATTTACATTATTTTGGCAATTCATTGGTTGACTCTGTAACACTATCCATTCACTTTCAACAGAGATCAAAAGGTTTTTGATCCTTTTTGTGATTTAACATGTTTGAGGCCTAAACAGTATATTTATAATACTGGACCAAAAATCTAAACAGGTGACAAAATAAATTCATGAAGACAATTGATAATGTTTATGACAAATTAGAATAATTTCTGAACATTTAATATTTGGTAGGAAAGCCATTAACATCAATTACTGCCTGACAGTCTAGTCATGATTATTTTCACTGACGAAAAAACATTTGAAAATCTAAATTGGTGCAATTGGCACCAAATACTTTTTGGTGGAATATTTGATACACTGCCACTTTGCTGCTTGAACAATTTTTTGCATCCAAATGCAGTGGTTTTTTCTTTTGCCGTCACAACCTTCTTTTTGATGATAATGTCCAGTTTTTTTTTTGTGGAAAATATGAATTGATGAATGATGGTAATTCAATTTCTTTGCAATATCATGAAAGTTAAATTGAGGGTGACCTGAAGGCTACCTTTTTAATAGCTACTACACCGCAGTGTAGGGAAGGGCGCTACTCCTTTCCCTGGATTGCTCCACTTTACCCTTTTTCTGTATGTTATAATGCTGAGTGTTAAGTAAGGCAGCATGAAGTTCCATTTTTGAGTCTTTGGCATGACTCGACCAGGGATTGAACCCCTGTCTCCCGGACCATTGGCGAACACTCTACTCATTAGGCCAAAACTTGGCCATCTACTTACTAGCCATTTGCAAAGAACTGATCCCTTATTAGGAACAGAAATTTCCAATTTTTTTAGTATTGCTAAGAATTTTTTTTATAGAAAATTATGACTTTGCTACAATTAAGGGAATTTTGACAACAATAATCAGAGAAAATAATCACTTCCTAAGTTATTAAAGTTTCATTAAAATTCGTGGCAATAAAAAAAATGGGTAAGTTTTTTATTGACTTTTTGATTTTTTGATCAAATACTGTATAATATTTGCAAATTTCTATACCAAAAATAGTTTTACCATAAAAAATAATATTTATTAAATTAGTGACTGTAAATAAATTTTTCAGCATATTTTCACTCGTATTTATTTATTCTGTGTTTCTCATGTTAAAATTACTGAATCTCACTGCAAAAAATTAAATGAAAGAATTTAAACAAGAATTTTCAATTAGAAAGTTATCTCTTGAAAATAAACATTTTCTTTTTTTTATTGACTGTATCCTTACAATATGAGTTGAAAAATAAAACAAATTGTTCTCTAAAAAGCAAGATTTACTTTATTATCCCTGTTTTTAAACTTTTTCCTAAAGATAAAATTTTATTTCTCTATGGAATTATCTTTTTAAAAATAAGGACTAGTGGTAAGTTGACTCATGAAAAAAGAAACATATTCTTTTCAATTGCCCAGTCGGCTGGGGCTGTAGAATACACCAACTGCTTCTCTGCAGAGGGGTAAGACCCCCCCCAATGAGTGTCCTGAATATGACACTAAACAATCTGATGGTGAGGTTCCAGCAATGCTGGAACTTTGGGGAATGCAGAGTACCCCTTCATTGCCATCGCTCCCAGATCCACTCTGGCCCGGCATGGTAGCACCTGATAGGGCCATATCTATGGGTTAAATAGAACTAATGGTATACTTACGCTAAACTGAATTGTTTGAGTAAACTGAATAGCTTGAAATAGAAATGTTTTTGACAATCAAACTGTACTTACATTTAAACTGGATGCTTATGCTTAACTGAATTATTTGAAATAGAACTGTTTTTCGACATTGAAACTGTATTTACACTTAACTGAATTGTTACATAAAACTGCTTGAATAGTTTGAAATAGAAATGTTTTTGACAATTAAAATGTGTACTTATGCTAAACTGAATTGTTTGAAATAGAACTGATTATTTACATAAAAATGGATTTGGCGTTGAATAACCTACAAAGGTTGATACGCCATAAAACCCAACAAACCAAACCAAACCTATTCTTTTTAAAATTTTGAGTGAAAAATTCTTTTAAAAACACTTTTTATTGTGTAAGTAATAAAAAAATTTTTATTAAAATTTGATAGATGCCATAATTATTTGAGTATAACATCCCCCCCGAATTTTGGACTAGAAATTTCTGGAAAAAACTTCTTGTATATGATATGCACCGACATTTTAGAGTTTGTAGCTACTAAAGTGAATGTAAATTTGGCATTTGTTCAACTTTTTGTCAATTCATACAATCTAAAAATAAAAATTTATATATTTCACATTTTCTTAAAACACAAAATTTACAGCAAATACACAGCCATATTCACATAAAAATAAGTTCATGTTAGAACAAATGCATTATCTATAACAGCATAAAACACATTAGTTTGGACTGCAGATATAAATTACTTTCTGTCATCCTGTACCGAATAAGGTGAGGTATATGGCCAGAAAAAGGTTAATTGTGTAGTTTCTGTGTATCATACACCCCTCCTAACTTTCGTGCTGAAAAATCTGGGAAAATAGAGTATCTTATACATAATTATGGTAGTTGACATTTTTTTGTGAATTCTTCAAATCAGTGTTTATTAAGTGTTAATATATAAATGAATACATGTACTTACTGATTTCATCTGTGAAATTCATTTATTTGGAGTAAATTTATGAATCAATTAATTGAGATTAATTTATTTGAAATAACCTAATAAAAATTTGTAGGTTAATAATATATTTGAAATATCTTTTCATAGTTGCTTTATGTATATGGATGTTTTCTTGAATATCTTGTAAAGTTTTCTTGATTAAAATGTTTTTGATGACTGAATATTTCAGTTAAAAAGATTTTGTTATTTAGTATTAAGATTCTCTTTTTATCTGGAACTGAAATTTTCAATAAGGCAAATATGTTTGAAATATTCTGTTTGTATATCCTATGTGGACTAACTTAGCCATTTCACAAACAGGTGGATTGAATGTTACAAATTTGTCAAAAAATATGTTTATGGGTCAGGATTTCACCAGAAATCCATTTCTGACCTCTAAATGTTGGAAAGAACTTAATATTCATTAGACTTTAATCTCTCGTGTAAAAGAGCAAAAAAATCTAAATGAAGTATACGATGATAGATGAAACTCATCTAAAATTAGTTTTTGGAGACATATTAGTAATATGTGGCAGTATCAAACAAAATGAAATAAATACAGTGTTTCCAACAATGAAATTGTATACGTCACATATCAGATATTTATACTGGAAATCAACTTTGGCAACAAAATATCAGCAATTTAAGAAAATTTTGATTATAGATATTTTCCAAATACACAAGGCAGAAGTCAATGAAATCACTTTATAAAGATAGCATGAAGGTCCTTGTTTTACAAATATATATATATGTTCTAACTTCAGCATTTTCATTATATTAACCTGAAGAAAAATAACTAAAAACACTACAGCCGCTATGAGGATTATTCAATAAATTAAGGTGATTTTTTTTTTTTTTCAAAGCAAAAAAAATTTTTTTCTGAATTTTTGTCTCTAACTATAAACTCTGCATTATTTAGAATTGGTTTATTGAAAAAAAATATTTTAACTTTACAGAAATATTTGTTTTGAGACTATTCAAAATGGCAGCAAATCAGAGTACTCCAGACTTGAACAGAGGTCTGTCACGGAATTTTTGGTGGCTGAAAAATGCAAACCATGTGAAATTTACAGAAAAATGTGTGATGGGTATAGAGAAGCATGGTTTTGGTCAAAAATATTTTTACAAATGGGCTAAATTGTTTAAAAAAAAGTTTTAAATATCCTTCGAGATGAAGCCAGGCCAAGCAGGCTGACAATCTTTAGCACAATTGAAATGGTGGCTGACAGAAGAATTACAGTTGAGGAAATTTCTGTTGGTACAGCTCACAAAATTGTGCTTACTGACATTGCCTTTCCAAAATGTTGATACCAGAGCACAAAGAGAAGAGTCCTATTGCCCCAGTCATTTGAGAACAGCTGTGCTGTCCTTTTTACTGTCCAAATCTGGCCCCTCTGATTTTCACTTGTCTGGTCCCCTCAAAGAATTTCTGTGAGGTACAAAGTTTTCAAATGATGATGAAGTGAAGAGAAAATAGCTAAAATCTCCGCCCAAAAAATTTCTATATTAAAAGAATACAAAATCTTTCTTTTTGATGGAAAAAATCTGTTTTAAAGATTAAAGATTATATTAAAAGATAAACCAAAAAATTTTTTCCTATGTGAAATGTGGGTCATTTTATTGTTAATTTCATCTTGTATATTAAATGATTCTCATATTTTAAGTGAATATGTCTTTTAGTGAAATTATATCTAGTTTTTTATATAAAGACATTTTTTTAAAGTAGAATCTGAAAAATTCAGACTTAAACTCAAGGGGAGATAAATCAATTGTAGAGTAACAAGTAAGTATGGTCTTTGGTTTCCAACTAGAAAATATTTATTGAATATCAAATGTCTTATTGTGATACTATATACATAGTTTCATAGCTGAACCCAAAGTTTTTTGAGTTCCTTTTTTATTCAAAACAGAATCAGTAATAAATTTGAATTAGATGCAGGCCATTGGCCAAATGAGTAGAGTGTTCGCCAATGGTCCTGGAGACTGGGGTTCAATCCCAGGTCGAGTCATACCAAAGACTCAAAAAAATGATACTTGATGCCACCTTGCTTAACACTCAGCATTATTAGGTATGGATCAAGGGTAATGTAGTAATCGAGGGAAAGGAGTAGCACCCTCCCCAACACCTCGGTGTAGTAGCTATTGAAAAGGGAGCCTTCGGGTCACCCTCGACTACGGTCACCAACTTTACTTACTTTTAGATGCTAGAAAAGCTGAATCAAGGGGAGATAAATGAGTACTGAAGCAAAAATACAAAAATATCAGTTTAGACTTCATTTTGGAATTTTGAACAAACATCACAGAAATACTTATCAATAACAAGTAAATGTGTATCAATTTTAAACGTGTATGCTTTTTAAATGATTGTTTATTCTTTACTCTTTACTCTATATATATATATATATATATATATATATATATATATATATATATATAATCAATAATTATAATATAGAATTGGGCTGTTTTAAAAGTCATTGCTTACTAAATTTTATGTTGTTTACTTTTGTCTGCTGCAACCATCAACTGGTTACCATATTTATGACTGGGCATGAAATTAAAAAGCAGAAGATTAAATTTTCTAGCTTGAAAATGTACAAAAAAAATTATCTAGTAAAGGTGGTTTATCAAAGAAAAATAATTTAATAATTACCCAACAAGAAAAAGTGATGAAAATCATATTTTTTTTTAGCATTAAGATTGTTCATATGTTTTATATAAATCTTGTTAATCTTCCTACTTGAAATACTTTTCTTTTTTTAAAAAAAAACATATTTATTTTAATGTATCATTTTCTTCTACTCTGAAATACTTCAGATCTGTTTTCATAGACAAGCAAAAATTTCCCTCTATTTTTCAATGGAGTTGATTTTATATATCAATGAAAAGAATATTTTATAAAGCTTAAAAGATTAAAAAAATATTTTTTTTTAAAACTTAAAGTATGAAGCAAAAGGTATTTTCATTTAAACAAAAAAGTGGTTCAATATCTTCAAATTGGGGGAAAATCAAGAAAAATATCAAACAATGTATATTAATATTACCAGTAAAAAAGAAAATTTCATACACAAATATATTTTACATGTATTTTTGAAAAAAAGATCATACAAATTTCTAGAAATAAGGAAAATGCTCATCATATTTACATCTGGATACACAAGTTGTGTAAAAACAATCAAACAGAAGGTCGGGGTTAGAAGATCCCAATCTTTTATAAAGTCATAAAACTCAAGTACATTTAAGATCTTGATTTATTCAAACCTCCAACTTAATATAAAATATTTGAGAATTACAGCTCAAGTTATCAGCAAAGTAATCAAATCATTTAAACATAAAGTCATAAATCACAAAACACAAACATATTGGATTATTTTATTCAGTATAAAATGAAAGTAAAAATTACTTGAATTAAAAAGCTCAAGTTTCTCTTTGAAAAAAAAAAATATCAGGAAATCAACTGATTGAAGTAGAAAAATAACTTTCAATTTGTCATTAGAAGTAAAAAATTCACACATATTAATTTCTTTCTGATGATTTGATTAGCAATTAAAGGGCGTATATTTACTTATATTTATTTTGTTGTTATAGTAACACAAAGCTTGCTTCCTTTGAGTGGTACAAAGAATTTTTTCTTCATAATGGATGAATTAAATGATGTTGAAAAGTATTATATATATATATATATATATATATATATTATATTATGAGAGTGTTGGTCATCAGTAAATCACCATGAGGTTATGTGTCGAACTAAGTGCAATATAATATGGAGAGTGCTCAATATCTACGATAGAGCTATTAATATTATTTACCCCTTTATTATTTTAATTTATTTTATTGCATACATACCACCTATAAGATTCATAGTATAAAATTTTTACGCTATATCCAATTTAGTTATTATTATTATTATTATGATACAATATATTACACCAACATATTTATGACACAATATAACCTTACTTATACCCATTGTAACTCTTGCCCACCATACACGTTTACAAATCAGATTCTCACTCATTCCCTATAACTTGCAGCGATGATAATTTTGTCCCACTGTCAACGAAATAAATGTATACACATTCGCTACCCATTTCCGCTATAACCAACGCTTTAAGTTCTTGGCCTGACTTAACTTAAAAACACACATCCACATGCTCACACATACACCCACACCCACACACACACACATACAAACAAAATCTTAACGGCTTTTTGTCTGTATTTAGTCGAATTTTCAATTTTGTCTGTATTTTGTCATATTTTTTATTTTCAATTTCATTCCATCTTCTTAACTGCCTGATGAATGTTGTTATAAACTTCAAGAAACCTTAGGTTGCAGAACAATATTTTAATTGGATTAAATATATATATAATATATATTTATTTATTATCATTATATATATATATATATATTATCATTATATATATATATATATATATAATTTACATTATTACTTTGCAGTTGCTTTCCTGAAATTTTGCATTGATAATTTGCAATAATGTAACTAATATCTAAATTATATATATATATATATATATATATATATATATATATAATCAACTAGGTTGTTTTTCATTTGAACAATCTTCTTAAGCATCAATCTACACACTACATTAAAATGTGGCTGACAGTGATCTTTAAAATAGTAACTTTTTGAAAATATTGAGAAAATGCTAATCCATTGTCTTAAATGTAAGCTTTCTCTTTTGTATGTTTTTGTATGTAAACTCAGTAAAAATGCTAATCCACACAGTTGGAAGAAAATGTTTTTCTCACATGTATATACACATAGAGCCTTTTAAACTGGATCTCTGTAAAAATACTGATCCACATACTTCACAATAAGATGGTTTCTCTTCATTGTATAATTACATATGGTTTCTTAAATGTTTACTTTGATCCATGTGCTTCACAAAGAAACAGTTTTTCCCCATGCAGATTTGCATGTGTTTTTTACTGGAACTCTGTGAAAATAATGATCCACATATTTCACAAGAAAACAGTTTCTCTTCTGTGTGAATTTGCATAGGGTATTTTAAAACAGAACAATGCAAAAATACTGATCCACATACTTCACGAGAAAATGATTTCTTTGTTATGTGTATTCTCATGTTTTTTTTTTAATGTGAACTCTGTGAAAATACTGGTCCACAAACCTCACAAGAAAAAACATTCTCTCTTTTATAGATTCTCATGTTTCTTAAATTAGTCTTCCGTAAAAATACTGATGCATTTCTTAAGAAAATGATTTTCCCCTGCGTGGCTTTATGATGTGAAACTCACTAAGGTTTTTTCTCTGATGCATACATTGCATGTGCAGTTTTAAAAATTCTCTGAAAATGCTCATCCACAGACTTGAAAAGAATACATTTTCTTTTCTGTATATGTTTCAATGTGTCTTTTCAAAATTCAAAAATATTTTTTTCCCTTAAAATTGACATCTGTAAATAAAGAAGTATTATTTTTTGACGCTTTGGTCTGAACTTATTTTAATTTCAGCTAAAATGAAATTTTTCAATTTTTCACGTACTATATATCCCTCCGGTAATTACCGGACATTGGCATAATGGTTAGAATATTCGCCTATGGCCCGGGAGACCAGGGTTCAATCCCAGGTCGAGTTATACCAAAGACTCTAAAAATGGTACTTGATGCTACCTTGCTTAACACTCAGCATTATAAGGTAAGAATCAAGGGTAAAGTGGAGGAATCCAGGGAAAGGAGTAGTGCCCTCCCCTACACCTCAGTATAGTAGCTGTTGAAAAGGGAGCCTTTGGGTCACCCTCGACTATGGTCGCCAACTTTACTTTTACTATATATCCCTCAAAAGAAACAGTTTATCTCTTTACATGTATATTGAACTAGTTGAAAAGATATTTATTATTCAATTTTTTCTGATGGAGTTTGTACTTGTAAATAGATTATTTAGATAAAGAGAAATTTCTTACAACATATACACTGTTCTTCTAAAGGTTTTGAAAACACAAACAGAAAAAAACATGCATCAAAGAATAAATGCATCTAAAATTGAATTGTACCAGTACAAACTTTGTTGCAAGATTTATTCATGTTATTTAAGTATGAGATCATTGTGGTCAAATAATGAGCACAATACAGAATTTAATCAAACTTTATTTGGTAGAGATGGAAATCTTAGAACTAAGTGGAAAAAAGTTTTTGTAGTTTAAAATGTAATAGAATAAATTATTCACATCGCGTCTGCGTTTGACCGTCGGGAAAAGAAAAAAGAGGAACGTGAGTTTGTGGACTCCTTATATACGAATAGTGTTAATTTGCATGAGGAGAAAAAGAGGCTATAAAAAAAACCAAATTTTGTGAGGACAGGCAGTTGTGTTATTCTGAGAGTGGAGAGCAGACATTGAGCTAAGAGGAGTTGGTGCAAGTTGCAGAGTCGTGTTATTCTGAGAGTTAGTGCGAGTAGCAGAGTTGGCTAGGAGTTCCGACCCCCTTTTTTTCATTACAGTTTTGTCCAAAGTTATGCAAATCAAATAAACCTCAATAATTCCAAAAGTTCTCAACCAATATTTATTAACTGTATTCATTTTGACACTTAGTAAAATATTTAACTAAGTTTTCTGTCATTTTTTTTAGATATTAAGAATTGTAAAAAATGGACTGATGGAAGTTAATATGCAGATTGAATTAATATTAGTATAAAACCACTGAAACCAAAAAAAAAACTTTTTTTCTTTTTATCCATAATATATATTGAAATATGGGTAAAGAGAAGAACCTAACAACTGATAAAAATCAGAATTTAAGAAAGTGAGTGAGGGAATTTCCACTTTAGAAATATTGAAGGAACTTTGCAGAGATCATAGAATGATGATGGAGGCTGTTGAAAATATTTACTAATTTGAGAACTCAAAACAAAGGAAAATGCTTTAAGAACTCGTTTCCTCAAGATGAATGTAAACTAAAGAGAGTTATAGCAAAACAACCACTTTTGACCAGCACTCGAATCTTTTGAAAAAGCTCAAATTAAGTGTCAAGAAAGACAAAAGGTGGAAAATACTTGATGAATTGAGATCTATAAAAAAAATCTCTTTGGCAACCTCTTCTCACTAAAGCCGATATTTTAAAGCCAAGAAATACATGAAAATTGACTTTTCTAAAGTAGTTTTCATGGACGAATCTTGAGTGACATTTGATGGACCTGATGGAGGGGACAAAGGATGGATTTTATTGAATTTAGATAGGCCTGTGGCTAAACGTAGGGAACAAAGAGGCAATGATATAATGATATAGGCTGGAATCGTTTACCAAACCATTATTCGACCATTCAAAGCCAATGAATAAGTTAAACTGAACTGTGCTATTGCAATTTTATGGACAAGACTTTTTTTGCATGGTCACAGTTTTGGAGTTTCAAAATGAAGTTTGTATTTGTAACAGCCACAGATCTATTTCCTTTCGCGAATCAATGCCCCCGCTAAGCAATTCGGCTATAACCAACCAATCGACAGGCAGAGTGGATTGATTCCTTCTCCCTCTAGAACTATTTTTTCTAGTCCCTTTTGGTAGTGCGGACATCCTTAGAGAGCAATTACCCATCAACCCGAACAGACATCTCTCACATCCACTGCTACTGATTCCACTTTTGACCCCATCGCTGAAGAACACGCTGCTGCTAGCTTCACACACGCTTCCTACAAACCAAGGACTAACATACTGACCAGCAACGCCAAAAGGGACACTTTCTCACTCTCACTCCTTTACACCTGCTACGATGATAAACCTTTCTTTGTTGTGTTGTTCAAAAGAAGTTTCATTATTCATTTGTGTTGCCATGTAATTTATAGTGTTAAAGAAATTAACCATTTCCCAAAACACTAAATATTTATGTACGACAATGTTCCTTCTATGTATATAAACTTACCAGTGAAATTTTTGAGCTTGAAAATTTACAGCAGAGATGGTAATGGAATGGCCATCATTAAATCTTGAGCTGCTGAAATTAAAAAGATTAGGGGGTGTCCTCGTGGTGTAATGGTTAAAGCAATGGACTGCGGAATCGTAGTACGCGAGTTCGTACTCCAGTCGCGCTATTACGTTCACTTTCGGGCAAATACCCTTGGAAAGGTATGAACCCCCTTATCCTCCCAGTTATAGGTTAAATAGTACAATTACTGTTCTTCAAGGAGAATAGCTTTGGCATTAAATAACCTTCAAAGGTTGATATGCCATTAAACAGAGAAACTAAACCAAGCTAAAAAGATTAACAAAATAAATATATAATTGTTTTTTTGGCTGTTATTGAGAAGAAGGGTCATTATTTTAAAATATACAGAATTCAAAGACTTATGTGTTTGTTATTTGTTTTATTACAAGTGTTGATCAATTTTTGATGATTTCATTACCTTTTTATTGAAGTAAAATATGAAAATTTGGTTTTAGCTAATAACTTCAAATGGCAGTTTTTAAGAATACATCAAATAACGTCATTAACTTGAATGAAACATATCAATACTTCCTAAATTTTTAACTAGGGTTTTTATTTTGACATCTAAATTAATTGTTTAACATTTGAAAATTTTCTTCCCCTCCCAACTTAGATTATTGAAGTTTATGTGATTTGCGTTATAATTTCAGACAGGATCTACTTACCGAATTTGATCATGATATGTAATTTTCTATTGATGTTTGGTTAAAAAGTGTTTCTAAGTGAAATGATCTGGAGGTTACAGGTTCAATCCTGACTATAGGTAAATAACAAGGAATACTTACTATTGGTTAACACTTGCACCCCCTCAATCATGGTTAGTGGGATCAGAACAATCTACCCCCATGGATTAAATAAAGGGTTCAGTTCAAAGTGGGCTACAGAGTTCAACATGAAACACCTGAAGAAGGCCATAGGATACATTGGCTAAAACGTTGTGAATATAACAATAAAGATGAAGACAATATTCTGAATAATCTAAGCGATAACAATTTTCTATAGCTTCCCAGAATTCAAACATATATTTTGTTCATCTCTACTTTATAATATAAGCCATTAATCAGAGAATAAGATATACAAATTTTGAAATATCAAAAAACTCACCACATTATTTTTTAACATAATTTCATACTAAATTTAGAATACACTGACTGCATCTCTGTAGAGGGGTGAGACCCATGCCCCTGTTTCTGCAATGAGTATACAGCATAATTAAATACATATATAGCGTGTTTTGTGGGAATTAGTTATTTTCCCTAACACTATAGATTTTATGGGCACAAGAAATGAATTACAAGACTTTGCTTTATAACAACACACAAGAACGAAAGTTTTTATTTGCAGCTTTGAGGAGGTTTGTTCTTGGCGCTGCAAAACTCGTGGTCTTTAGGCTTGTTGGTTTTTGAGACGCGATAGCTTAGCGGGATGTTCGAAATGGCAGCGTGTCGTTGGATGTGTGAGGGAAGTATTCAAGGCCACCGTGTAGCTTCGTGTGTCTGGTGTTTCGGGGAGAGGCGTGCGTTGTCTCCATTACAGTGGACCAGAGGTGAAATGGGAACTTGTCGAGAGCGGAGTGGCGCTCGAATCGACATAGTAAATTTCTGTGGTGCTTGTGGAAGGCATGTTGAACGTATCTAATTCATATTCAACTGGGATTCCTTGGTCTAAAATATATTAGGCGCAAAGAATCCATAAATTAGAAGGTTCCCTCGTTGAATGTCCATGTTGCTGCTGCTAGGGTTAAAGCCACAGTGATATGTCCACACCGGGTGGCTTGTTTAGCTATAAGGCATCGCTAAGCAGGGGCGACCAGAGACACGTCCGTTCTAGTCGCCGCCTCCAGCCGAAGAGAGTGTGTTTGGCCGCTCACCCGTTTTGCTAGCCGGAAATGAAGGTCCGGGCTGAATGGGATAAGTCATCCTGATTGGGTGAAATTCAGTGTTGAATTAAATAGCGCGCCAAAACAAAATACCAGATTTTCCTCTTCTCTACACATAGACACAAATGAGTTTCTTCCTTTCTTTTTCCCTTTGTATTTTGTTATTGGCAGGTTTCTTTCTCTCACTCTCCCAGTCTACAATTATGTGAGTCATCTCTCTCTCTCTCTCTCTCTCTCTCTCTCTCTCTCTCTCTCTCTCTCTCTGTGTGTTACTTCATGTTAATGAATTTAAACCTTTTGATAGCCTGAAATGGGAAAGGATCTGATCAATATATCTTATGAAGTTAAGTAAATGTATCAATTAATAAATTTGTTTTGAGCTAAATTGGAGCTTTTAATGCCATTCCTTATAAGAGAAAGAAGGATTCTTTACATATGTATTTCTACATTAAATAATTATCGGAAAAAAGGCATCTAAAAATAATTTGTTTCATAAAACATCTCTGAATGAGAAAAATATTAGTATCCAGGTCTATATTCAGTAATATTTGCTTAAGTACATATTTTCAACCAGCTCATTGGTCTAGTGGGTAGAGTGTTCGCCAATGGTCTGGGAGACCTGGGTTCAATCCCAGGTCGCGTCATACCAAAGACTTTCAAAATGGTACTTGATACCTCCTTGCTTAACACTCAGCAATATAAGGTACATATCAAGGGTAAAGTGGAGCAATCCAGGGAAAGGAGTAGCTCCCTCCCCGACACCTTGGTGCTGTAGCTATTGAAAAGGGAGCCTTCTGGTCGCTCTTGACTAAAGGGAGACAACTTTACAACTTACATATTTTCATATTGAAGAAAAAAGATTTATTTCTAAATATATTCCTAAAGAAGAGGAGAAAAGTTTGTAATTGTAGGAGAAAAATTTTAAAACCCACGTTTCAACTCTGTGACAATCATTTCAAAGTAAACATTTGAAAAAGAAACCTGGAAAATTTAACTAGTGTACCCTGTGGCCAAGTGAGTAGAGTGTGTGCCAATGGCCCGGGAGACAGGGGTTCGATCTCAGTTCGAGTCATACCAAAGACTCAAAAAATGGTACTTGATGCTGTCTTGCTTAACACTCATCATTATAAGGTGTGGAACAATCCAGGGAAAGGAGTAGCACCCTTCCCGACACCTCAGTGTAGTAGCTATTGAAAAGGGAGCCTTCAGGTCACCCTCGACTTCGGTGGCCAACTTTACTTACCTTCACATCAGAATGTCAGAGAACAAGTTAATTTTTTTCGGGCACCATTCAAAGTAAATCATAGATTGATAACATTAGTGATTTTACGGTAAAATGAAGAGCAAATGATTTTTACTATAAAAATGCATTAGACACTAATTGAATTACAAGCTAGTTGGATGTATTTTATGGCATATCAACCCTTGTAGGTTATTTAATGCCAAATCTTGTTTATATATATATATATAATTTATAAATTAATAGTTTGTCATCATCATCATCATCATCATGTCGTGCTGGTAGCACGGATATCCCTGACCCTCTCTCGCCAGTCCTCCCTATCATTCATCGCCCTAGGCAGGTCTTTAGGACAACATCCCGTATCCTCACATAGCTGCTGAATGTATGTTCGTGCTGGTCGTCCTGCCTTCGCACGGCCATGTGTGGGGGTCCATAAGAGTACATCTCTTATGAGTTCGTCCTTGCTTCTCCAGCAGTGTCCTGCATGTCTGGTTCGTCTAACTTGAATAGTTTTCGTGATAGGAGGCAGGTGGCTGCACAGTTGGTGTCTTGTGGGGTGTTGCCGCCAGGACTTGTTCAAGATTGCTCGCAGCATTCTTGTGTAATTGCCGTCTAGCTTCTTCTCCAGCCGTTTTGTTAGAGTCCATGTAGTGCACCCATATAGCAGTATCGATGTGACTGCTGCCTGGAAGTAACTGCGTTTCATTTTATCGGTTAGGTCTGATTTCCATATGTAGAGAAGAGGAAAATCTCGTATTTTGTTTTGGCGCGCAATTTAATTCAACACTGAATTTCACCCAATCAGGATGACTTCTCCTATTCAGCCCGGACCTTCATTTCCGGCTAGCAAAACAGGTGAGCGGCCAAATCCACTCTCTTCGGCTTGAGATGGTGACCAGAACAGACGTTCCTCTGATCGTCCTTGCTTAGCAATGCTTTTTAGCTAAACAAGCCACCCAGTGGGGACATCTCACTGTGGCTTTAACACTAGCAGCAGCAACATGGACACTCAACGAGTGAACCATCTAATTTATGGATTCTTTACGAGGAATCCCAGTTGAACATAAATTAGAAACATTCAGCATGCCTTCCACAGGCACCACTTCTGGTCACCCCAAAAATTGACTATGTCAATTCGAGCGTAACTCCGCTCTCGACAACATGGAGATATCGCAGACTCTCCTCCAAAAACCAGATACAAAACTACACGGTGACTTTAAACACATCCCGCACAAGTCCAACAACACGCTACCATCTCAACAGCCCGCTAAGCCATTTCGTCTCAAACATCCAACAAGCCTTAAACACGAGTCTTGCAGCACCAAGAACAAACCATATTCAAAGCTGCAAATAAAAACTTTCGTTGTTGTTTTGTTAAAGCAGAGTTTCGTAATTCATTTGTGTGTGCCTAAAATATATAGTGTTATCCTAAAAACAGCTATACATATAATCGATAGCCTATTGATAGCTGTCCATGCTTTCTGGATGATGAATCTTATTGAATGTTGAGGGCCATTTCTTTTGTGCTGGTTTCAGTGGTGAACATGGAAACTTTTCTTTTTTGGAATGCAGTTTTGGGGTGTTTTATTCTTAAATACTACTTCACATTCAGTTCTGCTGCAATAGGGAATGAAAACTTTATACAGATGGTGATTTGTATTTTGATCTCCATGGAAACTGATACGTGGGGAATTCAATAAGTTTCCAGACTTTTTTTGTACAGGCATTTAAAATTGTTGTAGATTCTTGAAAATTCAGTATGTTATTGCTATATATTTTATGAGATGGCTGACCAATTTTTATGATTTCAGGTTCAAATGAAGAGCTACAGCAGCAATTGGAATACACCCAACTAAAGCCTGATTGTCACAGCTGGTGAATTTCAAAAATGCAATCTGGATGTGAGGACACTTTAGAAGAATGATATGCAATAAAATTTTGTTTTAAACTTGGAAAAAATGCCACAGAAACGTATGGAATGCATCAGACTGTTTTTGGACCATCTTGCATGAATCGAGAATCAGTTTTTGAGTGGCATAAGAGATTCAAGGAAGGCAGGGAGTCTGTGAGGGATAATGAGAGGTGTGGGAGGAATAAGAAAGTCAATACACCAGAGTTGATTGGCCAAAGGGTTAGGGTTACTATGTTGAGGTTTTAAGGGAGTTCAGGAAGAGATTCCTAGGGAAGAGGCCAGCACTCTTCAAATCGGGTCATTGGCATTTCCACCAGGACAATACACCAGTCCGCAACTCCATCCTTGTCACATACTATTTGACCAAGATGGCCATCAAGACAGTTCCTCACCCTCCCTATAGTCCAGACCTTGCTCCCTGTGACTTTTTCTTATTCCCTAAGCTCAGAGGCTGTCATTATGAGACAATTGAGGAGATGAAAGAAGCTGTGATGAAGGTCATTGACACGCTCACACAAGAAGACTTCCATGGGGCCTTCCAGATGTTGTTGTAATTGTACAAGTACATCGCAGCTGGAGGAGATTACTTCGAAGGGGACTAGAGTTTCATTGTATAAAAATGGATTTGGTGTTAAATAACCTAAAAAGGTTGATATGCCATTAAACCCAACAAACCCAACAAACCAATACAATAGTAATTATGCCACAAGTGCCTCCGTGAACAAAAAAACAGAAGCGATAAATTTTTTTGTATAGATAAGCTATTCTATGATTGGTTGATTTTAATGACATGATAACTTATCTAGGGTTATTTTATGCCTAAAGTTTAGGGAATTGTGTTCCTTGTAAATTTTGTGTAACTTTTTAAATGATATCAAGTATTTCTATTTAATACAAATAATTTACACTCAGTTGTATGGTTTCAAGTATTCCTATCTAATACTAATAATTATATGGTTTCAAGTAATTATTTCTACTTAATATAAGTCAGTTGTTTGCTCATAGTTATATGGTTTCAAGGAACAAATAATAATCTTTAATGAACAATTATAGCTTCAAATAATTGTATTTAATACAAAAGATTTACTATTATATAGCATCAAATATTTCTAATATATATAACTTTAAAACAGACCTATTTGACCCATAGATTGGATCCTGACAGGTACAACTCCTCAAGTCCACAGTGGACCTGGAAGTAATGGCAGCGAAGGAGTACTCAATTTTCCTCACATCTTCAGAACTGGAGCCTCACCATCAGATGCAGTTTAGTGTCATACCCAGTACACCCTTTTTTGTGGAGGGTACCCCTTTTCAGGGGATACAGTTGGTGTATTTTAAGTCCTGCCATCAGGCCGATGTAAAAAGAATTTTATGAACAGACACAAATATGTGTGCATGTGTGTTTTTTTCACAGTTCCTCAAATAAAAAATGTTTCACTTCAAAAACTTGACAATTAGCGTTCATTTAACCATTGAATAATTATAAAGTTTTATTTATCATAAAATACAATCAGATTTCTACAGTCGAATTCATTACATAGAGATGGGCATTATATATACATATCCAAAAACATATTTAAAGTTCAAACATTAGTAGAAATTTCAAGATGTACAATCATCAGGTGATATGAAGTTCTTCAAATATATACATATATATAAATATGTACATATATATAAATATATACAGGATGATTTTAAAAAAATGTTAATACTCTAATGAGAGTATGTTTATGATATAAATTCAGTCTCCAAATATTCACTATCCGTCACAACAATTCCTGAAATCTACCACAGGTAATTAAAAAAAATGTCCAATTTCTATGGGAATATTTTATTAGAAGAGACGGTGGTTGGTTAGTTAATTTATATTTTGTCATATATCAACACTTGTGGATCAATCAATTCCAAATCTTTATATATATATATATATATAGTAAAAAATAAAGTTGACGACTGTTGTCATGGGCAACTCAAAGGCTCCCTTTTCAGTAGCTATTACACTGAGGTGTTGGGGAGGGCGCTACTCCTTTCCCTGCATTGCTCCACTTTACCCTTGATCCTTACTTTATAATGCTGAGTCTTAAGCAAGGAGGTATCAAGTACCATTTTTTAAGTCTTTGGTATGACTTGACCTGGGATTGAACCCCGTCCTCCCGGACCATTGGCGAACACTCTACCCACTAGACCAATGAGCCAGTTGGGATATATATATATATATATATATATATATATATATATATATATATATATATTGTAAGTGAATAGTTTTCACAGTCCTTTATTTTTAAATGGGTGAGAGCTCATTTGTTTGTCAAATGGTTCTAACTATTCCAATTTAACACTAATAATTCTATTTATTATCATCCATTTGTACCTACAATTAAATGGCTTCAAATATTATTATTTAAGATTAGTAATTCTATTTTTTCAAATATTCTTTTGAACAATGAATAATTTGCACACAGCTGTTTGATTTCGAATAAATAATAATAATCCTTAGTAAAAGACTAAAGAGTTCTATTTGACCCCTAAATGGGACCCTAACAGCTACTAACAATACAGGTCTGAGTGGATCTGGGATTAATGGCAATGAAGAGGTACTTCCCATTGCTAAAAGCTCCAGAACTGTAGCCTCACCAGCAGATACAGTTTAGTGACATACCCAGGACACTCTTTGTGGGGGGGTCTTACCCCATCTGAGGAAGTGTCATAAGCATGTTCTACAGCCCCAACTAACAGTACAAACTTGAGGAAGGTTTATTTCCTTTGTTTAGTGGCATATCAAACCTTCACAGGTTATTTAATGCCGAAGTCATCTTTGTAGAAGAACTGTACTGGTACTATTTAATCCACAGTTTTTTTTTTGTGGGGGGGGGTCAAACTTTTCTCAAGGGTCTGAAATTAAATGCAATAGCATCATAGAAGTTTGAACTTTCTCTGTCTCAGTCCAGTACATTAACCACTACGCCATGGGGCCTCCCCACATGTAAAAGATTCCAATGTGTTGATAGGGATGGTAAACAGGAGGAGACATTAAAATTATAATATCATAAAAGAATATATGTCTATGTGTGTGTGTGTGCATAATCTGCAGAGACAAATAAATAAAACTTGAATTCCAAACTGAATATATCAACATAACTTTTCTTCTAAAAGCTTCCAAGAAAAGAGTAAAACAAATATTTTTTTAGTTTTTCCAAATAAAAATGTTCCTTTTTTTGTCTAGAAACTCTCTAATGACTTTGCAGTAAGAAACGAATAAAAGTTGAATAATCGCAAAACTTTGGCAATTTTTTCTAAATGAACAACAATAATAAAAAAAAGTTTAGTTTGATCTATGCATTAGCGTTTAACTATTTAAAAATTGTATCCAGAATCATTTGAGTCAATTTTGTTTCAAGTGACAACATTAAATAATTGAAATGTCACAGAGTCAATTTTCTTGAGAAAATCAGTTACAATTTTCTTTATTGCTGTCTGGATTGAGTTAATGAGAAAAATCAGATTTTTGTAATTTTCTCAAAGAAAAAGTTGTTTGTTGGGAAGGCCAGGTGTGACCCTGTATCGGAAGAGATCAAAACTGTGTTGAGATTTTGAAGATGGGTAGAGGTAGTTGCTAGATGGGCTTAAAATATTGGAATATTGTTGTGAGTTAGTAAGTGTAGAGGAAATGACCTTTGAACTTGATTTGAACAATAGTTGATTTGGGATGTATATGGAAATAGATTTGGATTAACAACAGAGTTTGTCATCACAAGTTAGTTGGCATTTGGACAGTGGAGAGAATGAATTGATATGTGTTGAATGAGGCAAAGCATATATGCAATTAGCTAGCAGTTGGCTGAAAGAAAACTCCAACTTACATATCTACACATTCATCAATGAATGACTCAAACATTTCACTAAGTTGCTAAAGTTAACTTAAGATTGACAGCTATGTAGAAATTGAGATTTCACGCAGGGTTCCAACTGAGCAGCACATTGGTCAGAAATACAACTTATTTGGAGTAGAGAGAGTTGAATTTATATCTTGGTATAACCGTTTGGAAAAAATCCCTCAGTGCCAGTTACATCAACCATCGCTGATGGTTCACCATAGCCGAGGACTGTAATGCCAGGTATCTCACCATCAACTATTTTAGCTCCTCCTTTGGAAACACCTGCAGGGCCATTGTCAGGAGAAAAAAACACAGGAGGAAGGAATAGCAAAATTATGCCATCAAACGCTGACCAGACTTTCGGCTGTAGCCATGCCTATCCATCCCACATTTGCCTTGTCACCCACAAGCATGCCTTCAGTCAATATGGACCAATCTTTTCTTAAATTCTATTCTCAATGTCAAGCCAAGACTGATGACCAGGAGAAATTCCTATTTTGCTTTAACATTTCAAACCGAGAATTGACAAAATTTGAGGATCTTTTCTTACTAAAATTTAAAACCAGCATTAACTTTTAGAAACAAATCATCTATAATAAGTAAGTAAGTAAAGTTGGTGACTGTAGTCAAGGGTGGCCCAAAGGCTCCCCTTTCAATAGCTACTACACCGAGGTGTAGGAGAGAGTGCTACTCCTTTCCCTGGATTCCTCTACTTTACCCTTGATCCCTACCTTATAATGCCGAGTGCTAAGCAAGGTGGCATCAAGTACCATTTTTTGAGTCTTTGGTATGACTCGACCTGGGATTGAACCTCGGTCTCCCAGACCATTGGCAAACACTCTAACCATTATGCCAATGGCCTGGTGTTGATCTATAATAAAGGATCTTTAAATCTTCCTAGGTGAATGTTAATTCAAAATACACTAGAAATTTTCATACAAACTGTCCCAAAATGAAAAAAGATAAAAGAAAAATATACCATTATTTCATTACCAAATTATTTTTTAAGATTATCAAGTTCAAAAATCAATATCTTCAAATTTAAATTAAACATTTTCACTCCAAAATAGATGCTTATGAAAAGAGTTTGAAAAGTTACATCTTAAAGATCTTTTAAAAAATGAATTCATTTTAGAGTCAAAAGTTTTGCAATAATCTGGAGCATTCTATTTTCTACCACATATGACCAAAGCAGTTCAAGCAGTGGCAGGTAGTATCATACTAGGTGGTGCACTAGCATGTGCATTGCTTTATTCTGCGTGTTATTTGAAAACTGAATAAATGAATGTGCAGCAGAGTTTAAATGGGTCCTTATGCTTTATGAGTTTGAACTGGGTCATGATGCAGCGGAAGTTGAAAATGCAGTTGATCACCGAACAGTTAACAAATAGTGCAAGAAATTTTGCTTGAGTTGTAAGAATCTTGACAATCAGACAAGATGTGGTAAACATAAAACCATGGAGTCTGAGGCAATGTTCCAAGTCACAGACACAAATCTGGTGTGTAGCACTCAGAGAGTATCAGGTGAGCTCAGCATCTCAAATTTCAGTGCTGTTTATCCCCTTCATGACTTTGGCAAAAGTATCCAGAGCTGCCAAATTGTGTCACATGGAACCAAAATATTGAAAAACTTTTGACCTCATCCTTGTATTTTATCATATTTGATTGTATATAGGAACTCCTGCCCACAAAAAAATAACTAAAAAATAAATGAAGTTGAGCTATTAGGCTATATACATCAATCCTCTTGACTACCAGTATTTTTACCAAGCCTAACTTTATAAAAATAATTTAAATAAAAATGATGTGGGGTGGGGGAGCCTTATATACCATCAAATCTTTTTTGATTATAACGAATTAATAACATCTAAAATATGCAACTACTCAGGGCCATGAGTCAGCATATGCTTTTTCAAATGTCTTTTATGTGAACAGCTATAGTCACAAAGTTCACAACAATATGGCTTTTCTCCAGTATGTGTTCGTATGTGTGTTTCCAAATCTGAACTTCTTAAGCAAGCATAACCACAAACTTCACATGAATAGGGTTTCTCTCCAGTATGAGTTCGCATATGTCTTGTCAAGTGTGAACTTCGGTAAAATGCAAATTGACAAATATTACAAGAATATGGTTTCTCTCCAGTATGTCTGCGTACATGTAATTTTAAGTTTGAATTTCGTGAAAATGTAGACCCACATATTTCGCAAATATATGGCTTCTCTTTTTCAGATCCAGACCCTTCACCAGAATAGAGCTTCTCTCCATTGTGTGTTTCTGTATGAACTCTCCAATGGGAATGTTGTGAAAATGTTGATCCACACACTTGACATGTATATGGTTTCTCTCCAGTATGAATTCGCATGTGGGATTTTAGATTGGAACTGTGTGAAAATCTTGATCCACATATTTCACAGGAATATGGTTTCTCTCCAGTGTGAATTCGCATGTGTATTTTCAGATTTGAACTGTGGGAAAATGCTATTCCACAAACTTCACAACAATATGGTTTTTCTCCAGTGTGTTTTCGCATATGTTTTTTTAAATGGCACTTCCATGAAAATGTAGATTCACACACTTCACACGAATATTTTTTTTCTCTACTTGGATTTTCCATGTCTTTTTAAATTATATTCTATAAATCTTACAATGTTTTTTTCTTGAGGATGTTTCGTTCACATATTTCTTTTAACATTTTTTTACAGGCAAATCTGTGAATAAAAATGAGAAAGGAAACTCAGATTAATGCACAAAATCAATTTCATTTTTCAAATTTCAGGTACAAATATTCCTATACAAATGAGACAATTATATTCCAGAGGGCCAATTGCAAAGTGTAAAAGTTAATATAAAAAATAATCCCAGTGATGCAGACTATGCAGATGATCTAGTACTTCTTGTAAATACTCCTGTTCAAGCCAAATCTCTGCGACATAACCTGGAGCAGGCAGTAAAAGCATTGGTCTCTATATGAACTCAGATAAAACAGAGTTCATGCGTTTTAAGTAAGATGGTGCCATCTCCTCATTAAATGGCTACCTTGGTAGCAATATCTCATCAACGGAAAGTGATGTCAACATATGCATACATATAATGTGGACTGCCATTGATAGTTTATCAACCTTAGAGACCACTCGGACTCAAATGAAATACTTAAAGAAAAAACTAAATGGATATTTCATAAAAATTCTGAATGGCCATTTACCTCGCATCTCACAAACCATCCAAAAAAGGCAAAACATGTTAGGTTCTGCTGGTGAAGTAAAAACAAACACCATATATATCTATAATCTGCCTAGACAAAATGTACTTAAGAGATAAATTAATACTATATAGGTTTATAATCTGCCGAGTCAATCTACTTTGAACATAAATAGATCTAATAATTGAAAATTGTTTTCACTAAAAAAGGTGAGAAGCAGACGATATCCTGCAGAAACTAAGACAGAAACAGACTATGCAGATGATCTAGCACTTCTTGCAAATACACCAGCCCAAGCCAAATCCCTACAATATACCCTGGTTGGTTGGTTGATTGATTTTAACAGCATGCCAACCCATCTGAGCTTATTTTGTGTCTAAAAGTTCGGGAATAGCAGACCTTGTATGCCTATATTTACACTTTTGTAGTTAACAGTTTTAACGTGTTAAAATTGTCAGGTTTTGTGTTTTAGGGTTATTTTGTGCGGTACTGATCAAGTTTGTATTTATATTTTTTGGTATAATTCTATTTCTTTCAGAAAAGACAGAATGTCATCTGTTTTGACCTTTTCAAATATATCTTTCATATTGTTTGCATTGAAATAGTGTTTTTTGATGAAAGCAAAAGCTCCATATTCTATAAGAATATGTTTAACTGTACAAAGTGTTTGACATGTTAGACACTATGGTTTTTGTTGGTGTTTGAATTTAAAAGAGTACATAAGTGTTGTGTGACGAATGTGTAATTGGGATATTGTAACTTGTTCTTTTCTAGATTTTCTGAAGGCTGGTCTCTATTCTCCCAAAGATTTGATCAGGAAGTGTTTATCATGGATGTTATTTGCTTGCCAAGTCAGCTCTTTCATTTCCCTTCCCTTCAATATGGCTTGAAATTCAACATATAAGACATGGAGTCTAGTCTACTCAGGAGTTTAATGATAAGGGGATCTTCCAGTTTTTCATTTCTTAATGATAATAAGATAGAGAGCAAGTCTGAGAAAATGATAAGGTTTTGGTGGTTGCTTTCAGAGATGATGTTGAGTGCAAGGTCACAGGCTTCAGCTGTAAAGATGGAACTTTGCTTTGGGAGAGATTTTCTCATGATTGTCTTATTTAAAATGGCTGTGTACACTGTTTTATTATTGTTCTTGGAGCCATCTCTAAAGATTTTGAGGTCGTTGGGATGGTATTTCAGGATATTATGGAGTTTATCTAGATAAGTGCTGGGATGTTTTTTTTGATTTGGGGAGCTCATTTAGTTTGAGGATCACTTTAGGTTTTTTAATAATTCAAGGTAGTGTTTTAGGTATGATGCTTTCATGTATATTAGAGAAATTTTAGATTCTTTGAGGATGGGTTCAATCTACGATTTCTTCGCTTTTAACCATTACTACACAAGGACACCCCTCCCAATTCTGTGTGTGCAACCACCAGTAAGAGTTGTTGGATTCAGGTGGATTTACATTTTAGATATTTTATGTGAGAGATGTATGCTAATTTTTTATCGAATGACTCCAAGGAACTTATACTGGTCAATGGAAATCTGATCTCTCTGATAAAATAAAACTGGACTTCTTCCAAGTTGTGACTGTGTTAGTACTACTATATGGATGCATCACATGGAATTTAATGAAACACATTGAGAAGAATCTAGATGGAAACAACACAAGAATACTGTGTGCTCTTTTGAAAAAATCCTGGGAACAAAACCCAACAAAATAACAGTTGTACAGCCACCTGCCGCCCATCTCACAAACCATCCAAGTAAGATGAAGACATGTGGGCTACTGCTGGAGAAATAGAGACAAACTCATAAGCAATGTTCTCTTAAAGACTCCTACACATGGACACACCAACATTGAATGACCAGCAAAGACTTACATCCATTCTATGCAGATATTGGACGTAGTCTTGAAGATTTTCCAGGAGAGAGGGATGATAGGGATGGATGGTGAGAGAAAGTCAGGGAATTCAGTGCTGTAATAGCACCTTGATGATGATGATGTGTAAATGAGCTTGTCTTTCTTTCAGTGATAGTTTATCAGTTGGACGTTGGTGAGTGAGGACACGACTAAATATTCTCTCTAACATTAAACCAAACCAATATCGATTTTGTTTGTTAAAATGTTCTAAAAATTCTCAGTTTTACAGTCATAAAAAAAATTCTTTTGTATTTACTAAAAAATTACATCATAAACTTCTAAAATTCATTATTCTAAGTACTTACCATCGAGATGTTAAATAACTTGTAATTGAAAAGACAAAAGTTGAAAAGGGTGAGAAAATAGGGAAGATATTTGTGCCACTTTGTCTTAATTGAGTTGTTTTATTGGGATTTTTCAGCAACTCAACTCAATTTCTGTTTTGTTAATTCATCCAAATAATGTTGAAGCTGAAAGGAATATGAAAACAAATAAAAGCAAAAATAAAAAAAATATAACAAAAATAGAAAAATCATTCTATAAAGAAGATGAGTTTCTTGAAAATGTAGATTTTGCATTGTTTAAAATTGGTTTATATCAAAAAAATATTTATTTTGAGGCAAATCAAAATGGTGACAAATCAGAGTGCTCTAGACTTGAACAGAGGTCTGTCATCAAATTTTTGGTGGCTGACAAGTGTAAACCATGTGAAATTTACAGAAGAATGTGTGATGTGTATTGAGAGGCATGTTTTAGTCAAAAAAAGTTTAAAAAATGGGCTAAATTATCAAATAGTATTCAAAATGAAGATGGGTCATGCTGGCCCACAAAGGTGAACACACCTGAAGTGGTGGATTTCAGTTAATACACTCATTTTGGCAGACAATAGAGTTTCAATAGAGGGCATTTCTGTAAAACTTGGAATTTTTGTGGGTACAGCACACAAAATTATACATGATGACCTTTGCCTTTTCTAAGGTCAATTATTTTGGATTCCCAAAATGTTGATGCAAGTGCATGGATAGAAGAGAGGTCAGTTGTTCCAGACAGTTTAGTCAGGAACAGTTGTCATATCCTCCTTACAGTCCAGATCTGGCCTTTTTAGATTTCCACTTGTTTGACTCCATCAAAGAATTTCTACATGAAATAAAGTTTTCAAGCAATAATGAAGTGAAGAGTACGATGAGCAAATGACTAAAAACTCAGTCTGAAGATTTCTATGCAGAAAGAATATAAAAGTTTGTTTCTTGATGGGAAAATGCATTTCAAAAGATGGGGTTAATGTTGAAAATATAGTAAAATTTAAACAGAATTGGATTGGGATTTTTTAAGTATTGCTATTTATTGTTTGTACATAGTTAAATGGTTTCTAGTATGGCATTTATTGTGTGTGCCCACAACTGAATGGTTACAAGTATTGCTATTTATTGTTTGCACACAGTTAAATGGTTTCAAGTATTGCTAGTTATTGAGTATCAGAATGGCTTCATGTCAGACATGCAATTTCCATTGTAATAATTATACTCCTCTATTGCTGGGAATAAAGTAAAGTTGGCAACCATAGTCGAGGGTGACCCAAAGGCTCCCTTTTCAATAGCTACCACACCAAGGTGTAGGAGAGGGCGCTGCTCTTTTCCCTGGATTTCTCCACTTTACCCTTGATCCGTACGTTATAATGCTAATTGTTAAGCAAGGAGGCATCAAGTACCATTTTTAAAGTCTTTGGTATGACTCGACCTGGGATTGAACCCAGGACTCCCTGGCCATTGGCGAACACTCATGTCTATGACCTTCAAAACAGCGTAAGTTAATTGTTTTCTGTGGTTCCCATATTGCAGAACTCCTAGTTCCCAACAGGGTAATCAAATTGATCCCTAAAGTATGAGGGGTTAACTAAAAAACGAGTAAGTTATGACAATAATGTTTTACTTAAATATTTTAGTTCGACATTGTTTTAATTTTACGTACGTAAAATAGGAAATTATTCAGGATCGGACGGTAATTGAAATTTTAAATTACAACAGAAATTTAGGGAAAACACAAAAAGATTTAATTGTCAAATAAAAGGTAGAATTAATTATAAAATAAAATACAAATCATTAAACAATAACATTTAAGCAGAAGATAATTACCTTTGTTCAAATTTTGGTCGTATTTAATCGATTTCTCAGTCAATCAAGACAATTTTTACTTGTTCCTAAAGTTGAATTTGAAAAATTTGAAAAGAATGACTCAAAGAAATCGGCATTAAGAAACAAAAAAACACAATACAAACATCAAATCAACATAAAGAAATTTTTTCGTCTGTTAACGAAGCTGGATTAAAATTAAAAAACCGTTAGGCGGTGTAAAATAATAGTTAGTTCTTTTTGTAAAAAGATCCATCAACTTTATCTCTGAAACCTGATGTTTAAGAATTTCATTTGGGCACCTCAGGTGGTGTAATGGTTAGCAAGGTAGACTAGCAAACCAACACGAGTGAGTTTGAGTCTCATTGGGTGCCCCCTAGTATAGCCTTGTGCCACACCTAAGCAAAACCTTTGTAAATTACTACCTAAGGTGTTGTAATGTTTAACCAGCTAGATTAACAGACTATTGTTAGAGAGTTTGGTATTCACTGGGTACCCCATACTTCTGGCTTTCTGCTTAGAAAACATCAAAGAATAATTTTCAGTTGAAATATCCGTCGTTGTTGCAGCTACTGATGTGGTTGCCATTGGTGTTGTTACATTTTGGGGAGCTAACCCTGATTAAATGTCCCTGTTGGTGACATACCCAGAAGTAAGGACGTCTCCTTTCCGCAACAACTGTCCGTTAGAGGTTGTGGAAGACCAGAGTATCTGGGATCACGGTGAACCTTTCTCTCTTTAAACAAATCATAAAGGTGTATAACAAGAGGGCAGATAAGGTTACCATTATTAACTATAATGGCAGTTAAGGTTGATGAGTCTTGTTGCCTTTGTTATATTAAGAGAAAGAAGAAAACAATGACTCGACGAGAATATGGATAAGTTTCAAAAGGGAAGCTTTAATGGCAGCTTGAGACGAAAAATTCCTTGTGCTGTGAGTCGTACAAGTAATAGAAGGTAAAAGAGTTGTTGATGTCTGAGCAGGAATGAAACATCCAATTTGAAGCTTCGAGGATCAAATTCAACCGGGAGAAATTTGTGGTAAAGACATCAGAGATACCCTTTTATGGCCACATGATCTCAAAGGATGGTATCAAACCAGACCCTAAGAAAGTAGAGGCAATTGTACAAATGAAACCTCCTGAGGACGAAAAGCAACTCACCAGTTTTCTGGGATTTGTCAAGTTCTCACCACGACTTGCCACCTTGACCAAACCCCTTCGGGAGTTAATATCAACAAAAATGATTTTATATGGTTATATCAACAAAAGAGGGCGTTTAAAAAGTCAATGAAGATATTTGGAAAACTACAATACTCGGGTGTTTTGATCCGAAGGAACCAATCGTATTACAGATCGACGCATCCACAGCAGGTATTGGTGCTGCTCTTCTCCAAAAAGAGATGCCGGTTGCATTTGTGAGCAAGACACTGTCGGGTCCAGAAACTCGATACTCAAACATAGAAAGGGAAATGTTAGCCATCATCCTTAGCTTGGAGAGATTTCACCATTATGTCTGGGGTCATAAGGTAACAATCCAAACGGATCATAAGCCCTTAGAATCTATAGCACTAAAGAATATGCCACAAACACCCCCAAGACTTGCGAGAATGCTACTGAAAGTTGAAGGATATGACTTCATAGTGAAATACACCCTAGGAAGGGCAGTACCGATTGCAGACTGCCTATCAGGAGTATCACCACGACCCAGCAAGCGCATTGAAGGAATTGATCTCAATGTTGACACTACAATGGAATATTTTCATTTTTCACCAATCAGGATAGAGAATATTAGGGTTGAAACATTACAGGACCCATTGCTGATAGAACTTGCACATATAGTGATGTCGGGCTGGCCAGCCAATCGATCTAACTGTCAAAGCTGCCTTCTGCCCTTTTGGAACTTCAGAGATGAGATAGGAATTGAGGATGGAATTTTGCTCAAAAGTAGCAAAATCTTCATACCAGCATCTCTACAAAAAGGCATATTGGAAGAACACCATGCATCTCATCAAGGGGTAGAAAAAACAAGATTGAGAGCCCGTACAGTAATATACTGGGTAGGGACGAATAAAAACATCGAAGACTTTATTACTAATTGCAAAACCTGCCAAAAATATCAGAAATATTCCAGCTGAAACTATGCATCAGCATGAAATCCCTACCTACTCTTGGCAATATGTCAGTGCAGATTTATTCAAAATGGCAGGGAATGAGTAATTGTTAGGAGCAGATCAGTATAACCGAAGCCCATTCATACGTCAACTCCGCTCCACCTCATCAGCAGCTGTTATCAAACATATAAAAGCAATGTTTGAGAAGCTAAGCGCACCGGAAATCTTATACACGCAGTTTACAACGCAAGGAATTTGCAAACTTCTCCACAACTTACAATTTCCTATTCAAGACATCTTCACCACATTATCCGAAGTCTAGCGGCTTTGCAGAAAGGATGGTTGGAGTGTGCAAGTGAATACTGCTGAAAGCACAGAAAACTGGATAAGACGGCTATTTAGCGATGATGGCATATAGAACCATACCAATAACATCAAACCCTATTTTCCCAGCAGAATTATGGATTACTATAACAAGCATAATAGCAAACAACATTCACGCTTGCACGCTGGACAAAAAGTTTATGTCCAGCATGAGAAAACAAGGCTATGAGAGACTGGAATAATTCGTCATTCTGATACCAGTCCAAGGACATACATAGTAGAGATTAAAAATGGTTGCATCCATAGAAGAAATAGACAATTCACCAGATCAGCTAAAAAAGACTCAATATTTAAGGACAGATATGACCAACCGATGTGAACGCATTACAAAAAGAACTACACACCATCGCTTCTTCATACTCTTCAGAGCGGGTCATCGATAGACCGCAGTCAGAGAATGATACCTGAGGAAGGAACACCGCTAGTATTGTTAAAACAGTCAACCACTGAATCATGCATCAGCAGGCCCAATAGATCCATTCCAGAACCAAGACGATCCATGCAGTGTATAAAGACTCCTCAAAGGCTAGACTTTTAAAGTAGCCCCCTTATAAATAAATAAATAAATAAAAGACTATAGCTTCCCACTAACAATTTTAGGAATAAGAAATTTAAAAAATTAATTAAATAAGAGCCCACTCTCAATTAAGGAGGGGAGATGTTGTGATATGTAGTATAATTGTGCCCCTTAGTCTGATCTCTTAAAATAAGAGCTGACCATCTGCCCTTTATATCGTCACTTCCTGTAATGGCTGTCACATAATAAGCATGTCATCTCTGAAGTCCCTGTCTTCATTTTGTTTATCTAAGGTCATCGTTGTGAATTAAACCCACATAACATAACACTAGTCTATATTGCTCCGGTGTCTTCTGCATTCACCCCAGCGGACCTGCTCTCTCTGCCTTCTTACAGTGACTAGCAGGGATCGGCGATATGTTTGCGTCTGCTATTGAGCCTACTGTTACAAGATGAGATCTTGCCTTGATTTGAAAAAACAAAAAGAAAGGAGAAAAGAAGAAAAGAAAAAAAAACGGAAGTTACCACTGCGAGTTCTCAACTCAAAATGAAAAGTTAGTCGCTCACGCATGGGCTCCGCGCAGAACTTCCGTTTGCGATAAATTAACAAAAAAAAAATACATTAATAAATATCCAATCGGAACGCTTCCCGCGGGGCACAAAAATTGCCGTTTGTGAGCCTACAAAAAATAATATATAAATAGACGGACCAAATAATCATCAGTCAGACTTGTTCTTTCACACGACCCGTGTTAAAGATTCTTCGCCACTGTCCGGCGCCTGTCATCCGATACATCAAACGATCGCCGCCGCTACCAACGCTGTCCTAATTCCGAGAAAACCATCCCTTCACCACGAGACAAGTACAGTACATGAACTTTGTAACTACTACCACTGAATTCATTCTTTAACTGTGAACATATTTCTCCATTCTACTCTCTGTACTTAATCTATTTATAAAAAAATTTTCTATAACATCATTACTGTGTTATTGTGAGTATCTATACGTTCTTTGTTTTGCAACCATACGCATTTCTCGCCCACAACTCAGAATATAACACTACCGGCCCATCGTTGATGATAACCATCCTCCCTCCCAACCTGGGATATGGACGATTGTACTCCACATCACCCCAAAATCCAAAATTATGACCTTTTCATCAGAGTGAGTTCCGTCCATTGTTCGCGTCACTCAGAGACTCGTCTGTGGTGTTGGTGAGTGTTGAATTGAGTGAAACAATCTCTTGCATCTATGACCATCCATCTGACTATCCACGCTGTTTTTGATCACGGAAACAGCTGGTGGCTGTACAATTTAGAAAATTCTTCAGGAAAAAAATCAATAAAAAAAAAATAATAAAGGAACAACTTGACTTCAATGAATATTCGTAATAATTCTTTAGCGAAAGGAAAGTTTGTAATTTTTAGTGAGGAAAAGTTGTAACGTGCGTGTGTGTGTTTACGTTGGGTTGTTTCCTTGCTAAGTTTGTTAGGTATATAGAAGAGAGAGAGAGAGAGAGAGAGAGAGAGAGAGAGAGAGAGAGAGAGAGAGAGAGAGAGAGAGAGAGAGAGAGAGAAGTACGAAGTCGAAATGTTTTTATCATAGTTTTTAATGGCAGCATGGAATATTTAGTTTGCATTTGTGCTGCAAGCCCCGAGGGAAAGGAAAGAAGTAAAGAGACGAAATGGAGTTATGAGAGAGTAGAGAAAGCAGCGCGTGTCGTTGGACGTGCGAGGGATTATGTTTGCCGTAGTTTAGCAAAAGTCGTGTTTGCTGTTTGAGGAAATAGACGTTGAAGTCACCGTTAGTTTGTGGTTCTGGTTATTCGTGGAGAAGCGTGAATGTCTCCAGAAAATGTTGCCCCAAGGTGAAGTAGTCGCTAGTCACCGAAGCGAAATTAGACATCGCAATCGACATAGCCAATTTTGGGGGTGAAATAAAGTTGTTCATGTGTGTGGCGTATTGAATTTATCTAATTCATATTCAACTGGGATCCCTTGGTCTAAGAGAAATAGACGAAAGGGATCCATAAATTAGATAGGTTCCCTCATTGTGTCCTTGCTGCTGCTGCTGCTGCTATTGAAGAGCAGCCAGTGAGACGGAATTGTTCAGCCCAAAAGAATGTTTGACGGCTTTTCCCCTGTTTGTGCTGCCCGAAAAGATGCTCCTGGCTGAAAAGGATAAGTCATCCTGATTGGGTGAAATTATGCGTCGAATTAAATTACGAGCCAAACCAAAATACGAAAATAACTTCTGCTACAATTCTATGGTTTATATATATATTGGAAATTTATTGCTTTTCAGGGGGGTACGTTGTGTCCCTTTATTATTATTATCATTATTATTTGGTTCGCATTTGTAGCGGCCACAGATCTATTTCCTTTCGCGAATCAATGCCCTTGTTAAGAGAATCGGTCACTCACTGACCAATCAACTGGCAGAGCGCATTAATTCCTTCTCCCTCTCAGGAACTATTTTTTCTGGTCCCTTTTCTGTAGAACGAACAACGTCAGAGAGAGTCTGGAGCTAGCAGAAGAAATATATCTCTCTCACATGACT
This sequence comes from Sepioteuthis lessoniana, assembly GCA_963585895.1. Lineage (NCBI taxonomy): Eukaryota > Metazoa > Mollusca > Cephalopoda > Myopsida > Loliginidae > Sepioteuthis > Sepioteuthis lessoniana. The sequence continues at coordinate 5,315,966 of OY757908.1, forward strand.
GCACTGATTCCACTTGGAACACTTCGCTCACTGCTAGCTTTAAACACGCTTCCTACGAACCAAGGACCAGCATACAGACCAGCGACGCAAAGAGACACTTTCTCACTCTCACTCCTTCACGCCTGCTACTGTAATAAACCTTACTTTGTTGTGTTGTTAAAAGAAGTTTTGTAATTCATTTGTGAGCCTAAAAAATATAGTGTTAGGGAAATTAACAATTTCCCAAAACGCTAAAAATTGGTGACTCCGAATGGCCCCTTCTGAATTACGAAACAAATAAAAAAAATAACACGAAACACGGTCTCCATTTTCGGACAGCAGAACAAGCAAAAAGAAGAGAAAAAGAGAGAGAAAAAGCTTCCTGACTCAAAGAACCGAATGAATACTACCACCCAAGAATTTTCTTCCCAGTGACACACGTGTTCGTTCAATTCATTCGTCGGCTAAGAAGACATAGGCGCAAATTTTTCTTTCAGAAAAATATTCCATAAAAAAAACCTTTTTCGTGCCAGAGAAAGACTTTAAAATACTTCGTTTACGAAGCCATAAACGAAGGAAAAAATTTGTGGCCAGTAAAACAATCTTTCTAAAAAGAGATATCATCTTTCGTATTGCCAGACATATGGGCGCCCATATTACAAGTGGTCAAATAGAAAGATACAAGATTCTCCCTTTACCCAAATAACATTTTTTGAACACATGCCTCAACAACAAAAACAAAAAAAAAACCCTAAAACTTTCCAACCAGGAATTATCTTCTTTTTCAGCCCGTCCACAAGAAAAACACCAACTCAAGCAAGCATAACGAACATTACATTTTGTTCATACAAAACAAAGTTAAAAAAAAAAAAAAAAAAAATTATTACCCTCAGTTTGGCCTACTAGGCATAAAAAAAAGGAAGAAACATACTACTCTGCTCTTTTCAACTGACCACGTGGTACAAAAAATTTTTTATTACACTAGCAAAAAGAAAAAGGAAGAAACTTACTACTCTGCTCTTTTCAACTGACCACGTGGTACAAAAAAATTACAATAACAAAAAAAAAAGAAAAAACAAGTGAGTAATACATTTTTACATATTTTTTTTTAGAAAGTCAAAGCTAAGAGGGCGCCTTCTTCCTATTTAACATTTCATTTTCCCGCCTAAATAGTCATTGGGCGACGCCATCTTGAATCTCAACTTTTGTTTTCCTTACTAAGGAACCTTAAAGCAGCACCTTTTCTAAAACAAAACAATTTTTATTTTTATTTTTAACACGAATATCACTATTTTCTTGTGGCTTTTTATCCCTTTCGTTCCTTTATCATTGAAACGTGTTTCTTTGATTTTTTTTTTGTGGTCTGTTGTCACCGTATGAATTAAAAAGAAAATGGACACTACAGCGGCCATACTCGAAGCTTTGATGCGTCTTACCAATGAAGTAAGTAAATTGGCCGTAGTCAAGTCACAACCACCTAGACGTCAATACAAAAGTCGTTCGCCATCACCTCGCCACCGCCGCCTCTCAAGCAAACCTGGACTATGCTATTATCACATACGTTTTGGCGCTAAGGCTCGGAGGTGCAAAATGCCCTGCTCGTTTTCAAACCAGGGAAACTTAAATCTGGAGAGCTGAGCACGGCACACTCTCCACAAGATTCATATAACAACCGTGCCTATTTTATCACTGACTTCAGGTCCCAAGCACGTTGTTTGGTTGACACAGGAGCAGCTTGCAGTATCTGGCCACTAAAACTCCTCACTGAGAAGCCGCCAGTGTCGCCCATCACACTGCAAGCGGTAAATCACTCCCCTATTCCCACGTACGGTCAAATTTCTTGTTCTCTGGACTTGGATTTACGGAGAGACTTTACATGGATTTTTACTGTAGCTGATTTACCATACCCCATTCTAGGCTCGGACTTTCTGCACCACTTCAACCTCTTGGTGGACATGCGCAAACAACGGCTTATTGATGGCAATACGGAACTTTCCGTCACAGGTTATAAGGCAAATACCTCACCCATCAGCCCGGTATTTTTCATTGCCGCCACAGACGACCCATACCAAATATTATTACGCTCTTACCCAGAGTTAACTAACTTAAATTTTGTTGTGGACAAATCAACTCACGAAACGACACACCACATTGAAACCACAGGTGCTCCGGTGTTCTTATGCCCTCTCCGCCTCCCTGCTGATAAACTAAAGGCGGCGAAGGCAGAATTTAACCATATGCTGCAGCTGGGAATTATACGCCCCTCGTCCAGTCCTTGGGCTTCCCCTTTGCATATGGTTCCAAATCGTTCTGGAGATTGGCGTCCGACTGGAGACTATCGACGACTAAATGCCATTACGGTACCTGATCGTTACCCAATCCCACATATACAAGACTTCGCTTCATCTCTGCATGGTTGTAAGATCTTCTCTAAACTAGATCTCGTTAAGGCTTACCATCAGATACCAGTGAACCCAGCCGACATACCAAAAACTGCTGTAACAACTCCATTTGAAGCGTTTGAATTCTTAACTATGCCTTTTGGTTTACGAAACGTGGCTAGTGCCTTCCAACGCTTCATGGACGAAGTTGTGCGTGATTTGGACTTCGTCTATAATTATATAGACGATATACTCGTAGCAAGTGTCTCACCTGAGGAACATGTTACTCACCTCCGCCTACTGTTCGAACGGTTTCAAAAGTACCAGGTGAGGATTAACCCTGGTAAATGTGTTTTCGGTGCTTCGTCACTAACTTTCTTGGGACACATTATCAGCCCTGAAGGGATATCTCCCTTACCTGAAAAAGTGAAGGCCCTACAAGACATCCAACCACCCACTTCACTCCGCCAACTAAGGCACTTCCTCGGTCTGCTCAACTATTACAGACGTTTCATCCCACACTGTGCGGATCTCCTGTCTCCTCTGTCTGACCTGTTACGTAATAGGAAAAAGGAAAATGAGCAGATTTCGTTGAATGACATACAGTTAAAAGCCTTTAACGAAGTGAAGCAGAAATTAGCAACAACATCGCTACTTGCACATCCTGTACCCGACGCCCAGTTCTCATTGGTCGTTGATGCATCGGGCACAGCTGTAGGTGCAGTTTTGCAACAGCAATACCAACAACAGCTACAACCTCTCGCTTATTTTTCGAGACAGCTGAAACCGGCAGAACAACGTTACAGCACGTTTGGCTGTGAACTCCTGGCAATGTACCCTGCAGTGAAACACTTTCAGCATTCACTAGAGGGCCGGCAATTTGTGATCTACACCGATCACCGTCCGCTTACTTTCGCGCTGCGCTCAAACCCGGACAAGTATTCTCCTCGCGAAACTCGCCACTTGGATTTTGTTTCGCAGTTTACAAACGATATCCGACATATCTCTGGTGAACAGAATGCTGTGGCAGACGCCTTGTCTCGCCTTTCGATTAATTCTCTTTTCTCACCTTCGGATATCGACTTACGGCAGATGGCCTTAGACCAGCCATGTCTGGACACCTTGGATCTATCGTCACCTGAATTTGCAACTTGCAAGTTCGCATACCTGCCAGTGCTCACTGCGGACACGCAGATTATCTGTGACACCTCAACAGACGCACCTTGACCTCTTGTTCTGATGACTCATCGTAGGGTTGTTTTTAACACCCTACACCAATTGGCACACCCCGGACCCAAAGCCACAGTGAAGTTGATTTCAGCTAGATTTTTCTGGCCAGACATGAGGCGTGATATCACTGCCTGGACACGTTCTTCCGTATCCTGCCAAAAATCAAAGGCGCGCACACATATCCGTGCACCCCTCGGGACATTCAGCACCCCAGACGCTTGGTTCAGCCATATCCATATAGATTTGGTTGGACCATGGCCGGTCAGTCAAGTATTTACTTACCTCCTGACCTGTATAGACCGTTTTACACGATGGCCTGAAGCTATTCCCTTAAAGGACGTTTCAGCTGAATCCGTAGCGCAAGCCCTTATATCAGGCTGGATAACGCGTTACGGAGTTCCAACAACAATTACCACTGACCGTGGCAGACAGTTTGAATCCCACCTATTCCAGGAACTTTCCAGGATTTTAGGGATGAACCGCATACGAACTACAAGCTTCTACCCTGCTTCTAACGGGATGATAGAACGCTTCCATCGCCAATTGAAGGCCGCATTGCGCTCCTACCCTGACCAACAACGATGGAGCGAATATGTACCTGTTGTCCTTCTTGGCTGTCGTGCAGCTATCAAAGAGGACCTCGGATACTCTCCAGCAGAACTTATCTATGGAGTACCGCTATCATTACCAGGTCAGATGCTGAACCCTATAGATCTAACGGGAACAGATCCAGCTTTATATGTAAACAGACTGCAATGTTATTTTGGTAATCTCCCACCAATGCAACCTAGGGAACAGACCATCAAACCATCAGTCCCCAAAGATATTTCCTCATGGACTCACGTTTTTCAAAGAAAGGACGCTGTCAAAGCCCCTCTCACTCCACCTTACACTGGCCCTTACCGCGTGCTTTCACGCACTGACGAACTTTTCACCCTTGACATTAATGGCAAAAAAGAAACTGTATCTATTGACAGGGTGAAAAGAGCCTTTCTTAACACAAACACACAAGAGCCACATATTCCCCCTACTTACACACATGAACATATCCCTACACCTGTAGAAAAAAATGCAATGCCAAAAGACAATTACGTCACCACCACAAGTAGTGGTCGACAAGTACATTGGGCCAAAAAGCTCTGTAAAACTATTTATGTATAAAATGTACCCTTCCTTGTTTTATGGCTGCTATCTTTTTCTCTGTCGGCTTTCCGCCTAAGCAGGGGGTGATTTAGCGGCCACAGATCTATTTCCTTTCGCGAATCAATGCCCTTGTTAAGAGAATCGGTCACTCACTGACCAATCAACTGGCAGAGCGCATTAATTCCTTCTCCCTCTCAGGAACTATTTTTTCTGGTCCCTTTTCTGTAGAACGGACAACGTCAGAGAGAGTCTGGAGCTAGCAGAAGAAACATATCTCTCTCACATGACTGCACTGATTCCACTTGGAACACTTCGCTCACTGCTAGCTTTAAACACGCTTCCTACGAACCAAGGACCAGCATACAGACCAGCGACGCAAAGAGACACTTTCTCACTCTCACTCCGTCACGCCTGCTACTGTAATAAACCTTACTTTGTTGTGTTGTTAAAAGAAGTTTTGTAATTCATTTGTGAGCCTAAAAAATATAGTGTTAGGGAAATTAACAATTTCCCAAAACGCTAAACATTCTTTCTTTGGGTTGAATGCCCTTTTAATCTCTGGCATAAAACCCTTGCTTCGTACTTTGGTAAGAAAAAATTCGGGTGGCTGACTCCGTATGCGAGTCGACCGCGTGGGGCAAATGCCTTCTGCTTCCTCTTTTGGATTCCCAGCAGGATAGAGAGCAGTCGTGCCTACTATGACTTTGCCAAAATTTACTGATTTCAGGACTTTGAATTTCAACTATGAAAAGTTAGATTCGATTTTTCTACTCCTTATCAGCCACTGAGGGTGACTGCTTGCTATGAAGGCTCTGGCCATGAAGTATATGCTTTGGACGTTATAATTCAACTTTGAAAAGTTGAATTCCCCCTTTTACTTCACGACAAGAGAGAATGAAATTGACTAAATTTGGGACTTTGTGGTTCAACTCCGAAAAGTGGAATTCGTATATTAGCCCTAATCCCAGCATATGTGACTTATGCCTTGGAGAAATTATGTGCTATAGCGGAGTATTTCAAAGAAGCAGCTCTTTACACTCGTTCCCCAGCCTGGATTGTAACTGGAAAAAAGAAAAAATTACCACCTGCATAGCAGACTACTGAAAGAAACAAATTAGAATTTCGGAGAAAAAAAAAACAGAACAAAGGCTTGAAGTCTTTTCAAGAACTACAGCGACTCAGCATGTGGACTGCTTATTTTGCTTTATACGAATTCCCGTGGGTTAATTTTGTTTGTAAAAACCCTGTTTGAGTAAGAGAATTTCTTTCCTTCTTTGATCTGTTGTACTAATATTTTCGTGGGTTAATTTTGTTTGTGGAAACCCATCCTGTAGCAACTGTTTATATTGTTTTAATTTGTTTCTAGGGTCCTTGGTTTTTTGAAAATTTTGTGACGCCCGCATATGGGAAAATATATGTGTTGCGGAGGCCAGATAAATATACCAGTCCCCGCAAACTTTTGAAATATAAGTGATTGACAACGAACTAGGCAAGAATGACTAAACAAGGCCAAACTTTATTATGGCGAATCGTAAATCGAAAAAAGCGTACGGCGAACAATCGCCGCGGCCGGATGGTAATCGTTGGAGCAGGTCTGGATAGCTGGTACAAGACTGCTATTCGTTGGATAGGTGGTCGCTGGTGCAGGACTGGTTTCCGCTGGTGCAGGAAGATGGTCGCTGGTTTAGGACTGGTATCTGGTGGTGCAGGAAGGTGGTCGCTGGTCCAGGACTGGTAGTTGCTGGTATCTGCTGGTGCAGGAAAGTGATCGCTGGTTCAAGACTGGTAATTGCTGGTGCAGAACTGGTGGCTGCTGATATCTGCTCGCGCAGGAAGGTGATCGCTGGTGCAGGAAGACGGTCGCTGGTTCAGGATTGGTAGTAGCTGGTGCAGAACTGGTGGCTGCTGGTATCTGCTGGTGCAGGAAGGTGATCGCTGGTGCAGGAAGGTGGTGGCTGGTACAGGACCGGCAGCTGCTGGTGCCGAACTGGTAATCGCTGCTGGTATCTGCTGTTACAGGAGGGCAGCCGCTGGTTTACGACTGGTAGTCGCTGGTACAGAAGTGGTGGCTGCTGGTATCCGTTGGTGCAGGACTGGTAATCGCTGCTGCAGGAAGGTCGCCGGTCCTGGGCTAGTAGCTGCTTCTGCAGTGAAGTGGCCGCCGATGCAGGAGTGGTAGTTGCTGCTGCAGTGAAGTGGTCGCCAGTGCAGCAAGGTAGCTGCTGGTGTCGTCTCAAAGGGTATTAGACTTTCTGAATTATCTCTGAAAGTAGCTGTTAGATTGAGATGCTGGTAGTTTTGTCTGCTGCATTGTGCCATCTCAGGAGGTGTTTGGATAGACTTTCTGAGTAGCCCTGAAAAGGGCTTTTAAACTGAGAGGCTGACATTCTTCCTGCGTCGTCTGCGGCTGAAATTCGGACGTCTACTTTAGGGGAAGCCTTGAGCAGTCCTCGTGGGCAGCTGCTGCTGATTAGGCTTCAGTCGTAGAACGACCAGGGGAGAATCTGCTTTCTCCCACAAACTTGACTGACGTCCAGCCCAACTGATTTGACCCGGTTTGATACTGCTGCTTTTATACCTACTGTGTGCTATTACGCTATGTGGTCTACGTAGGAATGACTTTGCTTATTATTACTATATTATAGTGAGAAACTTCATTCTACTTCGACCAGGTGCTTTTAAATACTACCTATTTTGTCCATTTGTTGAGGACTATCCTTAGAAAAACAGGCTGAATTTAATATTTAAAAAAAAGTTCTGTGCGGAGCAATTTAGTCCCTTAACGATTCGTTCCTAAATACTATTGGCTGACGACACCAGGGACTCATCATTTTTAGGAATGGGGTTTGTTTGTTTTGTTTTCGTTTGGGTTATGAGTAGTCGGTCGACTACGATATATGCAACTTTGCTGTTAATAAACTTTTTCGTGTTGTAACCAAACACCACCATTTGTGTTTTCATCCTGTTTTCCCCTCCCCATTATCGTAAATCAAAAAGAAATAAGTCAAGTCACGCATTCCTTAGTAAAGGTTTTAATCGCTAAAAGTGCACATAGAAATAATACATAGTTTATATAATCGTTACTAAAGATTTTTAGACAGGTTCAAGTTCATCGAGAGGGTGGGAAGGGTGTTAAAACCATAACATTTTTCCCCTCAAGAATTATGACAACAGAGGATAGAATTAGGGGATAGGGTCTCAAGTTACGAAGTCTTTATATCAACTAGGCATTTTTCTTATCCTAGATGATCTTCGTGTGGATTTCTGAGGTTCTAAATCCGTAGTATTAGCTTTAAAAGAAATATTGATTCTTCTTCTTCTTCTTCTTCTTCTTCTTCTTCTTCTTCTTCTTGCAATGCATTCGGTTCCTCTACCTCGACAATAGGGAATTCTTTAGGGCTCCCAGTGCTTATAGAGAGATATTTCTTAGAAGTAGCTTCTTCATTTGGAGATTTAGCGGGGCGGGGGGGCTATATCTCGTATATTAACAGTAATTTCTACACCAGAGGGTAGGCGCACATGTGCATAGTGCGGGTTGATTTCTAAAAGTGTAGCTGGTGTTACAGGAGGATCATACTTACTCGATTTAGTATGATTTCTGATGTATATGGGTCCTGGTTTTGCCCAAGTGGGAATAGGGGTCCCAGAAGTGAACTTACGAGTATATTTAAAAAGTCTTTCATGCGGCGTCATATTCGCCGCGATGCAGAGTAGTGATCTAATAGAGTGGAGAGCATCAGGTAAGACGTCTTCCCAACAAGATAGTTTCATGTTACGAAAGTGTAGAGATATTTGAATCGCCTTCCATAAAGTACCATTAAGTTTCTCAATTTGTCCGTTTCCTTCCGGATGGTATCTACTTGTTTTAGAAGTTGCAATACTTTTTTCTAATAAAAACCTTTAAGTAAAAAAAAAGAAGAGCATTGGGGATAAGGTATGCAGAGCTTCAGTTACTGCTGCTACACTTTACGAACCTGACGCTTCCCCGCCCTACCTCACCAGTTCCGTAAGGTTTCTGGTTGTCACTGCAGTCGATAGGTCTCGCTCTGGTCAGCCGCGTTTGGTGTTGGCGCGAATCTGGCCGGGTCAGGCTTGTCGACTGGTGATTTCCTCCGGCCTCAAGGGCCCATCCCCCCAGGTTTTATCTCCTTGGTGGGGGTTATTGCCTGGCGCCTGAGGCGCCCCCAATATGGAGAATGCCGATGGGACCGTAGGTAATTCTAGAAAATGCCGGGCGCGTGTGCGCTCCGGCCCTGCGCTCGGACCCACCTAAAAAAAGGCTTTGTGCCGCACTCGCCCGTTCGGCGGGACATGCAACAAATACCAACGAACCCACACACCCGACAATGCGCCGGACAGACCAGAACTGGGTCACTCACACCATGCATAGTGGACAAAGAACGAACTCACACCCACTTGCCTCCTGACCCCATCCTGAGGAAGAAAGAACCCTATTCCTTCTTGGGAAAACGAATTCTACGCCACACAACCTCTTTTCGTTTTAGAATAAACAAATTTAACTCTAAAATTTTGTTCATTATCATTTTCCTTGCAACCATACGCTTATCTATAACACAAACACGCCTTAAAATCTTCAAAACGCAGACACAAACGTTGTTTGTTCATGCAGTGAAAGGTGGGCTGGATAGATTCCTCCAGATCACCGCGTCGAACACATTATGACTGTTATAATAAGTGTACTGCGATGTATGAAGGAAACAAAGAAAGGATAATAAGAATAAAAAAATAAATGACAAAAAACAGAGTTAAAACCAGGTGAAGGTAACAGATGAAAGGAGGTCCGTTTCACTAAGGGTTCTGTTTTTGTTATGGTTGTATTTGTTGTCTGGACGAGCAGTAGTTGAAGGAAGGATAAGTTATTGCTAAGGATTTGAGCTTAGTATGCATAACATGGACTGGAAGCAGTTGCAGATGGACGGTCAATAGTTGAAAATACGGCTGGTTTCCTTCTTACTTTATGGATAGCAAGGATTAGCATTCATTTCTGGGGCCTGCTGCAGATAGTAGCCGGTTTAAGTTAACAGTCGAGTGTTGATATGAGGCACTTGTGTGGTGGAATACAACATAAAGTCTCTTGTGCTTATAACACTATGATTAGTATCAAAGGTTGACGGACGATATTTATGTCACAATGTTGGGCATTCGTTTTGTGTGTGAGGGTGTGGGTGAGTGCCAGTCAGAGGATCCTTTTGTCTGTTCTGGCGCGAAACCCCCACAAAGGGCGTGCGCGCGAGATCTCCCACGAGACCAGGAGAGGACGAGGGATGGCAAGGTCCAAGAGCTGAAGAGAAGGGTGCAGTTGAGAGCAGAAGAAACCAGTCAACAAAAGATAACGGAAGAAGGCAGAGAAGAAACCAGTCGACAGAACAGGGCAGTCGGCAGAAGAGAACAGGAGCTAAGGCCTGTGGACCCAGAGGCCGCGTCGGCTAACGTGAAAAAATGAGTCAGCGTTCCTGGTGGCTTTGTGGGAATTTCGCTCGAATACACGCTCGCACTAGCCCACAAATGCACAGAAAGTGTCCCAAATTTCTCCCTTCTTGCGCTTGGAGATAACCCAAGTCTGTGATTGTTTGTTCTCTTTTCTTCCACCCTCTCGGTTGTGTATGTTGTGTTTTGTGCGTCTGTAAAGAAATGTGAAATGCCCCTGGCCGGAGATGAGAAAAACCACTAGACGATCTGATGGCTATGAGTGGTTTAGGAGGTTGAGATAATGGGGGTCGGCCAGCTGTGAATTGTCGCATATTAAATTAAATACATAGATTAATAATAGAGATAATCTATTAAGGGTTCTCACATTACTTTTGATAAGGTAGTATAAAAACAGAGCCATCATAAGAGTTATTAAATAGTTGAAATTGTCCTCAATACATGTTCTGGGCCGTTTAGTTGGAATTATTACAACATAATAGTTTTGAAAAGGTCATTGTTTTAATTTTGATTTTGGATGCATGGAAATGACTCGTTTGAAAGTTCCGGGTTCAATGATTGAAACTTGACAGCTTTTCAGCAGAAAGTGTGACAGAAAGCCATCATACAATAATAGAATATTACTGACTGTGTCACCTACCAAAGAAAAGAGTGGAGGAATTTTTGTCCCCTTCCCGAGATGTGTAATACAAGGCCATAGTTTTAATTTGCTGACAAATCAAATGTGGGCCCCGGGGGCTTTTTCTACCCCTCTCTGATGATTACGATACGAGGCCATTGGTCCAGGGATTTTATTGTCTGGCCAGTCGGAATCGTGCAATCGGGGTTTTGGGCCCCCATAAAAGAAGATACTGAAAGCGGAAGAGCCAGATCGAAGGTAGGTTCCATCGCTCGAAGACCAAAGCCTTTGCTGTCGGTTTCGCCACCCAAAGTCCTGAACTTGACCATTCAACCAGAATTTTGTTCGAAACTGGGGGATTTTTAGTAGAAGGTAACAAGTTGACTGATAATTATGTATATGGCTGATTAACCTCAAATGAGGTTAATTAGCCATATACATAATTATCAGTCAACTTGTTACCTTCGGCTAAAAATCCCCCAGTTCAGAAATTGAAACCCTTTATGTGTGCATAATTTTAATCATTGTATTATAAAGTTATTTATTTTATTTACACCTGTTAACAAGCGTTACTAAGTTACTGAAGTAATTAACAGCACTGGAGAATTTGATCTTCTACAAACCCAGCCAGAACTGAGAGGAGACCGGGACAGCTCATCCACGATTTTTCAGCGACTTTTCTGCGGATCTATCAACACAACGTGTGTGCAGGAAATCCATACCGGGTCATTGGAGACAAACCAACCAAGTGGCTCACAGCGCAACACGCACTCATAAGATCACATGGTGTATGTGGGAAGAGAGTTTATGACTGAGAAGGTCCTTTCGCAGCATCCTTTTGCGGATAAAAGCTGAAGGTCGATATACGGCACTGGTGTGGTGGATAAAGACGTAACGTTTTGTTATATTCTGAGTTGTGGGCGAGAAATGCGTATGGTTGCAAAACAAAGAACGTATAGATACTCACAATAACACAGTAATGATGTTATAGAAAAAATTTTATAAATAGATTAAGTACAGAGAGTAGAATGGAGAAATATGTTCACAGTTAAAGAATGAATTCAGTGGTAGTAGTTACAAAGTTCATGTACTGTACTTGTCTCGTGGTGAAGGGATAGTTACAAAGTTCTCGTGGTGAAGGGATGGTTTTCTTCGGAACTAGGGCAATGTTCTAAGCGGCGGCGATCGTTTGATGTATCGGATGACAGGCGCCGGACGGTGCGTAGAATCCTTAACACGGGTCGTGTGAAGGAACAAGTCTTTTTGATGATTATTTGGTCCGTCTATTTATATATTTTCTGTAGGCTCAGAAACGGCAATTTTTGTGCCCCGCGGGAAGCGTTCCGATTGGATATTTATTAATGTATTTTTTTTTTTTGTTAATTTATCGCAAACGGAAGTTCTGCGCGGAGCCGATGCGTGAGCGACTAACTTTTCATTTTTAGTTGAGAACTCGAAGTGTTAACTTCCGTTTTTTTTTTCTTTTCTTCTTTCTTTCTTTTTGTTTTTTCAAATCAAGGCAAGATCTCGTCTTGTAACAGTTTCATATGCTGCACGTGGGAAGAGAGGATATGGCTGTGAATTCAATGGCGGGGTAGCACCACTGATAGCGTTCAAGCTGTATGGATTTGCAGTCGATAAGATACTTGTGAAGTTGTTTAGTTTTGCACTCAAGACTTGTTTGGAGCTCAGTCTGAGAACGAGTCACGAAGATGATGAGATGGCCGGAAATTCCTGGCTGTTCCAATAAGTGGTTGTTGGTCTGTTGGTGTACTTAGCTGAGTGTTCTTAGGGAGAAGAGTTCATCTCGTTATTGAGCCAATAGCACAGCGCATGTATTACGGCCAGGGCTCAGACATATGCGTACTAGATGCCAAGAACTAAGAGAGAGAACCGTGGAATCTCACTCGAAAACAGATAAACATGCATTGATACTAAATTCCAAAAAAGGGAGGGAAAACTGTAAACCTACTCCTACCCAAATAATGCTAAAGCACAGATAGATTATTTATTCATAAATAAGAAGTGGATAAATAGCACTCTGAACTGTGAGGAGTACTTCTCTTTTGAAGGAGAATTGTCATAGCAAAGATACGGCTGAGTCTACGTAGAAATAAGATCGAAACAGTCAAAACAACAAGCTAAGACTGGTCCTCACTTACCAACACAGATATTAACAATAAATATAGGGTAACTGTAAGAAACAAATTCGATACTCTTCAAGAGATATCTGAAACTCGTTCTCCAAATGAAGAATTCCAAAACTTTGTCAATGCTCACATGGAAGCAATGGCAAAACGCATACCAACCAAACCAAGGGCCAAAAATAAAGTTTCATGGGAGACACTAGCAGGAAAAAACGAGATAACAAGAAAACAGCATTCCTATGTAATAAAAGAAACCCAACGCCAACGCACAGAAACTTAAGAAGGCTCAAACAAAATTAACATATACCAAAAAGAATAAAAAGAAAACATTCAAAGTCAGATCAATAAAGTAAGAAACTTGGTTGAAGATAGACAATCACAAATAGCGTGGCTGACAGTAAATGTTGTGAGTAAACGGAAAAGCACCTCGAGAGCTAAACTAAAAGTTGCCAGCCAATAAAAATGAATACAGATGTGGAAAGAAAATTTCAAGAATCTGCTTGGAAACCTGCATAAACCTCTCACGAAAATTATTCATAGCCGACAAGACATCAAACTTGGATATTTGCTTGTAAAATTTATGTTGTATTTGTGATGGAACTAAACCTGAAAGTAATACCCGTAAAATACGGACGGGAATTCACTCACATTCACTACAAATAGGAGAGTAACATATCCACTAAACAATTACATGTACCCACTACAACAACACCCAAAAATAAACTCATTCTGTTGGTGAGGCTTAGAATATGTTGACTGTGTTACAAGACGAGATCTTGCCTTCGCTCACGCATGGGCTCCGCGCAGAACTTCCGTTTGCGATAAATTAACAAAAAAAAAATACATTAATAAATATCCAATCGGAACGCTTCCCGCGGGGCACAAAAATTGCCGTTTCTGAGCCTACAGAAAATATATAAATAGACGGACCAAATAATCATCAAAAAGACTTGTTCCTTCACACGACCCGTGTTAAGGATTCTACGCACCGTCCGGCGCCTGTCATCCGATACATCAAACGATCGCCGCCGCTTAGAACATTGTCCTAATTCCGAGAAAACCATCCCTTCACCACGGGAACTTTGTAACTATCCCTCCACCACGAGACAAGTACAGTACATGAACTTTGTAACTACTACCACTGAATTAATTCTTTAACTGTGAACATATTTCTCCATTCTACTCTCTGTACTTAATCTATTTATAAAAAATTTTTCTATAACATCATTACTGTCTTATTGTGAGTATCTATACGTTCTTTGTTTTGCAACCATACGCATTTCTCGCCCACAACTCAGAATATAACAACTGTAACCCTTGCAAAGGGGGTAGACGCCATCCAAAATAAACTCATTCTGTCCGCGACGCTTAGAATATGCTGATTGTATCCCCTGCCGAGGGGTAAGACCTCCAACCCAAAAGAACACTCACTCAGTCGATGAATATGCTATCTCCTGCAGAGGGATAAGACCCCATCAAAAAGTAGACTCATTCTGTCGCCGAGGCTTAGCATAAGTTGAATGTACCCTCTGCGGAGGGGTAAGGCCCCTACCCCCAAAATAGACTTAATCTGTCATTGAGGTTTAGAACATACTGATTGTATCCCTTGAAAAGGAGTAAGAGCTCACTCAAAAATAGACACACGCTGTCAGTGGGACTTTGAATATATTGACTGTATCCTCAGCAGAATATTCCGACCCCCATTATCAAATGAGTGTCTTGAGTATGACGCTAAATTGCACCTTGTGGTGAGGCTTTAGTTCTGGTGATCTGAGGAGGGTGAAGTACTCCTTCATTGCTATTACTCCCAGGTACACTCTGATTCTGATGTCCTGTTTAAAAATGATTAATATTCGATAGGAATTGATAGGATATTGAATTACACGAAGGCTGGTTCTTGAGAAATTCGAAATGGCTTTATCCTTTCCCAACAATTTTTTTTTATTTCTTCCTTATATAATCGGTAGTCTTGAATTGATTAATTGATTGATTTTAATGGCATTTCAACCTGTTTAGGATTATTTTATGCTTAGAGATTAGGAAACTTTGTGCAATTTCTGAAGTTTTTTACATACGGTTATGTAATGTTAAGAATTCATATTTTATACAAATAATTGGAATACAGTTTAATAGTTTCAAGTATTCCTATCTAATACTAATAATTATAGTTTCAAGTAATTATTACTATTTTATAATAGTCATTTGTTAGTACAGAGTTATATGGTTTCTAGTAACTCATTATAATCCTTAGTAAACATGTATCTATCCTTAATACAAATAATTTAGAGTTATATGGCTTTGAGTATTTCTGCTTAATACAAATGATTTTTAAACAGAATTATTTGACCCATAAATAACAGATATTATCATTCCTAAACAGCATAAATCTGGAAGTAATGACAATAAAGGAATGCTCCACGTTTCTCAGAACTGGAACCTCATACCAGATACAGCTGTCTCTTATACCCAAGACATATTCTTTTTGGGTGGAGTCTATCCGTTCTGAAGAGCATTTCGTCAGAATGGGTTGGCCTTTGGTAGAAGGAATTCTAAAAAACAAAAACTCTTTAAGCTATATATTTTACTTCAGTACAATGCTCCTTAAAGAATTATTTATCTTCTTTCTTTCTTGGAAGTAAAAAGATTATTTTAATTTTTTTAAAAGCTATATTTATGGTTTTAAAGCGTATAAGTGTTGGATATTTTTATACAAGGAACAAAACTTTACTCGACACCGATTAACTACTTCCTTTGTTTTTGTTTTGTCATCAAATTTGAACATTCGACAAGATAAAGTTTGTATCTTGTTTTTCCTTTTATTAATGTTGCTTTCTTTGTGCCATTCTTTTGGACTGGAAAATTTTTGTATTAAATTGAAGGAACAATACGAAAAATGGGCGGATTGATTGAAATTTTTTTTTAAAAAGCCGACGAAATTTGGACTCAAAACAAAACAAAAAAATCAATCCCAAAAAAAAAGTCGCCCCACCAAAATATTCTATTTTTGATTCTATTTCTCATTTACAATTGCCTGTTTGAAAAAATAAAGGTAAGTAAAAAAATATCAATAATAATAATACTGGATATTCAAAAGTCAAAAGGATTCCCTCAACTAAGCAAAACAAAAAACAAACAAACAAACCCAATAATGTTCAGGGTTATACCCGTTTTATATCATCTTCCCTTTTAATTTGAGTTTAGAGGAATGTAACATAATTAATTCAAATAAATTTGTAAATATTTTCTTCAATATTATTTTCTTCCCAAATAGAAACCAACACTTCTAACGAAAATCTCCGTTTTCGTTCTATGGTAGGTCATAAGGCTAAAATTTACTGTTACTCGTAATAAAAAAAAGTACCTACTGACTTGTATTTATTTTTGTCAGCAGATTTCAAATAAAATATTGTTGGTGCCTATCATCAGAAACTATGTCACATTTACACTGATTTTTCAGACTTTTGTTCTGTCAATTAAAAGCAAAATACAGTTGACCACTCGTAACTTAAAAAAGAGACAATTTATAAGTTTTATTTAATAATGGTCCCAAAGCGCAAAAGTAATGAACCTGGCAATTCAGATACGCCAAAGAGAAGTCGTATTGTGCTTCCTTTAAGTGAAAAGGTAAAAATTCTTGATTTGATAAGACAAGAAAAAAAATCTTATGCCGAAGTTGCTAAGCTCTACAACAAGAATGAATCATCTATCCGTGAAATTGCCAAAAAAGAAAAAGAAATTCGTGCTAGTTTTGCTGTTGCACCTCAAACTGCTAAAGTTACAGCCACAGTGCGTAATAAGTGTTTAGTTAAAGTGGAGAAGGCATTAAATTTGTGGGTGGAGGATATGAACAGAAAACGCGTTTCATTTGATGGTAATGTGTTGCGTTTAAAAGCATTGAGTTTATATGAAGACTTTAGCAAAGGGTGCCCAGAAAAGAATGATGCAAAACCATTTACTGCGAGTAAGGGATGGTTATACAGGTTCAGGAATCGGTTTGGACTGAAAAATATAAAAGTTAATGAAGAATCTGGCTCTGTTGATGAAGAAGCTGCAGCCACATTTCCAGTTGAGTTGAAGAAGGTGATTAAGGAAAAAGGTTACCATCCAAAACAAGTCTTCAATTGCGATGAAACTGAACTGTTCTGGAAGATGTCTAATTACAATCATAAAAATGCCAATCAAGCTTTAGGGCATAAAACGTGGAAAGACAGATTAACCCTGGTATTATGTGGCAATGCTGCCGGACATATGATAAAACCAGGTGTTGTGTACAGAGGGAAGAACCCACGTGCTCTCAAAAACAAAAACAAAAATTACTTGCCTGTATTCTGGCAACATAATCAAAATACATGGGTGACAGCCATCTTGTTTATGGAATGGTTTCAACAATGCTTCATCCTAGAAGTAAAAAAATATTTGGAAGAGGAGGGCTTGGAATTTAAAGTCTTATTAATAATAGACAATGCACCCGGCCATCCTGAATCTGTTCGCTATGAAAATGAAAATGTTGAAGTTTTATTTTTCCCTCCAAATACAACCTCACTTCTTCAACCTCTTGACCAGGGCATTATTTGGTGTGTGAAAGACACATACATTGGTTTGGTATTTGATTACATTCGATCAGCAATTGATTCCGACCCTAACCTCGAAGTAGTGCAATGCTGGAAATCTTTAACTATTGCCGATGCAATTGCATTCATCAAAGCTGCTGTAGATGAATTAAAAGCAGAAACTGTAAATGCATGCTGGAAGAATTTATGGAGTGAGGTTGCAAACGATCTTAAAGGCTTCCCAGGGAGTGATGGAGAAGTGAGGAAAAGCATGCATGTAGCAAGACAAATTGGAGGAGAAGGATTTGTCAATATGTTTGATGAAGAAGTTGAAGGACGTTTTGAAGGTCATCGAGAATTGTTAACTAACGAGGAATTAGAAGAACTGGTCAAGTCATCTACAGAAGAAGATGAAGATGAAGACGAAGGAGAAACTGAAACAGAACCAGCTATGTGGACATTACAGAAACTGACTGAAGTGTTTCGAATTGCACAGACATTAAAAGATAAAGTTATGGAATATGATCCTTTGATGGAACGCAGTATCAAAGTTACCCGTATGATCACTGAAAGCTTACAACCTCTACAGCAACATTTTGATGAATTAAAAAGACAACAACTTCCAATCACCGTCTCCTTCCCAAAAGCTTCAGCAAAAAAGCGTTCAACTGTTGAGGATCCCCAACCAGTGACATCGTCATCACTTGACATTCTTCCACCCAATCTATCATCAGAAGGCCAATAGTAGCCTAACACTCAGTCACAATGCCTATGGCAGTTGCGCATGTATCATCATCGTCATCATAAAGAAAATGAAACAAAAAGGGTGAGTATAATACATTATTTTTAGAGAGAGAAAAGGAGAATTCATTCACAGTTTTATTTCTGTATATTGTTATATTTTTCTATTTTATTATTAGGTATTTAATCTCTGCTGTCTATGAATTTATTAAAGATATACATAGGAAAAAACTTGTGTGTGTGTGTGTGTGTGTGTGTAGAGAGTATATATATATATATATACCTTTAAGAAAAACAAAAAAACGGTCACATTAGGATTATAAATTTATTTCCATCCTGTTATGGGTACTGATATGAATCAATAACACCAAAAAAAACAGGACTTCTTCATATCTAATGGATAAAGTAATTACAGTCAGAATAGACCCTTCCCTCCTGTGTCTATTCTAATATAACGTGACCATTGTTTTGTTTTTCTTAAAGGAATTATTGGTCTGTAATGTCAGTTACACTGAGCTCTTTACTAGTGCACTAAATAATATATATATATATATATATACACACACACACACACACACACACATACAAGTTTTTTACTTAACTTTACAACATCAACAACAACGATAGTAGTAATGATAGTTGTAATTATAGACTTGAAGATTGAGACAAAAATATGAATTCTAATCTTAAAAAACTGAGCATAGGAAAAGAAAGGCAATCTGGTTTAACACCCCACCTTTTCTGTAAACTTTCTCATGTTAGTATTTGCGAGTTCTTCCTTAAGTTAATAGATAGATATTTCAGCAAGGACAACTCATTGAAGAAAATTTTTTCTAGGAATACACTAAAAATCAATTACTCTTGTACAATTAATATATTTAAAATAATTTATAATCATAACGAGAATTTAAGAGACAAATCAGTGATAGATAATCAGCGCACAAATAAATTACTTTTTAATGGTAGAGATAAAGAAGATTGTCCCATGGGAGGAATGTGTAATTCCAAGAAAGAAGTCGACCAAGCCAGGTAAGGAGGAAAGCGTTTATTTTGATATATCAGCTGGAAATTGGAAACAGGTTCTGCAACGATAAACACTCTTTTTCTAACCCTTTACTCAGAAACCGAACAGCCCTATCGAGGTGGTTTCGAAGTTTGAGAGATAGAGGTCTAACTCTGCAAATTAAGTGGACATTTATAAAGAAAGCTTCAACAGTAGATGTAACCTTTGCTTGAAGGAAAAAATAAGTATCATTAAATAGAAATTTACTAGTTAATTATTAAATAAATGTAATGAACTAATTTTTAAATGCTGCCATAAAAATAGATTTTGACCCACATGAAAAAGGTTGATAACAGAAAAATTGATAGTGATAACAATAAGTAAAAAGTAAAAGTAAAGTTGTCTCCCTTTGTTGAGGGTGACCCCAAGGCTCCCTTTTCAATAGCTACTACACCGAGGTGTAGGGGAGAGCACTACTTCATTTCCTGGATTGCTCCACTTTACCCTTGATCCTTATCTTATAATGCTATATATCTTTGATTAAATATTTTACTTTCAATCCATTCAAGTGTTTGTATGAGTTGTTTGATGTTTGGATGAAATGAATTTAGGAAGGCATCATATGTTTCTCTAAGAACTTTTGGTTCCACTTATACTTCCTCTTACTCTTCATATAATGTCTATGTATTTGTCATTGCATTATTCAGTCCCCTGAAGATGACTACTGATGGAGGCTAAAAGTACTTGGGAAACATAGGATGCCTTCCTAAATTCCTTCTATCCATGCATCAAATGACTCAAATGAAGACTTGAATGGATCTTAGAGAGACTAAGCAAACACAAAGTGTCTCTCCTATTTAATCAAACGTGTTTAAAAGAGAAAATGTTACTTATATATAGTTATTGAAGAACTGCACATAAAAGTTTTTGCATAAAAAGATTTTGTTCAAATGCTATTTTGACAGAGTTGGGGGTATCAAACCTCTAAGAAATAAAATCATGCACACACTATAAATTTGTTTTTTTAAGCTTCCTTTTTTTATCACTTAAAGTATTCAAACTTTTGTTTTCATCATTATGTTCACAATATTTCAGCCAATGCATTCTTCAGTCTTCTTCAGGTGTTTCATACCCAACTCAGGAGCACACACAGAATTTCAAATAGAACCCTTTATTTAATCCATGGGGGTAGATTATTTTAATTCCATTGACCATGACTGGGTACAAGTATTTCTTTTTATTTACCTGTTGTCGGCATTGAACCTGCATGTGTTCTGCTGGACAATTCAGAGAGAATTTTTTGGATTTATAGACCTAATGTCTTCATCAACCTATGAGATACTATTCACTACTATTATGTATGATTTTTTTTACTTTAGCTCATATTGCAATTTTTTTTATCTAGCCCTTTTGATTATTGTTTCCCCTATCATATTTATCCATTTACTTAGTCCACTCAATTGGTCACTTTGGCCTAACATATGTGCTGCTTCTCTAAGACATCTTATACTCCAATGTTTTTTCCTATATATTATTTTAACTTCACCCTATTAGGGTAAATGGTTTCCCCTTTTCTTCCCATATATAGTCAGCCATATCTGACTTTTCGATTTCACCTTGACATACTGCTTTTTGATGTTCCTCTTGCTTTATTTTTGGTGGAAGGCATGTCTTGCCTTTGTATATATTGCCACAACTACATCAGATGGAGTACACGCAATTCTTGATCTTGTATTCTTTTAAGGGCATGATTCAGAAGAGATATTTTTGAAGAGTTAAGCCACTCCTGAATGTTGTCCTAATATCATATGGACTACATATGAGGTGCCTTCAATAAGTTTCCAGCTTTTTTTGTACAGGCATTTAAAATAGTTGTAGACTCTTGAAAATTCAGTATGTTATTGCTATACATCTTATGAGATGACTGACCAATTTTTGTGATTTCAGGTTCAAATGAACAGCTACAGCAGCAATTGGAATACACCCTACTAAAGCCTGATTGTCACAGCTAGTGAATTTCAAATATGCATTCTGACACTTTAGAAGAACGATAAGCAATAAAATTCTGCGTGTAAACTTGGAAAAAATGTCAGAGAAACATATGGAATGCTTCAGACTGCTTTTCGACCATCTTGCATGAATTAAGCATCAGTTTTTGAGTGGTATAAGAGATTCAAGGAAGGCAGGGAGTCTGTGAGGGATGATGAGAGGTGTGGGAGGAGTAAGGAAGTCAGAACACCAGAGTTGATTGGTCAAATAAAGAATTTGATGTCAGTGTGGTAACTGTACACACACTTATTCGTGAGGAACTGAAGATATGGAAGATTTGTGCGAAGTTTGTCCCCAGGGTGCTCAGAGAAGATCAGAAAGAAAGACGTTGTCATGACAGCAGAGGACTTCCATGGGGCCTTCCAGAAGTTGTTGGAATGGTACAACAAGTGCATTGCAGCTGGAGGAGATTACTTCGAAGGGGACGAGAGTTTTATGCGTGTACTATCAATAAAAGTGCCCATATGAAAAAAAGTCGGCACCTCATATCTTTTGAATATTTTCAGCTAGACCTTTGACATTGGTCTGAATGCGTGTTGTGAATTTTGGGGTATTGTTCTCTGTCATTTGATCCAGATTTCTTGTTGTCGATGTTATGCTTTCTGGGTAGTTGTTGCAATTGAGGTGGACTCTTATACTCGTCTTTTCTTCTTAATAAGCATCGCTGTCACTACTTATGGCTTTTGCTCAGTATTGTAGGCAATGAACAATTCCTTTCCTTACCTTATATGGATGGTGGGAGTTGAAGTTGAGGTACTGTCTGCTGAAGTTTGCTTTTCAATATATAGATGGTCTCTATTCTTGCTTTGTGTGAGCTATTGCTACATCTAGGAAAGATAATTTTTGTTTTATTCTTTCTCCATAGTGAATTGTATTGATGGTCTGATTGAGCTCACATGATCCAGTTGTGTTCAAATGTCTTCCTGATAATTCCAGAGAATGAATGTATCATGTATACATCTAAACCACAATGGTGAATTTAGTAATGCCATTTCTTCAACGTATTCCATACGTTGGCAACAACAGAGATCCTAGTCCTTCTTCTTGTTTATATATATCAAACCCTATCCCAAATAAGAATAAGACATCTTAAAGAAGCAGCACATATGTTGGACTACAGTGACCTGTTGAGCAGACCTAATATAGAGATGAATATGATGTGGGAACCAATAATCAAAAAGGTTAATATGAGCTAAGATAAAAAAAAAAAAAAAATCATACATAATACTAGTGAATAGGGTTGATCGAGATATTAGGTTTATAAATTAAAAAAAATTCACTCTTAATTGTCCAGCAGAGCACATGCTGCAATGGATATAGGCGTTTTGTTGAAAAGTGCTTTGAAGTGAAATCATGTGGAGGTTGTAGGTTCAATCCCAACTACATGTTAATAACAAGGAATACTTACTATAGTTTAACACTTGTACCCGGTTATGGTTAATGGAATTAGAACCCCTGTGGATTAGATAAAGGGTTCAGTTGGAAATTCTGTATGGGCTCCTGAGGTTGACGTGAAAACCTGAAGAAGGCCGAAGGATGCATCAGCTGAAACATTATGAGTATAAAATTGAAGATTCAGACAATAGTCTAAATATTCTAAGTGATAAGAATTATGAAGCTTCATCTAAGAAATTTTGACAAATATTTAAGCTACATTTTCAGTTTTGTTCAATCTTCAGACAGAAATGTGAAAAAAAGAAAGCTAATCAAGCTTGTATATATTAAAACGTATAGTCATGTGATAAAATATTTTAATACACCTGACATTTGCACATACACAAAAAAATAAAATTAAAAAATTAATGTATAAATGATTTTAGAAATAAATAAAAAAGTTTGAAAAATTAAAGTAATAAATAACAGCAATTATATTGAGTCTACCAACTTGACACTAGTGTTTCTGTGATTCTACACCTATGATATATATGGAGGCTCATGTAGTGTAACGGTTATCAATGTATATGACAACCTGAGTTCAAATATTGGACAGCACTGCATTTCGCATAGCACTAATAGCCTTAGGAAAGGTACAAATCCGAATATTCTCCCTTCAGCTTTGGGTAAATAATAGAGCAGACTGGGGTCTTTAACTCTTGTATGGCAACTAGTCTAGGAGAAGGAAAACTCTGAATTCAAACCTGTTAAACTCCACTTAAATATTAACCTTGTGTCATATCCTGCTCCTATGGAGGGGTTGGGTATATATATATGTTGAGTATATATATACCTAACACACATACACACTCATATATATATATATATGAATGTTAGGATAGTGTAGCCACAGTGAGTGTCACTTTCTTGCCTATACATTAATCGGACCAAGTGGGTTCCATTTGGTTGGTATATTTTTGTATATTGTTGTGTGGGGCTTCTCTCTTTAACTAGAGGTAAATAGTAGAGCAGACTCTCTTTTAGCTTTGATTAGGCAACCAGTCTTTGAGAAGGAAAACCGAATTTAAACTAACTGCATTCTGCTTAAAAATTGACCTCGTATCACATCTTACTCATAGTGGAGGGGTTGGGTAAATGCATACATCCCAAGGTTGCCACTTCTTTTGCATTTATCTGGCCGGGTTTAATTCTCCTCATAGGGAAGGATGAAATCATCTACTTCTCTATTTAATTTTTTGTCTCTTTAATATATCAGTCAAATAATCAAATATTTTTCTCACTTTTTACCTCAAATAAAAATTTCAACTTAACTTTTCAGTATTTATGTTGGTCAGTCTTAGATTTGTAAATAATTTTGTCATTGAAATTATGTCAACATTGACTAACAAAATATTAATATACTAGGGTTATTCAATAAGTAAGGTGAATTTTGCGTTAGGAGTTAGCAATAAGAAGCATTGTTTAAAATTGCGCTTTTATCAAGGAAATCAATAGTGATAGGTCCTTTCATGTTCTAAAAGACTGTCAGCATGACCTTCTTTACTGACTGCTGTACCTGCAACTTTTTCTTTACTGGAGAGTCTGTATTTTTCAACTCGGGCTCATAGTGGCAAAGCCATATTTAGCTAATTTGTAATCATTTTTTGATTAAAACAAAGTTTCAGACTCTGTATTCTCTGATTATCTTCAGGTGTTTGTCGTATTCTGTCGACTTCCAAGAAGTTAAAATACATTGTTAATCAAGAGGACAGAAATAAATGGTAGACATATACAGAAAACTCATTAGTCTCAGCATATAAATCAGATATTAGGTTTAAGGTTCTCAAAATACTGCCTCTCCCTGTGTGACATAATAAACTTGAAAAATATCCAATGTCTGGCACAAGGCTACTTGGAAGTGCATGAAGTGTTCATTCTGGTTTGAATAGTTATTTTTTTCATTCCTCAAACAGTAATTGGTTCTCTCTAAATTGCTACCCAAATTATATGCTACTATTATGGACTAATTGATATGATGAATGTTTAGAAAAATAGTTTATTGTTCCTAAATTTAGTGAAGAATTTTATTGTCAGTATCCGTTTGATATTTAATCAAGGATCCATCAGTTTATTGAAGTTTAAAGTGTTAATATACTAGGGTGAGTCAAAAGTTTTGCAATATTTTGGTATATGTTTATTTGCTGAGTGTATATCATGTGACCAAAGAAATTCAAATTTTGGAAAGGGGTACACACAACCATTGATAATATTGTTGTAGCTGGTGTGCAGACACATTGTGCATTGCTTCACTCTGTGTGTATGATTTAAAAGTCGCACAGATGAATGTGCAATGTATTATAATTTGGAAACTTCTGCCTTACATGTTCATAATATGGCTGAAGCAACCAAAAATATTTATTGTGTGAAAAGGCACAGTAACCAGATCATTCAAGAAATTCTGCTTGGATTGCCAGAACTTTGACATTTTGACCTAAAAGTGTGGATTCCAAGGCTATGCTAAAATCCAGTAAGTAACACTTGGAGAGTATCAGGCGAGCTCAGCATCTCACAGTCCAGTGTAGTTAGTCACCTTCATAACTTTGACAAAAGCATCTGGAGCTGCCGAATATTGCCTCATGTTACCCAAATATTGCAAAACTTTTGACTCAACTTTGTAATTATGAATCAAAAGGATCAGGTGTCCATAAATTTGTTGGAAGTGCAAATTGTGTTAATTGATTTAATTGATTTATTATTTTCATTTTCTTTTAATTGTATATATTTTTTATTTTCTTCAGATATTCCAGCCTGTATAAAAATTATTTCCTAATTTTATGAACTTGAATGGATAAAAGATTTAATCATTACCTGAGATCATAAAACATGGAAAGATACTTACAAAACAAATACTTGAAGAAATTTATCGACCTTCATTGTATAAAAGTTCAAATTTACAAAGACTGATGCAGACACACAATGCAGAGAAGCCATATTCTTGTGAAGTGTGTGGATCATCCTTTTCAAGGAAATCAGATTTGGTTTGTCATATGCAATCATAGATAGTAAAGAAACCATATTCTTGTGAAATAGGTTTTCTTTTTCAAGTCTGTCAGTTTTGTTTTGACATATATAAAGGTACACTCAATGGAAACTATATTCATGTGAGCTGTGTAGGTCATTCTTTTTCACAAAAGTCAAATTTGATTTAATATGTACACATACTACAAAGAAACCATATTCTTGGGAAGTGTGTAAATCAACCTTTTTAAAGAAGGCAAATTTGGTTCAGTATATATGAATACACACATGCAGAACATGTGAACGTTTCTTTGAACCAAGGCCATAATTAACACCACATATGCAAACCAACTCTTCCAAAAGACCATTTTCTTGTGTAGTGTGTGACTCTTCCTTTCCATGAAAGTCACATTTGGTATCCAAACACACTGGAGAAAAAAAAATATTCTTGTAAAGTGCCATTTAGTGCAACATTTGCATACATCCTCTGGAGAAAAAAAAACTTTTCATGTGTGGTATGTAGATTGTCTTTTTTACAACAGTCACAGTGCAACATTTGCAAACACACACTGGAGATAAACTATACCACTGTAATGAATATGGCTATTTGTTTACAGTCATTTTAAGATTGAAAAGACATGTGAACACATTCTATGTACCAAACATATTCACAATGGTTAACCGTAGATTTTCTCACATTGTATATTTTAAATTCCTATTTTCAAGAAACAGCAGTTTTAAAAAAATTAAAGACAGCTATCTATTAGCCTAAGTATCCAATTTGGTAGCCTAAATTGATAACCCTGTGAAATTGCCCAAAATTTAAGATGCATGCCTGTTTAAACCAGAAGGAGCCAAGTGATTTCCTGGAGGAGTCATCTACGCCATTAGCCCCAACTTAGTGACAGGCACAAGCTGTTCCTTTTGAGTAATAGCAACTATATAATGTTGTATGGCATTTATAAATTGCTGAAGATATTGTACACATATACTCATCCAGTCATGTTCTTGGGAAGTCCTTAAATGAATAAGAATTGACTGTAGGGAATTTAGTGGGTTCTGCAATTTATCTTATATATGTTCAAACTGTCTAGTTCAAGCTATAACCCGACATCCGTGCCCGGACCCAGATTTGGGTTCGTGAAACTGCTTGGCTCATTAGACCCTCATTGCACTTAGTGGGTCAATGAGCAGCATAGACCAGCAGGGTTCAAGCTTCAGCTCGTTCCCGACCTTCCCCTCCCCTAAATCCCCACTATAACCGGCTTTGGGTCATTGACCATGTGTCAAGTCCTGTCTGGTGAAAGGCAGCGACAAATAACCTTATATATGTTCAATAGGGTTGAAACCTTGCAAATGTAAGAGGTCGATGAAGTACCTGAAAGTCAGTCAAGTATTCCTGAAATTAATTTCATATTATCCATTGAATCATCTTGCTAGAATAAACCATCTCTGTCAGGAAACATAGTGAATATAAAAGTCTGCTACACCAAACACAACAGACTCTTGTTTTATGAGTGGCCTTTTGTAAACATCAACAGAACACACCTCACACTTTCTGTTCATCATTCTCGGTCACCTACAAAAAGATTAAAATATTTAATACTTCAGAGATAATGACCTATCTTTTTGGTCTCAAACAATGTTTATCCTATCTATGTCTCATGGCTGTCACAGCTATACTACCTCTTTATCATGCCATGCATCTGTGTCCATTTTTATGGGAGAAATGTGAAGTTAAACTGCTGTTTCTAATTTTGAGCCACTTCAATTTGTATTGTTATGATGAAAGTTTATCTGCTTGAAACAATATGCACACATATTGATATAATTGTTACAGATGTTTGTGTTCCAATTCAACAATAAATGAAACCAAACTTGAAAAAAACCTCAGTTTATCAATTATGTTCATGTGTTTTACCACAAAATTCGTATTGTTTTTGTTTTTTCATAAAGTGTTGAAAAAGTTAAGGATTGTTTTTTCTTCTTTTTTAAATTGTTAAAAAAATGTTTATATTTAGATGAAGAAAAAAATCCAGTGATATCATTGAAATGTTATATTCAAATTTGATTGATTGATTTTAATAGCATGCCAACCCATAAAGGGTTATTTTATGCTTAGATGTTAGGAAATCGCATTCATTGTATGTTCATATTTACATTTTTTGTGCAGTTGTTTCTTGTTTTGGTTTGGTTTGTTGGGTTTTATGGCATATCAACCTTTGTAGGTTATTTAATGCCAAATCAATTTTTATGTAAATAATCTTTTCTATTTAAGACAATTCAGTTTAGCATAAGTACAGTTTAATTGTCAAAAACATTTCCATTTCAAACTATTCAAGCAGTTATATGTAACAATTCAGTTAAGTGTAAATACAGTTTTAATGTCGAAAAACAGTTCTATTTCAAATAATTCAGTTAAGCATTAGCACGCAGTTTAAATGTAAGTATGGTTTAATTGTCAAAAACATTTCTATTTCAAGCTATTCAGTTTACTCAAACAATTCATTTTAGCATAAGTATGCTGTTAGTTCTATTTAACCCATAGATAGGGCCCTATCAGGTGCTACCCCATATATATATATAGTATTTTTAAATGAGGAGTTTGTAGGTAACTATTTTTAAATGAGTTAAAGCTCATTTGTTTACAGACAGTTAAATAGTTTCAAGTATTTCTATCTAATACTAATAATTCTAATATTAATTATAATCCATTGTAAAAGACTGAACAATTCTATTTGACTCATTTATGGAAACCAAACAGGTGCTACCATTCCTGGTCAGAGTGGACCGGGGAGTAATGACAGTGAAGGACTTGATGGTTTAGTATCATATCCAGGACACTTGTTGTGGCAGAGTTTTACTCCTCTGCAAAGATGCAGTCAGCATATTCTACAGGCCCAGCCAAGTGGGCTGTATATGATTTCAGGTAAATATTTCAGTTTAATAATGATTTATTAGCGAACACTTCTTTGGTATCATGTATTATTCTCTAATACTGAAGCTGCATCTGCATAGATCTCGATTGATTAATGGATTTTAATGGCATGTCAACCTGCCTAAGGTTATTTTATGCCTAGAAATTAGGGAATCACAATCATTGTACATTTGCTTTTTCATTGTTTGAGTAGTTTGGCCTATGGATGGAACCCTAACAGATATTATCATGTTGGGTTAGAGAGGACCTGGGAATAATAGCAATGAATGGGTACACCACCCTCACCAGATCTCCAGCCTCATCATCAGATGCAGTTTAATGTCATACCTAGGATATCTTTTTTCTTTTTCTTTTTTTTGGTGGAGGTCTTAACCCTTTGCTGGGGATTCAGTCAGTGTATTGTTAGCCCCACTAACAGGGTGGTTTCAATTTTTGATTTCTAGCCAATAAAAGATACTTTGAGATTTTGTAAAAATACATTGTATCAACTTAATTACAAATCAACTTGATTTCCTTTTAAATAACCATATACCAAGACTTTGTTCACATGTCTAGAAACAGTGTTGGAAGTCTTCAACTGACACTGCCTTCAGTTGGTTTGTCGGGACCTGTCACATGTTCTAAACAATTCCCAAGTAAGTATTTACCCAACCTCTCTGCCATAAGGTCAGTTTTTAAGTGGATTTTAACGGGTTTGAATTCAGAGTTTTCTTTCTCCTAGATCGTTTGTCATACCAAGGTTAAAGAACCCAATCTCCCCTACTCTTTACCCATTGCTGGAGAGAAAATAATCAGATTCATACCTTTCTCTAGGGTATGGGATATGTAAAATGCAAATAACCTTGTCCAGGATTCAAACCTGAGTCACCGTTTCCATTTCCTATGTTAATAACAATTACACCAAGAATGCCTCCAATTCCCAAAGAGATGGGGCTGACAAAAGAGATGGGTCTGACCTAAGAAATGGGGGTGATCAAAGAGATGGGCTGACCAAAGAGATGGGTCTGACCTAAGAGATGGGGGTGACCAAAGAGATGGGGCTGACAAAAGAGATGGGTCTGACCTAAGAAATGGGGGTGACCAAAGAGATGGGTCTGACTAAAGAGATGGGCTGACAAAAGTGATGGGGCTGACCAAAGAGATGGGCTGACCAAAGAGATGGAGTTTTAATTTAGAAGAAATGGAAATAATCACGAGCTCTCCGATCAGTGGAGCAAGTGGATGGTGATATCACAAAATATTCTTTTTGGATAAAAACTCATTCACATTGATTGTGTCAAAAAAGTTCCGACTTTTTTTAGGTTGGCAACCCTAATTGGTAATTTACTGATCTATGTAATTCCTCACAAATTATTTTCACCATCAGATGTTGATACGAGCCTTCCCATTGGTTGCATTTTTCACAGTTTGTGATTGGTTGATACAGTTCATCTTTCACAATCTCTCATCCATTCAAAACATGTCTTCTTCCTTCTAAAAATCTATGCTGGAAATAGAACTTAATTTCCATAACCACATGCATAGCTGAAGTGGGTGACACTTTTTAGGAAAGAGTAATACTTTGGGGTTTGATGTGTAAGCCAATATAGGCTGTATTGAAATAGAACTGGCGGATACTCTATCAAGTAATTAGATTCCACCTTAAAGTTTCTTCCAGAAACACAGGACTCATAGAGTTTAACAAAGCTTCACTCCACGACCCAACAAGATTTTTCACTGAATATTTACCAAAAAATAATTTTCATTTAACAAATATTGAAAATGCTCATGACCTGTTCATTTTTCATCTCTTCTTTTGTGACATATCAACTTTTTTAAAAACTATTTTTAAAACTTTTTAACAAAATTTCTTTGCATAAACTTTTCTCCTGTTGAGGAACTGTGGCGGAAATCGTGAAAACGGAGAGGGGGGGCTTACCTTTTAAGCGGCCTCGTGTGTGGTCGTTCAAACAGGCCGGGAAACAAAGAAATTCAAGATGGCGCCCGCAACTCTTTATAACTATCTGATCTCGTAAAGTCGCACAAATCATCACTGCTCGGATGCAAATGAGATGGTCTCCGACTGAATAAAAGCGGATTGCTTTGAGAATACGGAGTGTTGATACGAGGATTGTTGGATTCGGTTGTTGTTGTTTCTGCTAGTGTGACATACAGAGAATAGAAAGGAGTTTCGCTTAACTAACAGAGGCCGCTTTGAAAGTGAATACAGGGATCAATTTCACATTGTCATTTGCACCTACTCTTACCACCAAACTGATATTTGAAAATCCAGGGAGCAGTGATATCTTTACTACAGGAACTGAGGTTGAAACTAGTTGAGAACAAATAAGAAATAAATAAACATATCCTGTTTGTTTTATCATTTTTTTCATCTCTTTATTTTTATATATACACACACACACACATATATATATTGGCCTTGTGGTTAGAGTGTTCGCCAATGGTCTGGGAGACCTGGGTTCAATCCCAGGTTGCGTCATACCAAAGACTTTAAAAATGGTACTTGATACCTCCTTGCTTAACACTCAGCAATATAAGGTACATATCAAGGGTAAAGTGGAGCAATCCAGAGAGAGGAGTAGTGTCCTCCCCTACACCTCGGTGTAGTAGCTATTGAAAAGGGAGCCTTCAGGTTGCCCTCGACTATGGTCGCCAACTTTACTTACTTTTATATATTTATAAAATTGCGAGCAGAATTTCCTTTCCATGATCCTTATTTCTTTTGTATTAAATTTGTTTTTTATGATTTACTGTTAGACGTTTTTTTTAAAAAGCGATCATTTTCAGTTTAATATATTGCTATTGTTCTTGTTTCTTTTTTTCACCCCAGAAACAAACATTGTTCATATAGCCACAAAAATTATAATTGCAATACTTGAAGGATTTTGCTCTGGGTCAGTTGCGTAGTTATGAAGAGGTCAACTCCAAGCAGCATTTTTGAGTTACAGGAATGAAGTGACAAACTCAAGTGTTGCCCTGGCTGTACACACTCTAGCTACACCACTGTCTATTATCCAGTGGGTCCTTATTCAGTGTTTGTGGTATTGTCTTGACAAAATAATTGAACATTTTTTCATATAATTCAAAAGTTCTGAGCTGAATTCTGAGAGGCAAACATGAACTGAATGCTCCACGACAACATTAATCAGATTTTCTGTTACTTTCTAGACCAGTCACATATCGTTCTTCCCTTCATATTAAGAGAGTCTATGGCAGTGGTTTTCAAACTGAGTCAGCAGACACTGCAAGGGAGTCTTAAATATCTTTATTATCCACAAATTTGTATTTCTACTACACACCTATGTAAATTCAGTATAAACAACAATTACTCCTCAAATTTTGGCATCGCTTCTCACTCTCCATTTGTATCTTTAAAGGTCGTTAAAATGCTGCGACTTTTTGTACAACATATTTCATATCAAACAGCATTTTCAGCACTTTTCAATATGATGACCACATATGGATGTAGACTGGTACAAAGGGAATTACATATATAATATTTGTCCAAAATATCACCAAGAATTTACAATTTATGCCAAGCAAAGCAAACATATCTCTCTTAATAAATGTCTTTACTCAGCGCAAATATTCAATGTGATTTTTATTAAATATTTGTGATAAATTTCATTTTATTCATATGGGGGTCTGTAAGGTAAACCTTGAAATAAATTGGGGTTTCAGCTCCAAAAAGTTTGAAAACCACCAGTCGAAGGGATATGAGAAAGAAAAATGTTTAGTTGATTTTCATAAACTTGAGGCATTTCAACCTTGAGCCTCATTTGTTTCTATTCTTATCCAGACACACTATACCATCTAGAGGACTTGCCATGAGTGATGACTTATAGGGACAGATGGTGAAAAAGAGTTGTGGGAATCTATACTGTCAGCATGCCCTGATGATGATGATGGAGTATAATATGCTATTTAATCTCATTGGGAATTTGAATATCATTCATTATCAGCAGCATCATCATCAAGGCATGTCAATTGCACAGATTTCTTTGACTCTCACTTACCATCTCACCCTACTGGCCATTTCACTTGGTAAGTCTTCTAGATGGTTACCTGTGTCTGCACAGAGCTAAGGAATGTAAGTTTTTGGTGGTGTGTTCATGTCCAGTAGTCCATAGAAGATTGTCACTTCTGATTTCATCCTTACTTGTCCAGTATTTGTGAATATTACAAGCCACGAAACAATTCTCTTAAATTCCATATTTTATTAATCGATTGAGAATTGAAAATGCCCATCTACATTACAAATCAGGAAGCAGTTGACTTATTTTTTTATTATATAAATTAATGATTGTTGATATTTTCATATTCTCTGTTTAAAATTTTCATTCCTGTATCTGCCATAGAGGAGTGAGATCCTCAAAAAAAAGGGTTCTGGCTATGACACTAAACTGAATCAGATGGTAAGGCTCCAGTTCTGGAACTCTGGGGAGTTTGGAGTGCCCTTTTATTGTTATTATGCTTAGGTCCACTCTGACCTTGAGTGTTTGTAATTATTAGAGTCCCATATATCTCATAATCAGGGAGATCTTACTCTCCTGCAGCAGATACAATCAGTATATTCTAAGGCCAATTATCAAAGGAAAACCAATCACAGGAAAATCATCTTTAGTAAATTTATGCCTGGGTATTTTAAGAAATCTCTTTTAAGACAACGATATATCAGAAAAATCGGTTGTGTATGAATGTATACTAATTAGCTCGGTCAGCCATTGCGTCGTTTAATAACTTAGCTCTACAATGTACTTTATCTATTTCGCTTTCTTGTAAATATATTCACTTTCTATTAAAATTATTTTGTAGGGGGTGACTCTGTTATTTGGTTGTTATGTGTAGTCCCCCAAAATTTAATGTTAAAGTTTGATATAGGTTTAGTATGTTTCGCTTGGAAAAAAAGGTATATGAATAAATGAAGATATTAAATGGTGTGGACAAAAGAAACATTCAAAACAAGGTGACAAACAAAACAAATTTATACTCATAACAAAACATGCATTGATACATTAAAAATATTGCTAATTCTACATTGTTAGTAAAATAGTCGTGTGTGTGTGTGTGTAACTAACACAACTAAACTACAGAAAGGGTTAAATAATGAAAGCGTCCTATTAAGGTTGATTACATATTTTAAAATGTCTATTTCTTCTTGTGGTTTGAAACAGTCGGTTTCTCCGAGGCTGGAAAAAGTCTCATAATCAAAGTATTTTGAAGAAATGAATGTGTATGAGGTTTATCCATTTTTTGGGCTTTTTACTTCTGTTGGTGAATAAGAGAGTCACACTGGAGAGAGTGTGTTAGCGCTGCAATAGAAATTGGGAAAAAGAGAAAGAGTGTTTGAAGATGATGTATTTATAGAAAATACGTGTCTTGGAATTGGCTCAAAAAAACGCGGGATGAAATTTAAACGCGGACGTAGTTTTACGCAGGTCACGTGGTTCTCCTGGCCAATGGTTTCCTGAGACTGAATATTTGTGTGCGTCCACCATCTTTGTTGTGGGAACAAGTGGCATACAGCCCAATTTAAATTATAGGAGTGTAAGTCCTATAATTTAATTGTATCTTGATTTATATATTTTCTAATCTGATTTCTGTATTCTTGTGTATTACTGTAACTCAAAAAACAGCACTTTATAGCACAAGATTTGTTAGCACAATACTCTAGAAATGCTTTGGTTTGGTTTGGTTTCTTTGTTTAATGACATATCAACTTTTGCAGGTTATTTAATGCTCAAGCCATTCTCCTAGAAGAACAGTTGTGGTACTATTTGACCCATAGCTAGGAGGATAAGAGGGTACATACCTTTCCCAAGGGTATTTGTCTGAAAGTGAACGTAATAGCGCGACTGGAATACGAACTCACTTATTGCGATTCCGCAGTCCATCGCTTTAACCATTGCACCACGAGGACACCCCTTTGAAATTCTTTACCTTGAAAAATGAAGCAATTTTCAATCCAGTCAGATCGCTGGTTTTCAAGTAATTTTTAATGAAGAATAAACTGGAAAAATATGTCAGAGAAAATAATTCTTGGTCCATTTTACACTTAAATACAAAGTTATTTTCATTAAATTATCTGCCCTTGTTTCTCTCAACCGTAATGACATACTAGTGATAATAACTGTGATAATTAGTATTTACAAATTATTCTAATTTAAATTCTATTAGTAGGAAAAAATTTGACTTCCATGGGGTATTTATGCCAGTCCTCAACATCAACATTTGTCGACAGCATAGGTTCCTTTGACTCTTTCTCACCATCTGTCCTTATTGGCTATTGTTTTTGTTAAGTCCTCTAGACAGTATTCTGTGTCTGCAAAGAGCTGAATGTAAGTTTTTACTTATCAGCCAATACTGCAATATTCATGAGTGCGTGTCCATCGAGAGATTTGCTTATGGATTTATTTTTACTTCTCCAGTTCTATGAATATTACAAGTCACAACAAAACAATTCTTTTAAATTCTATGACTGAAAATAATTAAGTTTAGAGGAGTTCAAAGGAAAACATCAAATATCAGTTTTTCCTTATTTCTCCAGCAGCGTCCAACATGTTTTGCTTTTTCTCAGTGTTTTATTAAAGTTTCAGTGGTGCAGCAATGCAGTAGTACTGACATGGCTGTTGAGCATTTTTATCCATATTAATATTATGGAACAAATATAAATATCATATTCATAGGAGGCGCTTTTAGTGCAATGGTTATCATCATAGGAAATGGGCAAACAAGTTAAAATCTTGGATAAGGCTCTTTGCATTCCATGTAGGGAAAGATATGAATCCAACTCTTCTCCCTCCAGCTATAGAGAAATAGTAGGGCAGACTGGGCTCTTTAACCTTGGTATTTCAACCAGTCTAGGAGAAAGAAAACTCTAAATTCAAACCTGTTGAACTCCACTTAAAAATTGACCTTCTGTTGCATCCTGATTGCGTAGAGGGGTTGGGTAAATACGTAGATATCATGTTCTTACAAAAATATACTTGACAAATATCTGTACAAATTAAAGAAGATTAAATGGCCCATTTTTATTTTAACCAAAAATCCTGTGAAAACCTGTAAATATAAGATTTGACTGACATCCACCTGGTAAAAAGGAATTAATTGATTGTGAATAGGATTTGACTGGCTGAGTAAAAAACATTGTATTCAAAACTATAAAAAAATCTTATCCAAACCAAATAAAAAAAAAACCCTCAACTCTATACAAAAACCGTGTAAAATTTAAGTAGATGAGATTGACTTTTTCTTCTCTCATTCATGCAAAAAAAAAAAAAAATTAATTTAGTCTTATTTTTTGTGTTCCTTTAAGATAAAATAGAATCTATTGATCAAGAAATGGAGCATAATATTTTATCATTTAAAAGATTTACTGAAAGTGAATGTCAACGTTGTGAAGGTGTGGAATGCTATTGACAGATTTTCAATTATACCTGCGTAAGTGGCTCGGAGTTCCTCCTTGTTTTTCAAAAGTGGGTTTATATACCAATTCTGGAAACCTACAGCTCCCAATATCTTCACTGGTAGAAGAATTCAAAATTGGGAAAGTACGTCTTCACAAGTTGATGAAGGACTCAGCCAACGAGGCGTATCCAGAAATAAAATCTGGTACGAAGTAGTCGGCCGTTAAGGCCACCCAGGAGGCAGAATGCAGCCTACGAATCAAAGACATCATAGGCGTCACTCAAACTAATCGAGCTGGGCTGAGTAACACGAGCAACAAAGTATTCTCCAAAATGGGCCCAAAGGGAAAAATAGACATGGTGAGCGAAGAAGTCAGGATGTTTGAGGAGGAGCAGCAAAGCATTGCCACTACTGTTACTCAGGCCAAACAATATGCTTGGACAAAATGGAATGATATCGAACCGATTAGATTATCGTGGAAATCCCTAATTGCAATGGAACTGTTGGGAATGAATAAATAATTTTTTTTTAAATTTTAATTGAATTAAAAAAGAACATCATTAAAAATATGCAGAAACTCTCAGAGGTCTCTGACAGGAAAAAGGGATGACGCATGCTTAAAGAAAAAGGGACCTCCCGACAAGAGGAGGAGGCTCATTCTCTTTCAGCAGTGACCGGCGAAGTGACAACACCTTGCTAACTTGTGGAAGACGCCACGCATCCGTCTTTAGGCGACGCGTTGGCTAGTTCTTTCACTAGTAGTAACCCTCTCGGTTAACAGTATGCCGAAATATAAAAAGCTACGAAATAGACCTATCAAACTATGAACTAAGACACTGGACTTCGACAAACTCCCAAAAGCGACTAACCATTGTTGAAGCTTTCAAATACCAAATGAGGACACACATATACCAAGAAACAATTAACGTATTTTTAAACACCTTGACTGGGGGATTCAACCATTTCAATTGTATTCAGGGAAAATTCCCATACCCATTGGATGGTTGTTGAACCCAAGAAATAAAGGAAAATATAAAAGAAACATCTTCGTCTCCTATATGTTGGTATCTTCTTTCGTATAATTCCTTTTTGGGTCTTTCTTGTCCAAGGAGTTACATCAACAAGTTACATCAACAAGTTACATTCAACGTGGAGTAGAATAGAATAACCTCAAAATGGAGGCAGATATCAAACGGCAACACAGTTTTGCCCCCTGACCTTGGCCTAAACCCCATAGAACCACTGGCGATATCATTCCTCCTTCGCTCTACATATGATCTCTTATCCAATGCGACCAACCTAAAATTATGGGGATATACCGATTTGGACATGTGGTTGTAAAAGTGATCGGGATACCATGCGCCATGTCCTATCTGTATGTCCACAATCGCTTCAGATGTACACATGGCGACATAACAAGGTATTAGAAGTGATAATAGAACTGTTAAGAGCACAATGTGAGACAGCAAACCAACAACCTGTTACAGCCAAGGAACCCATTATTCAGTTTCTCAAGGAAGGTGAATGTCCTGTGAGGAAACAAAAAAATCCTAATATGAAGCTACTGAACGGAGCTAGTGACTGGAAAGTTTCAGCGGATCTCAAGACATCTCTATAATTTCCAGTTCACATTATTCCAACAGAAAAGCAGTCGGATATTGTAGCATGGTCCGATTCAAAGAAGAGTGTTCTCCTCATAGAATTGACTGTCCCCTGGGAAGAAAACCGGGAGGAAGCACACGAGCGGAAGAAAAACCGATACGAGACTGCATGGAAAAGGGTTGGATATGTCATGTGATTCCTATTGAGGTTGGTTGTCGTGGTTTTCTAGGACACTCAGTAATTTCGTTTCTTTCAAAAATAGGAATCACTGGCCGCAGTTTGAAAGTTGCCTCAAATCGTCTTCAGACCGCGGCGCAATATGCATCAAGTTGGATTTGGTCGAAAGCGAGAAGTTTTCAGCATGAAGGAAATACTCGCGGAACCACCATTCCCGTGTAATTACGTAACATCAAGAAACGGTTACTGTAAACGCGTAATAGCACCAACGGCCGAAAGTAAACGCGTTTTTAAAAAACCACAAACTGCACACTGAAATGAAGATGAACGTCCAATGTTATCTGCTCTTAATTGATCTGGTATATATATAATGCTTTTAAATACCCTGTCCGGTGGCAAAAGCTGCTTGATAGTGCCAGGAGTGGCAGTACCACCTTGAGCTAACGAAACTGTGTTAATAACCCTGGTTGGCGGCTGATGAGGGCAGGGTATCGCACGTGCTTTAACACGTTGTATGATGAAAAAAATCTGAGACAGCAAATAGTAATCTTTTTACTTCTTTTTCAATATTTCCCCGGAGTGATCGTACTTGTTAGGCTTACATATCTCCAATAGATTTGGTCAAAAATTTAAGAAATGACTTTACAGAAAATGTAAATAGGAATATACAATGAATGCAATTCATTAACCTCTAGGTATAAAATCACCCTTGACGGATTGACATGTCGTTAAAATCAATTAACATCCTAATGTATTGACAATATTTTGACTATAGATTTGAAATTTGCCACCACTGTTTAGCCTTAAACACGTTCTTTGTGATGAAACCATGAAAATTAATGTAAATTGTATTTACCTCTGCTAACGACGCTCTTCAATCAGTGAGGTATGAAAGTAAATAAAAGAAACAAATTTGGCGAACGACACTCTCATTCATCGATTGCAATATGTTCATATCTTTTTAACCTTTTTTCAAATACGAAATCTACCAACATTTATGCATTCGATCATCTTGTAAGTGTCTAACGTTTTCTTTTATTAATTCAATCAGGGTTTTTTTTTCTTTTTAATGACCTTTTCTCATTCGGTCTTAACAAATTCATTCAGCTATTTTATTGTTTGTTTCAGTCATATTCAATAAAATTTATTTGTTATACGTTAATAATTCGGTTGATAAGTGTTTTATTTTATTCTTATTATATTTAATCTTTTGGTATGAACAAAAAAGATGCTTATTTCCCGGTTAGAATTTCGATCACCAACTTAAATGTAAATATTTAGAAATGTTTTGAAGGTTTTCCATTTTTCGATAGAAAGAATAGATCATAAAATTCTGTTTAAAAAAAAAGGAAGAAAAATCAGTTTTTATCATAATCTAAATTCATTTTAAAATCATTTTTTGTGTTTGTTTACTTCAATCAGGATCGCCATATCAAGCTCCGCCTCTTTCCTTCTAAAAGTATGGAGATCAAAAGCGTAATAATATATTTTTCGATTACCGTTTTTTTAGTCTTTGTTAACCTTTGAATTATATATATATATATATATATATATATATATATATATATATATATATATATATATAGTTAGTTAGTTATTATTAATAATCATCATCATCATCTTCATCATGAGATACTCAAGATCCTTTCATATAGGAAATATAAATAAAATTACTCTAAGCGAGTTGATATTCCGTTTTTATAGGAAGGTAAGAATTTCCTTTCAATCAATTATCATCACTAAAAGTTATTTTTCTTTTATGGAGAACAAAATTAAAATTTCCTTTGGTCATAAGTAAAAACAAAAAAGGTTTAAGATTTTTATAAATGGCGGTAAATATATTTTTTAAAGCATAAAATTCATATTTTAACTATGAACCACACGTGAACAGATATAATTTAGATATTCTATTTAAACTGCAAGATAATTGTATATTTGAAGGACATTGTGTTCTGGATATGGTATTAAACTGAAACCAGTAGTGAGGCTTCACATCTGTTACTCTGGGGGACGTGGAGTACTCGTTCATTGCCATTACTCCCAGGTCCACTCTCTGCCCTATCAGCAGGACTTAGAATATGTTGATTGTGTCCACTTCAGAGGAGTAAAACACATTCTCCCAGACCCACAAAAGGAATGTTCTGGAGAACTGGTGTGTGTGGAGTACCTTTCATTGTCATTACTCCCAGGTCCACTCTAGCCTGGAATGGTAGCATCTGTTAGGGTGCCATCTATGGGTAAAATGGATTTATTTAAAAATCATTCATATTCAGTTGGATTGTGCAAAAAAAAACCTCTGAAGAAATTCCTACATAAATGTCAATATGAATGTACAGTGAACACAATTCCCAAACTGCTTGGCATAAATTAACCCTAAACAGGTTGACATACAGTTAAAATCAATCCAACCCTAAGTTCACTTGAACCCAGAGTGAGAGCAGAGTGAGTAACCCAGAGTTACATCAAAATGAAAAATAGATTTGTTTGAAAATTATTCCTTTTGGAATATGCAAAACTGTATAAATTATTTTCTTTAAATAAAATACTTGAAGCCATAAATCATTATTATTATTATCAAGTGCTAAACTGCAGTCATAATGTTATGTTCACTTTCAGACGAATAGTCTTGGGAAAGACACAACCCCCCCCCTTATTTTCCCCAACTATGGGTCAAAGAGTATCACTGGTGTTCTCTGTGATGGTGAATGGGAATTGAGCGACAGAAATGAAGACCTACCCTGTTTTTGCAGAAAGAGAGCCTGACATTGTGTAAGACTGTGATATGAAAAAAAAAATCTAATAGTCACTGATGCTTGGATATTTAATCAAAGTGAAAAAGAGTATTTGGGTCCTTCTGAATGCCAGAGAGACAGCTTATGTGTAGTGCAGACACCTGGCTTGTGGGAAGTGCCTGGATGTATAGGCTCTGGCGTCAAAAAATAGACAAGTTAGATACTGAGAGGAAAGCTTGAGGAGAAACGAGAGAAAGCACTAGTGATTGTTTTAGATGTGAGAAGAAGAGAGAAAGAGTGGAAGAAGAAGAGAGAAGGAGTGGAAGAAGAAGAGAGAAGGAGAGGAAGAAGAAGAAGAAGAGAGAAGGAGAAACAATGGCAAATCTGATTTCACATATTTATTCTACAAGAATGGTTTTTAACATTAAATAACCCATGAAGGTTGCTATGCCATGAATACAAGAAACCAGCCTACCAAAAAAAAAGCCATTTAAAAAGTAATTTCAATGTAACCTTGAAATATAAATTATGATTATAATCAAACATTACAAATTAATCAAATTTTGACATTAAATGACCCATCAGGAATTGATATCCCATTAAACAAGTCTAACCAATCTACCTGTATGAAACAGTGAAACATCAACCTAAGTTTTTATATACATACTAAAATAAAAAAAATTGCCCAGTCGGCTGGGGCTGTAAAATACACTGACTGCACCTCTGCAGAGGGATAAGACCCCCCCCCAACGAGTGTCCTGGACATGACACTAAACAGTCTGATGGTGAGGTCTCAGTAATGCTGCGGCCTTGGGGAATACGGAGCACCCCTTCATTGCCATTGCTCCCAGGTCCACTCTGGCCCGGAGTGGTAGCACCTGATAGGGCCCTATCTATGGGTTGAATAGAACTAATGGCATACTTATGCTAAATTGAATTGTTTGATTAAACTGAATCGCTTGAAATAGAAATGTTTTTCACAATTAAACTGTACTTACATTTAAACTGCGTGCTTATGCTAAACTGAATTATTTGAAATAGAACTGTTTTTTGACATTGAAACTGTATTTACACTAAACTGAATTGTTTAACATAGAACTGTTTTGACAATTAACTGTGTGTAAACAAAATCTATTCTTATACTAAACTGAATTAGCTGAATTAGAACTGCTTGACTAAACTGAATAGCTCGAAATAGAAATGTTTTTCACAATTAAACTGTACTTACATCTAAACTGCGTGCTTATGCTAAACTGAATTGTTTGAAATAGAACTGTTTTTGACATTGAAACTGTACTTACACTAAACTGAATTTTTATATATAACTGTTTGAATAGTTTGAAATAGAAGTGTTTTTGACAATTAAACTGTGTACTCGTGCTAAACTGAATTGTTTGAAATAGAACTGATTATTTACATAAAAATGGATTTGGCATTGAATAACCTACAAAGGTTGATATGCCATAAAACCCAACAAACCAAACCAAAATAAAAAAATGTTATAAATATGGAAAAGAAATGCTTCTTGATCATTTTAAAGTCTGTAGCACTCCAAAGCTCCAAAAATTAACAAACTTTATGTTTATTTGTAATTTTAAACTCAAATTAAATTTGGAAAAATTGCATCAGGCAGATTTTCAATAGATACCAACAAAATTAAAACCTGTACTACACCCAGGTTATCAAATTTGATAACCTTGGAGGACGACTAATATTAACTTTATAAAGAATTCATTGGGATTATTTCAAAATCCCTCCTCTTTTTTCATGCCATAATTATTTGTATATAAGATGCACTTTTTCCAGATTTTTCAACTCAAAGTATTTTTACATGAAAATTATATATCTAATTGTATTATACATCAAAATTCCCAAACGTGAATGTTCTCCCAAATTTTTTACAATTTTTCAAATAATTATTCAATACATATATTATTTTACCCAACAATTCAACATTATGGAAAGAATTTTATTTACTTTAAAGATATAAAAGTGTTAGTTTATATATATTATAAAAATGCTGGAAAATTGTTGAATTTAGTATCATAATTTGGCTTCATCATTTATATATCCTTGGGAAAGGAGTAGCGCGTTCCCCTACACCTTGGTGTAGTAGCTATCAAAAAGGGAGCCTTCAAGTCACCCTCGACTACGGTTGCCAACTTTAGATATATAGATAGATAAATTGATAGTTGGATCAAACAGAGATAAAATAAAGCAGACAGACATTGATAAAGATGGATCGATGTGTTATAGAATGTTTAAGATGGATAGATATGAACAAAATAATAGAAATATGAACATAGATAAATCGACAGAGTGATGTGATGGAATTTTTTTAAGGAAATATGTAACATTTTTAAAATAAATTTTCAAGCCGAAATTCGATCAGATAAATTTAGAACCGAATGCCTTCAAGAGAAATCGAATGAAGCTCTTCATTTCATTTAAAAATTCATATGCCCTGACGGAAGTTTAAAACCAAAATGTTTAACGTTGGCAAATGATTTAAAGTATGAATAAAATCATCTCCTGAAGACTTTTTGTTTTTTTCATATTTGTACATTTTTGAACATGAGAACTAAATTTTTTTTTTGGTTGCATACTGCATGATATTCACTGTTGCTTGACTGAAAGAAAGTTCTATCAATAATCCTAACTAATATGTTTTAAGTCATTACAGAAATATCCATAAGCCACAGAAATATGTTTGTTTATTATTTTGTTTCTCCTTATGTGAGCTTATTTTCACTACAAGCTTTTTATATTTTTGGGTGTTTGTTCTAAATGCTGTGTAAATTTTTTGTTTTAACACAATGTCAACTATATAAATTCTTGTTTTTTAGTTGATACAAACTGGAGGAGTCCCTGTGGTGGTGGGGGGTGAAATGTCTAAAGTGCTCGACTGTGGCCACAAAGTAAACAAGTGCAAACTCTAGTCATACTGTTACATTCACTTTTGAAAGGTATGAACCCGTCAGCTGTGGGTTAAATAGTATCACTGCTGTTCTACAATTATGGCTTTGGTATTAAGTAACCCATGATGCTTGATATGCCATTAAATAAAGAAACCAAACCAAACTGATTTGAACTATAGAAAAAGTTTTTGCAAATGTTAAAATTTGGTTGAATTTAGTTGCTGTAGTATCTAAAAAGTCAACGTTAGAATGTATCCCCTACAGAGGGGTAAGACACAACCTTCAAGTTTGTTATATTTTCATGGGAATATGTCCTTGCCTTTGCCCTAAATATCATGGAGAAAATATTGAAAAACAAAGTAATCCAAAGTGAAGAATTTAATAAGAAAAAAAATCGACGTTAAAACATTTTCGTTTCAATAAACAAACATCAGGACTCAGAAATGATGTTATGAAGTGTTGTTTGATCCCCAATGGAGTTTTTACGAAATACAAAACAAAACAAAGGAGGAGATTATGTGTACAGAGAAGGGAGCACGTTAACCATCTGATTAATAAGTCAGCAGTCATATTTCAAAAATATTGTGACAAATGAAACCATCAAGAGATACAATGGATTAAAAAGAGAAAGAAAAGAAAAGAAATACTGTGTATATTTTGTGTTTTGAAATATTATATAAATTCTTATTTTTAGTCAATACAAACCTGATAAAAAATCGAGTGAGTATTAAATTTAAGTTTCATAGCTACAAATTCCAAAAGTCAATGTGTATTATATCTAAAAGATGTTTTTTTTTTCCAGAATTTCATTGCCAAAAATTAGATGTGTATATCATATATCACTAACTTTAGAATGTATATCATTTTTCTATTTTGCTATAGAAAAAAATATTTCTGGAGGAAAATTATTCCTTTCATTTCATTCAATGATTTGTTGTTTTATTATTAATAATTTTTTTTCCAGATTTTTATGTGGCTGAGATTTGAAAATAAAAATAAAATTTGTTGATAATAGTATATATGATGATGATCATCAAGACATATCAACAACACAGTTTCCTTTGACTCTGTCTCAGCATCCATCCCTATCAGTCATCATACTTGCTAATTCCTCTAGACTGCATACAGTGTCCAAACAGAGCTGATGAATGTAAGTTTTTGCTGCTCAACCAACACTGGTGCGTCTGTGTGTAAGAGAACATCACTTATGGGTGTGTCCCTCTTTCTCTAGCAGTGCCCAGTTTTTCAGGAAAACAGACGAGTACATGAATACAAAAAAATTGAATCAAAAATACAAACTTCGAAAAGCTTTATGTAGTATTTTCAATCTTCTGAATTATTTTTAAAAAAAAGATAATTCCTACCAAAGA
Source organism: Sepioteuthis lessoniana (assembly GCA_963585895.1). Lineage (NCBI taxonomy): Eukaryota > Metazoa > Mollusca > Cephalopoda > Myopsida > Loliginidae > Sepioteuthis > Sepioteuthis lessoniana. The sequence continues at coordinate 5,360,792 of OY757908.1, forward strand.
ACAAAAAATTTTAATGTTCACAGACATTTGTTTCTTAATCAAACAAGAGTTATTGCCCCTTAAACAGTTTCTATGCGCAAAGAAATTACCGTATAAAAATATTTTCACATGTAACGATTATAAAAAAATATTTATACCTAATATTTTTTTCAGCATTTTAATCATATTTCTTTATTCAACATTATTACATTTTATTTATAGACCCAAAGCAAACAAACCTTTTTTCTATCAAATTGCATAAATAAACATCAGAGTTTAATTTATGCATATAAATTATCAATATCAACAATCAACTGTCTTGAAAAGCTGGAATGACTTCATAGGATACATACTCGAACAGATTTTTATATCTCTGTGTTTTTATACTAAAGAGAAACCAGATAAAATCAGGATATATTTTTCACTTCTTAATCTGTACGGAAATTAACAGAATTTTCTGTCAGTATTAAAAAGTCCATTCTTTATGCAATAGCAAAAGAAATAATTTGTTATCCATAAGTTTTATAACATGTTTGATGGTTACATAATATATTCATTAAAAATAGATTAAATCAACATTTAAAATAATCAGGAGATTTACTCACAATAAAATATAAGATTACATAATGTTTGATCAAAAAATGTCACAACTGCCTTTTTAAAACCTATTTTGGTTGGTAGTTATTTTATCAAACCCCTTGTATAATGAAAGAATTTTTTTAGATTGTCATTTTGGCAAACATCTAAAAAAAAAAATAACTTGAATGTTCCCTTTTTAACTGCGTATATTCTGACATATTTTTTGAATGAAAAATTGCATTGAGAAGAGAAATATTGACTTTAATCTTCTTGCTTTTAAAGTCCAAAAAAATAAAAACTTCCGTTTTATTTTAAATAAGCAAAATAAAATTATCCAATGAGTTATCTTTTAAAAAATTTGAAAATTATGCACTTAATGATGATTGGTTAAAAAGATTTTTTAAATCAATTAAGTGGGAGTTGACATAAAAAACAAAAACATGTGGACTCTAAAATTTTAATTGAAAATTTCTTTTAGAATAAACAATCATTTTTAAAAAAATTCAGTATTTAATTATTACTGAATTTTTTTAAAAAATCTGCTGATGTTTTTGTGAACTTTTTAAAATTGGCTCATTTTTTAATGTTAAAACAAGAATGCATTTTTGTTCAAACACGACCAGACTTTCATCTGCTCAAAGATAAAAATATGTAATTTTTGATGAATTAGTGTTAAAGTATAAAGATTAATGATAAAATAGAAAAATATATTTCATAAAAACAAGGTCTGAAGATTGTGAGGTTCAAAATTGTATCTTATAGGTAAGTCCAGCATTGTGTTCAAACCAATTAATTGGATAAATATTCTTCTTGACTGGGTTTTGTACAAACTGGTAATAATGTCATTTTGTAAGGAAAATATATTTTTTTACATATTTTTTTAATGAATATGTCCTTCGTTTCTTCTGGATATTTGATTTCAAATTTATATCACTAAAATGAAGAAAATATAACCTAAAAATTATTTTCTTACATTTTATGCAAGCAAAGTGTTTGTTCTGTGTTTATTTTTAATTCTAAAAAAACAACATGGAAAACTGGAGATTTTTTTGAAATACCAAAATTTTAAAAATAATTGAAATTTATGAATGTTTTAATATTCATTGATTACTGATTTTACTTAAGTATTGATTTCTACTTTTTCAGATAAATCAATTGAAATAAATCAATTGAATTATCACTTTTGATGTTCTTCACCTTCAATCTTTACTGGCAAGTGAAGTTTTTGTGCTCCAATGGCCCTTAAATTAAACTGTCAACATCCTTACAAAAGTAAAAGTAACAATCACTTCTACACCAACAATGACAACTCTTTTCTCAGTAACAATGTGTAACAGTAGCACTTGCCGGTTTTTCATATAAAATAACACCAGTCAGGAAAAAATGAAGTGACAACCTTAAACTTTGCTTGTACCTAAATAAACACTTCCTTATGTTTTAAAAATATACGAAAATTTTACAGCTAAAATTAAGATTTATAATGATAAAAAAGAAAATATTATTTTCAAACTTTATATTCATTGCCCACCTGACAATGTTACTATTTTCACCATATTTGTTTACCTCTCAAAACAGGACTGTCAGGTCTTTAAGAAATTTAATTCTGGTAGGTTACAGTTAATATTAAGGTTTTTAAATGTAAAATATTGGGATTAATAAGGATTTAACTATATATGAACCTTTAAGAAATGACCTAATTGTGGGGAGAGCTACCAATATTAAACCAAAACCCTTCAACTGACATTGTTTAAACCTGTTTATTTTTTTCTAAATACCTGCTCTTATTGAGATACATCTGAAAAACTATCAAATATAAATTTTGAGGTAATTCTTGCTTTCATTTACTCCAATATTTAAATAAAACATCTCAGTTTTAAATTTTCAGATTCAGTACTTTAAATAATCCAAGTTGATGTTGCAACAATGGTTTAAATTCTCTGCTAATTCATCTTTTCAAAAACATAATTTTCTTACCTCAAATCCTGTGGTTGTTCAGGTTGTGGTGGTTCCATGCTTTTGATAAATTACAAATATCAAGATTGATTCCAGTTTCACTAGGGGTTCTTGCAAAGTTTTAATATGTGACTCGTGTCTGTCTGGAATTTATATATTCCTGGTCTACGCTGGATGGCATATAGAAAATTTACCAAATGTAATGGACAAATTGCAAAAGAGAGTCAAGGGAGTCCATGCTGTTGGTACAACTTGATGATGAGAAATGATGCTTTAGCTGCTGTTATTCAAGGCTTAGTGCTGTTACCTAAACAATCATTCTATGTTCAGTGTTTAATACTGTTCATATCCTGTGGTTGCTACAGCTATACTACCTCTTTATATATTTCATCATACACGCATACCAGGTCTATTCCTACAAGAAGTAGATTTGACAGGGTCAGTATATGAGTGTCTCTAATGTTTTGGTTCTTAATTTTTTCTCAAAGTATATAATTGAAATTATTTTTGGAAGAACATAACTTCTTTTCTTAAAAGAATTTTGATCTAAAAAATTGGATGCACTTAATTCTATTAAAATCTCATCATTTTCTTTACTTTATCATATTTTAAATAGAATTTCTTTTTTGTTTACAGATGTTCCAGCTTAGAAGATATTTGGTGAATTTGAATCTGCTATCATTTTCTTTGTGACCTCAAATACAAAAAGTATGGAAAACTCTAAAGAAAAAATATATAATTCTGAAACTAATGAATATAAGTTGTCTGATAGTTTAAAAACTCACTCTCAAAAGAAACCATTTTTATGTAAAGTGTGTGATGCTTCATTGTCATGTAAATCTAGCTTGAACTTACATATGAGAATACACACTGGAGAAAAGCCATATCCATGTGAAGTGTGTGGCTTTTCCTTTGCACAAAAGTCAAATTTGGTGGTACATATGCGAAAACATACTGGAGAGTTTCCATTTTCTTGTGAAGTGTGTGATGCTTCTTTTTCAAGAAATTCACATTTGAAAGAACATATGCGGACACATACTGGAGAAAAACCATATTTATGTGAAGTGTGTAACACTTCCTTTTCACGGATGACGCATTTGAAACAACATATGCGAATACATACTGGAGAGAAACCATTTGCTTGTCAAATGTGTGGTACTTCTTTTGCAACCAAATCGACTTTGGTAGTTCATTTGCGAATACACAGTGGAGAGAAGCCATATTCCTGTGAAGTGTGTGAATTTTGCTTTTCACGAAAATCAGAATTAGTGACACATATGCGAACACACACTGGAGATTACCCATATTATTGTGAAGTATGTGGTGCTCCTTTCTCAAGGAATTCCCATTTGAAAGAACATATGCGAACCCACACTGGAGAAAAGCCATATACATGTGAAGTGTGTGGTTCTTCCTTTTCAAGGAAGTCAAATTTGAAAAAACACATGCAAATACACACAAGAGATAATTCTTAGTCTCATAATGTCTAAGATTCTACTTTTTGCACTGAAGGAACATAAGATGTCATGTACTGGAAACTTGATTTTCATCAAAACATATACATCTTTTTTTGTGAAACAAGTCTTCAAGTTTGTGAATTGTCATATCTAAACTTTTAAACTTTGTCATCTTATCTAAACAAACATTGAATAAAAAACATTTTTTTATAAATAACAATTATTTATACAAGTTATAATTTGCTGGTTATTTGTCGTATCTGTTCTTGTGTATCTGTCAGTGAAATTAGTGATCATAGTTGGGATTGTCTTATGTTAAGATATATGGTTAGACATTTTTAGTATGAAAGAGCTCATATATTGAAACATACCAAGGAAACAACAGTATTCCTTTTTATCTTTTGGTGCCTTCATCTTTATCATGGCTGTGCTCCTTTCTGGCTGTATTCCTGTTGAGTGTGTATGTTAGCCAAAAAACTTACATTCTTTTTCCTTGAATTTACCAGCTTTCTTGGTATTCTCCATAGCTTTGTGGAGGCCATGTTCTGTTTCATCTCTGAATGTTATCTGCTTTACCTTTTGTGTTTCTGCACATTTTATGTTACACTGGTTTTTTGCTGAAAAATATCTTCACTAACCTTGAGGCCAAATAGAAGGTGCAGAAATTTAGACTTTTTTTGTACAGACATTTGAAATAGTCATAGACTTTTGAAAATTCAGTATGTTATTGCTATAAATCTTATGAGATGACTGACCAATTTTTATGATTCTAAGTTCAAACGAAGAGCTACAGCAGCAATTGGAATACACGCTTCTAAAGCCTGATTATCACAGCTGGCAAATTTCAAAAATGCAATCTGGAATCTTTAGAAAACGATATGCAATAAAATTCTGTTTTAAACTTGGAAAAAATGCCACAGAAACATATGGAATGCTTCAGACTGCTTTTGGAGCATCTTGCATAAATCGAGCATCAGTTTTTGAGTGGCATAAGAGATTCAAGGAAGGCGCGGAGTCTGTGAGGGATGATGAGAGGTGTGGGAGGAGTAAGGAAGTCAATACACCAGAGTTGATTGGCCAAAGGGTTAGGGTTACTATGTTGAGGTTTTAAGGGAGTTCAGGAAGAGATTCCTAGGGAAGAGGACAGCACTCTTCAAATCGGGTCTGTGGCATTTCCACCATGCAATGCACCAGACCACAACTCCATCCTTGTCACAGACTATTTGACCAAGATGGGCATCAAGACACTTCCTCACCCTCCCTATAGTACAGACCTTGCTCCCTGTGACTTTTGGTTAATCCCTAAGCTCAGAGGCTGTCGTTATGAGACAATTGAGGAGATGAAAGAGGCTGTGACAAAGGTCATTGACATGCTGACACAAGAGGACTTCCATGGGGCCTTCCAGAAGTTGTGGGAATGGTACAAGTGCATTGCAGCTGAAGGAGATTACTTTGAAGAGGACTAGAGTTTCATGTGTGTACTATCAATAAAAGTGCCCATGCAAAAAAAAAGTCTGGAAACTTATTTAGTGATCCTCGTACTGTCCAAATGTAGAGTTCAACATAATGAGAAGAGTGGATTCTTTATCAAGCTTCATATTCCGGTATTCATTCTTAGCATCTACCTTTCTAAAAAGTTTGTATCCTGAAAGTTCTGGTGTGACGTCCTCCCATATTGGTTTTGGGTAGTGCCCTCTTTTAATGGCTTGGTTTAAACCTTAGTCATCTGCTAGATTTTTCTCTGACAATGGTAGTTCATATACCTTTTTGATTATTTCATTTTTTCTATCTCTGAGCTCCCCTCTTAACCTTTCTTTGAGCTCGAGAGGAATTTTTCTTGGATTGTTGATCATGGGTTTGATTGTTAGGTCTGTTTTATTCAAAATCTTCAAAACATCCAACAGTGTTGTCAAAGCATTCTGGGTCCATCTCATTTAAGTAAGCTTTGTCTTTAATGTGAGGTCATTGTTCTACTGAAGTTTCTCTCGATTCATTTGGAGTTATTTATGCTGGCCCAGCGGTTAGAGTGTTCGCCAATGGCCCGGGAGACCTGGGTTCAATCCCAGGTCGAGTCATACCAAAGACTTTAAAAATGGAACTTGATACCACCTTGCTTAACACTCAGCATTATAAGGTACAGTTCAAGGGAAAAGTGGAGCAATCCTGGGAATGGAGTAGCGCCCTCCCCTACACCTTGGTGTAGTAGCTATCGAAAAGGGAGCCTTCGGGTCACCCTCGACTATGGTCGCTAACTTTACTTACTTTTTTATTGTGTTTAATTTTTTTTACAGCTGTTTAGTCTGAGGATTGCTAGTCCTGTAATATTCCAGTCAAAGGGAGGTAACCCCAAAAGCACGTCACAAGTATATATCTCCCTTGACCTATCCAGAAAACGAAGTAATTGTTGAGTCTTGAGCAAAACAGCAGCACTTGTAAATAATGTAAATAAAGTATATTGCCGAAGAATAAGTCAGTCCTACCTCCAGCAGCAAGCTGTTAACATCTCTTTGTGTTCCGTTCTTTTTTTTGTTACCCACAAGCCGGGCATTAGACATTACAAGTCCCTTAGCATCTTTCACGAAAAAGGGGCCACTGATGTTTTTGCCTTTGTGTAATCCTATTATTTTTGTCAAATTGTTTTATTTTACTTCTCTTAGATGCCTGCTTTCAGGTATCTATTTTTTTATGCTTTCTTAAGGAAAGAATGTTGCTCTGTGCTTCCATATTTAGTTTTATTTTCAAGTTTATTTTTGTTGCCTTGTTATGTATAAGTTCCTTTATTTGGAACGTTCGATGAAATTTTTTTCTATTGTATTTTTCTTTTCTCTCTGACGTTTCATGTAGCTGTATTGTATCAATGTTAAGTGGCTGATCTTCTGATTTATTGTATTTGATGGAATGGATTTTATTATAGTTATATTTATTAATCTGGGCTTTACACATTTTCTACTGGTTCATTTAGCCACAGTCACTTCATATTTATTTGAAAGCAGGACATTTTTTTCTATCATGAAATTAATGTATTCTGCCACAACATTGCCACGGATTTGGTTTGAGGTATTTTTGTTTTGTTTCATTTAAATTGTTTTGTTTTTTGTAATAGTGTCAATTCTGTCACTGTGTTGTGATGTATTTGAATTCTGCAGATTTAGGGAGTCCATCTGTTTATTTGTGGCTTCAAATCCCCGTGTAAATATCTGCTGCTTCTGTCAGCTTTAATTCATCTTTTCCTCTAAGTGACTTTTACCTTTCAGGATGTGCATATCTCCATATCAACTGATCAATGAGTCTTTCCTCTGTATTTTTTAAATTACATTTTTTTACAATGTTTTTCAATCTGGATAAAAAATGGTTCCTTGATAATTTGCTTTAACCCCCAAAAATTTATACCTGTTTATTTTGTGGTTTAAATGTACCTCCAGGTGTGTGCTGAATTTTTCAAATATTTTTTCTGGCATGCCACTATTTTTGATACTGAGATCCCATGAATTGTATAAATCCAGTCCATTTTTTTACCAGTCCATAGCAGAATATAGCTTAACTTTTTATTCATGCACTGTTCCTTTGAGTGTTTAAATGCTAACTTGCACTCTTGTCTGAATTTTTTAAATGCTTCAATGATATCACCAGCTTCCCAATCCATTCTTACATAATAATTCCTGGATGAGACGTTCACTATTTTTCTTCCTTTTTTTTAGTCGGCACTCACCAGGCATTGTTATGGATTTGTTTGGGTTTTGTTTTGTTTTATTTTTTCAGGACTTAAATCCTTAGTATTTCTTTTGTGTATTGACATGTACCTCATCTGCTGCCACTGCGTTATAGTCTGTAGTTATTGAATTATAACTAAGCAGATATTTAAGGTTTATAATTATGTTATTCACTTAGAAGACAGTCGGCATGTGTTGCCTTTGGCAAGTTCTTTTTTTGTTTTTTGTTGTTGCTTGCTTATGCATGTTGAGATCTCTGCTTATTTCCCCTTTTTCCAATATTTAACAGGTACCAGAGAAGATAGTTGTCCCAACTGACTAGGTTCCAATATAGATATTAATGTATCTATTAATACACCAACACTGAAATAAATATAAAGGAGGGGGTGCTGTCCTCGTGGTGTAATGATTAAAGCAATGGACAGCAGAATCGTAGTAAGTGAGTTTGTACTTCAGTCGCGCTATTACATTCACTTTCACGCAAATACCCTTGGGAAAGGTATGAACCCCTTCTTATACTCCCAGCTATGGGTTAAATAGTACCACTACTGTTCTTCTAGGAGAATGGCTTTGGCATTAAATAACCTACAAAGGTTGATATGCCATTAAACAAAAAAAACAAACCAAATGTAAAGGAAAGATGAACCCATGAACAATATATTAGTAGTAATGTACATACAAAAGTGACATCACTTTTGTAATACATCCTCCCCTAATGATGATGATGGCCCAAAGTTGGGCAGAAAGTACAAGGGAAATAACTTATTATGGAAGATTTATTAACCAATTCCCACTGAATATCATAAGATCAATACGGCAATTCGAAAGGATTAACAAAAAAATATGTAGACAAAAAATGTCTATTATATTCAATCATATATATATATATATATATAAAACATTTGATAAGCATATATGTTTATATATATGACATTTAATAAATATATATAGCAAATATGCTAGAAGTATTATATCAATAAGCATATTCTAACAGCTGTACATATTTGTTCCGTGAACAAGTATTATATGAAAAGGAGATACGAAATTGTAAGCTTTGTTGGGTTTTCATCTCATTGGTGAGACAAAATACCTTGCTGGAATTTAAGGCATTTTTGTTCATTGAACGTCTTTTCACTTTAATGTCACAATACAAAAAGAGAAAAATTATATTTTCCTTCCTTCATTACATGACGATTAAATTGATGAATAACTAAAAATATTCACCTTTCTCATTACGATGTTAGAACAGTTGAAAATCACAATTACATTTGACTACTTTCAGACATTTTGACACCTCAAATAAAAATATTCATTAAAAAATCTACAATAGCTACTTGTGTAACACTATCTTAGTGTTACGAGTTGACTGGCGATATCAAATTAAATACTTAGGACTAATTGGATAATTTGTTGAAGATTAGTTATAGTCTTTTGGTAAAGTAGTGTAGAAAAATATAATAATAATGTACTCACACCTGGCAACACCTTGTGTAAAAGTGGGTCAAGGTGACAAAGACACCAGGATTGTTTACTGAAGGGATGAAACGGCTGATCTGGGTTTTGATTGACAGGTTAGAAAAAACAAAATTTTATTTCATCTCTATGGAAGATTACAGCTAAAAGCCTGACACAAGGCCATTAAGAATATTAGAATATTCCAGGTGGCTCACCAATCAAAGTAAAGTGGGGTGGAGCTTTTTCTCCCAGCCCAAGACCTGCAATGCAGGACCATAGTTTTTGATTGGCTGTCCGATTAAACACAGGCCTCAGGGTGAGGTTTCTCTACCCACTCCTGTTGATTGCACTCTGGGGCCATTGGTCCAGCATTTCTATTGGCTGGCCAATCAGAGCCATGTATTCAGGGGTTTGGATCACCATAAAAGAAGATCTCAAAAAGGGAATAGAGAGATTAAAAGCTGGTTCCGCAGACAGAAGACTTGAAGCCCTTGCCACCCTGCCATTTTACCTGGAGTCCTCAACTTGACTATCCCTAGCAACATTAGTTTGCTCAAAACGGACTCGAGGCTAACTGTTATCACCAGTCAACTTATCTCCGAACTAAAAGCCCTTGTTGTTATTGTTGTACATGTTTTATTGTTTTTTTATCATTGTATAATGAATAAATGTTATTTACAACTGTTAACCAGTGTTCCTGACGTATTGAAGTAGTTGACCAGCTAACAGCACCGGTAAAGTTGGCTGTCTTCCGACCAAGCCAGAACCAAGAGAAGTCCGAATCAGCTTTTCCCCAACTTTTCTGTGGGTCGAACATCGCAACGTGGACACAAAAATCTGGACAAGCAGTTCCACCAGAAACTTCGACCTATAAGTGGCTCGCAGCACGACACGCACTTATAGGACCACACTTGTTTTATACTTTATATAAACACTCATATGAAATAATAAAAAATAAAAGGAAAAATACCCTCTTTTTGCTGATGTAATTTTTGGTACAACTCCTGTCTGTCTACTGAAGATTGTATTTTTGACATGTTTAGATATTCTCTCTCTCTCTCTCTCTCGCCATTCATCCCTATCAGCCATCACACTTAATAGATCCTCTAGACAGTATGTCGTGTCCACACAGCTGAGGAATTTGATTCCATACATAGTGAAAAGATAGATTAAAGCAAGGAGTTCTATGACTGACTCTCACCATCTATCGTTCCTGGCACATCATCTTGGCTGCATTTGCTGCTTGACCAACATTGGCGCATCCATGTTTTGGTGTTCATAAAAATACATTGCTTGCTTCTTCAGTAGTGCCCTCCACATGTCTTGTTTATCTTATTTGGATGGTTTGTAAGATAGGAGGCAAGTGGCTGTACAGCTGTTGTTCTGTTGGAATTGCTTCCAGGATTTGTTCAAGATAGCATACAGCATTCTTGTGTAGTTTTTATCTAGCTTTTTCTCTGTGTTTTGTTCGCATCAAGGGAGAAAGAAGTAGTTCACTCATCACCAGCCTGTTAGGCAACATGGGTTTGAATGAAGCGACCTTGCAATCTTGAGTGAGCATGAGGCTACTCACTGGAAAAGGGAACCAATAAACAGGATATGACCAAGCACTTCCTGTTTGAGTCGGGTGGAATGATCCCCAAAATACTGGAAGATTTGGCCACCCAGCAAAGATTATAAAGGTCACATTTGCAGAGGAAGTAGTCTGCTAGAGATCTACCTGGAACAAGGAAAGTCTCAGCAAGGACTTACATCACATCAAGACCCAGCATAGCTGCAGTGGTAAGGAAGAATTTACACTGCATGCACTGGTGGTGGGGAACAGAACCAAAAAAAGCTATCAAGTGACACCCACCCACCCATTTGTGAACAAGTCCAATCCTTCAAACTTTGTTTTTGACTTTCTTTTTTTTCCCTTTGTCCTTGTGACATCACTGTCTCCTCAACAGTGTGCAATGAAGTGTGCATCTGTAAAACTGGTAATCATAATGTTGGGTCACACAATGCAATGAGAGAGGCACTATGGCGGGAGAGTTGAATCCATCACACCTTATCTCTCAGCTATGGGTTATGCTATTACATGCACTTCCAGACTAAAACTCTCGGAGGAAAGGCATGAACCCCTTTATCCCTCAGCTACGGGTTAAATAGTACAACTGCTGTTCTACAAGGATGGCTTTGGCATTAAATAACCAACAACAGCTGATATGACATTAAACAAAGAAACCAAATCAATCCAGCCGGGATATAGGACCAGTGAAGATTTGTAAAGAAATATTCAAATCTTTGCGGGTCCTGTAATCTGGCTGAATTTTATTTGAAATTTTAATGGCTGGAAATATTCTGACATATTTGCATTTCCAGAGAATACAATCAAATATTTTCATGGTATCCAAAAATATATATTCAGTTGCAAATATGATAGTATAAACATTATTTATGAAGAAATATCTTCAAATTTTTTCTTAGTATTAGAAAATACAGTCAAATATAAAATAATTTGTAAGATTTCACTGCTGTAACTTGTTAAAATGCTACATTTTTTTCCTTCTTTGATTTGGGCCAATTTTGGGTCTTATCTACAAATACTGGTGAAGATAATTTTAATTCATGAACAGAAGTTTCATGGTATAAACAAATGTAATCTGGGAAAATATGTTGATGAAGAATGCTGGATATACTGATAGGTATAACTTTTTTCTGCATGCAGTTGAAACTTCTGTCCATGAATTAAAATTTTCCAAGGCACATACATTTGAAAGAGATTAGAACTTCGTCAACAGCAAGGAATGTCCCATAACATGGCCGATCAACTTAGATCTGAGATAGCTAGGATAAACAATAACCACATGTCTAAACTCAAATCTAAATTTATGCAGCAAAAGTTGTTTGAAAAATTTGGGCAGGGTTGATCTTGTCAACAACATCTCCAGTATCAGTCTCAGCCCTGCTGAAACTGAAGCCCTCAGTTCCGGGCTAAAATTTGCCACTGGTATTAAAAATATGGGAAAATTAATTAACACAAATTAGTAAGTGCCCATGGTGTAATGGTTATTGTCGTAGGAAATGGACACGGTGACACGAGTTCAAATCCTGAACGAGACTGATTGCATTTCACATAGCACTAATACCCTTGGGAAAGGTATGAATCCAATTATTCTCCCTCCAGCTATGGGTAAATAGTAGGACAGACTAGGTTCTTCAGCCTTGGTGAGGCAACTAGTCTAGGAGAAGGAAATCTGTTAAACTTCGCTAAAAATTGACCTTGTGTCATATCCTACCCGAGCGGAGGGGTAAATAGGAATTAACACAAATTACAGGCATCATGACTCCGACTTCCACAAAGGATTCTTACAAGGTATTACTACTAATTGCCATTCCGATGAACTGACGATACATAACTGCCTTAAAATCTCTCTCTTGTAACTACAACATCATTATTTCCCCTTCTGACAAAGGTGGAGGAGTTGTTATTATAAGTTCCACAGTCTATAACCAAAAACTTATGGATCTACTTGGTGATAACACTTATGAACAGATATCCTTACAAACAATTTCAAATAATATTAACGATTTTAACAAATCCTAAAGAAAACTAATCTCCAATGAGGATAAATCTTGGTCCTCATTAATCAATTACCACCCCATAATCCCAAAGATTTATGGTCTTCCAAAAACCCAATAACCTGACATTCCCCTAAGACCTATTATTTCTGACATAGGATCTGCCCCACCCCATAATATCGCTAAACTTTTAGCCAAATTATTATCCCCTTTATTAGGTGCCATCAGTGACGCACACATAAAAAGTTCCGGATTGCTGTTCAACCAACTAACTGACATTGACGTTATGCCTTCTCGCTGCCGCCTATTCGCGTTGCTGTGCGGGTCTTTATGCCGTCGGTACCGCTCCGTCGCTACCGGCGCGTCGGTCGGCGAGCAAAACGGCTCCTCGCCCGGGTCTTCGTTGAGCGCCACGGCTTCCAGCCCCTCTTCGGGTTGCGATAGGTTGGTGAGGATTCGTTCTGATCCCCTACTCGTAGCTCGTTGCTCAGCGCCTCTCTCGGGCGTGGGGGCGTTCGTCTGGCAGCGAACGGTCGACTCGGAACTGGTACGGACCGGGGGAATACGACTGTCTAATTAAAACAAAGCATCGTGTGGCCGGTCGACCCGTACAGACACGATGTGATTTCTGCCCAGTGCTCTGAATGTCAAAGTGAAGAAATTCAACCAAGCGCGGGTAAACGGCAGGAGTAACTATGACATTCAGCTGGCGTGGAGCGATGTCCCAACAATCCTACAAGACCCTACGGAGCATCGGACTGATTAAAAACCGCTATGTAGGGACCCTCGGGTATCAGATATGTCGTGCCACCGCTAAGATGGTCACGGCATAGTGGCGTGCCCCTGGATCATTCATTCCACCGGCTAAAACTTAAAGCTGTAATAGGGACAATCAATAAAAGTGGTAAAAATAATTTAAAAAGACAAAAAGACTCTCGTATTGATTTCTAATCTCTCTCTAAAATAATCATAATCGTAATCAGATGTCCTTGTAAACCGTAAAGCGTACTACTCTATCTTAAGTGTCCTAGGGACACCATCCTATTCTACTCTAACGTTTAAGTGTCCTAGGGACACCATCCTATTCTACTCTAACGTTTAAGTGTCTTAGGGACACCATCCTATTCTACTCTAACGTTTAAGTGTCCTAGGGACACCATCCTATTCTACTCTAACGTTTAAGTGTCCTAGGGACACCATCCTATTCTACTCTAACGTTTAAGTGTCCTAGGGACACCATCCTATTCTACTCTAACGTTTAAGTGTCCTAGGGACACCATCCTATTCTACTCTAACGTTTAAGTGTCTTAGGGACACCATCCTATTCTACTCTAACGTTTAAGTGTCTTAGGGACACCATCCTATTCTACTCTAACGTTTAAGTGTCCTAGGGACACCATCCTATTCTACTCTAACGTTTAAGTGTCTTAGGGACACCATCCTATTCTACTCTAACGTTTAAGTGTCCTAGTGACACCATCCTATTCTACTCTAACGTTTAAGTGTCCTAGGGACACCATCCTATTCTACTCTAACGTTTAAGTGTCTTAGGGACACCATCCTATTCTACTCTAACGTTTAAGTGTCCTAGGGACACCATCCTATTCTACTCTAACGTTTAAGTGTCTTAGGGACACCATCCTATTCTACTCTAACGTTTAAGTGTCTTAGGGACACCATCCTATTCTACTCTAACGTTTAAGTGTCTAAGGGACACCATTCCGTTTAAATGTAAAAGTCTTATTGACTATTTGTCCTAATCGCCCCAACGTGTGTAATTTTGATTCATTTCTCTCTTAAGTTTCTTCTTCTTCATTTTAACTTGACCATGGTCGAGAGTTTCGCGCTTTCCTGAGCTAGAGTTTAAATGAAAACTTAACTTAATATACTCTTCATGTTATCATTTATCTTGGTAAATTGTAGTAAACTATCCCAAAGACATGCATCTCAGTCCTATATCTATTCGAGTAATGACTGCTACGAGCTAAACGGTTTACCGCGCCCATATGCACGACACTACACTCTCTATATTATAGATCATATTATCTTCCTTCTTCTCTAAGTCTACGTTACACTTACTTCTATCTTTAAAACGTCCCTCGACCTGCGTTCTCAGTTGGTGGTCATCTAGCTTTCCTATATTATTTTACTTCCACCTGTTGTACTTCTCTTTTCTCCAGCTCTAGAGTCCCTTCGGACTCGCGTTGTCTGAATGATGATAAGTGGACCTTCCTCCGTCGTTTCTGTCTACTTTCGCCTGGATCTACGTGCTTGTCCGTTGTCCCTGTGGTTACGCGGCTATTCGATATACCGATGGGTTCGCCCTTTCGTATTTTTCGCCCTATCATGTTCGAACTGTGAATGGGGAGAGATAGAGTCGCACCCTCTTGCACCTTTTCTTTTTGTGGTTCCGCCCTCTTATGTTTTTCGAATAGGCGCCCGCATTGCGAGGAAACTGAGGGAAACGGAAGTGTCGGATATTTTCGCAAAGGGTCCTTGATTATTGTTCCGCGTGGTCTCCTCACTGAGAAAAACCCTCTGGTCTGTGTGTTTCCGCTGGTAGGTGTAACATCAGGTGAGTAGTGATTTGAGCTTGCTGCTTGGACATGTGTTTGTCGAGATGTCCCGTTCATCGTACTGCTATCTCGTAAGCAGTTTTCAAATCATTTCTTTTTCTTACTCATCCCAGCCATGAGAATAATTCCTGAATTCCATAGCCAAATGCCTCGTCATCTAATTAGTGACGCGCATGAACGGATCAACGAGATTCCCACCTACCTACAATCTAGCGAAACCACAGCCAAGGGAACGGGCTTGGAACGATCGCCGGGGAAAGAAGACCCTGTTGAGCTTGACTCTAGTCCGACTCTGTGAGGAGACACGGGAGGTGTAGCATAGGCGGGAGACATGCCTTTATCGACGTCGGCCACACGGCGTTCGGGAGGAGGTCGTGACGGGAGTCGGGTTTCTCGTCTCGGTTGTGGGGGATGGCGTTAACATGAGAGACCACATTCACTTTTCTTCACTGACTCTTCTTCACTAACACTCTCTCACATATTTCGAGCAGTCCGCTAAGCACCATGAGGAGACCTCATCGAATTTATGAACCGTTGGTGTCTGGGAAATCATTCTTTCATCCTCGGAGAAACAAATTGGATATTTTTAACTCCTGCTTTTAACTTCAGCACTTAAATCCCTGTCCTGACGATAGCATCTCAACTCCTGCTTTGAATTCTGCGTCTTAATACCGGCTCTTCCTTTACAACCGTTTTTCTTCTCCCCACGACTTACAGCACAAGTGTTATCTTTCTGGCTGTCATTAAACTTCTTGAAACTCATAAATATTCTCGTTCTCATTCCTGTACTTCTTTTCTTCTTAATGTAACGGTGGGGGGGCAGACTACAATTTGCCCTTTCATTAAAAATTCATCCACATAGAAAACTCCTTCCTTAACCTTCTGTACCCCAAATCCTTTATACACTTTGCTAAATCTAAAGCCCTCAAAATCCCTAGAAGAATTAACCTCGAACTAATGCTCACTCAGTATCTGATAAAACTAGTTTCCCCCCCCCATTGATTCATAACTTTACCAGACAATTCTTCCTCTCACAGCATAATAAACAACTTAAATAAACTCACTAACAAAACTTCCTCTTTACCTTCAAAAACGATGTGCGAATTAGTACACTCTAGCCCTCAACACAACATATTTTCAGACGTCGGTGTTTATTGTATCCCTTGAAAGAATTGTAAACTTAAATATATTGATGAAACATCACGGAACCTTCACGTTCGCTTGAAAGAACACAAAAGAGATGTAAGAATCGGTAACTTCAACAATGCATTATTTCTACACATTTCTCAATCTAATCGCAACTTCGATTTTAATTCTGCAAAGATGCTCATTTACATCCATAATAAAAATCTAAGACTGTTGTATAACCGCATATGTATACATATACAAATATATGCGTAACATAATCAAACATAATGACGAACTTCAATGAACGAACGAACACACTTCTTTATAAAAATATAATCTCTCACACTTTATTCTCGAAAGGGTGATGGTTGTTGTGTGTGAAAGATGAGCTGGAGACGGGGACAGATTGCTATATTGACCCAGCAGTACTTCTTTCTCATCTTGGCTGGGTTGCTCCACAGTGGGTCACTGAGGGCCGCAAGCCCTCTGTCTACTGCTGGCTCTCACGCTGGCATCTTGTCTCCAACTGACTCAAGCCGTCTGTGTGCTGGTTATATTATTGTTTAACATCCACCTGCTTCCGCTATTCTTCCGCTTATTTACACAGGTGCATCTCTTGATTGACGGCTCGATCGAGGGTCAATATGTTGCAAGACGAATTTTCTAAGTCACTGCCATTCCACTCTTTAATTCTCTAAATACTCATCCTGGCTTTTATAATATTTCTTCTGACTTAAGCAAATCCATTTTAAATAGCTACAAAATACTCCATCTTTAATTAATATTTTCCAAATGTATCATCATTTTTATGCTTTCTAATTTTCTTTTTTTTTTTTTTTCTTCCTTTTGACTCGAAATTTTTCTCGATAAACAAACGGAACATAAATTCTACTCAATATTTCTAATGAGTTAAATGACGTAATTTAAAACAAAAAAACGCTGATTCACTAATTAAACGGTCAACTTTTTCTTGTTATTCAAACTTTCCCTTTGTGTTTTTGTATTTTGCATTTTTAAACATCCATCGTTGTTTTAACATTAGAACCGAAACATTACAGCGTCGACTTTACTTCTCAATAAATCTCTCCTTCTCGGATTACCTTGTTATCAATTTTTCTTCACATATTGTCCGATTACACTCCATTATTTAATTCAATATATATATATATATATATATATATATATATATATATACTAGCTGTACCCGACCACGCGTTGCTGTGGCTCAGTTTGTTTAAATGGGGAAAAAAAAGAAAATGCATGTTTCTAATATGTTTAATTTTCTAATACTTGGATAATAAGTATATAAAAACACTCCTGAATTCAAATAAAATACTCGCAGAAAGTTTTAAACCAATTAGTGCTATAAAACTGCAGATTATCGGTTAGTAACAAACATTTACATTTTTATTTATATAGATTGGAAAATTAAACATATTAGAAACATGCATTTTCTTTTTTTTCCCCCATTTAAACAAACTGAGCCACAGCAACGCGTGGTCGGGTACAGCTAGTATATATATATATATATATATATATATATATATATATATATATATATATATATATATATATTGAAGTAAATAATGGCTGCAGAAGGGTAAGATCCCCCCCCCCAACAAATGTCCTGGATATGACACTAAACAATCTGATGGTGAGGTTCCATTGATGTTGGGGCTTTGGGGAATGTGGCGCACCCCTTATTACCATTGCTCCCAGGTCCACTCTAGCCCGGAGTGGTTGCACCTGATAAGGGTCCTATCTATGGGTTAAATAGAACTAAACTGTGCTTCCTTCACGATAT
This sequence comes from Sepioteuthis lessoniana, assembly GCA_963585895.1. Lineage (NCBI taxonomy): Eukaryota > Metazoa > Mollusca > Cephalopoda > Myopsida > Loliginidae > Sepioteuthis > Sepioteuthis lessoniana. The sequence continues at coordinate 5,378,997 of OY757908.1, forward strand.
TGATTTTTGCATTTAAACTGTGTATTATATGCTAAACTGAATTGTTTAAAATAGAACTGTCTTGACATTTAAACAATGTACTTATGTTAAACTTAATTGCTCGAAATAGAACTGTTTTGACATCTGAACTGTATACTTTTGCTCAACTGAATTATCTGAAATGAAGCTGTTATGGCATTTAACTCAGTGTATTGCCCAGTCGGCTATGGCTGTAGAATACACCGACTGCACCTCTGCAGAGGGGTTAAAAAAAAAAAGCCCAATGAGTGTCCTGGATGTGACACTAAACAATCTGATGGTGAGGTTCCAGTGATGTTGGGGCTTTGGGGAATGCAGAGCACCCCTTCATTGCCATTGCTCCCAGGTTCACTCTGGCCCGGAATGGTAGCACCTGATAGGGCCCTATCTATGGGTTAAATAGAACTAATGGCATACTTATGCTAAACTGAATTGTTCGACTAAACTGAATAGCTTGAAATAGAAATGTTTTTTACAATTAAACCGTACTTACATCTACACTGCGTGCTTATGCTAAACTGAATTGTTTGAAATGTAACTGTTTTTGGCATTGAAAATGTACTGATTTGTTTAATGTAGAACTGTTTTGACATTTAACTGTGTGCAAACAAAACCTGTACTTATACTAAACTGAATAATCTGAATTAGAACTGTTTGACTAAAAAATAAACAGTGTACTTACATTTAAACTGCGTGCTTATGCTAAACTGAATTATTTGAAATGGAACTGTTTTTTGACATTGAAACTGTATTTACAGTAAACTGAATTGTTTAACATACAACTGCTTTGTCATTTAACTGTGTATAAAGAAAATCTGTACTTATACTAATCTAAATTAGCTGAATTAGAACTTCTTGACAAAACTGAATAGCTTGAAATAGAAATGTTTTTCACAATTAAACTGTACTTACATTTAACCTGCGTACTTATGCAAAACTGAATTGTTTGAAATAGAACTATTTTCATAAAAATGGATTGTTCATTAAATAACCTACAAAGGTTGATATGGCATAAAACCAAAACAGCCGACACAGAGGCGATGTTATTGACGTATGTGTCGAAACCATGTGAAAGAGGAGACAAACAATGAGCGCTAATACAATTAGAGCCGCAATTACATGTAGCAAAGAGGCCGTGGCAGTACCAACTTGCTTAGTACAAAAGGACCACCTATTGCCTTACTAGCTTGGGTTTTGGGTTGAATGTCGCACCAAAATCATGACGGCAATGCTCAAGACTCTACTGACCCAGGAAGAGACCATTGAAAAGGCCCCAAATTGATCATATCCCGGTAGATGAGTTGGTTATGCAAGCAAAAGAGGTAAGGTGCTATTTCGAAAAATATGGCCAAACCTTCGGAATCACTAGATGAAGGAAAGCTGTTATGTTACGTGGGTTTAATACACAACGATGACTTTGGATAAACGAAATGAAGACAGGGACTTCAGAGATGACATATTTATTATGTGACAGCCACAGGAAGTGACCATATAAAGGGCAGATGATCGGCCTTTGTTTAAAGGGATCAGCATAAGGGGAACAACTATACTATATATTACAACAAAAGCACTTGGGCTCAAGTTGCAGAAAATATAGAAACTGGAAAGATAATGTTCCGGGGGAGTAATTAGATTCCACCTTTGGCGATAAACTGAGTTTTTCTCGACCTGCGGGAAACTTGTTGATCACTACCCTGTAGCTGGATGCAATTATTTAAAGAGAGAAGGGGAGAAGATAAGATGGGATGACCGAGTGAGTGATGGAACACTGAAGATGATGAAAGATATTATCAAAGAGGCCAAGAGAGAAGACTCGGTGAGAGGAAAGTGGTACGTACTGAAAGTGGACGAGGGTATTGTTTGGTGCGATGTAAGTAGCATATCAACGGTTGTTGTATTCGAGGTGGAAGGTGTCAGGGTAGAGGATGCTGGTTGGTTGAGGAAGAAAACTGGTGCTGACCGCATAAATGTAGCAGAATTGGAGGTGTTGGTGAAAGGCGTCAACTTGGCGTTGAAGTGGGAGCTGAGGAACATAGACGTGAAGACGGGATCGGTAACGGTATTGGCATAGGTTGAATCCACAATTACGAAGAAGAACAGGATACGGACTAAAGGAGGAACGGGATGTGATACGAGAGTTCAACTTACAAGTCAGGGTCAGCCTTGTGACCTCGGAGGCTAATAAGGCTGATGCTCTCACGAGGGTGAGGAAGGTCTGGTTGAAGGTTCTCATTGATACAGACGATGGATATGTCATGTGCAGTCTTGCAGAGGAACATGTTAAGGCACTGCCTCAAATGCTCCAAATGGATGTGGAGAGGATGCTATTTTTGCCAAAAAAGGTGGACCCAACCATCTCCAGAGAAGTTGTGCGTAAAGTAGTGCGAGCGTGCTTGCGATACCAATGGATTGATCTAGCGTCAAGTACGCATGAGGCCGGTGAAATTCATTTTAAAAATAATTGGGCAAGTCTAGCAGCTGACATCACACATTACCGGAATACTGTGTATCTGTCGACACAAATGTGATCAACAAAAAGAGTGATGTTCAGGAGAAATTAAACTTCCCGGATGTTGGTTCAATAACTGCCTCATGGATTCCATCCGGGGAAGTATACTTTTATAAAATGACACCTATTAGTCATTTCGGAATTTAAAAAAAAGCATTCGGCGATGGACGAAGAGAAGAATCCAGTCCAGGAAAAGTGACAAAAAAAAAAAACACATAAATAAAACAATTATTGTTAAATTAGGAAAATTTGAAACCATTTTACTGTGAAAAAAAAAGAGCTCCGGCTTGTTTACGAATTGAATATGTATAAACAGAATTTGGCAATGAATAACCAACGAGGATTATTATGTCGTCAAACACACCCAACCAACTAAATTTGGCTTCATGCCACACTTTTCTTTGGAAAATAATTTAGAAAATAAAAAATGAAATCATGCTTTTAATATCGGTGATATGACTTCCTATTCTAATGGCGCTCTTTAAACAGTAAGGTAGAAAAATCCACTGTATCATAAAAAGAAGAAAAATTACAAAGGATGCCAATGCGAACGACATCGCCTCGAGCAGTGATTAGATTATCACAGTAAATCCTCATCCATCCCATCTTTTACAGATTGAAAACCCGATAATATTTACACATTGGATCATCTTGTAAGTATCCGGATTATTATTTTTCTAATTAATTAAACAAAAAGTAACAATTTCAGTTTTTTTTTTCTTTATTGACGTTTCTTATTCGATTGTACTCAAATTTTAAACATTTATTTTTTTCAGCTGTTTGTTTTTTTTTTGTATAATATTTATGTTGATTAATTTGATGATTCATTTCTTGTCGATGAATTGTTCATTCAGATTTTAAACTTGGCTTGTTATTTTCTTATTGTGTGCAATGTTCTTTATTTACACCGTGTTGATAAATTAGAAACACAACTAAAAGAAAATTATCTGAAAGGAATTTCTTTCTTGTAGTTGTAAATAAAATTAACTATTTCTGATTAACTCATCTTTATTTCATATTTTTAAAAATGTTTTGGTACATTTTTTGAATGGTATTTGTTGTGAGAATCGGGCCTCCGTACATACAAACTGCATAACATTACATTTACAAAAGCAATCTTTAAAAATCTATACTGTATTAATCATATCGATGAATAATTTAAGAAAATTAAAATTTTGTTTCGTGAACCACCTTGATTTTGTTGGAAAATCTATTTTAAAAAATATATATATCATTTATTTTCTCTGAAAGAGGAAACTAGTGAAGTGGGTCTGGAGATTCAATTGACTATTTTATTTATAATACCAAACATGACCATGACTTTCTCTCCATGTTTAAAATCTAAATTTACAATATAAATCTAATGTAAAACTGTCCCTCGACTTGGTGTCTATTTAGACAAATATATCACATTTTACAATGTAAGTTAAATATAAAATTGGATCATAGATTTGTTTATGTGTTTTTATTTAAGACCGTTTTCGTTAGTCCGTAAAGTACGGAAGCCTAATAAAACAAAAATGATAAAGCGCATTTTCTTTGCCACTGGGAATTCAGTTTGTCCTGCGATGAAAACTATAAAGCCATGTTACGTACTTATTTAAAGAGATGGTCCCAAATAAAATGCGCTGCTATCACAGAAGAATATCATTCGAGCGAAAGTTGTTTTATTGCAAAATAACATTATTAGTAGACCAAATTTGTTGGCAACCTTAGTCGAGGGTGACCAGAAGGCTCCCTTTTCAATTGCTACTACACCGAGGTGTAGGTGAGGGAGCTACTCCATTCCTTGGATTGCTCCACTTTAACCTTGTTCCTTACTTTATAATGTTGAGTGATAAGCAAGGCGGCAGCAAGTAACACTTTTTGAGTCTTTAATATGACTCAACCTGGGATTGAACCCCAGTCTTCTGGACCATTGGCGAACACTCTACTCATTAGGCCAATGGCCCAGTAAGAGACCAAAAGTTCGTCAATATTCTTTTTAAGAAGTACTAACGTGTGTGTGTATTGCGGGATCAAGAAATACGTCAATCCCATAAACTATATAAAAAAAGGATTGACGACCAACTAAGCAAGGATGACAAAGACAAAAGAGTTAATTCAAAAAGTTAAGTTTTTATTTGGTGAATCAGTAACAACAAAATTAGTTGTTGGTCCACTCGGGAACCAGGCTGTCGTCAGTCATTGTGCGCAACCGGTCTATTGCAGGTCTGGAAATGCAGATGCTGGTTCACTGGAGCTGGTCTGCAGGTTGTTTGGTGGTGCAGGAACAGTTTGCTGGGTGATGCTGGAACAAGTGCAGCAGTTGATGAAGCCAAAACTGGTCTGCAGTTGTCTACGGCTTGGTGATGCTGGAGAAGATGCCAATGGTTTGGCTGCAAGTGAAGCTGACTGCTGTGTTGTTGTCTCAATGTATCTGCCTAGAGATGTTGTGAGGAGACCAAAAGTGAATCTCGGAAGACTTTCTGAAGTTATTTCTTAGAAGAACTGTTGATGTGACGTTCTGAGAGTAGTCCTAAGAAGAGCAGTTTGAATGAGAAGGCAATGGTGACTTTTTTTTTTTTTGTTCTTGCATTGTCTACTGGCTGGAGTCAACACATTAGCCATTGGGTTGGCCTAGAGCTGTGCATCTACAGCAGCTGCTGCTACTAAGACCTTGGTTGGAGTGCAATGATCAGAGGATGTACATATACCTTCCTCAGCCGGAATGTGTCTTTGGGTTGTTGACTGCTGTGTTTATATGGAGCTAGCCGCTGCTTCTCTTGTGGTTTTTGTTGAGGGAATTTTGTATTACCAAAAGCCAGAAGTCCCTGTTTCAATGCTAGTAATAATAGGGCATCTCATTATACTAATACTTTTAAATACTACTTGCTTTATTTTGCCTTTTACAAGTAGCGTTCTGTTTGTTCTACAGAATTACTTTTATGGTAAATAGCTTTCATATTTGGGAAAGGAAAATTCCACTCAATATGTAAGCATGACGTTGTTAGCTGACATCATTGATTAATTTGTATTTTTTTAAATCAAGGTTTTTCTTGTTTGAATAGCCAGTATACTACGATGTGTGTGTGTAGCGCATATCAGCAGACATTATGTTTGACTGCTAACTGAGTATGTGGATGTATGTGGGGGTGGAGATATGTGAAATCTAATCAAGGTGGTTCTAAAAGAAAGTGAACAAACAGAAAAATGGTCAGGCTTATTTTCTCAACATCCATGAATATTTTTTGGGGTGTGTGAAATTGCAGTTGACTGGTGTGTTGTCATGGTAACTAGATGGAAATTTGGTTGGATGTTCACATGTCCATATAGCTGCCAGTGTGTGTTTCATAGTTATTAGAGGGAACTTTTGTCAAATGTTCACATGTCTGGTTACTGGCCATGTTTGTACATTGCTACAAAAAGAATGAATAAATAGATTTGGTCACATGATTGGCTCCAAACAAAAGTTTCCAAGTTTGCAGGGGAATGTACTCCAACAGGAGATTCAGTTGAAGTTCAACTGCGCAGATGTAAGTGAAACTACATCATGACTGAACTGTCCAATCAGATTCCTTAAACAATTTATTTAATTTTGAATCCTAATTTTTTATTGATTTGTCAAAAGTTTTCCTTTTAGTCATTCTGATTCGATTTATGTGTGGGGTGTTTCTTACTTATATGTGCCCAGTTGAATGGGGCTGTAGAATACATCAACTGTTTCTCAGCAGAGAAGTAAGACCCCCACCTATAAGTGTCCTGGATATGACACTAAATAATCTGATTGTGAGATTCCAGTAATGCTGGAGCTTTAGGGAATGTAGAGTACCCATTCATTGCCATCGTTCCCAGGTCTACTCTGGCCTGGAGTGGTAGCACCTGATAGGGTCCTATCTATAGGTTGAATAGAACGAAACTGTGTACTTATTTTAAACTGAATTGTTTGAAATAGAACTGTTTATATGTATAAAAATGGATTTGGCATTAATAACCTACAATGGTTCATGTGCCATAAAACTAAAACAAACCTTTCTAATTTGTGCTCCATCTATCGGTTGTAAAATATTACTCCCAGATCCACTCACGCTTAAAGTGGTAGTACCTGTTGGAATCCCATCTATTAGTGAAATAGATGGCAATCGATGGTTATATCACACTCCCCTGAAGCCTCACCATCATACATCGTTTAGTGTCGTACCAAAATCAATCAATAGATCTAAATGGGAGATAGATGAGTGTGCATCAAAATATGAACTTTAATTTTTGGCACAACTCAAACTCGAGCTAAGATTGATTATTTCAAGAGACATTTTCTCATGTTGTTGGAACTATAATACCAAACAGTGACGATACACCTTGTATATTTATTTTTGTTGCTGTAAAAGAGATGTTTGAGATAAAAAAAAAATTTTTATTCTCTTCATGTAGAGAAATTTACCTGTAATTGCTTAATTAATTTGGCTAGCAGGAGTACTACAAGGGGACACGCTTGCCCCATACCTCTTTATTATCTGTCTAGACTACGTACTTTGGACATCGATCGATAACATTAGGGAAAACAGCTTCATGCTGACAAAGAAAAGGAGCAGAAGGTACCCTGCAAAAACAATTACCAACGCCGACGACATGGCGCTACAGGCCAATACCCCCAACCAAGCCGAAACACTACTGCATAGTTTGGAACAAGCCGCTGCAGGCATTGGACTCCATGTTAAAGCACACAAAACTGAATTTATGTGCTTTAATCAGAAAGGCGACATCTCCACACTAGACGGAACCTCCCTGAAACTGGTTGACAAATTCACCTACCTAGGAAGCTGCGTCTCATCAACTGAAAAAGACATCAACACACGGCTAATGAAGGCATGGACAGCTATCGATAGGCTTTCAATCATATGGAAATCAAACCTGACCGATAAAATGAAACGCAGTTTCTTCCAGGCTGCGGTCGTGTCAATACTGCTATATGGATGCACTACTTGGACGCTGACTCAACGGTTTGAGAAGAAGCTAGACGGCAATTATACAAGAATGTCGCGAGCAATATTGAACAAGTCCTGGCAGCAACACCCCACGAGGAGCCAACTATACGGTCACCTACCACCTATCACCAAAACTATACAAACTAGATGAACCAGACATGCCGGACACTGCTGGAGAAGCAAGGACGAGATCGTAAGTGATGTACTCCTGTGGACCCCCGCATATGGCCAATCAAAAGCCGGACAACCAGCTCGAACATTCATACAGCAGCTGTGTGATGATAGGGGATGTAACCCTGAAGACCTGCCAGAGGCGATGAATGATAGGGAGACGTGGAGAAAGAGGGTCTGGGATATCCGTGCTAGCCGCACGACATGATGATGAATTTGGCTATTGGCTATTATAGTTTGGTTATTATCACATCATGTAAATCTTGCATCTTTATTGACATTGCTGTGGCTGCTACTGCTTAGCGATTGTTTGATATCTCTCTGAAGTTGTTGCTGCTGCTTAGTATTTTTTTTAAATCTCTTTGAAGGCTGCTGTAGGTCCCTGATTTTTCAGTATCTCTTGAAATTGGCTACTGACAGGGTCCATTTCCTTCTGACTACTTGGTCAAATCAGCCTCTTTATATACAGTTAGACTGACTTGGATCATTTCAGAAATTGATTTGCTTGAAAGTCACCTAATAAGGATTAGTGAATATTTTTATTACCTTTTTATATTTTTCTCTAGCGTTCATTTTGGAATTGAATTCGTGGAGCTGTTCAAGATTTTGGTTTGTCTTTGCCATTTGAACAATGGCTGTCAAGATGAACTCTTACGATTTAGTTAATTTTTTTTTCAATTACCATTCTCTAACTTTCTTCTTGGAATGTTTTCATTTTATTTTTTTGTAAAATCTTTTTTTCCTTTCTCAATTTAAGAAAATATTTGAAGTCATTCACTTACATCACAATTGCCTTTCATCATGAAGTTACAGAATCAATCAAAAGACAGAAGGACAAAACTGACAAGATTTCAGAAACCTGTTTTTCTTTATGCATAATCACCTATTATTAACAAGCGAGTGTCATTAGTTTGCTTGGTTTTTTTTTATAAATACCTTAAATATTTCTAACCCTGTAAACAGTATTTAGAATATACTAATTGTATCCATTTAAATTCACACTGACCTTAAGTAATTGTTCTTGTTAAAATCCCATCTATCGTTTAAAAAATTGGAAAATTATTTGTATTCAATTTTACTATGTGCAAAAAAAACACTCAAAGTAAACAAAAAATGTAAATATAAACATATTATGAATTCCATTCCCTAGCCTCTAAACATAGAATTCAATTCCCTAGCCTCTAAACATAGAATTCAATTCCCTAACCTCTAAACATAGAATTCAATTCCCTAACCCCTAAACATAGAATTCAATTCCCTAACCTCTAAATATAGAATAACCCTTGAAAGGTTGTCCTGTTTAAATCAATCGCTTAATCAACATTTAGATATGTTAAAAAAATGAAAGATAATTCAATTCTTCACTCAAATTTAAGTCAGACCAATTTTCCATGATATTTTTGTTATATTCATGTATGATTATGAAGAGAGGGCTATCCTAACGAGGACAATGCTATATCAGTCACCGTTTGTGGTGATAGGGATATGTATAATAAGCCAGAGTTAACTGCTAAGGAAAAGTCTATTCATAAATCTATAGAAAAGCAATTTATATTGAATCCATTCAAAGAAACGGTTGATAGTTAAGGTTGTACACAAGCAAAAAAAAAAGGAGTTTGCTGTTCAGAGAATAGGCTTACTTACTTCAAGTTGCTATATTAGGAACGATTGTCTTGGCGTGTATCTTATAGCAGTTTTTTTGCTTACATGTTTGTTGGATGGCTCAACATTCTTTTTGGTAGTACGAGTAATGTGGACACACATTCCTCATAATCTCATTGAAGATAGAGCTGTAAAGTCAATATGTGACACAAGACAAATTTTCTATGATAAAATATGAAGTTATAAAATATAGAGGAGGTATTTCTTAAACATTATAGTCTGCATTCTAATAAAAAGAATTAGCGTATGAAACCTATTGAAATATTTGCTTTAATCTTTATTTTTCATTGTTATATCGTATTAACATTTTGATTTATTATTTTTACAGGTATTCCTGCATAATTTGACAAGTTTCAGTTGACCATCATCCTGAAATAAAGAAAATATGGAAAATGACACAGAAACAAAAAGTTATCCTGAAACTTATGGATGTAATTTGTCAGATAATTCAATTTTAAAAAGACACATAAAAATCCACCCTGAGAAGAAACCATATTCTTGTGAAGTGTGTGAATTTTCCTTTTCATGCAAATCAAAGTTGGACCGACATATTCGAACTCACACTGGAGAAAAACCATATTCTTGTGAAGAGTGTGACTCTTCTTTTACATATAAGTCCAATTTGTTGGTTCATATGCAAACACATACTGGAGAGAAACTATATTCTTGTGAAGTGTGTGGCTCTTCCTTTACACGGAATTCAAGTTTGGTGGTACATGTGCGAAAACACACTGGAGAAAAACCATATTCTTGTGAAGAGTGTGGTGTGTCCTTTTCAGATCAGTCAACTTTGAGAGTGCATAGAAGAACACATACTGGAGAGAAACCATATTCTTGTACAGTGTGTGGCTCTTCATTTTCACGTAAGACAATTTTGGTAAATCATATGCGAATACACACTGGAGAGAGGCCATATTCTTGTGAACTATGTGGTGCTGCTTTTTCACTGAAGTCAACTTTAAAACAGCATGTGCGAACACACACTGGAGAGAAACTACATTCTTGTGAAGTATGTGCTTCTTCTTTTGCACAGAAATCACATTTGGTTGAACATATCCGAATACACACTGGAGAGAAACCATATTCTTGTGAAGTGTGTAGCTCTTCATTTTCAACCAAGTCACATTTGGTAAATCATATGCGGACACATACTGGAGAGAAACCATATTCTTGTGATGTATGTAATTCTGCCTTTTCTGAAAAGTCAACTTTGACACAACATAAGCGAACTCATACTGGTGAGAAACCATTTTCTTGTGAACTTTGTGGCTCTTCCTTTTCCTTTAAGTCAAATGTGAGGCGACACATGCGAACACACACTGGAGAGAGACCATATTCTTGTGAAGTCTGTGGCTCTTCTTTTGCAAGAAAATTACCTTTGATGAAACATATGCGAATACATATCTAAGAGAAACTATATTCTTGTGATAGATATTTGGCTATTTCACCCATGAACTTATATGAATGTACTCTATCAAGAGAAAAAAACATATTTATAGATTTGTATGTTCAAACCCAACTTTTTTTGGATATCTCATATTAGTTGATTATCATTTACTTATTACCCTCTGAAGAAGGACAGGGAGGACAGAGTGTAATACACCCCTTTGTGGCTGCCCCCCGAATATATGAACTTCTTTAAACCAATACTATTCCTAGCCAGTGATTCATCTAGTGGGTCCGCCAGGGTATTTCACATTTCTTTACGGCCACAAAAGAAATACAACTAAAAGAGTGGGAGACAAAAAAGAACAAACGAACAATATGGGCTTATGTTAGCTCCAAGCGCAAGAAAGGTAGTTTTGTGACACTGCATTCCCCATGCATCTGTAGACTAACATGGGCATGTATTTTGTGCAAAACTTCTACAAAAAGACACCAACAATCCTGACATCTTCTCGCATTGGTTAGCCCGGCCTCTGTGTAGCTCATCAGGTTTTAGCAGTCGCCTTTCTGACTTCTGTTGACTCTGACATTCTCTGGAATGTCCACTCAAAGCCGACCGCTCTCCTCTCCTCGCCGTTGCCGACTGCCTCTCTGCATCTCCCTTCGCCAACTGACCCTCTCTGGGTTCCTTTGCCAACTCACTCTCTGGCCTATCTTAGACCTGTCTTTCCTCCTCCACTTCTGGTCTCATCAGAGATCTCAAGCTCAGGCCTTTGTTTGGTTTTGCACCAAAACAGAAAAAGAAATCGTCTTCCTGGCGTACCACCCACATAGTGTCACAAGAGGCCAAAACTCTATGAATATCAGCCAAGATGAGAACAGTAGTTAGAGAATTGTAAATAACTCCTCATCTTATAAATTTGGACAAAGAGTATTCTTTCTAGTTTGACAGAAGGCCAGGAGTATGAGATTCAAACTCACTAATAATTATATGCTGTACAAAAGCATGTATATTTGTAAATTTTCTTGTTATGCATTTTAAGTCAATTCATTTGGAAGAACTTTCATGAGAAATTAGTTGGGAGTCTCCATAGCATAGGGGCTGGACTGCAACATTATAGTGAGTTCAAACTCCAGTTGTGCAATTATATGACCCCTCCCACTTAGCCCACCCCAACCTGCTATGGGTTTAATAGTACCTGTCCTTTCCTTTTACAAGAATGACTTAGGCATTAAATAACCCATGAAGGTTGATATGCCATTAAAGAAAGAAACCAAACAAAACTAGAAATTAATTCTATTCTCTGTTGTGGCATATTTATTGTAATAACTTATCATTTTTTTAAAAAACTAATTGTATTTTTTACTTTTCATAAGGAAATACAATTTTTACTGCCATACACATCTATTTATTTCATCTAATTCAGAATTGATTTTGTCAAAATCGTTGAGTTTGGTAGATATAACGTCAGCTGTCAGTCGCATAACAAGTTGAGTTAAAGATCAGACCTTAGAGGAAGAAAAGATTTATGGTCAGTGGGGCATTACACTGAGCACATATGGATAAGTCCATTCCATACACAGTGATTGGTTGCTAGCCCGGGAATGGACATATTGGTGTGTATATATATATATACTGGCTTGTTTCAGTAATGGCATGGGATCTGTATTGAGTTACAGCCCGTTTTATTTTTTTCTGCCAACTGGATGCTAGTTGGGACTGCTGGGTCAGTAAGTGTTATTATTATTGTTATTATTCTGCACATTAGAGCAGTGACTTCTACAGATTTTTACTCTTGAAAATTCCAGGTCCAGCTACGATTGACACATTTGTATTATTTATTGATGTTAAAAAGTAGAATTTTTATTGTCAAAATAAAAGTCTAAAATTATTTCTGTTGTTGCATTCATCTTCATCTATTGCCATTCTTTGATTCTTTCTTCATTTTCTTTACACTTGAAAATATTCCTGACAAATACAGTCATTTAATAAATCAATAAAATAGGCAAAAGATTCATTATCATTAAAAAGAATCCAAAAATATTTGACAAATCTTAATTGCTTTTTTCTATATCACATTTATTTTTGTATTGTTTTCTTTAGGAGATAAATTTTGATATCTGAAAAATTTATTGCTTTTAAAGAACAATACTATTTTAAAACATCAAAGATTTATATATATTTTACTGATGATTAGATTTGTAAATTCATTTTTAATATTGTTAAAATGGGACCCAAGTAATTACAACTATATAAGTGTAAAAGAAAGAATATTTTATACAAAACCTGCTGAATATACTCATTTAATAAATGACTTTTACATCTAAAAAAGAACAGGTATTCATTACCCAATAAAAAAGAACAGGTATTCATTACCCAATATTTGGTTTTGAAGCATTGAAGGTTCCTAACCATAACTTTAATCCAAAGTGTCTCCCCCGCATGGCCTATACCTAAACAAATGCTATTAAGATAATAAAGTTTTTACTTCACATATAGTTTACTATTTATGACACCTGTATATATAGTCATCGTCGAGGGCAATCAGAAGGTACCCTTTTTGATAGCTACTACACCGAGGTGTAGGGGAGTGTGTTACTCCTTTCCCTGGATTGCTCCACTTTACCCTTGATACATACCTTATATTGCTGAGTGTTAAGCAAAAATGTATCAAGTACCATTTTTAAAGTCTTAGGTATGACGCGACCTGGGATTGAACCCAGATAAATCGATAACAAAGTTGCATAAAAAGTTTATCTTGTTTAGGCTACATCAAGATCTAGACTACATTATTTATGGTATAGCATTGATTTTGTTTTATAGTAGTTTTAAAAATACAAATAAGTGTTTAAATGTTGAAATATTTTTGTTTGCCAACATAACCAAAAGTTTGGGGATTCATCGCATGCAATAAAATCCCCTTTTTTGTTGTTTATTATATGAAGTCATTCTTTACTTCACTATAAACAATATGTCTTTAATTTCCATGTAATGAGTTCTGTAATATTTAATTGGGTTCCAAAGTAAAAAGATTTACGTATGAATTTTAACATTATTATTCCTTCTGCTCAGATTGATAATAGTTTTCGCTTTGTGGATTTTTTCAAGCAGAAATAATTTTTTTTTTTTTTTTTTTAGATATGTATATATATATTTACATTATCAATGAAGCTTGAATGGGTGCATTTTCTATAAATGCTTTTTATTTTGGTTGATTGATTTTGATGTCATCTAACCTGTCTAGGGTTATTTTTTGCCTAAAGGTTAGGTAATTGCATATATTTATATTTACATTTTTTGAGTAGTTTAAGAGTTGTTGCACACAGTTATATGATATCAAGTATTCCTATCTAATACAAATAATAATTGGCATATATTTGTATGATTTCAAGTATTCCTATCCAATATTAATAATTTTCAAACATCTATTTGACCCATAAATGGAACTTTAACATATACTACCACTCTGGATTAGAGTTGATCTGGGAGTAATGGCCATGAAGGGGTACTCCACACTCCCCAGAGCTTCAAAATTGGAGCCTCACCATCAGATGCTGTTTAGTGTCAAACCCAAAACAATCCATTTTTTGTATGTGGAGGGGGTCTGTTTTTTTTTTTCTGGTTACAGAGTAAAGAATTCATACAATTTAATGAATAATTATTCAATTGAAAATTGGATAATGTGGAGAGCAACCCGCAAAAAAAATATGGATTTTTCATTTGTTAATACATCTTTTAATTCAATATATCATTCATATTTTGGCAAAATAATTTTAATTTGAAAATCAAGGTAGACAGTGAAATGCACCCCTTGTATTTTTGAGTGTAGAAAGTTTTTTTTATTTTTACTCTAATTCCTACTTCTTTTGACCAATCTGAACACTTCATTTTTATTTAAAATTGATTGTTTAACTTCAGATGTTTTCATCTGGGAATCCACATATGTCATAAAGCAGTCATCTGTCATTTTGATTTAGCTGTTATAGTATGATAATCACTCGCTGTTAGGACAGATTTTTTGGTCAAAAAGTATCATTTGTCTTACATTTTTTCCGTCCACAATTGCAATTGGTCATGCCAAGAATATGAAATGTTACAGCCATTTGATTGCATTTTTTATTTGAAAGAAACTTTTACAGTGAATTGAATCAATACTATATGTTCTCAGATCTCTTTTTGACATTTATCAGTGATTGAAACATGACAAATCAACTGGGAAAATTTTGGGGGAACCATTTAGAATTAGTAGGTGATATTTTATAGGCCTTCACTAAAAGCAAAGAAGAGTGTTATATGTTCATTAAAAAAATCATAAATTTCCATGATAGTAGATAGATTAATGAGTGTTAGAAAATTAGAATTTACTATGAAATCATTCACTTTGTTATGAGAGTAGAAAATATTTCTTTTTTTTAAAATCTTTTTACCATGGTATCAAAATACATTTAGTTTAAAGATTAAATTGTTTCTTATATTAATATCAATTCTAAATACTTACAAATAAAAATATAGATATACTTTTTGGGTTGGTTGTTTTACAGCATATCAACGCTTGCAGGTTATTTAATGCCAAATCCTGTTATATATATGGATTGTTTTAAATAATGTTTACCTACAAACTATTTGTTTTTATTTATATATATATATATATATATATATATATATATATATATATATATATAAACAAATAGTTTGTAGGTAAACATTATTTAAAACAATCCAGTGGCCATTTGTTTGCACACAGTTAAATGGCTTCAAGTATTGCTATTTAACACTAGTAATTTTATTCAATATAAATGATTCCAAGTGTAGTAAGTGATAGAAAAGTTTTATTTGACTTATTGATAGGACCCTAACAGGTACTGCCACTCTGAGTTAGAGAGGACCTTGAAGTAATGGCAATAAAGATGTATTCTATGTTCCCCAAAACTCCAGGATCGAAGATGCAGTGTAGTGTCATTTACAAGATACTTGTTGAGGTGGGTTTTTTTTACTCCTCTGCAGAGATACAGTTGGTGTATTTTATGGCTTCAGCCGACTGGGCTGATAATTTTTTTAAAACAATCAGCAAAGTTTTTGTATTTAACGTTCATTTCAATAAAAAAATATATACTTTTTCATTTTCAGTGTTTAATGAAAGCATGACACTTCATTTGCATGTCAAACAAACATAGTAAAGAAGTATAAAACAGGAATTTTAGATGTTCATTAAACTTTATTCAAATACAAAAAATTGTATATTTTTACTTCTAAAATCCTAAAAGTAATTCTTTGGTGTTTGTATGAAGGATTTTTGAAGCACACAGTGTGCAAAAAACAAACTCTGAAACAACTACACAAAAAATGTAAATATGAACATACGGTGAACATGATTCCCTAACCTCTAGGCATAAAATCACCCAAGAGGGGTTGACATACCATTAAAATCAATCTAATCATCTTTGTTAAACAGTTTTAAAATAAATAAAGAAAATGGCAACTGATTAGACATTATGAATTTTTTTTATAAATGTTGGGGTTACAAAATCTTTCTTGAAGTTGCTCACAATTTGAAGTTTTGTTTATAAGACGAACAAAAAAGGATTGATAATTAAGATATTCAGTTGTTTGAACCAAGTAGACTGATCAAGACAGCAAAGCGGAGGAAGTTGAGTTCAGGTTTAACCAGGGAATATTAAATCATAAATTCTTTTCTTTGTATTGGTGATTTTGAGTAGGAAATCTCTGATTGAGATTGGATATGGCTAATAGAATTCATGTTATTCATTGATTGTTTGGAAACGATGATAAGGAAAATTTAAGGTTCCCTGAAAGGCAAGAAACTGTACTTACGCTAAACTGAATTGTTTGAAATAGAACTGTTTATATGTATAAAAGCTGAAAGTCTTTTTTAACAGTGTTTCCTTGGATATGGTCACTCATGTTATACACAAGTGAATGGTTGCAAGAGACAATGGACGAAAGGAATGGATTTAATTTTTATTTTTAAATAGATAAAATTTGGTATGTCAGAATCGATACAGGCTCTCTTCTTCCACCAGGTATGGGTCAGGAGGTGAGCGGGTGTTAGTCGTTCTTCATTGCCCTTTTTCTTCTACCAGATACGGGTCAGGAGGTGAATGGATGTAAGTCATTTTTGGGCAGCTGATTTGTTTATTTGTGGCGCGGTGTGTGACATAGGTCTTGGTCTAGTGTTGGAACGCGGGAACTTGATCGGTAGAGCATCAGCTTTCTTTAATCTTGTCCGAAATGCAACGCGTGGCGGTTCTCTCTCTCTCTAGTCCCCTGGAGTCAATTGCCTTTTTTGAACTTTTGTCGACCGTTTTATAGCCACGTTTGGGATTGAATCGGCTCTGAAAAATTTTGGAAGGGAAAGTTCATGATTGGTTGAAAAAAAGGACGTTTATAATTGTAAATTTATTTTTACATTTCAACCGGATGGATGTGCGGAGCCTACTTATGCAGCGATGTGTTTTATTCGGTTTGGTTTCGGCCATCATCCAGACAACATCCGGTTAATGTTAAATTTTCAACTGAAATGTACGCTCGTGGTGTTTTTATTTGTTTGTTTATTTATTCATTTTGCTGGTGAGTTGGTTGGAAATGGATTTGTAAATCAGAAGAGATTTTTGTATATAACACTCAGTAGGGAGAGCTCGAAACCGAACGATTTCGGTGGGAAGATGAAACTGAAAAAAGTCGGTTTTTCGGTTAAACCACTCATTTCTATATATTGTTATCCATGTAATACAAAATTTCATCAGCTAAGTCGGCTGGGGATGTAGAATACACCAATTGCATCACTGCAGCGGGCTAAAACCCTTCCCCAACAAGTGTCATGGATATGGCATTAAACAATCTGATAAGGAGGCTCTAGTAATGCTGGAGCTTTGGGTGATGTAGAGTACCCCTTCATTACCATCGCTCCCTGGTCCACCCTGGCCCAGTGGTCACACCTGAAAGGTTCCTGTCTATGGGCTTGTGGGGTTTGAGGCTTGAAGGTCACGGGCAAAGGGCAAGGCTGTGTTGCCGTTCGATATCTGACATTTTATTCTACCCCAACGCTGGTTAGTTGGTGTAATGCCTTGCCCAAGAAAGTCCCCAAAAAATTATACTAAAGAAAAGATAGAAACAGATAAGAGACGAAGACGTTTCTTTTATACGTTCCTTTATTTACTGGGTTCAGCAACCATTCCATGAATGAGGGAGTTTTTCCTGAATACATTGAAATGGTTGAATCCCCCATTTAAGGTGTCAAGATACGTTAATCGTTTCATGTATGTATTTGTCCGCATTTAATATTTCGAGCTTCCATAAGGGTTAGTTTTCTTTTGGAAGTTTGTCAAAGTCCGGTAAGGGTTATTTTATAGTTCATTTGTGGGTCTTTTATATTTCAGCATAATGCTGACCGAGAGAGAGCTGCTACTGGGTGAAAGGGACTAACCGACGCTACGTCCAAAGACGTATGCGTGGTGCCCAAACACCAGACAGCAAAATGGTGTTGTTGGTTCGACGGAAACTGCCTGAAAGAGAAAGAATGCTTGGTCCCCTTTGTCAAGAGGAAATGCCTTTTTTCTTTTACGCATGCGTCATCTCCTTTTCCTGTTAGGGACCTCTGGGAGTCTCTGCAAATTTAATAGTTTTCTTTTTCTTTTTTTTGTTTAATTTAAAATTTTGCATTTATTTATTCGTTCCCTACGGGCTAAATAGAACTATTTGACATTTAAACCGAGTGCAAACAAATGACTTACGCTAAATTGAATTGTTTGATCAATTTACTGTGTGTAAACAAATGACCGGCAGTGATACATAGCAAAATACTTGGAACCATTTAAGCATATTTACTTATGTTTACAAATCATATATACCTAATATATATATATATAAAGAGGATTTGGCATTAAATAACCTACAATGGTTGATATGCCATAAAACAAAATCAAACCAAACAAAAAATTTCATCAGAGAAATGTGAAAGATTTTGAAGTCTTTTCTTACTTTCTATAATTCTCGAGGAATACGAGTGACCTGGATATGAAACTAAACCATCCAATGGTGAGGCTCCAATTGAGGAGCATTGAGGAATGTGGAGTACCCGTTCATTGCCATTACTCCCAGGTCCACTCTATCGGAAATTTATCCTCTCAGATAAATTCGACTTTTAGCCTGCGTCTGAAAGAAAATGGGGAAGGGAAAAACAGGAAGAAAACACAAATGGTCTTGTTTGGTTATAACTCGAAAAAAATTATTTACAAGAACCACCCCGAGATGTGACTCTTCACGTAGTTGCTTATATATCCCATATGTAGGCGTCACAATATTCAAATTCTTGGCGCCAAGTAATAGAACACTACAAGAAAACAGTTACTCAAGTATGGATTTCTACAATCTGCAAAAAAAAAACAAAAAAAAACCTTATACAATGGAGAAAGAAAAAAGAAAACACTTCCTCAAACGTGTTTTTTACAAACAACCCGAGAGAAAGTTTGAACAAAGCAAAGTAAAGGATAAGGTTCAACTTTTCCATGTGAAGGTTTCAAACCTTTGTTAAGTTTCTTTCATCAGAAACATTAATGTTTTGTCTCTCTTTCTTTTCTTAAAGGCCCCAACACTCCACGTTCCTGAGTCGCTTTCGTCCGTGTAAACGCTTCAACCCTTTGTTATGGTTTTCTCGTCGGAAAGTATAATTTCTTTTTCTTGCTGTGTGTAGAGGCTTCAAATCTTTGTCTAGTTTCTCTCGCAAGAATCTATAATTTTCTTTTCTTAAGGATAGACTGAAATGCAGGTAGTAATGTTTTTGACCGTTTTCTGTTACTTCTTAAAATTCTTGTGTTTCTCTCCAGGAAGCAGGGCTGGAACACGGGCATAAAGAGTGTGGGAATTAATAAAGATAAGTAAAACGAAAATAAAACAAAATTAAATTAAAAATTTAATACAAAAACATGCAGAAACTCCCAGAAGCCCCGGACAGGAAAAGGGGAGACATATGCGCAAAGGAGTAACCCTCTCGGCAAAAGAAAGAAACCCGTTCTCTTTCAGCAGTGATCTGCGAAGTGACAACACCTAAATATTTCTTGCTACTGGTGGAAGGCGCCATGAGCCTGTCCCTAGACGATGCGCCTCTTTTACCAACGACCCACAACAAAAAAAAAAACACCAAATAACGGACTCGTCACAATCACAACTAAGACATCATATTAACAACTAAAGCTGAAAACACCGGATTTTGACACATCTCCCAAAAGCGTCTAACACGTTATTAACGCCTAGAATACCAAATTTTGACAATATACCCAAGAACGACTGACACATTTTAATACCTTAACAGGGAGACGTAACCATTTCCTTTGTATTCAGAAAGAATTTCCCTACCCACTGAATAGTTGTTGAACCCAGAAATAAAGATAAAACATAAAAGATATCTTCGTCTCTTCTCTTCCTGTCTTCTTTCATATAACTCCTTTACAGCTTTCATATCCAAGAAGTTTGTACCAGAAAGAAATTCATATTTTTGTTTGGTGCGTAAATTATAATTTGACCGTTAGCGTTGACGCATATTTTCACCCAAACAGGATGACTTATCCTATTCATCCCGAACCATTTTTCCGGGCAGCACCAATTTTGGGAAGGCCCGCCAAACACTCTCTTCCTCAGAACCTTTTCGAACGGGACAGACGTACTTACTGCCCACTTCCTTCATAGCAGCAGCATCACGACACCACGAAGAAATCCATCTAATTTAAGGACCTCTTGAGTCTATTCTCTTAGACCAAGGGTTCCCTGTTGAATATGAATTAGATGCATTCAATTCGCCACACACAGGAACCTTTGAGTCGCCTCCAGCTTTTGCTATGTTGACAGTGACGCGTAATTTCGCTCAGACATCCAGCTACTTCATCCCTGGGCAACATTTTCTGGAGATTTTCATGTTTCTCTCCTTTAACAACCAGGACCACACATTTATGGGTGACTACATCATTCTTGTCCTTAACCAGCAAACACGACCTTTGCTACACCTAATGATGTACATTTCGCTCAGGCATTTAGCTGCTAAAATTCCTTCTCTACTCCATAACTATTTCTTTCCTTCATTCCTACGAGACCTGCAGCATAGAGGTACCCTTTATTCACGCTGCTATGAAAAACTATCATAAAAACTTTTCGACATCTTGGTTCTTCTCTCCTTTATTTCCATCAACACATTTAGCGAGGAAACAACAACAACAACCACATCGGCGAATCAACAACAACAACAACAACAACAACAACAACCACATTAGCGAAAAAAACAAGAACATTGTGAATTCCTTGACACATTATTCCAGCTGAATAATAAACCTTTATTTCAAAGTTATTCAGGTTTTGGTTTTGTTTTGTTAGGGAAATTATTTGCGAGGAACACCTCCAAACTTTGTTGTATACATTCGACACATTTCGCAACATCCCCGACAAGTTGAACCAGCAAGATAACGTGGGGTAAGAATAGAATAACCCAGAATGGAGTCAGATAGCAAACAACAACAACATCAATAACCTTGAAACCCCATAAGAACTGCATGTTTGAAATACCCTTTTCTCCTGACTGCTTGAGGACATAATTTCACCTTGGCATATTTCGCATATGCTGGAATTAGGGCGTATACGCGAATTCAGTTTTTCGAAGTTGAACCACAAAGTCCGAAGAAAGTTCTCTTCCAGTCGACAGGCATCTTAGTAGGTGCACCTGTTCTCATTGCAGTTTCTCCCACGCATATGTCACATAGGCTGGGAAGTAAAAGAGAATTCAATTCAATAAAGTGTGTCCACTTTAGCTACAGCCATGGTAGGCACGAAAGCGGTATTTGTGAAAGCCATCCCACCAACTGGACGAGTGTGGCACAAGGCGTTTTTAAGGTGGGTCCAAGCACAGGGCCGTAGACCAGACGCACCCGGCATTCCCCAAAATGCCTCGGGCCCCGTCCAGCGATAAATCCAACCCCTCTGAGGAGCGTTAAAGCCTGGGAGGATGCCCGCACACCCGGCTTGATGTACGTCCAGTAACGAGACACACCCAACCAGATCCGTGCAGCTGGCACTACGGCCGGCCGAAGTGTGTCTCATCAACTGGATTCTGCTGATTGGTAAGCACGTAAACTCTCTCTCTCGCCAGGAAGTAAATGAAAAAACAGAAGGGGCCAGTCTCATGCGGTTGACCCGCATATGGAGTCAGCTACCAGAACCTTTTCCTTCAGCGTATTTTCGTACCAAGGTACGAAGTAAGGGCTTTTTGCCAGAGATTAAAAAGACATTCAAGCTAAAGAAAGGATGGGAGCAAACGTGTAATATAAATAAAAAAAAAAGAGACACGCAATGTACCATCCTGAAATGCAATAAATTTCCAATAACTCTGATCCAGAGACGTAGACTCTCCTTAGAGTCTAATCTGTAGCAGAAAGAAATAACAACATTCTTCTCGCTAAAAATCTATGGATCAAATAAAAATTTTAACCACTTTTTGTACTTGAAGCCATTTGATTGTGGGCAAACAAATGACTGATGTTAAATTGAATTATTTGTATTACATTGCAAAACTTGGAAGCATTTAGCTGTGTACCAATGAGTAACTAATGCTGAATGAAATAATTAGTGTTAGATAGTAATACTTGTAATCGTTTAGTTGCGTGCAAATAAATGAACTCTGGTTCGTTTAAAAATTGTCACCTACAAACTATTTGTTTACAAATCATATATATTTAATATATATACGTATAAACTGGACTTAGTATTAAATAACCTACAACGATTCATATGCTATAAAGCACAACCAATCAACCAACTTTATGAAATAAACACATCCGTAAACAATAATTATAAGTACCAACATCCAACAACACCATGAACTGGATTTCTCATAGGCGTTAAAAAATGCCGCTTTTTTCTTTTTAGGCTTCCATACTTTGGTGACCGAAAATTTCCAATATTCTAAGGAAAATGATTTATTTTCAGATTTGACTCTAAATAAATTTTATACCAAAATTACTGTTTATTTATTCATTTATTTATCTATTTTATTTTATTTTTTTCTATGACGATTATTTGTTTTTGTTTTTTATTTGATATTTTAAAATATTTTAACTGAATACTGTAAATTCTTCTTTGAAATATTTTTACGATATTTTTTCTTGCAGTAAATTTTTTTTTTAAATGAAAGAAATGCTTGGAAAAGAAAAATAATATTTTTTCTTGAAAATGAATAGACGAAATAAATGTTGAAAAATTATTTAAATTTTGATAAATCTAATTGATTCTGCTGTGTATTTTTTGTGCATCAAATTGTAAATTAAGTCGAAAACAAATGGAATTCAATAAAAATGTAAGTGAAATTATTTAGATTGCTTCTTATATTGTCAATTTTGTTTATTTTTAACTTAAGTCAGTTTTTTGTTTTACGTCGGTGGTTTTTATACAAGGGAATTATTTTGGATTGACACCGCTTCATTATTTCTTTGTCTTGTGACAAATTTTTTCCGCTAAAATAAGTTGCCTAATATTTTTTCCTTTTCTTTGTTGTGTTAATTTGTGAATTGAACGAATATTTGTAGATTGATTGGAATGATAAAAAACAACAGACATACCAAATTTAAGTGACAGAAAATAATTTAATCACCTTCTTTCTTTCTTTCTTTCTCTCTTTCGTTTTTTTTCTTTTCTTTTCCCTCAGCCAAAAAGGTAAGAATTAATGTTCAACTTTGAAAATATTGTTTAGCCGAATTTTAGTAACGTTTGTGTTTTTAACCCTTGTCTAATTTTATTTTCATTTCAACCCTGTTATATTTTTTAGTCATATTTTTTTCCTTTTTAAAAACAAATTTATTCTGTTTTCTCGTTTTTATTGAATATTTTTTATCAACTGTTCTTTGTTCGTTAATTTAGTGTTTTGTGAACATTTGATTTGATAATTATTTTTTTAAAATGCGTGCCAAAATCTAAGTCTCCTTAACAAATGCGGTCCCTCCTTATTTGGGGTGCTTTTTTTTTCTTATCATATGTAGATATGATCGTGCTCTGTATCGAAATGCCCTACGAACTGACTCAAAAGTTACTGAAGAAAGTCACAATTTTCACTCGGAAAAAGTCACAGTTAATTTAGGATTAAGTTTTGTTGAGAAATATGTTTTTAATTCGAATGATATCTTTTTTTCTAAATAACCTACAAAGGTTATCATTAAGGGTTATCATTTATTGTTATTTCCACAACGTTTCAGGTGTTTATCGAACTCGGGAACCTTCACGGAACTTCCACCTACATCCATTATTGAATCCACTGGGGTTGCCTGTTCTGACCCCGTTAGTCATAACCAAATACAAGTGTTAAGTATTCCTGTATTGTTACTCGCCTGCAGCCAGGATTGAACCTGCTAGAGGACTGTTTCCTTAGGAGCTTAAGGAACCAACGCCTATAACCGTTACGCCATGTGTCCTGCTGAATAGTTTAGAGTGAATTTTTGGGATTTATAAACTTAATATTCTTACTTGACTAAGATTACTATTATTATTATGTATGATTTTTTATCCGTGCTCATATTCAGATTTTTTTTTATCTAACCTTTTTAATTATCGGTTCCCATATTGAATTCATCTCTATACTTGGTCTACTAAGCAGGTCATTGTAGCCCAGCGTATGTGCTGATTCTTTAAGGCGTCTAATCCTCCAATGTTCATTTTTATCACAAAGGTTGATATGCCACTAAACAAAGATACCAAAACTCAATGAATTCTTTTCTGAACTGCCGCTTGGTTATTGTTGACCTCTTCTAAGAAAGTTTTCAAAATGCTTGAAAAAGATGTTATTTTTTGGTAATGTCTAGTAAGTGGGAGAGGTAAAGTTTCATGACCCAGTTTTTTCAATCTCTGCAGTTAGAAAATTCAGTTAGGTATTGTTGTGGTAAAGAACTGATCCACTTTGATTGACCAGTGCAAGATATCAATGTTGAAATTTTTTATGTATTTTGCTGAGTTCCTAGCAACATTTCTCTGCTTGGTTTTTTGCCCAAGTTCAAGAAACTGTAGTGAAAGATTTCATTAGCTGATCATTAATCAGTGTGCATAAACTTTTTTTTGATGCAGTTTTGGTTTGGGAAAGTGTTTTGCTGTTTCACTACTTGTTGTATACAACACATTTTTTATTAAATGTCACAATGTGATGAAGAAATGGTTTGGTTATACAAAGAGAGAACGGCACAGATTTCATAGTCCTCGCTTTCTAGCTCTTTTGACATCCATTTGTCAAGCAGTTTTGATTTTCCAATTTGGTGTAAATGTTGGACAACTGTGATTGGTTAAAATTGCAGTCTCGGGTTTTTCTGACTCTCATTCAATAGTACAGGGTGAAACGATAAAATTGTCGTCCTAAAGAAAACAACACTACAGCTTTATTTTAAAACTTTTATTGAAAAAATCAATTCAGGTAACCACACTCTTCAGCACATCCAGGTACACTTTGGTGTTGATTTTCAAGCCAACTTCGAAGATGTGAGTTGACATGATGTGGCTCTCACTTGAAACCATACCAAAGACCATAACCGTAGCCGGAAACTTTGTTTTCATCACCCTGGGCATGTCCCTGTTATTCATGGCAATCCAGATTTGCATTTTGAGGGTGCTGGCAATGGTCCTGTTGTCATAACTTGGATCGGTAGAGCGCATGAGTTGTACAGCAGCGCATCTCCGATCTCGCTCGTTGAACATTGTGTCACTTTCAGACATGATAGAAGGCTCCTATCGTTCTTGGGATTTGTACACAACTGGCCAACTAGTAGATGGTCTGCAACAAAAAAAGAAAACCGGTTTTCATTAAACGGAAATGGAATCATGTCGTCTTTTCTAGGGCGACAATTTTATCGTTCCACCCTGTAATTCACCATTTGCAGAGCTTAGGATACACTGAATGTATTCTCTGCAGAGGGGGTCAGACCCTCCCCAAAATGATATAATGGTGAGGCTCCAATTTTGGAAATCTGTGGCATACCTCTTCACAGCCATTACTCCCTGGTCCATTCTGAGCTGGAATTGTAATACTTATTTGGTTCCCAATGTATTGCCTAAAATTCCCATCTGTACTGACGTTGTAAGAATTGTGAATGTCGTCAATTGCTTGTAGAAAAAGTATTGTGTATTACCTCATAAGTACATTTAAAAAACTAATCTATAAAGATGTCACATCTGTTTTGGTATGTATGTTTTGACTTATAACCCAGAAAATAAATGTTATTTAGTATTAAAATCATTTATACACTTTAAAAAGGAAAAGTACCAAATTTAGTTTTTGATTTTTACTAACTAAATGACATAATTTAAATAATTAAATCTCAATCAATTAGTCAAACTCTTCACAGTTCTTCATAAGTAAGTACAAAAACCACATGTAACTCTTCAGTTCTTCTTAAGAATTGCTATCATTACATCGATTCCTTTAACGAAATTTGAATTTTTTTTGCTTTTTCAAAAATTATTGTTTAGTAAAAAGTAAAATTGGCAACCATAGTCGAGGGTGACCTGAAGGCTCCCTTTTCAATAGCTACTACACTGAGATGTAGGAGAGGGCGCTACTCCTTTACCTTGATCCCTGCATTATATTGCTGAGAGTTAAACAAGGAGGCATCAAGTACCATTTTTGAGTCTTTGGTATGACTCAACCTGGGATTGAACCCAGGTCTCCTGGGCCATTAGCGAACACTAACCATCATGCCAATGTTGTTTTGTAATTTAGTATTAATTATAAAGAAATTCATAATTTTTTGGAGAACTAAAAAAAAATCATGAAAATGTTTCAAACCAAAGGTTACCTTTTTTTAAAATTCTATTTTAAATGTTAACCAAAAAAAATTGTAATTTTACATTTTTTTAATCTTCTTTTTAATGTAAGGACTCATTTTTATTGTTTTGTTCTTTTTTTATTTTATCTACTTATGTTATATTTTTAGTGAGTAAAAATGAAAAAAATCAACAGAAATTAAACAAAAAAATTGTTTATCAATAAATCAAAACCTGTTGTTTTTTTTTAACGAATACTTTTCATATTTCTTAAAACAAAATTAATCATTAATCAGTGAAACACAGAATTTATTTAAAAAAGAAATAAACAAATACTTTTCATTGAAATTAATTGGCAAAATTTTCCACCTAAAAATAAGGACACATTCTTATTTCTTAGATTCTTGTTATTGTCACATTTTTATGGGGAAAAAAAGAAAAATTAATAAATCTTTATCTCTGTAATTCAACAGGCCTTTATGAACTAAATTTCTATTTTCGTCATATTTAAAAAATGTCTCTAGAAAAATAAAATTATAATAATGTTTCAAATCAGTCATTAGTTAAGGGTTACTTTTTTTTTTTAAATAATATTTAAAATGAAAAAGAAATTCCTCGAATAAAAGAATACTGTAATTCATGAATTCTAAAATTGTTTTATTATTAAATCTTTTAAGAGTAAATAAAAATTTAAATTCAAACTATGCTGTTTCTTTGAAAATTATTTACTAAAAATTTTTCTATTACTCTAATTCAAAAAAATAAGAATTCATTGGAGACTAATATTTTATATATCATTTTTAAAAGAATAAAAAGAGAAAAACAATTCATGCAATAAAAGAATATTTTTCATTTGAGTTGATAGGTGAAATCTTTCAACTACAAATAAGGACACATCTTTAATTCTCAGCTTATTGCTCTCTTCCCTATTTCTATCTCACTCGGGTGTTCCTAAAATCCTTTTAGTCCAGTCATGTACCAAGGTTTTATGCTCATAATATGTATAAATCTATTGTTATTTTAAGTTGTATAATTATCAATTTTTCATTTTTACTTTCTTTACAGATTTTCCAGCATGAAAATATTGATTTGGTAATTATATGAAAATAACTTCATTACTTTAAATGGGTGATATTTTTGGCATTCATTTTTCCTGAAAAAGTTAAACAAATACATTTAAAAAATATTGTTGTTTCATTGTTGGATACAAAACCAGACGTAAAGTATATTCTTTTGTAGCTTGTAACTCTTCCTTTTTAAAAATTCTTTTCTAGTAAAGAATATGAAGACAAAGGCTGGGGAGAAATCATATTCTTGTCAAGTGTGTGAATCTTCATTTTCAAGGAAGTCCCATTTGGTTCAACATGTACGAACACATACTGAACAGATATCATTTATTTGTGAAGTTTGTGGATGTGCATTTTTAAGCAGTTCAACGCTAGGAAAACATATGTTAAAACACACGGGAGAGAAATCCAATTCTTCTATAGCATGTGAATCATCCATTTTAAAGAAATCCCAAAATGTAAAACATATACAGAAAGAATCTGGAGTAAAAACCTATACTTGTGAAAGATGTGGTTCTTCCTTTTCAAGGAAGTCAAATTTAGTACGACATATGCGAACACATACTGGGGAAAAGCCATACTCTTGTGATGTGTGTACATCTTCATTTTCACAAAAATCAGTTTTGGTACAACATATGCGAAAACACACTGGAGAGAAACCATTTTCTTGTGAAGTATGTAGATCATCTTTTTCAAGTAAGACTGATTTAGTTCGACATACACGAACACACACTGGAGAGAAACCATATTCTTGTGAAATATGCAAGCGTGCATTTGCAATAAATTCAACTTTAAAAAGCCATATGTTGATACACACTGGAGAGAAACCATTTACCTGTGATGAATGTGGATCCTCTTTTTTAAAGAAATCTGATTTGGCTCGGCATAAGCGAATACACTCTGGAGAGAAACCATATTCCTGTGAAGAATGTGGTTCTTGCTTTTCAAGAAAATCACATTTGAAACAACATATGCAAATACACACTAGGGAGAAACCATTTTCTTGTGAAAAATGTGACTGTGCATTTTCAAACAATTCAAATTTCAAAAGACACATGATTAAACACTCAAAAGAAATATTATCTTGTGTGTGAATCTGACTCTAAAAAAAAACAATTTATGTGATGGAATTTATATAAATATATGACAGAGAAACTATTGTGAAAAGTATGGATCTGCAATTTGTATTAGACTTCCATTGCTGTATGGAAATATTCTAATGAAAACAAATTTTTAAAAAGACCCAGACTATATTTTATCTGAAATGGATCTCTTTATACCATAACTATTTGTGCATAATATGCATTCAAGTATAACATGCAATAATGTAAACAATCATCTCACAATGTGCTAGTGCTAGACATTGGCTGTTGAGAAAGATTTTTAGTGTAACATAATGTGTATATTTCTAATAAGATTAGCCCACAGCTAGAGAATTCAAATCTTAGGTTTTTTTGTATGCTTGCTTTTACCTCAATGAAATCAATAATAATTAGATTCTTCTATTTGAATCAGTTGAATGGTGGAGACGCTGATTTGGGAATTAGTTAATTTGAAGAATTAAAGACTTTGATTCTCCATTTTCAGATAAAATTTATTCTATTTCAAGACATTTATAAAAACATAATAAATTATCTACTAAATAGAACAAAAGATCCCTCTATCTCTTAGTTTTGGTCTTTAGTACATATTGAACCGGCTCATTGGCCTTGTGGGTAGAGTGTTTGCCAATGGTCCAGGAGGCCTGGGTTCAATTCCAGGTCGTGTCATACCAAAGACTTTAAAAATGGTACTTGATACCTCCTTGCTTAATACTCAGCAGTATAAGGTACGTATCAAGAGTAAAGTGGAGCAATCCAAGGATAGGAGAAACACCCTCCCCTACACCTTGGTGTTATAGCTATTGGAAAGGGAGCCTTCTGGTCCCCCTCGACTATGGTCGCCAACTTTATTTTACTTACATATTGAAGTTTTTGCCAATGGTCTGGGAGACCGGGGTTCAATCTCAGGTCAAGTCATACCAAAGACTCAAAAAATGGTACTTGATTCTGCTTTGCTTAACACTCAGCATTATAAGGTAAGGATCAAGGGTAAAGTGGAACAATCCAGGGAATGGAGTGGTGCCCTCCCCTACACTTTGGTGTAGTAGCTATTGAAAACAAAGCCTTCAAGTCACCCTTGACTAAAGGGAGACAACTTTACTTACATATTGAATGTTGAACATGAGTAAAATGTGTGGTACAAATATTGCCGAGTGACTTTGTGCTGCATTTTTTTTTTTACACTTTTACATGTGTCAAAAGTCAAATAAATATTAGATTCTTTCCAACATAGGGCTATTTAGAGGGCATAAGTGGATTCTTGGTCAAATTATGGCCTATAAATATGTACACATTGCATGATTTATATTTTTTGATCCAAATGTCCATGAAGCAGCCAATTTAGTCCAATGTCCTCTTCTTATGAGCTAACCAGTTTTAGCCTGTCCATTGGAAAAAAGTTTTTCGGATTACTTATTAAACTCTAGTCAACATAAAAGGGAGTAAATGAATAAAACAAACTGAACATAGAAACCGTCTAAAATAGAAGTAAATATTAGAATCAAAAGTTGAGAAAGGGTAGTTTATTTGAAGACATAGTTTTGTGGTATTCTTCATGTTGTTGAAAGTAGTTTAAAATGAAATGTGTTTATATAGAACGACCAAAACCTGATTAATTTGAACCTCTGGAAACTTTGAACTAAAAATAAACAGAAAAACAAACTAAATATTTATATTTTCTTTTTAAGAAATTAAAGATATTTTAAATTCTGTTTTGAAAGATGAAAACACATCTAAAATTTTTTCTGAGTGTTGATATGTTTTCTTTCATTTATTATTTTATGAACTCAAAACCAAAGTGTATCTTTTATTTTAGTGATTATTAAATCATTGCTGATTTTCTAGTTTATATAACTAAAAAATATTCAAGATCAAATTCGTCTTTCAAGTTGTGCACCACGCATCTTTTATCAGGTGGCTTTTTATGGGGTAGTGTTACTAGCCCCGTTCCTTCTTTTTCATTATTTTAACATGTAGCTAATTAGAGTAATGGATTCCATTCCTGATTTTGTATTCAGGATTTTTAAGTTAGTCGACTTGCAATTTTTCTTTTAAATTCTGATTTAAAAATCCATATACAAGGTGACAATGGAGAGATATTTCATTCCTGTAAAGTATGTGGATCTGCATTTTTATATTCATGTTTAAGAAGATTGATATAAACACACATTAAAGAGTAAACATATTCTTACTTGGAGAGTGAGAATTTTTATTTACACAAAAGTTACATTTGTTTGGACACTTGTGAACGCACATTAGTGAAATGGCATACACTGGTGGAAATAAGTCTTAGACACCTCATTAAATTGTTAATTTTCTTATTACTGCACAAATTCCTCTGAAAATTTGTGTGTAGTACCTAGATCCAATGGGTATTAATATACATATTCGATTTTATAACAACTTTCCACCAAAAAAATGTCATTTACAAAACTTCGTTTTTGAGGGTGGAAATAATTATAAGACAGTTTTGAAAATTTTCATAACTGGTTTACTTCAGAATGCCAAAGGGAGAATAAGTGCATGCAAAGATTATAAAAAGACTCTTATGATTTTAAGCCACGTAAGTGCTATTTAAACATTTCATAATTGAATACAGTTACTGCAAAATGCCTTGGAACTGCCCTCTTAATGAAAATAAAAAAATAGCCAATTTCTGCCTATAAACTGGAAGGAAAATCTATAAGTTTCATTGCAAGAGAACTGTCGAGGTCTCAAACAGTTGTGAGAAATTATCTAAAGGACCCTGAATTGTATGGCACCAGAAAACGTCCAGGTCATCCACCTAAAATTACAAATGCAGCCAGATGTGAACTTTTTTGAGAAACTTCTAAAGGACAATCAAGCTCAAGAGATCTGCAATAATCTCAGAATTTACCCATCACTCCAAGAAGAGTTTGTCAACTCCTCCATGAATTGCCAAATCTCATATATCAAAACAGGAAGACAGACCCTGCCCTCCTTTAACTGTTAAACACAAGAAGATGCGCATAGATTAGGTAAAGAAAAAAGTAACATAGAAAAAGGAGAAATGGGAAACCGTGGTGTTTTCTGATGAGAAAAAGTTTAATTTGGATGGGCCCGATGGCTCTCAATGTTATAGGCATGATTTAAGAAAGGAGAAGCAGCTGTTTTCAGAAAGATACCAATAATGCCATTTTTCAACAGGACAACGCAGCCATACACACTTCTAAGCTCATGAAAGATTAGTTTAAAACGAAAAATATTGAAATTTCCAGATTTAAACCCAATAGAAAATTTGAGGGGGAATTTTGTCAAGAAGTGTAAACAAAAATAAATGTCAATTTGAAGACAAAGAAACCTTAAAATCTTGTATTAAACAGTATTGGGATGAAATTCCATCTGAAACTCTCAGAAAGTTTATTGATTTAATCCAAAACAAATGTGTTGAAGTATTACAAAAGGGAATAAATGTGAATATTGAATTTTGTATAATTTTGCTGTTAAGTTTTCAAAACTGTCTTATACTTATTTCCATCCTCGAAAACGTATATTTCTTAATAACTTCTTTTTGGTTAAAAGTTGTTATAAAATCAAATATGTATACTTATACCATCGGATCTAGATAATGCAGACAAATTTTCAGAGAAATTTGTGCTGTAATGAGAAAATTATTTACAATTTAATGGGGTATCTAATACTTATTTCCACCTCTGTATTCTCGTCAAAAATTCGCAGAGATATGTGAATACATAGTGGCTAGGAACCATACATTTGTAACGAATGTGGATCTGCACTTCTCAAGACACACATGAAGAGGCATAGTGGATAATAAACTTTGTGATATTTGTGGATATGTTTTTTCACAGACATATGTTTAAGAAAACACACACACACACACACACACACACACACACACACACACAAAAGGCATTTTTTGAAGTTAAGTGCTTTTTCTTATACCAATCTACAATTAGCAAATTTTGACACTTTTTTTTTTTAAAAAGAAATCCTCTTCTTTTGGTATGAAATTTGATATTTCAGAATTTAATCAATTGATTCATTTTAATGCTATGTCTCTCCATCTTGTGTTATTTTATGTGTAGAGGTTGAGCAATTGCATCCATTGTTCATTCATATTTGCATTTTTTTGTGTAATTGCTTAAGAGTTTTATTTTTTGGCACACAGTCCTATCAAATATGAATAATTTTTAAACAGATCTATTTGATTTATGGAAACTCGCCAGTTATTAATGACTAGATAAACTAATAACAGCTACATTATAATACTTCATTTTCTCTTGGTGTGTGTTATTTGAACATGTAAAAAGGGACACATTGTAGTGGGATTTTGTTAGGGCAATACAGTTAAAGTGCTCTAATTTGAAAAATAATGTGATTTTCTATCGAACATATCAATACCATCCAATATTGGGTACTATAAAAATTGAAAAGAAAATTCTATAAACATTAGAAGATCGATTGATTGATTGATATTAATGGTATGTCAACTCATCAGCATTATTTTATGCCTAGAGGTTACAGAATCATACATTTGTATTTAAATTTTTTTGTCTAGTTATTTCTTCAGAGTTCTTTGCACACTGTTACAAGTATTCCTATCTAATACAAAAATTTGCATACAATTGTAAGGTTTCAAGTAATTATATCTATATAACAATAGTCATTTGTTTACATACAGTTATAGGATTTCAGTTAACTAATAATTCTAGCTTCAAGTAACTATTCTGAATAGAAATAATTTACAGTTATATGGCATCATGTACTTGGATCAAATACAAATAATTTTAAAACATATCTATTTGATAAATAGATGGGACCCTAACAAGAATGGAGTCTCATCATCAGATGCAGTTTTGTGTCATACCCAGGATACCCTTTTTTGGGGTTGTCTCGGGTAGACTGAATTCTAATATGGAAAATCATTCTAGTTACTCAAGTAATCTTATTAAAGAACACATAGGAACAAATTCTGAGGATTTTTTAAAAATGATTCCTGACTTTTTAAAAAAAAATTATTTCAAATGAGTATATTTATAGTTTTCTGTATTAAAATAAATATCTCATAAAATGAACGTCTTCTTCTGTTTGTCTCCACTTGTTTCTATCTTTTTTTTTTTCTATGTTTTAATCTGATTTTGTGCTATGTATTTTTGTTTTGCTATTCTTTTTACAGACTTTAGCTGAAAAAATATTAAAATGCTGTAATTTGAAAATGCAAGGTTAAGACTTTGTTATAATTTATAAATATTTCATTGAAGTCAAAAATAGAACAGCACATCGGCCTTTCATGGTCACTGTTTAACTGGTAGATGTAGTAGTGAGCAATCATGTGACAAACTATTAAACTTTTGGGGCCAATTGTAGGGCGCCACAGACTGAAGCTGTGGATATTTTCTTGAACCGATCAAAAGCATATAAATAATATCCAGAATTTCATAATAGGCAGTTTTCATTTTCTAGATGCTGTAGTTTCTTTGCCCATCTCAACGGCAAGACACAAAATACTCTCAGAACATTATTTTGGGATCAAGCTACCTTACTTCATTTGCCCAGTTGGCTGGGGCTGTAGAATACACCGACTGCTTCTCTGCAGAGAGGGAGAAATTATCTAAAGGACCCTGAATTGTATGGCACCAGAAAACGTCCAGGTCATCCACCTAAAATTACAAATGCAGCCAGATGTGAACTTTTTCGAGAAACTTCTAAAGGACAATCAAGCTCAAGAGATCTGCAATAATCTCAGAATTTACCCATCACTCCAAGAAGAGTTTGTCAACTCCTCCATGAATTGCCAAATCTCATATATCAAAACAGGAAGACAGACCCTGCCCTCCTTTAACTGTTAAACACAAGAAGATGCGCATAGATTAGGTAAAGAAAAAAGTAACATAGAAAAAGGAGAAATGGGAAACCGTGGTGTTTTCTGATGAGAAAAAGTTTAACCCCAACGAGTATCCTGGATATGAACTTAAACAATCTGATGGTGAGGCTGCTGTAATACTGGAGCTTTGGGGAATGTGGAGTACTCCTTCATTGCCATCGCTCCCAGGTCCACTCTAGCTCGGAGTGGTAGTACATGATAAGGGTCCTATTTATGGATTAAATAGAATTAAATCGTGGTTTATTACTTTTTGCATTTAAACTGCATATTTAGGCTAAACTGAATTGCTAAAAATAGAACTGTTTTGACCTCTAAACAATGTACTTATGCTAAACTGAATTATCTGAAATAAAACTGTTTTGACATTAATTCTGTGTATTGCCCAGTTGTCTCGCGCTGTAGAATACACCGACTGCACCTCTGCACTGGGGTAAAAAATCCCAATGAGTGTCCTGGATATAACACTAAACAATCTGATGGTGAGGTTCCAGTGATGCTAGAGCTTTGAGGAATATGGAGCACCCCTTTATTGTCATTGCTCCCAGCTCTACTCTGGCCCGGAATGGTAGCACCTGATAGGGCTCTATCTATGGGTTAGATAGAACTAAACTGTATACTTATGCTAAACTGAATTGTTTGAATTAGAACTGTTTGACTAAACTGAATAGCTTGAAATAGAAACGTTTTTGACAATTAAACTGTGTACTCATGCTAAACTGAATTGTTTGAAATAGAACTTATTATTTGTATTAAAATTGATTTGGCGTTAAATAACCTGCAAAGGTCAATATGCCATAACAACCAACCAACCAACCTTACCTCATATGTATCAAAGGATAGCCCAAAACAAGTTATCCGTGAATTCACCAAGAACTGAACATCATAGAAAGGACATTCAACAACTTAGCTTCTTTGTTAGCCCTCTGAATAAATTTAAGGAACGGGAACCCTTTTATCATATCATATTTACCAACCCCTCTGCTCGGGCAGGATATGACACAAGGTCAATTTTTAAGCGGAGTTTAACAGGTTTGAATTCAGAGTATTCCTTCTCCTAGACTAGTTGCCTCACCAAGGCTGAAGAAATCAGTCTGTTCTACTATTTACCCATAGCTGGAGAGAGAATAATTGGATTCATACCTTTTCTATGTGAAACGCAATCAGTCTCATCCAAGATTTGAACTCGTGTCATCATGTCCATTTCCTACGACGATAACCATTACACCATGGGCACCTCCTTTTATATGATTCTGTATATAAATTCCACCTCATTTGTTTATTCTGCTGTTGTTTCTTACTATTTCTTCCACCTCTACTATCAAGCAGAGAGTACGACAATCCTGGTTAGTAAGTTACCTTTTTTCAACTCTCTGGCTTCTCTTGTATTACCATACATAAATATAACATGAGCTGACTGGAAAAAACAGACTTTTTTCAGAAATGAATAAATATAAAAAGAATTTTAATTTCCAATTCAAAATTTATAAACACTATCACATCTGAAGATTAGTTATTAATTAAAAATAAAAATTTCATATATTCATTGATTTTTTAATGTAATTTCTGCCAACCTCTCAAATCATTTACTACTGTTTCTATCACAATTGAAGAATTTGTCATATTTTCTTTTTTAGAAGATTTCTGTTTGATTGATTGGGTAGAAGTAGATTTTGTGTCAGATTTCATTCGCAGAATTTTTATACTCGGATGAGTTAAAAGTCTTGCAATATGAAGTGACAAATCACACTGGATTGTGAGATGTTCACCTCACCTGATACTCTCTGAGTGCTACTGGATGGATTTGCTTCTATGGCTTGGAGTATGGCTTCAGCCTTTCACAGATCATTTTTGCTTGCTTCCATGGAATTATGGTTTGAGTCGGAACTTATAAAGTGTAAATTCCTGAATTTAATTACGTTGCATGTTTTCTGTGCAGCTTTCAAATCACACTTAGAGTGAACCAATTGACAATGTGTCAGCGGACCAACTACCATGATTCTACCAAACACAGCTTTGAACTGGTTTGAAATTGTGATATATATGTCACAAAGAAGCATCTACCAAAGTATCGTAAAACTTTTGACTCATTCTAGTATTTATTATATTTGTTTATAGTCAAAAGGAAGAGAAACTTACATAACTGGGACAAATAGTTACTAGTAAGTCAAGGTAATAGAAGAAACGGTAACGAAAAAAATAGAGTTAACAAAAAGAAAATAAACAGAAATACTATACAATATTCTTGAAAATTTGTATTAGTTGAATGACTCTTTCTTCAAGTTTGAAGAATTTATTTTTTTGTCCGTAGTTTATATGTTGACTGTTTTTTTTTGGGTGGGGGTGAAGAGTAGTGTAACATGATGTCATTCTTGAATATTAGAATTCTCAAAAGTAAACAACAGACGACTGTTAATCAGATATGAAAATGTCTTTTATTATTCAGACTGTCTCCAATCCTAGCAATCTGATGCAACATGAGAGAGAGAGAGAGATAGAGGAAGAACTTGTAAGAATCTATGAACAGAGATACCCACCCTCCCTCTGTCACTGCCCTGAAAGGCTTTGTGTATCTTTACTCCATCTCAGTTGACTCAACCCAACTCACAACTGATTAATTTTCAAATTCTCTAATTTTTATATATTCTGAAATTAATTTCATTGGAAAGACGTCGTCATATCATCATGATCATCACATGTGTCCCTAACTTTCATTATGTTTTATTTAATTCCCATCAAACTTATGACGCGACATCAATCCATTTTATTTACATTTGGCTTTCCTGTCTTCCCCAATGTTATTTTGACATGAGGTGTTAAACCTCGGACACCCCAGTTCATGTGTTTGACCTTTCCAATTTGACTTACATTTCCCTTCAAAAATTTTAACTAACTTTCAATTTTACCCAAGTAAATAATAAAATAATTAATATAATCAATTATGAATGAAATGATTGATTACCACCCTAAATATTTTAGAGTAGTCACATGGTCCCAATAAAACACATGAGGATGTGCTGGCCTTCAAGGCATATGGAGAACATAGAAAAGAATTCAGGTTATATGTTTTTGAAAGGATCCAAAAAGCATTTAGTTTGGTTTTTTATTTAATGGCAGATCAACCTTCATAGGCTATTTAATGCCTAAGCATTTTTTTTAGAAGAATCGCAGTGATACTATTTGATGTATAGTTGGGAGGATAAGGAGCTTCATACCTTTCCCAAGGGTATCAGTCTGAAAAGGAGTGTAATAGCATGACCAAAATTTGAACTTGCTTACGCCAAGGCTACCGACCAGCACTTAGGCCATTACGCCATGGAAATCCTTACCCCAAAAGCATTTTCTGTGTCTATTGTTTCATGATTGATTAAAAAAAAGCTTAGTCTGTGGTCACATGACCTATTTATCACTACATCTGTGCAACTGGAGAATCAGAGAAGCTGTATGGTACACTGATTTTTTAGCAATGATGAAAGGGTTGGGACTAATAATGTGATTTGACTTATTCATAACATATAACTTGCTTCTTTGTTTAATTTCTTCAGAAAAAAAATTGAATACAATTCTTTCAACAAAATCATATTAAACAGATTTATTGATTGATGTTAATGGCATATTAACATGTTTAGGGTTATTTTATGCCTAGAGGTTAGGGAATCATATTCATTGTACATTCATATTTATATTTTTGTGCAGTTTTTTAATATATCGTACCAAATATTCCCATCTGATATAAATAATCTTCAAGTAATTATTTCTGTTAAATGATAATAATGTTTGCCCATATATTTAATGTTTTTATATGGTTTAAAGTAACAAATAATAATCCTTAGTAAACAATTATAGTGTAAGAGGTTATATTGTGTTTTTAGGTTTAATTTCCATTTTGTAGTGGTATATTTAATTTGTTTTTATATGTGGTTCCGTGTTCTCATAAGTTGGAAGGTCGCCATTTATAGCGATGGGGATAACATTATTATTATTGTTATTATTGGGTTTTTAGTTTAAGGTTTAAGTTGGTTTTGCGTTGGTATTTCGTTGGTTGCGTTGGTATTTCATTGGTAGTTATCCCCTCGCTAAATGTTGATGGAAAATAAAGGTGGTGGAGAAGAATGAAGACGTCGTTAGGTTTTTGTATCAAGGTTTTAATGGCAACATGAAGTAAAGGGGTTTACACTAGTATGCTGCGAAGTCTCGTAGTAAGGAAAGAAGGTAGGAAGTTGTTAGAGTGTATCATCTAATTTGTTTTTAACTAGAATCCCTTGGTCTAGAAGAATAGACCGAAGGGATCCATAAACTAGATGGCTCTCCTCATAGTTTATGATGCTGCTACTCTATTCAGGAACGGACGTTAAGATGTCCATTCCTGTTGAGGATTTCTGAGTGAGAGATAGATTTGCGGGCTTTCTTCAATTTTTTGGTGCTGCTAGGAAATATGGTTCAGGCTGAATCGGACAAGTCATCCTGATTGGGTGAAAATGTTCGATGACTCTAACGGTCAAATTAAATTACGCACCAAACAAAAATTTCAATTTTCTTTCTGCTACAATAGCTTCAGCTATTCTTAATACAAATAATTTAATTCTTCTACTTAAAAAAAAAAAATGTACCAATAATTTAGTTATATGGTTATCAAATATAAATAATTTTAAACATCTATTCAATCCATAAATTGGATTCTAACTGATACTACCACTTTAGGTCAGAGTGGACCTGCGAATAATGTCCATAAAGAGGTACTCTACACACACTAGAACTTCAGAAAATTGACTTTCACTCTCAGATACGGTTTAAGGTCATAAAACCAAGACACCACATTTTGGGGGATCCTACCCCACTGGTTGGGAATACAGTCAGCTCTATCAACAGGGAAAAACAGAGACAGAGTTGATGATTGTATTTAAGAAAGGATCTAACCTGATCCTTCCTGTGCTAAAAACACAATTCCAGGGATTCCGGTGGTAAATTAAAGAAATTCAGTTACATGTAATAACTAGAGGCAACTGCAACAGAAATTGTTTGATTAGAAAGACTCCTGTCTGATTGTGCCACAACAAATATCACAATAGCTTTTAGAGTTTAGACTATTCCTTGTAATTCTAATGTAGATACTTGTAGAGACACAATAAATTATTAACTTCTATGGAGACTGGACATATCCATTGGTTGCCTCATGGAATGTCACATGATTGTCTCAAAACCCATTCTCAACTTCTATTGGCTTTTTTGTTTGAACAAGAGAAATGTGTCTCAGACCCTGACTGGGAATGGTGAAGCCATATGTCTATTTTACTTTCATCAAGTAATTGCATTTTGCATTTTATATACCTTCGACATACTCTGCTTGTTTTATTTATTCCGTATCCTACAATACCAAAATATGGCACAAGGCCTTTTTAAACATGGAAACCAGGTGCAGGGCCATAGCCCGGGCATGCCCAGCAACTCCAAAAATGTCTTTTCACCAGCATTCCCCACGAAAGAGGAGCCAGGCAATGATATTTACCCAACCCCTCCACTCGGGCAGGATATGATACAAGGTCAATTTTTAAGCAAAGTTTAATTCAGAGTTTTCCTTCTGCTAGACTAGTTGCCTCACCAAGACTGAAGAACCTAGTCTGCCCTAGTATTTACCCATAGCTGGAG
Source organism: Sepioteuthis lessoniana (assembly GCA_963585895.1). Lineage (NCBI taxonomy): Eukaryota > Metazoa > Mollusca > Cephalopoda > Myopsida > Loliginidae > Sepioteuthis > Sepioteuthis lessoniana. The sequence goes on from OY757908.1 coordinate 5,419,176, forward strand.
GGAGAATAATTGGATTCGTACCTTTCCCAAGGGTATTAGTGCTATGTGAAATGCAATCAGTCAGGTCCAGGATTTGAACTCGTGTCGCCGTGTCCATATCCTGCGACGATAACCATTACACCACGGGCAGAAATGATGCTGTAGAGAAAACAGCACCCAGCAGAAGGGGCCCTCGGGACCTCAGATTGAGTGAGTTAGAGAGAAGATGCTGGATTGAGGAACATGTCCCAGAGAGGCTGGGCCCCAAGGCCTGTGGTTATGGCCAATAGAGTAGGGGTCAACATGTTGTAGTTTTGTTCGGTCTCCAACCTCCTCTCACACACAACCCTTTCAATAAAGTGAGTGGTATATTTTTCTAAAGAACTGTATCGCTCGTCTTTATTGTGTTATTGTTATGATTCTGCATGCATCCGCGTATGAAAATACAACATATATTAAACATATGATGTCTAAACTCATTTTGTAGATAACATTTTTAAATGAGCCTGAGCTTATATTTTTGGCACACAGTTAAATGGATTCACTTATTTTTATCTAATACGAATAATTCTATTTACTATTAATCATTTGTTTGCACACAGTTAAATATTTTCAAGTATTGTTATATAACACTAACAATTCAATTAAACATGAGTGATTTGTTTACACACAGTTAAATGATTAAACAGTTCTATTTCAAGCAATTCAGTTCAACTTGTCATTTGTTTGCACTCAGTTTAAATGTCAAACAATTCTGTTTGATCCATAGAGGGGACCCTTCCAGGTGCTACCATTGCATCTCCTCAGAGGACTAAGACCCACCCTTCCCAACAAGTGTTCTAGGCTTCAGTAATGCTAGAGCTTTGGAGAATACAGAGCACCCCTTCATTGCCATCACTCCCAGGTCCACTCTGGCTCAGAATGGTAGCACCTAATTGGTTCCTATCTATTGGTCAAATAGAACTGTTTGATATTTAAACTGACTGCAAACAAATGACTTGTACTAAATTGAACTGTTTGAAATAGAACTGTTTGATCATTTAACTGTGTGTAAACAAATGACTGATGTCTAATTGAATTGTTAGTGATACATAGCTGTAGTTGGAACCATTTAACTGTACGCCAAAAAATGAGCTTAGGCTAATTTCAAACATTATCAACAAAATGTGTTTAACGCATATATTTGATATATATATATATATATATATATATATATATATAAAGAGGAATTGGCATTAAATAACCTAAAATGGTTGATATGCCATAAAACCAAACCAAATGCAATGACTAATTATATCTTACAGCGTGCTTGCAAGGAAGAGGATTAAATTTTTTCAACTTTATTAAATATCTGGACTTGTCTTCATGGTAACTTAGTTGTGAAAATTTTGTCGTCAAAAAATCATTCAGCAGATAATCCTAATATAAGATGATGGTATAAAAGATTGTAAAATTAAATGAGAACTTACAAAAATGGTGGGAAATTTAGATTCAAAAAATTATTCTGAATATATATAATGATTACTACTACTACTACTGCTACAACTACAAGTGAATGCCGCAAAATAAAACAAAAAGAATAGAAGATTAGGCATGAATGGGTCGGAAATGTGATCCACTAGGAATTATGCAAAAGATTAAAATATGACCATACTAACAAATGGTATATGCACAAATCGGAATCTGTCCCAAAAGGTAAGGCCTATAAACTCATCTGGGATTTTAAGATACAAACAAAACACCCTATCTCTGCCAGAAGACCAGATCAAGTGGTAATTAGCAAGTAAAAAGAACACGTTGTCTCATGGATTTTATTGATCCAATGGCCCTCAGAGTGAAATTTAAAAAAAACGAGTGAAAAGACAAAGAAATACTTGGATCTTATCAGCGAACTGAAAAACCTATGGAACATGAACGAGACAATGATATGAATTATTGTTGGTAACCTTGGAACAGCCCATAAAGACTTGGAAAGGGAACAGAAGAAATTGGAGAGCAGAAGAAGAATTAAGACCATCCAAACAGCAAATTGTTAAGATCAGCTAGAATACTCAGAAGAGTCCTGGAGACCGGAAAAGACTTGTTGTCACTTAGACGAGAGTGAAAATTCATCAGAGTTGATATGAAAAATTTACGAGAGATAAAATAATAATAACACCAATTTTGACTAGATTTGGATATTTAGAAGAGTCCTGGAGGCCTGATGAGACTTGCTGTCTCTCAGATATCAGTGAAAAATCCCCAGTTAAAATAGTTGTAAAAAAATATACATATATATATATATATATATATTTACTAACCCCTCCGCTTGGGCAAGATATGACACAAGGTCAATTTTTAAGCAAAGTTTAACAGGTTTGAATTCAAAGTTTTCCTTCTCCTAGACTGAATAACCTAGTCTGCCCTAGAATTTACCCATAGCTGGAGAGAGAATAATTGGATTCATACCTTTCCCAAGGGTATTAGTTCCATGTGAAACGCAATCAGTCTCCTCCAGGATTTGAACTCGTGTCACTGTGTCCATTTCCTACAACGATAACCATTACACCACAGGCACCTCCATAGTTTCTTTCTAATTGCATATATATATATATATATATATATATATATATATATATATATATATATATATATATATATATATATATATATATATATATATATATATATATATATAATGCAATTATATATATATATATATATATATTAGGACCCAACTGCCATTTATTCCAAGGATATACCAGCATCAACAAGAATACAGAAATTGAAATTTTATACCAAAACATTTTAAAACTCCGGGATAATAAGGTAATCTCAGTCAAACCCGAATTCCGTGATCTCCTTAAGGCTGAAGCCATCAAAAATAGATACAATAAAAAACAACCTACATTATTAACACATCAACTAAAAACTGCTGCTAAAGAATTACGCAACCACCCTAACATCACCATAAAAAAAGCTGATAAAACAAACATTTTTGTAGTACTCAATAAAACAGATTACCATCCAAAACTACAAAATATCCTCGATGACCATACAAAATTCAAAAAATTAAATAAGAATCCCACCAACCAACTAAAATCAAAAATTAATAAACTAATCACTGCTAATAATGCCAAACTTAATAGCATAAAACTACCCAAAATAATTGGGGATTATAAACCCGGCTATCTTTACGGGACCGTAAAGATACATAAACCTAATCATCCTCTACGCCCTATTATATCACAAATACCTACACCAATTTATCAACTCACAAAAACAATAAAACAGCTTATTTCACCATACTTACCTAGCAAATACAACATAAAATCTACACATGAATTAATTCAAGTTCTTCATACAATTAAACCCAATAATGGTATATTAGCCTCACTCGATGTAGAAAATTTATTTACTAATGTACCTGTTAATGAAACAATTGATATTATTATAAATAATATTTATAATAACCCATCTCTTCCTCCTCTTAAAATCAACTCTAATATACTTCGAAAACTACTCTTAACATGTACTACTGAAGTTCCATTTTATGACCATCTTGGAAATATTTACGTTCAGACTGATGGCGTATCTATGGGGTCTGTCCTAGGCCCAATTTTCAGTAATTTCTACATGTCCGATCTCGAAAATAGAATTTTTAATAGCACAAAAAAACCTCCAATATACCTAAGATATGTTGATGACATCCTTATTCTTACTAATAATATTAACGAAATCAACATACTACAAGACACCTTCCAAAACAATTCAGTCCTTAACTTTACTCATGAACTAAACAAAAACAATAAAATTTCCTTTTTAGATGTTCTCATTGGTGCTAACAACAATAATAACTTCACTACCTCCACTTACAAAAAACCCTCTAGTAACAACTCCTGTACCCTCAACTTTAAAAGTGAATGCCCCTTCAGATATAAAAAAGCAATTATTCATAATCTAATATCCCGTGCCAAACTAATCTCCTCCTCCAAAACAATATTTTATAAAGAGGTAGAAAACATAAAACAGGCTCTCATCAACAATGGCTTTCCTAACTATATTGTTGATGAACAAATTAAACGTATGATCAAAAATGTTAACCAACAAAATAAACAGTGTACTACTTCATCCAACCAACAAACATATATCAAACTTTTTTATCGTAACCAAATGCACTACAATTACAAATCCGATGAAAAAATCTTGAAAACATTGATTCACAAAAACATACTCCCCACTGATCCTAATAAAAAAATAAAACTTGTTATATATTATAATAAGTTTAAAACCTCGAATCTAGTCATTAGAAATAATTCCTCTCCCTCGATTGGAGTTTTGCAAAAAACCAACGTTATATATAAATTTAAATGTCCTTTAGGAGATTGTATCTCTGATAATAATAATATATATGTTGGTTTAACCTCAACTACCCTGTCGAGGAGACTTACAATGCACCTTTCAGACACAAGTTCAATAGCTCAGCATTTAAAAAAACATTCATGCCCAACGGCACAGCTACGGAAAGTTCTCACCGACAACACAATATTAGAACATCAAAATGATAAACAAAAACTTCAGATTCTCGAAGCATTACATATCAGAAACCTGCAGCCAACACTTAATAGAATTAATTTTCAAACCAGTGCTAATGTACTTAAATGTCTTTAGCTACTGGCACTAAATATAGAATCACATTCAAAAACAAACGCCAAAACCTTCAACGGCAAAGACGCCCTTACACAGTTGTAATATGCTAAAACAAAAGTTACATCACTTTTGTAGTAGATCCTCCCCTGATGATGGCCCAAAGTCGGGCAGAAAGTACTAGGGATACATGCAACTATGGACAATACATAAATCAATTCCCCCAGAATACAATAAAAGTAATACGGGAATTCGAACGGATCCAAAAGAAAATATGTAGACATAAAATGTCTATTATGTTTAATGAAATTTGCATATATATATATATATATATATATATATATATATATATATATATATATATATATATATATATATATATATGAAATAAAAACGAAAATCAATATGTCAATTTTCTAATGATAAAGTCATTACAGGAATAAATTTCATTTTATACTAATTTTATTTATATACCATAAAAGTTTATTCATTACAATTTCAAAAATTATGAAATTATTTATATTTAAAATACTGTTTACATTTTAAAACATTTCAATAATTTTTTTTTTGGTTTCTTTCTAAATGACATTTTTGTTTCATTAAAAAAATACCCATGAAATTCTGAATATAAATCCAGCATATGTCAAATTTTAATTTAGTCTATATATATTTTTAAACTGTATATTTTACAAAGAAAAAAATCACAAAACTCCCTGCTCCTAATTTCTGGCCAATTTTTTTTTTTAGATTATTTGTTTAAAAAAGAATTATTCTTTTAAACATTTTTTTATTTAAAAAAATATTTATTTATATTAATAAAAATACGTTTATTTATATCAATTAATCATTTTTTTAAATTCATATTTATATAAATATCAATAAAAGATTATTTTATTTAAAAAGATACCTTTATTTTACAAAATATTTTTTATTTATACATATAAGAAGAATATTTTTATTTTTTATTCATCTGTTTAATCTTATCAATAATTACTAAATCATTTAGAAAAAACTTTTTAAATTATTCTTTAAAAAAGATTTAAATTTTTATTTAAAATACACCTTATTCATTTATATCTATATTCATAAAAAAATTAGTGAAAGAATATTTTTATCTTTATTTTAAAGAATTATTTATCGAAAGTAATTATTTATCTATTTGAAAATTAATTACATTTATTTTTCATTCTTAAAAAATGTTAGTTTATTTTCCCATAATTTCTTGGATTTATTAAAAAAAATTTATGGAAAAAATAAAACAAAACCTGTTCCCAATGGTGAAAATTCCTAATTACCTCCCTTGATTCCCGCTCTTTAGCTCATTTCATTGTAACTTAACATCGCTCTTTAATCAGCGCTAAGTTTCTTTTTTCACTTTTATCAAATATTTTTTTTATTGATAGAAGACAAAACTGACGAAAGAAGAACAAAAGAGGTAAATATAATGCCCTCTTCTATTCTTATTTACTTTTCATAGTAGATTTATAGCTGGGTGCATCTACAATTTAGAGTTGGACACACACATCATTGTCAATATTTTGTTTGATTAAATAATAAAACGATATTGATTCTTATTAGTTGCCATTTGTTTAAAAACGATAAAAACCCGGAGAAAAGGCAATAAAATTTCTTTCATGAAATCCTAAGAAAAGAAAACATGTGGTCGATATAAATCACCTGGAAATGCCACACCCAGGTATCAATTGAGGGTAGTACGACTATTTCTCCTGACTCAGGTAAAATAAGTAAAACTCTCAAATAAGTGTTCGTTTTTTAATCAAAGTTATCTTTATTTTCTGTTATTATCCTTTCATTAAAACATGGAGGAAGGAAATTATTTAGCAGAAGACTCGTCAAATCAATTCCAGATTAAAATTTCCTTCAAACTTTTTTTTTCTGGTGATAAGTGATACAAATTTTTTGGTTTCCTGAAAAACTTTTTATGATTTATTTTTAAGGAAAATCGCAAAACTTTTCCTTGGTCTAATTTTCCTCTTGTTTCAGATAGTTATTTACTATGCTTACATGTGGTACAACGCCAGGCGCTTGGAGGCACCCAGTAGAAATCGAACTCACTACTAATAGTCTGACAATCTAGCTTGCTAACCATGTCACCATTCGAAGTGCCCTTAGTCCTCATATTGTTATTTTCGATTCGATTCCTACTAATCGCTTCTATACTTCTGGCCTTGTGTTATATCTAAGTTTAGCTCAGTAAATATAATATTGCTTAAATATTTTCGCCGTGCGAAATTGTTTTGCTTCTTTTTTTTTTTTCAATTAAATTAATTTTTTGAACTAACAAACAAATAAAAAAAAAACTGCCTTTTCTGCCTTATTTCAATAAATTGTTTCTTTGATTGATTGATTTTAACGGCCTGTCAGTTTTATGCCTGGAGGTGAATTTCGTTCACTGAAGGTTGACATTTACATCATATCCAAGACCCTCGCTTTTTGGTTTGTGGGGTTCAGCCTGTTCTACGCCCTGCTAATAGGGCTCTTGGTTTTTTTTTCCTGTGTAAATAGTTCGTGTGGCCTGTAATAAAGTCACCGGAAAAAAAGTCTCAATTGATTTATGGTGGCTGCTTAGGGTTAAGTTTTGTAGAGAAATATGTTTTTAATTCGAGTGAGGTGTAATGGATTTATCAAGTTGACACTTTTGCTTTAAGATCCCCCCACCCCTGGATTTGTTTTTATGACATCCATGCACATTGCCAACAGTCTAAAAAGGACCAGAAATTCACTCATGTATCCTTACTGAGATGAATCTTTTTAATTGAATTTTTTAGTGAAATGAAACAATGATCAGACACATTTATTTTGCATTTCTTGAAGAATGAAAATGACACAACACTGAATCAAGTTATTTCCCAGCACGTTCCTCACTACCATTGCTGACTGTATCATGGTTTAGACAGTCTGAATTCCTTCTCCAATTTCCAATTCATCTAATCTGACATGGTTGCTTGAACTATCAAGTCCATGTTCCGGTTTTCTCTGTTCCTTTGTGGTATTTTCCTAATTCAATATTATTTTTGCTTTTCACTTATTGAGTGTTCATGCCAATAATTATTATTACCTTTCAGATGTGATCAAGTGACAACAAGTCTTCCTAAGACTCTAGGACCTTCCTTAGTATTCTGGCTGTTTTCAGTAATGCTTTTGACTGAAAGGTCTTGATTCTTCCTTGAGTTCACTTTTTCCAGGCTTTTTAATAGGATCGTTGGAACTAGTCCAAATACTCCAACAATAATAGGCACAACTGTTCCACATTTATCCAGTTTTTCATTTTAATTCTTCTTTATTCCATCATCTGCCTAAACAGCAGTATCTACTATCTAACAAGTTTTCTTTTCCTTATTCATAATAACTAGATTTAAAAATTTTATGTTTCAGGCTTCTTGTTTTGTTTTTTTTCATTCTATAAACACAGATTTTGTGGTTTGTGTATTCATTTATTATGTGACTGATTGTCTAATCTCTATCCCCATAAAATTTGTATTTGCTATTTTCATGTCGTTATATATATATATATATATATATATATATATATAAATTGGTTCTTATGGTATCATTCTATGTTCCTATAAATTATTCCTTTCTCTCTTTACATGTCCTCTTCCCAACCATGTTGATTCACCTGCAATACCTTCATTTTGTCTTCTGATATGGCAGTACAGCTGCTATCTTTTCCATTTTTGGATTGTTGTTTGGGAGTTTCCTATTCTGTTTCTTTCATCAGGACAGACCAGTTCTTTAGCCTTGGTTAGGCAACTAATCTTGGAGAAGGAAAACTTTGAATTCAAAACAGCTTTACTTTACTTAAAAATTCATCTTGTATTACGTTTGTGATGGAAAGTTGGTTAAAGACTTACAATTAGTCTTTCTTGACTTTAGGGTTAGGGGTGGGGTATTTCCTGCTGCGGAGGAAGACCACTTCCAAAAAAAGGGCTATGGGACTAAACTGCATCTGTGAGGCTGGATATATAGAGAGTCTGGTGTACGCCTTCATTTTCATTAATCTCTGGTTCACTCTAACCTGGAATGCTAGAATTTGTTGGGGTTGCATGTATGGGTCGAATAGATGTTTAAAAATCATTTCTATTCACTCGGACTATGTGTATAAAAAAAATTTTAAGAAACAACAACGAAAAATGTAAATGTCTACATACAATGAATATGTTTCTCTCATCTCTTTGCATAAAATAACTCTAGACTGATTGGCTTATGGTTAAAATCAAAGAAATCAGCCTTTGTTAAGTCTAATTAAGCATATTTCCTCCTTTTCCTTTTCACGTATAGTCTGACTCTGATATCTCTTGGTTTCTTTTTGATATATATATATGTGGTGCATTCAATAAGTTTCCATACTTTTTTGTACAGGCATTTAAAATTGTCGTAGACTCTTGAAAATTCACTATGTTATTGCTATACATCTTATGAGATGACTGACCAATTTTTATGATTTCAGGTTCAAATCAACAACTACAGCAGCAATTGGAATACACCCTACTAAAGCCTGATTGTCACAGCTGGTGAATTTCAAAAATGCAATCTGGATGTGAGGACATTTTAGAAGAACAATATGCAATAAAATTGTGTTTTAAACTTGGAACAAAATGCCACAGAAACCTATGGAATGCTTCAGACTGCTTTTCAACCATCTTGCATGAATCGTGCATGAGTTTTTGAGTGGCATAAGAGATTCAAGGAAGGCAGGGAGTCTGTGAGGGATGATGAGATGTGTGGGAGGAGTAAGAAAGTCAATACACCAGAGTTGATTGGCCAAAGAGTTAGGGTTAGGGTTACTATGTTGAGGTTTTAAGGGAGTTCAGGAAGAGATTCTGTTGGAAGAGGCTAGCACTCTTCAAATCAGGTCAGTGGCATTTCCAGCAGGACAATACACCACTACACAACTCCATCCTTGTCACAGAATATTTGACCAAGATGGACATCAAGACAGTTCCTCACCCTCCCTATAGTCCAGACCTTGCTCCCTATGACTTTTGGTTATTCCCTCAGCTCAGAGGCTGTTGTTATGAGACAATTGAGGAGATGAAAGAGGCTGTGATGAAGGTCACTGACACGCTCACACAAGAGGACTTCCATGGGGCCTTCGAGAAGTTGTTGGAATGGTACAAAAGTGCATTGCAGCCGGAGGAGATGACTTCGAAGGGGACTAGAGTTTCATGTGTGTACTATCAATAAAAGTGACCATACGAAAAAGTCTGGAAACTTATTTAATGATCCTTGTATAAAGCCTTGGTTCTTAAAAAGAAAGACATTTTCCCCATTCAGAACACCCAAAACTAATGAATTTAAAATAAAAATGATACTCTTGTCTTCTGACCTATGACTGTACTAGTGCCTAAGACTTCTTTGGCTTAGTTTCTTTGTTTAATGGCATATCAACCTTTGTGAGTTATTTAATGTCAAAGATATTCTAGAAGAATGGCAGTGATATTATTTAATCCATAGTTGGGAGGATAAAGGGGTTCATATTTTTTCCAAGAATATTTGTCTGAAAGTGAATATAATGGTGTGACTGGAATATGAACTAGATTACTAGGCTGTAGTTTAACAATTATACACTGAGGGACTCTCCCCAAAGACTTCTGTTTATGATATACATTAGAAATGAGCTTTTTCATCTTCATTGAGGCAGAATCTTCTCTTTCTATTTTATCCCATTAAAATCTGCCTAATTTTTTCTAGCCATTTTCTTGATACATATATGCTACCTATACTCACACACCCATATAGATATGTTCAGCCCTTTATATATATATATATATTCATATAAATATGCTTACACTTGCACGCATCTTAGTGCAGAAGGCCTAAAAGTGTCACAAAATATTCTTTGCTTACTTTTCCTTTCTTCTCCTTTTATTTAAGGGAATTCCTTTCCATTATTCTTGATTTCAGACTTCATCCTCATATTCTTGTAGAAGATCCTGACTCTATTAAGGTTTCCTATTCTTTTTTGTTTTTGTCAGGTTATCTGTATATACAAAGTCGGTTGTTTTTTTTCTTGCAATTTTATATGATTGCTTCATTGATTTGAATGACATATCAACATGTCTAAATGCCCAGTCGGCTGGGGCTGTAGAATACACCAACTGCACCTCTGCAGAGGGGTAAGATCCCTCCCCCAACAAGTGTCCTGGATATGACACTAAACAATCTAATGATGAGGTTCCAGTAATGCTGGAGCTTTGGGGAATGCGGAGCACCTCTTTATTGCCATCACTCGCAGGTCCACTCTAGCTCGTAGTGGTAGCACCTGATAGGGGCCGACCTATGGGTTAAATAGAACTAAACTGTGTACTTATGCTAAACTGAATTACTTGAAATAGAACTGTATTGACATTTAACTGTGTGTGGACAAAAACTATTCTTATACTAAACTGAATTGTTTGAAATAGAAATGTTTATGACAATTAAACTGTGTACTCATGCTAAACTAAATTGTTTGAAATTGAACTGATTATTTTCATAAAAATGGATTTGGCGTTAAATAGCCTACAAAGGTTGATATGCCATAAAACCAAACAAACCAAACCAAACCATGTCTAAGGTTCTATCTAGGGGTTAGGGAATTGTGTTCTTGACCCTATCAAATATTAGTACTTTTTAAGCAGATCTATTTGAACCATACATGGAACCTTCTTTGAAGGGTGTTCTGAGTATGAGACTAAGTTGTATCAGATAGTGAGGCTTCTGCTCTGGAGAATGTGGAATACCCCTTCATTGTCATTACTTCCAGTTCCATTCTGAATTTGAGTGGTAGTACTTGTTAGGGTCCCATTTATGAATCAAATAAATCTATTTAAGAATTATTAGTATTAGATAAGAATACTTGATACCATATCACTAAACAATTTGTATTAAAAATAGTTACTTGAAGCTCTAATCGTTTAGTAAGGGTTATTATCAGTTACTTGAGACTATTTAAAAGTGTGCAAATAAATATTATTAGATAGAAATAATTACTTGAAAACATTATTATTTGTATTAGATAGGAATACTTGATATCAAAAAAATTTGTGCAAGAAACTCTTTAAGAAACAACTACACAAAAAATATAAGTGTATAATAAATGCAATTTCCTAACTTCTGAATATAAAATAAGTCTAGATGAGTTTGATATGCCGTTAGAATCGATCAGTCATAATAAATGATTGTTGTTATAAAATAAAACTGAAAAATATTTTTATGTCTATTTTCAAGTTAATTTTTTAAAACTTATCTGAAAATGATTTTTATTGTGTAAGCTGGTCATCATTTGTTGGTAAAATCTCTGCACATATGGAAGTTTGCATAGGCCGCACATAATTCAGACTAATTATCCCTTTTGTCATAGCAATAATGAATTTTATATCCTCTTGTAAAGTTCTGTTTATTTTAGACTTACTAAATAATTTTCTCACTTAGAAATCTGCTTTATCGTTACTGTTATATTTTGAGACAGGATATTTAAAAGTTTTAGTAAACCTAAAGTATTTGCTTGGCTACATTTTTACAAATTAATTCAAATTACACAGATTATTTTGTTACTATAATAGGATTTGACTTGATTCTCAGGAGTTAAGGCAAATATGTATTTTTATATATACAGTTTTTGTGTTGTTAAATTTTTTTTTATACATTTATATAATATCAAATATTCTGATCTTAAACAAATAAGAACAGTTCCTCATTATATAATTTACCCAGTTGGCTGGGGTTATAGAATTCACCGACTGCACCCCTGCTGAGTGGTAAGACCTCCCCCCTGACAAGTGTCCTGGATATGACACTAAACAGTCTAATGGTGAGGTTTGTGAAATATGAAGTACCTTTCTGCCATCACTCCCTGGTCCCCTCTGGCCTGGTGTGGTAGCACCTTATAGGGTTAAATAGAACTAAACTGCATACTTATACTAAACTGAATTACTTGAAATAGAACTGTTTTGACATTTAACTGTGTGTAAACAAAAAACTATACTAATTCTAAACTGAATTGGTTGAATTAGAATTGTTTGAATAACTTGAAATAGAAATGTTTTTGACGATTAAACTGTGTACTTATGCTAAACTGAATTGTCTGAAATAGAATTGATTATTTGTAAAAAAAAGAATGGATTTGGAATTAGATAATCTACAAAGGTTGATATGCCATAAAAACCAACCAACCAAAATATAATGGCTAAAGTGTTGGACTTTTGCCTTGAAGTGAGTTCAAACTCCAGTCATGCTATTCCTTTTTAGACAAATATCCTGGGAAAAGATATGAACTCCCTTATCTCCCACCCCAGCTGTGGATTAAATAGTATCACTGCTGTTCTTCTTTGGCATTAAATAACCCATGAAGATTGATATGACACTAAACAAAAAACCTAAACTAAACAGATCTAATTGATTCATAGATGGTATCCTAACAGGTACTACCACTCTGGGTTAGAGTGGACCTGGGAGTAATGGCAATGAAGGGGTATTCCTCACTCCTGAAATCTCCAGAACTGGAGCCTCACCATCAGATACAGTTTAGTGTCTTAACTGAAGACACATCATTTTGTAAGGACAGTCTTACACCCCTGCTGTATATTCTAAGCCCTAATGGTAGGGTGAAGTATATCTTTGTGGAATGTCTGTAATCTTTATTTTTGATGCAGATCAACAAAACAACATAAAAATTTGTAAATATTTTTTTATTCCTTCTAAATATAAAAACAAAAAATAATCATAGCATAACATGTGTTACTTTCTGCTCATGTGGAGGGGTTAAGTAAATATATATTTGAAACTGTTAAGACATGCCAGTTACCTCCCCTGATACTCTCGAGATGAGAGGGCGTGATTCGAGGACCGGAAGTAAACAAACGGCCATATTGGTTTATGAGAGGGTGTAAAAAGTGACGGGTAATAAAAGCGTCTCCGTATGCAGAGTGTTATAGTCTGAGTTCTTTGTTTTTAACTATGGTAGCAGTGCTAAAAGACACTATGGCTTCTAAGTATTTTCCTCCACCCACATTGCTTAAGGATAGATACAGTACATGGAAAAGAGAAATAAAAATATGGGAGCTTGTGACTTCACTGAATAAAACAAAAAGAGCCCTCATGGTGTTTTTGTCATTGGAAGGAACAGCCAGAGAAGCTGTTTTGGAATTGGATACTGCTGTTCTTAATTCTGAGGATGGAATGAAAAAGTTGTATGAAAAACTGGATACACTTTTTCTGGAAGATGTAAACCAGTCTGCCTTTTGAGCATATGAAACATTTGAAAACTATCGGAGACCGCCTGGGACATCATTAGAAGATTTTCTGATTGAATTTGGCCCACTTTTTGCCAAATTAAAAGACTTTAACATTCTTTTACCAGAACCTGTACTCGCATTCAGAGCACTAAAGAGTGCCAATATCACCGAGGATAACGAAAAATTGATCAAAGCTACTGTCAGCGAGTTAACACTATCTTCCATGTCGAAACAGTTATGGAAGATTATGCATGGACATTCTTCTAGCGATTCATCACCCAATACTTCACCTGTCGTGGTAAAAAACAAAATGGATATTGTTAACTATACAGAAAATAACCCAATGGACCCTACTGGAGTATATTATGGCCGCTCCTCATATCGACGTGATTCACATTTTAATAATTCACGAGAAAAGATAAACCGCACTGGAAGACAACAGGGATATAAGAATAAAACACGTTCCACTAACAAAAAGAAATTAAACCCGCAAGACTGAACAGGTAACATTACAGTATGTTTTAATTGTGGCTGCAGGTTTCACTGGTCTTATGATTGTCCTTATGGTCACAGTAGCAGGAATAAACATGGCATTGAAGTAGAGGAAGATTTTTCTGTGCCACATGTGGTCTTAATAAGTAAACAAAAACGTGTGCAAATTATTTCTATTAAAAATAGTTACAAATCATTACCATAATTATTTGTGTATAACATGCACCTCTAACTTTGGATTACAAATTTCTGGAAAGAAAATTCTCAGGTCTAGAATGTTCTTAATTTTTCAAATTTGTACAGCTAAACTTAACGTAAATTTAGCATTTGCTCAAGTTTTTATTGGTTCATACTGAAAATGAAAATAAAAATTTATGTAATTTACTTTATGTTTTGAAATGCAAATATTTTACAGTATTTACAACAAATGCACATGCATATTCACACAAAAATGATACAAGCTTGCTGCAAAAATGAGCTCATATTTTTAAAAAACAAAATTATAAACAAACACATATTCCAGTGATTGTGTTAAACACATTTGTTCAGACTATAGATAGAATTTACTTTCACTTATTTTGTTTTAAATATGTTGAGTCATGAGACACAAAAAAAAGTTTTAGTGGTTCTTGTGTATAATATGTCCTCCTAACCTTTTTTTGCTGAAAAATCTAGAAAAACAGTGTACTTTATACACAAATAATAATGGTATTAGCTACTTGAAACCATATAATTGTTTGCAAAAAAAGTATTTGGGATTAGATAACCCAACAGGGGTTGACATGCTATAAATCTAATGAACCTTTCTAACCAATGCACTACGATAAATGATTTATTATGTTTTCCAGTGATGATTTGGGCCAAAAAAATTAAAATTTTTCCAAAATCCTATTGTTTTATGAAATTCTTTTTATTTTAAACCAAAGACTTTTTTCATGATGTTTTTTTTCTTTTCATTTAAGGATTACTCCGCTGTCACAGAGAGCAGAAGAATTAATCTTGTAAGCTGGATTTACTTGGTGTATGCAAAAGTTCCCAGCCATCTCTTTTTTTGAACAGAAGAGGCTAAATACACTATTGAAAACTGGTTTTGTGTTTTCTTTATTTGGTATCAAAGAAAAACAAATGGCGGTGGACAAGATACACGTGCGGCATTGCATGTTGTTCCTATTTAATTTGGGTAAGACAGCCTCGAAAGCGAAAAAGCTGATCGATGAGGCCTATGGAGATGGTTCAGTTGGAAGCAGTACGTGTCGTGAATGGTTTGCAAAGTTCAGGAAAGGTGAATTTGATTTGGAAGACAAACCGCGCAGTGGTAGACCACAAGAATTTGAAAGTGAAGACTTGCAAGCTCTTTTGGATGATGACCCCACTCAATCTACATTGAAATTGGCTAAAAAACTTGGTGTTGATCACTCAACAGTTATAAGACGTTTACAAAGTATGGGAAAGGTTCAAAAACAGCACATACAAACACACACTGTAGAAAAACCCTTCTCGTGTGAGGTTTGTGGATCGGTGTATTCAGACAGTTCTGCATTACAAATACATATGAGAATATTGACTGGTGAGAAGCCATTTCTTTGTGAAGTTTGTGGATTTGCATTTTCAAAGAATTAGATTTAGGCAATTAAATAGAAAATAAACAAAAGGGGAACAAAAAAAAAAACAATCTTTTTATACATTTCATAAGAAAATTTCTCAGGTCTCAAAAATATTACACGGTAATTCCCAGTTCATGAAAAAAATGTTGATATTGATTCATTTCAGGTTTTTTTTTTATTTCTGGTGTAAATTTAATAAATACCAGGATAAAACTAATGAATTTTGAGAGAAAGGTTTTTTTCTCTTTTTTTGGCCAGTTATTGCACCTAATTTCGATGACGATATAATGGTATTTTTATTCTTTAATAGACTAAATCATGTCCCTCAACATCACTAAAAAAAGTTCCTTAACTCTGAAAAAGAAACCAGAATCTTTTCATTTTAATATTAGTTATTTTTTAATTCTAGCAGCAATACTAATATTATTTTAAAATTTAATCTTTTACTCGTACTAGGTTGAGTCAAAAGTTTTGCAATTTTTGGTAATTTTTGAGGCACAATATGTCATTTGGACAATGAGATAACTAGCTCGCCTGATATTCTCCAACTACTACTCACCAAATTTGTCTCTATGGCTTTAAGCATGGCAATAGGATTCACTGGCTTAGGTCTACCTGATCTTTGAGGTTCTTGCAACCTGAGCAAAATTTCTTGACTTCTCTAAATACTGTGATCAACTGTGCCTTCATCTTTTCATACATCCAATATTTTTGGTTTCTTCTGAGATATTTTAACTCTGTTCAAACTCATTAAGTATAAGTTTCTGAATTAGATTACATTGCATGTGTACCATACCCATAATATGGATATGTGTGAAACGTACATAGAATATTCATAACATATATACATTGAACATAGGAATCCCGAAACATGACAAACACTTACGACTTCTTAGTTCAGGTATGAAACTTTTTATTACCTTTGAGTTAAAAGGTTCTTTGACATAAGGAGAGAGAGGCACAATCTTTCTATGCTGGCTTTTCCATCTGCTCCCCAACACATGTGGCATCTGCCACAAAGCTACTGGCCTGGCTTCGGCGAGCAAACGAAAGTCAACCGTCTTCCTCCGAGCCAGGAACTCAACTCTACTGATTTTTTTCAAATCCCCAAAACCCTCCGTGCACGCTTCCGGTGCATGACATCATTCGCACTCCCTAGCCCCGTTTCCCATCTGGGCTCTTGTGACATCTCTGAGTGACATGTCCGCTCCGCGCGCGCATGTGAACACCTGCGCTCATGTTTGCACCTAGCTAACCCATGCACTGAGCCGAAAGGTTCTCAGCCTAACTAAACCCAAAGGCATAAAAGGAAATCCCTCGGCCATTATATTACACATGTTCATCTGTGCTGCTTTCAAATTACACATCAAGGGAAGCAATTCACAATATGTTAGCATATTAACTACAGGTTGAACTGCTATGGTCATGTGATATATATGCTGCAAACTATAGCAAAACTTTTGACTCACCCTAGTAAAAATCTTTTTCAATGTTTCTTTTATTTTGTTGCAAAACAAAAAATATAAAGCCAATTTATTATTTCTGACTTGATTGGATTGTTTTATTTTGCTTACATAGAAAATATAATTTAAGAGTCTAGTGAGAGAAATCACACACGCCGCAGCTCAAAGCATGCACGAATACGTCAGGCATGTAAAATGAGATCGGGGGAGAGAAACAGGTGATTGGGGAGATTGAACTCACATCCTCCCTATTGTTAATCGTGTTTGACGTCAGGACTACCTATGCGCTGGTGCGCTTGTAAATTATCACATTGTGTGATTGACCCGGATGTGGCATTTTGGAATGCTTATTTAAGTCCTGCCTGAATGCACCAGGAAGAGGGTGTTTTGAGTTTTGGTGATTCACGACAAGAGATGAGCTTGGTTGTAGAACTGCTAAAGAAGATTGTTGCAGGCAGAAAGGAATTCATAGGAAGAAGCTAAGAGAACTGTCATTTTCACTGTAAAAATTTGGTTGTCCACCTTCTATTAAGAAGAAGAAGGCGACACAGCAGCAGAACTTGAAATTGATTCGACATGTTCAGTTACAAGAGACTCTTTTCTTTCTGTTACTGATGAGGCATACTATCAACCACCCCCCACTTCTTTTAAAGAGCAAAATAATGAATCAGAAATAATAAAATGGCTTATATTTTTTGTTTTGTAACAAAACAGAAGAAACTTCAAAATAGATTTCTACTCGGTTGAGTCAAAAGTTTTAATTCTTACTAGACATTTAATTCAACTGTTTTTTTCAATAGAACTTTAACTTTGAAAGATGTAAGATGGCATGAAACTTATTGTTATGAAACAATACTTGGAAGATGAGATCTTTTTTTAGTTTTTGATAATATATAAGTTTAAATACCATAGACACAGAGTCAACAGCACTTGCTGACTGTCAGTTTTGAGTCTATGCAATCATCGGATCATTAATGTAGCCACTCTGCAAGTTAACTTGACTAAGGTAAAAAAAAAGTTTTTTGTTTGATCTCATATGCTGAAAATTTTTGACACCTTAAGTTTTGAAAGAAGATCTTTTTCTCTAAATAAGTCTCGAATATTCTGATCTTTAATTCGTCTTTTTTCCAGTATATTAAGTTTTTTAATTTTTTCCTTGGAGTTTCTGTAGTTCTAATTATTTCTTTACAAACATGAAGACAACTATTTTTTCTGATCACCTTTTAAAGAAACATTACAATGAGCAATTTATTTCTCAACTTTGTTTTTATTTATTAAACAAACTTTTGCATCCAGAAATATTTTAATTCACTTAAAGTATGTAGAGAAGACATAACTCAGAGATTGGCTGTTCGTTTCCAGACCCTAATCACAAAGAAAGTCCAATTTTTTAGTTTACTCATTAGGTTGACTATACCAATGGTCTCAAACTCAAAATGGCTGTTATGACTTGGGAGTGAGATACAGCAGACCCAAAAATAAAATGCAGTGGGGACATGATTTTGACCTGTTACAATGTTATTTTGCAATACACGTAAAATACGTTGCTATTTATTTGTTTATCGAAAGGAATAGAGTAAATGAAAAATGGAGGCTGAAAATTTTTCTTTTTCTAAATTCTCTTTTTTTCCATTTTATTTCATGGGAAAATTGTTATAAATTTTACAATGAATATTACTAAAACAGAAAACAAAAACAAAATTCAAAGTTTTTTCACATCTAAAGAAACTGGAGATATATTTTTAGGGGGTGTCCTCGTGGTGTAATGGTTAAAGTGATGGACTGCGGAATTGTAGTAAGCGAGTTCATACTCCAGTCGCGCTATTACGTTCACTCTCGGACAAATGCCCTTGGGAAAGGTATGAACCCCCTTTATCCTTCCAGCTATGGGTTAAATAATACCACTGCTGTTCTTCTAGGAGAATAGAGTTGGCATTAAATAACCTACAAAGATTTGATATGCCATTAAACAAAGAAACCAAACCAGATATATTTTTTTTTTAAATTAAAAAAAAACTTTCAAATCAAGAAACAAAACGTAAAAGTAAAATTGATGACATTTTTCTTTCATTGCAACATTTTACATAAGAACTTTTTTTGCTGGGATAATTCATTTTGTTTATATTGATTGACTTTTGCAGTACTGTAAACTTTGGTTTATTAATTGATAAACTTGAATTACTTTTATTTTCATTTTTAACATCCTTCCAATTTCTCCACATTTGTTGACTGAATCTCCCCATGTCGTTTTTAGCAAAGAAAAAATAATGGCAGATATTTGCAAAAAAGAAAAGAATTTCGGAAAATATAACTGGTGTGTACATATGTTGTTTTTATTTTTTTCAGGGAATGTTAGATTTTTAATAACAAAATCCCATATACTGTTAATTTTTAAAATAATATTTGAAAAGAATTTATTTATCATTACATTGGATTCCATTTCAGATTTGCAATTCCATGATCACTGAAAATTTGATCCCCCAAAAATTGGGAATAAAAATATTTATATGCTTAGACTTCCAATTATCTTCTTTTGATAATGACCCCAACCATTTCATGTTGAAGATTATTTTTGGCAATGTTTTGTGGGGGCCAGTGATTCTATGTTAGGCTTCAAAATCATGTAAATTAGCCAGTCTCTGTACAGTTTGTAAATGTTTCTTTTGAGAGAAATGCAGATTTATTTAGGGACAAATTACCAAGTTGTAGGAAAATGTTAGTCCCAAAAATTGTTCTGCCATGGGTGGTGGAAAATAATTTTCAGATTGTATGTTTGAGACTTCTGCACTTATATCATTGTCTTTCTTGTGTGGAATAACATTAAGGTCTTGATTTTTTTAAAAGTACTTTATTGCTAGTAATATGCAAGAAAGACATAGAACAAGTGACTGTAATTGTTAAAGTAGTATTGATTGATGCAGAGTTCCCACAAACTCTCTCTCTCTCTCTCTCTGGTCAAAATGTGTAATGTCTGTGGTACCTATGTGTCTAGTTGGTTGGTTGGTTTTTATGGCATATCAACCCTTGTAGGTTATTTAACGCCAAATTCTGTCTATATATATATATATATATAACCAAAGATTTCTAAATGAATACTTTGGTCGGTAAAATTTTCTATAAGCAGGATTTCAGTTGTTTGCGCATGAATAACCAGTTTTAATTCGTCATATTTTTTGGTACAACTCTGTCTCTCTTAAGAAGGACAGAATGTCATCTATTTTGACGTTCTCGAACAGATTGATTAAACTATTTACTTTGAAAAATCACTTTTTGATAACAGCGAAAGTTCTGCATTCTATAAGAATGTGTTTAACCATGCAAGTTGTCTGACAGGTCAAACACTGTGGTTGTCGTTCCTGTTTCAACCGATGTGTCTACACTAATATATTTTATTAATGTATAAGTGTTGTCAAAGTGGGTTTAAATGTATATTTTGAGGATATTAAGTGTTTCAATCTACACCTAAATATTTTTTAGAATATTTATGGAATCAAATTCTCAAATCCAAGTATAAACAAAGTTTTTTTACGCATAGAAGTTAAGATGAAATAGCTGATGAGAAAACATTTCTAATAACAAATATCATAATCTATAAATGTTTGCAATACAGACATTGTAACGAAATCCTATTATCTTACTAATCTATTTTTCTTTAATATTGAAAGAAAAAAGAATACAGCCGAAACTGTCACTTAAAATATTATTCAATTCCTGATTGTCTATGTACATATGAAGATTATATATATATATATATATATATAACTGTGTATGTACAAATGTATATAAGATGGGTATCAACTTACTTAATTTTTTTGATGGAAAGGTTCATCAAGAAACATTTGCACAGCACTGAATATTCTTTCACTGTTTATGGAAGGTTGACAGCCAGATCCCCAGATATTATACGCTAGAATATGTGTTTCTATTTGAATATATAAAGGACTTTGTGTCTACATAATCTTGAGAAAATAAAGTCAGTGACATAGAATGTATATTAAAAAGTGTTAACAGTTCTTCTCTCATTCTGAAATGTAGATATTTTGGTCTCTTCAATATTTATTAAATTAACTTATTGGTAAAAGTTTAACGTCACCCACCTTAAATTTTCATGTATTTTGTTAACTAAGGAATATGACAATACTTTTTTAATATTGTTTATTTTAGAAAGGTTTTCAAAAGTTAGAGGATTATCAGGGAATATTAAAAAGGAAATATATCTAACTTCACCCACCTAGATTAGCACTGGTGTAAGCAGCAGAAAGGAGAAGGTTTTAACATATTTTGATGCTCATTGCTGTTATGTCCAAAGAATCAAAGAAATATCCACTTCAAAAATGGTTATTTCAAATAAAGTGTGAACTTTTAATCACAATGACTAAGTTGTATTCAAACAGTTGAAAACTGAAGAGAAATTTCTGACTGCATGACTAGAAAATTCACGCTAGAACAAAATGAACTAAATTTGATATTGGAGGTCCATTGAAGAAAAATAAAAAATCTCTGGTTTTAAACATCAGAAACTTTATTTTGATTGGTACATTGTTTCATTACAATAAAATTAATTTTTTTTATACAAGTTTCCATCATTTTTCATTTGTAACACGTTTATCTTTTCACCTCCACACTTTTATAAAATTACACATCATCATGGCTGACAATGAAGATTCCTTTGACTCTCTCTCAACATCCGTCCCGAAAGGCTTTCAAACTTGATAACACCTCTAGATGGCATTAAATGTCTATATAGAGCTGATGAATCTAAGTTTTTGCTGGTCGGCTAAAACTGGTGTGTCCATATGTATGAGTCCATAGAAGAACCTTGCTTAACAGTTTATACTTACTTCTCTGGCAAGGCCCAGCATGTCTTGCTCATCTTACTTGGATGGTTTGTGAGATGGGAAGTAAGTGGCCATACAGCTGCTGTTTAATTGGGAGCTGCTTCCAAAATGTTTTTAATACAGCATTTTTATGTACTTCCTATCTAGCTTTTTCTCCAAGTGTTTCATTAGTGACTAAGTGTGCAACCATACAGTAGTAGTGATATGACTATAGCTTGGAAGAATTTGCGTTTTATTTTATCGAAGGAAACAGATTTCTATAGGATCAATTGCAGTCAGTGCTTTACTTTTGCATATGTTGACTTTGCTTTTAGTGGATGAGATGTTACTACTAAGGTATATGAACTGGTCTACTTATTTTAGAGGCCATTTAATGAGGAGATAGCACCATCTTCATTCAAAGAGATGAACTCTTTTTTTATCTGAGTTCATATAGCAACCAATATCTCTTGCTGCCTGATCTAGGCCATGTAGCAGAGATTTGGCTTGAGGAGAGGGGTACAAGAAGCGCTAGATCATCAACTTTGCATAATGAATCATTTCTGTGGGATATTGTTTACTTCTTGCTTTCATTAGATTTAATGACATATTTGTAGTGTATAATCTAGACAGATTGGGAATAGAAATGATATCAATGTATCTCTTTGCCAGACTCACAATATCAAGCAAATCGATGTTGTGATAAGATGAATGAATCCTGCTTAGAAAATATTTAGAGAAGAGATACTGAGTTTGATATGCCAAGAATGTTAGAAGAATTCAAGCTTTTCAATGAAGAACTTTCTTGACAGAATATTATTTATGATGGTAGGTGATATAAAGAGTCTTTCAAAAAAAAATTTGATATCAGTTTAGATGTAATCTAATAACTTGACAAATTCTCATTGAGATTATCTCATATTTTACAGCTTGTGTAAAAAAAATTCAGTTTCTTTTCCAGTAAATGTCATTTCTATATCTGAAAAGAAAAGACATTAAACACAGAATTTTGAGTCATTTCAACATTTTCTGGTAAAATTTGAGATCATTTAAATGAGAACTGGTTATTAAGATTACAAAATGATATTTCAGCGAGGATAATTGTTTCGTTAGTTCCTCGCTATATTTGAAGGAAATGATCCTATTTACCAACCCCTCCGCTCGGGCCAGATGTGACACAAGGTCAATTTTTAAGCGGAGTTTAACAGGTTTGAATTCAGAGTTTTCCTTCTCCTAGACTAGTTGCCTCACCAAGGCTGAAGAACACTGTCTGCCCTACTATTCACCATAGCTGGAGGGAGAATAATTGGATTCTTACCTTTCCCAAGCATATTAGTGCTATGTGAAATGCAATCATTCTCGTCCAGGATTTGAACTTGTCGACATGTCCATTTCCTACGACGATAACCATTACACCACAGGCACCTCCAAGGAAATAATGGAGAGAAGAACAAAGATGCCATAAAGTTTTTAAGAAGGTTTAATGACAGCCAGAATAAAGAGTACCTTTATGCTGCAAGTCTCGTAGGAAGGAAGGAAATAGTT
The DNA here is from genome assembly GCA_963585895.1 of Sepioteuthis lessoniana. NCBI lineage: Eukaryota > Metazoa > Mollusca > Cephalopoda > Myopsida > Loliginidae > Sepioteuthis > Sepioteuthis lessoniana. The sequence continues at coordinate 5,442,941 of OY757908.1, forward strand.
ATTGAGTTGAGAAGGAATTATAGCAGCTAAATGCCTGAGCAGAATGTGTGATGTTACAGCCAAGGCAATGCTGAATGTCTGAGTGGCTTATGCATTGCTATAGACATAGCAAAAGTCGTATTTGCTGTTTAAGGACAGGAATGATGTAGTCACTCATAAATGTGTGGTCCTAGTTGCTGTAGGAGAGAGGCATGAAAGTCTCCAGAGAAGGTTGCCCAGGAATGAGGTAGCTGGATGTCTGAGTGAAAATACGTGTCACTGTAAACATAGCAAAATTTAGAGGCGATATAAAGGTGTTCCTGTGTGTGGCGGATTACGTGCATCTAATTCATGTTCAACTGGGAATCCTTGGCCTAAGAGGGTAGACTCAAAGGGTCCATAAATTAAATGGCTTTCCCCATGGTGTTGTGATTCTGCTGCTATGAAGGGAGCGGACAGAAAGTATGTCCGTCCTGCTTGAAAGGTTCTGAGGAAGAGATAGTTCGGTGGGCTTTCACCATTTTTATGTTGTCCGAGAAAATGGTCCAGGCTGAATAGGATAAGTCATCCTAATTGGGTGAAAATATGTGACGACCATAATGGTCAAATTAATTTACACGCCAAACAAAAATACCAAGTTCTTTCTGCTATGATATCAATTTTTTAAACACCCTGTATACATGGAGAAGTAATTTACAAGGCTACATAAATGTACATATGTAATTTTTTGTTTTAATATATATATATATATATATATATATATATATATATATATATATATATATATAATTATTTGTATGTCCATGCGTATACATCTAGGCATATACCATTATATGTGGGTGTTTATGCCAAAAGAAGACTGGTTGCATATGTGAACTGAATCGCTTGTAATTGTTGGCATGTATAGGACCTTATTACAGTAGTTTTAGTGCATACAAGATTTTTGATGCAAGGGATGAATTTTGAGCTGTTTCTGTGCATGTTAAAATTTAAGAACATTTGAACGAGAACTGGTCAAATTATTAGATTACAAAATGATATTGCTTTTTCTGAAACACCTTGTAGATCTCAAATATAAAATTTTTTGAAACACTCTTGGGCAGGGGGGCTTTATGTAATTAACAACTCAAACAGAAAATAATCAGGTACCCAAAGAATTACAACTTTACCAAATACCTCCAAACATTTATGTACATGAAGACTAAGCAAAAAGAATTACCCATCTAATAATGGGGGTGACTATGTGGAATATTTCTTTACTTTAGTAAATTAGAATTGCTCTACCTCTTGGGTAGCTGATGTTTTTGCCTGCTTCGGGTATACCAACAATTCATCTGACCTCTTCCGCTGTCCACTTGCTACTGGCTTTTTGGGCAGCCTCAAGAAATAATAATGAAGGTGGAAATCATGTGACCACTGGTTAATTTCATAGGACTGGATTTTTAGATCCTACTATGTCCTTACAACCCTGTATATGTTCATATCTAAGAATACTATCCAGAAAAGAGAGGATATTTAGCATGAGAAGATATCACAAAGGAAACAGTTTGAAGCTGAATATCATTGCGTGTTATAGATGATGTTAACATCAATGCAATAAATTAGAGCATTTTTATTTGGTGAAAAATTACTTTAATCTCTTTGAATTATGGAGTATTTTGTAAAATTAAATCTAAAAGCCAAATTTACTTGTTCATTTGGACAGTCATGCATGAACATATCTTAATGGTAGTTGACATTGAGTTTTGTATTTTATGTGACTATTTGTAGCATTGTGGACGAGTGCTAATGGAATGTGTGTAGATAAGTTATTAAAAAAAAACAGCAGCCAAAGGAAAGATGACTGAGTTCAACATTTCATCCATTGTGTTAGCTGTAACATGATACACTTGATCTAGCATACCATAAATAGTCTTGGAGAGGTCACCTAATCAAATTGGAATGTTCTGTGAACTCCAGTATATATCATTATTTTATGATTGAGTTACCTTTTTTTTTTTTTATTGTGAAGACAAATGTTTGCTGGCAACTGAGAACAAGGGACAAAGATACAAGAAGAGTCCTGTTCCTTAAAACTATATAACTGTGCAAACAAATAATTATTATTAGATAGGAATAGTTACTTCAAATCATAAGTAAAGTTGGCAAATGGAGTCGAGGGTGACCTAAAGGCTCCTTTTTCAATAGCTACTACACCGAGGTGTAGAGGAGGGTGCCTTTCTTTTCCCTGGATTGCTCCACTTTATCCTTGATACGTATGTGACATGGTATGCTATAGAGAGAGAGTGAAGGGGAGGTCAATACCCTCACCCCTCTTTATTTGAATCAACAGGCATTAAGAAGGATCGGATAACAGGGACCGACCGTTAAAGTGGTAAGGGAGAAAGGGTAAGCTATTTGTACCCTTAGCACTTTAGTCTGTTGAAACTAAAGAAGTCAATGCCAATCGGGTGGCGTGACTCGGCGAGGTGGTGAAAGAGGAAAAGTCAAATGATTGGTCGACAGAATCTTCACGCCAAAAAGGCCAACACGCGTTAGAGAAATTTGCAGGAGAATCTTCAGTTTGAACAAACCCAGCATTGCAACAAGATCACTGAGTTCAGCCAGCTCTGGGAAAAGATTATCACCCGTAAAAAGAGTAAAATCAGAAGTTCGAACAAATCCAGCATTGCAACAAGATTGCTGAGTTCAGCCAGCCCCAGGAAAAGATTATGACCTGTAAAAAGAGTAAAATCAGAAGTTCGAACAAATCTAGCATTGCAACAAGATTGCTGAGTTCAGCCAGCCCCAGGAAAAGATTATGACCTGTAAAAAAGAGAGAACATCTGAAAATTGAAAACCCTTTAAAGATAAGTACAGCTCAAATTGTTTTCCTGTTCTAAATCTTAAATGTTGGAAAGTTGTATGTATTCAAAATAACTGTAAAGGTTCCATTTCACTAATAGTTAAGATTATTGAATGAACATTGCTACACGCCTCAGTCCGGCAGGGTTAGACACTTTTACTTAAGTAAGAGAAAAAGAAAGAAGAAAAAAGGACTGTTGAGAGACATTTTTGTTTGACGTTTTCCTGTTGGCTTAATATTGCCAGTATTTTGAAAAGAAAAGGGAAAAGAAAAAAGAGACTTAATAAGGTCAAAACAGCTGTCCAGTGTTTCCGTATATCGTGCGTAGGTGTTTGGCGGATTTTCTGGTCGTGGCAATTCAAAAAAAGAACTGTTTCTTAAATCTCATTATTATTTGTGTGATCATTGCATATTAAAATTTGTTATATTTTAAATGCACCCTTGTGTTGAAATGTTTTGATTGTGTTCTTCCCTTTTTGAGGTGTCCGTGGTGTAATGGTTATCGTCGTAGGAAATGGACACGGAGACACGAGTTCAAATCCTGGACGAGACTGATTGCATTTCACATAGAATTAATACCCTTGGGAGAGGTATGAATCCAATTATTCTCCCTCCAGCTATGATAAATAGGAGGGCAGACTGGGTTCTTCAGCCTTGGTGAGGCAACTAGTCTAGGAGAAGGAAAACTCTGGACCACTTATTCATTTCAATCAATCTAAGTGGAAGTTGTCAGATAAGACTGAGAAAACTACTTCAATTTTATTCTCACATTTTTTAGGGTTCTCTGAAGATATAATGTGTGGCCATATTTTTATGTCCTGTCTATGGATGGTCACAGCCTGGAAGTAGGTAAGGATTCACCCCTGCATATATACAGGTGCAGTCAATTGGATAGGAGAGATTTGCCAGGGACCGTGGAAGTGACACAAGGAAGTGCGTCACGTCAAGTTTGAAAACTTATTAGTGGCATGTTAGAATTCACACTACATGCATGGGGGAGGATGTAGCAGAGGTAGAGGAAGGTCCTGAAGAATACACACTCACTCATCCGTGAACAAATCTAATCTTTTAAAACTTATGCTATCTTTTCTTTTTCTAACGGAAATTCATTTTCTACTTTCAGAAAATTACAGACCATTGAACTAAGCGAACGTCGTCTAAAAAATGGGGAAGGAGTAAATAAGCTAAGAACGGTCTTGCTCGATTATAAAAGGGAATTTTATTTACACTTATCTCCGCAAAAAAAAACCCGATTCAGGGAACACATACCAAATCCAACTTCCAGAGCCAGCCACATGGGCCCCTCTCTATTTTCGTTTATTTACGTAGCAAGATACGAAACCAGAGACATTGAAAGGCAGACAAAAAATAGGCAATATATATATATGGAGAAATGGTAGATTTTGGTAAATCTGACAAGATGAGAAAAATTAGTGAAAAAGCGGATAAACCAAAACACTGACAACGGACTTATTGATAGTATGTCCTCTTTATTTTAAGAAGACTTCATCAGAATGATGGATTTTTCTTAAGTTCAGCGGAGGAGGAAATAGATAAAAATAAAAGGAGGGAGGGGTCAGATGAAGGAGAGACAGAAAAGAAAGAAAAGGAGAGATAGAGATCTTTATGTCAGAGTGGTAGCAGCAGGGATTATTGACGGAGACTGTGACTCATTTTTGAAAACATCTGGGCAATGGCAGGGGAGGCTACAGCCACCATCAAGCATATCAAATTTCATCAAAGACTTGACTAACACTTATGGAATATCTAAATCAAAAAAATTAGAAAATCATACAGAAGTATGGAAGTGCAGTGGGAAGTAAATGTCATAGTTTTTGTTAAAAAATAAAAGGATCTACAAACACAAATTAAATGACAACTGAAACCACCCTTTTCTCCCACATGTTAGATCTCAAACACACTTTCAATTTTTCCAGGCCACTTTAATTAAACCCATACATTGGAAAAAATTTTGCCGACTGTTAGACTCTGCAGTCATCTCCAAGTCCAAAAATATTAAACAACAACCTGGTTTCTACCAGATTTCACCCAACTGGGCGACATTATTTTACATGAGAATGATATTGAAATAGAAAATGGATAGAAAAAAAATTTTTTTCACAAAAACTAAGACAGGCAGCACTTGCTTAAAAGGGTCAGACCTGAGTTGCTGGCCCAACACCTGAGCCACCCTTGGATGTTGGTTGGATGTATTTTATGGCATATCAAACCCTGTAGGTTATTTAATTTGAAATCTTGTTATATATATATATATATTTGTTAATGAATACTTTGTAGGTAACATTTTTAAATGAGTCAGAGTTCATTTGTTTGCACACAGTTAAATAGTTTCAAGTATTGCAATCAAATACCACTAATTCAATTAAATACAAATCATTTGGTTTCACACAATTAAATGGTTTCAAGTTTAGTAAATGATTAAATAGTTCTATTTGACTCATTGATGGGATCCTAACTAGTACTACCACTCCAGGTTGGAGTGGACCTGAGAATAATGGAAATGAAAGGGTACTCCATATTCTCCAAAGTTCCAGAACTGGAGCCTCACTATCAGATGCAGTTTAATGTCATATCTAGAGATGGGGTCTTAAACTTGTGTCCCATTTTGTCCATATAGAAAAGGGGATAAATATTCTGAAACGATTTTCACTTCCAAAGAAGAAAGTTATCCTGTTCTCCCAAAAAATATGATTTAAACATTTGAATTCCTCGGTTTGGAGACTGGTTACAAGTTTTCATGATTCTGCTCTATTGTGATAACAAAGTGCTACCCACTTCGAAATGAAGCCTGATGTCAATGTGTATTGACTTAGATTAGTGATATACAAAAACAAGCACCTAAGGATTTTTAAGTCCTAAAAACAATCCCAAAAGCCAAGCATTAAAATTGCATACAAAATTCTTAAAGTATTTTGTTTTATTTTTTACCATTTTTTTTTTCTTTTTAGGTGTGAAAATTTAAAGAGAAAAAGAAAATTATCAACTTACATTTCACATGTGCTGTTTGCAAGAATGTTTTGATTTTAATCACTTTGTTTATGATTTCTCATTCCATTTCTAAAATCTATCGATTCGATTGTTTTTTCAATTCATAGCAATAATGTTAAAGATGAAAAAAAAAAAAAAAGTATTTAAAAACATTAAATCATCTTGAAATGCAGAAATTTAAAGACACTGAAGTGGTGCCAAATATCTTTTTGTTCCACAAGTAAAAAAAGATCATTAAAAAAAATTTTCTACCCTTTATTGAAAAATTATGAAGAAAACATCAAAATATTTCATCATTGAAATGAAATGAAAATCTTCACTTTTGAACTTTAAGAGAAAATCTACATAAATCTGTAGAAAAATTATGAAAAAAATTCATTCTTAGTTGACAAACCCATAAAATCATCATCATCATCATCATCATTATAGAGGTGTGCTCACAGCACAGATTCCTCTCGCTGTCTGTCCGTATAGGTCATCCCTTTTGTCAAGTCTTCAAAACAGTATCCAGCAGTAATGAGTGAAAGTTTTTGCAGATCAACTAACACTGGTGTGTCCAAGTGTAGAGATCCATAGGAGGATAAAGTCATTTAAAATTGTTTGGGGGGACGAGGCAACTTTTGTCCTTACCGAAGTGATATTTGTGTATGGTAATGCAGTGGAAGGAGAAAGATTGACAGAGGAGCTACTGACCTGACTAGAAATGTCTTACTGCTTTAATTACAGAGTTAGAAAAAATAGTAAGAGACAACAGTAGTATTTATATACCATAATTTACAAGAGGGTTATTTTTTTTATGGTAGTTCAGAGGGCTTACAAGGAAGGTAAGTTGTTGAATGTCCATTCTGTGATAGATGATGTCCCAAGTATTCACAGATAATCTTTTAGGAGCTATTCTTTAATATGTACATGAGGTATGTTGGCTTGGTCCCATAAGGATATATTCTGAGTGATATCCATGCCTGGCCAAATTGGAGTGTCATACTGAGATTGGAGGGCATACAAAGAAGAGTGACAAAAATAATAAAAAGAGTAAAAAATTACTGTTATAGGGAGAGATTAGAGAAAATTAGAATTAACTACTTTACTAGAAAGAAGGATGAGAAGTGATCTAGTTGAAACTTTCAAAATATTTGAATTTCTAATTATAGTTGACATTTTTTAAATATTTCTCCTCAAACTCAAATTTACTGTCAAGGCAGATTCCAAAATCTAAGTCTATAAACCAATTGGATTTTTTATCATATCATATTTACCAACCCCTCCGCTCGGGCAGGATATGACACAAGGTAAATTTTTAAGTGGAGTTTAACAGGTTTGAATTCAGCGTTTTCCTTCTCCTAGACTAGTTGCCTCACCAAGGCTGAAGAACCTAGTCTGTCCTACTATTTACCCATAGCTAGAGGGAGAATAATTGGATTCATACCTTTCCCAAGGGTATTAGTGCTATGTGAAATGCAATCAGTCTTGTCCAGGATTTGAACTCGTATCGTTGTGTCCATTTCCTACAACGATAACCAGTACACCACGGGCACCTCCTCAATTGGATTTTTTATAAATAGTGTAAAATATTTTCAAAACAAATTTCCTAATCAGATCAGAAACAGGAAGTGTAAAAAAAAAAGATTGAATTGAACGATTTCAGACATCAACTGAGAGGAAAAAAACCTGAAAATATTTTAAGAACTATCAAATGAATTACTTAACAGAATTTGATCTGTATATAAATATTGTATTAATAGTTAATAATTTCTCTACAAAGATTCTTTTTTTTAAGTTGATTTAAAAAGCTAAGATGTCAAAGAAGGCATAACAAAGAAATAATGAGTTTTATGCACACATCCGTGTAGTAGTGAGTACGGATGTGTAACATGAGGAAGTAAATGTAAATGAAGAAAAAGAATTAGTTGCGGAAATTTTTGCATAATTTTCAATAAATTGCAGAGGTAAGCAAATTAGAAAGATTTTTTCAAAAACTTAATCTGGAATATATGTGCTATAATCAAACAGGCGACATCTCCACACTAGACGGAACCTCTCTGAAACTAGTAGACAAATTCACCTACGTAGGAAGCAGTGTCTCATCAACCGAAAAGGACATCAACACGCGGCTAACAAAGGCATGGACAGCTATCGATAGGCTATCAATCATATGGAAATCAGACCTTACCGATAAAATGAAACGCAGTTTCTTCCAGGCAGTGGTCGTGTCAATACTGCTGTATGGATGCACTACTTGGACGCTAACTAAACGGATGGAGAAGAAGCTAGACAGCAATTACGCAAGAATGCTGTGAGCAATATTGAACAAGTCCTGATGGCAACACCCCACAAGGCACCAACTATACGGCCACCTGCCTCCCATCACGAAAACTATCCAAGTTAGACGAACCAGACATGCAGGTCACTGCTGGAGAAGCAGGGACGAGCTCATAAGTGATGTACTCCTATGGACCCCCACATATGGCTGGGCAAAAGCAGGACGACCAGCTCGAACATATATACAGCAGCTCTGTGAGGATACGGGATGTATCCCTGAAGACCTGCCAGAGGCGATGAATGATAGGGAAAAGTGGTGAGAGAGGTTCAGGGATATTCCTGCTGGCAGCACGACATGATGATGATGATGATGATGAATAAAAATGTAAAACGGAAATCAAAATGTGCAAAATAAACAAAAGAAAAAAAAACAAATGAGAAAAACAACAGAATCAATTTAAGATATTCATAAACATTTTATTTAGAGAAAATGTTCCGAGCCTAAAAATATTTGTATATGTGAATAAGCACCCTAGTCATTTTTTTTCCAATTACAAAAATTTTAAATTGCCTGAGCATTCTGTTTTTAGGAAAAGGCCTAAATTCTCATCTTGATTACAGCCAAACAATTTGGAATTTTTTGTGTGATTAGTATATAGAGTTACATGTATGTGTGTGCATATATGTATATGTATGTGGTTGCAAGTCAATTATGGGTGTAAGCGTATGTAGAGTATGAGTGTTGTGAATGCAGTTGAGTATGTGTGTGGCCATACATATTTTGTGCATGGATCACTCATTCACTTTGCCCAGTCTAAAACGGAGATCACCTAAGCTGCAACTTAAAAGAGTGCAATTTTATTGTGACACTTTTTAGGGTGTTCTAGAGTCATACAATCAGGTAATATTTTTTATGTTCAGTTTATGAGTGATTTAAGGCTCTGATTTAGGGAAAGATTCCCTCCTGCATATATACAGGCACAGTCAGTTGGTTAGGGGAGATTTGCCAGACACAATGAAAGTGACACAAAGAGCTGGATCACTTCAAGTCTGAAAACTTAGCAGTGGTAAGTTAAAATTTGCAACACAAGCATGAGGAGAAAGCAGAGCTAAAGAAAGATCTTGAAGTGACACACACACACCCTCATAAGTGTAAGTCCAATCTTTGAAAACTTTTTTCACATTTTTTTCCTCAAGTGACACTTCCTCAGGCTTTGTGTGACTTGATTAGCCCATGTAAAACTGCAATGATCACAGCAAAGGATTACATAATCTACAATGGACATAGGTGCAAAGCAGTCGCAGCTTGAAGCAACCCCATCACAAACATGGCAAAGAATCATATTTTTGAACAAATAATATTTTTTAGAATTGATGTACAGTGATACGCATAAGTATTAGATACATGTTATTTTCTGTTATAACTCTAGTTTATGTTCGCCATTTTGCCTGATATTTGGTAAGTAATATCTCGTAAAGTTGTTTTAGTTGTATGTGGAAGGAAAATTAAAAACTCATGGTCGAATTCTTTTTTTTTATCCAAGTTCAAAATTACCCTTTGCAAAAGTATTGGATACATGACACTTTTTCAGATTTCCAATTGAAAATTTGTATTTTAAAAGACTTTAAATATTCAAATTTTCTATAGTATTGGAATGTTATCTTTGACCAATCAGAGAAGCACACAATTTTTTACAAGATAGTGCTACTAATCATCTGAGTCTTTGAAGTGCATTTTGCAATTCAGGGATTAAAAATGGCAAAAACTAAAGAATTATCCAGAGATATGCGAGATAGAATCATTGAACATCACAAAGGAGGATAAGGTTACCAAAAATTTAGCAAAAAAATGAATCTAGTGCTAAGTACAGTAGGAAATGTCAACAGAAAGTATAAGAAGTATGGCGATGGTACAGCAAACCTTTCAAGAAATGGAAGACCGTGAAAAATGAATAAGCGTACTTCAAGGTGGATCAGCAGAAATGTGCAAATAAACCCCTTCATTACTCGTTCTGAAATTAAAACTGATCTTGAGGGGTGCTGGAATTAATGTAAGTAAGGATACCATTAGCAGAGCTCTATATCGTACAGGCTTTCATTCAAGATCACCAAGAAAAGTGCCTTTACTGAAAACCAAACATGTCAAAGACCGATTAAAGTTTGTCGAAACTTATGAAAAGAAAGGTATGCAGATTTGGGAAAAGGTAATCTGGTCGGATGAAATGAAAGTTGAACAATTTGGAAGGAACACAGTAACTAGTGTTTGGTGAAAAAATGGCACTGACTTCAAGAAGCACAATACCATCCCCACAGTTAAGTTTGAGGGTGTTTCCATTATATGGGGATGCTTTTCATTCAAGGGCACTGGTGAGTTACAAGTTATCCATGGTAGCATGTACAGGGAGATTCTAGAAAAGAACCTTCAGAAATCTGCAACTTCTTTAGGACATGGTCAGAATTCCATGCTTCAACATGACTATGATCCAAACATACCACAAAACTTAGAAAGGAATGGTTTGAAAATAATGGTATTAGTACTCTCAATTGGCCAAGTCAGTCTCCTGACTTGAATCCAATTGAGAATTTGTGGAATACTTTGAAGGTTAAAATTCATGAGCAGAATCCACAAAATATCAAGCAATTAGAGGAATTATGCAAAGAAGAATGGGGTAAAGTAACACTGGATCAGTGTGGAAAACTTGTGGCCAACTAAAGAAAGTGACTGGAAGCAGTGAAACAAAACAGAGGCTACGCAACAAAATATTAAATTGATGTATCCAATACTTTTGCATAGGGTAATTTTGAACATTGATAAAGAAATGGATTCAACCATGAGTTTTTAATTTTCCTTCCACATACAACTAAAACAACTTTACGAGATGTTACTTACCAAATATCAGGCAAAATGGCGAACTTAAACTAGAGTTATAACAGAAAATAACATATATCCAATACTGATGCGTGTTACTGTATATGCTGTGGATCAGAGATGTCTAATACGTCAATTGTGATCAACCAGTAAATCACAAACCATTAAAAAATATCTTTTTTAGATGTTAGCCAATTTTCTACACTCCCCGCATTATTTGGTTGCAGTATAAGACGGCATTGCTTTACTTTACTTATTTATGCATTAATTGTCTAAAATTCTGAGACGAAGCTTGATGATTTTTATCATTAAGGGTTTTTGGACTATTGTCTTCATCTTTATTGTCATTTCCACAATGTTTCAGATATGTCCTCTGGCTTTCTTCTTGAAAAAGGCCGGCAGACATATCGGCCAAAACATTGTCAAAATAACAATAAAGATGAAGACAATAGTCTGAAAACCCTTCATGATAAAAATTATTTATGCCTATCCGAGTTCTCCCATATGAAGATTATTAACTCTAAGTACCATTCCATCAGGACTGGTAATCATTCTAGAGGCCGGTTGAGGCAGTTACTGTTTGGACTATGCATTCCTGGCTGATTCCCTTCAATGCAAGTCATCAGAGTAAGAAAGTGACCATAAATATAGTCAACTGTATTGTGTCATGAGGGTTCATGTAGAGATGCAAAGTAAACAAAGATATATTAAAGTATTCTCAGTACATATATAAATAGGTTAAGGCTATTTTGTTTGATGGTATATCAACCATTGTGGGTTATCTAAAGTCAAATCCTGTTTATATATATATATATATATATATATACATATTATTTGTAATTATCCCTGATAAAAGATTGAACATTTCTACTTGATCCCTTGATGAGACCTGAACAGATACGACCATTGAGTGTTAGAACAGAGGTTAGAGTAATGATAATAAAGGGGTACTCCACATTCCTCAAACTTCAAGATTGAAGCCTCACCATCAGATGCAGTTTAATATCATATCCAAGGCACTAAATGGTTTCAAGTATTGCTATCAAACACTAATAATTCTATTCAATATTTTTCATTCATTTACACACAGTCGAATGGTTTCAAGCATAGATGGGACCCAAACACGTACTACCAGTCTTAGTCAGAGTAGAACTGGAAGTAATGGTAATAAAGGGGTACTCCATATTCCCCAAAGCTCCAGAACTGGAGCCTTACCATCAGTGTAATAACCAGGACACTTGCTTGGAGGGATGGGGTGTAACCTTTCTGCAGAGATGCAATCAGCATATTTTACAGTCCCAGTCAACAGGGCAATATAATATATTTAGCATTTTTTAATACAAGTAGATCATTTTGGCTGAGTCATTTTAAAAGTAGCTTACAAGCTGAAAAAAGGGAGGCATCTCGGCTGTTGATAAAAATGATTTCTTTCATGTATCTTTGTATATTGATGTTGTTTCAAAGGTGACTTTAAGAAAAACGAAGAGCAACACACACACACACAATTCATAACAACATGTTTTCTCTCCAGTTTCACATATATCCCACTAAATGTAAATTCTACTTTTGAATAAGAAAAGAGTAGTGAAAATGACAGTTTATCTATCAATAGATATGAATAAAGGGAAAATGTAGAACTGCTTATAATATTTGTGTAAAAGTGAGACTACAACTGTTTTCTAAGCCCAATACACAGAAAAATAATTTTTAGACTCGTACATATCTGCATATCATATTTTAGGCTGAATAGTGAACCATTTTTTTAGCATTTGTAAAATTGAATTGTCAGGAAATGTACAGCCACCATCAGCTTAAGAGTTTTTTCAGTGTTTGCATCCTTCAAACTAGATTATATTGAAAAAGTACATCCACATTTTTTGCAAAATAATTATTACTATGTTTTGAATTGTTTGAAAATCAATATCCATCAAATCATCAAGAGAAAGTTCACATATTTCTTGCAAATCAAATTCAATAGAAAAATTTCCAATATTTGAATTTTCAGTTCATTTTTTAACATTAAACTGCATAAATAAAGCTTTAAGATTCACATTATTGATAATGTGATTTTTCTCTTGTATGTCTTTGTATATGACGCAATAAATGTGACTTTTGGGAAAATGAAGTTCCACACACTTCACAAGAGTGTGGTTTTTCACCAGTATGTGTTCGTATATGTCGCACCAAATCTGAATTTTGTAAAAATGAAGAACTACACACTTCACATGAATAGGGTTTCTCTCCAGTGTGTGTTCGCATATGTCCTACCAAGTGTGACTTTTGTGAAAAGGAAGAGCCACACATATCACAAGAATATGGCTTCTTTCCAGTGTGTGTTTGAATGTGACCTACCAAACTTTTTTTCCATGAAAAAGAAATGCCACAAATTTCACAAGTATATGGTTTCTCTCCCGTATGTGTTCGCATATGCCGCCTCAAACTTGACTTCCGTGAAAAAGAAGAATCGCACACTTCACAAGAATATGGTTTTTCTCCAGTGTGTGTTCGCATGTGATCAACTAAGCATGATTTCATTGAAAAGGAAAAAGAACACACCCCACAAGTATATGGTTTCTCTCCAGTATGTGTTTTTGTGTGATTCATCAAATGTGATTTATCTGAAAAGGAAACGGCACACAATTCACAAGAATATAGCTTCTCTTCAGTGTGTACTTTCATGTGACTAACTAAAAGTGATTCTTTTGAAAAGGAAAAGCTACACACTTTACAAATATGTGATTTCTCTCCAATGTGTATTTCCATAATTTACCTTAAACCTGACTTCTGTTTAATACACTTTACAAATATATGCTTTCTTTCCAGTGTATTTGCAAATGTTGTCTTTATCTTCTCTTTAGAGAACTGTACATTCATATAGCAATGTAATTTCACTTTTGTCAGATCCCACCAATAAAAAGCAATGATTGCACACTTCACATTTTTTAATTAGACGATTCAAAAAGTGTGTAGTTATGTCACTATATAGTTTTCCATCTTTTTCCTTATTTTATGGCATCAAGAAAATGAAAATCCATTAACATTCACCAAATTATGGAATTTCATAGATATTTTTCAAGCTGGAACAACTGCAAGAAAAAAAAATTTTAAATAAAATAATTCAACAAATCAATTACATTATTTTATATTTCAATGGGCTCAAGTGTCGCTGATATTTTATATGCAAATTTCTTTTTATTGAGATATATGTTGCTATCTATTTACTTCAATATAGACAATATTCAGCTTCAAAAAATATTCTTTAGCCTTTTACTGTTTAAAAAAAGGAAAGACAAATCCCCTAACATGGTTGTGGGAGTGCAACTCATTTAAAATGTCTTAAGCACAAGTAGCCTGTCAGAGCCCATCCCTCTCCAGGTCTGCAGGTGTTAATTCAGACGTTTCTTCTAGATTAGTTGCCATAACAAGGTTAAAGAGTCAATTCAATACAATTATTTCTCTATAACTGGAGGAGGAATAGTTGGAGTCATGCCTTTCACAAAAGTATTAGTGCTGTGTCAAATACAAACAAGCTTCAATTTGAACCCAAGTCACTGAGTTCAATCCCTATGAAAATAACCATTATATCTTAAACATCTCTATTATTAACATAACTAAAATTTGTCAAAAATTCATAAGTCTTGCAGAAAATGCTAGATCTCATCTCTGATAATGATAGATATATGTTTCATTGTATAAAACAAAACAGCAAAAGTTACTTTAAGAGATGATATAGCAATAATGTTAACTGTGTTTAAATATATTTGGAATTTTCGAGTCATAGGAATTTACCAATGAATTAAAAGAAATATAAAGAATAAAATTTAGAGTATTTCGAAAGAAGAGGGGGGTTGATAGTATGCCTCATCAATAAAAGAAAGAAAAGAGTCTCTTGTAACTGAACACATGGAATCTATTTCAAGTGCTGTTACTGAGTCATCTTCTTCTTCATAGAAGGTGGACAGCTGAATTTCTACATTGAAAATAATGGTTCTCTTAGCTTCTACCTATGAATTCCTTTTTGCCTACAACAATCTTCTTTAGCAGTCCTACACCCAAGCTCATCTCTTGTCGTGCATCACCGAGACTCAAAACGTCTCTCTTGTTCGTGCATTCAGGCAGGACTTAAATTATGATACCAAAATGTTACATCCAGGTCAATCGCACAATGGGGTAATTTACATGTGCGCCAGTGTGTAGGTTGTCCTGACGTCAAACACGATTCACAATCGGGAGGATGTGAGTTTGATCTCCCCATCGCCTGTTTCTCCCCAATCTCATTTTACATGCCAGACATATTCGTGCACGCTTTGAGCTACCGTATGCATGATTTCTCTCGCTACATATTTATATTCAATAAGAAACAAATATAATAAGAGATTTTTAGGGTATTTCATATCTTCGTGAATGGCAAAATTCTAATAACCATATCAAATACAACAGTCAGAACTTACATTTCAGTGAAAGAAAATTAAATATTACAAGCAAATTGTTGCCTTGTGCTAGACGCGGTAAGTTTAGTATTCGAAGTAAAATACATCAATGAATATCTGATAAATTTGTTAATCAAATTATTTATTTGAAAAAAAAAAAAGAAGAAACATTTTTATAGCCTTAATGTTGGTTTTGTTTTCATTAAGAGAGGCCCAGCCCCAAGCAGCACTTGTTTAAAAGTGTCAGGCCTGGATTGCTAACCCAGCACCTGAGGCACCTTTGAAGGCTGATTGGTTGTGTTTTATGGCATATCAAGCCATGTAAGTTATTTAATATGAAATCCGGTTATATACAAAGTGCATATGATAAGTTTCCAGACCTTTTTGTATGAGCATTTAAAATTGTCATAGACTCTTGAAAATTCAGTATGTTATTGCTATACATCTTATGAGATGACTGACCAATTTTATGATTTCAGGTCCAAATAAACAGCTACAGCAACAATTGGAATACACCCAACTAAAGCCTGATTGTCACAGCTGGTGAATTTCAAAAATACAATCTGGATGTGAGGACACTTTAGAAGAATGATATGCAATAAAATTGTGTTTTAAACTTGGAACAAAATGCCACAGAAACATATGGAATGCTTCAGACTGCTTTTCGACCTTCTTGCCTGAATCGAGCATCAGTTTTTGAGTGGCATAAGAGATTCAAGGAAGGCAGGGAGTTTGTGAGGGATGATGAGAGGTGTAGAAGGAGTAAGGAAGTCAATAGACCAGAGTTGATTGGCCATACGGTTAGGGTTAGGGTTACTATGTTGAGGTTTTAAGGGAGTTCAGGAAGAGATTCCATCGGAAGAGGCCAGTACTCTTCAAATCAGGTCAGTGGCATTTTCACCAGGACAATAGACCAGTCCACAACTCCATCCTAGTCACAGACTATTTGAGCAAGATGGGCATCAAGACATTTCCTCACCCTCCCTATAGTTGAGACCTTGCTCACTGTGACTTTTGGATATTCCCTAAGCTCAGAGGCTGTCGTTATGAGACAATTGAGGAGATGAAAGAGGCTGTGACGAAGGTCATTGACATGCTCACACAAGAGTACTTCCATGAGGCCTTCCAGGAGTTGTTGGAATGGTACAAGTACATTGCAGCTGGAGGAGATTACTTCGAAGGGAACTAGAGTTTCATGTGTGTACTATCAATAAAAGTGTCCATCCGAAAAAAGTCTGGAAACTTATCATATACACCTCGTATTTGTAAATGAATAGTTTGTAGGTAACATTTTAAAATGATCCAGAGCTCATTTGTTTGCCCACAGTTAAATGGTTTCAGTAGAGTAAATGGTTAAACAGTTCTATTTGACCAATAGACGAGACCCTAACAGGTACTACCACTCCAGGTCAGAGATGACCTGACAGTAATGGCAATGAAGGGGAACTCCACATTCCCCAAAGCTCCAGGATTGGAAAGTACTCATTAAGGTTGGTCTTACACCTCTGTAAAGATTCATTTGATGTATTCTACAATCTCAGCTGACTGGGCTATTTTTGAAGGGGAATGTTAGATCTTGTCCTTATAGGGAGCTAAATAAATCATGTATTATTTTCCCCAAACATTTTTTTGAAAACTTAACTGAATCTAATTTCTGTTAACTTATTTTACTTTTAATATTTTTACCCACTAAACGCTCTGAATCGGGGTTGAAGTCATTTCTTTTTACTAAATGTTTGGCAGCCAGTCATTTATAAATTTTTTCTAATTAATTGATTTTAATGACATGTCAACCTGTCTAGGGCTATTTTATGCTTAGAGGTTAAGAAAGACCATTTTTGTACATCCATATTTAGATTTTCTCTTTAGTTGTTTCTTAAGGGTTTTTTTTTTTTACACACAATCCTATCAAATTTGAATCATTTTAAAACAGATCTATTTGAGCCATAGATAGGATCTTAACAGGTACAACCACTGAAGGTTACAGTGGACCTGGGAGTAATGGTAATGAAGGAGTACTCTATACTCATCAGATCTCCAGAACTGGAGCATTGCCATCACTTGCACTTTTTTTGGAAGGGGTCTGCAGGGATACAGTCAGAATATTCTAAGCTCTGTTAACAGAGCAAATCCTTTTCCGATAGTATTTTTAAAGATGACAATTGTTTCATATGTAGGGAGACAAATAATTATCTTCCTTACAGAATGGACATATATCTGTGAGATGTTATATCACAGAAACCCAATCTGGGCCTCTTTTGACATGTCTCTTACCCTGCCAGAGAATGGTGAAGAACAATATGTGTATATTTCTTACAGTTGGGACACATTCATATATTCTTTCTTTTTAATACTGTTAATGAATAAAAGGTTAAATGTTCTTGCATATATAAATGAGTTTATCTTGTCGTCTTTCTTTCCGTTGTGTTTAGTGTAAGTATATCACAGATACACTAATGCAAATATTAGTCCTTGGAGAATTCAGACTCAACTACATATCTTCATTAGCAACAAGCATACCAGTACATGGAATAAATCTTAATACAATGAATGAAAACAGATTTTCTGAGTCAAATTTAACATTTCAAACAATTTTTTTTTTTTTGTTATACACAACTTGGTGGACCATCCTGTCACCAAAGCTTAACATACACTGTATCTTTGGTTCACACTAAACGGTAGCTCTCTGAAACTAGTAGAGAAGTTCACCAACCTAGGAAGCAGTGTCTCCTCAACACACAACTAGCAAAGGCATGAACAGCTATCGATAGACTATCAGTCATATGGGAGTCAGACTTGACCAATAAAATGAAACACAGTTTCTTCCAAGCAGTGGTCGTGTCAATACTGCTATATGAAAGCACTACATGGATGCTGACTAAACATATGGAGAAAAAGCTTGACAGCAACTACACAAGAATGCTGCAAGCAATATTGAACAAGTCCTGGAGGCAGTACCCCACAAACCAGCAGCTGTATGGCCACCTACCACCCATCATGAAAACTATCAAAATTAGACAAACTAGACATGCAGGACACTGCTGGAGAAGTAGGGACAAGCTCATAACTGATGTACTCCTGTGGACCCCTTCATATGGACTAACAAAGGCAGGACAACCAGCTCGAACTTACATACAGCAGCTCTCTGCCAATATGGGATGTAGCCCTGAAGACCTTCCGGAAGCAATGGATGATAGGGAGGGGTGATGAGAGAGGGTCAGGGATATCCATGCTGATGGCGCAACATGATGGTGATGATAATGTATCTTCAGCAGAAAAGACCCCCAAAAAAAGGTGTCTGACATTAAAGATTTGATGGTGAGGCTCCAGTTCTGAAGTTCTGAGAGAGTGTGGAGTACCACTTTATTATCATTACTCCCAGGTCTACTCTGATCCAGATGGTAGTGTACCTGATAGGATCCCATCAACTGGGTCAAAGAGATCGTTTTAAAAATTATTTGTATTCTATAGTTCTTGAAACTGTATAACAATATGCAAATTTTTTGTATTAGATAAGAATACTTGATGCCATATAACTGTTGATTATTGATGTTAAGAATCAATACCCCAAGCTGTAATTGCTTACCAATGATCATTAATATTTACTTAAAATCATATAGATGTGTGCAAGCAGTTATTAAATAGAAAAAATTAATCAAAAACCATGTAATTATTAGTACTAGGAATACCTGAAAACATACAACTGTGTGCAAATTATTTGTATCAGATAGGAATACTTGAAAACATACAACTGTGTGCAAATTATTTGTATTGGATAGGAATACTTGAAACCATACAACTATGTGCTAATTATTTATATTGGATAGGAATACTTGAAACCATACAACTATGTGAGCAAATTATTTGTATTAGATAGGAATACACAAACCATATGTGAGCAAATTATTTGTATAAGATAGGAATACTTGAACCCATACAACTATGTGCAAATTATTTGTATTAGATAGGAATACTTGAAACCATAGAACTGTGTGCAAATTATTTGTATCAGGAATAATTGATATATAACTATATATATAAAAACTCTTAATAACTACACAAATGTAAATATGAATAAATAATGAATGCAATTCCTTAACCTCTTGGCACAAAATAACCCAAGACAAGTTGATATATCATTAAAAATTAATCAATCAATCACATGTTGATATCAGAATTTTCCGAAATACTACTTAGTTTTTTCTACTGGAACAAAGTTTATGAAAACTGAATTGACTTTTACAAGAAAATTCATTTTTTATTATAAGAATCAATTTCAGAATAAACGCCAAGAATTAACAGAGAAATTTTAACAAACCGACCAAATTTAGAGTCTTCAAAAAGTTAAAATGTACATATTGCCAACTTCCTCAATTTTTATGTTTCTTTTTCCAATTTCTCATTGGAAAGATAAATGAAAAAAAAATTATTTTTAGAATTCTGATTGTGTTTGAAAACTTAAAATACCATTTCTTTATAGATTTGATCTATCTGCAACAGCACCAGATTTATATAGTAAGAGTCTTGGGATTTGGATCCCTAATTTAAAAAAATTAAGAACAGAGATCAGTTTATTTTCAGATTTGATGGGGCTCTTATGACATTGACAATTTTAAAAATGAATATAATAGATTTTTTTAACAGTGGTGACAGAATTTTCCTTCTCTGTCATCTTCATGTTTTTTATAAGATATTTTGCTGGTAAATTTGAATACTAGAATTTCAGTATACTGGCCCTTCATTCTAGATACATTTCAACAGGATGTAAACTTTGGATAAAAAAATATTATAAAGCTGCAAATGAAATAAATTGAATGAATTCCAAAATCACAAAATAATTTTAGTTGAAGTTTTTTACCCCCCAAAAAGCATCATCTAAGTATATATATAGAGAGAGAGAGGGGGACTAACAGACTGACAATCAGGAGGCGGGAAGTAGGCAAACATACGAAATGAAGAGGCCTTAAATTCTCTGAACCCAGGCGTTTAAATCCAGCCTTGAGCTTAGGCGCTTTATTTAAAAGAATAAACGATATTAGCTGAATGAATAATGTCAAATCCAACCTTCTCTCAAGCGCCAATCGAAAAGACTTGGTTCGTATTTGTTTAAGTTTATTAGAAAAATAAAAGATTTAGAAACTTACAAGATGATCGAATGCTTCAATTTTGGTAGCTCCGGTGTTTAAAAACAAAGATCATAAATTAGGATTTAGTACAATAATCTGTTCCACGAATAGAACGGTGTCGTTTGTATTGTGTTCCTTTTTTTTTATTTTGGCAAGGGTGGTAGACGTTTGTACCTCACTGTTTGAAGAGTGTCTTTAGAAAAAGGGTTTACATTATTCATTTAGTAGAATGGTTTTATTCATTTTTCGAAGAGTGTGACACAAGGCCAAAATATTTCGGAATGTAATTGGAAAAGTGCTGGCTACCGAGTCTAAACGTTGATAGCCTAATCTTATATCATTATTCTTTTTACTTTCACTTACACTAAACACTTTTTACCGCACATACCATCATTTTTTTTAAAGTTACAAACATTCCATGCAGTGTTGAATTAATTCATGGCAGGGCCCCGAGGTTTCATGCTTCTTTAGTCCCCTCGACATTCCTCCCTTTTTACACTCTCCTTTCGTATAATTTTTGTAGTTTGTTCTTTGTATCAGCAATTAAACCAAGTTGCTTATCTTTCATTTCATTTAAAAATTAAACCCTCAATGAAATAATGTATTGATATATATAAAATACAAATTACCAACAATCTGATGGAGTTGAATAATAAATTTATCTATTGACAATAAATATGGTAAAATGAAAATAGAATAAAATAAAAACGCCTTGTCTGGGGGGCTTATAATATATTGACTAGATCCTATTTAGAGGAGTAAAACCCTCGCCCTCCCTAAAAAGTTACATCTGATGGTGAAGTTCGAGTTCTGGAGGTCTGAGGAGAATTCCATTATAGCCATTATTCTTAGGGCTCAGTTTGCGACGGGCATTTGTACTCACTTTTTAGCCAGGTCGTCTTGTGGCGATTTAGGAATTAGCAGAAAAAACTCCCAACCGGATATTGACTCGTCGGCTGCCTGATACAAAATGTATAAACGCGTCGCCACGCATAAGGCTCCACGCATCCATCCGGTTAAAATCAGAAAAAAGAAAAATAATAAAATGTAAAGTAGCCAATGAGAAGCGGTCGCGCCAAAATTAGAAGGATTTTGGAGTGGCGAATTTGGAGCCGGTGAAGAGAGATAAATACTCAGGTTTTCTGTCAACTTCTCTCTTTTCGGGTAGTGACGTCGAACCGACAACACCGATTTTACTATCTGGTGTTTGGGCACCACGCTGTGTCTTGGGACATAGCGTTGGTTAGTCCATTTACCAAGTAAATAAAGGAAAGTATGAAAGAAATGTTTTCGTCTCCTATCTGTTCTTATCTTTCCCTTTTTATATTTCTTATGGACCTTCTTTGGGCAAGGCATTGCGCCAGCCACGTCAACGTGGGGTAAAACAAAATAACCAAAATGTGGAGTCAGATAACTTACGGCAACACCGCCTTGCCCTTAGCCACCGACTACCATAAAAACCTTTTAAACTCCACATTGGTGACCTCGACGCGAAAAAAAATACCTTTTAAACCCCACAGTCTAAATGAACCCTGGCTTCGGCTGGGCCACCTTCTGGTGGGTGAACAATCATTGACAGCACAGCATAGTACTAGACCTTTGGGTCTAGTTCAAATTAATAACAAGCGTACATGCCAAACTCACATTGTCCTCAATGAGTCCCAATCTCAGCAGGGTCATCAGGTTCACATTGCACCAAGTGAGCCTATGACGACATAGTCCAGCAAAACACAAGTTGAGGCTCGTGTCCGATTTCTTCCTTTCCTAAAACCCCCAACATAAAAAAGACCTTGTGTCTGTCCGGTGGGAGGCTGTGATAAATATTCAATCTGGCCTAGAGAAGTGGGACTTGTTAGAGACTCATCTATGGGCCAAATAGATCTGTTTAAAAATTATCCTTATTCGATAGAGCTGTGTGCAAAATAAATAAATAAATAAAACTTTTATGAAACAATTCAAAAAATTGTAAATAAGAACGAACAATTAACGCGCTTCCTTAACCACTAGGCATAAAATAACCCAATATGGGTTGATATATCGATAAAATCAAGCAAGCAATCAATCTAAGTAAAAAAACAGCGTCTAATTTTTAGAAAATTACGAAGGTTGAGCAATCTACTCTGACAATTATTACACCTTATCAGTTGCCAGTTTTAATTGAAATAGTTATTTGGTTAGTTGTGGCACAAGGTCAGAGGTATGAACTCTCAGTAGGAATCGAACTCACTAAAAATGGTTTAGCAAGTCTGCTTAACCATAATATCTCGTGAAGTGCTCTAGTTTTGACTATCATCATCATCACCATCATCATGTCGTGCCGCCAGCACGGATATCCCTGACCCTCTCTCGCCACTTCTCCCTATCGTTCATCGCCTCTGGCTGGTCTTCAGGGCTACATCCCGTATCCTCGCAGAGCTGCTGTATGTATGTTCGAGCTGGCCATCCTGCTTTTGCTCGGTCATATGTGGAGTCCATAGGTGTACATCACTTATGAGATCCTCCCTGCTTCTACAGCAGTGTCCTGCATGTCTGGTTCGTCTAACTTGGATAGTTTTCGTGATGGGAGGTAGGTGGCCGTATAGGTGGTGCTTTGTAGGGTGTTGCCTCCAGGACTTGTTCAATATTGCTCGCAGCATTCTTGTGTAATTGCAGTCTAGCTTTTTCTCCAGCCGTTTTGTTAGCGTCCAAGTAGTGCATCCATATAGCAGTATTGGTACGACTGCTGCCTGGAAGAAACTGCGATTCATTTTACCGGTCAGGTCTGACTTCCATATGATCGATAGCCTATCGATAGCTGTCAATGCTTTCGTTAGCCGCGTGTCGATGTCTTTTTCAATTGATGAGACACTGCTTCCTAGGTAAGTGAATTTGTCTAACAGTTTCAGATAGTATAAGAAAAGAAGTCACACACACACACACACACACACACACACATACAGAATCTTCCTCTGAAAGCTTCGTGTTTTTCATCACTATACATTTTCATATTGGTCTAGTGGGTAGAGTGTTCGCCAATGACCCAGAGGACCAAAGACTCAAAAAATGGTGCTTGATACCTTCATACTTACACTCAGAACTATAAGGTACAAATCAAGGGTAAAGTGGAGCAATCCAGGGGAAAGAGTAATGCCCTCTCCAACACCTCACTGTAGTGACTATTGAAAAGGAGCTATCAGGTCGCTCTTGACTACGGTCGCCAAATTTACTTTACCTTTATATATATATATATATATATTGCAGATATACAATCTATGAATTCTCTCCTTTATTTCTTTAAAGATATCATTTTGTATGTTAAAAGAAAGTTTGGGGGATATCTGATCCCACCTTCCATGTGGTCAAATTCGACACAACGTTATTTTTATTGGCAAGGGCCACGCACAAATCATAACTCGTGGGCGGCCGTTACAAAAAAAATGCCTGATCTTGTCAACATTCCCCTTTTGATGTGCCTCAGGTGCCCAGCGATAAACTTAGCTCTGCAAGCAGGAATTGCTTCGGTATACAGCCACCAGGACCTTGTTAATATCCATCTGGTACGAAAGCCAGGTAAGTATAATAATGGACCTTTCCATTCACAAATCGGTTTTCTTTTGGGGTCGGGGTCTAGCATCGTTCGTGGTAAAAAAAATTTTACTTAAAAAAATAATTAATGAAACAATTGTCCTACTTCTGTGTCTGATGTGATTTGCTTTGGTAAAACAAATCACATTTTAAAATACGAAAGTATGCTTGAAAACCGAAATCACATTTCAAGATATGAAAATTTGCTTCCCTAAGAAAAACCGGAAACATAAGTAAAATTACACCGTTTTAAGTATCTGATTAATTTACTCTGGCGTCGAACAGATAATCGCAGTTAATCCTAATTCAGTCCATCTTTTTCTTGAAATATAGAAACCAACAAAATTTAAGTTTTTCATCTTTTGTAAGTATCTGGCGGTTCATTTGGGTGTATTTTTCTATTACACCAGTCTCATCCCCGACTTTTATTTTTTCTAATTACATTTTGATATTCTAAGACTTTTTATCCGATATTTTCTTTTCAAATCTCTGAGCGAGTTTTCCTGCTTTTGTTTCCCACAAAGAATCTGTATTCGTACGTGCGTAACCTGTGTGGCTTTATGTAAGATGTACTCTTTCCATCATTACCGCGGTATTGATGAGTTTTAGGTGGATAAAGAGAAAATGTTGATTTTCTTAGGGTTAGGGTTTTGAACAAATCTGACTATCAAAACAGTCGTAAGTTACTCATTTTCTAAGGTTACCTCACCCGAGAATTACCTGTTCCCAATAGGGTCCTCCGACTGACATCTGAAACGGAGGTAGCGTAACTAAAAACGACTATTTTCCGACGGTTTTGAAGCTCAGATTCGTTCAAAACATCTAAAAACAGTTGAAAATGCACAATTTTTACCTCTAAAGGGAAACTAGTATAAAAGTTAAAATTTTCTGATTTATTGATAATAGTTTAATTGGGTTCTAAGTTTACTGTTTATTTTCTTTTTATTATGTTTAATTATTGAAAACTCTCGAAAATAGTCTCATCCTCATCTTCGACAATGATCAAAAGTATGTATACTCGAGTTATAACATAGATTTGGAATAATTTTTAGACTACCAGCCCAGTTTAGTGGGGGTTTTAGAATACACCGACTGTATCTCTGCTTGGGGGAAAGACCCCCACCCCAACAAGTGTCTCCAATGTGACACAAAACCATCTGATGGTGAAGCTCCAGTTCCATTGCTTTGGGGAATGTGGAGTATTCTTTTATGTCTATTACTCCCAAGTCCATTATGACCCGAAATGATAATTCCTGTTCGAGTCCCATGAATGAGTCAAATAGAAATATTTAATCCTTTACTATTCTCGTAACCTTTTTAACTGTGTGCAAACAAATGACTGATGCTAAATTGAATTACTGGTATTACATAGCAATACTTGAAACCATTTTTAACTGTGTGCAAATGAATGAATTGTGTTGAATGAAATTGTTTGTATTAAATAGCAATACTTGAAACTATTTAACTGTGTGCAAACAAATGATTAATATTAAATAGAATTATTAGTGTTAGATAACAATACTTGAAACCATTTGTGTGCATACAAATTTGCTCTTATTTAAAGATAAATTACCTGCAAACTTACAAATCATATTTATTAGTATAGACAGGATTTGGCATTAAATAACCATCAAGGGTTGATATGCCATTAAACAAAATAATCTAAACCTTTAATCTGGTTTCATCGACAGTTGCATCATTTTGCTTGGCAAGAAAAGAAAAGCTAAAGAAAAAAACTCCACCAAATTCTTGTCTGTCCATTTCAATAAAATATGCCGATAATTATTTTGATGTGTACATGAAAAATTCGCTATTTTTGAGAAACAATGAAGAATACTAGTTTTCTATAAATTTCCTTATTGATAAACATAGAAAATTTTCTGATATAAAACAACCCAATTTTAAAAATCGACTAAAAAATCAGACGGAAAAGCATTTAATAAAACGGCACTTATGATCATTGGGGGTCCTGTTAATAAAAAAAGTTCTCAAATAATTTTGGTTTGTTTCCATTTGAAATAATTTCCTTTTAGTCAGGAAATTTGTCAAATTTGAAATTAATTGAGGGTCCTGTTAACAACATGAACACAATGGCAAAATGGTCACTGATCTTTCATGCCATGAAAACATATAAATAAATAAAAGAATCTCAACAAAGAACAGATAACTCATGTGACAGAAGTGCCATTACTCTCAGGTCCACTCTATACTAAAGTGGTTGTACCTGTTAGGGCCCTATCTATCGATCAAATAGATCTGTTTAAAAGTTATTGAATTAGATAGGAATGCTTGATGTCCGATAACTAAATTATTTGTAATAAGAATTTTTACTTGAAGCTCTAATTATTCACATTAGGATTATTATTAGTTACTTGAAACTATATAACTGTGTGCAAACAAATGACGATTTTTAAATAGAAATGATTACTTGCAACCATAAAACTATCAATGTTAGATAAGAATACTTGAAACCATGCAATTCTGTGAAAATTTATATTAGGAAATAATTTGTATTGAGAACAGGTATTTGAAGTTATATTTGAAGTTTAGTAGAGATTACTATTAGTTACTTGAAACCATATAGATTATTTGTATTCGAAATACTTGATATCATAGAACTGTGTGCAAATTATTTGTATTAGATAGGAATACTTGATATCATTTAACTATGCCAAAAACTCTTTGAGAAACAATGACACAAAAAATGTAAATATAATATTATTCTCTGATCTCTTGGAAAAATAAACCTATATGGGTTAACTTGCTGTGAAAATTAAAAAATTTAAAATAATTTAACTTGTCATTAATTTTAAAATTCCTTATTACAAAATTTTTATCTTTCACTGAATAGTTAATAAAATTTTTGTTTTTCAATTTTCACACTTTTTAAGTCAGTTCTTCTGTTTGGAAGAAAACTTATTTTTGCAAATGATAATTCACTCATGAATACAAACATCAGAAGATTTAGATAAATTTAAATATCTTTAGATACAGTTAACTTTATGGATGTTGTGTCTTTAAAAATATCTTTATTGACAAAAGTAAAATCCAAGAGATTAACTAAGCCAAATCCTTCACTTTTAAATATTTGTGGGTATGTAAAAGATAATATTTTTAAAGATTCCAACTGAATATAAAAAAGTTAGTTAATTTTATATCTTGAATTAATATATCGTTGTTTTTTTATACAGATGTTCCAGATTATTGTTTTATGAACTTGGTGATTTTTAAACAGACCATTTGAAATATGGAAAATGACTTTAGAACAAATATTGATTTGCAATTTATGAATGTGAGTTGTATAATAGTTTAATTTTGAAAAGATTAAAAACTCATACTAGAAGAAGACTCTCTTGTAAAATGTGAAGATTTTCCTTTCATAGAATTTGAATTTAAGGTGAGAAATGATATTTTTGTGTGGTGCATAACTCTTCATTTTCAAACAAGTCATATTTGGTTAAAGATATGCTAACACTGAAAAACTTGAATTTAATGATTGATATGTCCCCCAATAAAAACTGAAGACAAGTCATATACTGGTGAAATGTGTGATTCCTCTCTTTTATCAAAGTCAGATTTTGTAGAACTTGTGTAAAATCACACTGAAAAAAAAAACATATGAGTGGATCTTTTCCACAAAATTCAACTTCAGAGCAACATGAGTAAACAAATTGGAGAGAAGTCATTTTCTTGTGAAGTATGTGGCTCCTCCTTTTTATATAAAGCCTCTTTGGTAACACATATTCGAACACACACTGGGGAGAAACCATATTCTTGTGAAGTGTGTGGCTCTTCTTTTTCTACCAAGTCAGCTTTGAGAGAACATATACGAACACACACAGGAGAGAAACCATATTCATGTGTGGTGTGTGGATCTACTTTTGCTCGACACTCAAATTTACGGCAACATGTGCGAAAACACACTGGAGAAAAACCATATTCTTGTGAA
Organism: Sepioteuthis lessoniana; assembly: GCA_963585895.1. Classification (NCBI taxonomy): domain Eukaryota; kingdom Metazoa; phylum Mollusca; class Cephalopoda; order Myopsida; family Loliginidae; genus Sepioteuthis; species Sepioteuthis lessoniana. The sequence goes on from OY757908.1 coordinate 5,470,971, forward strand.
GTTTGCAGCTCTTCCTTTTTAACTCCATCACATTTAGTAGTACATATGAGAATACATACTGGAGAAAAACCATATTCTTGTGAAGTGTGTGGTAATTTCTTTTCACATAAGTCACATCTCATGAGTCACATGCGAACACACACTGGTGAGAAACCATATTCTTGTGAAGTTTGTGGATCATCCTTTTCAGCCAAGTCACATTTGGTTGAACATCTCCGTACACACACTGGAGAGAAGCCATATTCATGTGAAGTGTGTCCCTCTTCCTTTTCAACCAAGTCACATTTGGTAACACACATTCGAACACACACCGGAGAGAGGCCATATTCATGTGAAGTGTGTAGCTCTACCTTTTCAACTAAATCAGCTTTGATACGACATATGCGAACACACACTGGAGAAAAACCATATCCTTGTGTGGCATGTAAATCTACTTTTGCTCGACAGTCAAATTTACGACAACATATGCGAAAACATACTGGAGAGAAACCATATACCTGTGAAGTTTGTGGCTCTTCCTTTGTGGCTCCATCACATTTGGTAGTACATATGCGAACACACACTGGAGAGAAACCATATTCTTGTGAAGTGTGTGGCAGTTTATTTTCACATAAGTCACATCTCATGCGACACATACGAATACACACTGGAGAGAAACCATATTCTTGTGATGTCTGTGGATCATCCTTTGCAACCAAGTCACATTTGGATACACATATGCGAACTCACACTGGAGAGAAGCCATATTCATGTGAAGTGTGCAGCTCTTGCTTTTCAACTAAGTCACATTTAGTAGGACATCTTCGAACTCATACTGGAGAAAAGCCATATGTGTGTGAAGTGTGTGGATCAGCTTTTGCACAAACATCAAATTTAGCAAAACATTTACGAAAACACACCAAAGAAAAACCATATACTTGTGAAGTGTGTAAATCTTCCTTTTCACAGAGTTCAAGTTTGAAGCATCACATGAAATCATCCCATGCTGGAAAGAAATGATCTTCATGTTTGTAAATGTTGTTTAAAAATGATAACACGAATATGAAATCAACTATAGATTTTGAAATTTGTAAATCTTTATTTTTAAACAATTCTCTTGAAACAGATGCATATATATATATATATATATATGAACAAATATTGAATGAAAATCATCTGCTTATAAAAGATCACATCATCATCATCATCATCATTAAGATGTGCAGACTGCAGAGATTCTCTTGACTTTCTCTCACCATCTGTCTTTTTTGGACGTTGCACTTGATAAGTTATCTAGACGGCACCAAGTGTCCCTGCAAAGCTGAAGTTTTTGCTGGTCAGCCAACACTGGTGTATCCATATTAAATCTCCATTGAAGAATGTTGCTTATGAATTTTTCTTTACCAGAAATTTTGTTCAGCTTGAGTGGTTTGAGGGATGGGAGGTGAAGAATCTGTTCATTGACTAAAATGAGTAAGTATCTATGTAGCCCCTCAATTTTTAAGTGAAGTGAGTGTTCACCAATGATCCGGGAGACCTGGGTTCAATCCCAGGTTGCGTCATACCAAAGACTTTAAAAATGGTACTTGATATCTCCTTGCTTAACACTCAGCAATATAAGGTATGTATCGAGGGTAAAGTGGAGCAATCCAGCGAAAGGAGTAGTACCCTCCCCTACACCTCAGAGTAGTAGCTATTGAAAAGGGAGCCTTCTGGTCGCCCTCAACTACGGTCGTCAGAACTGGCTCATTGCCTAGTGGGTAGAGTGTTTCCCAACGATCCGGGAGACCTGGGTTCAGTCCCTGGTCGCGTCATACCAAAGACTTTAAAAATGGTACTTGATATCTCCTTGCTTAACACTCAGCAATATAAGGTACGTATCGAGGGTAAAGTGGAGCAATCTAGGGAAAGGAGTTGTACCCTCCCCTACACCTCGGTGTAGTAGCTATTGAAAATGAGCCTTCTGGTTGCCTGCGACTACGGTCGCCTACTTTACTTACTTACAATGGGTTTAAATTCAGAATTTTCCTTCTCCTAGACCAGCTGCCATACCAAGATTAAAGAGCCCAGTATGCCCTATTATTTACCCATAGCTGAAGAGAGAATCATTGGATTCATACCTTTCCCAAAAGTATTAGTGCTATGTGAAATTCCAACAACCCCATCCAGGGAAATAAAAACCAACAAAGGTATAAAAAAAAGTATTAGCACTAATGAATAAGTGAGTATAAAATAATTTGTCTCTATTTATTGTTGACAACATTTTTTTTAGTTACATATAAAAACATGGAATAATGGAGAATTTTCAAGAAAATCTGTGACAGATTCAAGAATCAAGTTATCTAATTCATATACTTCTGCAGCAATATGATATCTACTATTAAAGTATAACTGATGTAGACTACACAGATAATCTAGTGCTTCTTGCAAATACACTAACCCAAGCCCACATTTAAATGGCTTCAAATTTTGTTGTTTAAATCTAACAACTTTATTTTCACACAGTTAAATGATCTTAAGTATTGCAACGGAACTATTGATTCAATTTAACATCAGTCATTTGTTTGTAAATAATTTAATGGTTAAACAGCTCTATTTGACCTATAGATGGATCCTAACATATACTACCACTCTGGGTCAGAGTAGATCTGGGAGTAATGGCAATGAAGGGGTACTCCACATTCCCCAAAGCTTCAGTACTCAAGGCTCACCATCACTTGCAGTTTAGTGTCATACCAAGGATACTAAGTTCTATTTGACCTATAGATGGGACCTGAACAGGTACTACCACTCTGGATGAGAATGGACTGGGGAGTTATAGCAAGCCTCACCATCAGATGGTTTAGTGACATATCCAGGATTCTTGTTGGAGTGGGGGGGCTTTCACCCTTTGCAGAGATGCAGTTAGTGTATTCTACAGCCCCAGCCGACTGGGCTAACTGTTTTGGATTAGAGATTTTAAATTTTAGACAAAGAATAAAACAAAACTTGGTCAGGAATCCATTAAAAATTTCTACATTTTGAACGGTTTTCAAATAGCAGAACACAAAAAATATTTTAAATATGAAGGGTGGAATCAGAGTAAATCTGTGATTGGTGTGTGCAACTGCAGTTGGTGCTAATTTGCATAATGATGTCAAACCCATTCTGTTCAGTTTTCTACAAGTTTGGATCAAATTACCCGTGACAGGTTGATAAGAAAAAGAAAAACAGATGATTTGAAGATATCTAGCTTAATAGAAGAAAGGTAGGTGTGTGATACTTGAAACATAAAAAAGAGCTTTTGACTTGGCATAATGCTCGTCCTTGTCATAATTTCCCCTACCCTGGGTTGATCTGACCTTTCTTCCAAATCTAACTTGTACTTATAGAGCCCTAAATTCAGATCCCATTTCCAGATATGGACCATCCACATTTAGATACTTAAATGGCTTGATGTACCACTGTACTACAAATACAAGTTTATATCAGACATAAAAAATCCTTTTCATCTAATAAACACACACAAATCTACATCCACACCCACAACACAGATACCCCATATATGCTTACACATACCTATCAGCCCGCATCCACACTCACCCTAGCATAACATATACACACCCAATCATTTCAGTTCAGTGATCGAAAAATTCCAGCAATCGTTGATTTCTTTGTTTTTTTCAAAAAGTAAAAATTTAAACCGTTTTCCTACTAATTTCAACTTTTCTCCACATCTTTTGACCCATCAGAATGCTTTGTTTTGATTCAAAATTGATTGGTAAATTTCAGAGATTTTTGTCCGTGATGACCTTATTTTACTTTTTGTCATACATGAGCCATCTGTCATCTAGATTTAGTGTGTTATAGCATGATAATTACTCATTGTTTTGGACTGAGATTTTTTAGACAAAAAGTGTCATTTGTCTTTGATTTTTTGCATCCATAATTGCAATTTTTCATGCCCAGAACTTGATTACAGCATTTTGACTGCATTTTTATTTAAAAGAAATTTTTATAGTGACATAAATCAGAGCATCAAGTTCTCTGACAACTTTTGACATTTTCATCTGTGATTAGATAGGAACATTCTCCTGTAAATACAGTCAATTGATCATTTTTCTCTTGGAAAATTATTTGGGATCTTTTAGAATTCTCTGGTAATGCTTGGTAATTTGTAAAAACAGCAATATGTGTCATGATGGTGCCCGTGGTGTATTGGTTATTGTCATAGGAAATAGACACAGCGACACTAGTTCAAATCCTGGATGAAACTGATTGCATTTCACATAACACTAATACCCTTGGGAAAGGTATGAATCCAATTATTCTCCCTCCAGCTATGGGTAAATAGTAGGGCAGACTAGGTTCTTCAGCCTTGGTGAGGCAACTAGTCTAGGAGAAGGAAAACTCTGAATTCAAACCTGTTAAACTCCGCTTAAAAATTGACCTTGTGTCATATCCTGCCCGAGCAGAGGGGTTGGTAAATATAAATATGTGCCATGATGGTCGAAAATCATAAATTTCCATGGTATGATAAGGGTTAAATACTTTCTGAAAATGTTTTCATCAATTTTTTTTATATTATTTTGGTGAGTGAAAAGTTTTGCAATATTTTGATAATGTGAGCAGGTCTGAATGGGTTTGCTGAGGTCTAAATGGTGATGAATCACACTGCATAGTTAGGTACCGATCTTACCTGATACTCTCTGATGTTATGTGCTGGATTTGTCTCTATGGCTTGGAGCACAACATTTGAATCCACTGTTTTAGGCATATACGATCTCGTCTGATCATGAGTCTTGCAACCGAAGCAAAATTTCTTGAACTATCTGGTGACAATTCTGTGATCGACTGTACCATCACCTTTCACACAACAAATGCTTTTAATTACTTCTGTGGCATTATAGTCCACTTCAAACTTATATAGCAGGATTCAGATCTCTCCCGATTTACAATTTCATTCAAAAAACATACACGTGGCTGGAGAAGGGTAGCATTCGATTTGATGTTAGCCTGACCGCTGCTGCCGAGACAATGAATAATATGTTGTTTTTGCACAAGAGGCTCCATGCAGAGCTTCCGGGCGAGAATGCAAGAAATTAATTCACATTAACAAAATACCCTTTTTAAGCCAATCATAAATCTTCCCCCTAAAAAATTCCCGGAACCGACTTGATCCAAAGGGTAACTACTTAAGCAGCGAAAATCTTCAAAGGCATCAGACTGGCCTATCGAGGGTTGAAGGGAAGAACACGCTACGGCCACTAAGAACTCATCTGAACTCTGACGGATTTTTGACACCCCCCCCTGCTGACTTAGCTACAACGCCACCCCGTCCATGACTGCTACTACCACCAAGATCATCTGATACCCTTACCACCCTTATACCACCATACCACCAAGTCAGTTTCTTAACTTATAACATACGTGACCGTACATGAACTCTGGCTTCACAGACACCTCGATTCACTCTTTCACTGGATATTGTACACTACAAATTTGTACAGTTGATTCTTAGCTTTATTGCCTTTTTTTTTCTTTTTGTTAATATAATTGTTTAAAAACTTTCAACCTGTGTTTGTCTTTTCCTTGCTACCATACGCTAAATATAACAAAACTCATAAGGAAAAAGTTCTCAATTTAGACTACAGGTTCAGCTGGGTAGTGACTTACAAATCACATACAGTGTGAAATAGTCAAGTAATAATAAAAACACTAATATTAACAAAACCAATGTTTTTAATAAAAATTTATTACATAGACATATCATTTTACTAATTCAACTACATACATTGTCGAAAAAAATTTATTTTGATTTGTAAACATAAGCCAACAAAGTTAAATGGTTCCAAATTCACTAACAATTAAATTAAATATCAAACATTTATTTACACACCATTAAATGATCAAAAAGTTCTATTTCAAACAATTCAATTTAGCTTAGGTCAAAGTTAGATGGATCCTAATATGTATCTCTATTACTCCCAGTTCCACTCTGACGTGGAGTGGTAGCACATGTTAAGGCGCCTTCTATGGGTTAAATGAAACCATTTAACTGTGTGCAAACAAATGAGCTTCAACAACTCATTTGAAAAAATAGTTACCTCAAAACTATTCACTTATAACTTGTATATATATATATATATATATATTAATATATATATATATATATATATATATAGCATTAAATAACCTACAAGGGTTGACAAGTCATAAAGCACCAACCGACAAATCGACTAGGAACACTTGAACCGATATAGCTGCTAATTATCTGTATTAGTCTAGTGGATAGAGTCTTCACCAATGGTCCGGGGTTTAATCCCAGGTCGAGTCATATGAAAGACTTTAAAAATGGTACTTGATGCCACCTTGCTTAACACTCAGCATTATAAGGTACGTATCAAGGGTAAAGTGGAGCAATCCAGGGAAAGGAGTAGTGCCCTCCCCTACACCTTGGTGTAGTAGCTATTGAAAAAGGAGCCTTATGGTCACCCTCGACTACGGTTGCCAACTTTACTTAGATAGGCATACTTGATACTACTGTTGTGACCTAATCAATAAAGTTGACATATTTCCCATCATCAGCACACAACTACTTGACATGCGCGCACACACACATACACACACTGACAGGCGAAAAAGTTTTTAAATAAAATTCAGTTCTTATCCTGTTATCAGAGAGTTGATGTTTTATTCTTGATTAACAAACTGGCAGTTACCCTTTATAAAGCTACTTTATAAAGATTTAACCATGAGATGAAGGTGTTGGGTCAGTAAAATATGTTTATTTCAATTAATGGGGTAAAATGAGGGAGAGTCTTTTTGTGATTGGATAAACCAATCATGGGAATAGCCCGCAAATTTTAGCGCAAAATACCAAAAAATGAGCTGATAGATTCCTAGCAACATGTCAACAAGAAATTCTCCCCAAGAAATCACTAAATAAGCAGATACCTGCTATCCTCTCCATCACACCTGTAAGTCTCTCAAACTTGACTCTATACACAGGAAGGACTTTATATTGTTAGTCGTTGTTTTGTTTTTTTAAATAAATTGTTAGAATTGAACTAAGATTTAATTAATTTATTTGTTGTTGTTAGTCTTAGAAATCGATGTTATACTAACTCCAATAAAGGTAAGACAAAAAAAAAGATCAGAAGAAAGGAAAATAAACGACACGTGTTAAAGATTAAAAAAACAACGGGACGAGAAAATCCAAAAGAGTTGTGATTTTTTCCTTTTATGTGTATTATTGCGTTATTTCTGTAATCCCTACTGTCTATATTCCTACATTTATCAGTGCTGCTTAATAACTATCATTCTGTCTTAGTGAAAAGTCTGCGCATTTAACCGAAAAAAAAAATCAAAATGTCAAGTATCATCTAGCATTTCCAACCGTTCAGCAGAGGTCTAACCTCAGTCAAAAATGGTGTAGCTGCCACAGATCTATTTCCTCTCGCGAATCAATGCCCCCGCCAGGAAATTCAGTCACTCACTGACCAATTACCTGGTAGAGCGCACTGATTCCTTCTTCCTCTCTAGAACTAATTCTTCTAGTCCTTTTGGTAGTCAGCCGACGGTCAGAGAGCAATTAGCCAGCAGCCCAGACAGACCTCTCACATCCGCTACTACTGATTCCACTTGGAACCCCTTCGCTGAAGAACACGCTGCTACTATCTTCACACACACTTCCTACAAACTCAAGGACCAACTTACTGACCGGCGACACCAAAAGGGACACTTTCTCTCTCTTACTCTTTTACACCTGCTACTATAATAAACCTTTCGTTGTGTTTTTTAAAAGAAGTTTCGTTATTCATTTGTGTTGCCAAATAATTTATAGTGTTAGAGAAACTAACCATTTCCAAAAACTCTAAAATAGCAAACATAGCTCGAAGAATTTGAAGATAAATTTCATTTACAAAGAGTCACAGACGATAACGACATAATAATTTGTTTAAAAATTTACGGTGGAAGAGAAAAAAGGCTGATAGTCAAATATTTGCCGAGCACAGAACAAAATTGAAATGAGACTTATGAAGAAGTGAAAAGAAAAATCACCACTTCATACCGAAACAAAACAGGAAAGACGCTTTTGGTATTTGTTCAATAGAAGAAGGCAGTTAAATAAGGAAACAATTTCTGAATTCGCTCTAAGACTCATAGAACAGGCTGAATCCTGCGAATTTGATGATGACAGAGAAGATGTAATTCTGGAACAACTCATTCAAACAACTGATCACGCCGAAATGATAACAAAGACATTACAAAAACAATGGAATTTGAATAAATTCTTAGAAGAAGCAACAAGAACGACACAACCTCAAGCGAGAAATAAAAGAAATTACGAAGTCTCGTACAAACACTATAAACGGCGAGGACCAAACCAATAGAGTTCATGCCATCAGAAGAAAACGAACGACAAATTGGTCAGCGCAGAGGCAACAGAGAACATGTCAATATTGTGACAGAAAACACAAAATTGATAAGAAAGAAAATTATCCAGCGTAGAGGGAAAGCATGTAACAACTGCGGGAAGAGTAACCCCCTTTCGCCGACTGCTGTAGTTACCAGCAACACGTGGGCGGAAGCCAAAAAGACAAATGGCCCTGTTGTCGGAAATTTATCCTCTTGCAGATAAATTCGACCTTAGCCCGCGTTTAAAAAAAAAATGGGGAGGTAAAGACGGGATGAAAATACTGATGGTCTTGTTTGGTTACAACACGGAAGAGTTTATTTACAGCAAAGTTGCATATATTTTTCCATGTGCGGGCGTCACAATATTTAAAAAAAAACAAGACGCCTACTTAGAAGATAAAACAATATGAAATATTGCTACAGGGTGGGTTTCCACAAACAAAAATAACCTACGAAAATATTAATACAACAGAGAAAGAAGGAAAGAAATTCTCTTACTCAAACAAAATTAACCCACGGGAATTTGTACAAAGCAAAATAAGCAGTCCACTTGCAAAGTCGTTGTTGTTCTTGAAAAGACTTCAAGTCTTTGTCCTGTTTTTTTTTGTTTTGTTTTGTTTTTTTTCACTCCGAAATTTTAATTTCTGTTTCTTTCAGTAGTCTGCTATGCAGGTGGTAATGTCTTCTTTTCTTTCTTTTCTTCCTGTTACAATCCAGGTTGGGGAATGAGTGTAAAGAGCTGCTGGTTTGAAATACTCCTTCCTCGAGACGCATATGCCGGGATAAGGACGAATACGCGAATTCAACTTTTCGAAGTTGAAACACAAAGTCGCCAAGTCAGTCGTTTTTAGCAAAGGAAATATGGTTACGTGTTGTTACGTTGTTATTTCCTCGCTAAATGTTGTTGGAAAATAAAGGAGAGAGAAGAACGAAGATGCCGTAAGGTTTTTATGATAGTTTTTAATGGCAGCGTGGAAAAGGGTTTACGTTTACGCTGCAAGTCTCGTAGGAAGGAAGGAAGGAAGGAAGGAAGGAAGGAAGGAAGGAAATAGTTAAGGAGTTGAGAAGGAATTTTAGCAGCTAAATGCCTGAGTGAAATGTGCATCGCTAGGTTAAGGCATTGTTGAATGTGTGAGTGAGATATGGTTGCCAAAGGTGTAGCAAAAGTCGTGTTTGCTGGTTAAGGACAGGAATGATGTAGTCGCCCATGGATGTGTGGTCCTAGTTGTTTGGGGAGAGAAGCGTGAATATCTCCAGAAAATGTTGCCCAGGGATGAAGTTGCTTGATGTCTGAGCAGAATTTTGCGTCACAGTCGACAAAGCCAAAGTTGAAGGCGACTTAAAGTGGTTCCTGTGTGTGGCGTATTGAATTCATCTAATTCGTATTCAACTGAGAATGTGGGGGACATGTTATTTATGGTAGATATGTTTAGTCCCCCAACAAAATTTAATGTTAATTAAGTTTATATAAGTTTTGCTTGGAATAAGGCACATGGAAAAAAGTAGTTAATGAAGGAAGCCAATGAGTAAAGAATATGCAACGGCGCGGACAAAAGGAAAATTTAAGGCGACGAACATATGGGGATTTTTATAAGCCCCCAAAAGCCCGATTTATTCCTACGTTTTGTAAAAGAATAAACCTTACTTAAATAGCAGTAGAGATTTGGGTGAGAGCTTTTGAAGAAAGGAAGACGAACGGCTTTTACTTGCAACAAAATTTATATACAACAACAATAAACAGGGGTTTTACACCAAATGGAATAAACAATGAATTGGAAGAGTTCACAAAAGAGAGTTCAAGGAAGAGTTCAAGGCGTACGATGAAGTAAGGTTAGGTTTGTTGTGAAGGTTGTAAGGTTGAAGGTAAAGTAGGTTTGGTAAAGTGAGTTAAAGGTTTGATAAGGTATTGGGTAAAGTAGTTGGTTTGCAGATAAAATGCCTGCTGGAACTTAACTGTGTATGTCCTGTTCCTTTTAACTCTGCACGTGCGTTCATCGCTCTTGGGTCCCGGGTGGTGGTAGCTACCAAAATACGTACGCCGTCAAGGGCTTCTACAATGGACCTGTGGTGCTAACAGTTGTTGGTAGTGGAACCAAAAGAGAGAGACAGAGTCTCCTGTGGAGCTCCTTTTTATGATGGACGCCACATGACCCCAAGGGGCTGCTGCTGATCGGTGAAACATGATCACCAGTTCCTTACCAAAATTTCTACAAATAAAACAAATTTATACACTATAATAAAACAAACATTGATACATAAAAAAATAGTCGTGTGTGTGTGTGTGTGACTAACACAACTAAACTACAAAAAGGTTAATGACGGAAACGTCCTATTAAGTTGAATTACATATTTAAAATGTCTTTCTTTTTGTGGTTCGAAATTGCGAGGCCCATCCATGTTGTTGCTTTTTGACGTCTGTTGAGTCACACTGGAGGGAGTGTGTTGCCGCTACAATGGAAAATGTGAAAAAGAGAAAGAGTGTTTGAAGACGACGTATTTATAGAAAATACGCGTCTTGGAAGTGGCTCCAAACGCAAGACGAAATTTACGCGCGGACGTAGTTTTACGCAGGTCACGTGGTTCTCATGGCCAATGGTTTCCCGAGACCTAATATGTGTTCATCCGCCATCTCTGTTGTGGGAACAAGTGGCATAGCGCCCAAATTAAATTATAGGAGTGTAAAGTCCTATAAGAACCCTTGGTCTATGAGAATAGACTCAAGAGGTCCATGAATTAGATGGCTTTCCTCCTGGTGTCGTTATGCTGCTACTAATGAAGAGAGCGGACAGTAATTACGTCTGTCCTGTTCGAAAGGTTCTGAGGAAGAGAGTGTTTGGCGGCTTTTCCCCAATTTGGTACTGCCCGGAAAAATGATCCGGGATGAATAGAATAAGTCATCTTGATTGGGTGAAAATATTCGTCGATCCTAATGGTCAAATTAACGCATCAAACAAAACTACGAAGTTCTTTCTACTACACCTTTTTAGTTTCAGCTACATTAGACACGTCCTCTCTCTCTCTCTCTCTTTTTGTCGTGAAGTAAAAGAAGGAATTCAACTATTCCAAGTTGAATTATAACGTCCAAAGCGTATACTTTAAGGCCATAGCCTTCACAGCAAGCAGCCATTCTCAGTGGTTGTAAGAAAAGTAAAAAAAGAACGAGTTCAACTTTCCGAAGTTGAAATTCAAAATGCTAAAGTTTATCGACTTTAGCTAGAGACATAATAGGCACGTTCGCTGTCTATCCTGCCGAGAAGCCAAAAGAGAGAATTCAATTTTTCGAAGTTGAATTATAACGTCCAGAGCCTTCATAGCAAGCTGTCGAGAGGCTGTTGAGAAGTACAAAAATGAGTTCAACTTTTGAATGTTGAAATTCAAAGTGCTAAAGTTTGTCAATTTAAGGCAGAGCCTGAGGCTCGTCCTCTCCCTATCCTGCTGAAAACATAAAAGAGCAAGCAGAAGGCCTTTGCCCCACGTAGTTGACTCGCCTACGGAATCCGCCACCAGACCTTTTCCTTCCTCGTATTTTCATTCCAAAGTACGATTCAAGGGCTTTATGCCAGAGATTAAAATGGCATTCAACTCAAAAAAAGTTATAGGACCACTAAGACAACAACCGATACACTTTATCAGCAGAAGCTTTGGCTCATTTAAAAATTGTTACCAACAAACCATTCGTTAGTAAATCATATTATATATATATATGCGCGCGTGTGTGTATGAGCGTGTATAAATAGGATTTGGCCTTAAATAACAATCAAGGGTTTAGAGGTTGTAAACCAACCAACCAACCAACCAACCTCTGTATTCACCCGACCCCTCTGCAGCATAAGTTCAGTTTTTAAGCAAAGATGGATTGAATTAAAAAATTTTTTTCTCCCAAATTGGTTGCCTAACTAAGGCTAAAGGTCTCAGTCTACCCTACTAATTATCCATTGCTAGTGACGAGAACCAATAGATTCATGCCTTTTCAAAAGACGAAGTGAAATGCAAACAGCCTCGTACAAGATTTCATTCGGATCACCGATTACATTTCCTACTAAGGTAACCGTTATACTAACTGCGCCTCCATATGGTTGTCTTTCAAAATCTGAAGAAATGGACTTTTAAAGAAAAGGAATCAAATTATCTCTTACACCGGTTCAATCGTTATTTACTGTTTTTGCTTTGTTGTTAGGCGAAAATAATTTAAATTTTTAATTATTTAAAATAATTTCACGATTTTTATCATGTTTAGCATTTTATTTTTAAAATTCTCTTTTTTTCTGTGTTAAGTTTTTAAACTTTGATATTATTGTTATACATAAATTTAACGAAAGAGAAATTGTGTTGTTTCTAACAAACTGAATACCTTTAAACAGAAAGAAGAAATCATCCTTTTTCTTTTTCTCTTTTCTTTTTCTCAATTTATTTTCATATTTGAAGAAAGGTAAGTGGAAAAATACAAATGATTTTATTTAGAACAAACAAAAAATATTTTCCCGCCTTTTTTTATTATTTACTTTTAATTTTAAAATTATTTAGCAATAATTTTATCTCGTTATGAATCAGAAATTTTAAAATTGTACGATGAGATAAGATTGAATATTCAAGGTACTGACAATTTTTTGCTCACTTTTTTTCCAGTTAAAACGAATTTAAAAATAATCAAAATTATCTAAGGTTAGATTTCAATTTTATTTGAAAGACTGTTGCATTATAATTACCCGTATTAAAAACGAAATAACATTATATAAAATACATTTTAAAGGTTTAAATTCGCCAAAAGGTGTCGACCTTACCTAACTCGAGGTAACATAATTAAAAAGTATTATTAAAATTTAAAAAATTTTTGAATGCAATTTTAATAAACCAGTTTATGTAAAAATTAATGGCAGACATTTTTGTCCGTCACTTATCAGACCGCTATTCGGGTGCGCTATAGTTTGCCGCTAAAAATTGTAAATTACGAAAGTCTAAAATTGCCAACCACAGCAAAAACCTCAACATCTTTAAGTATAGAAAATCATCTCAGCAATATTTTATTTTTTTTAATTCAATCTTGAAAAAGAAAAATAAGCATGTTTATATGTTGTTGTTTTTTTAAATGTACAATTAATAAAACTAAATGAAATAATTATTTTTATTCATTATCCATTTATTGTTAAAATAACGAAATAAGAAAACTTTTAAATTTGCCTTTTTAATGTTTTACCTGGAAAAAATCTCCATCTCTTTCATTGCTCTAAAATATTAATTTTTTCTTTCTTTCTAATTTCCAGTTTTTATAACAAAATTTTGCTATTTTTCCTTACATTTTTACTTTTTTATTAAATTTGAATACAAGAAGCATAGTTTGAAAATGCTTTAATGTATATTATTGTAGGTTTCCATATTTTTTGTTGTTTAAAATTTTTATATCTTAAAAATCAATAGAAATTTAAAAAACAGCTCTCACTTTTTTTATATTTATATTTTTTGAATAGTAAAAATATTCTTTATTTGATAGCATATTTAGATTTAACCTGTGACGGGAGAAAAATATGTCCAAATTCAATGCAAACTTAATGTCCCCCTTTTTTAAAGAAATGTTACATTCACATTTGAAGTACTATTTTCTTCTAAAAACTTCCAATTTAAAGATTTTTTCATTATTCCATTCACACCTTAAGACTTTTGTCTTTTTATTATATACAGAACTTATATGTACTATCATATACAACTACTGATTAAATAGTACCCCAGACATAGGCAGGTAAAGTTAAGTAACCTGAAAAAGATCTGCTAGCTTTATGATAAAATTTATTAATAAATATATGAACACTGAAGATTTCATTAAAATCCAGTACAAAAGGTCCATGGTAGCTGTAATAATATTTGTATTTATGGGAGTATGAACACACATGAAATTACTGCAAAATACTTTAAACTCTTTGGTGTTAAATGATTATTTAAAAAATAGATAATTACTTATATTTAATTATCATTTTTTTCGTTTATTTTTCTGAGAAATATATTACAGATGATGATATTATACACCATTGTGTACAAGACAAAAATGGAATTTTTGTAATGAAATGAAATCAAAAGAACACACAATAATATTATAAAACAAAATATAATGGTTTCTTTATTTTTAATAAGTAAATAACCATTCACTGCTGGATTTACATATAATCTATATCATAAGGCAACACATCTTCAGGGTCTCATTTTTTAAATGTATTTTTATTTTATCATTAATTTTTATTATTTAACTTAAATTCATGAACAATATATATATATATATATATAATTTCTAAGCAGAGTTTTCAAAGGGTTTAATTCAGAGTTTTTATTCTTGATTGGTTGCTGTACCAATGTTTAAGTATCCCATTTGCCCTATTATTTATCTATAGTTAGAAGGAGAACAATTGTATTTATACAATTTCTAATGGTATTAGCACCAAGTGAAATGTTAGCAACCTCATCCAGGATTTGAACTTGAATCAACCGGGTTCATTTGCTATGTTGATAACATGTCACAACAAGTGCTTCATTATTATATTAAAATTTCTGATTGCATAAAAAGAATGGATTATATTTTTGTATTGCTACAATAAACAAGCTGGTTTTTCATAGTGAATTCTCATCGCATTATTGTCAAAGTTACATTAAATAAACTTAATAACTTCATGCAAATTGAGTTAATATAAGATTCAATGTCTCTTTTATTATTTTTAACAGATGTTTTGGCTGGGAAAACATTATGCAGTACAGAAAAACTTATTTGTTATTATTGTCAATTGAACTGAATGAAAATCAGGCTGTTGTTATCCCATCAAAAACGTGGAAAAATATTCTTTCTCCATGACACAAGTTATATTTTGTAGAAGATATGCCTGCTCATAATGGAGAAAGACCATATTCTTGTGAAACGTGTGGATCTTCCTTTGCAGATAAATCAACTTTGGTACGTCATATTCGAACACACACTGGAGAGAAACCATATTCTTGTGACACATGTGGATCTGCTTTTGCTGTGAAGTCAGCTCTAGTACGCCATATTCGAATACACACGGGAGAGAAACCATATTCATGTGATGTGTGTGGATCTTCTTTTGCACAGAAATCACATTTGGTGCAGCATATGCGAACTCACACAGGAGAGAAACCATATTCTTGTGAAACTTGTGGAGGTTTCTTTGCAGATAAATCAAATTTGGTACAGCATACTCGAACACACACTGGAGAGAAACCTTATTCTTGTGAAACTTGTGGATCTTCTTTTTCTCAGAAATCATATTTGGTATTACATATACGAACACATACAGGAGAGAAACCATATTCTTGTGAAACTTGCGGAGCATCTTTTACACAAAAATCACATTTGGTACAACATATACGAACACACACAGGGGAGAAACCATTCTCTTGTAAAACATGTGGTGGTACTTTTGCAGATAAATCAAATTTGGTGCAACATATGCGAACACACACAGGTGAAAAACCATATTCTTGTGAAACATGTAGCAGTTCCTTTGCACAAAAGTCAATTTTGGTGCAACACATGAGAACACACACAAGGGAAAAGCCATATTCTTGTGAAAAGTGTGGATCTTCCTTTGTAAGAAAGTCAACCTTTTTACAACATAAACGAATACACACAGGAGAGAAACCATTTTCTTGTGAAGCATGTGGATCTTCTTTTCCAGAAAAGTCAAGCTTGATAAGACATATTAGAACCCACACTGGAGAGAAACCATATTCTTGTGATATGTGTGGATGTGCATTTGCTGTGAAGTCTGGTTTAGTACGCCATATGCAAATACACTCTGGCAAGAAATCATAGTTTTGTAAAATGAGTCGATCTTTACAAAAGTCACATTTCGTGCAACATATGCAGAAACATAATAAAATTCTCCTTCTCAACTGAACTGTACCATCCACTAAAGTTTTGTCTTCTATAATAAATCTCATTTTCAGCAAGAAAATCTTCATAGCAGAAGCCATTTTTCTTAAAATGTATGTTGCTCTGTAAAGAGATATCTTAATTTAGATAATGTATCTGTAATAAGTACTTAGAATTTTTATTAAAATAAAAAAAATTACCTTGTAATAAACAAACATTTTATATAGATTTAATTGTTTCTGAAATAACTTTAAAAATATTTTGATTAAAATTGAATTTGTTTTAGGTATGTTAGAATTAATGTAAAGACTTCCTTTCAAATTTCTAAGAAAATTGATTTGTATTTGAATTTTGAGAATGAATGTTTTTTTTCATTTTTTTGTAGAGAAACATATGCTTGTTTGGTCAACTCATCTTGGAAAAGGAAAACTTTGAATTGAGCACAAAAATTACAACTTGACTTTTAGAAACCAGATAAAATGTATTACTTCATAATAAGTATATTAAGATTACAACGAATTCTTTTTCAAATTATTTGGGTTCTTTTAAATAATTTTATTCTGGGTCTTTACTTCTCAGGTCAAAATTTGACGAGTGCTTCAAGCAGGCAGTGTAGCCTTACTGACAAGAGTATGTTGTGGTATGTTTGCCATTGCACACAGAAAAGTCTGTTTTATCTGCTTTTTGGAATCGCCTTGAAAATCCAATTCTGACATGACCCACTTCCAACCAATGCACTCAACACTTAGAGCCGCAGTGGTCACCATTCAACTATGCCCTCACTCCTTTGATGAATCTCTGGTGTTGTGTTGTAAGGTACAATACTTCTTGGGTTGACAACATCTGTGTTCTTCACGACCTCTGTTCTCTTCTACCCATGTTATTTTTCTGATTTCAAAAGGTGAGATAATTGCTGGTTGAGTTCACTGAAGAGCTGAACTGAGGGACAACTGATGATCACATTAAGAATAATTCTTAAACCAAAAGAAACAAAATCCACACAGGTTATCAACTTTGTAATTTATATCATTTGGTATATACAGTATTTTCAACCCTTCCCATTCTAATCTCAGTCTCTTGACACTGGGGTATTTGGAGGCTGGCACAAGGTCATGAATTCAGAAGGTCTTTTCAAGTGACATTGACTCCAGTGACAGTTGGTAAGTAGACCTTATATTGGCAAAAAATTCTGCTTATATCCAATTATTTCCCAGTTAAGGGTGGGTAACTGGCTCATTGGTCTTGTGGGTAGAGTGTTCGCCAATGGTCCAGGAGACCTGGGTTCAATCCAAGGTCAAGTCATACCAAAGACTTTAAAAATGGTACTTGATACCTCCTTGCTTAACACTCAGCTATACAAGGCACGTATCAAGGGTAAAGTGGAGCAATCCATGGAAAGGAGTAGTGCCCTCTCCTACACCTCAGTGTAGTAGCTATTGAAAAGGGAGCCTTCTGGCCACCCTCGACTAAGGTCGCCAACTTTACTTACTTTATGGATCAGAACAGAATGATTCTAATTAATAATGAAATTATTCCTTCCAATTTGGGAATCGGAGATTTGTTTCACCTTTTGTAAAAACTCCAACTTATTCTGTATTTCACCTAAGCTCAATTCTCTTTAGGGGTGGTCACATTTTATTGTGGTATTTTTATCCCAAAAGTACCTACTTTTAGAAAAATAGCTTTTCTTTTCAGGCATTAAAAAATATCATTTTCCTGGTTATTTCTAACTTCCAAGCTACAGCTGGCTTGTCAAATTGTCTTATTTACCCTTTTGACCTCTCTGCCTAATCAACATTGTCATAATTTAACTTTTGCCAAAACGATCCCCAGAACAATAAAGTTTTGACAATTTATATACCTTCACACATAGATACTTATCACTGATTCAGTAAATACACTGATCTTTCAAAAGAAAGTGCATTTTAATTAATTCTTTTAATTAACTACCTCAGCGCACGGTGTCATACTTACCAACCAAACCATTTAACACACATGCAAAGTTCTTGAGCTTAAAAGGTTTTTTTTTAGTAAGTTAGTCAAAGCCAAAATATGGCTGGTGATTTGATAAAGAAATATTTACCATACAATGCTCGTTTGCTCCAAAGTAAAATGTTTAAGAAGTTCAACTATATTAACAACAAGTTGTGCTATGTTTCCTTTGTCAAAGGACTCTTCTTGCTCTAACATAGCACTTAGAAAAGTCATCATTATCACCTTTGTTTCATTATATATATATATATATATATACAAAAGCAAAAAGAAAAAATTCACTTCCTTGATGCCATTATAAATTTATTTCTAGTTGTTAAAACCATCATCAGATATACAAGGATTATTAAATAAGTTTCCAGACTTTTTTCATATGGGCACTTTTATTGATAGTACACACATGAAACTCTAGTCACCTTTGAAGTAATCTCTTCCGGCTGCAATGCACTTGTTGTACTGTTCCAACAACTTCTGCAAGGCCCCATGGAAATCCTCTTGTGTGAGTGTGTCAATGACCTTCATCACAGCCTCTTTCATCTCCTCAATTGTCTCATAACGACAGCCTCTGAGCTTAGGGAATAAGTAAAAGTCACAGGGAGCAAGGTCTGGACTATAGGGAGGCTGAGGAAGTGTCTTGATGGCCATCTTGCTCAAATAGTCTGTGACAAGGATGGAGTTGTGAACTGGTGCATTGTCCTGGTGGAAATGCCACTGAGCCAATTTGAAGAGTGCTGGCCTCTTCCCTAGAAATCTCTTCCTGAACTCCCTTAAAACCTCAACATAGTAACCCTAACCCTAATCGTTTGGCCAATCAACTCTGGTGTATTGACTTCCTTACTCCTCCCACACCTCTCATCATCCCTCACAGACTCCCTGCCTTCCTTGAATCTCTTATGCCACTCAAAAACTGATGGTCAATTCATGCAAGATGCTCCAAAAGCAGTCTGAAGCATTCTATACGTTTCTGTGGCATTTTTTCCAAGTTTAAAACAGAATTTTTATTCTAAAGTGTCCTCACGTCCAGATTGGATTTTTGAAATTCACCAGCTGTGACAATTGAGCTTTAGTAGGGTGTATTCCAATTCCTGTTATTGCTGTTCATTTGAACCTGAAATCATAAAAATTGGCCAGTCATCTCATAAGATGCATAGCAATAACATCCTGAATTTTCAATAGTCAACGCCAATTTTAAATACCTGTATAAAAGGGTGGAAACTGATTGAATGCACCACATATAACCAAAATTTTTATTTGGGTATTCTGAAAAGGGAATGTTTCTTCATTTAGAAGCAACAGTTGTATTAAAAAAAGAAGTGTCTAAAAAAGATTTTTTCTTTTTTTGTATAGATAATCCAGTTGAGTGCTCTACATGTATCAAGGAGCTTAAATATATTTCTTATATAATCCGAAAAGGAAATCCAAGAGTTAGGAGTATACAATTTGAGTGCTCAATGTCGAGAGCTATTGATGTATAATTAATTTGGGATTTATTTTTCCTTTTATATAAAAAGTCTTCATGCATTCTTAATCCCAAATTAATTAAACATCAATAGCCATTGACATTGAGCACTCAAATTAGATACCCCTACCCCTTGGATTTCCTCCTTGTATCATATATATATATATATATATATATATATATAAAGTGTGTTGTTTCTATTTCAAAATGACTATTAGTAGGAAATCCCTCTTATTTTTGAATTTGTGTTTTCCATCAACAGATGAGAATATTCCACACTTTGGCTCATTAGCTTGAAGACCTTGTATAAGTTACTATGCTCTGCTGCATCTGATCTGAAGTCACGATTATTTTTCCTGTTGGTTTTGTTTTTCACTTATACTAGGCTTCATTGTTCAAGTACCATATTTCAAAAACCGATTTTCAAGCCTGAGAGCTCCTCCCCACTTGAGAGTTTGGTGCAACACAATCTTTCTACTCCCAATTACCCTTTACTAAACATCAAACAGTCTATTTCAGCTGTTAAGCTCTTTGCTTTAACCCTTTTACAGTTGGACTTTAGATAAGTTTTACGGAGAAAGGAGAGAAAAATTCCATTTTTATTTATGAAATAACCTCTATAGGGGTTAAGAAACTGCTATATTGTACTGGTATTTTTGTTTTTATCATTTTTTTTTAGTAAAAATCTGATAGTATATTACAAAGTACAATGGATACTTTTAAAGTGAAAGTTCAATAGTCAGTCTATTACAAAACACAATGGATGCTTTTAATGTTGCGTCACAATGAGCATTTTTTCTTTCCTCTTTAAAGAGTTTTTACTTAACACAGAGATCAGAAAAGATGCCATTATCAGTTGTACTATTTTGTGACCAAATCCTCATCTTGTGTGACAATATATCTTCATATCAAATGAATAAAATGGCACACGTACTTGCAATTGAAAATATGCTTTCCAGGGATCTATAATAGATTCTTTTACCTTGCTATCATCACTTTCTAAACTTTTCCTCATAGACTGCTGCCTTATTCATAAATGTGCCAAGATATCCATCCATTATCGGGTACACATTTGCCTTGTTCTCCTACATAACAACCATTAATGAAGCTTAATATTCAGCTGATCCAATTTTCACAACGTTAGTAACCAGCCCTTATCCACCTACACTTGACTCTCACATATTATATCCTTCCCTAATTTATGCAGCCTTGAGTTTTTACAGAACTTTATTCTGTCATTTCTTTGGCTCCCAATTGTTGATTTCCACACAACAATCAAATTTGTTTTTACTTTTCTCTAAACGTTTCACTAAAATTAATTTCATGAATTATTTTTGTTGCCAACCAGCAAGTATCAAAAGAAACGACAGATGGATCTGAACAAATTGTCACATTAGGAAAATATCTAGAAATTTAGATTTTATATAGAAAAAAGTAAAGTACTACCAATTGATCGCCCAGTCGGTTGGGGTTGTAGAATACATCGACTGCTTCTCTGCCGAGGGGTAAGACCCCCCCCCCCAACGAGTGTCCTGGATATGATACTAAACAATGTGATGGTGAGGTTCCAGCAGTGCTGGAGCTTTGGGGAATGCGGAGTACCCTTTCATTGCCATCGCTCTCAGGTCCACTCTGGCTCGGAGTGGTAGCACCTGATAAGGGGGTCCTATCTATGGGTTAAATAGAACTAAACCATGCTTCTTTCACAAAACTGATTTTTGCATTTAAACTGTATTTATACTAAACTGAATTGTTTAAAATAGAACTGTTTTGACATTGGAACTGTGTACTAGTGCTGAACTGAATTGCTCAAAATAGAACTGTTCTGACGTCTAAACTGTGTACTTATGCTGAACTGAATTATCTGAAATAAAACTGTTTGAAATTTAACTCTGTGTATTGCCCAGTTGGCTGGGGCTGTAGAATACACTGACTGCACCTCTGTAGAGGGGTAAGACTGCCCAATGAGTGTCCTGGATATGACCCGGAGTGGTAGCACTTGATAGGGCCCTATCTATGGGTTAAATAGAACAAACAGCATACTTATGCTAAACTGAATAGCTTTAAATAGAAAAGTTTTTGACAATTAAACCATGCTTACAATTAAACTGCGTGCTTATGCTTAACTGATTTATTTGAAATAGAACAGTTTTTCGACATTAAAACTATTTACACTTAACTGAATTGTTATCTATAACTGCTTGAATAGTTTGAAATAGAAATGTTTTTGACAATTAAACTGTGTACTTATGCTAAACTGAATTGTTTGAAATAGAACTAATTATTTACATAAAAATGGATTTGGCGTTAAATAACCTACAAAGGTTGATATGCCATCAAACCCAACAAACCAAACCAAACCAAACTTCCAATTGGTTGGATCTAAAAATATTAAAAGTATAACTTTAGCAGAAGTGAAAGAGTCAGAGTGAGAAAGGGTTCTTTTTGGTGTCACCTGTTAGTATGTTGGTCCTTGAGTTTGTAGGAAGTGGGTGTCACTGTAGTAAGTAGCTCATGTGACTGACTGCAAAGCTGGTTCTTCTGTGTGTGAAGCTAGTAGCAGTGTGTTCTTCAGGGAAGGCGTTCCATGTTGAATGTCCATAGTAGAGGACACGAGAGAGGTCTGTCTTGGCTGCTAATTAGGTGCTTTCTGACTTGTCGTGACTTCCAAAAAGGGCTAGAAAAAATAGTTCTAGAGAGGAAGAAGTAATCAATGCGCTCTGCCCGCTGATTGGTCAGTGAGTGGCCGAATCGCTTGGCGGAGGCATTGATTTGTGAGAGGAAGTAGATCTGTGACTGCTACATAGATTTAAATTTACTATTCGTAATTTTCTAACAACTTATTTTGACATTAGCGAAATGCCAACTCACCAAACAGATACAAACCTGAAAAGACTTAGAAGTGCACTAATTCAGAACAACAAACCCAATTGCTTATGCATGAAAATAATTGTCAGATAGAGAAAAACCCATGTTTGTATAGAAAGGGAATTTCTGGCCATTTTGTTTGGAGTCCAAAGATTCCTCACATTCCTCTATGGATGTCAATTCAAAGAACTCACTGATCATAAGCCACTGGTAATGATATTACAAAAACCACTGACTAGTGAATCCCCTCGACTAAAACGTATGACTTAGATACTCCCAACAATGAATAGGAGTCATATTGGGTTGTTTCTGATCCAACAGACAGTTTTCACACTTCTTGGCAGTCTTCTCTACATCCAGGTTTGCCTACCACACATAGTTTCAAGCTAATGATTTCATTCTCACAATGCCTTCGTGAGTCTGGTGCAGTTGCTGCAACACTTTTTTTCTCAAACTATGGGGAATAGCATTTCTACTCCCTGACAGGATCACGCCATCTTCACTGGTCAGTTTCTTCCTGCTTACTGAAATAGTGTTTCGACTCCTCTCTCCAACTGACGTTATTCCAGCCCTTCATGATGAATTGGTATACCTGACACAAGATCGCATGCTTCCCTGTCTGTGCTTTCACAGCTTCCACATTTACTGGAGCTTCAAAAGGTTCATCATATACACCTGATTAGTGAAATGAGAGATGTCTTCTTTCTGGGCCTTGTGTCGTAGACAACTCACTGTCCGCAATTCCATTGAGTGACCCAGCTTGATATTCTAACTTGTTATTATTGGCAGTCAAGTACCTGACGCTAAACTTGGGCAGTCACTATAGCAGGAATGAGTTTGTACTCTGCAAATAGACCTAACAACGGCTTAGGGTCAGTGAACATTAAGGACACAGATATTATTGTACCATATTCACAATTAATGCTATGTGTGAAATGGACATATAATGTTCATAACGATAGAACATAGGAATCTCGAAATTCGAAAACACGTAATGACTTCTTGTTCAGGTACAAAACCTTTTTATTAACTTTGAGTTAAAGATTTCGACATAAGGAGGAGAGACACAATCTTCTATGCTGTCTTATTCATTTGGCCCCCATCTCGAGTGGCCCTCATAGGGCGCAAGTTCGCCTCACGTCTGCGAGCTCCAAAAGTCGATCCTTCTCGTTTGGTGTCTAGTACTCAACTCTTTAACTTTCTTCAGATTCTCACAAAACCTCCACACGCTTCCGGTGCATGACGTCACCCGCACTCTGTCACCCCGTTTCCTCTCGGACTATTATGACATCTGAGTGACACCTCCATCCGCCCGCGTTAACACCTGCCTCAATGTTGCACCTAACTAACCCATGTGCTGAGCCGAAAGGTTCTCAGCCTAACTAAACTTAAAGGCATGAACCAAAATCCCTCGGCTATTATATAACATTATTTCTTCAATACTGCCCTTTCAGAGTAGTCAATTACATCCTGATCAACACCACGAGGACGATACTCTATTAGCAGCTAGCCAGATGCAACGAACATTCGGAGTTACAGACCAGTCCACGAACAGACGACACCGCTCGGACTATTGTTGACTTCACTCGCAAAGTAGCGATGCCTAGTGACTCAAGCGATGTGACCTGGTCTTCGAGTTGCCAGCATCATTCATCCACGAGCTAATGACACCGCTTGGACCGACAACACTTCATCAACTCGTTTGCAAACCAAATCTCGTCTAACTGTCAAATCAACCCTCCAGACGTCAATTAGTCAGAGATCCGACACGTCCAACTCTCTGGCCGTCTCCAGACTGCATGGCCATCAAGCTGCACCAAAACTTCTCGACAGTCGAGTCTACACTTTTGACGCAACAGTAACTACATTCAAATTTCTTTTCTTGTTTTTATTGCTTTAAATTAACTCAGGTCAAAGTAAACAGGCACTGATCCAAATTTAACAATGTTATGTCTAAGAGCAACACCTATCAACCTCAACTTGCCAAAATCAGCTGAAATATTGAACAACAGCATTATGAAAACAAACATAAATGTATAGGATTTACCACTTGTTTCTGAAACAAACACAGTGGATGTCAGTAAACTAATCAGTCTCAAGAAGTTATTGGTCAGGAAAATCACATGATTTGTGTTCACAACTACGTCAGCACCTTTGATTTTATCCCACGCATTTGGAGCTGACCACATGACAAGGATTGTCTATATATACTCTCGTCTTCGAAGAACTCATTCTCTCACATTTTGACTTACAGAGACAGCAAACACATGTTGTATATTGACCTACGACCCGGCCGGGCTGTCAAAATAGGAAATGCACCAGTGTAAATAACAGGTGCATCCGGTCGATCAGGATATTATAACCTTGACTGTGGACAGGTTGAATGAGTGCGAAATTGTGACGCCCACAAAAAAGAAGGTGGGCGTTGAACTATTATATAACTGAGTGCACAGGAAATTCAATCAGTTTGGAGACCAGACCAGTTAGAGATAAGATGTGGTAGAGAAAACCAGCACCCAGAGAGCCTGGGCCCCAGGCCCCAATTTGAGCAGCCCAGGAGAACGAGAAAGAAACCCTGTTATGGCCAGAAGAGTGGGGGTCAATATGTTGCAGTTCTGTTTGGTCTCCAACTCTCTCTCACACACAACCCTGTCAAATAAAGTGAGAGGTATATTTTTCTAGAGAACTGTGTCGCTCGTCTTTATTATTGTGTTGTCATTTGTTTGGCCAGAGCAAAATACAACACACACTCTCTCTCCCACATTTTGACTTACAGAGACAGCACACACACACACACACTCTTTCTCTCTCTCTCTCTCTCACACACACACACACACACTTTATGACTTTCAGAGACATTACTCTCTCTCCCTTCATTTCGACTTCCAGAAACAGATTGACCTTGCCAGTTTGTAAGACACAACTCAATACGTATAACATGGGTGCGTATACATTCTGCAACCTTTTTCTTTTCTGTTCTGCCTTTTCGGTTAGACTTGTTCCAGCCTTGAACACAGGCTCAGAAATTTCGTCAAACCCCGAAAGAGACAAACAACCAGCATGGGAGAAAAAGGTTCCTCCTGAAATACATTGCTATATTTCTGTATATTGATATCTCACATTAAATACTTAGTCAACATACATTTTATAGTCTATAGGACACTTAATATTTAGTCTTTTTCCATAATATTCGTGTTAGTTACATATACACACGCACACATGGAGAGGAATATTCAACAGACTATATTAGAATATTCGTAATGTTTTATGTTTTCTTTTTTATGTATTTGTTGATATATAAATTGATCTATAATTTAATTTTGGTTGTATTGCTTTGTTTTGAATGTTCTTTTGTCTGCATCGTTTTATTTCGTTTGCTTTTCAATAATGAGCCAACATGAATTGTGGGAACATATCCACCATACAACAGTACCCACACAAACGCAAAGATACTAACTCCAAGGTTTTCCAACTCTGATCCTTTTTGTGAAAAGTTAAAACACCAATAGAATAAATAAAAAGATATTATGACAAAATGGCACAGGATTTACCACCACTTGTCTGTTGTATAGCCACATACATATACATAATACAAATATAAGCGGAAACATAGTCAACAATAATGACGAACTTCAATGAACGAACGAACACACTTCTTTATAAAAAATATCTCACACTTTATTCTCAAAAGGGTTGATGTTGGTTGTGTGTGAGAGGTGAGTTGGAGACGGGGACAGACTGTTATTTTGACCCAAAGTTCTTCTTTTGTCCATAGCAGCACTTCTTCCTCATCTTGGCTAGGTTGCTCAACCATGGGTCACTGAGGGCCCAAAGCCCTCTGTCTGCCGCTGGTTCTCAATTCGGCATCTTGTCCCCAAATGACTCCAACTCCAGTTCACTCTAGCCGTCTGTGTTCTGGTTATATTTTTGTTTGACACCCACCTGCTTCCGCTCTTCCTCCGCTTATTTACACAGGTGCATCTTTTGATTGATGCCTCGGTCGAGGGTCAATATGTTACATAGTCCCTGGACAAACAATGTGAATAGCAAATGGTAACCAGCAACAGAATCAACAAAATATGTAGCCTCAAGATCCTACATTTCAAATTTTCAGATGGATCATCCCATAGACGAAACAGAATCCAAACAAGAGAGGTTGAAATAGCTAATCAAGAACATGTTTGTTACAACGATCATGTGACCTCATTGCCTAAGAAAGAAAATATCCTATCATGAACCTGATATTCATTTTGGAAATAAACTTTAGCAACACAATATTGAGGATTTTCTCCCAATTAGCCGAGGCAGAACTGAATGAAAACATCTTAAAAGGATAACATGATGATCCTTGTTTTAAATTATATGTATACATATATATGAGTAGTTTGTTCTACCTTGACCTTTTCATACATAGGTATTTTATCTTAAAATCTGGTAACAAAAAGTAAAATTTTACTGAAATAGTATATTTCTAAACTTTTCAGTCCCAAAAATCAGAAAATCTCTGAGAGCTGTAGGATTTGTTTGTTTCTTTGGGTTTTATGGCATATCAACCTTTGTAGGTTATTTAATGCCAAATCCATGTTTATACAAATAAACAGTTCTATTTCAAACAATTCAGTTTAGCATGAGTACACAGTTTAATTGTCAAAAACATTTCTATTTCAAGCTATTCAGTTTAATAAACAGTTCTATTTCAACCAATTCAGTTTAGTATATGTATAGTTTTTGTTTACACACAGTTAAGTGTCAAAAACGTTCTATTTCAAACAATTCAATTTAGCGTAAGTACAGTTTCAATGTCAAAGACAGTTCAATTTCAAACAATTCTGTTTAGCATATGCGCACAGTTTAAATGTAAAAGCAGTTCTATTTCAAGCAATTCAGTTTAGCATAAGTACACAATTTAATTCTATATGACTTAGAGATAGGACCCTATCAGATGCTACCACTCTGGGCCTGAGTGGACCCAGGAGCGATGGTAACGAAGGAGTGCTCCGTATTCCCCAAAGGTTCAACATTACTGGAACGTCACAATCAGATTGTTTTGTGCCATATCTTAGACACTTATTGGTGAGGATCTTACCCCTCGACAAAAATGCAGCCGGTGTATTCTACAGCCCCAGCTGCCTGGGCCAAAGAGAACCATAGGAGTATTTTATCTTCAATTAGCATATACTTGTGGTAGAAAACCATTTTTTAAGATTGCATCACAATTTTTATCGTGAACTTCACACTCAAATTTTACCTTTCTTTTTCTCGATAAAACGATCAACTGTCACGAAAAGGAAAATATTCGTTTGTTTTTTCAAGGAATTGAAATTTTGAATACTTTATGTTAAGCCCAGGAAATCGGCAAGCTAATCGCAAGTCTGAACCTGCAGTTTAGTGTTGCCTATTGTCTCATCGGATGGTTAAAAACATCCACACCAACCCATTTCTCGCAATGTTAAACCCCTGAAATAGTCCTACTCAAGGAATAGGAAGCAGCCTCACTCAACGACTTCTAAATAGCCGTTGAAATATTTATATGAGGGGAAAAACGAAAGAAAGGAAGAAAAGAACAATTATTACATCAGGTTTATTTAATTAAAGATTGTATCATAAAAACACCATAAAATTTGTAAATTTGAGGGTAAAATAAACTTTGATAAAAATTTGCTTTCAAAAGTAGCAATTAATATTGCTATCAAAATACCTTTTAAAGTACTGAAGATCGAAATGTCTTTTTGCCGAAATTTTAAAAGAAGACTGGGATGGAGATAATTCTTTGTATTGGTCATTATATTTCTTCTCAATTTATGATAAATATTAATGAATTAGTGCCGAGAAAACGTTCACAATTATCTCCCTTGTTTACCGCTCTTTAGAAAACTTTATCCGTTTTGATTTGCCTTTGAAAAATAGATTTTAATTTCTTTCCCCCAGAAAACATGTTACATTCCTCGTCATATTTTGTCTAACTTTGAATATTCATAAAAGAAAGAAATCAGACGAAAGAAAAGAGAAAGAAGTAAGTATAAGTTTTTGTTATCTTTTTTTTACAAGACGTAATTTGTGGTTATTACTTTAAAAATTTTTGATAATACCTCTTTGTATATAAGAATCTCTGGAACCTTTTGAAAACTGTTTTAATGGGTAAAAAAAAATTATTCATTTCATTTCTATATTCATATGATATTTAATTTTTGCTGCGATCCGTTTCAATCGGGCGCGAGGGTCGGGGTCGACATGAACCAAGTCCCCCATCGAAATTAGTGTTAACCGATTAAATTTACCTCCAGTCTTTTTAAAATTATTTTATTACAAACAATAGTGCCGGTATTATTTTACTTGTGTACCCATTCAAGTTCACCGGAAAAATAAGATCCTAATATTTAAAAAAAATTTCAATTGATTTACATACTAATAAATATTCACTCTTTTTTTACGTTAAAATGAATTTTTTAAAAATGATTAAAGTCAATGTTTAATCTTGAATTTTAGTTTTATTTTTTTTAAAATAGTACCGTTATAATTATCAGTATTAAAAGCAAAATAATTCTGCATATCTAATTAATTTTGAGTAGATTTCAAAGATTTTTGGTTGGATTTTTGGCATATCAACGCTTGTAGGTTATCTAATGCCAAATCCGGTTTATACATATATATTAAAATACATATTCTATGTATATGATTAGTTTGTAGATAACCCATTAGTTTGTACACAGTTACATGGTTTCAAGTATTCCTATCTAACACTTATAATTCTATTAATTATTTGTTTGCATGCATGAAGTGGTTTTAAGTATTGCTATTTAATCCTAATAAGTCTATTCCACACTTCATTCATTTACACACAGTCAAATGGTGCCAAATATTTCTATGTAATATCAATAATTCCATTTTGCACACAGTTTAATGGTTTCAGGCATTCCTAACATAAAAAAATTCTGTTTTGTATTATTCATTGTTTTACACAGTTAAATGGTTTCAAGTATTCCTATCTAATGGCAATAGTTTTATTTGCACAGAGTTAAATATTTTTTATGTTTTGCTATTCAACACTAACAATTCCATGTAACAGTCATATCATTAAATGGAGAAACAGTTCTATTTGACCGATAGTTGGGGCCTTAACAGGTACTACATTCCCCAAAGATCCAAGATTAGATGATTTTGTATCATATCCATGACACGTGTTGGAGAGGTCTTATCCTTCTGCTGAGATACTGTCAATGTATTTTACTGTCCCAGCCAACTGGGCTGACCCAACTAGAATTTATGTAAATCAAAAAATGTTATAAAAATTTTAAAATACTTTCAAAAGTTTTTTTGAATGAAATTAGTAACTAGAAAAATTGATAATCTAAGTTGTGTAAAAATTTCCCTGCAAAAAAAGGTCAGGTCTCCCTCTAGGAATTCCCTCTGCTTTGCACGTTGATTATATCTTTCCTTCTCTACAACTTGTTGTTTTATGCTGTTGAAAGTCTGGATGAATTTAGTCTCATAGTTTCCTTTTAACAGTCGTTCAGCATGTAATAGACCTTCAATTGAGTGTGCTATGGTACAATATTGTAGTGCTATTTTACACGGCTGTGTTTCAATATCTCCTTCCTTTATCTTTTTCAAGTAGTTTGACCATTGTTTGTTGCCAGTTGGTACGAGACAGATATGTTTTATACCATTATTCATTATAAGTTCTTCAAAGTTTGAACTAGTGAAGCACTTGACATATCTCACTCACTGGTCAGACAAACCATGTTTCACAAAGATGTGACACAACTTCCCAATTATAACATTATAAATAATGTTTGAAGTTATTGTATTCATAGGATATACAATCAACCAATTGGAGTATGGATCTATTAGGGTCAAGAACATTTTCCCTTCACAGGATCCCGCATAATCTAAATAATCATGAGACCAGAATGTTAACCATTACGCCTGGGGTGCTCCCCATGAACATTATTAACTAACTTATTCTCCAGGTATCGGTTAAATAATACTTACTACTACATTTCTTCTTCAAAGATGGCTTTCGCATTAAATACCCATGAAGTTTGATATGCCATTAGACAAACCAAATCTGAGACCATAATTTCTGTTAGAATTCCTTGGAGGGCAATGGGGGTACTATGGGCATTTTGCTGTTTAATTGACACACCTATTGAACACATATTTCAATGTCTTTGTCAATTCCTGGCCACCATACATGAATAAGTAACAGTCTGTTCCTATCTACCCCAGTCCATTTCCATCTATTCCAGTCTGTTCTCTTCTATCACTTCAAGTTTTCTTTATTGCTGACTCTGAATAAACATAATTGTATTGTTTGTCGATTAGTAAAGGGTTTTATCAGCTGATTACTTTTATTATCTTCTTAATAACGAGTGAGAATTTTTCTGATCTGGATATTATATACCCACAATAATCAATCACAACAGTACATATACAAATGCAGATACAGGTGACTCCGTTGTTCAGGTACAAATGGTTTATTAATTTCTGACTTCGGTTCTTTGACACAAGGAGAGAGACACAATTCTTACTATGCTGACCCCACCAACGTTCGGCACATCTTGTGGTGTTTAAGATCTCTGTCAGTAGAGATCCGAAAAGACCCAACTACATCTTCAACGGCCAAATCTCAACTTCTCTATGTCCCAATGGCAGAAAACTCAACTGTCTGCTTCCATGGTCCAATGTCAACCTTCAACTGCCTGTGTTTTTAAAATCCTCAAATTCTCAGCCCATTTCTTCGGGGCATGATGTCATCCACACTCCAGCCCTATTTCCTGTCAGGGGGTTTATTATGACAATGGTGATTGTCATATCCTTTGTGCACAAGTGTAAACTGTACCCAATGGCTATGCACCTGAACTCTTAACCCGAGTAGTTCAAAGCCCAACCAAACTGAATGATAAAATATAATTAATGAAAAATGATTAGGATAAAAAAATCATTCCTTAATTATATAATGTGGAGACAAACATGCTGATGTTTTTGCTCTATGACTGGGAATCACTCTAAATATCTTCACATTTGTGAAGCAAAGCTATTTTGCATATTTTAAAGTAAAAATGGTCGATAGAGACTCATCTTAAGTTCCTCACAAGATGTACAAGTTGTGTGTTGAGAGTTTGGTAATTGGTATATCTATGATTTGGTGAGAGTCAAAAAAATCACTGCATAGATTGTTACTTTTGTTTAGTGAAAACGTCAGGATTATAACAAGAAAAACAAATGAAGTCTGCCATCAGCAATAGACCCAGTGCTCCATTCAGCTGAAATCTCTGTGCCAGCTTTCATTCAACTAGTCTCTCTTAAAGATCTGGATCATGATGAAGAACTCAGTGACAACAATGATAGGGATTTTGAGATTAAAGATCACTCAGCTTTAGAAGGATTTGGCATGTATTTTGGGATTATCAAGAAAAGATTTGGCATGAAATTTGGGATTATCAAGAAAAGATTTGGGATTATCAAGAAAAGCTATCAAACTTCCAGGATCAAGACTAGATGAAAAAATTTGCTTGAAAAAGGATCAAAGGAATTTGACTTTCAATCCAGAGAAATGGACAGTCTGCTGGCAATGTAGAATATGCCACCTGTACCTTTACAAAAACATAAGACTACCCACCCCTACTCATAATGTTTTAGGACAGGATCCTATTGGCTGAGCCATCCTTAACCTGCCAGCAAAAGTGGTCTAGTAGCTTGCAGCACTTTGGCCTTTACAGGGCAAGATGGGAAGTCAAAGAAGCTTTATCTGATCAAGCCCTAGCAGCTATATGATTGTCCTGACTGTATTTTTCAAATTGCTCTAGTGGAAAAAAAATACCCATTCCATCTTAAAGGTGTTTGAAGGCAGTGGCTGAGGGTCAATTGCACTGAGATAGAAACACTTGAAGCCATCTAGAATGTTTGCAAACAAATGACGTATACAAAATAGAATTATTTTTGTTGAATAACAATACTTGAAACTATTTAACTGTGTACAAGCAAATGAGCTCTGACTCATTTGAAAAATAATGTTATATATATATACATATATATATATATATATATAAGAGGATTTGGCATTAAATAACTCACAATGGTTGATATGTCATGAAATACAACTGAAACAAAAACAAATTTATGTGAAAGTTTTTTTTTCTTTGCTTTTAAAAAGTTTGGACTATGAAAATAGTTTTTTATTACTACTACTAATTATAATAATAATAATAACAATGGATTATTCTTGAGTATAAGCCATAAACTCCCACTTTCTAAAACAAAGCCATTGATATTGTATTCTGTTTACTATAAAAATGCCTACTTCCTGTGGACCATTTAATACAATATTTCCTGCAATGAAAAGTGGTATCTCGCTAATGTTGGGTTTGCTTCTGTGGAACACAATAAACTTTCTGGATTTAATGCTGAATTAGATTGAGTAATCTTTATTGACCCAGGAGTTGATAGCAATTATTTGTGAGGTGGGATTGAAA
This sequence comes from Sepioteuthis lessoniana, assembly GCA_963585895.1. Classification (NCBI taxonomy): domain Eukaryota; kingdom Metazoa; phylum Mollusca; class Cephalopoda; order Myopsida; family Loliginidae; genus Sepioteuthis; species Sepioteuthis lessoniana. The sequence continues at coordinate 5,504,014 of OY757908.1, forward strand.
CTAAAACCCTTTTCATAAATTTATTCTCTGTATTATTGATTAATATTAATTATTTGTTTGCAAATATTTAAATGGTTTCAAACTTTGTTTGAATTATTAATGAGACCTTAATTGATGTTCTCACTCCAGATCAAAGTGAGCCTGAGAGAAATAGTAATGAAGGGTACTCCACATTCTTCAAACTCCAGGACACGAACCTCACCATCAGATGCAGTTTAGAGTCATATCCTGGATACTCTTTTTGAGGTAGAGGTGATTTTTTCCTATGAAGGGATACACTCTCAGTCAGAGAGGACCTAGGAGAAATGGCAATGAAGGGGTACTCCATACTCCCCAGATCTCTAGAATTGGAGCCTCACTATCTGATGCAGTTTAGTCTCATATCCAGGACATGGTTTCAAGAATTGCTAGTTTAGCACAATCCTGTTTAATGTTAATTATTTGTTTGCACACAGTTTTATAGTTTCAAGTATTTGAAATGATTGAATACTTCTATTTGATCCATAAATGGGACCCAGACATGTACTACCACTCCAGGTCAGAGTGGACCTGGGAGTAATGGCAATGAAGTAGCATTTGACATTCCCTAAAACTCCAGGATTGGAGCATCTTCATCACGTGGTTTAGTGTCATATCCAGGACACTCATTGGGGGAGAATTCTTACTCCTTTGTAGAGGTGCAGTCAGAATATTCTACTGTACCCGTCCACATGGTGGTAAATATCAAGTATGGCTATCTACCACAAATATCATGATTTAATATTAATCACTGTCTGGATAGGGTTAATGTGAAAAAATCCCATTTGCCAGCAGAGGAGATTACCACAGCTGATGAGTTTAGGAAATGTTTCTTTGGCCTACAAGAATTACAAGACATTTTGAAGATCAAGCGAGACAACAAATGAAATTGTGTGTTCAGGACATATTTGAATTGTGACTTCCCCACCATTCCAACAACCGTGTTGAGAATAAGATCTCACATGGAGTCGAACTGAACAGTACATCAATCAGAAATACAAGTTTGGAGTGGAGAGCGGTTTGGTTTTCTGGCATATCAACCATTGTTGGTTATTTAATGCCAAATCCTATTTTTACATATAAATTAAATATATGATTTGTAAACACATTTTTGAGATACACATGGTTAAATGATCAAACAGTTCTATTTCTAACAATTCAATTTAGCATAAGTCGTTTGTTTGCACTCAGTTTACATGTGAAACAGTTCTATTTGACCCACAGATAGGACCTTATCAGGTGCTACCATTTCTGGCCAAAGTGGATCTGGAAGTAATAGCAGTGAAAGGGTATTCTGCATTCCCCAAAGCTCCAGCACTATTGGAGGTCTTACCTCTCTGCAGAGATGCAGTCGGTGAATCCACAGCCCCAACTGACTGGGCGAGGAAAAGGTCAAGTTTATATAACTGCTTAGAAATGATTCAATGAAATTAAGTACAAATCCTTTTTTGGGTTTTTATTGTCCGTGAAATGCAAAGAATGAAAATGCTTTCTATGGTTGATGAATGCATGTTGAAGCACATTTAATTGATATCAATTGCATTTCTTTTGCGACCCTTAAAGGGAATACGTACTTGGAATTCTTTCTTTTTGCAATTTTTTTAGTTGTCTTTTTTTTTATAATTCTTAATTATAGTCTCCTTTTGTTGTGCACGAGAAAAGTTATTTTTTCTCTGTTTCCTTCAGTTTAGCACAAAAAAATTTTTCTGCTACAAGTACCCTTGTTTCTTTTGCTTAATGTTTGAGTGGAAAGAATTTTCTCATATTTTTCTCATTAATGAAATGTCCTTTTTAGGTTGCAGTTAATTGAAATACAAACTAATCGTAATATTATAATTAAAAATGTATGAATCTACTGTTTTTTATTTATTTTTTAAAATTATACTTTAATTTTTATTCCTTCACAGATAACGATATTTGGGAAAATAATTTGAAACTTTAAAGACATACAAACATATGCCAGAAGAACAATATGTTCTTGCAAAGTGTGTGACACAGTTTATTCACTGCTCCCAAGAGAAAAATTCATTACATAAACATTTTATCTAAATTCCTATTAAAAAAAAAAACAACTGGAAAGAAACACTCAAGTGAAAATCAACTTTTCTCCATTGGACAGATCAGCATTTTCACACACTTCAGAATTGAAAAAATATGGAAACTCAGAATAAAGAGGAAGCATGCACTTGCAAAGTTTGCGGGTCAGTATTTTCAGAAAGCTCCAGTTTGAAAAGCCACCTGCGAACACACACTGGTGACAAACCATTTTCTTGTGAATTGTGTGGATCAACATTTTCTTGGAATTCTCATTTGAAAAACCACATGCTAAGACACACTGGAGAGAAACCATTTCCTTGTGAAGTCTGTGAATCAACTTTTTCTAACAGTTCACATTTAAAAAGCCACATGCTAACGCACACTGGAGAGAAACCATTTTCTTGTGAAGTGTGTGGATCAGCATTTTCAAGGAGTTATGATTTAAAAATTCACATGCGAACACACACTGGAGAGAAACCATTTTCTTGTGAAGTCTGTGGGTCAGCATTTTCTAGCAGTTCCCATTTGAGAATTCACATGCGAACACACACTGGAGAGAAACCTTTTTCTTGTGAAGTCTGTGGATCAGCATTTTCTAGCAGTTCCCATTTGAAAAGTCACATACTAACACACACTGGAGAGAAACCTTTTACTTGTGAAGTGTGTGGGTCAGCATTTTCAAAGCATTCCAGTTTGAGAAGACATGTGCAAACACATACTGGAGAGAAACCATTCTCTTGTGACATTTGTGGATCAGCATTTTCACGGAGTTCCCATTTGAAAACACACATGCGAACACACACAAGAGAGAAACCATTTTCTTGTGATGTGTGTCAAACTTCATTTTCACAGAGTTCAAATTTGAAAAGACATTTGCGAACACACCTCACTGCACCTGTTTTTACCTGACAAAAAATTGTGATGGTTCATTCTAAGATGTCTGATTGATTTAGTCTATTTTGGTTTGGACTGGTCCCACTATGTTATTATACTATATATTATTAAATATTTTATATTAAGAATTTTTAACACTTGTACCCAGTTATGGTAAACAGAATCAGAATAGGTGACCCCCGTTGATTCAGTAAAGGACTTATTTCAAAATTCCGAGTAAGTTCCTGAGTTTGATGAACACCTGAAGAAGACTTGAGGACATATCGACCGAATCATTGTGGAAATAACAATAAAGATAAAGATAATAGTCCAAAAACCCTTAATAATAAAAAAGACTATTTATTCATAGGTTTTTAAATATAGAAATTTTGCCCCAGCAAATTGGGACAAATATTTTCCTATCAGCAACAATTCTATAATATTTTCAATCAATAGAAATATTATCTTTTTCTTTTTGTTTTTATTTTGTTAATTTAAAATATTTCCTTCTAACAATTAAGAGAAAAGACATTCTGTTTTTTGCAATGTTTGTAAACAGTACCAAATACTTGAACATCATTTACTTGTGTTTTCATCTAGAGTTTTTTCTTAACAAATGCTTCTTCCATTTTAAGAGTAGTTTTTTAATATTTTTAGATAAAATTGCACAAGTCGTAAGACATAGCTTCTTCATCTTGTAGATCTTATCATAGGCATTTCTTGTGACACTGTAGGAAATGAATAAATAAATTTTTAAAAAAATTTAAATTGACTTAAAAGAGTTAATAAAATATGCAGAAATTCCCAGAGGTCTCTGACAGGAAAAATGGATGATGTATGCGTAAAGAAAAAGGGACCTCCCAACAAAAGGAGGAGGCTCATTCTCTTTCAGCAGATTGACAACATCTCCATCTCCCGACTGCTTGTGGAAGCCAATGTGGCCGTTTCAAGGCGCCATGTTGGGCTAACCTTTCACTAGTAGCACTTGTCACAGTTAACAGTATGCTGAAATATAAAAGGCTACAAAATGGACCTATAAAACTATGAAATAAAACACTGGACTTGGACAAACACCACAAAAGCAACTAACACATTATTAAAGCTTTAAAATACCAAATGAGGACACACACGTATACCAAGAAACTATTTATGTATTTTTAAACACTTTGACTGGGGGATTCAACCATTTCAATTTTATTCAGGGAAAATTCCCGCACCCATTGAATGGTTGTTGAACTCAGGAAATAAAGGAAAAATAAAACAAAAAAAACGTCTTCGTCTTCTATTTGTTGCTGCCTTCTTTCGTATAATTCTTTTTGGGCCTTTTTGTTCAAGAAGTTACATCAACAAGAAAACGTGGGGTAAAAATAGAATAACCTCAGAATGGAGTCAGATAAAAACGGTAACACAGCTTGCCCTGACCTCGGCCTGACCCCACACACAGCTTCTGATCATATATGTTGTGTGTATTGCAGTTTTGCAGGTTGAGTACATCATCTTTCGCTTGTTGACACAGCCTTGTAATCTCTTTAGTCATAGATGCATTACTTGTTGTTTTTTGTTGTTTTGCAGATTTTAATAGTGTTAAAAACTCCTTTTTTTTTTTTAATCTTCTGAATAAGCTTTAGAAAATACAAGGACTTTCCTCCAACCTCTGAAAAATGATTTGCAAAACCACTGAAATGGTTGACTTGATTTATTAAAACATTGCTAAATGTGGGGACCAAATTATAAATGCAGGTTTGTCCATTTCTTATATCACCTGGATCTGTAACCTTGAAACTAGATCAATCTTGTATATTATCCACTACTGGTGTGACATCATATATTGTACAAAGGAAAAAGAAGAAAATCAAATTGATTTTGTTATCATTAATGAAAAAATGATATCTTTGAAAATAACTTTTATGAAGAAAAGAAAACCAAATACATTTTTCATTTGAATTATTTCGTATTCAAAATTTGTTTTTTTTTTTCCTTTAAGATGTTTTTGTTTTTTATATTAATAAATGATTTCGTCTTATCCAAGAGAAGAATTTACAGAAGTGCCTTTTTTTTGTGTGTCTGTTTTCTTAATACGTCAATATATTTATGTAGTTGAATAATTTGTAAACCATTCTGATGGAACAGTGTTTTTCCAATATTTGATGCTCACTGGTTTGATTTCATATTTTCTTTAAACTTTTAAAGATCTTTTATTTTCTTTATTCATTAATTTATGGATCAAAATCACAAAGTATTTCCACCAGACAATTGTGAAGTAAACAAAAAAAAAAGTAAATCCCCTTTCTCCAATTCATAGTGATTTCTTGGGTTACAAAAGCCTGGAAAACCTTTGTAATGTTCTCTTCACTCTTAATACAATTTGTCTGTACTCATATGATAAAGTCCCAGTCAGAACACAAAAGCTCAACTGTTCTTCATTTTATGGATTTGCAGGAATCAAATTCTGTAAATGTCATTAGTTGGTCTTGTGGGATTTACAAGGTGCATACGATGAGTTTCCAGACTTTTTTCTGTAGGCATTCAAAATTGTTGTAGACTCTTGAAAATTCAGTATGTTATTGCTATACATTTTATGAGATGGCTGACCATTTTTATGATTTCAGGTTCAAATGAACAGCTACAGCAGCAATTAGAATACACCCTACTAAAGCCTGATTGTCACTGCTGGTGAATTTCAAAAAAGCAATCTGGACGTGAGGACACTTTAGAAGAACGATATGCAATAAAATTCTGTTTTAAACTTGGCAAAAATGCCATAGACACGTATGGAATGCTTCAGACTGCTTTTGGAGCATCTTGCATGAATTGAGCATCAGTTTTTGAGTGGTATTAGAGATTCAAGGAGGGCAGGGAGTCTGTGAGGGATGATGAGAGGTGTGGGAGGAGTAAGGAAGTCAATACACCACAGATGATTGGCCAAAGAGTTAGGGTTAGGGTTACCATGTTGAGTTTTTAAGGGAGTTCAGGAAGAGATTCCGCCGGAATAGGCCAGTACTCTTTAAATCGGGTCTGTGGCATTTCCAGCAGGATAATGCACCAGTCCACAACTCCATCCTTGTCACAGACAATTTGACCAAGATGGGCATCAAGACACTTCCTCAGCCTCCCTATAGTCCAGACTTTGCTCCCTGTGACTTTTTCTTATTTCTTAATCTCAGAGGCTGTCGTTATGAGACAACTGAGGAGATGAAAGGAGCTGTGATGAAGGTCATTGACATGCTCACACAAGAGGACTTCCATGGGGCCTTGAAGAGGTTGATGGAATGGTACAACAAGTGCATTGCAGCCAGAGGAGATTACTTTGAAGGGGACTAGAGTTTTGTGTGTACTATCAATAAAAGTGCTGATACGAAAAAAGTCTGGAAACTTATCGTATTTTGAACACTAGACCAGTTTTTTATAAGTTGTGACTCCAATAACAACTCTGTTTTCCTATCCGAAATATCTTGCATGCAAGTTTCATTCCATGTGGTAAGTCATTTTCTCTCTTGCTACAACAATTAAACATTGAATTGTCTTTTAGTCAAATTTCACTGGAGTCTTAAAGTCATTGCATAATCAAAGTATATAGTTGATAAAAATCTAAACAGTACTTACAATTAGTCTAAAACATTCTACAAGTTAGAAAAAGTATTTTTATGATTTTATCTTTCAATAATCTGCCTAAATGATGTACTATTGACATCCATAAATGCAAGTCCATCAGAGAAAGTTGTATATGAGTTTTTTCTTACTTGCCCAGTTTGTTTATTTTGTCTTGGATGATTGACCAGATGGGAAGTAACTGGCAGTACAGGTGCTGCTTTCAGAATTTATCAAAATAGTATGTAGCTTACTTATGTAGTTATCATCTAACTTTTTCCACAGATGTTTCATTAAAGTCCATGTGGTGCCACCATTCAATAGTACTGACATGGTTAGGAAGAATTACCATTTTATTTGATCAGAGAATTTATATGTCCGTATAGTTGATAACCTGTTAATAGTAGTTCATGTTTTATATTTGTATATATTGATATCACTTTCAGTTGATGAGATTTTGCTACCATGGTATATGAACTGGTCTACTAATTTCAGAAGCTTGCCATTTGATTATAACTTTATGAAATATAAACCAATCTTAATTATAGATAATATGATTTCCTTTTGTTAAGAATGCACCCCCATCTGATTAATTTAGATTTTATTCCTATCTAATGTGTTAACTTGTGAGAAACTAATTTTTTTATTTTAGTTTCATTTAAATTTTCAATGCATTAATTATTCTTAAATAAATAAAAGTTCAACTTTTATCCCACCCTGTTAGGGTTTGTATAGTGAATTTATCCACTGCAGAAATATAAGACATCTTTGATTTAAAAAAAAAATAAAGGGGTGTCCTGGTATGTCACTTCACTTCATCTGATGGTGATGTACATGTGTGTAATATATTTAAGGATGGTAATTAATTATATTAGTCAATTATTTTAGTGATAAATTCTGAATTAGTTAAAATCTTTGAGTGAAAGTGAAAATCACATTCGAAAGTCAAAGGTGTGCTTGTGTCATATTAAATGGCTGGATATGAAATTAACTGTTTTGAAATCTGTGATGGACAGGATGTTGGAGATAAACATCATGAAAGCAATGACAGCTGAGATAAGATGGCATGGCTTGAAAGTTTTAATGACATGTGTTCTTATCACATTAACAATATAATTTAAATAATATATCAGAAGGGTGATTTGGTGGTCAGTTAGTCGGTTGGAGCCAGGAAGATACAGTTGGTGAATTTGCATTGGGCAGTTTCGGGTCCAGAGATGAGCAACCCCTTTGAAGGTCTTGTTTGGGTGAAGAAACAAATTCAGTGTCTTTCTCTCATCTACCACCAATGAAACTCTCTGCATTTCTAAATAACAACTCATATCTTTTAATCTATTTCTCTCAGTTTTGTTGACTACTGCTGTGGAATGTTGCAGTCAGCAAATAAATTTTCATTTTGATAAAACTGGGTCCATCTTATACTTTGGGATTGATATTGATATTTGGTGCTGTAGGGTAACATGTAAAGTACTTTTCATTGTGATTACTTCCAGGTCCACTGATCCTCAAGTGGTAATACTTATTAGGGTATGGGTCAAATAGATTTTTTAAATTATTTCTGATAAGAAAAGTTGCTACCTTATAATTCAAATTAAGAATAGTTAAAGCAATAAATGTTTAGTGAGAATTATTATGAGTTACTTGAAACTATCTGCAAATAGTTATCGAATAGAAATAGTTACTAGAAACTACGTAATTGTTAGTATTTGATAGGAATACTTGAAACCATACAAATGTATGCAAATCATGTGTATTAAATAAGAATACTTGATATCACATAACTGTGCAAAAAAACTTTGTAAGGAACCACACAAGAAATGTAAATATAAATATACATGATTCCCTAATGTCTTGACATAAAATAACCCTAGACAAATTAACATCCCATTAAAATCAATCAATTAAGCTACCAATCGATTTTCAACTACTGAGAATCAGAGTATTGATTGATGAATAAAATTGAAAATGTTGAATGAATCTAAATGTAACCATGAGGATTTTATTGCAATGAATTAGGATTGACAATTCAAAGAAAAAAATAAGACATTAAAATGCACTTTTATGAGAAATCTAGAAGTAGTGAGCAGTATATCATGGTGATTGTTGAAATAGAATCGTTCAGCCTTATTCAAGAGAAAATGAAAATACAGAACTCTCCCTACTCATCAGACCTGCTGGCTTTGTTGCTTCTTGTTTCCAAAACTGGAAATTTATCCCAAGGGTAAGATTTGAGGACATGGAGGACATTAAGTGAAATTGGCCTATAGAAAACGCTCAAGGGGACTACTTTGAAGAAAATGAATGTTTCAGTACTTATTCATTTTGTCTTGGTAAATACGGCTTCAGTTTTCATAAACTTTTTAATATATTTGTATTATGGATTTGATGTGTATGTTTTGTGTGTACATATTCTACAGTTTGGTAAAATGAAAAGATTTTACAAAATAAAAAAGCTGACACATCATTTCACTCCATGTTTCATTTTATATATCTTGAGAGAACGTCTTGGTGGTATTTACCATTCACTTCTTTTATGTGAAGCATTAGGATAATTTTGGTCGAGGCGACTGATTAAGTCATCATGTCATAGAGATGGGGTTCTTATTTGCTACTTTGATTTCTCGTTGTTCTAGAAGCCACTGAGTCTTTTATCAAGCAAGGTTAGTGTTAAAAAGAGAAAGCAGAAAAAAAGGAGATAGCATGGCACTTTGCTGGAAAATTCAGGGGTCAGGTAAACAAAATTCTTTGCATGATGGGAGAAATGTAAATTAAAATTCTTTTTATAATTTAGTTATTTTATTTTTTTAAATTATATTTTATCTTTTATTTATTACTTTCCTATTTTTTCTATACTTCGTCAGAATACACTTACTTGAAATAATTAATTTGTACTGGATATTTTGTACGGGGTTTTTGGCCTGGATGATTTTAGCTGGAGATGTTGATTTGTTAGTAACAAGGGAAAGTTTGTTTGGTTGAGCGAGGAAGATGGTGTAACGTATGTGTGGTTACGTTGTGTTGTTTCCTCGCTGAGAGTTGTTAGTCCCCTCGCTAATAGTTGTTAGGTAATAAAAAGTGGTTGAAGATGAAGTAAGATGGCAAAGGTCGAAAGGTGTTTTTATTGCAGCATGGAATATGGTTTGCTTTTGGTGCTGCAAGACTCGTGGAGTTTAGGCTTGTTAGTGTTGAGACGAAATGGCGTCATGAGATGTTGAGAAGGCAGCGTGTGTTGTCGGACGTGAGGGATTGAACTTTTGCATTTTTGACGAAAGATATGTCGCAGTTGTTGGAATTGAACTTGAATATCACCGTGAGTTTCGCGTCTGGTATTTGGGAGAGAGTAGGCATTATCTCCATTAATGTGGACCAGCGGTGAATTGGGAGCTTGTGTGTCGAGAGCGGAGTTACACTCAGATCGACATAGCCAATTTTGGGGTGACACAAAGTTGGGCCTGTGCGAGGCATGTTGTATGCATCTAATTTATATTCAACTGGGATTCCTCGTAAGGAATCCATAAATTAGATGGTTCCCTCGTTTGTCAATCTATGCTGGTGCTATTCTAGAGCTGCAGTGAGATACCCGCACTGGGCGTCATTACCCAGCTAAAAAGCATCGCTATTGTAGAACGGCCAGTTGGACGTCTGTACTGGTCGGCGTTCTCAAGCCAAAGAGACTGGGTTTGGCCGCTCACCCATTTTGCTAGCCAGAAATGAAGGTCCGGGCTGAATAGGATAAGTCATCCTGATTGGGTGAAATTAAGTGTCAAATTAAATTACGCGCCAAACCAAAATACGAGATTTTCCTCTTCTCTACAAATTGATAGATCAGATGAAACTAGAATCTATCAAGACATACGAGTATGAACAGACTGGGTTAAGATAGATTTGAACTGACTGAGATAGATTGAAACAGAGGGAAGATGATAGAGTATTATATTGCCTTGACTGGTAATGAGCCCGGCAGATGTTGTTGACAGATGCATCTGGTCATGGATAGAATCAACAAAGTGACTTCTGGTAAAAAGAAATGCGGGGGCAGGATGGCGAAGAAGCATTGCGTGGGTGAAGAAGCATGGCTATGTGAGTCAAATGGGAGTTTTATGACTATAAGGTCTAGAATTTTGTCTGAAGTTCAGTTTTTGTGGGCTGTTCTGACCCTTTGTGTGTGCAAACTCTCTCTGATTGTTCTTCTGCTTCACTGAAGCATCACGGTCAAAGGATGAAAATATAAGATTATATTTTTTTATGTATACGTGTAACGGAAAAGGAACGAGTTACCTTTACGTTATATCTAATGGAAAATAAATGAATTGGAACGAGATATCAAAAGGTGTTCAAGAAGGTTTAATGGTAGCCAGAATAAAGGGTACCTTTATGCTGCAAGGCTCGTAGGAAGGAAGAAATACTTATCGAGTTGAGAAAGAATCACAGCAGCTAAATGTCGGAGCGGAATATGCGTCGCTGTAGACATTCAAATATTGAGTTGCTGATTTTAGAACAGGAATGAATGTTCAGCTGTAGATGTGTGGTCCTGGTTGCCGTGGGAGAGAAGTAATTGCTGTCTCCTTAAAGGTCGTCCAGGAATGAAGTAGCTGAATTGTCAGAGGTAGAATTAATTCGTCTAATTCGTATTCAACGGTGGAACCCTGGGTCTATAAGTGTAGACCCAAAGGCTCAATGAATTAGACAGTAGATCAGGAATGAAATATTCAGCCATGATCCGTGGGCCTGTTTGCTGTAGGAGAGAAGTATGAAGGTCTCCAGAAATGGTTGTTTGGGAATGAAGTAGCTGAATTGTCAGAGGTGGAATTAGTTCGTCTAATTCATTTCAAATGGGAAGCCCCTGGGTCTAAAGGGGTAGACCCAAAGGGTCCATGAACCAGACGGCTCTCCTCATGGTGTAGTGTTGCTGCTAGAAAGGGAGGGGACAGACAAACGTCCGTCCTGCTTGAAAGTTTGGCGGGCTTTCACTGAATTCGATTTGCCCGGGAAAATCATCCGGGCCGAATGGGATTCGTCATCCCCATTGGGTGAAAATATATGACGAGACCAACGGTCGAAATAATTTACGCACCAAACATACGGAGTTCTCTCTGCTACATACGTGTTCCTTGTTTGTCTTGATCCAGTTGTAGTGTATAACAATAGGGTGACGTGGTATGCTATAAGAGAGAGAGAGAGAGAGAGAGAGTGAAGAAGAGGTCAATACCCTTACCCCTTTATTTGAATCAACAGGCATTAAGACTGACTGTTAAAATGATAGGGGGAAAAAGGGGGCAAGCTATCTGGACTCTGTGCCCTGTAGTCTGTTGAACGAAAGAAGTCTAGGTCAATCAAGTGGCGTGACCTGACGAGATTGTGAAAGAGGAAAAGTCGAATGACTGGCCCACAGGCTCTTCGCGCTAAAAAGACCATCACGCGTTAGAGAAATTTGAAGAAGAATTTTAGTTTAGATAAAGCCAGCTCCGGGAAGCTCGCTCACCCATAAAAAAGAGAGAAAGCAATCTGAATATTGAAAACCCGTCTAAGATAAGTACAACTCAAACCGTTTTCCTTCTACAATTCTTAAGTATTGGAAAGTTATATATGTATTCAAGAAAAAAAGAGAGAGTTGTAAAGGTTCTGTTCCATCAATAGTTAAATTAATTGAATAAACATTGCTACACACTTCAGTCCGGTAGCTTAGACACTTTTACTCAAGCAAGAGAAAAAGAAAAAGAAAAAAAGAGAAAGAAGAAAAAGTACTGTTGAGAGACATTTTTGCTTGATGTTTTCCTGTTGGCTTAATATTTTGTTATATTCTAAGAAGAAAAGAGAAAAGAAAAAAGATCTGTTTCTTAAATCTCATCATTATTTGTTTGGTCGTCTTATAATAAAATTTTGTTATATTTTAAATGCACCCTTGTGTTGAAATTTTTTCGTTGTGTTATTTCCTCTGTTGATTTGACTTATTCGCATGTATCCTGTCGCAGCCTCGTACTGCTGTCATTAATTCTCGCTAAACGTCCTATTGCCTCCTTAAAACATTACAAGGGAATTTTGGAAATCTGTCGACAGTTAATATTATCTAACCTAGAAGTTCGTTCTTCCGTAATCTGAGGGGCTATGAAGACAAAGGACTTGAGGGTGTATGTGAAAGTGAATTGGCACCCCCTTACCAACGTCTGAGGTCAGTTTAGCCCCTAATTAACCTGCACATTATTAGTCTGTTTATCATACGCCCTAAATAGGATTCTTGACCGGGATTTATTTTGTGGGGTGTCAAGTGCCAGACTGCCCTCGATGATACACATTCTACGTAACAGCCTTCTACAGAGGACAATGACCGAGATATCGATCCCTTCAGGTCAGAGTAGAATTCAACGAGACATGCGCATAAAATGGGCTCTCGTTCTGGGATAATTACACTGGTTTACAAAGAAATTGAGGCAAGCACAAAAATACCCGTTTTTACCTAATTTGAGGGTGCTGAATTCAAATTTGAAATCCGTTTTTACTCATCACCTCTAGTTTTTTAGATATGCATAGTGTGCATTTTGTGCATATACGGTACATAAAGGCGTATATGAATTCAGGGTTAATCTTAATATTGTGAGACTTATGGCTTATTTTTTAGTTATTATGCACTAAATGTAAGTGATAGCATTACATTATATATATATATATATATATATATATATATATATATATATATATATAGTACAATTAAATGGAGACTCAAACTCGGTTAAGCCGTCATAATAAATTTATTTCAGCGGAGAATATTGTTGGTATATTCTCCGTCTCGTCAGGTGACTCTTTTTACATGCTCTGTATTGTCCCAGAGATGCGAATGAGGAGTTACAGTTCGTATTCAGAAGATAAATAAGGAAAATTAAAGAAATTAAAAAATAAATTAAAAATCAGAAAATAAAGATAAAAATTAAAATTAAAATAAAAATAAAAAACATGAAAATAAAAAACATAAAGTGGAACTCAAATTACAAAGCTACAAATTCTTTCGTTCATAGGCGTGAGCGGAGGGTGTGAACATATCATACGTTAGAACGATTAAGAAACAGGAGTGGAATTAATCTACTGGTCAGTCCCTTCTAATTTTGTGTTCTGTTTGTGATTTCTTCTACTTGGCAGGTGTGCTTTTCTGAAGGACAGTGGATTCCAAGGTAGACTGGAATACTTAACCCCGGTGAACCTCAATTCGAGAGCTAAGAAGAATAATGGTGGGAGCTGCACACCCCTGAAGGTAGGTGAGATTATTAATAATAGTAGTCACGGTAATAGACGAGGAAAGAATAGAAATAGAAAAGTAATCTGGTTCAATCCGTCATTTTGTTAGCTCACTAACATTAACATAGGTAGATACTTTCTACACCTACTAGATAAACATTTTAATAGAGGCAACCCATTGAGTAGGATTTTTAATAGAAATACAGTGAAAATTAGCTACTCCTGCACTAAGAATATGTACAACATACTAAGCAACCATAATAGGAGGCTACTCAATGAGCTTACCACGAGGGATAGGAACCCAAATGTGGAGTCTTGTAACTGTAGGAATAAGGAAGAATGCCCTTTAGGCGGACGCTGCACCACGAGGAATGTCGTATACCAAGCATGCATTTCTCCTATGGAACAGCAAAGGGACGGGGAGAGAGTCTATATAGGAATCTCCGCGGGAAACTGGAAGCAAAGATGATACAGCCTTAGACACTCATTTTCCAACCCGAAACTTAGATACCAGACTGCTTTATCAAAATACTTTTGGGGCCTAAAGGATCAGAGGATATCCCCACAAATTAAGTGGAAAATATTAAGGCACTCATCTGCCGCCAACAGCTTCAACGGTAGATGTAACCTATGCTTAGACGAAAAAATTAGCATAATTAATTTCAAGAATAGAAAACTTTTATTGAACGAGAGAAATGAGCTTGTCTTTAAGTGTAGACATAGAGGAAAATTTAAATTATCTTAAATAATAGAGATCAACCCAACAGCAGATATCACCAAGATAGGGAAAGATAAAGACAGATAAGGGCCAGATGAACACGGAATATTAATCCAAAAATAGGGCCTGTGATTCTAGAGTGGTTAATTCCCCTTGACCATTTTTAGGGTAAAATTAAAAAAAACACTTGACGACTATAATAAATGTCCCCACCTTATCTGGTTTAAGTATCTCGATCCTAATTGAAACAAGAGGAATAACTAAGATGACAACAGCTGGGTTAATTAACAGACATATCAGAAATAAATGTAAATCATATATGAGATAGCCATTAGTTAAACGATTTTAGTCTGTTTAGAAAAGCACACCTGCCAAGTAGAAGAAATCACAAACAGAACACAAAATTAGAAGGGACTGACCAGTAGATTAATTCCACTCCTGTTTCTTAATCGTTCTAACATATGATATTGTAGAGAAGGGGAAAATCTCATATTTTGTTTTGGCGCGCTATTTAATTCAACACTGAATTTCACCCAATCAGGATGACATATCCTATTCAGCCCGGACCTTCATTTCCGGCTAGCAAAACGGGTGAGCGGCCAAAACCACTCTCTTCGGCTTGAGACGGCAACCAGAACGGACGTGTCTCTGGTCGCCCCTGCTTAGAGATGCTTTTTAGCTAAACAAGCCACCCAGTGTGGGACATCTCACTGTGGCTTTAACCCTAGCAGCAGCAACATGGACACTCAGCGAGGGAACCTTCTAATTTATGGATTCTTTGCGTCTAATATATTTTAGACCAAGGAATCCCAGTTGAATATGAATTAGATACGTTCAGCATGCCTTCCACAAGCACCACAAAAATTTACTATGTCGATCCGAGCGCCACTTCGCTCTCGACACACCTAGCTCTCATTTCACCTCTGGTCCACATTAATGGAGATAACGCCTACTCTCCCCAATTACCAGACACACAAAACTACACGGTGACCTTGAATACTTCCCTCACACGTCCAACGACACGCTGCCATTTCAACATCCCGCTAAGCTATCGCGTCTCCAAAACCAACAAGCCTAACCACCACGAGTCTTGCAGCACCAAGAACAAACCGCCTCAAAGCTGCAAATAAAAACTTTCGTTTGTGTGTTGTTAAACCAAAGTCTCGTAATTCATTTATGTTGCCTTAAAAAATATAGCGCTAAACAAATAACAATATCACAAACCGCTATAATATGTTCACACCCTCCGCTCACGCCTATGAACGAAAGAATTTGTAGCTTTGTAATTTGAGTTCCACTTTATGTTTTTTATTTTCATGTTTTTTATTTTTATTTTAATTTTAATTTTTATCTTTATTTTCTGATTTTTAATTTATTTTTTAATTTCTTTAATTTTCCTTATTTATCTTCTGAATACGAACTGTAACTCCTCATTCGCATCTCTGGGACAATACAGGGCATGTAAAAAGAGTCATCTGACGAGACGGAGAATATACCAACAATATTCTCCGCCGAAATAAATTTATTACGACGGCTTAACCGAGTTTGAGTCTCCATTAAATTGTATTATATACGCTCTGAATGTGAATTTTGTTATACCCTAGAGAATAAATAGGGAACTAACAATAGCCATACATTGAGCACTCTCATAGATTTATATGATTACCCCCATATATTCTATGTAAAGAATAATCCACACCTACTGTCCTTGGACACTGACTGGATAATTTATATATATATATATATATAGTTATATATCAAGATGGATTTCGACAGTTAAGGCAGCAGGTCTCAATCCACACTCTGGCAGTCATTGGAAGAGGTTGTCTCGCAGGCGGCACAGGAGGTTGGTGTCCCTCAACTATCGTGTTACACATCTTTTGGGTTACTAAATATTAGTATTACATTTTCAAATGCACATTTAGTTTTCAACTTTGCTTTCAACTTTGCAGTCCCGATGGTTTGGAGAGAGCCGCGAAACCACGCAGATGATTGTTATTTTTGTTTAACTAATATAACTGATTTCAATGCATCTTCTAGGAAAAAGATCAAATATCCCAACCTTCAATCTGCTATGAGACCCGTTCCCCATTCAGATGATCTTCCTGTACCCACACCTCAAGTAAATAAGGATCTTATTTCCTGATCAGATGAAGAAATGCCTTCAAGGGAGGATTCTGCCGAGCCAATATCTTTGGAAAATATTGAGTCTACATATTCAGGAACGAGTGGCAATGAGCCACACTGGATCATGCAAGAAGACCTGAATGATCTTGCTCGTGATTTGTATCTGTCAAAACAGCAGTCAGAGCTCTTGGCTTCTCGGCTTAAACAGTGGAACCTAGTCCAGGAAGATGTAAGGATCACCAGTTTCAGGAATCGGAACAAAGACCTTGCTTCCTTTTTCGACATGGAAAACAAGTTGTGCTACTGCACAAACATACCTGGCTTGTTTACGTCTCTTGGTTTGCCACGTAATTCTTCAAACTGGCGTCTGCCCAGCTAAAGGAGTCCAATGACAATATGGAGCTTCTTTTAGAAGCTATTAAGTACAGCGAGTACCAATGGAGTCTGTGTGGGGACCTCAAGGTCATTGGCCTTCTTATGGGTATGCAAGTGGGCTTCAGAAAGTACTGTTGTTTTCTCTGTCTCTGGGATAGTCGAGTTGTATCCCAGCATTACATGCAGAAAGACTGGGGGTCTAGAAGCACTTTTGTTCCTGGCGAACACAGCGTCAAGGAGAATCCTCTGGTGGACATGAATAAGGTGCTTCTTCCTCCTCTTCACATCAGGCTTGGTTTGATGAAGAATTTCGTGAAGGCGTGGCACAAAAATGGTGCTGCCTTCCAACACTTGTCTACTGTGTTCCCAGGTCTTAGTGCTGCTAAGCTCAAAGAGGGCATCTTTGTCGGACCTCATATCCGAGATGTGCTGAAGGATACTGATTTTGAGGAGCTTCTTAACTTAAAGGAACTGAGAGCATGGGAAGCATTCAAGTCAGTCTGTAGTGGCTTCCTTGGTAACACACGCGTACCAGATTACCAAGTCTGTATTGAGAAGTTGCTAAAGTCTTACAAGGATATGGGGTGCCGAATGTCACTCGAGTTTCATTTTCTCCATTCCCACCTCAACTTCTTCCTGTCAAACCTTGGAGCAGTGAGTGATGAGCATGGAGAAAGCTTCCACCAATACATTACGAAGATGGAGAGCAACTATCAAGGCAATCGGAACCCCGGCATGATGGGAGACTTCTGCTGGATGCTCTTGCGTGACATTCTGGAGGCAAAATGCACCAGATCTTCTAAGAAAACACACTTTTTGACTGTCTGTGGTACTATGAATTGTGTAATTGTGTCATCTAAGTATATTGATTCAGTCAATGTTTTTTATCTATCCTGTTTTATCTGTTATAAACTGCTGCAACTCTTGAAATATGCACATATATTCTCTGCTTATACTAAAATGAGACTATTTAAAAGCCAGAAAACTAGAGGCGATAGAGCAAAACTATTTATAAATTTGAATTCCGCACACCCAAATTAACAAAAAACACCTATCCCCATTCTTGCCTCAGACCAAAAATTTATTTTTGTAAACCAGTGTTATTTATGCAACGTCGCAATAGGAAGAAAGTTAAGTCTGCTGAGTATAAAAAGTTGCACTTGCACAAAGTTATGTTTTGCCAAAAACTGCTATTCAATATTTATCGAGACTGGCTTGATGATTTTCTTTTTAAATTGGCAGACTCATGTAAACAACAGTCTAGACAATTTGATATTACTTTAGTATAAGTCTTCATTTCAATTTTAGGATTAAAAATTTAAACTTAGTTTCAATAATGATTTTGAGTTAATTTAATTAAAGATTGTATTTTTAAAAAAATATTATTAAATTTGTGTGTAAAAGAAATGAAATAATCCGAGGCAAAAATAATCTTGTAATCACTTAAAATTAAAATTGCTATCAAAATGCCGTTTTGAAAGGTTTTTAAATGAACTGTGGAATACAGATTTTGAGGGGGGGTGTTTGTTTTTTGAATTCACATTTTATGTAAATTTCAAGAATTACATGAAATGAAGCTTAATTATTATTTAACTAGAATACATCCATCAATAATGGCAGTTGAATTTTATATAAAATATCTTTTTTATAATCCAAATTATAAAGATTTCTGAATCTCTTTTAAAGGTGTTTCTCCATCAGTGTTATAAAAAATCATCGCTACTTCATCTACATTTGGTATGTTATAACGTCTACAATCACAATTTCTACCTCTTGTGACTATTACGTTGACAACAGGGTTTAGGATACTAAAATCTGCTGCGTGTTGAAATGCTTCTCTTTCAACTTCATCAAACATCTTTCTTTCTTTCTTTCTTTCTTTCTTCCTTTCTTTCGTTTAAGTTCTCAAGTCAGCCTGCCGTTATGACTGCTGACTTGACAGCTTGCCTGCTTTCTTTTCTTTCCTCTTTCGATGTGGCAAGCTGCAAATCACATGACTGATTCCTTCTTTCTTTCTTTTTCACTTTAAATTTTTCTTTCTTTAAAGATTACAACAAAAACAACAGAGATTTAACCTTCTATTCTTTCTTTCTTTCTTCCTTTCTTTCTTTTATTTTGTTCTTTCTTTTTCACTTTATTTTTTTTCTTTCTTTAAAGATGACAACAAAACGGCAGAGATCTCACCTTCTGTTCGTTTTTTCTTTCTTAAATATTATATATACAGAGACACAGATCTATACACAGAACGCCATGGGCACCTCTAGTGGCGTAATGGTTAGCCGGCTAGACTAGCAAATTTTCACGAATGAGTTCGATTCTCATTGGGTGCCCCATTCATACGGCTTTGTGCCATTTAGTGATGGGATATTATTAGGTTGTGTTGGTGTTATGTTGGTTGTTATTCCCTCGCTAAATGTTGATGGAAAATAAAGGTAGTGGAGAAGAACGAAGACGCCGTTAGATTTTATATGAAGGTTTTAATGGCAGCATGAAATAAAGGGTTTACGCTGGTATGCCGCAAGTTTCGACGAAAGGAAAGAAGGAAGGAAGTTGTTATAGAGTTGAGAAAGCATTTGAGCAGCTAAATGCCCGAGCGAATATGTGCATCGTTAGGTCAAGGCATTGTTGAATGTGTGAGTGAGATATGTCGCTATAAGTGTAGCAAAAGTCGTGTTTGCTAGTTAAGGTAAGGAACGTTGTAGTCACCCATGAGTTTGTGGTTCTGATTGTTTCGGGAGAAGCGTGAATGTCTCTTGAAAATGTTGCCCAGGGATGAAGTGACTGGCTGTCGGAGCGGTATTTTCATCGCAGTCGACATAGCCAAAGCCGGAGGGGACTTAAAGCTGTTACTGTGTGTGCCGTATTGAATTCATCTAATTCATATTCAACTGGGAACCCTTGGTCTAAGAGAATAGATGCAAGCGATCCATAAATTAGATGGCTTTCCTCATGGTGGTAGTGCTGCTGCTGCTATTTAAGAGAGAGGACAGTCATTACGTCTGTCCTAAACGAAGAAGTTCTGAGGAAGAGAAAGTGTTTGGCAGCTTTCCCCAAATTGGTGCTGCCTGGAAAGATGGCCCCGGGTTGAATAGAATAAGTCATCCTGATTGAGTGAAAATATGCGTCGACCCTAACGCGCCAAACAAAAATACGAAATTCTTTCTGCTACAGCCACATCTGAACAAAACCCCTTGGTAAATTATTACTCACAGAACGCTGCACCTGTTTTTTATATTATGAGGAGAAGGAGATGGGGGAATAAACCCGCCGGGATTACCTCCCTTATTTTCCGCTCTTTAGAAAAATTTTCCGTTAATTTCCAACTGCAAACGCGTATCCATTTTATTTATTCCGAAAACAATACTTTTATTCAAAATATTACATTATTTTTCTCTAACGTTGAAACCCACAATGAAAAACAAATCAGACCCAAGATGAAAAAAAGGAGTAAGTATAATGCTCTATTTTCTTTTTTTACGAATAAAAAAAAAGTAATTTGCAGGTAAACTGACAAATAAGGGATTTTTTTTTAATTGTGTCATGATCAAATCGAATATGAAAATATTTGGAATCCTTTGAAAATTGATTTGATTCTATTTTGAAATCGAATTTATATAAACATTTAATTGTTATTTTATTTCCACTACTGTGTTAATCGATAAGATAATCTAAAACAAAATTTGTCGAGTTGAATGTCGTCATATAAAATTATTTTGAAGAAGATAAATGTCGTAATTAGTTCAAACTTTACTCAAAACAATTTATTTATTTTAGATTCGCTAGTTGTAATGGGGTTTTTTTTTTCGGGGGATTTTTAAAAAATAAAATAGTTACCAAAAATATATGGATTAAAATATTCATTTCTTCGTAAACAACATCGACAACAACAAAAAAAGACTGATGATAAAGGAATTAATCTTGATTTCTATTTCCAGTTTAATAGAAAAATTTCCGAGTTTTTAAAAATTAATTTTTTTACTTTAATATTTTTAAATAATGAGAATAGTTTTCTGAAATGTAAAAGAAAAAAAATGGAAAATTGTTGATAATGTGAAAAAGAGAAGAAAATTGTGAAGTTTCTCATTATTTTTTTAAAAAAATAAACAAAGATGCGACATGAATTTTTAATAAATAATAATAAAGGTTAAAATCAGTAAAATTTAGAATCCTTAAAAAATAGTTCAAAATATTCTTTGCATAAAGGACTGAAAGTCAAAGTTCAGTTCAGCTGAACATTATTACATTTGGTGAATAAATAGACTATTATTTTAGGTCATAAAGACGGACAAAAACGAAGTCCAATTTGACATTTATACAATCCTTGTAAATTGAACCCCCTATATTCAGCCTCTAAATATTTCGGGAAAATGAAAAGTTCTTTTCTCACTCACAAAAAAATAAATAAATCAAATAAAATAAAAAATAAAAATGTTTTTAAAGAGACACATTAAACTATATAAAAAAAAACATGAGAACCAAATTTTAATTATCACTAAACTAAATCTTTACTGATTCTTTTCTTTGCTGAATTGTGATCCGATTGGGACCATTAAAGGTAATAAGTGCAAAATATAATCCTACTGTAATTCAGTCATTAATGAAGCCAGCATTTTGATAGAATCTGTACTTCTTTAATGTTGTCAAACATTCAATAGAGATTTTTCTAATTCAATTGAGTCCTATTAGATTTTTTTTCTTATTAATTAATCTGATAGTTAAAATACACTTACATTGACTATCTTTTTGTATCCTTTTAAATCCGTTCAATGTACATGAAACTTAATATGACATTTTAGATCTTTTTGTTTATGTTTTAATATTGGCTTTAATTAAAAGAAAATAGCACTAAGTTAGTTGTAAAAGGCAGACATGCATCAACATTTTAAATGGTTTGAAATATTAACATTTATTTAAATTCACATGTAATAGGCCTTGACACAAATTCATTTCTGTTTGTAAAACACTTTTACAATTCAAAGAAAAGACTCAAAGTATTTCCCTTTTGAAATAAAGTTGTCTAATAACCTAGAAGTTTAATTGAAGAATTTAAGGTAAAAAAAAATAAGAACAACGTTACAAATAAGTCATCCAAAGATACAAAAGTAGCCGGCGTGGGCATTGAAGTCTGTTCATGCAGAAAATGGAAAGCATCTAGGGAGTTAGATGTAGCAGAAGAGTGACTTTGTGAGAGAGCAATATTAGGAGAGGTCACAAAAGGGCACACGGGCCTAGGGTTTTTTCTAACTATCCAAGTGGATAGGTCCTCAGATAAAGGTAAGAGGCGATTTATACAGGATGAGGTCCGCAAGGGAGAAGACCAGAATAGGTTAACAAAAATGGTGGGATTAAAACAACAAGGAGTATGGACAGACTGGAATTCCACTATTCAATGGAAAATCAAATTGTCAGAAATATGGAATGATCATGCGAGCATTAGATTCTCGATAAGATCTGTATATGACATACTCCCTAGCCCTGCAAACTTTGCATATAGAATAAATCGGAGTCCCTATTATGCAAGGGTCCAAGGAATTATTCTGAGAACCTGCCAAACAGCACTTACTGAAGGACATTACAGATGGCAGCATGATCAGATTTTAAAAGCTATTGCGGATATAGTCTGTACAGTCATCCATACAAATAAATTTAATCCGGGGAATAGAGATACGGTTCCTCAAGGTGGGTACAAAACCTAAGAAGACGATAAAGCCTAAACCAGACATTCTGTCACATTCAACAAACTGGGAATTAACAGTTGATGTTATAACAAGATTAATTTTCCTAGAGCACATATTGAAAACATCCTTGCACCCAGACCTAATATTCTTCTCGAATACACTAAAAAACATTGTAATGTAAGATTTAACTGTCCCATGGGAAGAACATATTGAGGAGGCTTATGAAAGAAAGAAATTGAAATATGATGAATTACTGGGAAAATGTCGAAGTAATGGCTGGAAGACGTTGTGCCTACCTATCGAGATGGGCACGAGAGGTTTTACAACAAGATCACTTTGTAAAGCTCAATCAGACATTGGCATGATCCGCGCCTCAAAAAATAGAGCAATTCAATCAATATCTGATACAGCTGAAAGGACAGTAAAATGACGATGGATAAAATGCAGTAGCACTTAGAAGAAACGAAACTAAAGTCACTTTTCCATTTCGGTGAATGAATTTGAAAAGTGTGAAGGGTGAGGGGGGGCAAAAAATCAATGTCTGAACTGCAGTTCAGAAACATTGTAAAGCCTTAATTTATAGATTTAAACAAATACATGTATATTTGTATTATAAATGTTTTTTAAGTCTAAAAGGGATCATGTTGTGAGTATTTTTTTATTTTCTGTAAATTTGTTTTTGCAACTGTGTTTTTTGTACTTTCTTTGCAACCATATGCTGATATAACACAAGCATATTTGTTACATAGTTTAAAAGAAAAATGTCAAAACACATCCCTTTTGAAATAAGTAAAAAGGTTGTTGGCGACCGTTGTCGAGGGTGACCCAAAGGCTCTCTTTTTGATAGCTACTACACCAAGGTGTATGGTGGGTGCTACTTCTTTCCCAGGATTGCTCCACTTTACCCTTGATCCATACCTTATAATGCTGAGTTTTAAGCAAGGGGACATCAAGTACCATTTTTTGAGTCTTTGGTATGACTCGACCAGAGATTGAACCCAGGTTTCTTGAGGCAATGGTGAACATTCATTGCCAATTTATCTTGATAATTATTGAAATTTTACCCATAAAATTTGAACATTGAAATTGTAAAAAAGGGGATTGATTGTAAAGTTTCATTTTAGGTTTATTTTTCAAAGATAAATAAAAAAAACCCATAAAAAACAAAATACAACATAAATTTTAACTAAAACTTGAACCCTATAAACAATGGGTGAATTACAGTGAAAAACTTCATCTACAATAATAATAGAGAATGACCTGCCAGAATCAATTTTGATTTTAAAACTTAAAGAAAGAAAATGTTCATTGGGAAATTATAAACATTTTAGAATATTTGACATTTTTTTTAAAGAAAAACCAAAAATGAACATTCTTCAAATTTTAAAATAATTTCCTTATTTAAAAAGTCATTGTAATAATTTTTTTTTACAATTTTCCATTTTTTTCTTTACATTTCAAAACTTGTCATCATTAAAAATTGTTTTGAATAATCATGAGAAAAAAAATGATTATGAGAAAAAAATTATTTTAAAACAAGTTTGTAATTATTCAAAGTTCAGAAATTGGTAATTAATTCTTGTGAAAAATAGTGTTTAAAGTTCTAATCTCTTTTTCAATAGAAATCCATAATTTTCTTTTAATGTTAAAAATCTCTTATTTTCATAAGAAATATCCATTTGGTTATCATGTTGGTAAAATCTATTTTTTTCTCACTGTGAAGGGACAATTAACTTTTTGACATCTTTTCATAAAGAATTATCTTTTATTTTAGACATATTTGGGAAAAGAGGGACATAAATTTCGGCTTTAGTTCAGTAATATATTTACCTAATAAAATAAATGTCAATTGAACATCAAGTGTTATAAAAGTTAAAACATTGAAACCATATCCTGTATAAATCACCTCTTACCTTGTATTTATATATTCTGCATTAAACTGTTTTAAATTATTTGCTCCTTTTTTAAAAGTTTTGTATGGAAATAAATTTCTTTTCTTGTTATGCTTGAACCGTTCCTTGGAACTACTATTATTATGAGGCTAAATCAAAGGGTTTGCAATATTTTGTGCTAGTTTGCAACACATTTATCATGTGACTAAAGCAGTTTAAGTCATGAAAGGTACCCACTGTGGTTGATAATATCATGGTAGTTAGCACACTCTCACACTATAGATTCCTTCACTCCATGCATGATTTGAAAGCCACACAGATGAACATGAAACAAAGTCTAATTATGTTTTATGAGTTTGAACTGGGTCATTGCACAACTGAACCAAAACCATTTGTTGTGTAAAAGGTCAATATGCAGTTGATCAGAGTTGAGTAACCGGATGGTTCACAAAATTTTGCTCAGGTTGTGAGAACCTTAATCCTCAAGGAATGTTGGATAAGCCTAAAATCCTGGATTCTTAAGATCTACTCCAATTCATAAAGGCAACTCTGGTGAGTAGCTCTGAGAATTGTGTTGAGTAATGTGCCTTGCCAAGTGTATAACTTTAAGGTTTAATCATTGATGATTTCTTTAGTTGGTTTGTCTGTGACTTCAGGAAGATTTCCAAGTTAAATTCTTGAAATGTTTGTTCCACTTCTGAAGGCTTCATGATTGGCAAATTTAGTTTTAATCTAGAGGTTCTTTTCTTTTTGATAACTTCATTTACTGTTTTCTATGCTTGTTGAGATTATTTATCAGCATTTCTGATATTATTGATGTCTCCTCGATTTTTTAAAGTTTCTTCACATTGGTATTTTTCGGGTTTATTTTCTTTTGCTTTTTTTTCCATAAATCTTTTGTTGCTTATTTTCTACATTCATTGAACATGGGAAAAGTTATTTTCCTATATTTCTTTCAATTTAATGTGATGTTTGCCACAAATTCTCATTTTGTTTGTAAAACAGTAGAGATAAAATCATTTTCTCATGTTTTCATCATTAATGGAGGACTCTTTCAATTCTGACTAATATTTAGCAAAATTAGAAATATTACTGTATTTATATTAAATTCCATTCAAGAAATTTAATTATTTTTTGAACAGAGATACAATTTTCTTTATGACTTAGAATAAATTATAAATGATATGTTGCAGTTAATTGAAGTATAAACTGATTGTAATATCATAATAGCAAATAATATGTGAGTCACTGTTTTTATTTTTTATAATACTACAATTTCTATTCATTTACAGATATCAACTGTATTGAGGAAAAAATTTAGTTCAGGAGTCAAAACAAATATGGAAATACACACTGAAGAGAAAGAATTCTTTTGCAAAGTTTGCAGGTCAGCATTTCCTGACTCTTCCATTTTAAAAATACACATTCAAACACACACTGGAAAGAAACCATTTTCTTGTGAAGTCTGTGATTCAGCATTTTCTAGGAGTGAATATTTAAAAAGACATATGCGAACACACACTAGAGAGAAACCATTTCCTTGTGAAGTGTGTGGATCAGCATTTTCTAGGAGTGAGTATTTAAAAAGACACATGCGAACACACACTGGAGAGAAACCATTTCCTTGTAAAATCTGTGGTTTAGCTTTTTCGGATGGTTCTGATTTAAAAAGACACATGCGAACGCACACTGGAGAGAAACCGTTTTCTTGTGAAGTGTGTGGATCAGCTTTTTCTGACCATTCAGTTTTGAGAAGACACATGCAAACACACACTGGAGAGAAACGATTTTCTTGTGAATTGTGTGAGTCAGCTTTTTCAGAACATTCAGTTTATAAAAGACATGTGCGAACACACACTGGAGAGAAACCTTTTTCTTGTGAAGTGTGTGGATATGCATTTAATCAAAGTTCCCATTTGAAAACTCACATGCGTACACACACTGGAGAGAAACCATTTTCTTGTGAAATCTGTGGCTCAGCATTTTCTAGGAGTGAGTATTTGAAAAGACACATACGAACACACACTGGAGAGAAACCATTCTCTTGTGAAGTGTGTGGATCAGAATTTTCAAGGAATTTCCATTTGAAAACTCACATGCGTACACACACAGGAGAGAAACCATTTTCTTGTGAAGTCTGTGGATCAGGCTTTTCAGTAAAGTCCAGTTTGAAAAAGCACTTGCAAACAAAACACTCAGAGTAAAGAAACCATTTTCTTGTGACGTCTCTGGATCAGCATATTTTAGAAATTCAAATTTAAAACCCAAGCACACTGAAATGTGACCATATTTTAGTGAAGTGTGCGAATCAGTATTTTCTTGGAGTTCCAGTTTCAAAAGCCACCTGCAAACACACAGGAGAAAAATTCTTTTGTTGTAAAATCTGTGGATCAACATTATCAGTTTATTCCACTTTTAAAAGCTACATGTAAACACACATTGGAGAAAAAGCATTTTCTTGTGAACTGTGTGGACCACGATTTTCAGAGTGTCCCACTTTGGTGCAACTCATGCATAAACTGGAGAGAAAACATTTTTTTTGTGAAATCTATAAATCAGCATTTTCACAGAGGAATGTTTTCCCATTAGAAAAGCAACCTGCTAACACACTGGAGAGAAACCATTTTCTTTTGAAGTGTGCTGATGAGAATTTTCACTTAGCTTAAGTTATCAAAGGCATTTATGAATACACCTTTTTGCCAAACCTGCTATTAGGTGTCTAATTCAATCTAGTTTGGCACATTGTCTCCCAAGCTATATTTTTGGTCTGTGAACTTGATTACAAGACTTGGTGGAAGCCATGTTGAAGTGAAAAAAGCTGCTAACATTGGGAGGATTTGAGCTGTTGTCCTCACAAAAAAGTAAAGTTTTTGAACAGTAAAATGTAATGGTTGATGATAAAGTGTTCTTTGATTCTTCAATTTCCAGTGAAGGTTTGTTTTTTAATTAATTACTTTTCCATAGGACTTTTTCAGTAACTTGGATATTGAAATTTTCTATTAGCCACTATTTTGATTAATTTGTAGAATTGTAGCTTTTTCAATCTCATCTTGAAAAACTGAATCATTCAATTATGCCTGACGGTCCTGATATCAACATTCCCTTATATCATGTTAGCCATGATTTTATTTTTTAAATCAAAATTATGCAATTTTATTTATATATACAACTAAATCGCACTTTACAGCATGAACAGATTGCTAATTTGTATTGACCTGAATAATTATTCTATAGTAAGTAAAGTTGGTGACTGTAGTCAAGGGCGACCAGAAGGCTCCCTTTTCAATAGCTACTACACTGAGATGTAGGGGAGGGTACTACTCCTTTCCCTGGATTCCTCCACTTTACCCTTGATACATACCTTATATTACTGAGTGTTAAGCAAGGAGGTATCAAGTACCATTTTTAAAGTCTTTGGTATGACTTGACCTGGGATTGAACCCAGATCTCCCAGAACATTGACAAACACTCTACCCACTAGGCCAATGAGCTGCTTTACCAAGCTAATATCTTTGAGAAGATTGAAATAAGAGTTTATTACAGACTATATAATAAGGGCAGAGAATATTTCTTACACTGAAAGAAGCAGGGGAAGTTATCTGGTGAATACTTAAGCATGACATACGGAAACACTGGACTGCTGTTTCGACCTTATTAAGTCTCATCAGCAGTGTATACCATGATCTCCACCACTGGAGATTGAACCAGCAACCACGGATTGCAGAGTTGAAACTTTACAACCGAGCCATCAGTCCATATTGCACACAAGTGATGCCAAATTAACTAGTCATGGTAATTGCACAGCCGATTAACCTGAATGTGTTTTGCAAGTTACATCCGTACTCTTTACAGAGTACATGGTCACCTTCAGGGTTGTGTCTTCCTAAGAGGATTAAAAATACACATTATGACCTCAAGGGCAAGGATATAGATGTACATTCTTTTTTTTTTAATTTAAAAAATGACAAAATGTTTGCTACAAGTTTTTGTTTCTTCATTGTTAAAATGGAGAGAATTTTCTCATGTTTTTATCATTAAAGAAGTGTCCTTGAAATATCTACTCAACTCCATGTGAAATGGATATAACAAAAACAAGTGACAAAGTTGATTTAATAGATAGCAAACCTTATAATGAAATTATTGGCAGTCTAATATATATAATGGTTGCAAAAAGACCAGACATTATTCATGCAGTTACTAAGTTGTCTCAAGACCTAACAAAACCAAATTCTTTCCATTTAATGAAAGCAAAGCACATCTTACGTTATTTAAAAGACATAATCAGTCACTAATATTTAAGAAATCACAGAAACCCTTGAAATTGAAAGGATTTTGTGACTTGGATTCGGCTAATTTAAGTGAGAGAAAAAGCATAAGTGGATTTTGCTTTAGACTGGCAGAAAATAACCCAATGATTTCATGAAAATCTAAAAAGCAGAATTCAGTCACTTTGTCAACATGTGAAGCAGAATTCATTGCTATTTCATTCGCAAGTCAAGAAGCCCTGTATCTTAGAGCACTTTTGAGAACTATGATGGAACTTGAGTCACTTAAAAACACAACAACTATTCATTGTGATAATCAATCCAGTATTGTTTTGGAAAAAAAACAGTCGTTTACCAAAAATCAAAACATATTGATATAAAATTTCAGTTTATACATGATGAAATAAATAAGGGGTCCATTCTTTTAGAATACATTAAAACAGAAAAATCTAGCCGACATGTTCACGAAGTCCATGACAGGAATAAAATGAAACACTTTCAGAAAGATTTTAGAAGGTAATTGATTCTTAACTTAATAAATTAGACATTATTAGCCCAGTCGACTGAGGCAGAAGAATGCATCAACTGCATCTCAGCAGAGGGATAAAACTACCCCAAACGAGTGTCTCAGATATGGCAATAAACCAGCCAATTAATCCTCACCAAAAAGACTAAATCCCCAATCGTGTTTTGCATGTCAATTAAACAAAATTGTATTAATACTAATAATTAAAAAAAAAAAATGATCGTTCACATTTTTTATTTTAATATGTATTTCTTTTAAAGGTTGAAGATTCCATTTTATACCCCCTAACAGTGGAGGCGTGTTGGGGTGGACTTATTGGGGTATCAGCCATCTACAAATTGTCAGCAAATATTTATAGACTTGCCCATCAGTAGCAGCAGTGAATGAATCAGGCCAATCAGTGATGAATATAGCATAGATGAAGCAACGACAAATTCCAGTACGTATTCTGGCCTTGTTACTTGAAGGCGTACTTTTTATATCACTCAACTGAAAACAAGATGGCTACCCGAATTTCAACAAAAAGTATCTTCAGTCAAGAATCCTCTGTATTCGGTGGATATTTTACTTTCAGATGACCAAAAGACAAAAAAATTGACAAAAGCAAAAATCTTTATTTATAAAAGTAAAAGCCACCATATATAGAGAAACTTGTTATTTTGTAATGTCTGAAGTTGTATTCTTTCTATTGAAAAAATTAAAAATGGTGTCACAAGTTACAATAGTAAAAGATCTATTTAAAAAATGTTCATTTTGTTAGTTCAATGATTGACAAATGTTGGCAATTCCTTTAAACATGTAAAAGAGTGCAAAAAAAGAAAAGAAGGCAATAAAAGATAGAAAGATGTGTCAACATTAACAGCAATTTTAATGTGATATGCAAGTCATTTTTGTGTTAGTCCATAGCATTTGTTCTAAGGCTAACAGCAACAAATAAATGAATTAATACTTCATTTAATTCTAACAATTTATTATTCAATACGTGAAACAATTAATAACAATATATTGCCCTCCCTGTGTATATCAATGAGTTTGAGGGATTTACCTGCACACTGAAGAAGATATCTGGTATCTTCTGGTTGTCTTTCTGAGAGCCTTTTACGTCCCCACCTCACGAAACATCTAGTGGAATCTGAGTGGATTTTGGATTTTTGCACCGAGACTTCTGGGCTCATCACATGATTAGTATATCCAATCACAGAGAGCATCTCCCTCCCTCACTCACGCACTCCATACACAGGAATTACCATTTTACTAACCCAACATCATTATCTGAAGAAAAAGGTTTAATATTTGTAGTAGCAGCAGATTTTTAAGATGATTATGGTGATAGAAAAATAACGAGTCAAGAAGAAAAAAGTGAAACATAAAAGATATTACAGTTGTAGTAGTAAAGTTGGTGACCGTAGTCAAGGGTGACCTGAAGGCACCCTTTTCTATAGCTACTACACCACAGTGTTGGGGAGGATGCTACTTCTTTCCCTCGATTGCTCCACTTTACCCTTGATATGTACCTTGTATTGCTGAGTGTTAAGCAAGAAGGTATCAAGTACCATTTTTAAAGTCTTTGGTATGACGTGACCTGGGATTGAACCCAGGTCTCTCGGACCATTGGCGAACACTCTACCCACTAGGCCAATAAGTTGTAGTAATCAGCTATATTCCAGCATTTTGACTCATTTGTTTGGCACATATCAAAAAAATAGATGGTATGGTACACGGGGAAACTGAGACAGGGCATAGGGTAAATGCAGACATATTTTCCTTGTAGAGAATTCCTTTCAATATTAAACTCACAAGAATGCAAATGTGATAAGGGTTCCTTCACCAAATATGGCAATGAGAAATCAATTATCTCTTTCTTTCTCTCTCTCTCTCTCTCATATGCTGATTGGCTATAACAGTATTTCAAAATATTGTGCTCAGTAGTTTAAAAATTTAAAGAATATTCCCAATAGTAAATGTTTCATGTGTTCAGAATCCTAGAATACAGTGATATATATATATATATATGTATATTTAGGCAGCATTTCTTAAAATTTCATTAAACATAATAGACATTTTATGTCTACATATTTTCTTCTGGATCCGTTCGAATTCCCGTATTACTTTTATCGTATTCGGGGGGAATTGATTTATGTATTGTCCATAGTTGTATGTATCCCTAGTACTTTCTGCCCGACTTTGGGCCATCATCAGGGGAGGATCTATAACAAAAGTGATGTAACTTTTGTTTTAGCATATTACTACTGTGTAAGGGCGTCTTTGCCGTTGAAGATTATGGCGTTTCCTTTTAAATGGAATTCTATTATTAGTGCCAGTAGCTAAAGACATTTAAGTACATTAGCACTGGTTTGAAAATTAATTCTATTAAGTGTTGGTTGCATGTTTCTAATATGTAGTGCTTCGAGAATCTGAAGTTTTTGTTTATTATTTTGATGTTCTAATATTGTTGTGTTGTTGGTGAGAATTTTCCATAGTTGTGTTGTTGGGCATGAATGTTTTTTTTAATGCTGAGCTATTGAACTTGTATCAGAAAGGTGCATTGTAAGTCTCCTCGACAGGGTAGTTGAGGTTAAACCAACATATATATTATTATTATCAGAGATACAATCTCCTAAAGGACATTTAAATTTATATATAACGTTGGTTTTTTGCAAAACTCCAATCGAGGGAGAGGAATTATTTCTAATGACTAAATTCGAGGTTTTAAACTTAAAGTTTAAAACTTAAGTTTACTTCAAGAAAGTTGGATAAATATTTTTGCTCCACTCTGACTATTTTACTGATATCTGAGAGAAGAAGAAATGAATTTATACCTTTTGACTAGTGCAGTGTATAAATAAGATTTAAGTTGTTTTACTCCTAGATTGGTTGCCCACTTTGCCTTAATATTTTACCCACTGGGAGAAGAAGAGATAGATTATGTCTTTTTCTACTGAGTGTATGAATAAGATTTAAGTTGTTTTTCTCCTAGGTGGGTTGCCCATCAAAGATGAAGAACCCAGGTGCCCTAATATTTTACCTATCACTGTAAGAAAAAGAAATGGATTTATATCATTTTCTAGTGAGTGTATCAATAAATTAAATGAAATTTTACAGAATTTTTTTTTCTAAATTTGGAATTTTAATAGGTAATGGTAAAGGGAGGTTATGACTTTAATTTGCTTCTAATTGTACAACAAAATAAAAATATGTAAATGAGATAAAAAATGTGAGATTAGCTGTTGAATAGCCAACCAAATATTTAAGAATATCCGAAAAACCTTACAAAAATGTTCTCATAATTGAATCAATGTGTTGTTTCAATTATTCACATAGCAGTAGCCCAGTTGGCTGGTGCTGTAGAATACACCAACTGCACCTCTGTAGAAGGGTAAGACCCCCCCCCTAATGACTGTCCTGATATGACTCTAAACAATCTGATGGTGAGGCTCCAGTGATGCTGGAACTTTGGGGAATGCAGAGCACCTCTTCATTGCTATTGCTCCCAGGTCCACTCCGGCCTGGAATGGTAGTACCTGATCGGGCCCTATCTATGGGTTAAATAGAACTAAACTGCATACTTACGCTAAACTGAATTGTTTGAATTAGAACTGTTTGACTAAACTGAATAGCTTGAAATAGGAATGTTTTTGACTATCAAACTGTGTACTTACATTTAAACTGTGTACTCATGCGAAATTGAATTGTTTGAAGTGGAACTGTTTTTGACATTGAAACTGTACTTATTCTAAACTGAATTGTTTAATATAGAACTGTTTTGACATTTAACTGTGTGTAAACAAAATATATACTTATACTAAACTGAATTGTTGGAATTAGAACTGTTTGAATAAATTGAATAGCTTGAAATAGAAATGTTTTTGATAATTAGACTGTGTACTCATGCTAAACTGAATTATTTGAAATACAACTGATTATTTGCATAAAAATGGATTTGGCATTAAATAACCAAGACACCACCTTGGATTCTTGAAAAACCCGAAGTGATCCTCAAGTTAAATGAACTCCCCAAAACAAAAACCCATCCCTGGACTTATATTGAAAAATTTCATCATATTGTATCACACTACCCTGAACATTTACACGTCTTCACAGATGGCTCGAAGGACCTCAGTAGAACAGCGTGTGCAGCTGTCCTAAATAGAATAATTCGCAAAAAGGCTCTTCCAATGGAAAGCTCCATCTTCATTGCAGAAGTATGTGCTATTGACCTTGCTCTCAACATCATTTCTAGGGAAAAGCATAACAAATTTATCATATTCTCTGACTCGCGCTCTGTATTAACATCACTGGAGAACCCATTAATTGTTAAATTGCTCAGTAGACTAGACTCAATTTCTAGTCATAAAAAAATAATTTTGTGTTGGATTCCAAGCCACATCAGATTGAGAGGAAACAAAAGAGCAGACTCAGCAGCCAAATCGGCCTTAGATCTAAGCCCTAAAGATAACTCTATCCCATATACCGATTTAAAACTAGTAATCAGTAAATTCCTTCACAAAAAATGGCTACAACGATGGGACATGAACATCAATAATAAACTCTTCCAAATTCAGTCCACCTTGGGAGAATGGAGACCAGCTTTTAGAGCATCGAGAAGAGAACAAGTCATTATATCCCGACTTCATTTGGTCATACAAGGCTTACTCACGCTTTCATACTGAAACAGGAACCACAACCACAGTGTTTGATGTGTCAGACAACTTGCACAGTTAAACACATTCTTATATAATGCAGAGCTTTCGCTGTCATTCGAAAGTGATTTTTCAAAGTGACTAGTTTAACTGAATTGTTCGAAAACATCAAAATAGAGGACATTCTGTCCTTCTTGCGAGAGACAGGGTAGTACGAAAAAATATGACGAATTAAAACTGATTAATCATAATGCAAACCAATGAAATCCTACTTATAGAAAATTTTACCTACTAAGTATTCATTGGTTAAATGTATATACATATCAACAGAATTTGGTGTTAAATAACCTACAACCAACCAACCAAAGTTAAATAACCTGCAAAGGTTGATATGCCATGATAACCAACCAACCAATCAACCAACCAACCAACCCATCAATGAATGTGTTGCTTTTTGCAGACATGGATAAGTTATTGGGTGAATCTGAGATATTCATGGAAATAGATATTTTATGAATGACCAAATCAGCTGATAATCCCTCAGATGACATGAATTGTGTGATTCCAGTCTTTTTAAATAGAGAAGGTAATTAATATCTAAATTATCACCAGTTCTTCAAAGATTTTTTATAAAACAAAGAGAATCAGGCTGAAGGTGAGTTATAAGGCCAACTACGTAAGAAAGCAGTTACTGGTTTTCCATGAAAAGAATCCACATAACTTATTTGAAGTTTGATGAATAGCAAAAGTATTTGTGAAAATAGTCAAATAATTGAAAGCCAGGAAAACTAGAAAATAAGCTTCTCAAGTAACCCATATCTGCACAAGTTAGGGAAGGATATGACACGAAATTCAAGTGCAGGTGGATAAGGGCTGGTTACTACTTTACTTAGAA
The DNA here is from genome assembly GCA_963585895.1 of Sepioteuthis lessoniana. NCBI lineage: Eukaryota > Metazoa > Mollusca > Cephalopoda > Myopsida > Loliginidae > Sepioteuthis > Sepioteuthis lessoniana. The sequence continues at coordinate 5,538,873 of OY757908.1, forward strand.
ATGAAGGTTGGATCCATTGAAGGTTTGAATCCATCAGTGGTTGTTTGCAGGAGAACAAGGTAATCAGCACATTTGTTCTAAGCTCCTCTGAAACTTCATTTTGTGAAGCTGATTTTCCTATTTCTTTAAATGGCCTCAAATTTGGCCCTTGAGATGAATTCTGATTTTTCTGAAAAATAGCATATCACTCAGATCTAAGTCAGTTAAGCATGGAAAGTTGAACTTTTACAAAGCTATGTTTGGTCAAAAACTGCTGTTCAAAATTTATGAGGACTGACCGTGTAATGTTTTTTTTTAAAAATTAACTGTCTTCTCTCAACAACAGTCTAGACATCTTAATGTTGCTATATTAGATCATCATTTAAATTTGATAATTGAAAAAATTCAAACATTATCTCTGTAGTTTTTGTGCACATAGTATAAAAAAAAAAGAACAATAATGATAATGAGTTTATTTAATTAAAGATTGTATCATAAAAAACTTCATGAAATTTATGAATTAACTTCCATAAAAAAATCGGTACTTATGCATCTATGTTACCACAAAAAAAAAAAACTTTCCCGAGCGTTTCTGGGCCGTTAACGGAAATAATCGGAATATTCCAGAACGAAATTTAAGCAAGCAGACGATAAAATAAGTCAACCAATTTGTTGACAAAACGCATGAAGACAAAAAAAAAAAAAAAGAAAGAAAGAGAAAAAGACAATTTTTAATGGATAATCTTACCAACCTTTTCAGGAGAAAAAGAATAAATCAACAGTCAATGTATGGTAATTTTTGATATGAAAAAATAGTTTGAATTTTTATTTTATCTATTTTTTTTGTGGGGTTTGTGTATCATTTTTTTGTCTTTTCAAATAATTTTTTTTCGTATTTATGCACTTATTGTCCCGTGCAGAAGTAATAATGTATTAATTTAGAAATCCATTCTTACAATGGGGAGGGGGGTGTTTTGTAAGTATTTTGTACTTTCACCTAACAATTTAATAATAATCCAGGTCCTGCATTTGGTGTTATGGCATCTCCAGGCATAATTTTTCCTCATTTTTTTTAGGTGGCAAGGATGCTCACATGCCCGGCAACTTTTAATTTTGCCAATAAGGTTTTTTTCTTGGCAGAATTGGATCACCATTTCTGCACATAGTAGATTTTCGCTTAGCTGCGATAAATTCATGTTTACACTTGTTTATAACTTAGTAAACAAAATGATTGAATTATCTTATCTTAAATTTGATTAGCTAGACGTTTCGGCATATTCCGATTCTTTCCGGAAATGCTAGGGAAAGTTCGACTTTTTTGCAGTAACATAGATGTATAAGTACCAAAAAATCATTCGTAATTATCTCTTTCAAAAAAAGCAATAAATATTATCAAAATGCCATTTAATATACAGCCTATCAAACCGCTACTTTGAAAAATTTTGAAAAGAATAATGTAATGGAAATTTTTTTCTACTGGTTATCATATTTCACATTTTATTCAAACTTTAAGAATTATATTGAATGATTTCTGATTTTGGCTAAATGAAATAAATCTACTCGGAATTATCTCCCTTGTATGCTGCTCTTTAGAAAACTTTTTGTAAGAGTGAAACACATTTTCATTCAACCAGAAAATATTAGTTTTATATAAAATATTACATAGCTACAAAGAAAAAGAAACCAGTTGAAAGAAAAGAAAAAGAAGTAAGTATAATATTCTGTTATGATCTCTAATTAAAAAAATACTTTTTTTTGCCGGAAACCGACAAGTGAAATATTCTTTTAATTTAAGACAATTTGCTGGAAATATTTTAAAAATTTATAATAATACTTTATCCTCTATGAATATAATAATATCTGGAATCTTTTACAAACTGATTTAATTATTTTTTAAAAATCTAATTAATTTGAACATTGAATTGATATTTAATTTTCTTTACTGTCCGTTTTTTTTATCGGTGGTGTGATATAAACAAAGTCTCCCATCGAAATCTTTGGCCGGGTTTAACCGATTCAATCTTTTTAAAACTATTTTATTATTATCAAATTAAATCCAAAACAAACATTAACCCTAATGAGAAAACATTCTTACGTCTATCTAACAGAAAATGTTTTTTTCTTTCTTTTAAACTATCATTAAGTTATCAGGACTTTATTTCAAAAGGGACATTCTTCAAGAATTAAATTTATAAGATCATTTATCCATGAATGTGTTCTTTGACTTTACGCAAAGATAGTTTTGAAACATTTTTTAAGGGTTCAAATTTTTATTCAGTTTGACCTGGTAATTCTCATGAGAAATAATGTTTAGAATTCTAATCTGTTTTTAATAAAATGTAATAAAAATCATCTCTCATTTTCATTGAAAATGCCAATTTGGTAACATCTTTATCCTACGATAAACATAAATTCAAGGCCCAAGTCAGCAGTATATCTATCTATTAAAATGTATTTAAATTGAACACCTGGCTGGAAAAGGCAGATTTGAGGCCATAAGGCTTCGGCTGGGTGAACTATGTTATAGTCCAGTACTGCTTTGGCCTGGGCTCGTGCCTGACCTCCCCCTCCCCTTAATCCCCACTTTAATCGACCTTCAGGTCATTGACCGTGTGTTAAATCCTGTCTGGTGGAAGGCAGTGACAAATATCGGCCTCTCTTGCTAGCCAACATCGACATACATTATTTGTCCATCTGATACCTTTACATGTGCTAAAATATGTCCTGAACTTTTTTTCTACTTTAAGTATATTCATATGCTGACAGTGACCATCTCATCCTTGTCGCCATTTGTAATTATCGCTTAGAGGATAGACTCTGTACACAGGATTTCAAAACGGATTTACTTCGATATGGTGTTTGCTACCAAAGACAACATTCAAAGGGGAATAACTCTTAACTGTTCACGGCTAAGGTTTGTATCTATCCAATATCAAAATTAGTACTTGTTGTCGTAGAATTAGCCTTCAAGATCTGACTTTGATTATACATGAGCCACTTGTTGGCCTAAAGAAATTCATATTCCCATTTCTGCTGGCTTGATGAGGTCAGTGTTCAGCCAGGTTGATTTCGTTTGGTTCTGTTTTATATCATGTCAACCTTTGTTGGTTATTTAATGCTACACGTTAATGTTATTGGACATTGGCATTATGGTTAGTGTGTTCGCCAATGGCCCGGGAGACCTGGGTTCAATCCCAAGTCGAGTCATACCAAAGACTCAAAAAATGGTACTTGATGCCTCCTTGCTTAGCACTCAGCATTACAAGGTAAGGATCAAGGGTGAAGTGGAGCAATCCTGGGAAAGGAGTAGCGCCCTCCCCTACACCTTGGTGTAGTAGCTATCGAAAAGGGAGCCCCCAGGTCACCCTTGACTAAAGTCGCCAATTTTACTTTTTTTTACTTAATGCTTCACCCTCCTCTTTATACATAAATATTTTATGATTTGGAAGCAAATAATTTGTAAGTAAATTAATTTTTAGACAAGTTAGAGCTAATTTTTTTGCACACAGTTAAATGGTTTCAAGTATTATTATTTAATTGTAGTAATTCTTCAAGTATTGCTAACACTGATAATTCTATTTAATATTAATCATTTATTTGCGCACAGTTGAATAGTTTCAAGTATTGCTATTTAATTTTACTAATTCTATTTATCAAGTATTTCTCTCTAATGCGAACAAGTTGCACACTTCTGTAGGGTTTCAAATATCTAATAATAATAATCCCTATCAAAAAATTGAATAATTCTATTTGATCCATAGATGGGACCCTAACAGGTACTACCACTCCAGGTCAGAGTGGACCTGAGAGAAATATTAATGAAGGGGTATTCCTCATGTCCCAAAATTCCAAGACTGGAGCCTCTCTATCAGACACAATTTAATATTTTACTCAGAAAACTAAATGTTTTCAAGTATTTCTATATAATACTAATAATTATATTGAATATTGTTTTCAGACAGTTAAAAGGTTTCAGGTATAGTAAATGATAGGACTATTCTATTTGAACCAGAGTGGACCTAAGAGTAATGGCAATGAAGGTGTACTCCACATTCCCCAACACTCCAGGATTGTTATGATTTTACAAATCTATGTTGTTTATACGAAGGATATTGTTATTCTAAGTGAAATTAAGTAGTTATCATGAAAATGCTTATAGCATATCCTAGATATTTCAATCTGTGGACAATTTTGCTTTATACTCCAACAATAGTCAGCCATCATATTTACATCCCATCTATCCAAAGACTGTTTGTCCATGACCTTTAAATCTGGGTGAAATTATTCACCTTAATCATCCTCCACCTTGTCAACTGGAGCTATAGTATACACTGATGACACCTCTGAAAAATCATATTCATCTTGAACAGGGATTCCCACACTTTTTTGGTTTGTAAGCCTCTTTTAAACTGACTAAACCAAAATGATCTTCCTGTATTAAAAAATTGCTAAATACTTGAATTTGTATTACACTGTTGGCTGGGGGTGTCAAATATAATGACAGCACCTTTGCTGAGAGGCAAACCCTAACCCCTAATGAGTATCCTGGTTTTGACACAAAATCATTGGATGGAGAAACCCTAGTCCTACAGCTTTGAGGAATGTGGCATACACCTACATTGCTAATAGTTTTAGACAGCAATATTTAAAACTGTTTTGTGTTCTAGATATGACATTAAACTGCATCTGATGGTGAGGCTCCTGTTTTAGAATTTAGGGAATGTGAACTTCTAAAATAAATTAACTTCTTTGTTTATCATACCTGAATTATTCCTTGAGATTATTTGTTGGAAGGTGTGACATATTAAACAATAATAAAAAGAATAAATAGTAAAAAAAAAGTTTAGTTCCAATAAACCAGCGAAGGGGTCAAGTCCTGAGTCAATAAAGATTACTCAATCTCTTTCAATATTAAATCCAGAAAGTTCAAAGCTCAAATTTGACAAATTTAATATTGTCAAGATGTCACTGTTCCTTGCAGGAAACATGATATTAGATGGTCTACATGATTCAGGCTTTTTGATAGTAAACAAAAGATTCCTTTTACCCAAAAAGCAATGTCAATGGTTATGTGTTTTAGTCATGTGTTTGTAGATTTATACCTAAAAATAATCCATGATTTTTATTATTATCAATATTAGTTGCAATAATAATAGTAGAACTAAAAAACTATTTTCATTGTTCAAGTTTTTTAAAAGCAAAAGAAAAAACAACTTTCACTTAAATTTGTTTCTATTTTAATTCTATTAATAATAATGGGAGGAACCTGTGAAAAGATAATTTCTTGAATTCTGTTGCTTGGAATAAATTCAAAGAGATTAAGAAAGAAACAAATCTTTGTTGGGTGTTTATTGTCAGTGAAATGCAAAGAGTAAAAAATGCTAATTATTGTTGATGAGTGTATATTAGAGCACATTTAACGATGACATCAGCTACATTTCTCTTGTGACCGTCAAAGAAAATAAATACTTTAAATTCTTTCAGGGAGATTTTCTCTTTGTTTTTTGTTGTTGTTTTTTATGAATCTTTTTGTTACTTATTGTGGTAATATTTCTCCTTTTGTTGATAAGATTTGTTGTAAATATGCAAAAACCATTAATCCCTACTGCTGCAGTCAGACAACTGCCGCATCTCATTATCTGTGGACTAAACACCTTGAAAGTTGACCCACCTTAACTTTTTGCCAACCTTACAGCTGATAGTTGTCCCATATTCATTACATCCAGCTAGTATTTGGTTGTTAAAGGAAGTGTAGATTTTCATTCTGTCACACATACCTCTCACTTGAGCAGTAATTACAGTTTTGATCCATGCTCTGTCACTTCTCGTTGTTAAGTGCCAGAAGCATCTCTTTATATACTGCCTCTGTTGAAGCACAATGCACATGCGTGTGGCTTTGCTTCCACTGCACTCTCTATAAATTCCTTATGTTGATGGCTGCCATTATTTCCCACAAAATGACCCAGTATGCTAAATACATTTTCACACACTTTGCCTAAGGAAGTAAGTTATCTCTTTTGTGAGAAGAAGGATAATAGAAAAGAGTAATTCTCCTTAACAAGCACAATTTGTTGTTATCAAAGATGATAATAAAAAGTGATAATTAGTCATTAATTATTCTGAGACCTTAAATAGGTTCACATCTCTTGAGAGCGACCCTATGTTTCATATTGATGATACAGTGAATAAAGCTGTACAATAGAAAGATGAAACAAATATTTTTAATGTATACTTTTTTGAAAAGTATTGAGTTGAAGTATTTAAATTTTTTTTGTATGGAATCAAATGCCTTAAAGAGATCTACAAATAACGGTGTTGTTTTAAGATTTTTTTATGCATATTCTTTTTGTGATTCAATGAATTGTCAGAATCTGGGAAGTTGTTGATTGGTTTTTGTAAAAAACCATTCTAATTTCTCCTAGGAACTTTCTCAACTTCAGCTCAAATCTATTTGAGAAAAAGCGCATTATAGATCTTAGTAGTAAAAGTTATACTTCTGTTGTTTTAAATGATCACAAGATTTCATTTCTTTTGAAGGCAAAGGGTGTAATCTTTTGGCTATTTTTCTATTGCGTTCCATAATCAAAGAAGCATGTTATCAGATTTCCTTTTCCTCCATACATCCGAAAGCATTTCATCAGCATCTGCAACTTTTCTCCTTTTAATTCCTCTCAGAACTGTATCGTTTATCCCTTGTGGAGTGTTTAAGTGACCTAGTTGATCATGGATAATTTCTACAGCTCATTGATTTGTGACTTCAGAAAGTTTTCTATGCAGATTTTTGAAATGTTCTTTCCACTTTTGACTAGCAATTTTTTAGTTTTGATCTGCAGTTTTTTTTGTTTTTTTTTCATTAACTTCTTTTACTATTTGCTAATTTAGCTAAGATTATGTATCTTCTATCAAATTTCTGATATTTCACATTGAATGTATTGTTCTTTTTTTTTTAAGTTTCTATACCTTGGTATTTCTTAGGTTTCTTTTTTTTTAAGTGAAGATGATTTTTCAAAAGTTATCCAGTTTTTTGAAAACTTTTTGACTCCCCAGTGAGTAGAAGTAGTTACATTAGTTGCACTATTTGATCTTGGCTGTTGACCTATGAGGCTCATCCATTCAGCATCTGGTAAAGCCCACTGTTGATTCATTTTAAAATTAATCCATGTTACTTTACATCCACCATGCTGCATCCCAAGGTATTTAATGCTACATGCTTGTACAATCAAAATTCTCTACTCCTTCAGAACAAGCCAAGGCAAGATGATTGAAGGATTATAAATGTCACATGTTTTATTATCACAGTGTTCAACCTTTGTAACTGAACTGGGTAAATGTCATTTCATTATTATGTAGTCATATGTTTGGTACTAAAATCTAGGATTTTGATCATGTGAGATTTCCTTCACAGTAAATTTTGAAAAAATTATTTCTTCAATTTAATTGCTTGGAATGAATCCAGTAAGATTAAGAAAACTACAAATCCATGTTGAATATTGATTGTCAGCAAAATAAAAAGAGAAAGAAACTATTGGTTATGGTTGATGAGTGTATATTAGAGACACATGTAACAATAACATCAGCTGCATTTCTCTTGGGCCCTCAAACTGAACAACTACCTGAAATTTATTTACAGTGATTTTCTTTTGCAGTTTTTTTTCCATAAATCATTTATTGAATATAGGAATAGTTACTTTCCTAGATTTCTTTCCCTTTCATATAATAAAATATTTGCCACAAGTTCTCATTTTGTTTGCTAAACAGTAAAGAGAAAATCATTTTCCTATGTTTTCATCATTAATAGAGTACTCTTTCAATTCTGACTAATATTTGGCAAAATTAGAAATATTACTGTATTTATATTAAATTCTGTTAAATATATTTCATTATTTGTTGAACAGTAGAATAACAATTGATGACTTACAAAAGATATGTTGCAGTGAATTGAAATATAAACTGATTGTAATATTATAATATTAGATAATATATAAATCTCCTATTTTTATTTACTTAATAATACCTTCATTTTTATTCATTCACAGACATCAACTATATTGCAGAAAAACTGTTTAGGAATCTAAAAAGATTTATTAAAACCTACCAAAGAGAAATTAATTCTTGCTATGTGTGTGGACCTGCATATTGACAGCTCAAAAGACAATTTGGATATTTTTCTGAATATGATTGTTTCGCTCAATTCATAATTGAATGTACATCTGGGAAAATCGACTATATTGGAAATCAACTTTCGTCCACTGTGCAGATCAGTATTTTCACATAATTCAGAACTGAAAATAAATATGGAAATACAAAATGGTGAGATGACATTTTTTTGCAAAGTTTGTGGGTCAGCATTTTTACAGAATTCCTCTTTGAAAACACATATGCAAACACACACTGGAGAGAAACCATTTTCTTGTAAAGTCTGTGCATCAACATTTTTAGAGAATTCCCATTTGAAAAGACACATGCGAACACACACTGGAGAGAAGCCATTTTCTTGTGAATTTTGTGGATCAACATTTTCTCGGAGTGACTATTTGAAAAATCACATAAGAACACACACTAGAGAGAAACCATTTTCATGTGAAGTGTGTGGATCGGCATTTTCTAGCAGTTCCCATCTGAAAAGACATATGCGAACACACACTGGAGAGAAACCATTCTCTTGTGAAGTGTGTGGGTCATCATTTTTAGAGAATTCACATTTGAAAAGGCATATGCAAACACACACAGGAGAAAAGCCATTTTCTTGTGAAGTGTGTGGATCAGTATTTTCAGACCGTTTTGATTTAAAAATACATATGCGAATACACACTGGAGAAAAACCATTTTCTTGTGAATTCTGTGGATCAGCATTTTCAGTTAGATCTCATTTGAAAAGACATATGTTAACACACACTGGAGAGAAACCATTCTCTTGTGAAGTATGCGGATCAGCATTTTCAGACTGTTCTGATTTAAAAAGACACATGCGAACACACACTGGAGAGAAACCATTCTCTTGTGAAGTTTGTGGATCAGCTTTTTCTGACCATTCAGTTTTGAAAAGACATGTGCGAACACACACAGGAGAAAAACCATTTTCTTGTGAAGTATGTGGATCAGCATTTTTACAGATAAGTAATTTAAATAGCCACATTCAAATACACAATGGAGAGAAACCATTTTCTTGTGAAATCTGTGGTTCATCCTTTTGTAAGAGTTCCTCTTTGAAAAGCCACATGCGTACACATTCTACAGAGAAAGAATTTTCATGTGAAGTATGTGGATCTGCATTTTCTACATCATCCCATTTGAAAAGACACATGCGAACACATACTGGAGAAAAACCATATACATGTGAAACATGTGGATCTGCATTTTCTGAGAATTTTCATTTGAAAAGACACATGCGAACACACACTGGAGAGAAACAATTTTTTTGTGAAGTCTGTGGATCATTATTTTCAGAACGTTCCACTTTGAGAAGACATATACGAACACACACTGGAGAGAAGCCATTTTCCTGTGAATTTTGTATATCAGCATTTTCAGACAGTTCGAGTTTAAGAAGACACATGCTAACACATACTGGCGAGAAACCATTTTTTTGTGAAGTGTGTGGATCAGCATTTTCACGGAGTTCCATTTTAAAAAAACACATGCTAACTCACACTGGAACATGACCATCTTCTTGTGTAGTGCATTGGTTAACAATTTAGCCTCTGTATGTTTTACATAACATAATATCAGCCCACACTGCAGAGAAAATATTTTCTTGGAAAGTCTGAAGATCAGTATTTTCTGATCATTTCCCTATGAAAAGTCACATGCAAAGACATAGTAAAAAAGAATTTTCTTATGAAGTGTGTGGACTGGCATTTTCAGAGAGTTCCACTTTGGTAAGACATATGCAAATGTACATAGGAGGGAAATAATTTTCTTGTGAAATCTGTGGATCAGCATTTTCTCAGAAGAATTAAAGAAAAACTGTTTTCATGCAAAGTGTGTGGATCAGCAGTTTTAATTTACTCAAATTAGGAAAAAAAAATTTTCATTGAACCTGTGATTCCAGGTTCAAGAATCATGATTGTTCATCTTTATTAATGATCCATTTATGAATTTTTTTTATTTTAGTTTGGACTGGTCCCTTTTCTCCTGATCACTTCAAGGATCAAAGAAACTTAGGTGTCTAATTCAATCTAGTTAGGCACATGAGGTGTAAGACATGTTGAAATGAAAAAAAACTATTACCAAAGAGAAAAATTTTAACTGTTGTGCACACAAAAATGTCAAACATCTGCTTTACTGTAAAAATATTATATTTGTTTCAGTGCCTGATTACAAAGAGTTTTTTTTATTCTTTTATTTCCCGTGAAAGTCTGTGTATGACTAATCATTTCTCAGTTGTAGTGTCTCACTTCAATGTCAAAATTTTCTATCAACAATTCTAAAATATTGATTAGTAGGATTAGAGCTTTCTCAATTTCATCTTGAAAAATTGAAACATTCAGTATTACCAGAAGTCCCTTACACTAACCTCAGGGTAGGATGAATTATAATTGTTAGATAAGTTGCCCAGTCGGCTGGGACTGTAGAATATACTGACTGCACCTCTGCAGAGGGGGTAAGACCCCCTTCCAATGAATGTCCTAGATATGACACTAAACAGTCTGATGGTGAGGTCCCAGTAATGCTGGGGCCTTGGGGAATATGGAGCACCCCTTCATTGCCATTGCTCCCAGGTCCACTCTGGCCTGGCATGGTAGCACCTGATAGGGTCCTATCTATGGGTTAAATAGAACTAACGGCATACTTATGCTAAACTGAACTATTTGACTAAACTGAATAGCTTGAAATAAAAATATTTTTGACAATTAAACCGTACTTACATTTAAACTGCGTGCTTATGCTAAACTGAATTATTTGAAATGGAACTTTTTTTTGACATTGAAACTGAATTTACACTAAACTGAATTATTTAACATAGAACTGTTTTGGCATTTAACTGTGTGTAAACAAAATCTGTACTTATACTAAATTGAATTTGCTGAATTGATTGAAATAGAAATGTTTTTGACAATTAAACTGTGTACTCATGCTAAACTGAATTGTTTTAAATAGAACTGATTATTTACATAAAAATTGATTTGGCATTAAATAACTTACAAAGGTTGATATGCCATAAACCCAACCAACCAACCAATTGTTAGATAACTCAAGTTTTAAATGATATATGCCAACACATATCATCAGCTTTGAGTTCCCTTATTTGTTCTCTCTTGACATCAATTCCTATCATCTATCATTTCTTGTAGGTCTGCTAGGCTGCATCCAGTGTCCATACAGAGGTGATGTATGTGAGTCATTGCTGGTCAGCTATTGCTAGCATGTCCATAAGAGAACATTGGTTATCATTTCATCTGTACCTCTCCATCAATGCTTTACATGGATGGTTCATGAAATGGGAGATAGGAGGCCATACAGCTGTTGCTTCCAGGATTCGTACAAGGTAACATTCTTGTGTAGTTCCCAATTGGCTTTTTCTTTATCTATTTTCTTTGCATCCATGCTGTAGTATGAATACAGCCACATCACGGGAGTAATTCTATTTTATTTTATTGGATAGATCAGATTTCCATATAAGCCGTCAATAGCATTGCACACTTTCACTTAACATTGCCATCACTTGTGGGTATGTGTCAGACACTGGGGCTTGTTCAAACCAAATGTGATTGGTTGGGTCATATCCCAGTCCAAATGGTGCCAAATATAACATGGAGTAGGGGGGGTAGCCTTGCCAAATAAGACGGTTATTCTTGGGTTCGAATGCTTGTCTGGCTATGCTAGGAAATTCCTTGAACTACCGTCTGCCCACATTCTGATTTAAGATGGGACAGTGAATTAACAATTAACTGTTTTAACATTTAGACAGTTACATAAAAGAAAGAAAGAAAAGAAAATCTGCAACCAAAAAGCTAAACAACATGGCATTACATAATATTAGCGTTTAGTGTATATTATATAAAATTGTCATTCATCAACATTTTACATAGTACAATTCTCTCTGAGACCAACAGATATAGCTTATTTCTATTTCCCACTCAGCAGATACAACTCCACTAGCTCAGAATCTGGGTGAGTCACCTTACATTGGTTGTTCTGGGTATCAAACTCCTTTTGTTGGTCTTAAAAACAACTACATTACAGATGAGATGTTGCCGCTAAGGTGTGTGACCTGGTCTAATTTTAGAGGCCTACCACTTCATGTAGAGGCCAATACTGCAGTCATGATTCTTTTTGTGCTGGTGTATTTGTGAGAAGTACTTGATTATCTGCATAGTCTGCATCTGTCATAGTTTCTGTGGGATAGCATCTGCTTTTTACTTTTTTGAAGTGAAACCATTTTCTTTAGATCTATTGATATTTGAAGTATATAGTCTAGGTAAAGTATAACCAAATCTGGTTCTAATGTTTCTAGTGACAAGGTCAAAGAAGTCAGTGTCTCCTTCTGGTGAGCAAACCATTGCTTTTAGTGTTTGTAAAGCATCATTAAAGCAGTAATTGTTTTTTGAGAGAGAGAGTCTATGCAAGTAGTATTTGCTCCATCTTTCCTCTGCGTATGGAATCAAATGCCTTGAAAAAATCTATGAATGGTAGTGTTGCCTTGAAATTTTTTTCTGTACTTTTTGGATGATTTGAATGATTGTCAGAATCTGTGAAGTTATAGAACAATTTCTCCAAATGTCATTCTGATTTTTCCTAAGAATTTTCTTGATTTCAAGGTGGATATGATTGAGAAGCAGGGCATCATATGTGGTGCATTCAATAAATTTCCAGATTTTTTTATACAGGCATTTAAAATTGTTGAAGACTCTTGAAAATTCCCTATGTTATTGCTATACATCTTACGAGATGACTGACCAATTTTCATGATTTCAGATGAACAGCTACAGCAGGAATTGGAATACACCCTACTAAAGACTGATTGTCACAGCTGGTGAATTTCAAAAATGCAATCTGGATGTGAGGACACTTTAGAAGAACGATATGCAATAAAATTCTGTTTTAAACTTGGAACAAAATGCCACAGAAACATATGGAATGCTTCAGACTGCTTTTGGAGCATCTTGCATGAATCAAGCATCAGTTTTCGAGTGGCATAAGAGATTCAAGGAAGGCAGGGAGTCTGTAAAGGATGATGAGAGGTGTGGGAGGAGTAAGAAAGTCAATACACCAGAGTTGATTGGCCAAAGAGGGTTAGGGTTACTATGTTGAGGTTTTAAGGGAGTTCAGGAAGAGATTCCTAGGGAAGAGGCCAGCACTCATCAAATCAGGTCAGTGGAATTTCCAGCAGGAAAATACACCAGTCCACAACTCCATCCTTGTCACAGACTATTTAACCAAGATGGGCATCAAGACAGTCCCTCACCCTCCCTATAGTCCGGACCTTGCTCCCTGTGACTTTTGGCTATTCCCTAAGCTCAGAGGCTGTCGTTATGAGACAATTGAGGAGATGAAAGAGGCTGTGATGAAGGTCATTGACACGCTCACACAAGAGGACTTCCATGGGGCCTTTGAGAAGTTGTTGGAACGGTACAACAAGTTCATTGCAGCTAGAGGAGATTACTTTGAAGGGAACTAGAGTTTCATCTGTGTACTATCAATAAAAGTGCCCATACGAAAAAAGTCTGGAAACGTATCGTATGCACCTCGTATTTCTAATGCAACACATTTTATTACATTAAAATTGTGCATAGACTGTACGTTATTTTGCTAAATTAACTTGCAATTTTGCAATTGCATAATGATTTATAATAAGATGTTGTTGCTGACAGTAGTTGAGGGTGACCAGAAGGCTCCCTTTTCAATAGCTACTACACCAAAGTGTAGAGGAGGGCACTACTCCTTTTCCAGGATTGCTCCACTTTACCCTTGATACGTACCTTATATTGCTGAGTGTTAAGCAAGTAAGTATCAAGTACCATTTTTAAAGTCTTTGGTATGACGCAACCTGGGATTGAACCCAGGGCTCCCAGATGTTGCTCTTTATATATATTGAAAGCAATATTATTGATAGAAATGATATTCAGCAAATAACATTTAATTATATCCCCAACAACTCTAGTAATAAATAAATCCACAATGAAAGAACTGATCTAGGATGTTTATTTTCTGCTCTTTCCATTCATATAAATAATCTAAAACTTTGATCACAAATAAAAGAGAAATTCTTAGGTAAATAAAGGTTTGAAAATTCCCTGGTGTCCAAAGCATTTGCCATATCTGTTGGGATTAACTTTTAGTATCCTGTAAAATTTTAGAAGCATTTCTTTAAAAGCAATCTCTCTACTTTTGAGAATAAAAAGTCATTTCATTAAACATTTCCTTCTCTCTCAAACAATCTTTTTGTGTAACATCACATACTATACAAGAAAGTGACATTTCAATATCTTTTAGCTGTGTTATGGCCACTTACCTCCCATCACACACAATCAATCTAAGATGAAGAAAGAATGCTGGGCACTGCTTGAGGAATAGGGATGAACTCCTACAGATGGATACACCAGTGTTGACTGAGCAGCAAAAACTTAGATTCATCAGCTCTTTGCTGTCTAGATGACCAACTAAGTTGATAGGGATGGATGATAAGAGAGAATCAAAAGAATCCATACTGTCAACCGGCCATAATGATGATGATTATGATGATGGGGCAGGTCTAGCAAGTGATCAAATGTTTAGAATGCTAATTATTCAACAAATTTCCACATTTTGAGCATTTGTATCATGGATTAAATTTATATTCTTTAACATCAATTTTTTGCTAAAGTCTCTTACTAAATATTTTCTCCATAATTGTAGATTAGTCCACCACATGTTTGATTTCAAAGGTTCTGCCTTTCAATAAAAAATGTTCGTCTCTGAGGCGGGGGGTTGATAATACTAGTTTGCCGTTTTACCGGCAGAGTATCTTAACTTCCAACTTTGCTTCTTGTTCATCCGGTCCATTCTTTCTCTCTTCTTTTCTCCAATTAATCGCTTACTCACTGGTGTTCATTCTCGTGTTTGTCTCTGAGCCTACTTTTATGCAACAAAAATTTTGCATACAATGTAGGCCTAGTCTCTACATATTCCGCTCACTAGTAACCTACATTTTCTCAATTTTCGCCAACATCAAATTTAAGGTAAGTCTTCTTATTTCTCTGCTCTACACGCCAAACAAAGTCTTGCCCTTTTTCTGCTGGAATCTCCATTTGACTCTTGTTCTCTGTCACAAGTTCCTGTTGCAGTCTTTGCACAGCTACAGTTTTTGGCTAAATTTTAGATTGCAAAGATTTTTCATGATTTTTAAACAATACTGTATATTTGGTTTAAGGTTAATAGAACGAAAGCAAAAATAAAAATTACTTTTTAAATTGTATTCAATAAAAGGCAAATATTGAGTATTTGTGCTTGTTTTCAGTGATCTGTCATGTTCAACTACGAAAAATTTAAGAGAGATATCTTCTTGCTATTTTAAAAAGGATCCTGTCTTTTTTCTTCTTTATTATAGAAATTTGTTCATTGGATTTCTTTAATTCACTTGAAATTGCTCAATTATTTCTTTTAAAGACAAATTTCTGAACTTTCTTTTAAGAAATCAAAGTAGATTATTCATAGTAAATAAATGATTTCTATGCTGATCATAACTGAACTAAAACTCCCAAATTGTTAGTAAAAAATATCAAAGTATACTTTGCAGATGATTAGAACAGTTTATATTCAATGTATTCTTCTGTCTCCTCTGTATTTTTTATATATCTAATAAAGTATTTCTTTCTTATATGACTTTTGCCTTAAAATCATTTGATTTACAAATTTATCATATATGTAAATATAGTTGCATGTTTTCAATTAATGAAACTGATTTTATGAGAGAGTGTGGGAATTGAAAAACTCTTTTTAAAACAGTTAAGAGAAAAGGCATCATTATATTTTGAGCTATATTTCTAGATAATATCAAATATTTTAACTTCCTTGACTTGTATTTTGTTCAGTTAAGTTTCCTAATATCTAAAAGGGTTGACATTGTATCAGAATACTCAACCACATTTTTTTGACTTAAAAAAATCACTATCTCTTTTGCTAGAAAGTTTTCATTCATCCATTGTATTCAGCCGATATTTTACTTTCAGATGACTCAAAGGCCTCATCTCCAAATTTATTCCATCAAAAACCTTCATTTATGAAGCCGAAAGCCAACATCTATTGAGAGAGAAGTTGCTTCTCTTGTATTGAAATTTTTGTTATTTGAAAAAATAAAAAATTGTGTTATTATAATAACATGATCACAGTAATAAAAAGATTACATGACAATAAAAAAGTGAAAAAAGACATTAGAATTGTAGTGATCAGCTATATTTCTGCATTTTGGCTCATTTATCTGGCTTATATAAAAAACTGATTGATTTCTACAGAATGAAACTTAGACAGCCAATAGAAAAAAATGCAGACTTATATTGTTCTTGGAGAAGATTGGTATCTATATTTAACAAACAACAATGAAAATGAGAAAAGGATTTCTTGCCCAAATCTTTAAATATAGCAAACAAATCAAATCATCAAAAACATATTTCTGTCTGTCTCTCCCTCTCTTTCTCTCCCTCTTATTCTATATATATATAACCTAATCAGAAATATTTATCTCCCTCATGTTCAAGAAACAACCATATACAAACTACTGTCCTTGGTAAGATTATAGGCTGACTTTTTCTACCACAATTTTCAATAGTGATAACTTTCAAACTGTTTTATATTGCAGTCATATTTCTTTAACCTTCAATTTAACAATTTTACTTCCTCATAGCAAGAAATTTTGCTACTACTTGAGAAATGTGAATTCACTCAACATTATATATTTAGTATTAAGTATATTTTGAAGTTGATAGAGACAACACTATATTCTTCCATGTATATTCTTTTGTTTTTAGATAAAATTATATTACTTCAGAAAATTAAAAAGTTTATCGAGAGTCAGACAATAATTAAATGACAACTGGCTAGAATCATTCTATTATATCAGTTTCAGGCCTAAACACAAAGATCCACTTCAACTAAAATAGGTAAATATTTTTGATCCAGTCTGACTTTTACTAATTGCTGTAAGAAGAGATAAATTTATAACTTTTTCCTTGTATTCTGTATGAATAAAATTTAAACTGTTTTTCTCCTAAATTGGTTGCCCACCAAAGATAGAGAACTCATTGTGCCCTAATATTTGCGAGTAGAAAATCTAGCTTTCTGTAGTGAATGTATCGATAAGATTTCACTTTTGTTATGATGTAAAATAAATAATCTCTTTCAAAAGCAGTAATATTGCCATCAAAATTCTTTTCAATAAGAATGTCATATCGATTGTTTTTCATTCGATATTATATTTTTTCACATCTTATTTTTGCTTAAAAATTGGAATTATCTCCCTTGTGTTTCGCTTTTCCTTATTTATTGCAGAAAGACGACACGTTTTAATTGAATTCAACCAGAAAATATTAGTTTTATTTAAAATATTTAATTATTTCCCTCTTTTCTCTAACTTTCTGTTGGCAAAAAGAAAAGAAATCAGACGAAAGAAAAGAAAAAAAAGTAAGTATAATGTTCTTTTATTTTGTTTGTTTACAAATAAAAAATATATAATTTATAGGAAACCTTTTTTTGTTGTTTTTGTCTGTTGACGAAGAAGTTAAATATTTTTCAATTTGTGACAATAATTTATCTTCTATGAATATAAAAATATCTGGAATCTTTTAGAAATTGATTTAAAAAAATTTTTGAAATCCAATTCATTTGAACATTTAAATAAGATTTTGATTTTCCCTTTTGTCTGTGTTAATCGGTTGGGTGACATAAACCAAATCTGACATGAACATTTTCGGCCAGGATTAACCGATTAAATTTCCATGAAATCTTTTTAAAACTATTTTATTATAACCAAATTAAATCCAAAACAAACGTTAATCCTAATAAGAAAACATTTCTCGATTCATTAAATAGAAAGTGTTTTTTTCTTTCTTTTAGACGATCACTAAATTATTAAAGGACTTTATTTCAGAAGAGACATTCTTCAAGTTTTTTCTTCGAATTAAATTTATACGATCATTTAGGTATTGGCTTTTTGTCTTTTGTATTTAAACAAAAATAATTCTAAAACATTTTTAAGGGTTCTTAATTTGACCTTATAATTCCCATGAGAAATAACTAGTATATTATTCTATACGTGGACTCGTCTTAGTTCATTGGGGAAAAAAATTCTATTGTTTTTATGTACGATTTAAACTAAGTTGACCCTCAAACACCGCATTTTTTAAATTTTTCCAAAAAAATTTACATTTTGTTGGAGTGTGGGTTTTTTTTTGTTTTGTTTTTTTGGTGGGGCGGGGATTTTTGTGGGGGTTAAATTTCTTCTTAGACAAATAACTGACAAAAATGCAATCTGTCCAAGAAATAACACGAAAATAAAAACTGAATTATCTTAAATTATCTTGCATGTTTGACGTTTTTCTTACTTAAAAGGGTGTGGCATTCTATTTTAAAATTTGTAATGTATTTTGGGAGGAGCCTTGTGTGTGTGTATATATATATATATATATATATATATATATATATAGTCAGCATTTCTTCATTAATACAAATTTCGTTGAACATAATTGGCATTTTCTGTCTGATGTTATTCTTACAGAGTGTAATTTGTCTCTTCACAAGATCACGTCTGTATTCCAAAGTGCTGTTATATTTATAAGCTGCAGGATCATGGAGTTTAAAATATGTATATTTTGGCAGCATTTCTTCATTAATACAAATTTCGTTGAACATAATAGTGATCCCGCAGCTCATAAATATAACAGCACTTTGGAATACAGACGTGATCTCGTGAAGAGACAAATTATACTCTGTAAGAATAACATCAGACAGAAAATGTCCATTATGTTCAAAGAAATATACATTTTAACTCGGATATAAGAGAGTTGCCGAGTTTGGGACCAGAGAAAATCACTCTTATATCCGGGTCACACTGTGTGTATATATATATATATATATGTGTGTGTGTGTGTATTAACAAGTACTATAGGGCTAGGATTAATACATAAAAGTTATAACATTTTCCTTTTTAAAGAAGTCACCACTTCCACACTGACAATTATTTAACCTACCCCAATTTTTTAAAAATTTAAATCATTCAACCTTTTTTTTAACATATCTTTTCCAATGCTAACTGTTCCAGAAATGGATGATCACTTTACACTGAATTAAAACGTGAAAGTTAACCCCCATTTTAAAATGTAATATAATTTTTTTGTTTTTGATTTTAGAAAATGGCATGAGTTCAAGGATCTATTTAGTTTAAATTACAAAAAAAAAAAAAAAAAAAGAATTATTTGAAAGTTTTCTTTCCAGTGAACTTCAACATATGCGTGTGTAGAATTTTACCTGAAAATGTTTAAAATTCTCTTTTTTAAAACAAATCGAAAATTTTTAGTTTGGGTAAAACATATCTCGGCATGTGAAATATCAAATTACTTAACATCTTGATAAAATCTGAATTGGTGAAACAAGTTTTCGCTTTTTAATGTTTTATTCAAATAAAATAAATTCCAAAAAAGAATATTTTTGAAAAGGCTCATTAAATTACATCAGAAAGAATAAATTTAATGTTCCATCAATAAAATTTCACAAGTACTTGAATAATTTGGTTTATTTTAATAAAATTGTACCTTATAAATAAAAGATAAGTCATTGCAGTTAATATTATTAATGAATATCTCTCATTATATTGACCAGTTTCCAAATGCTGAATATAATTGAAGTGGCTGGGCATTGTATTAAATTTGACTCTTTAAAAAAAAGACTCTGTATTTGCCAAAAATATTTTTGGATTTCACTTTGACTTTCAATTTTTAAAAGTCAATTGATGGCAAAATGATTAAAAACTTTTTTCTGTTACAAAGAAAATAAAATGAAAGTTGCCAAATGATTAAAAACTTTTTTCTATCATAAAGAAAATAAAGTCCCCTGATTTCTGGGACCTTGATTATTACACTGGGAAACAATTTTCATCATAATTTCTGTTATCTTCAATTTTTCACTTGACTTCCAATAAAATTGGCATGCTGATTTTAAAGCTGCAGTCAGTTTTCTTCTATCATGTTGTTGCAATTTGATGTTTTATATTGAAATAAATTAACTTCTTTGTTTATCATTCCTGAATTATTCCTTGAGATTATTTGTTGGAAGGTGTGACATATTAATAATAAAAAGAATAAATTTGTAAAAAAAAAAGTTTAGTTCCAATTAACCAACAAAGGGTTCAAGTCCTGAGTCAATAAAGATTACTCAATCTCTTTCAATATTAAATCCAGAAAGTTCAAAGCTCAAATTTGACAAATTTAATATTGTCAAGATGTCACTGTTCCTTGCAGGAAACATGATATTAGATGGTCTACATGATTCAGGCTTTTTGATAGTAAGCAAAAGATTCCTTTTACCCAAAAAGCAATGTCAATGGTTATGTGTTTTAGTCATGTGTTTGTAGATTTATACCTAAAAATAATCCATGATTTTTATTATTATCAATATTAGTTGCAATAATAATAGTAGAACTAAAAAATTATTTTCATTGTTCAAGTTTTTTAAAAGCAAAAGAAAAAACAACTTTCACTTAAATTTGTTTCTATTTTAATTCTATTAATAATAATGGGAGGAACCTGTGAAAAGATAATTTCTTGAATTCTGTTGTTTGGAATAAATTCAAAGAAATGCTAATTATTGTTGATGAGTGTATATTAGAGCACATTTAACGATGACATCAGCTACATTTCTTTTGTGACCGTCAAAGAAAATAAATACTTTAAATTCTTTCAGGGAGATTTTCTTTTTGATTTTTTATAAATCTTTTTTCATTATATTCTTTTTTAGTTGTGTATAAGAAAACTTTTTTACTTTGTTTCATTCAGTTTAAAAATGACAAAATGTTTGCTACAAGTTTTTTTGTTTCTTCATTGTTAAAGTGAAGAGAATTTTCTCATATTTTTATCATTAAAGGGAGTGTCCTTGAAATATCAACTGATTGTAGTATTATGATTCCAAATAATGCATGATTCTCTTGGTTTTTATTTTATGAATAATAAATTAATTTTTATTTCTTCACAGACAACAACAAAACTGGGATAAATAATTTTGAAACATCTGACACATTCAAAAACCAAAGGTAAAATATATTCTTGCTAAGTGTGTGGAGCTGCATAATAACTGATCACAAGACAATTTCTTACAAAATTTGTTACATTGATATTTCAAAAGACAATCCAGTGAAACCCAACTTATTTCTATTGTGTAAATCATCATTCTCACATAGTTCAAAGCTAAAAAAAAAGTTATGGAAACGCACAATAAAGAGGAAGCATATTCTTGCAAAGTTTGTGAATCAGCATTTCCTGAGAGCACCAGTTTGAGAAGCCACATGCAAACACATGCTAGAGAGAAACCATTTTCTTGTGAAGTCTGTGGATCAGCATTTTCAAGAAGTTCCCATTTGAAAAGTCACATGCTAACACACACTGGAGAGAAACCGTTTTCTTGTGAAGTCTGTGAATCGAAATTTTCTAGGAGTTCCCATTTGAAAAGACACATGCAAACACACACTGGAGAGAAACCATTCTCTTGTGAAGTTTGTCGATCAGCATTTTCAGACCGTTCTACTTTGAGAATACATATGCAAACACACACTGGAGAGAAACCTTTTTCTTGTGAATACTGTGGGTCAGCATTTTCAAGGGGTTATGATTTAAAAATCCACTTGCGAACACACACTGGAGAGAAACCATTTTCTTGTGAAGTATGTGGATCAGCATTTTCTAGCAGTTCCCATTTGAAAAGTCACATGCGAACACACACTGGAGAGAAACCATTTTCTTGTGAAGTCTGCGGGTCAGCATTTTCAAAGCATTCTAGTTTGAGAAGACATGTGCAAACACATACTGGAGAGAAACCATTCTCTTGTGATGTCTGTGGGTCAGCATTTTCTCGGAGTTCCCATTTGAAAACACACATGCGAACACACACAAGAGAGAAACCATTTTCTTGTGATGTGTGTCAAACTGCATTTTCACAGAGTTCAAATTTGAAAAGACATTTACGAACACACCTCACTGTACCTGTTTTTACGTAAAAAAAATTGTGATGGTTCATTCTAAAACATCAATTGGATTTAATCTATTTTGGTTTGGACTTGTCACACTGCCTTATTATTAAAATATTTTTATTTCAGTTGATTATAAAGTGTAATGGTTGATGTGTTTTGTGATTATTTGATTTTCAGGGAAGGCCTGTTTATGACTAATTATTTCTCCATAGGTTTTTAAATATAGAAATTTTGCCCCAGCAAATTGGGACAAATATTTTTCTATCAGCAACTATTCTATAATATATATTTCAACTTTTCAATTGATGGAAATATTATCTCGTTTTTATTTTATTAATTGAAAATATTTCCTTCAAACAATTAAGAGAAAAGACATTCTGTTTTCTGCAATGTTTGCAAACAGTACCAAATACTTGAATATCATTTACTTGTGTTTTCATCTAGAGTTTTTTCTTATCAAATGCTTCTTCCATTTTAAGAGTAGTTTTTTTTATATTTTTAGATAAAATTGAACAAGTTGTGAGACATAGCTTCTTCATCTTGTAGATCTTACCATAGGCATTTCTTGTGACACAGCTTCTGATCATATATGTTGTGTGTATTGCAGTTTTGCAGGTTGAGTACATCATCTTTCGCTTGTTGACACAGCCTTGTAATCTCTTTAGTCATAGATGCATTACTTGTTGTTTTTTGTTGTTTTGCAGATTTTAATAGTGTTAAAAACTCCTTTTTTTTTTTTAAATCTTCTGAATAAGCTTTAGAAAATACAAGGAATTTCCTCCAACCTCTGAAAAATGATTTGCAAAACCACTGAAATGGTTGACTTGATTTATTAAAACATTGCTAAATGTGGGGACCAAATTATAAATGTAGGTTTGTCCATTTCTTATATCACATGGATCTGTAAACTTGAAACTAGATCAATCTTGTATATTATCCACAATTGGTGTCACATCAAATATTGTGCAAAATTTTGTTTTTTACTTTAATAAATGATTTGGCTTTAATTAAGAAAAGAATTTACCAAAATGCTTTTTTTCTGTCTGTGTTTTCTTAATGCATGTCAATATATTTATGTGGTTGTATAAGTTGTATACCATTCTGTTGGGACTAGGTTTCTCCAACATCTGATGTTCACAGGTTTAATTTCAAATTTTCTTTAAACTTTTAAAAATCTCTTATTTCATGTATTCATTAATTTATTGTTATGATACCCAACCTGCAGACGGTAAAAAACTCTTCCGTGACTATTAATACTGGGAGAACATTCATCTCAGTAGCTGTAAGTTCTACCCAGCCTAACACTTTGGCAGTCGGACTGACATCTAACACTTTTGTACATAGGTTGTATTATACTTTTGTTAATATACTTTGTCCCATGTAAACCCGAGTTGTGTTATTCTTCCAGACCCTTTACTGGTCCACAACATTTATTAATCAAAAAAAATTTTCTCTATGCAAACACTAAATTAGCTAATTTTCTCTTGACCATATTCATGAATTTATGGTAGAATTTTTGTTTTCTTTTTCATATCTTTCTCCAGCTTTGAAGAATTCACATATTATTTAGTCTGTAACCTGTCACTAGTGTTCTCTGTTTTATATATGCATATGTTAACATCACTTTCAGTGGAAGAGATATTGCTACCAAGGTCTTTGAAGTGGTCTACTAATTTTAGAGGCTTACCATTTAATGAAATGAATTAAACTTCACGAAATACAAACATACTTACCTGGCCTTTTGGCTGGGCCATCTGGCATTCGTGTCAGATGGGGTATCAATCAATGGCAGATTTGAGGCCGAAAGGCCCCCAGCTTTGGTTGGGCTACCTTCGGGTGGGCGAGCTGCAACCTATGTTCCCTATGTATAGCACTAGACCTTACTCTCTTGTTGAAGCTATAACCCGGCATATGTGCCCGGATCCAAATTTGGATTCGTGAAACTGCTTGCCTCATTAAACCCACATTGCACTTAGTGGGTCGATGAGCAGCACAGACCAGCAGGGTTTGAGTCTCGGCTCGTTCCTGACCTTCCCCACCCTTTTATCCCCACTTTAATTGGCCTTCGGGCTTTTGACCTTTTGTCAAGTCCTGTCTTGTGGGAGGCAGCAACAAATATCTTCATGAAATACCAACAACCAATTTTAATTTGAACTTGATTTGCATGTTTCGAATACACACATCTGATTTATCCATATCTTATTTTTGTCTAACGTGTTAACTTCTGAGAAACTAATTTTGCTTTAATTTCAATACATTATTATAAAATGAAATTTTTAGATTTAAATTTTACCTCCCCTGTTGTTGGGTGTGGCACTAAACTGCATCTGATGATCTTGATGATGATATATCATTATGTGGAGAACTTTTCGTTATCATTTCTCAAAAGTCCATTCTCACCCAGAGTGGTAGTACCTGTTATGGTCTCATCTATGGCTCAAAAAGAAGTAGTGTCCTGGATACGTACTAGAGAGAAAATATATTTTGTGAAGTCTATTGATGGGCATTTTCAGAACATTCTCTTTTAAAAATATGGAAACACACTTGATAGAAACCATTTTTTTCTTAAGTGTGTTCACTTTTGAAAAACCATTTTTGATCAGACATCAATCCACCTGTTTTTACATGACCAAAATTTGTGACATTTTATCCTTCCAATAATTTAGTTGGTTGATTGTTTGGGTTTTATGGCGTAATCAACCTTTGTAGGTTATTTAATACCAAATCCATTTTTATGCAAATAGTTCTATTTCAAACAATTCAGTTTAGCATGAGTACACAGTTTGTCAAAAAAATTCCTATTTCAAGCTATTCAGTTTAGTCAAACAGTTCTAATTCAGTTAAGTATTAGTATAGATTTTATTTACACAAAGTTAAATGTCAAAACAGTTCTATATTAAACAATTAAATTTAGTGTAAGTACAATTTCAATGTCAAAAACAGTTTCATTTCAAACAATTCAGTTTAGCATGAGTACACAGTATAATTGTCAAAAACATTTCTATTTCAAGCTATTCAGTTTAGTCAAACAGTTCTAATTCAAACAATTCAGTTTTAGCATAAGTATGCTGTTCTATTTGACCCATAGATAGGACCCTATCAGGTGCTACCATTCTGGGCCAGAGTGGACCTGGGAGCAATGGCAATGAAGGGATGCTCTGCATTCCGCAAAGCCCTAGCATAACTGGAACCTCACCATCAGCACCTGATAGGGTCCCATCTGTGGGTCAA
Organism: Sepioteuthis lessoniana; assembly: GCA_963585895.1. Taxonomy (NCBI): domain Eukaryota; kingdom Metazoa; phylum Mollusca; class Cephalopoda; order Myopsida; family Loliginidae; genus Sepioteuthis; species Sepioteuthis lessoniana. The sequence goes on from OY757908.1 coordinate 5,564,233, forward strand.
ATAGAAAAATGTTTGACATTTAAACTGCAAACACATGACTTGTGCTAAATTGTTTGCAATAGAACTGATCATTTAACTGTAAACAAATGACTGACGTTTAATTGAATTGTTAGTGATCCATAGCAATACTTTCAACCATTTAACTGTGTACAAACAAATGATTAATTGTAAATAGAATTATTTGTATTTAATTGTAATCCTGAAAACCATTTAACTGTGTACAAAAAAAAATGACCCCAGACTCATTCAAAAATGTTATCAACAAGATGTGTTTACAAATCATATATATTTAATATATATGTATAAAGAGGATTTGGCATTGAATAACCTATAATGGTTGATATGCCATAAAACCCAACCAAACCAAATCATATATATTTAATATATATATATATATAAAGAGGATTTGGTATTAAGTAACCTACAACGTTTGATATGCCATAAAACCCAACCAATCCAATATTTCTTGCTCACTGATTTGAATCATCAAACAGGTGAGCGATGCCTCGTTGTTATTGAGGCGCCTCATCCTGGAATTCCACGATCACAATAAATGACCTTCCTTCATGGTCACGCTGAACTCAATTCGAACAGCCCCCTTACTAACATTCGATATACTGTAGGTAACGCCTGGTGACGCAACAAAGAAACTCGTTTGGCCGGTAATAAACGAGCAAACATGGAAAAAAATCGGTTGCCTACCGTTTACTAGCACAGACCTTCTACCATCTCTGGAGGATATATTCAGAAAGTTAAACTAAGGTAGAGTGTTTTCAAAGTTGGACATATCTGAGGCTTACTTTCAGGTTAAAGAAATTTTAGGGAGAGAATAAGATTTACAATATAAAAGAATTTTGTGGGGATAAAGTTGATATGAAGGAAATGACACGAGAGCCAAGTTTAATATTTAACTGGGTAATGTTTTTAGGGGGTTTTAGTGTTTAATTTTAAACAGTAAATTCCGCAGCTTTCTAGTTCGGATACTGATTTGAAAAGATAACACAAACAATAAAGTTTTTTTTTTTAAAAAGGAATGTTATACAAAAGAAACAAGAAAGAAAGGAATAGAAAAGATAAAGTATTGCAAATTTTAGTGTAATTTGTGGGAACTTATCTGTGTGTCCGGGAAACAAAGTTCTTTGAATTTGAGTATTTTTCTTTTCTTTTTAGTTTTGTCGAAATGTTTCAGTTTTCATTTAATTTCGAGTCTTCTTTTCTTTTCAGCAGAATTCTTGGTTGAATTTTCTTTCAATTGTTTAATTTGGTAGAATTTCAGTCGTCGACTTTCGTTTATTTTTACTTTTATTTCTTGGGAAGCTTCTAGTCTGTTGAACTTATCGGCTGTTCAAGAAACGAGTGACGAAACCCATCTGCTGGCTAATTGTTCGTGTTTTTACAGTGAGTGACCGAATTCGTACTTTAGTTTGATTTTGGTTTTATTTCTTGGGAAGCTTCTTGCCTGTTGAACTTATCGGCTGTTTAAGAAACGAGTGACGAAACCCATCTGCTGGCTAATTGTTCGTGTTTTTACAGTGAGTGACCGAATTCGTACTTTAGTTTGATTTTGGTTTTATTTCTTGGGAAGCTTCTTGCCTGTTTAGAATATTTATCGACTATTCAAGAAGTGAGTGATGAAGCCCACTGCTGGCTAATTCTTCTTGCCTTTAGTTTGGTCCCCGAATTCGTACTGAGGGTTTCAATAGTAGTTCTCGACAAAAAGAGGAGGTAGCTTTTTGGTGCCGTATTGTCTGGGATTATTTCTTCCCTTTCCACTCTGGCCAAATCAAGTGCCACACGGCTTGATTTTTTTCTTAGACATGAATTTTTATAAGGTTAAAGTAAGTGAAGAATGTTCGAAGTACCTTATGGAGTCAGGCAGTGGTTAGGGAAAGCTGAGTTGCCGTTTGATATCTGACTCTATTCTAAGGTTATTTCATTTTACCCCACATTGTCTAGTTGATGTAACTCCTTGAACAAGAAAGGCACAAAAAGAATTATAGGAAAGAAGACAGCAACAGAAAGGAAACGAAGCCGTTTTGTTTTATTTTTCCTTTATTTCCTGGCTTCAACAACCATTCCATGGGTGAGGGATTTTTCCCTGAATACAATTGAAATGGTTGAATCCCCCAGTCAAGGTGTTTAAAGATATGTTAATCGTTTCTTGGTATATGCTTGTCCTCTTTTGGTATTTTAAAGCTTCAACAATGGTTAGTCACTTTTAGGAGTTTGTCGAAGTCCAATGTTTTTAATTCGTAGTTCCATTTCGTAGCCTTTTATATTTCAGCATACTCTTAACCGAGAGGGCCTCTACTGGGAGAAAGGACTAACCAACGCTTCGTCCAATGACGAATGCGCGGCGTCTTCCACCAGTTAGTAAGCTTTTGTCACTTCGCCGATCACTGCCTGAAAGAAAATGAGCTTCCTCCTTTTGTCGGGAGGTCCCTTTTTCTTTACGCATGCGTCGTCTCTTTTTCCTGTCAGAGACCCCTGGGAGTTTCAGCATATTTTAATAATTTTCCTTTTTTTAATTAAATTATTTTTTTTAATTCATTTATTCATTCCTTACAACCTGACACTAAACACGCATAAAGGAATTTTTAAGCTACATCATCTTCCTTTTGGATTTAAGGTAGCTCCAATAATGGACACAATGTTGACTGGTATGGAGAATGCAATCGCATACTTCGATGATATTTTGATTAAAAGTGAAAACAAGGACCAACACAAAACGCATATTAGAGCGCTATTTCAGAGAATTGATGAATACGATTTCAAGCTGGCTGCTAAAAAATGAGAGTTCTTCATGAAGAAGATAAAATATTTAGGGCAGATTATTGACAGTGACGGAAGAAAACCAGATCCAGAAAGGGCTGAGGCCATAAAAAATATGCCAGAACCTGATAATGTGGCTAAACTCCAGGCAATTTTGGGATTAGTAAGTTACTGTAGCATTTATATCCCAAAAATGAATGATATGAAAGCTTTCTTAAATAATTTGGTGAAAAAGGGAGCAAAGAGGATATAGTCGAAAAAATGCGAACTTGCTTGAAAAAAAAATAAAACGTTGTCTATTTTCAGACTTATCGTTAGTGCATTTCGACCCGAAAAGAAAAATCATTGTAGCATCAGACACTTGTGATTATGGAGTGGATGCGGTATTACTTGATAAATTCGAGGACAGATCTACGAAGCCAACAGCACATGCCTCGAGAACGTTACTACTCGCCGAACGAAGTTACAGTCAAATCGAAAAAGAGTTTAGCAATAATCTACGCTGTAAAAAAAAACTCACAGGTTCCTATACGGAAGAGAATTTACTCTACAACAATATTTGGTTCGAAAAAAGGCATATCAACTCACACTGCAAATAGACTACAGCGTTGAGGTGTAATTCAATTGAATTACAATTTTAAAATGGAATATGCGCCTTCAAAGAAGTTAGGTCATACCGTCGGGTTGTCGAGACTAATATCTAAATATACAGAACCATTGGAAAACAAAACAGTTTTAGCGGCGCTAAGAGACGACACTGAATTGTCTGGTCTGTTATGCAACACTATGTAGAAATTTTAGTAAGGAACTGGTGATCCTGTTTCACCGAACAGCAGCAGCCCCTTGGGGTCACGTGGCGTCCATAATAAAAAGGAGCTCCACTGGAGACTCGCTCTCTTTTGGTTCCACTACCAACAACTGTTAGCATCAGGTCCATTGTAGAAGCCCTTGACGGCATACGTATTTTGGTACCTACCACTACCCGGGACCCAAGAGCGACGAACGCACGTGCAGAGTTAAAAGGAACAGGACATACACAGTTAAGTTCCAGCAGGCATTTTATCTGCAAACCAACTACCAACCCACTTTACCTTCACAAACCTTATCAAACCTACTTTACCTTCAACCTTACAACCTTCACAACAAACCTAACCACATTTTACATCTTGAACTCTTCCTTGAACTCTCTTTTTTGAACTGTTACTTACACTTTCGTTGTTTATTCCATTTGGTGTAAAACCCCTGTTTATTGTTGTTGTTGTTGTTGTTGTTGTTGTATATAAATCTTGTTGCGTGTATATGTCGTTCGTCCCTTTCTTCAAAAGCTGTCACCATCTCTACACTGCTGTTTAAGTATGGTTTATTCTTTTACAAAACGTAGGAATAAACCGGGCTTTTCGGGGGTTATAAAAATCCCCATAACTATTAGAGAACTACTGATTACTTTAGAAGATGTGAAAAAAGAAGCGGAGAACGAGGATTTCATTAAAAAAGGAAAAAGCAAGTTTGGTTGAACGAGAAAACAAAAAAAAAATGAATTAGTGTGTCACCTTTCTCAATCTGCCAACGTATTATCATACGCAGATAGTGTTGTAATGCCATATACTCTACAAAAGAAAATTCAGTAAGAATTTCATACTGGTCATCCAGGGATATCGAAAATGAAATCTCTAATGAGAGGCTATACTTATTGGCCGAGGATGGACCAAGACATAAAAAATTTGGGGAAACAGTGCAAAGGATGCCAACTGGCAGCAAGGGATCTACCGGATTCAACTATGGCCAAAGACAGTTGTCACATGGACCCAATTGCATATTGACTATGCAGGGCCTCTAAATGGATCTTATTACCTAATCATTGTCGACAGTTTCACGAAGTGACCAGAAATTGTTTAGTACAGACATCCGACTGCAAAAAATACAACAAACGCACTTAATGATAAATAAGATATTACTTTTAACTAAAATATTTCATTATTTCCCTTTTTTCAGTTGGAAAAAAGGAAAGAAATCAGACGAAAGAAAAGAAAAAGAAGTATGTTATTTACAAATAAAAAATGTTTTTTACTGGAAATTTTTTTCATCTACTGACAAAGAAGTGAAATATTTCTCAATTTTGACAATACTGAATCCTCTATGAATATAAAAATATCTGGAATCTTTTGGAAATTGATTTAGTTTTTTTAAAATCCAATTCATTTGAACATTTAATTAATATTTAATTTTCCCTTTTGTCTGTGTTAATCGGTTGGGTGACATAAACCAAATCTGGCATGCAAATTTTCAGCTAGGATTAGCCGATTAAATTTCCATGAAATCTTTTTAAAACTATTTTATTATAACCAAATTAAATCCAAAACAAACGATAATCCTAATAAGAAAACATTTCTCGATTCATTAAATAGAAAAGTGCTTTTTTCTTTCTTTTAGACGATCACTAAATTATTAAAGGACTTTATGAAGTTCGAACATTGACATAATTGTTAGAGTGTTCGCCAATGGCCCGGGAGACCTGGGTTAAATCCCAGGTCGAGTCATACCAAAGACTTTAAAAATGGTACTTGATGTCTCCTTGCTTAACACTCAGCATTATAAGGTACGGATCAAGGGTAAAGTGGAGCAATCCAAGGAAAGGAGTAGGGCCCTCTCCTACACCTTGGTGTTGTAGCTATCGAAAAAGGAGCCTTCGGATCACCCTCGACTATGGTCGCCAACTTTACTTTTACTTACATGAAGTTATAATTATTTTCGTTAAGGGTTGTTATTAGTTAGTTAAAATCATTTAACTGCTTATAAAGAAATGGTTTTTATTATTAAATGTCTTTCATTATTTGTAGATTACCAAAAAAAGTATTGAAGTAAATATCTCTCAATTGTCTGTTTATTCATCTATTTCATAATGTGTGGTATTCATTGAGACTCGTCTCAATGAATACCACACATTATGAAACGAGAACGATAACCGGAACGATAACCTTACAGAATATTTCGGTAAGAAAAATCAATGTCCATTTTGACTAAAATAACATATTTTAAGTACATATATGTAGGAGAATGAATTTCGTATTTTTGTTTGGCGCGTAATTTAATTCGACCGTTAGGGTCGACGCATAATTTCACCCAATCAGGATGACTTATCCTATTCATCCCGGACTATCTTTCTGGGTAGCACAAATTGAGGAAGTCGTCAAACACACCCTTTTTGGCTGAACAACTTCGTTCAGTACAGACGTCTAACTGTCTGCTCTTCAATAGCAGCAGCAACAGCAGCAGCAGCAGGGAAGCTGTCTAATTTATGGACCCATTGCGTCTATTTCTCTTAGACCAAGGGTTTTCAGTTGAATATGAATTAGATGAATTCAATACACCACACACAGGAACAACTTTATGTCACCCCCAAAATTGGCTATATCGACTGCGATGCAATATTCCACTCCGGCACCTAGCGACTTCACCTCTGGGCAACATTTTCTGGAGACATGCACGTTTCTCCCCGAAACAACCAGAACCACAAACTCACGGTGACTTCAACGTTTCTCTTCTCAAACTGCAAACACGACTTTTGCTACACTATGGCGAACATATCTCCCTCGCATGTTCAACAACTCGCGCAGCTTTCTCTACTCCATAACAACTTCATTTCGTTTCCTTACTTCTTTCCTTCCTACGCGACTTGCAGCACAAACGTAAACCGTTTATTCCATGCTGCCATTAAAAACCTTCATATAAAAGCTAACGGCATCTTCGTCTTCTTCATTCTCCTTTATTTTACAACAACACTTAGCGAGGGAATAACACACACACACGCAATACTTGTTTTGCGAGGAAGAATTGTTACGTTACCTCCTCGCTATGTTCGAAGGAAAATAAAGGGAGAAGAACGAAGATGCCGTAAGGTTTTCAATTTTAGAAGTTTAATAAAGGCTTGAGTTGAGAGTTAGCCTTTTGTGCTGGTCGTCGTAGAGAGTAGGAAAACAGGTATAAAAGGGTTGAGCAGGCATTTAACGTGTTGCCAGTAGTTGGTAGTCCCGTAGATTTTGGTGTGAGGAATAAAGGTCTCCAAAATAGATAAGCAGAATTGAAGTGGCTGGTTGTCTGAGTGAGATACACTTCGCTGTAGACGTAGCAAAAGTCGTGTTTGCTGTTTAAGGACAGGAATGATGTAGTCACCCATAAATGTGTGGTCCTGGTTGCTGTAGGAGGGAGGCATGAAGGTCTCCAGAAAAGGTTGTCCAGGAATGAAGCAGCTGAATGTCTGAGCGTTATTGCGCGTCGCTGTAGACATAGCAAAAGTTAGAGGCGACATAAAGGTGTTCCTGTAAGAGGCAGACTAAATGCATCAAATTCATGTTCAACTGGGAACCTTTGGTCCAAGAGGGTAGACTCAAAAGGTTCATAAATTAAACGGCTTTCCTCATGGTGTTGTGATTCTGCTGCTATGAAGGGAGCGGGCTGAAAGTACGCCCGTCCTGCTTGAAAGGTTTTGAGGAAGAGAGAGTTTGGCAGGCTTTCACCATTTTTATGTTGTCTGAGAAAATAGTCCGGGCTGAATGGGGTAAGTCATCCTCATTGGGTGAAAATATGCGACGACCATAACGGCGCCAAATTAATTCACGCGCCAAACAAAAATACGAAGTTCTTTCTTATACATTTGTAATCTCCATTTCAAACCCAAATTGATGTCTCTGATATTTGCTTTGAGTTCACTTACATTGATACGGGTAGCATCGTTTTCCAAGAACCCATAGAGACACAGTGCCAATGCTATACGGCTGTCATTGCATCATATAAGAACATTCACCTTTGGACACGTGCCAACTACCTCTTAGTTGATTGGAATGTGACAAATGGATTTTTTGTTAAAAAGACAGACGCCTTTGTGGCTAAAAGCCTAATGGATAAAGATGACAGGAAATGAAAGATAAGTTGACATGTCAATTAACCAGATGGTCGTGACACATTGAAATGAGAAAAGAGATGACCTAAACATAAGACTACGGAAATAGCGGACAAAAGCCCAGAAGCAAAAAGTACCGGTGCCGCCAGCCGGAAGGAAAATACTTGGTGCCCTGACTGGATGGCAGTTGTCAACCTCGAGTAGATTTGGTCATAAAAACAATCATGTTCAGATGTCAGGACAGAATCCTGGCTAATAGTCGAAGTGAAGAAATCTCCCATCAAAACCCCGTATGCACTCGTATGTTCTTCGATTCTCTCTCTCTCTCTCTCTCTCAAACACACACACACTCCACACTCGCAGCAAGCCGGAGATATAAAGAAAATAAGTTACACTTTTTGAATAGAAGTGTTCATCCTTTTTTTATTATCATGTCCAGCTACAGTGTTCAACCCGCTTGGAAGAACTCTAGGAGTAGTATACAACACAAACAATAGAATAAGACTGACCACTTAAGGCAAATTAACAGCAATTTTGGCACTTTCAGAGTGGAAAGGGAAGAAATAGACCTACACAATATGGCAACAAGAGCTGTCTCACCATATCTTCGACACAGCAAATTCCAAAACTTTTTGTGCCTTCGGATGCCAGCCTCTAAAATCTGTAAAAAGATAGACAGCAGAAAAGTATTTGTCACTCGCTCCTTTAATCATTAAAAAGTTACTGAATTTACTTGGAGCTATGCGAGAAATTCAATTTAAAATCGACTTACTAGAAAATTCATATAAATTCAACTGAAAAACAAAACCCAAGAATTCGACAGAGTCAGTTAAAAATCAACTAAAATTAAACGGAAGCTGAAAACTCTACCTAAAATTCATCGAAACCACAAAATCTACTCAACGAAACACTCTTACCAGACAATCTCTCTTAGACAATTCCCGTAAATTACAACAAATTTACGACACTTGAATCTTTTCTTTTCCTTTGTATTTTATGAAATTTTCCTTCAAAAACCTTGTAGACTGTATTATCTTTTTGAATCAGTATCTGAACAAGAAAACTGCAAATTATATTGTTTAAAATTACCCTTTAATGTTCTAAAAATGTTTTCCCTGTATACAGAAATTTTCGTTGTTACCAATATATTGTGGAATTTTTATCGTTAATTCCCCTTACATCCTGCCTCAGGATGTAGTTATATGCAATTAACAGCCATCCAGCTACAGGATCGTCACCAACTAATATTGAGAACATATTGAGAATAGTTCCTCTCCTCACAGATTATCTTAAACATGGGGAATTTCATTCCCTCTGCGAAACTTTCCTGATCTGTCTAACGTCTGCTAATAGCTCGAGCTATTTTGCCTTCAGCCCAAATTTCTTGCTGTCATCAATATATGAGCTGGTTGCCCATTTGACAATTTGGTTGTTGTTGACGATTGTTTTCAAGAGAATCGACATAATTTTCGGTGCAGAGTTCAGACTAACTCTGATATCTGTGGTTTATTTGACTATATCGAAATAGATAGATAGATAGATAGATAGATAAACGTTATGAGATAGATAGATAGATAGATAGATAGATAGATAGATAGATAGATTATAAAAATTTATTTCCAACATTAGAACCAAATAGACCATGTGTAGCTCTGAACAGCAACTTTGGCGCTTTCAAAGTGGAGAAGAGAGAAGTGGGCCTAGACAGTAAGGTACTCAGACTTGCCCCCACCATTTCCGTCGACAGTTACTACTAACCCTCAGTGTCCTTATACTTGTAGCAGAAAGAATAACAAATTATTATTTAGTGCGGGAATGGCTTTGGCCGTTGGAGTTTGAAATTATACATTTCATCCAATGAGAATGACCGATGCTATTCTGCCCGGGCACCATAAAAGGCAGCGCAAACCATGTTCGCCCTCTCTCTTTTCCTTTCCTCCTTCCTGGCAGGAAGGTAATTCCAGCCGACACGAGGGAGAACATTTCTCTCTCTCTCCCCCGTGACGATTCCAACAGCAGACAGGGACTTTTCATCTCGAGAGAGCACATTTCAACATTTGTTCCTCTTCTTCCTTTAGGAGACCATCTTCTTGTCAATTATTTCTCCTTCCTAAACCAAATAGACCCAGAAGCATCTGGCTAAGTACTAAATTCCTTCACAGCCATTTACATCTGTCTTCCTACCTTCTTTGACTCAAGGCACAAGGAAAAACTTCTCAAGCTGTTATTAAACTACTAGATTGAAAACCATCAAAATCAACGCCTTCATTATTTATTTTCTTTCTTTTAATATAACAAGAGGCAGCAGAACTCTGCAACATCAACTAGCACTTATGTTTAAATGGTAATATCATCTGCCCTCATGTTAAATACTAAAACCTAATGTTTAAAACATTTCGAAGACTGGTGCAGCTTCAAGGGATCAATTCATTAAATCCATCGAAATTCTAGCTTGGAGCTATAGGAGAAATTCAATCTAATGTCAACTTAACAGAAAATTCCCTTAAATTAAAGGAAAGCCGAAAATTCAACGAACATTTCAAGGAAATCACAAAAACTACTCAAATTCAAAGAACTTTGTTTTCCGGACACACACACACACACTCAGAGGTATATTCTCGCAAATTACAACAATTTTCCAGCGGTTTATCCTTTCTATCTTTTCTTCGCTTCTCTTATATAAAATTTGTTTTCAAAAACATTGTTGTCTGTATAATCTTTTCGATTCAGTATCCAAACTAGAAAACAGCTGAACCAACTGTTTGTAATTACCCACTCGTGCCCCGCCCCGAAAATATCTTACCAATAGACTGAAAATTTGGTAGTTTATCCATATATGGTGGATTTTTTTATTGTCATTCCTTTTATGATACGAATTTGGTATTATTTCTTTTAAATTGCAAATTGGTTCTTATATTCATGTTAATAGATAGATAGATAGATAGATAGATAGATAATGAAAAGAATGAAATAGATAGGTAGATAGATAGGAACTGATGGTGATACATAAGAACATAGTTATTGCCGTAAGTAAACAGGATATATATATTAGGGAAATAGTCAAATTGAAATAAATAAACCAAAGAAAAAGATAGATTTACAGATAAGGGGTAAATTCTGTATAGAATTTATGATATCCATTTTATTCTTTATATCATTAAAATATCTCAACGATTCATTTACTATAATGTCCCAGCAGAATTTTCTGAAAATTTCTGACTGACACACAAAAAAATATCGAAATAAATTCTGAGTGATAAAAACAATCCAATTAACTAAAATAACAAATAAAATTCCTTCTGGCTGAAACTCAAATCGTTTTAAACTTCTCAAAGATTTCTAGTTTTTATGTTTCGAAATTGTGCATTTCTTAAATTTGTTAAACAAAATAAAACTGATAGCTGCAAAGTTTAACATCGTTCTACAGTTTGTTAGTTATTGAATAGGGAAGATGTGGATTGTCACTTGTAAAACTCAGGGCTGGAGTATAAACCTCAACATGTGTGATGTTGGTTGGTTTAAGTTGATATTCTCGTTGTAATTTTCTCTGTAAATGTGTATTTAAGACGTGATTTAACGAACTTTTTGCTTAGATGTGGTACATGGCCATATAAATGAGGGACCCAATGAGACTCGAACTCACTCGTGAAGATTTGCTAGTCTAGTTGGCTATTCATTACACCACACAAGGTGCCTTGTATTTCATGAAAAAAAAAATGATTTGATTTACCTCCCTTGTGTTTCGCTTTTTTAGAAAACTTTTCCGTATTTCTTGTAAAAAGACGACACATTTTGATTGCATTCAACCAGAAAATATTAGTTTTATTTAAAATATTTCATTATTTCCCTCTTTTCTCAGAAAAAAATCAGACGAAAGAAAAGAAAAAGAAGTAAGTATAATGGTCTTTTATTTTTTTGTTTAATAATAAAAAATATGTAATTTATGGGAAACCTTTGTCTACTGAAAAAGAAGTGAAATATTTCTGAATTTGCGGCAATAGTTTATCCTTTATGAATATAAAAATATCTGGAATCTTTTGGAAATTGATTTAAATATTTTTCGAAATCCAATTCATTTGAACATTTAAATAAGATTTTAATTTTCCCTTTTGTCTGTGTTAATCGGTTGGGTGACATAAACCAAATCTGACATGAAAATTTTCGGCCAGGATTAACTGATTAAATTTCCATGAAATCTTTTTAAAACTATTTTATTATAAATAAATTAAATACAAGACAATTTCTTTCAGGTCACTTGAGTAAAGTCAAAAAATTTCCTCTTATGTGTCTACTGCTATTATTCAGTATATAAATTAGGTGATTGTAGTCGAGTGTGACCCGAAGGTTTCCTTTTCTGTACCGAGGTGTAGGGGGGGGGCAATAATCTTCTGTATATAATAAAAAAAAATCATAAGGTGTGCGAAAAATAAAGAAAAAAATTATAAATTGGCGCTGATGGAAGAAAAACGTGAACATTGAATGTAATATCAAATGTTGAATTAAAAAATATCAGATCTTTTAATACAATATTTGTTTTACGTAAAAATGTTAGGGGAGGCTTCAGTGTACATTAGATTTTGACATTTCTCCAGTCACTGACTAAAAATCTAAATATTAAATAAGGTATAATTTCAGTAATTGTAAATTATGAATTTTAAAGCAAGAAACTGGGAGGTTTTTTGGGGTTTTTTTTAATCATTAATTATCTTTTTTAAGATTTAAAAAAAAAGTTGTCTAAATTTCTGAGACGAAGCATGATGGTTTTTATCATTAAGGGTTTTCGGACTATTGTCTTCATCTTTTTTGTTATTTCCATAACGTTTTGGCCAGTATGTCCTCCGGCCTTCTTCTACATGGAACTTCGAACTACGTCCTTTATTGAATCCATGGGGATCGCCTGTTCTGATTCCGTTAGCCCTAACCGAGTACAAGTGTTAAATATTCCTGTATTGTTACTCACCTGCAGTCAGGATTGAACCTGCAACCTCCAGATGAGTGACTCCTTAGAAGCTTAGGGAACCAGCGCCTACAAAACTTATGCTATGTGTCCTGCTGGACAGTTCAAAGTGAATTTTTGCGACTTATAAACTTAATGTTCTTACTTGACTAGGATTACTACTATTATATATGATTTTTTTACCTGTGATCATATTCAGATTTTTTTCAGATTTTTGTTTGTATCTAACCTTTTTAATTATCGGTTCCCATATTGTATTCATCTCTATACTTGGTCTACTCAACAGGTCATTGTAGCCCAACGTATGTGTTGATTCCTTAAGGCGTCTAATCCTCCAATGTTCAACCCTATCAATTATTTCAACTTCATCCCATAAGAGCAGATGGTTTCTCTTTTCCTTCCATATATGGTCCGCCATACCCGACTTTCCAATCTCACCTCATACTACTGCCTTCCAATGTTCCTCTAGCTTTACTTTTAGTGGGCAACCTGTCTCACCTTTGTAATCTTGTATAAATCAAAACCCTTAATGATAAAAAAAAAAGATTTTTAAAATGTTAGATGAAAAAAGTGTGAAAACGTACACTAGCACTCAAAAGATTTCTTCTTTGATCTCTTGTATTCAGTTTAAATGTTTATGTAAGGAAGAATCAGTTTATGTTTTAGGGGCAATGAAAGATTTGTAGATAATTAGCTGGTAAAACATTAAATATCAAAAAGGCAATTAAAGATATTATTTCACTCTTTTAATTATACATTTGTAATATCTTAACTAACAAAAGGGAAATAACCTCTGATGCCACAGGGGTTACGACCCCTACTACATCCAGGGAATTTGGTCAATAAAGGAATATACCAGGCATAGCAGCAGATGTTCGTCTTCCCTCTGTCTTTAATCATCATCCATCCTATCGATTCATCTTAGTAATAATCAATACCTAGCAAGTATCGATTTAGAATGGGGATAGGTGTTTTTTGTTAATTTGGGTGTGCTGAATTCAAATTTATTAATAGTTTTGCTCTATCACTTCTAGTTTTCTGGCTTTTAAATAGTCTCATTTTAGTATAAACAGAGAATATATGTGCATATTTCAAGAGTTGCAGCAGGATAAAACAGGATAGATAAAGAACACTTGGATGACACAATTACACAATTCATAGTACCACAGACAGTCAAAAGTGTGTTTTCTTAGAAGATCAGGTGTATTTTGCCTCCGGGATGTCACGCAAGAGCATCCAGCAGAAGTCTCCCATCATGCCGGGGTTCCGATTGCCTTGATAGTTGCTCTCCATCTTCTTAATGTCTTGGTGGAATCTTTCTCCATGCTCATCGCTAACTGCTCCAAGGTTTAGCGGGAAGAAGTTGAGGTGGGAATGGAGAAAATGAATCTTGAGTGAAATTCGGCACCCCATATCCTTGTAAGACTTTAGCAACTTCTCAATACAGGCTTGGTAATCTGGTATGCGTGTGTTACCAAGGAAGCCACTACAGACTGACTTGAATGCTTCCCATGCTCTCAGTTCCTTTAAGTTAAGAAGCTCCTCAAAATCAGTATCCTTCAGCACTTCTCGAATCTGAGGTCCGACAAAGATGCCCTCTTTGAGCTTAGCAGCACTAAGACCTGGGAACACAATAGACAAGTGTTGGAAGGCAGCACCATTTTTGTGCAACACCTTCATGAAATTCTTCATCAAACCAAGCTTGATGTGAAGAGGAGGAAGAAGCACCTTATTCATGTCCACCAGAGGATTCTCCTTAAGGCTGTGTTCGCTAGGAACAAAAGTGCTTCTAGACCCCCAGTCTTTCTGCTTGTAATGCTGGGATACAGCTCGACTATCCCAGAGACAGAGAAAACAACAGTACTTTCTGAAGCCCGCTTGCATACCCATAAGAAGACCAATGATCTTATTTGTTCTGATTCCTGAAACTGGTGATCCTTACATCTTCCTGGACTAGGTTCCACTGTTTAAGCCGAGAAGCCAAGAGCTCTGACTGCTGTTTTGACAGATACAAATGACGAGCAAGATCATTCAAGTCTTCTTGCATGATCCAGTGTGGCTCATTGCCACTTGTTCCTGAATATGTAGACTCAATATCTTCCAAAGATATTGACTCGGCAGAATCCTCCCTTGAAGTCATTTCTTCATCTGATCAGGAAAGAAGATCCTTATTTACTGGATGTTTGGGTACAGGAAGATCATCTGAATGGGGAACGGGTCTCATAGCAGATTGAAGGTTGGGATATTTGATCTTTTTCCTAGAAGATGCATTGAAACCAGTTATATTAGTTAAACAAAAAAAAATTATCTGCATGGTTTCGCGGCTCTCTCCAAACCATCAGGACTGCAAAGTTAAAAGCCACTTTCTTGCCATTAAACTATGCAGTTAGTCCATTGTAGCAGGGTTTACAACAGATGTGTGGAGCCCAAGACTTGTCCTGATCTCCAATTTTACAGTCAAAATAGTGAAAGTAGGCGGTTCTGAGGAGGGAAGTGATGGTTTGACGCTGTGCAACTGTTGTGAAGTCCCCACACACGTAGCAGAAAGAATTGGCCTTGTTGAGGCATCCTCGACATTTTGACGTGCATGAAACCATTGGAGAATCTGAAAATATAACAAAGTAAAACTAAATGTGCATTTGAAAATGTAATACTAATATTTAGTAACCCAAAAGATGTATAACACGATAGTTGAGGGACACCAACTTCCTGTGCTGCCTGCGAGACAACCTCTTCCAATGACTGCCAGAGTGTGGATTGAGACCTGCTGCCTTAACTGTCAAAATCCGTCTTGATATATATATATATCATCATCATCATCATCATGTCGCGCCGCCAGCACGGATATCCCTAACCCTCTCTCGCCACTTCTCCCTATCATTCATCGCCTCCGGCAGGTCTTCAGGGTTACATCCCATAGTTGCTGTATGTAGGTTCGGGCTGGTCGTCCTGCTTTTGCACATCCATATGTGGGGGTCCACAGGAGTACATCGCTTATGAGCTCGTCCTTGCTTCAGACACGCGGGACACTGCTGATATATATATATATATATATATAATGTAATGCTATCACTTATATTTAGTGCATAATAACTAAAAAATAAGCCATAAGTCTCACAATATTAGAATTAACCCTGAATTCATATATGCCTTTACGTACCGTATATGCACACTATGCATATCTAAAAAACTAGAGGTGATGAGTAAAAAAGGATTTCAAATTTGAATTCAGCACCCTCAAATTAGGTCAAAACAGGTATTTTTGTGCTTGCCTCAATTTCTTTGTAAACCAGTGTAATTATTTCATTGCGTTTTCTTAATTATATATTCAAAAAACTATGTTTACATACCTATTTTCTCATTTCAAGATGAAATACAAAAATAAACCATTGCTGATCGGATTTTGTATGATTTGTAGATACCAGATGACTAATTTTTTCTGGAAATTAAATAAGTTTATATGCAAAGTGACAAAGAAAATGTCTTGCCATTAATTTTGACCTACAACTTGCATTTGTCGAGTTGTACCAAAGACTCAAAAAAGTACTTGGTGCTGCCTTGCTTAGTACTCAGTATTATGATGTAAGAATCAAGGGTAAAGCTGGTAAATTCTTGCTGCAGACAGAAGTGGACATTTTTATTTATTAAGGGAAATCCAAAGAGAAGGATGTTGCTGATTTTAAAGGATAGGCTTTCAAAATAGTTTCAGTCCAAATTTTTGTCTGCTTGGCACAAAGAATTGAATATATGGCATCTAATATCTGACAAGTTAATCCAACTAATATCCTAATTCAATGCTATCTTAGCTGATGTATTCTACGGCATTTCCCAGTTCCTGACCTAATGAGACATCATGAAATGAAGAGAAACTGTTTCAATTATTTAAACTGTTACAGAAGAACATAAAGATATTTCAATGATTTTTATTCCAGTTTATCTTTTGTTTCCAATTTGGCGTAGGGTTTGTAGAGTTACAAGCAGCATTTTCAGAAAGAGGAACATTTTTACTGATCACAAATTCTAAATGACTAGAATCCATATTTTACTCTTTGAATTGGGCCAGAACAAACAAGGTTCTTGCTTCATTGTCAGCTGAGGTACTTCCTCATTTGTCTTCTACTGAGCTCCTATGACATGTGTATTCATGATGTTCAGGTTGCTAATATGACAGCATCCTGTGTATACTTTACAACCCTGTATGTGTGTCTCTCACTCTGCATCCTGTGACATAAGGGTCATTTCCAGGTCATCACATCATATTGCTATCTGCCTATGATGGCTCAAACATAGCTGTCATCCTGATACATAACACTTTTGGAAAGACTTCAAACTAATTGGCAGAAATTATCTACTTGGCTCTTTTGGAATCATTTCTAGGTATAAAAACCTAAAGCAAAATAAGTTAAAAATATTTCTTTGAGCAATTGCTAACTATGAAGTAGTTAATCTATCATATTCAAGGTATGAAAATTTAAAGAAATAATCTAGAGCTTTTTTTTCAAGCGAAGCTCTAAACATTTTCAAACAAAGAACTAGGTAACAAGATAACAAAGCCAATCAGGTTGATAAATATAATAGAATTGATTTTCTGCAGGAGCCAGATAGGTCATAATCACTAGAATTATCTAAAAATTAGCACAGTTCCTATCATAAATGATGGGATTACTTACATATGGTTTGGCAATCCCATTCACTCCAGTGAAGAGAAAAAGTGTTGAAAGAAAAAAAATTAAGAGAAAATAATCTTCACTCACCTTTTTTATCCCTCCAAAATGTCCAAAAAATATCTCAAGTTGTATATACAAAACTGACGTTTCTGGTGGGTCAATGTTTACCTAAATGTCATTGGTTATCAGTTCTTGTTCTAAGTCTAATTCTATAATACTGTAATATTAAATATATATTGAAGTGGGATTTTACAAACCAAATTTGGCACACAGAAGTTTGTTGACCAAACTTAATTGAAAACAATGATAAACATGTCAATCTATCTAAAAAGATATTATACTAAGAGGTTAAGGAATTGCATTCATTCTACGTTCATATTTACATTTTTTGTATTGTTTCTTTAAAATTTACTTTTTTTGCATAAGATCTTGTGAAATATAAATATTATTTTGGAATCTATTTGATCTACAGGTGAGACTGGGAATGGAGTAGCGCCCTCCCCTACACCTCAGTGTAGTAGCTATTGAAAAGAGAGCCCTTGGGTCACCCTCGACTAAGTTCGCCAACTTTACTTACTTAAATACAGTTGTAAGTAATATATTTTACATAACTTAATTAATAATTCTATTCAATAATTTGATTCAAAAACCATTTTAAAAGTATCTGCAATTTTTAATCATACTCTTCTATTTACATAACCCAAAGTTCATTCGGTCATCAACTTTTGGTGAATTTAATTCTTTAAAATGTATTAAAAATTCATAATTATTGTTATTTTGCTTTGAATGTTGTTAATTATGATGTTACTATCTTTCAAAAAGAAATAAATTTAACCTTAAATAATAGCTTTAATTATTTTCAAATTCGTTTTAACAGAAAAAAGAGTGAAATATGGTTAGTTTTCTTTCATGATGTATAAAATGAACTTCCATTATTTTTTAAGAATATGTTTTTTATGTAATTTGTGAATTAAAGGTCGGGCACTGACTTTATTTTTCAGACCATAATTAAATGATTCCTTTGTACTTCTTAATGCCGTTAACATTGCTTGTCTTTTTATAATATAGTCTGCTTCACTTTCATTTTGTTCATTTTTCAGTGATGTTAATTCAGTATAAAGAGAAATACTTCTGGGTTTTCCCTTATCTGCATAATGTTCATGTAATATATCCTCAGAACTTCTCTTCCATTATCCTAAGATTCTCACATGATAATGAACAAGATTGTGTCATCCAGAAATTGTCTTAATTTGGTCTTAACCTCATTATTCCTCTCTGAATTTGTTTTGTTGCCATTCAGATTTTTTACTAAAATGGCACCTTTCAAACCTAAAATGTTTAAATGGCTGAGAAATTTTGTTTCTCAAATTTCATAATTAGACTCTCTCTGCCTAATTACAACCTGTCCACTGAAGTACATTATCCTTTCTACTGGACCCATAACCTGTTGAGTGTGATATGCCATGAAATAAGGATATTTCCAATTAATGTATGAGTCTCCTGTTTTTGCTTTCCTAATACTTTAATTTTTATTCATTCACAGACATCAGCCATATTGGAAAAGAACAAATTATTTTTTTTGCAAGTTTGAATACATAAAGGTTTTTTTAATGAAAGAACAACAGTGAAAAGCCACTCCAGTGAAACCCACATTTTCTCCATTGTGCAAATCAGCATTCATACATTGTTCAGAATTGAAAACAGACATGGATACACCGACTAAAGAGAAATCCCACTCTTGCAAAGTTTATGGCTCAGCATTTTCTGAGAGGTCCATTTTGAAAAGAACAATGCAAACACACACTGGAAACAAAATATTCTCTTGTGAAGTCTGTGGATCAACATTTTCTAGGAGTTCTCATTTAAAAATTCACATGCGAACACACACTGGAGAGAAGCCATTCTCTTGTGAAGTGTGTGGATCAGCCTTTTCAGATAATTCACATTTAAAAATTCACATACGAACACATACTGGAGAAAAACCATTTTCTTGTGAAGTATGTGGATCTTCATTTTCAAACTGCTCCAATTTGAAAAGCCACATTCGAACACATACTGGAGAGAAATCATTATCTTGTGAAGTTTGTGGATCAAAATTTTCTAGGAGTACCTATTTGAAAATCCACTTGCGAACACACACTGGAGAGAAACCATTTTCTTGTGAAGTGTGTGGATATGCATTTTCTAGGAGTTCCAGTTTAAAAAGTCACATGCGAACACACACTGGAGAGAAACCATTCTCTTGTGAAGTCTGTGGATATGCATTTTCTAGGAATGCTTATCTGAAAATTCACATGCGAACACATACTGGAGAGAAACCATTCTCTTGTGAAGTGTGTGGATCTGCATTTTCAGAGAGTTGTAGTTTGAGAAGACACATGCGAACACACACTGGAGAAAAACCATTTTCTTGTAAAATCTGTGAATCAGCATTTTCAGACAATTCATATTTGAAAGTACACATGCGAATCCACTCAGGAGAGAAGCCATTTTCTTGTGAAACATGTGGATCCTTATTTTCAACTCATTCTACTTTGAGAAGCCACATGCAAACACATACTGGAGAAAAACCATTTCCTTGTAAAGTGTGTGGATCAGCATTTTTTGCAAATTCCTATTTAAAAACACACATGCGAATACACACTGGAGAGAAACCATTCTCTTGTGAAGTTTGTGGATCAGCATTTTCTAGAAGGTCTAATTTAAAAAGACACATGCGTACACATACTGGATAGAGACCATCTTTTTGTGAAGTATGTCAAGACTACATTGTGAGAAGCCATTTATGAACAAACCTCAATAAATCTGTTTTTACATTATCAAAATTTATGACATTTTATCATTCTAATCCTCCAGTTATTAAGTCTTCTGTTTTGTATTTGGTTAGTCACTTTGCATCAATATAAAAAGATTATATTTCTTTCAGTAGGTTATAAAGTTTAATATTTGATGTATTCTTAATTTATTTTAAGGGAAGGACTTTGATGTATTATTTTTCAATTGCATTTTCTCAATATGTTGAATATAGAACTGTTGCAAACGGAAAAGTTAAAGATATGTGCTTTACTATAAAAAGATTATATTTCCTTCAATGCCTGCTTACAAAGAGTTTTTGATTATTTCATTTCCACAGGAAATCTGTGTATTTCTCAGTGACTTCAATATAGAAATATTCTATCAGCAACTATTCTGAAAGATTATTTTGCAGAATTGTACTTTTCTAAATCTCATTTTGAAAATTTCATACATTAATTCCTAAAACTAATCACTGAGTCAGATTTTTTTGATACATCTAAATAAGAAATTTGATACATCCACTGTCTTGAGAGTTACAAACACTGATGTTAATATCAAGTGAATCCTGAGCTCAGTTCTTAGCCATCAAGTATGGAATGTTAATTTAAAGAGCTTTCTAAAAAGAGATGGGTAAACATTTTCCATTGCCTTATCAACAATTGACACATTTTCTGATGTCCATGTCAAATCATCTTGACGGGCAATCATAAAATATCATTTTCCTTTTCTTATTGTCTTTACGCTTATCAAACATTTAAATGTTGCATTTAAAGATCTTGGTTAAATTTAGTGAACAATTGTCAAGGGTGAAGGGATACCAGTTTTTCTATAGAATTAGGATTAGAAATACAAAATTATATGGATATTGTGCATTATTCTCATTTTCTTTGTTGTAAGACATTCCAAAATAAAACGTTTTTTAAAAATCCTACCTAAATTTTCAGGACTGATTGTTTTGTGTTTCTTCAATTGATTTGTGTCCTAATTTTCCTTTTTCTTCTTTGTCCAATATTTGATGCTCACTGATTTGATTTCAAGTTTTCTGGAAACTTTTTAAATCTCTTATTTTATGTATTCATTAATTTATGAATGAAAAGAAATAAAATTTGTTCTGATTGAAATTACAAAAACTAAACTGCAATATAAAATATCACATTTTTTATTTGCTGAAGTTTGTAGTAGTTTATTTAAGTAGTGAAAAAATCGACTGGAAAAAGATTTTATAAAAGTTTCTATTTATTTTTCATTGAAATTGATTAATAGTTTTTAATGTGTTTAAATTCTTTATTTATTAGATAAAATTTTGAAAATTCAAAAGCTTTCTTGTTATTAAATAAAACTTTGACTTAATTTAAAATTGAACTGGTTCTTTTTTAGATTAACTGAATTGATTGCCTTTACGAGAGAAAAACTACTTGGCTCTTTCGATGTGACTTGATTGTGCAGATGATGGCATAATTTTAGTTGAAGTTATTTTTATTGTGTCTATTTTAGAGATTGATTTCTTTTCAATACAAATTCAATGGCTCCAAGTGACTTGATCTTTGACTTGTGTATCTTTTTCAAACAAATATTTCTTTTCACAGTTAATTAATCAAGCAGTGAAATAGCTTGTAGTTTAAATTGAGGGGAAAATGAGGCTGGTCATTTTTACTCATCGGCAGAAGTCCAATTTCTATCATTTTATCGAGATAAGCCAGGGTAAAAAAAAAAATGGGTACAAAAAATACATCTATAGTTGTTTAGCTAACATACTTAAGCTAAGTGAAATCACTTTTTCAAGACAAATACAAAAGTCTAGTCTAACTTACATGAGTCGGGGGGGGGGGATTTTCCTGGGACCCAAAATCTTTAATGAACCAATGATATCTAATAAAATTTCAACACTAGTACTTTTCAGGCGACATGAGTGCACTGCTTTTACCCACCTTTGGCTGAACACCTGAAAAAGAGTCTTCATCTCCCAAATGGAATTTTAATTTCAACCTGGTACTTAAAAAACATGTTCAGGCACTTTTTCAGGGACTTTATTACTTGCACAAGTTACCAAGTGGTGGCCAGTCTCTCCACAAAATAACAAGCTGTTTTCTTTCCTGTCACTATGACTGGTAGCCTACATCCTTCTAAATCCATCCAATTAGAAATGGAATAGACAGTCAGTCAGATTTGATCCAAGAAGCCACAGAGTTGTAATCTCCATTTCAAGCCCAAATTGATGCCTCTGATATTTGCTTCTAGTTCAGTCACATCGATATGGGTAGAATTGTCTTTCTTTTGTAGCCAGGCAGCATCTTCTACAGTGACTCCGCCAACTTCCAAGACAACTGCCAATGTTATATGGTTGACATTGTACCATACAATTCCTTCTTCACATTTGGGCATACGTCGACTACCTCTCACTGGGCCCTGTCTCTTTATTCAGCAATGAACTCTGTTACACCACCATGTGCCCAGCAGGCTTGCAGGGTGCCGTTCATTCCCACCTAGTTCATCCATTAAAGCAGGGCACACAGGTTGGCTGTGGTTTGCCGAAGCTATTTAATATTACAGATATCACCAACTCCCTAGCTGAACCACATTTTAAAGCCACTAGGTGGGTTTTAGGTGAATTATTAAAATTCAACACATCTAACTAGCCAGCTTTCCCCCTCAGATACAAGGTCTTTGACAAATACAATACTTCCACAACAAAAAGAGAACTGAACTGCCATGTTTGGGTTAACAAGATTAATAACAATATTCTTTTATTGAATAAAAGAAAGAAACAAAGAAAAACAATTCAGGTAAAAGTCAGGAGCGAGAAAGTCTTTCTTCTAAATGGCCGAAGGAGAGAATACAGTTCCTCAGCAGTAGATGCGGTTCACTTTCCTTCAGATTTTGGGATTTAATGGTAGAGCTCTTGCTCCAAATATCATGTTTATCATTTGGGGAATATTCCCTCTTCCTTTCTCCTCTATCTTATCAGAGTTATTTTTTCCTCCCATAATTTGTCTTTTATTCATGTCAACATGAATACAGCAAGATAAATTTGAATATACTTTAATTGTATGTTCACTTACTTGGGATTTTGTATAATCTTTTCTTTCCTCTTTTTTATACTTTCATTACTGGGCTGCGCGTTGATAGAGAGATGTACATCTTATTTCAGATAAGACCAAGATTAATTATTGTCTCTTTCCTCGTGGACAAGTCTTTTCTTTGGGTATTCATTTAACGAGGCTCACCGTACCTCAGAGAGTGAAATCATTCAAAGGAGAAGCTTTTTCTTTTCTCTCAGTGTTCCCTGCATGGCATTATTTTGGAATTTGGTTTTCTTCCGTATCCCATATTAGGTGTCTTCATTCTCCGACGAAAAAACGGCAACTAGTTAGTTTCTGTAGTTTGAAAAATGACCACATGTTGGCTTTTTGGCAGTTTATTCCTCCGTACCAATCATGGTCACTGTTCGTCCCTTTCCGCTGACGCATACATGGCTAATCGAGAGTGGTGTTTTCTCATACCCATGTTACCTTGTGCTAATGCGGGTGGTTGAAGAGAAACGGCCTTTCCACTGATACTATTCTTAGTTACTACTATAATCAGCTAATGGCCAGCGAGTCGCACCTCCTTTCCCGGCGAATGTATGAGGGTGTCGTATTTCCTTGTCTCAACTCCTATCTACTGGGGAGGATGCTAACATTCGGAAAGGGTATTTAAATAGCAGTGTCAATGAAATCTGCCGGGAAGTATTCAAAAGAAGCACCACCCACCTAGCAAAGAATGTTTTAAATGCAGGCGGATAGGACATACCCGTTGGATACGCAAACAAGAAGAAGACTGGCCTGCCAGTCCAACAGCACATAGATGGACGAGAAGGACAGTGAACAAAATTGATGAAAATAATATAGAAGAAAGGGAGGTAAATATGAAAAAACTGGATTTAAATACCGTTGTTGTTCTCCAGAAACAACCTGTACTTGTGGAAATATTGATAAATAAAAAAAGGTACTCATGGAGGTAGACACAGGTGCCTGATGTTCTGTAATAAGTTTGGGTAAAATTCAAAAACGTAGGCCAACTTTGAGATTTAAAAGACAGCTCAATGAAACTGAGAATATACAACGTCGAGTTGGTGAAGCCAAACTGGATGACAGAATTTAAAAAATCACATGAAGGGAAGAGGAATCGTTTATCATTGCTGGTGGTGAAGGGAAATATTCCAAAACTACTCGGTCGGAACAGGTTAAAGAAACTCAGGATATATTTGGGAACAATATTTCCTTTATATGGGAAGGAGGCCCCTTTAAAACTGAAAGAGCTCGCAGAATTTGATTCAGTATTCCGTTTTTAAATAGATTGCCTGAAAGACTTCAAGGTAAAAATACCCACTGAGAAAACAGCGAGTCCTAGGTTTTACCTGGCATGGCCAACACCCTATGCCATAAAGGTATACGTGGAAAAAGAACTGAACCGACTGGAAAGCCAGGGAATTTTTAAGAGAGTGGAGTATTCTTGGTTGGTTGTCCCTGTTGTGCTGGTGGTCAGGAATGACAGTAGAGGCACCCGGATATGTGGTGATTGCAAATGCCATGGCACCTTGTGATAGTTACCTTATACCACGAACGGAGGATCTATTCGCTACACTAAGGGGTGGTTAGAATTTGAGCAGGCTAGACTTAAGCTATGCCTATCAGCAATTAGGGTTGGATGAGGAAATACAGGAGTTGTCTCGAGCCTTTGATGATTTTCTTATTAGCTATTCTTTTAGACAATAAGTGACAATGGTTTCTTTTTTCTGAACGGTAAATTAGTAGTGTTCTTTTGAAAATCCATGGAGATTGGTGGCAAGATGTTGGAGATGGGCGAAAAGTGTTCGTGGGATTAACTGTTATCTGGTTGGGATGAGGAACCAGGGGCCACATGCTGAGACCCTCCTAAGATGGTATCTCCTGATGCAAACATAAACTGCTCAGATTTCTAATGCAACACAATTGCAGGGAGTTGGTAGAGGAAACCATTAAGTCCTCGTGGATTGGTTGTTATACAAAATATGGAAGGTGGTTTAATTGATTGTTGGAAAAGGAGGCAAAATAAAAGAAGGTGGTTCAAATTCCATTCCAGTTGAAATGGGGATAAATAACAAGAGGTGTTTAAAAGTCCTCTGGGATGAAATGTGGAGACATGATGATGAGGGTCAGATATGTTGAGGCCTCTGAGGGTGCTAAGTCCTGATGTAGCATTTGGCTAATTGCAGAGACCATGATGCTCCTGACCCACAAAGAGAGATTTTGAAGGCAAGTTGAGAGACGGTAGGGAGTTGTCAAAAGCCCTCCATATGAGTGATTTCAAGGAGTGATGGAACACGCCATCCCACCACATTGCTTTTTGTCTTGTTGTAACTTTATGGAGCAACCTCCCTTGCATGTGCTTTTGTTGAAGGAGCGACGAGGGCTCCTCTTGGTTAGTGTAACACATTACATGATAACAGTTATGTCTGTGTTTTATATTTTCTTTGTGATGTAATTTGTTGTGAATAAATGACAAGGGTAAAAAAGGGCGCGTTACTGAGCATTAATGTGTGTGTGTGTGTGTGTATATATATATATATATAGGAGGGGGTCTGTGTGTGTCTTTGGTGGCCGGCGGAATCTTCCACAACATCTTTGAAGCGGCGCCTGAACGTCTAGATATTCCTTTGTCTATTTTGGTGCGAAGACCACACAAAGATTTGTGCCCGCAAAAACCTGTGAGACCGGCAGAAAAGGACGAAGGATGTTGGTCAATTAGGAGTGAGACTCCAAAGCAGAGATTCAAGCCAGAGACGGGGGGCTAGCCAGTCGGCTCTAAGACGTTGGTCCAGAGTTGTCGGAGAGCGGTACGGAGACAAGAATGAAGACACAGGGCAGTAAAGACGATGTCCAGATGAGTCAGCATTTTTGGTAGCTGTGTAAGATTTTTTGCTGAGTTCTCACGGGAGCCACACATAACAAATACACACGAAATGCGAAAAAGTGTGTGGTTCTGAAAGGTTTTTCGCGTCGAGGTTACCAATGTGGGGTTTGAAGGGGTTTTATGGTGGTCAGTGGCTAAGGGCAAGGCTGTGTTGCCGTAAGATATCTGACTCCATATTTTGGTTATTTAGTTTTACCCCACGTTGACTTGGCCGGTGCAATGCCTTGCCCAAAGAAGGTCCACAAGAAATATACAAAGGGAAAGATAGAAACAGACAAGGGACGAAAACATTTCTTTCATACTTTCCTTTATTTACCTGGTGAATGGACTAACCAACGCTACGTCTAAAGACATAGCGTGGTGCCCAAAACACCAGACAGTAAAATCGGTGTTGTCGGTTCGACGTCACTACCCGAAAAGAGGTCGGTTCACAGAAAACCTGAGTATTTATCTCTCTTCACCGGCTCCAAATTCGCTACGCCAAAATCCTTCTAATTTTGGCGCGACCACTTCTCATTGGCTACTTTACATTTTATTATTTTTCTTTTTTCTGATTTTAACCGGATGGATGCGTGGAGCCTTATGCGTGGCGACGCATTTATACATTTCGTATCAGGCAGCCGACGAGTCAACATCCGGTTGGGAGTTCTTTGGTAATTCTTAAATCGCCACGAGTGCCAACCTTCCTGCGTTTTGCAGTTCTGAATCCATGTTTATCTGTTTCTGTCTTCCACCCTCTGTTTGGTTTTTATTTTTGTACAACCAGTGAAATGTTCACTTTGCCGGGTGTGAGAAGAGACAACGGGGTCCACACCACTGGATGAATGGCCAAACCAACAAAACCCGGCGTTTGAGTAAGGTTTTATAATACAAATTGATTGTTTCTGTAACCACTGAGTCTTTGAAATTCTTCTCGTGGCAATCGGGCATTAGCGGAAATTTGAATTTTCAACCATTTTTCGAAAACAAGGATATCTTGTAATTTTTGAAGATTGGGCGGTTTTCCTCCAAAAGAGAAATAGCTTTCGTTCAAAGAAGTTCAGATATTTTTCTCTTTCTGTCGAATGTTAAACGGTGTAAACTTTGTGCAAAAAGGAATTGTTCTTGTTTTGTATTATGGAACTAGAGAAGTTCGCAAGTAAAACCATTCCCTTATTTTTTTCTTTACTTGTGTGAGAGTAATTTTAAAGAGTTCAAAATTCTTGCTTATTTTAGAATCAACTATTTTCACCACGTGAAAGTGGTCACTTTGATATTGGAAAAACGTCTACACTGACATTTGTATCAGCCTATTTGTAGTCTTAGTATATGTTCTGAATAGCATATATCTGTAGAGAAGAGGAAAATCTCGTATTTTGGTTTGGCGCGCAATTTAATTCAACACTGAATTTCACCCAATCAGGATGACTTATCCTATTCTGCCCGGACCTTCATTTCCGGCGAGCAAAACGGGTGAGCGGCCAAATCCACTCTCTCCGGCTTGAGACGGCGACCAGAACAGACGTTCCTCTGATCGTCCCTGCTTAGCGATGCTTTTTAGCTAAACAAGCCACCCAGTGGGGACATCTCACTGTGGCTTTAACACTAGCAGCAGCGATATGGACACTCAACGAGGGAACCATCTAATTTATGGATTCTTTACGAGGAATCCCAATTGAACATAAATTAGAAACATTCAGCATGCCTTCCACAGGTACCACTTCATGTCACCCCAAAAATTGACTATGTCGATCCGAGCGTAACTCCGCTCTCGACACACTAGCTACCATTTCACCTCTGGCCCACATTAATGGAGATACGCATACTCTCCTCCAAATACCAGATACAAAACTACACGGTGACTTTAAACACATCCCTCACAAGTCCAACAACACGCTGCCATCTCAACATCCCGCTAAGCCATTTCGTCTCAAACATCCAACAAGCCTTAAACACGAGTCTTGCAGCACCAAGAACAAACCATATTCAAAGCTGCAAATAAAAACTTTCGTTGTTGTTTTGTTAAAGCAGAGTTTCGTAATTCATTTGTGTGTCTAAAAAATATAGTGTTCGGGAAAATAACAAATTCCCTCGAACAGCTATATATTTATTTCAATTTTGGGCCAACACCAAAACAAGTCACGTGACTTTATTTCCTTAGAAAACCTTGGGAAATATTTAAGCAATTGTTTGAGAAAAAAAAAAGAAAGAAAATTTGTAAGTTGTCGACTTCTTTGTGAAACTATCCAGCGTTGTCCACAAACGGGTGGATTGAGAACGAGCTGCCCTAAGTCTTTGGAAGACGAAATTGTTGATGATAGTAGTCCGAAAGGGGAAAAAGTAGTCCGGGGCCAAGAAGAGACCAAAAAGAAAAAAAGACGAAGTGACCGACCGAGGCACCTCACTGTAGTAACTGTCTATCCATGTAAGGAAATTAAAAGTGAAAGTAATTGAAATTTGTAAGCAATATTTTTCTTTCACCTTTTTGCTCGTTGTTACAATCTTGAGTCATTTCCCTTTTTATTGGCTGTAAATAATTTTTTTTGAAGCTGTATTTTGTCTCTAGCTTTTGTTTGATTTTTTTTTTATTTGCTATTCTTTTAGACAATAAGTGACAATGGTTTCTTTTTTTTTTTTTTTCTGAACGGTAAATTATAGAATGGTGTTTAAGAACTTTTAGAATATTGACGAGGGAAAGAGTCAAATTGAAATAAATAAACCAAAACAAAAAAAAAAAAAAAAGATAAAGAGATAAAGGGTAAATTCTGTATAGAATTTATGATATCCATTTTATTCTTTATATCATTAAAATATCTCAACGATTCATTTACTATAATCTCCCAGCAGAATTTTCTGAAAATTTCTGACTGACACACAAAAAATATTGAAATAAATTCTGAGTGATAGATACAATCCAATTGACTAAAATAACAAATAAAATTCCTTCTGGCTGAAACTCAAATCGTTTTCAACTTCTCAAAGATTTTGAAATGTTTAGTTTTTATGTTTCGAAATTGTGCATTTCTTAAATTTGTTTAACAAAATAAAAATTACAGCTGCAAAGTTTAACATTGTTATGTTCAGTTAGTTAGTTATTGAATAGGGAAGATATGGATTGTCACTTGTAAAACTCAGGGCGAGAGTATAAACCTCAATATGTTTAATGTTGGTTGGGTTTAAGTTGATATTCTCTTTGTAACTCTGTGTGTGTGTGTGTGTGTGTGTGTGTGTGTGTGTGTGTGTGTGTGAATTAGTAATTAAGTATTTCATAGAATGAATCTTAATTTTTGCTGAATGAAAAAAAAAAAAGATTCGAATTATCTCCCTTGTGTTTCGCTTTTTAGAAAAAACTTTCCGTATTTCTTGTAAAAAGACGACACGTTTTAATTGAATTCAACCAGAAAATATTAGTTTTATTTAAAATATTTCATTATTTCCCTCTTTTCTCTAACCTTCTGTTGGCAAAAAGAAAAGAAATCAGACGAAAGAAAAGAAAAAAAAGTAAGTATAATGTTCTTTTATTTTCTTTGTTTACTAATAAAAAATATATAATTTATAGGAAACCTTTTTTTGTTGTTTTTGTCTGTTGAAAAATTGAAATATTTTTCAATTTGTGACAATAATTTATCTTCTATGAATATAAAAATATCTGGAATCTTTTGGAAACTGATTTAAATATTTAAAAAAAAAAATCCAATTCATTTGAACATTTAATTGATATTTAATTTTCCCTTTTGTCTGTGTCAATCGGTTGGGTGACATAAACCAAATCTGACATGAAAATTTTCGGCCAGGATTAACCGATTAAATTTCCATGAAATCTTTTTAAAACTATTTTATTATAACCAAATTAAATCCAAAACAAACGTTAATCCTAATGAGAAAACATTTCTCGATTCATTAAATAGAAAAGTGTTTTTTCTTTCTTTTAGACGATCACTAAATTATTAAAGGACTTTATTTCAGAAGAGACATTCTTCAAGTTTTTTCTTCGAATTAAAGTCATATGAATGTTTACAATAATGTTGAAAGATTTTGATAAATATATAAGGTAATAATTATGATATAATAAATGACATTTGACCTTTAACTGTGCTAATTATTTCTATTAAGATTGGTCACATGAAGTTATAATTATTTCGTTAAGGGTTATTATTATTTGTTTGTTAAAATCATATTTTTAAATGACCCAGAAATGATTTTTATTGTTAAATGTCTTTCATTATTTGTAGATTACTTAAAAAGTATTGAAATTAATATCCCTCAATTGTCTGTCCATTATCTTTCCATCTACCATTCTGAGTATATATATATATATATGCAGAGCATGTGGGAAAACTGCGAGCCTCAAACATATTCTCACTGGATGTGAGTACGCGCTAAGAAGCTATACTTGGAAACATAACGAAGTCCTGGATATTTTTTCTGAGGTTTCAAAAACGTGTTGTGAGGCTGCCAATAAAGCTCAAAATATTATCAACCACAGAGCAATTCAGTTCATTAAAGAAGGAAATAGTTCGAAAACTGCACGTGAAAATATGCATAAACCATCATTGATTGAGAGCTGCACCGACTGGCATGTCGCAACCGATTTAAAACATAACTATATATTTCCAGCTGAAATAACGTTAACAACAAAGCGTCCAGAGATTGTCATTTGGTCCGTTAAAGCAAAAAAAGTTTTCGTTATTGAGTTAACGGTCCCTTATGAAGAAAATTTTGATTGGGCACATCAGCATAAGTTGGAAAAATATGAAGATCTGTGAGAACAATGTGTCAGATAACGAATGTATTTCCTATCGAAGTCGGATGCAGAGGTTTTATTGCCAACTCAACCTCCGTTTTCTTAACTAATCTTGGACTTCCTCCATCGGACAAGAGAAAATACATGGAAAAGATCCAAGATCCAAGATAACACTCTAACTGCATCAGCATGGATCTGGCAATCCCACAAAGCGACAACAATCTGACAAAGTCTGGTGGTGTCATGAGATACTGCTGGGGCACTCTGGGCTAGTGGTAATGATGCTTCGGCCCCGAAACCATGCCTGAACCCAGTGTCATCATCTGATGAAGGCTTTGTTAGAAGCAATGCTGTTGTATAAACATCAGTTATTGTATGTTACCTGCAAATATATATATATATATATATGTGTGTGTGTGTTTGAGTGAAAATGAGTTGTAAGTGAATAATTTATAAGTAATTTTATTTTTAAATGAGCCAGCATTCATTTGTTTTCACACAGTTAAATAGTTTTAAATATTTCTATCAAACACTAATAATTCTACATAATGTTAATTATTTTGCTAACATTTAAATAGTTTCAAGTATTGCTATGTAACATTAATATTTCAATTTGATTTTGATCATTTGTTTGCACACAGTTTAAATGGTTCCAACTGTTGCTATTAATGAATAAATGGCTTTTATAAACCATTAGTTATTTCATCAAAGCATTTTCAGTTTTTTTTCTGGTCATTTACCTTCTCCCCTCCTATTTAATCAGTATATATTTTCACTATATGAGTTATTATATGATTTTCTTCTTGATTATTTGGGAAATAATTTTGTATCAACATTAACTGGAAAGGCTTAACTTTACATTAGATTTTGGCTTTTGAATTTTACTTGATATATTTCAGTTAACTGAAAGGTGAATGAATAGTAATATTATATTTCCAAATAATTTATAAATCTCCTGTTTTTACTTTCTTAATATTTTAATTTGTCTTTATTCACAGACATCAGCTGCATTGGAGAAGAAGAATTTTTTTGCAAAATTCAATACATAACTTTTTTTTAATTCATATTGCAAAGAAAATATGGAAAAAGGATCTTTGGTGAAATCTACGTTTTCATTGTGCAAACCAGCATTTATTCCTTGTTCAGAATTGAAAACAGAAATGGAAACACAAACTAAAGAGAACTCACACTCTTGTAAAGTTTATGGCTCAGTATTTTCAGAAAGTTCCACATTGAAAAATCACATGCAAACACACTCTGGGGAGAAACCCTTTTCTTGTGAAGTATGTGGGTTATCATTTTCCAACGAGTCCAGTTTGAGAAGACACCTTAAAACACATACTGGAGAGAAATCATTTTCTTGTGAAGTGTGTGGTTCAGCCTTTGCAGATAATTCACATTTAAAAATACACATGCAAACACATACAAGAGAGAAACCATTTTCTTGTGAAGTATGCAGATCTGCTTTTTCAAACTATTCTGATTTGAAAAGCCACATGCAAATACACACTAGAGAGAAATCATTAACTTGTGAAATTTGTGGATCAAAATTTTCTAGGAGTTCTTATTTGAAAATTCACATGAGAATCCACACTGGAGAGAGGCCATTTTCTTGTGAAGTGTGTGGATCTTCATTTTCAAACCACTCCAATTTGAAAAGCCACATTCGAACACATACTGGAGAGAGATCATTATCTTGTGAAGTGTGTGGATCAACATTTTTGAGGAGTTCTTATTTGAAAATTCATGTGCGAATACACACTGGAGAAAAACCGTTTTCTTGTGAAGTGTGTGGATCATCATTTTCCAACAATTCCAGTTTGAGAAGACACATGCAGACTCATACTAGAAAGAAACCATTTCCTTGTGAAGTGTGTGGATCGGCCTTTTCTGAAAACTCACATTTAAAAATACACATGCAAACACATACTGGTGAGAAACCATTTTCTTGTGAAGTGTGTGGATCAACATTTTCTAGAAAATTTTATTTGAAAAACCACATGCGAACACACACTGAAGGGAAATCATTATCTTGTAAAGTTTGTGGATCAACATTTTCTAGAAGTTCCTATTTGAAAATTCATATGCGAACACACACTGGAGAGAAACCATTCTCTTGTGAAGTGTGTGGATCTGCGTTTTCGAGGAGTTTTAATTTGAAAAGCCACATGCGAATACACACAGGAGAGAAACCATTCTCTTGTGAAGTCTGTGGATATGCATTTTCTAGCAATGCCTATTTGAAAATTCACATGCGAACACATACTGGAGAGAAACCCTTTTCTTGTGAAGTGTGTGGATCTGCATTTTCCGAGGGTTGTAGTTTGAGAAGACACATGCGAACACATACTGGAGAAAAACCGTTTTCATGTGAAATCTGTGGATCAGCATTTTCAGACAATTCAAATTTGAAAATACATATGCGAATCCACACAGGAGAGAAGCCATTTTCTTGTGAAGTATGTGGATCATCATTTTCAACCCGTTATGCCCTAAAAAGCCACATGCAAACACATACTGGAGAAAAACCATTTTCTTGTGAAGTGTGTGGATCAGCATTTTTAGCAAATTCCTATTTAAAAACACATATGCGAATACACACTGGAGAGAAACCATTCTCTTGTGAAGTCTGTGGATCAGCATTTTCTAGAAGTTCTAATTTAAAAAGACACATGCAAACACATACTGGATAGAGACCATCTTTTTGTAAAGTTTTTCCAAACTGCATTGTCACAATGTTCACTTTCAAAGAGCCATCTATGAACATTCCTCAATAAATCTGCTTTTTCACAACCATAGTTTTGTCATTTTATCCTTGTAATACTCCAGTTATTTAGTCTTTTATTTTGTGTTAGGCTGATCATTTTGCATTTTTATAAAAAGTTTATATTTGTTTCAGTGCCTCTGATTAAAAAGAATTTTGGATTATTTCATTTCCAGGGAAAATCTGTGTATTTCTCTGTTACTTCAGTATTGAAATTTTCTATCCGCAACTGAAAGATTATTTTGCCAAATTGTAGTCACTTTCCTTTGTTATAAAAAGATTTTATTTGTTATTTATTTTATGGGAAGGATTCTCTATTGTTACATAGCCCTATACACGAATATGGCCATGTGCGAAATGGGTGAAATGGACATTGAAAGTTGATTACGATAGAACATATAAAGAACATAGGAATCTCGGAATTCGAAAACAAGTAACGACTTCTTGTTCAGGTACGAAACCTTTTTATTAACTTTGAGTTAAAGGTTTCAACGTAAGGAGGAGAGACACAATCTTCTATGCTGTCTTATTCATTTGGTCCCCATCTCGTGTGGTCCCCATAGGGCGCAAGTTTGCCTCGCGTCTGCGAGCTCCAAAAGTCGATCCTTCTCGTTTGGCGTCTAGTACCCAACTCTTTCTTTCTTCAAATTCTCACACAAACCTCCACGCGCTTCCGGTGCATGACGTCACCCGCACCCTGTCACCCCATTTTGTCTTGGACTATTATGACATCTGAGTGACACCTCCATCCAGCCGCGTTAACACCTGCCTCAATGTTGCACCTAACTAACCCATGTGCTGAGCTGAAAGGTTCTCAGCCTAACTAAACTCAAAGGCATGAACCGAAATCCTTCAGCTATTATATAACACTATGACTCCAATAATTCTCCCTCCAGCTATGGGTAAATAGTAGGACAGACTAGGTTCTTCAGCCTTGGTTAGGCAACTAGTCTAGGAGAAGGTAAACTCTGAATTAAAACCTGTTAAACTCTGCTTAAAAATTGACCTTGTGTCATATCCTGCCTGAGCGGAGGGGTTGGGTAAATAATATAACACTATGACTTCTTAATTGTCAATTGCATTTTTTCAGTAAGTTGAAGATAGAAATATTCTTTTAGATGGAACAAATGTGCCAGGAATTCCTGATTCTCCGCCTTTGTAAGGATGAATTAGAATTTTTCATCAAAGTGCTTCTGATTTACTTGCAAAATCGAAATTACCTGCATTTGTTTTCCTCGCCTTTTCACATGAAATCAAAACTGAAAGAATTTCCTGACACTGATTTTGGGGTCAGATGAATTACAATTACAAATTTCTATCAGTAAAAATGTTATTGTCTCTCAGGCTGTTTTTGACCTGAGAAATTAACTTTGTTCAAGTAGAAGAAGCTGTTACCATAGGATTTTAACTGTTCTACACTCAAGGAAAAGACATCTGCTTTACTATAAAAATATTTCTTTGATTATTTCATTTTCACAGGAAATCTGTGTATTTCTCAGTGACTTCAATATAGAAATTTTCAATCTGCAACAATTCTGAAAGATTATTTTGCCGAATTGTACTTTTCTAAATCTCATCTTGAAAATTTCATACATTAATTCCTAAAACTAATCACTGAGTCAGATTTTTTAGATACGTCTAAATAAGTAATTTGATACCTTCACTGTCTTGAGAGTTACAAACACTGATGTTAATATCAAGTAAATCCTGAGCTCAGTTCTTAGCCATCAAGTATGGAATGTTATGTAAAAGGCTTTCTGAAAAAAGATGGGTAAACAATTTCCATTGTCTTATCTACAAATGACTTATTTTCTGATGTCCATGTCAAATCATCTTGATGGGAAATCATGAAATATCATTGTACTTTTCTAAATCTCCTCTTGAAAAATTGATACACTAGTTCCTAAACCTAATCACCGTGTAGGATGTTTTTGATACCTCTAGTTAAGAAATTTGATACTTCGACTGTCTTCAGAGTTACAAACACTGACGTTCAGCTCCATTTTCTGCTATCAAGAAACTATGGTCAACCTTGTCAAAGGCCTTGGATTGATCTAAATTATTCAATGTCTTTTGACTTTTTCAATGATCGTCTTAACAAAATGACTGTCCTTAACAGTACAATACTGCTCAGGAACAATTACTATACTCTTGTTGAAGCGGAAATGTTCTCTGCTTCATCTATTTGTTATAGACAGTCACCAGAAAGGGGACAAATATTTGTGACAGCCATAAGCCCATGGGTTCTGGTAGTCTTGCCTGTTCCGACTGTTTCTAGCGCTTGATGAACTTCTTTCATAATGCACCCTTCACACCCAGCTGCCTACGTCGCTTCAATGTGAGAGAGGTCAGCAAGAAAGGCATCAAACTGAGCAGCACTCAGTATTGGTTCCTTGGTCGAGAGTTTCAGAAAGTAATCAAAAAACTTCTTGCAAATGCCAATATTTTTAGTCTGACATTGTCTGTTCAGTAATATAATGCTCGCGATATGTCGCTGGAAGCATCTATAAGTTTCTCGGCTTGCAGTTCGTG
The DNA here is from genome assembly GCA_963585895.1 of Sepioteuthis lessoniana. Taxonomy (NCBI): domain Eukaryota; kingdom Metazoa; phylum Mollusca; class Cephalopoda; order Myopsida; family Loliginidae; genus Sepioteuthis; species Sepioteuthis lessoniana. Next base: position 5,600,272 of record OY757908.1, read on the forward strand.
AGCTATATTCGTTGCCTTGGAATACATAATTTTAACTTAGCCTTAACTATTAGAGTATAGTAAAAAAAATCAACCTCCACCTTTGCTATGTTCATTACCCCTTTTCTCAAAAAGCTACCTCTATTTATTTAGAAAATCCGGGACGAAATTTTTTATCAGGCCGGGAATCTAAAATTTGTTGGTACTAAAAAATCTACCTGTTTGATCTCTCTGGGGCATGACATCAAAACAAGACTTAATTGTAGCCAGGGCCTTTCATCCAGTGATCTGACATCTTAAAAGAAAGAAAAACTTTTATTCCCCCCCTTTTTTACTTCACTCGGGCAGGCCCACCCACGTTCAAATCCAGACACACACACACACACACACACTCCTAGTTCAACTACATATTCAACATGATGCAAAAAATATCCACTTCTGCATCGTGTCACATCTTGTTGGTCCTAAAAAATTTTCACATCCAAAATGGATGCATCGAATTTCTGGTAATTAGAAATCCTAACCTTGGCCTTATCTCACTTAACTGACTCAGACAAATTTGTGTTCATAATTTTCATCTGACTCAGGGTATTTCTAATGGCCTAAACCACAAGATGCACACATAAGCTCATGCAACTTCCAACAGGGAAGATAACCTTTTGCCCAAACAAACCTCATGTTGTACCATGAACAGTACTATTCTTTAACATAAGTCTTTATGGTAAAACTTCCTTTACAATGCACTTTTATTATTTTCTCTAATTCCTGTATCTATTCTATTAACTTTTCGTAGGCAAAAAATGTTTTATTAATTCATCATGCATTGTTTTATGTTGTTTGACATGAAGAAATGTTAAACCCTAATACATTTCCTCTGTTACAAGTGACTGATTTGTGTTCTTCATTCTCTAATAAGTGTGGCAGAGAGTTTTGGTTCTCTGGTATGACAAACATGTCAAGACAAACTTTCAAGTTATTAATACTAAAGCTCCTTTGATCTAATCTCGTGAAGTCAATTGCTCAAACTTTTATTGATGGGACAGCTTAACAGCAAAGAGGATACTAAACAGATGTGTGTGAAGATATGTATGTAAGGAATAAAAAGTAGTTCTCTATTCATAAAAGTATGTCTTTGTTATTCCAATTCTGTTAGGAAATGTTTAATTATCTTAGCAATGAGGTCAATTGTAAAGACTAAACACTTTTTTCATGACTGCAAAGAAAAAAAAACGATATAATTTTAACTATTTGCCAGTTGTAAATTTATTCTCATGAAAAGGGCTACGTTTTGTATTCATTGATTTATGGAACAAATAAACTAAAATAGGAAAAATACTATTATAAATTTTAAGGACTAAGGTATAAATAAAACATGAGAGAAATTATTGTGGTGTCTTTGGAGGATTGCTTTGAATAAATCTTAATTTTTGAGCAACAAAAAATGATCAGAATTATCTCCCTTGTTTAACTCTCTTTTGAAAGCTGTTCTTTTATCATTGCAAATGAACAACGATTTCATTCAACCAGAAAATAATAGTTTCATTGAAATATTTCTATATTTTCTCTTTTTTTTCTCTGACACTGTATAACCAGAAAGAATTAAAATCAGATGAAAGAAAAAGAAAAGAAAAAAGTTTTATGTTTATTTATTATCTTCCTTTACAAATAATATGGAATTTGCAGGAACCCTTTTTTTTTTTTTTTTTTTGATTTACTGACAAAGGAGACATTTCTTAATTTGTTACAATGTTTTATCATCTATAACATGAGGGCAGATAATATTACCATTTATACAAAAATGGCAGTTGAGGTTGTAGAGTTCTGTTGCCTCTTGTTATATTAAAAGGAAGAACAAATGAGTTGACGAAAATATTGATAATTTTCAATTTGGAAGTTTAATGACAGCCAGAAAGATAAACCTTGTGCTGTAAGTCGCAGGAAGAAGAAAACAGTTGAAAAGGAATAAAGTAGCTGAATGTCATAGCATGAATTGAGATGCTGTTGTAAGGACAGGAATTAATATGCTGAAGTCAAACTAGGAGTTGAGATGCCGTTGTCAGGACAGGAATTGAAATGCTGAAGTCAAAGCAGGAGTTGAGATGCTGTCGTCAGGACAGGAATTGAAATGCTGAAGTCAAATCAGGAGTTGAGATGCTGTCGTCAGGACAGGGATTAAAATGCTGAAGTTAAAGCAGGAGTTGAAAATATCCAATTCGTTTCTCCGAGGATCCGTTGGTTTAGAAGGAAAGACGAATGATGAAAGAATGATTTCCCAGACACTAATGGTCCATAAATTGGATGTGCTCTACTCATAATGCTTAGTGGAATGCTCTGTGGTGAGAGAGGAAAAAGATGGTCTGTCCTGCTGCTAGCAAGTTAGGAAGCGAAGAGAGGGCGAGAATGGTTAGCGCGGCATTTTATGTTGCCCAGGGAGGTGACCCGGGCAGAATGGCATCAGTCATTGGACCAAATATATAAATTCAAAACTCCAACGGCCAAAACAATCCCGCACTAAATAATGATTTGAAATTCTTTCTGCTACACATCTATGAATATAAAAGTATCTGCAATCTTTCAAATTGATTTATATATTTTAAAAAAATCTTATTCATTTCAACATTTAATTGTCACTACGATTCATGTTAATCAGTGAAGTTTTATAATTGATTAAGTTTCTGGAAAATCTTTTTAAAACAATTTTATTATAAACAATGATTTTATTTCGTCAATAAAACTCTTTAATGATTTTATTAAGTAAATACAAAACAAATGTAAGCCTTATGAGAAAATACTTTTACATTCATAAAATTTTTTTAAAAAAGCTTTTAATTAAAGAAAAAAGGATTTAAGGTTTAGTGTGAATTATACATGATATGTTGCAGTTGATTGAAAAATGAATTGATTGTAATATTATATTTCCAAATAATATATAAGTCCTGTTTTTATTTTCTTAATACTTTAAAATTATATTTAGTCACAGACATCAACTTTATTGGAGAAGTTTTGTTTTTTTTACAAAATTCAATACATAAATGTTTTTCCTAAATTTCAGACCATGATAATTTGGCTGCTTCTAGTTAAGAAGTTGGCGGTATCACTGTCGAAGATGCTGCCTGGCTACAAAAGAAAGACAATTCTACCCACATCAAAGTGACTGAACTAGAAGCAAATATCTGAGGCATCAATTCGGGCTTGAAATGGAGATTTTTAGCGATGGAGATATTATTATTAGGTTTTTGTTGGTGTTACGTTGGTATTACGTTGGTTGTTATCCCCTCGCTAAATGTTGATGGAAAAAAATAGATAGTGGAGAAGAACGAAGATGCCGTTAGGTTTTATATGAAGGTTTTAATGGCAGCATGAAATAAAGGGTTTACGCTGGTATGCTGCAAGTCTCGTAGGAAGGAAAGAAGGAAGGAAGTTGTTATAGAGTATCATCTAATTCATATTCAACTAGGAACCCATGGTCTAGAAGAATAGACGCAAGGGGTCCATAAATTAGATGGCTCTTCTCATGGTGGTGTGATGCTGCTGCCGCTATTGAAGACCAGACAGTAAGACGTCTGTTCTTATTGAAGGGTTCTGAGGGAGAGAAAGGGTTTTGGCGGCTTTTCCCAATTTTTGGTGCTGCTCGGAAAGATGGTCCAGGATGAATAGGATAAGTCATCCTGATTGGGGGAAAATATTCGGCGACCCTAACGGTCAAATTAAATTACGCGCCAAACAAAAATACGAAGTTCTTTCTGCTACAGATTACAACTCTGTGGCTTCTTGGATCAAATCTGACTGTCTATTCCATTTCTAATTGGTTGCATTTAGAAGGATGTAGGCTACCAGTCATAGCGACAGGAAAGAAAACAGCTTGTTATTTTGCGGAGAGATATATAAAAAAAGGTTTATTTTTCAACCAATCATTTTTTTCCACAAGTAGTATCTTCTGTTTGAAGTTGGAAAGATATAAATAGGCCAAGCAGAGGTCACACAGGCAGTTGAATCGTCGGGCGTCCTAAGAGCGTCACCCGACAACACCGTCCAACCAGATCAAAGTAACCGTCAGCCTGCCAGATATTTCATCCGCTTGTTTATTTTATTTATTCAATAAACAAAATAAACTAAATCTTCTCGTCAGTCTTATTTTTCTTGCAACCACACGCTTGTATGTAACAATTGTGATTAGTATACTTACGTCCGCCATCTTTGTTTCGGGAACAAGTGGCATAACGTCCATTTTAAAATATATGAGTGTAAATCCTATAGTCTCAATACTTTTTTTTTTTTATATATATATACTTTTTTCATATATAAAAAAAGAAAAGATAAATAATGATATTGAATTTATTTAATCAAAGATTCTATAATGAAAAACTTAATGAAATTTGTAAATTTGTAGGTAAAAAAATGAAATAAACCAAGATAAAAATGAGCTTGTAATCATTCTTTTCCAAAGCAACAATTAATATTGTTATCAAAATACTTTTAAAAATACTGCCGATCAAAATGCTCTTTTGAAAGTTTTTTTAAAATAACAATGATATGTGGAAAATTTTAAAGATATTTTTGTGTTGGTTATAGTTTATATAAACATTTTATTGGATATTTTGAAGATTGTCTTGAATGAATGCATATTTTGCTAAATGATCCAAAAATCTTTCCCCAATTATTTCAAATGAATGATATATTTTTATTTTATTCAACCAGAAACCTTTAGTTTTATTAAAATATTACATTTTTCTCTTTTTTCTAACGTTATTTAGCCATAAAGAAAAGAAATCAGAAGAAAGAAAAGAGAAAGAAGTTATTTTGTTATTATCTTCCATTACAAATTAAAATGTTATTTGCAGAAAACCTTTTTTGTTGACAGAAGAAGAAATGAAATATTTCTTAATTTGTGACAATATTTTATTTTCTATGAATATAAAAATATCTGGAACTTTTTGGAAACTGATTTAAATATTTTTTAAAAATTGAATTCATTTTAACAGTTAATTTTCCCAGTGTTGATCGGTAGGAATTTGAATTATCTCCCTTGTGTTTCACTCTTTAGAAAACTTTTCCGTATTTCTTATAAAAAGACGACACGTTTTAATTGCATTCAACTAGAAAATATTAGTTTTATTTAAAATATTTCATTATTTCCATCTTTAACTCTGTTGGAAAAAAGGAAAATCAGACGAAAGAAAAAAAAAAGAAGTAAGTATAATGTTCTTTTATCATCTTTGTTTACAAATAGGAAGTAAAGTTGGCGACCGTTGTCGAGGGCGATCAGAAGGCTCCCTTTTCAATAGCTACTACAGTGAGGTGTAGGGGAGGGGTTCAATCCCAGGTCACGTCATACCAAAGACTTTAAAAATGGTACTTGATGTCTCCTTACTTAACACTCAGCAATATCAGGTACGTATCAAGGGTAAAGTGGAGCAATCTAGGGAAAGGAGTAGCGCCCTCCACTACATCCCGGTGTAGTAGCTATTTAAAAGAGAGCCTTCTGGTCGCCCTCAACTACAAATAGGAAACCTTTTTTTTGTTGTTTTTGTCTATTGACGAAGAAATTAAATATTTCTTAAATTGTGACTATAATGATAATTTATCCTCTTTGTTGAGGGTGGGGGTCAAAAATCAAGCCCACACTTACTGGCCAAGTCATCTTCTTCTTTTCTCTTCGTCTGTCTGTCTACTTGGACAAACCCTGATCTGCCGAAATTTTTTGGTCCATTTATTGAGGCCAAAGGCGACCCATTCGGACACTTAGCAACATAATGCCATAAAGCTCTTCCTTTCTTGTAAGTCATCTGTTTCTGGTTCAATTCTAAGTCTCTGACAGACGACGCACGGTGCGAATCTTATCCTTTTCGTCGCCAGTTAGCAAGATGGCCGCTACCTATAAAAAGATAAAAAAATATCTGGAATCGGTTGAAAAATTCATTTCAACATTTAATTGATATTTCATTTTCCCTATTGTCTATGTTAAGCTGTATAGCGACTTAAAGTTTCCCATTGAAATCTGAGACCAGTGTTAGCTGATTGAATTTCCACCAAATCTTTTTCAAACTATTAATAATGATTTTCTTAATTGAATACAAAACGAACCTTAAAAAGAAAATATTTCAGCATTCATTAAACAGAAAAGGCTTTTTTCTTTCTTTTAGACTATCTCTAAGTTATTATAGGACTTTATTTCAAAAGGGACATTCTTTGAGTTTTTTCTTTGAATTAAACTTATAAGTTTAGTATAATTTTGAAAGATTTTTAAAAACGGAGATTAATTTTCTGTATTGACACATATCCATCAGATTGGAATTTAAATAACCGATTGACAGAAATGTTAACAATATTTCAATTCGTTGAAAATATTTCAGTACACAAAAATCCTTCTTTTACAATTAATTTTGTGCTATTTTTAAAGATTAAAACTAATATTAAAATATCTAAAAATGTCATAAGTTTTATATATATTGTCCTGATTTATTGTCATAAGTTTTATATATATTGTCCTGATTTAATCTATGTTTTTTTTTTAATCCATAGAAAATGTCTCTAAACATTGAAGAACTACTATTTCCTCTCAAAATGCTGGTCTCATCAACGTCTGTGTATGCATATAAATTTTAAACTAACTAGAATTATATTTTGTACTTATTCATTTTTAAAGTCCCAAGATTTCCTTTTACATCATAATTTAAATTTTTGCTACTCTTGTTTTTCCCTGAAATTATTTCAAGCAGTAATTCAGCAGAAAATTTGTTTCACTTCAGACATATTTGTGCAAAGATGGACATAAATTCAGTGTCCAGTTTAGCAATATATTTAACTAATCAAATAAATGTAAATTGAACATCAATTGTCATAACAGCTAAGCTTGATTTGGTGTCTTTGTTTAATGGCATGTCAACTTTTCAGAGTTATTTATAGCAAAAAAGCCATCCTTGTAATAGAATGCCAGTGATACTATTTAACCCATAGCCAGGGGAATAAGCGGTCCATATCTTTCCCAAAATCTGAGAGTTAATTTTATAGAACGACTTGAGTTCGAATTTGCTTACTATGAGGTTGTTGTTCAGCATGTTAGCCACTACGCTATGAGGATTTCCTCTGGAATAATTCAGACATAACAAGAAAAGAAATTTATTTTAATACAAAATTAAAACCAAAACAGTTTAGTGCAGAATATATAAATACAGAACTTAAGAATAGAGTTTCAATAACATATCTAATGTAAGATTCCCTGTGGCGTAATGGCTGACCTGCTGAACTATGGCATTGAAGTAAGCAAGTTCCAATTCCATTCACATTGTTATGTTCTCTTTTGAACAAATACCTTTGTGGAGAAAGACTCCCTAGGTGTCCACAGAAGAACATCGTTTATAAGTTTGTTTCTGCTTCCCTAACTGTGTCAACATGTCTTGTTCATCTTGGATGGTTTGTGAGATGGGAGGAAAGTGGCCATACAGCTGTTTCTTTGTAGGGTACTGCTTCCAGGATTTCTTCAAAACTGCATGCGGCATTCTTGTGTAGTTCTCATCGAACATTTTCTTCAAATGTTTCATTTGAGTCCAGGTGGTGCAGCCATACAGTAGTACTGATGAAGCTACTGCTTGGAAGCATTCTTGTATTATTGAAAGATCAGATTTCCTTAGAGTTATTAACCCTCTCAATTGTAGTTTTTGCTTAACCTGTGCATTTCCCATTTCAATCATACATCCTAGGTGCATCAGGGAGGTCATCAGGGAGGTCTGCATATGTTATCATTACTTCCAGTTAATGTTACAGAATTTCTTTGGCTCAGACGATGATTCCCTGAAGCATGTTCTCCAAATGTGAAAGACTTCTCTGTCACATATGGAGAAAATCAAAGATGCCTCCTTCTATTGTATGATAGCAGAGACTGGAACCAAGTACCAAAGTAAATCCCATGAGGGGATTGGTGTATGATTGGCAATGAGATGAAAGTACGGAGGGATACAAAAAAAAAGCTGATGGACAATGGACATCACTCACTACACTGATGAACATGCTTATTGATGGTCATCTCTCTCAGCAATATGGTAACTGCTACACCGATAAGACTCTGATAGTTTCGTTCATCAGTTGGAATTGATTTTTTTCTTTGAGCAGGATATACCGACTAAAATCTTCACTGACAATGACACAGCTTTCACCTGTAAACACTTTAAGAATTTCTTGAATGACAGAGGCATGTAGCCATGATTTTTTGCATTGACCAAAAATGTTTTATCATAGGAACCAGAGAAGCAATAAGACTACTGTGGTCAGAAAGCAATGTTTTCTGGCTGAGGCAGTCTACAGGGCAACCTCTCAGCATCTCCAACATTGGCTAATATGCTACCATGTGAACTATGGAATATTCTGAGAGCATACTCTGTGGAGAACTTCATCTAGGTTAAGATCCAGCATTTGAAGATGTACAAGTTTGAGATGAGCCATGTAACTAAGGTGATCATTTTGCAGTCAATACAAATTGATCCAATTTCATGTCACATGCCCATTATCTGAAGATGAGTGTGAGTGAAAAGAGAGTGAACGGTTCATTCACATGTGATTGATTTCAGTAGGCTATTCTTCTTCTGATGAAGTTTATGCTGTACCCTTTGTGGAGCAGTAAATGGAAGATGAGGCCTGCCTCCCCCTCAAAGGTCTGAGGGTAGTATAGTAAATAGTTACCTTCTAGGTCATAAAGAAAGTGGTATTTATTTCTTGTACAATAGACCAAATAGATATCACTTGAACCAGAAAAAAAATTGTCCTTGTAGGTTCAATTTTTCTCATGATTAGCCAATCAGCAGTGGTCTATGAACCAGCCAATCAGCACATGGAACCTGCCTACATAAATACAAGAGAGTCCAAGATTGATGAATTTTCATTTTTGAAATCTTCAAATCAAGTGTGTTTTGACGAATGAAACAAACTTGAATCTGTTTTTTTATACAAACTTTCTATTGAATTTGTTTCTATTTTGATTCTATTAATAATAAATGGAGGAACCTGTGAAAAAATGATTTCTTTAATTCTGTTTCTTGAATAACTGCTTGGAATAAATTCAATGAGATTAAGAAAATTACAAATCTTTGTTGGGTGTTTATTGTCAGTGAAATGAAAACAGGAAAAATACTCGCTGTGGTTGATGCAAGTCAATCTGCTGCATTTCCTTTTGGTCACTCAAAGGAAATGAAAATTAAAAATTTTTCAGGGTGATTTTTTTGTGCAGTTCTTCGTTTCCACAAATTATTCATTAATCTCATACCACTTTTCTTGTTTGTGGGAAAAATTATATTTTTTTGTTTCTGTGTTGAAATTGGTTATGGTATTCACCTTTTAAAAAATATGTTCCTCTCTGAGATGGGGTCGATAATACTAGTTTGCCGTTTTACGGGCAGAGTATCTTAACTTCCAACTTTGTTTCTCATTTGTCTGGTCCATTCTTTCTCTCTTCTTTTCTCCAATTAATCGCTTACTCACTGGTGTTCATTCTCGTGTTTGTCTCTGAGCCAACTTTTATGCAACAAAAATTTGCAGACTATGTTGGCCTAGTCTCTACATATTCTGCTCACTAATAACCTACATTTTCTCAATTTTCGCCAACATCAAATTTAAGGTAAGTCTTCTTATTTCTCTGCTCTACATGCCAAACAAAGTCTTGCCCTTTTTCTGCTGGAATCTCCATTTGACTCTCGTTCTCTGTCACAAGTTCCTGTTGCAGTCTTTGCACAGCTACAGTTTTTGGCTAAATTTTAGATTGCGAAGATTTTTCATGATTTTTAAACAATACTGTATTCTTTGGTTTAAGGTTAACAGAACGAAAGCAAAAATAAAAAGGGGGGTGTCCTTGTGGTGTAATTGTTAAAGCGATGGACTGCGGAATCGTAGTACGCAAGTTCGTACTCCAGTCACGCTATTACATTCACTTTCGGGCAAATACCCTTGGGAAAGGTATGAACCCCCTTATCCTCCCAGCTATGGGTTAAATAGTAGCACTACTATTCTTCTAGGAGAATGGCTTTGGCATTAAATAACCTAAAAAGAGTTGATATGCCATTAAACAAAGAAACCAAACCAAAAATAAAAATTACTTTTTAAATTGTATTCAATAAAAGGCAAATATTAAGTATTTGTGCTTGTTTTCATTAATCTGTCATGTTCAACTAAGAAAAATTTAAGAGAGACATTTTCTTGCTATTTTAAAAAGGATCCTGTCATTTTTCTTCTTTATTACAGAAACTTGGTTCATTGGATTTCTTTAATTTAGTTACATTCAATTTAAGATGAAAAAACGTTTGCTACAAAAGCAACTGTTTTGTTTGCCAAATATTTGGGCAGATAGAATTTTCTCATAGTTTTATCATTAATTGAATGTTCTTTTATTTCTGATAAATTTTTGTCAAAATTAGAAAGATTACTGTATTTATATTAGATTGCATTAAATATAATTTATTTATTGAGCAGAGAACAATTTTATTTATGACTTAGAATCAACTGTAAATGATGTTGCAGTTCATTGAAATGTAAGATGATTGTAATACTATAATTCCAAATAATCTATGAATCTTTTTTTTATTTTCTTAATAATAATTCAATTTTTATTCATTCACAGACATCAAATGTATTGAGGAAGAACAGTTTAAAAATTTAAAAAGACTCAATAAAACATATACCAAAAAATCTATTTTTGCTAAATGTCTGGACTTGCTTATTGACTGCTCATAAGACAATCCCTTTTTTGTTTAATTAAATGCCTGTGTCTTTTCTGTGAATTCATATTCAAAAGAGCAACTGGGAAAGTAGACTATTGGAAAGCAACTTTCTTTCATTGTACTGTTCAGAATTGAAAACAGACATGGAACCATGTCATGAAGAGAAAGCGTTTTCTTGCAAATCTTGTGGGTTAGCATTTTCAGAAAGTTTCACTTTGAAAACACACATGCAAACACACTCTGGAAAAAAATTATTTTGTTGTGAATTCTGTGGATCAGCATTTTCAGTGAGTTCCTATTTGAAAAAACACATGCAAACACATACTGAAGAAAAACAATTCTCTTGTGAAGTGTGTGGATCAGCATTTTCAAGGAGTTCTACTCTGAAAAGTCACATGCGAACACACACTGGAGAGAAACCATTTTCTTGTGAAGTCTGTGGATCAACTTTTTCAGGAGGTTCTGGCTTGAAAAGCCACATGCGAACTCACACAGGAGAGAAACCATTTTCTTGTGAAGTCTGTGGATCAACATTTTCTGACAATTCCAATTTGAAAAGACACTTGAAAACACACATTGGAGAGAAAACATTTTCTTGTGACAAATGTGAATCAACATTTTCTGTAACTTCCCAGTTAAAAAAACATATGCAAACACACACTGGTAAGAAACCATTTTCTTGTAAAGAGTGTGGATCAACATTTTCAAACTATTACATTTTGGTAAGCCACATGCGAACACATACCGGAGAGATACCATTTTCTTGTAAAGTGTGTGGATCGACATTTTTAAACCATTACATTTTGGTAAGCCACATGCGAACACATACTAGAGAAAAATCATTTTCTTGCAAAGTCTGTAGATCAGAATTTTCTGACAATTCCAAATTGAATGAACATTTAAAAACACACACTAGAGAGAAATCATTTTCTTGTAAAATCTGTGAATCAGCATTTTGTACAACTTCCCATTTAAAAAACCACATGCGAACACATACTGGAGAGAAAGCATTTACTTGTCAAACATGTGGATCAGGATTTTCTTGCCATTCCACATTGAGAAGACACATGCAAAAACACACAGGTAAGAAACCATTTCCTTGTGAAGTGTGTGGATCAGCATTTTTACAGAGTAGTGATTTAAAATGCCACATGCGTACACACACTGGTGAGAAACGATTTTCTTGTGAAGTATGTGGATCAGCTTTCTATAAGAATTCCCATTTAAAAAATCACATGCGAACACACACTGGTGAGAGACCATTTTCTTGTGAACTGTGTGGATCAGTATTTTCTGACCGTTCCACTTTGAGAAGACACATGCGAACACACACTGGAGAGAAACCGTTTTCTTGTGAAGTATGTGGATCAGCATTTTCAAGGAGTTCAACTTTGAAAAATCACATGCGAACTCACACTGGAGAGAAACCATTTTCTTGTGAAGTGTGTGGATCAGCATTTTCTGTAAGTTCCACTTTGAAAAGCCACATGCGAACACACACTGGAGAGAAACCATTTTCTTGTGAAGTGTGCGAATCAGCATTTTCTGTAAGTTCTAGTTTGCACCAACACATGCAAATCCACACTAATCAAAAAAACATTTTCTATTGAATTTTATATACTAATACTTATTAGGAGTTCTGATTTGAACAAGCACATGAAAAAACACTCTAGAGAGTGACCATATTCTTTTGATGTCTGTAGATCAGGCTATTTATAGGTCCAATTTAAATTAACAAATGCAAACACACAGAACTTGGAGTTTTGCATAAGATTTTAAAATTGAAGATCATTTGAATGGAATTAGTTGAATTATGAAATTATATCAATTTTTCTGTAACACCATGAATATCAAAAACGTTTTACTCTTCATAAATATCCACACACACACACACACACACACATATATATATATATATATATATATACATATATATATATATATATATATATATATATATATATACACTTTATTTCTATTTTAGGTTAATCTTTAAGTTTAACTCAGAGTGAAAAAGCCAAATGATCCAACTCCATAAATTGATATTTGAGAAACAAACACCATGAAAAAAGAAAAGACTAAAAACATACGTGTTGCCTGAAAAAAATCAAAGAATATTGTAATGTCTAGTCAATATAATTAACACAATAATTGACAGTAGTAATTGTGGCCTTTATCACGTTGACAGATTGATCATAGTAGACAATCGTCCACCTAGAAAGGTTGACAGGATTAGGAAACAACTATACTGGGTATTTAATAAATTTGTGTTTACCGAATTTTTAGACATCACACTTAACTTATATAACACAATATCCCCATTTATAAAAAACAATCAACGACTGCGTTACATTAATGTAGGGTCTAGTCACCCTAAACAGGTTTTTAAACATATCCCTAATGGATTTATGACTAGACTGTCTACTAATTCTTCTACTGAATTGTTTGAAATAGAACTTATTATTTACATAAAAATGGATTTAGCATTAAATAACCTACAATGGTTGATATGCCATAAAACCCAACCAAACCAAATCATATACATTTAATATATATGTATAAAGAGGATTTGGCATTAAATAACCTACAATGGTTGATATGCCATAAAACCCAACCAAACCAAATCATATAAAACCTGTTGACTAAAATGACAACTCAAAGAAATTATTTCTGGTTGATGAGTCAAATATTTTTGTACATTTTGTTCAAAAAGAATTAAAATTGAAGTTGTATTTATGAAGACCAAAAAGAATAAAGACAAGAAATTGTCTCCTTGATATTCAACACATTCATTTTATCATGTTTTTCATTGGTTGAAGCTCCTCTGAAACTTCATTTTTGATATGGTGTGAAGCTCGTTGTCCTATTTCTTTAAATGGCCCCAAATTTGGCCCTTAAGATGAATTCTGATTTTTCTGAAATGAAATTTTACACAGAGCATGGAAAGTTGCACTTGTACAAAGCTGTGTTTTGCCAAAAATTGCTGTTCAACATTTTTGAAGACTGGCTTTGTAACGTTTTTTTTTTAAATTAGCAGTCTTCTTTAAACAATTGTCTAGACATCTCAATATCACGTTTTTAAATTTGGAAATGCAAAAAATTCAAACTTAATCTCAATATTTTTAAATCAAACTTTGTATGAAAAAAGAAAACAACAGTGAGGATTGTGTGTTTGTTTGATTAAAAATTGTAATATAAAAACAAAATTTGCTCATAAATTAGATAAAATGAATGTTAATAAAAATTAGCTTTTTATCATCACTTTGAAAATAGGTAGAAGCAATATTTTGCTCTTTTTTCTGTTAAAAAATTAATTAAATTAAAAATAGTTAAATTTTAATTTCATTTGAAAAATAGTGACATCTTAATTCTTAGAATTAAAAGCGAAATAATTTGACTTGTCTTATTAATTTTTGATAAATTTTAAAGATTTAAATTCACCAAAAATTTAAAACCTTAATCAACTGAAGGTTACATAATTGAAAAAGTTTTATTAAGATTTAGAAATACTTTCCCACTAAGAATTATTAGCAAAGAAAGGGTAGAACTACCAACTGACCAACCAACCAACCACAAAAAAACAAATATAAAAAAATCTCTTAAGTATAGAAAATTGTATCAACAATTGTTTATATTTTGTATTTTATCTTGAAAACAGAAAATGCGTACATTATCATTGTTTTTGAATGCACAATTATGAAAACTCAATGAAATATTTTTATTGGCCTAGTGGTTAGAGTGTTCGCCAATGGTCCGGATGACCTGGGTTCAATCCCAGCCTGTGTCATACCAAAGACTTTAAAAATAGTACTTGATACCTCCTTGCTTAACAGTCAGCAATATAAGGTATGTATCAAGGGTAAAGTGGAGTAATCCAGTGAAAGGAGTAGCACCCTCTCCTGCACCTTGGTGTAGTAGCTATTGAAAATGGAGCCTTCTGGTCACCCTTGAATACGGTCACCAACTTTACTTTAATTATTATTAAAATAATGAAATAATAATAATACTTTTTAATTGCCTTTTTAATCCTTAATGTTTTATATAGTAATAATTTTTCATTTCCCTTAAATTAGTGATTTTTACCTTTTTTTAAATTTCCTATTTTTATAACATAATTTTGCTGGGTTTTTTTGTTGCATTTTCCTTAAATATTCAAGAGACAAAACTCAAATTTTTAAAATAAATAATTGCTTCTATACGTTTCTATACTTTTTTTTTGTCTCACATTTTTTTATATCTGGAAAAATAAATAAAAATATATAGAAAAATTACTCCCATGTCCACTCTGACTCAGAGTGGTATTAGCAGTTAATGGGTCAAACAGAACTAGTTAATCATCTACTACACTTGAAATGATTTAACTATGTGCAAACAAATGAGGTTGAGTTTGTTTAAAAATGTTACCTACTAACTATTCACTCACAAAATCGTGTGTGTATATATATAAACAGGATTTGGCATTGAATAACCCAGAAAGGTTGAAAACCAACCAATTAACCCTTATTCTATTCACACTTGCTGGCTTTTGTCTTTTTATTATATACAGAAACTATATGGCATTTCATATACCCCTACTGATTAAATAGCACCACACACACACACACACACACACACACACACGGGAGAGGGGAAGTAATATTAAGTGACCTGAAAAAATCTGTAAGTTTTTTGATAAAATAACTGATGCATCTTAAGAATTCATTCATTTATAAATGAACACTGAAAATCAATGGATGAGGATTTTGTTAGTGTCAGAAGTGTCTTTGGCAATTACATTGTTCAGACCTATTTTAAAAGCAGCTATTAATATTGCTATCAAAATGCTTTTCAAAATACAAAACAATCTAATATTTATTTATCTAATCCTTTATTTATTTTTGCCCAGTCGGCTGGGGCTGTAGAATACACCAACTGCTTCTCTGCAGAGTGGTAAGACCCCCCAAACGAGTGTCCTGGATATGACACTAAACTATCTGATGGTGAGGTTGCAGCAGTGCTGGAGCTTTGGGGAATGCAGAGTCATTGCCATTGCTCCCAGGTCCACTCTGGCCCGGAGTGGTAGCACCTGATAGGGCCCTATCTATGGGTTAAATAGAACTAACAGCATACTTATGCTAAAATGAATTGTTTGAGTAAACTGAATAGCTTGAAATAGAAATGTTTTTGACAATTAAACAGTACTTACATTTAAACTACGTGATTATGCTTAACTGAATTATTTCAAATAGAACTGTTTTTTGACATTAAAACTGTATTTACAATTAACTGAATTGTTACATATAACTGCTTGAATAGTTTGAAATAGAAATGTTTTTGACAAACTGTGTACTTATGCTTAACTGAATTGTTTTAAATAGAACAGATTATTCACATAAAAATGTATTTGGCGTTAAATAACCTACAAAGGTTGATATGCCATAAAACCAAACACACAAACAAACAAGCTTTATTTATTTGTCGGTTATATTTCTTCACATTTTATTAATATTTTAAGGATTACATTGAATGAATCTTAATTGCTAAATTTAAAAAAAATTAGAATTATCTCCCTTGTGTTATGTATTGATTGCAATTTCATTTAACTTGAAAACATTAGTCGTATTTAAAATATTTCTTTTTTCCCCTTTTCTCTAACGTTGTATTTATTGCCATAAAGAACAGAAATCAGACAAAAGAAAAGAAAAAGAAGTAAGTATAATGTTTTAAAAAAAAAAAAAAAGTATAATCTTTGTTTAAAAATATATCATTTGCAAGAAACTTTTTTTTTTGTCTACTTGTAGTGGAAACATGTCATTGGATATTTAAGTGGATATGTTCTTTCCAATTAGTAGTGGGTGCATGTGAATGAGTTCTCGTCCGTATTTTACGGGTATTGATCTCAGGTTTAGTTCCACTACAAATGCAACACAAATTTTTATAATCACGTAAAAGAAATGGAACCTGACATAACGAACATTAAAAAACAAACAATTCAATATTCATAAAACAGGAGTGAAAATAAATGAAAAACATAATGTGCAAGTGGCCTTTGTGGAAAATACAGCTATGGCCAGTTAAAAGAAAATAAGATTGTTCATACGTGTGTGTGTGTGTTTATATAGAAATATCTTAAATTTAATTACTCTTTTGAAATCTAATTCATTTCAACATTTAATTGATGTTTAATTTTAACTACTGTCCATGTTAATCAGTAAAGTGACAAATTTCTCCAGGAAAATCTTAATCCGGTGTTAGCCATGTAAATTTTCATGAAATCTTTTGAAAACTATTTTATAACCAACAATGATTTTATTAAACGAAGACAAAGTGAGCTTTAATTTGGTGGTAAAAGCTAGTTGATTTGAGAAATTTTTTTCCTTTTAGACTATCACTATCGCATTTTTATTTCAAAGGGGCATTCATCAAGTTTTTTTTTTTTTTTTTTTAGAGTTTTTTCAATAATCTTGAAAGATTTTTAAAAAGAGAAATTCATCAAATCAGAATTTAAGAGAATTATTGACAGATATGTTTTAACAATATTTCAAAGCACTGAAAATTTTTATTAGAGGAAAAAAGAAATTGAAAAAAAAAGGTACAATTCTATTCATGACTTCCACCAAATTCATTCTGAAGATTTCAAAGCTGAATTATTTATTGCAAAAAGTTATTTACAAAAGTCACACAAAGCTAAAAATAGGAAGAGAATAGGCTGGTCATCACGAATCTGTCAGTAACTAGTTTAACTAGCAGCATTCATGACTGACAAACATTATTAGTGTGTGTAGGTGGGGGTGGGTGAAATTTTATTAACAAAAACAAAAACCATTGATGTGAAAAAGGGAAGAAATACACTATGAAATAAAATTCAAATTAAAATGAAAATGATTTTTCATATGGATTTCTTCACAAGCTAAAATGGCAGAAGAGATATGTTGATGTGAGTCATGAAAAAGAAAATTTTAAACCACTTTACATTTCCTGAGAACTTGATCTTTATTTTTTAATCTAAGGGGCAAGGAGGGGGCTTAAAATGGAAAAAAAACTATGGGGAGTAAAAAAACAAAAACAAAGCCAATGAACTTCCATAACCAAATTAAGTTGTTTTAATAAAATGAAGACAAAGAAAAAGCTAGTCTTTTTTTTTTACCTTGGCTGGGTTGATTTGTCGTTTCAGAAATGTAAAATTCTTTACATAATCTGCAAGTTCCATGAAGAACTCAAGATCAGCACCTTTCACTCAGCACAAGTGTACTACATTTACCCACCTTTTGCCAAATTCTAACAAGGACAGTCTTTGATGCTCATCCCTGATTTACTCCACAAATTGTTCCTTGAAGAATGCATCCAGAGTTTGAGGTGAGAAAAACTCACCCTCCTAAAATCCCTTATCCAGACATTGATACAAATAGAACTGGTTTTGAGGGCAAAGCATTTACATGATTATTGTACAGCTATGTAGTGTAAGGTGTTCAATAAACTTCTCCGAATCAGCGCATTAGATGCAGTTTGAAAAATTGCCAATTATGTTGTGAAGAGCTTCTTGTCAACCCCAAGGGCATTACAAATCATCAGTCAAGTGAGAGATTCTTTATTATTATTGAGACACCTCATCCAAGGCTGCTGGAAGTGACCCTCTTACTTCATCATGTCATCTCCATAAAATCATCTTGCACTCTCCTCTGGACTGATACTCTCAGTATAAAAACTTGAGTGACAATGGCAGGTTGTCAGAGAGTTGAGACATCACTCAGGAGAAAATTCTCATTTGCAGTCAAAGAAAGAGTTTCTGGGCAATTTATAGGCCACTCCATCACTCAAATACATCCTTCTAAAGGCAGGAAAAATCTTCTAGGTGTCTTCTTTCCAGAATTTGCCAATTCCATTGTCTTGAACACACATCCAACCTAGAAAGTTGAGTCATAATGTGTGCCAATAAATTTCAATATTTGGTACGCCTAGTCTGTTTTCAGAAAGATGAAGGTAACAGATTTTATTGAACAGGGCCCTTTCTAGGTTAACTAGATCAGTGCACACTATCTCATGGGCTGGGGCTGTAGAATATACGAACAGCATCTCTTCAGAGGGGTAAAACCTGCCTCAATCAGGTCACATGTTGGTTATACAAGGCAACTCATTATACTTGATAATGAGATCCTGGTGGCCAAGCAGTCCATAATCTGGTAATCAAAGTGGTCATCTAACCTGCAAAAATCCACTTTGGCTCTTATCCGGTCAGTTGGCTGGTCATGTCAAGCCCTAATTCTTACATAATTTTCTTGATTGTATTCTTCAAATTGACCTTGTGGCTAACAAGTACCCAATTCTATTTTATCTTAAAGGTTCTAGAAGGCAGTGGCTGAGGGTCTGTTGCACTAGATAGCATACTTAAAACTATTTAAACTGTACGCAAACAAATGATTAATATTAAATAGAATTATTTGAGTTAAATACCAACTCTTGAAACCATTCAACTGTGTGCAAATAAATGACGTTGAGCTCATTCGGAAATCAAGTTACCTATAAAATATTTGCTTAGAAATTATATATATATATACATATATATATATATATATATATATATATATATATAATTTCTAAGCAAATATTTGGTAAAGTTGGTAAAGGATGAGAGACAGAAGTGTCAGATTCACACCTCGGCTCGGCTCTTTAACGAGAGATTCCTCTATGACCAAAACTGAATAGCTGCCATGATTTTTTTCCAGTACCTCTGCCCAATTTTTCTCCAGCTGGAGCCCTGGGTTAAACCAGACTCTATATATTTTGCATAGTTTATCTGTCCACCTGAAGGTACCAAGATGGGTACATCCCTCCCAAGATCCTGACCTCTAGCCTACAGATTTATTATGGTTCGCTGTAGCACCTGTTTCTCTTTGATACCTTCCAATTTCTCTGCTGACTTCCAAGGTTTTGGTACTACTTGTTACAAGTCTTGTCTGATTGGCAGCATAGATGGAATACCTGACTGAGATGTCAACAAGGTAGTTTAACAACATATAGGACTGGATTCCCCCTCAGTGTGCAAAGGAATGGTTCCAACTTGGGGATGTAATGTATGTGTGGCAGTGGACATCTTAGATGAACTGATTGAGTCAAAGTGAAAAGTTTTGAATGTACCCCATTCACCTCCACTATTACTCTGAGGAAGGCATATAAGAATCAAATCCAGCAACAAAAGTTTGGTTTGAATCCGACCATGGACAAAACAGCCTCCAAGAAATCTTAGTCAACCTTATCAAAAACCTTGGACTGATCTAAATTGTTCAGCACAGCTTTATTATCGATTTTATTGTGTGAATCAAATGAAGACAGACCTAAATTGTTCTGCCTTTTACTGCACTAAACGTTTTGGTCTATCAGATGGGTGGGGGGAGAAGAAAATAGCATGCAAACAATTTCCTAAGATATTTGTCATAATCTTTACCATTATTAAAGGGCAAAAATTATCAATCCCATCCCCACCACGTTTGTTCTTGCAAAGAAACTTTACTCCACCTCTAGTAAAGCTTGTGTAAATAGTCCTCTACTTCCACCATTTTTTGTAGATTGTTGTGAGAAAGGGTTTAAACATGTGCAACAGCTTCAAGTACACTTCTATTTCTATTGCTTCAATTGCCCCGTCAGCTGGGACTGTAGAATACACCAACTGCTTCTCTGCAGAGGGGTAAGACCCCCCCCTAATGAGTGTCCTGGATATGACACTAAACAATCTGATGGTAAGGTTCCAGCAGTGCTGGAGCTTTGGGGAATGCGGAGTACCCCTTCATTGCCATTTCTCCCAAGTCAACTCTGACCCGGAGTGGTAGAACTAACAGCATACTTATGCTAAACTGAATTGTTTGAGTAAACTGAATAGCTTGAAATAGAAATGTTTTTGACAATTAGACTGTGTACTTATGCTAAACTAAATTGTTTTAAATAGAACAGATTATTTACATAAAAATGGATTTGGCATTAAATAACCTACAAAGGTCGATATGCCATAAAACCCAACAAACCAAACCAAACCATCTATTGCTTCAAGTCAGCAAGATAGGTGTTAAACTGAGCTTTCGGAAATTGTCTTTAAATCCCTCACGAATGTACCAATAAAATCATAAACAGGTCGAAAATAAGGGTCTTATAATAAAAGTAATTAATATTTCAATTACCGCAAGTTTTTCAAAGATTTCTCATAAAACTAAAGAGTCCAGGTGTACCATAGGACCAACGTTTTGTGCTGTAAAGAAAGAAGTCCGCAGAAAAAGAAATACAAACTCAAAGGTAAGGGAAGAAAATATAGCAGTCGTTTTTATTCAGCTATGATCACTGCAACTCGAAAAGTTCATTTTTGTTGCGTCCTTCTTCTCCCTTCCTCTCGGTGATAATGGGGTGTGGGTGATAGCTGGCTGTTTGACACACGCCTGTCATAGCAGATAGGTCGTAGCAGGCTGGGGTAGGACGGGTTGGGGCCTCCGGAACCTTTAATGCACCCATATTGACAACTGCCTTCAACTCTGCCAAAATCTCATTACTTGTTTTCTTATATAGAAATTTTGGGGAACAAATCGAAGATCTTCGAAAGTTCAATGCCACTAGTGAAACACGTGATAATACATCTGTGATTATTCTAAAATCACGTCTAACTTTGCAGGTCATTCTGCCCACATGCACTAATCTCGTGACACCTTCACTGATTGACGACAGCGCCTGTCCGTAACATTACACAGGTTCAAAGTGAGTTTCAGGTTCAACTATTCAAGAAAGCTGTTGCTAGTTGACCTTGAAAGGAATTCATGGAGATTATTTTAGTGTGAAGTTTAATGAAAAGCTAGAAATTTTGAATTGAAGCCTAGAAAAAGGAGAATAATTGGCAGCCCGAGAAACTCTGAGATAAGTTTCTGGAGTTATTCATGTCTGCACAGGTTAGAGATTGGTGTGACATAAGATTCAAATGTGGGTCATAAAGGGCTGGTGAAGGTTGGACCTTTTGAAGGTTTAATTCAACTAATAGGTGTTAGATAGAAGAACAAGTCAAATATGCAACCAGAAATGAACTAATTGAATGGATATCTTGACACATTGTGTTAAAAATCTAATAAAACTGAAGCTGTATTTATCAAGACTGAAAAAGATAATGAATGAAGTTGCCTATGTTGGAAGAGTACCATACTAGTCCTATAACTCCCACTATTTGTTTACCTTTTTTCTATTCTATCAGCCCATACTAAAGTTTTCTCCTCTGTATGTAACTCACATGTCTTGTTTTCCTCTGTTTGAGTCTGTCAATTCCTAATCCTTTTTCTAGAGCGGAATGCCAACTTTAACTGGTTATGGGCACAGAAGGGATAATGAAAGATATGAAATTTGGGAAACTAAGTTCTAAGGACATCTACAGTCACTCAGTCAAAAAGATGCCATCTTAGGCATAAACCCCATAGGTGAAGAAATTTAGAAATAATGAGCAAACATACCATCCAGAGAATTACTACATAAAACTAGCTGATGAATCAATAAACTGTTGTGCAGCATTGAAAAGAGGAGATGCTAAAATATGCATACTAGATGCAGATGGAAATTGCTTGATGTTCACTTTCAAAAAAAGCACTACTCATCCCCTTCTACTCACATGATCTATTTCCTGTAGAAGTGGCCACTACAAATCGAACAACAGTTATTTTTAAAGAAAATTAACTCGGACATAAAATCAGCACAAAATTTTAAATACACGTCCACAAAAGACTGTTCTATAGGGTGGAACGATAAAATTGTCACCCTAGAAAAGACGACATGATTCCATTTCCATTTATTGAAATGCATTTTTCAATGTTTTTCATTGGTTGAGTTCCTCTAAAACTTCACTGTTGATACAACGTGAAACTCATTGTCCTATTTTTTTAGATGTCCTCAGATTTTGCTCTTGTGATGAATCCTGATTTTTCTGAAATAAAACATCACACAGAGCTTGGTCAGGTGAGCACGGAAAGTTACATTTGTACAAAGCTGTGCTTTGCCAAAAACTGCTGTTCAACATTTTTGAAAACTAGCTTTGTAATGTTTGTTCTTTTTTAACTAGCTATCTTTAAATAATTGTCTAGACATCTCATTGCCCAGTCAGCTGGGGCTGCACCTCTGCAGAGGGGTGAGACCTTCACAACGAGTGTCCTGGATATGACACTAAACAGTCTGATGGTGAGGTCCCAGTAATGCTGGGCCGTTGAGGAATACAGAGCACCCCTTCATTGCTATTGCTCTCAGGTCCATTTTGGTTCAGTGTGGTAGCACCTGATAGGGCCCTATCTATGGGTTAAATAGAACTAACGGCATACTTATGCTAAACTGAATTGTTTGATTAAACTGAATAGCTTGAAATAGAAATTAAATCTTACTTACATTTAAACTGCATGCTTATGCTAAACTGAATTATTTCAAATAGAACTGTTTTTTGACATTGAAACTGTACTAACACTAAACTGAATTGTTTAACATACAACTGTTTTGACATGTAACTATGTGTAAACAAAATCTGTACTAAACTGAATTAGCTGAATTAGAACTGCTTGACTAAACTGAATTGCTCGAAATAGAAATGTTTTTCACAATTAAACTGTACTTACATTTAAACTGCATGCTTATGCTAAACTGAATTATTTGAAATTGAACTGTTTTTGACATTGAAACTGTACTTACACTAAACTGAATAGTTATATATAACTGCTTGAATAGTTTCAAATAGAAATGTTTTTGACAATTAAACTGTACTCATGCTAAACTGAATTGTTTGAAATAGAACTGATTATTTACATAAAAATGGATTTGGCATTAAATAACCTACAAAGGTTGATATGCCATAAAACCCAACAAACCAAACTAAACCTAAACATCTCAATATCACTTTATCAAATTTGGAAATTCAAAAAATTCAAACTTAATCTCAATACTTTTTAATCGCACTTTGTATGAAAAAAAGAAAACAACAGTTATGATTGTGTGTTTATTTGATAAAAGATTGTATCATTGAATTATATGTGAATTTGTCAGTAGAATAGATAAAATACTTGTAATCAAAATCCCTTCTAAAAGGGAGCCGATCAAAATACCATTGTGAAAAATTTTGAAAAGAATAATAAATGTAAATTATTTATATTTTTCTTTATTTATTCTATTTATAATTTTTTAAAAAAATTTATTATTTATTATTTTTTGTATTAGTTATCATATTTAGTGTTTCTGTGGCTGCTACACATATTTCTTTAAATTTTATTCAAATTTCAAGGATTACTTAGAATAAATCTTAATTTTTGCTAAAAATAAATGAATTATCTCCCTTGTGTTTCACTTTTTAGAAAACCTTTCCGTATTTCTTGTAAAAAGACGACACGTTTTGATTGAATTTAACCAGAAAATATTAGTTTTATTTAAAATATTTCATTATTTCCTTATTTTCTCTAACTTTCTGTTGGCAAAAAAAAAAAAAAAGAAATTAGACGAAAGAAAAAAAAAAGTAAGTATAACATTCTTTTATTTTCTTTGTTTACAAATAAAAAAATACGTAATTTGGTGGAAATATTTTTTAAATTCGTGACAATACTTTCCCTTCTGTGAATATAATAATATCTGGAATATTTTTAAAACTGGTTTAATTATTTTTGAAATTCATTTAATCATTTAATTGATATTTAATTTTCGCTACTATCCGTGTAACTGGGTGGGGGTAGCCGATTAAATGTTTTTTGAAACTATTTTATTATAAACAATTATCTTATTAAAACAAAAACAAATTTTAACCCTAATAAGAAAACCTTTCTCCATTCATTAAACAGAAAAGACTAATTTTTGTTTTTCTTTTTGACTATCACGAAGCTATTACGAGACTTGATTTCAAAAAGTGATATTCCATCAATTCAGAATTAAAGGAAATTATTAACTGAAATGTAAATTTTTTAAACTTTCCAGAATATTTAGGAATGTAAGTAAGTAAAGTTGGCGACCATAGTCGAGGGCGACCTGAAGGCTCCCTTTTCAATCGCTACGACACCGAAGTGTTGGGAAGGGCACTACTCCTTTCACTGTATTGCTCCACTTTACCCTTGATACGTACCTTATATTGCTGAGTGTTAAGCAAAGAAGTATCAAGTACCATTTTTAAAGTTTTTGGTATGATGCGACCTGGGACTGAACCAAGGTCTCCCGGACCATTGGCGAACACTCTACCCACTAGGCCAATTCTGCTGTTTTAAAAAAAAATGAAAGCTAACATTAAAACGTCAAAGATGATATTTAAAAGATGAAAATAGACCTTGAAACTACTTACATTTTAGCTTTTAGAATGATAAGTCAATGAGAAAAAAATCCATGAAAAATTTATTTAAAAATTACATATAACTTTTCAGTTAACGATACAGTTCATTTTTATGGTCCCAAGAGAATTGCAGTTGACATCACGGTGTTTCAGTGATGGATAAATAATGTCGATGCTGTGATCCTTTATAAATGAGGAAGGAATATGAAATGGACAAAGGCAAAGAGTTGACAAAGATATAATTATTAAGGTTTAAGGTGCCCATGGTGTAATAGTTATCGTCGTAGGAAATGGACACAGCGACACGAGTTCAAATCCTGGACGAGACATAGCATTTCACATAGCACTAATACCCTTGGGAACGGTATGAATCCAATTATTCTCCCTCCAGCTATGGGTAAATAGTAGGGCAGACTAGGTTCTTCCGCCTTGATGAGGCAACTAGTTTAGGAGAAGGAAAACTCTGAATTCAAACCTGTTAAACTCTGCTTAAAAAAGATTGACCTTGTGTCATATCCTGCCCTAGCGGAGGGGTTGGTAAATATCATTAAGGTTTAAAATGCTGAATTTTTATTAGGTAAATTGTACTCAAAGAATTTGCATATGTGCAGAATTGCTTGTACTGCTGAATATAGTCGATGTAGTTTCTGCAATATTGAAAACCCATGTTGTCAAATACAATCTTTGTTGGTATCGAAAGTGTTGACTCGGCTGTCTAATAGTTCTTGGTGACAACACTTCTTGAAGATCAGGATCAGGTTCTTGAAGTTACTAAATAACGTTTGCTTATAACATTATTGGAAATGAGGACTTCAATATTATAAAGCCTTCTTTGCTTTTTTTTTCTAACATAGACTCAAGTCAATCTTTATTAAAATAATTTTATGGTCTGAAGGTTTTCCTTCAAAAGTGGAATAAGCCTCACAGTTCATAGCATTGCTTATCCACTTTTTGTTTATAAATATATAGTCAACCTGTGCTTTTGAGCTGTTTGAATATAAGTAAGTTCATACTTCCTGGTTCAAAGTGTGCATGGCTGTCTTGCTTGTCGAGTAGTAAAAAAATATAAGGTGATGTGGTGGCGTGGCTAAAAAAGGTCAAGCTGGTGGCGAGACTTCAGCAGGTGGATGATGTAGTGAACTTGCTGCCATCGTACCTGCAGGGGGATACTCTTGCTCTCTATATAGAAATGAAGGAGGAGGACCAAAAGGACATCAGTCTGATGAAGGTCTGACTTAAGGAAGTCTTTACAGACGGCGCGTTCACTGCATAGAGAAAATTGACCATAGGTGAGCTGGTGAATGTGTCGACGTATATACTATCAAAAATCAGGTTGGCTTGTAACATCTCTACTCTGTATACTTCTAGTCAAATTGTTCATTCTGTCTGTCATACCAGCAGTCTGCAAAAAACAACAATTCCTCCTGCTGTTGACATTGTTCTTTTATGCAAGTTCCGACATATGGAAATTCACATACAATGTAGATTTCTTCTTGTGAGAGATGAGGCCGGTATACTATAACTTTTGTCTCCAGAAGTGGACATAATTTTTACTACTTGACAAGCAAGACATAGCTGTGCATACTTTGATTCAGGAGATGAGTTATTTGCCTCACTACATTTTCCTTTTCTGAAATTTAATGTTTAGGTATACAAGCCTATTCTCGAGAGCAAACTCTGCATAATATTCATCACTTCTGTTTGGAGTGAAAACAGTATTTATTATTTTTGTCTTTGCCTAAATAAGTATTTATTCCCCACTGACAATCTGAGTCTGGGAATAAAGTGTTACACAAAGAAAGATAGCTCATTATTAAAAACGTCTGTTTCATTGTTGACTTTAGTCGGACTGTATCAAAAGAGGATTGTTGTACATCGGTCACAAAGACTGAGAAGCATTCTTATCCCTCCGATTGACCTTAATGCAGTTTTTCTATGCAGATACACAAGAGTCCAGCCATTTCTGGATTCAGGGTGTTTTAGTTCTGATTTGCTATGCTAATACCTGTGTTTCTTTATACATATGATGTCTATATTCTCTTCAGTTGCAAAAGCAGTGATCTCAGGTCACTGCTTTATTGCATTTAGGATTGAATGTTTGAAGTGACTATGTTAAAAGTATTTTTCTATCTAAGTTTGGTCTATAGCTGATCTTTTGAACACTGGAACCAAAACTTCTACTTTTCTTGACCCACATAAAGGGTGATACAGTTTGACGTTCTGGTTTGAATTGGAGTCATGGTAATCTTTTTAGGGATTTTATCTCATCAACGGACACCACTCTTATAGATGAGTAGGAGTAGCTTCTATTCTTCTGAGGTGTCGACTTGAGGGGCATCTTCATGTCGCATTAGCTGAAGCATACTACTAACCTGCTTTTGGATCCATCTACCTTTCTTCACATCAATCATGCTACATCAAGTGGTTTCTAACACTTGTATGATTAACATCCTCTCCTCCACCAAAATTAAATATCCAATGACAAGCCAATGCAAGGGACTGCGTGACTGTCATTGTTATGAAGTTAAATACACATTTAGGATTCTGATCATGTGAGTTTTTTTCTCAGAAAAGAAAAAGTACAGGGTGAAATGATAAAATTGTCATCCTAAAGAAAACAACACTACAGCTTTATTTTAAAACTTTTATTGAAAAAATCAATTCAGGTAACTTGATTATGTAGTAGAGCTGACATCTATTCAATGTAGCCACGTTCAGCCACAATCACTGCCTTGATATGGATCCGGAACTGGGAGCATGCCTTTTCCACAAGCACCAGCAGGAGTTCAGCAAATACTCGGCGGATGGCAGCAATCAGGCTGGCTTTGGTGTTGTGGGAGGTCATGTTGGTGAAGTTCTCGACATATGACCAAACGAAGTAGTCCAGCAGGTTCAGGTTGAGGGAGGAGGGGGCCAGTGAGAGAAGGATACAAAGTCGTAGCACTCCTTCTGAAGCCAAGCCTGGGTCTCTTGGGACTTGTGGGCTGTTACCGAGTCCTGCTGCCACACCCAGGGTCTGCCGCTAGCCACCTGATTGCACCAAGGGATCACCACACTCTTCAGCACATCCAGGTACACTTTGGTGTTGACTTTCAAGCAGACTTCAAAGATGTGAGGTGGCACGATGTGGCCCTCACTTGAAACCACACCAAAACCATAACCGTAGCCGAAAACTTTGTTTTCATCACCCTGGGCACGTTGAACCGTCCGGATTTGCATTTTGGAAAGACAGAAGCTATGAGAGTGGCCTGCAGAATTTGTTCTCATGTCTGAATAATATTTGAATATTTTAATCATCACAATGTTTAAAAATACTTTTCAAAGTGGTTTTCTTTCGATTTTATATAGTGTTGGAAGCAAGCCTCTTCAAATATGGGATAAAAAGGTGCGAAATGGTCATATCAAACGAATAACAGACAATGATATTCAATCCCTCATATTGGAAATTGTTGGTACAAATGTCAGCACCACATATATCACATGCCCTGCAGATCAAAAAAAAACTTTGGGTATTAAACTGCCATTTTTGGTTATGATCATAAAGAATTTGAAAAAATATTTTACATTTGAAGTTCAGGTTTTGGATGACAAAGGTATACGACGACGTTTCCGAGCCAGTAATTATCAGAGCACCACACGAGTTAAACCTTTTATTTGTACAATGCCCATGAGTCTTGATGATGGATGGAATCAAATTCAGTTTAATTTATCTGATTTCACACGCAGAGCTTATGGCACTAATTATATAGAAACCATCAGAGTTCTGATTCATGCCAATTGCTGTATTCGACGTGTTTATTTCTCTGATGATTATATTCAGATGATGAACTACCTGGAGAGTTCAAATTATACATACCACAGAGTAAGATTAAGGCTTAAAATCATTTTCAAAAACTTGTTTTGATTCAACAATGAATATAAAACTTTAATCTGACATTTGAATGATCAAATCACATTTACATTTTTATGTTAGTCATATATTGAAAGGTTTTTAGTCATAAAGCTTGTCTAAAAATAAAGATGCCTTAAGAATAAGGAAGTGGTATGATTACCAAAAGAAGAAAAGAAATAAATCTCATACAAAGATTAGTAAGAAAGAAAAAAAAATTTATTTTATTTTTTTATTTTATTTTTTATTTTAACAACACTTTCACTAATCTTTTCTCACACAAGTCACAGTAAACAACGAATCACTATTCTGCTTATAACTAAATTGTATATTCTTTCTCCACATCTTTTTTTTTTTCAAATATTCTGATTTAGGATTAAGAATAAGGATAATGCTCTAAGTGTATCTTTTAGAAATGTTTTTAGTTATGTTTCTATTTTCATATATTGTAAAATCTTTCAAATATTTTCTTATGTTTATTTTTGAAGGTGGTTGTTTGCAAACATTTAACTTAATACACAACAACAGTACATAATCCTGCTGCCACACCCAGGGTCTGCCGCTAGCCACCTGATTGCACCAAGGGATCACCACACTCTTCAGCACATCCAGGTACACTTTGGTGTTGACTTTCAAGCAGACTTCGAAGATGTGAGGTGGCACGATGTGGCCCTCACTTGAAACCACACCAAAACCGTAGCCGAAAACTTTGTTTTCATCACCCTGGGCACGTTGAACTGTCCGGATTTGCATTTTGAGGGTGCTGGCAATGGTCCTGTTGTCATAACTTGGATCAGTAGAGGGCATGAGTTGTACAGCGGCGCATCTCCAATCTCGTTCGTTGAACATTGTGTCACTTTCAGACATTATAGAAGGCTCCTATCGCTCTTGGGATTTATACACAACTGGCCAACTAGTAGATGGTCTGCAACAAAAAAAGGAAACCAGTTTTCATTAAACAGAAATGGAATCATGTTGTCTTTTCTAGGGTGACAATTTTATCGTTCCACCCTGTACTTTAACATTTTTGTAAGTTTTACCATAGTCAAACTATCCCTTTTTTTAATCAGGTATAATGGCTTCATTATTTCTCTGGTTCTCATGTAATCAAGGTTATTCTGATACCTGAAATTTTATTAAAGTTGTTATCTTCTTAAATGATAACCATTTTAAATGTTTCCTGTGAGTGGTATTTTTTGGGGGGGAGAGTATAGCATTTACAATATACAAAAGAAAAAGAAGATAAAGTTTTCCCTTATTGAATCATCATCATATTTAAATATGACATCAGCTGCGTTTCTCTTGGAATTCTCAAAATCAACAAGTACTTTAAATTCTTTCAGTATAATTTTTTTGCGTTTTTTTCATAAATCTTTTGTTATCTTCATTTGACATTTGTTGTATGTGGGAAAAGTTATTTTTCCAATGTTTCATTCAGTTAAAGATGATAAAATGTTTGCCATATATACACTTGTTTTCTTTGCTAAATGTTAGCATAGAAAGAATTTTCTAAATTTTCATCATTAATGAAATATCCTTTTGTTTCTCATATTTCTGGATTTATAACAAATTCCATTAAATATATTTCATCATTTGTTGAATACTAAAATAATTTTATTTATTATTTAGCATTTGTTCGCCAATGGTCCCGGTGACTGGAACTCAATCCCAGGTCGAGTCATACCAAAGACTTTAAAAATGGTACTTGATACCTCCTTGCTTAACACTCAGCAATATAAGGTATGTATCAAGAGTAAAGTGGAGTAATCTAGAGAAAGGAGTAGCACCTTCCCCTACACATCGGTGTAGTATCTATTGAAAAGGGAGCCTTCTTGTCGCCCTCGACTATGGTTGCCAACTTACTTATGTATGACACATTGTAGTTAACTGAAATATCAACTGTTTAGAATAACTGAGTCTCCTGGTTTTATTTTCTTAATAAGATTTGAATTTTTATTCATTCACAGACATCAACTGTTTTGTGGAAGAACAGTTTGGAAATTAAAAAAGAAACTTTTAAACAAAATCTATTCTTGCAGTGTGGATCTGCATATTGACAACTCAGAAGACAATTTCTTTTTCTTACAATTCAATACTCAAGTGTTTTCTATAACTTCTTATTTAAAAGAACTAGGAAAATAGACTCTATTGGAAACCAACATTCTGCCTTGTGCAGGTTAGCATTTTAAAATCTTTTAGAATTGAAAACAGATATGGAAACACACACTGAAGAGAAAGCATATTCTTGCAAACTTTGTGGGTCAGCATTTTCTAGGAATGCCTATTTGAAAATTCACATGCGAACACACACTGGAGAGAAACCATTTTCTTGTGAAATATGTGCATCAGCATTTTCTAGGAATGCCTATTTGAAAATTCACATGCGAACACACACTGGAGAGAAGCCATTTTCTTGTGAAGTGTGTGGATTAGCATTTGCTACCAGCTCGCATTTGAAAAGACACATGCGAACACACACTGGAGAGAAACCCTTTTCTTGTGAAATATGTGGGTCAGCATTTTCAGACCGGTTCGATTTGAAAATACACATGCGAACACACACTGGAGAGAAACCTTTTTCTTGTGAAGTCTGTGAGTCAAAATTTTCTAGGAGTTCCCATTTGAAAAGACACATGCAAACACACACTGGAGAGAAACCATTCTCTTGTGAAGTGTGTGTATCAGCATTTTCTGACCGTTCTACTTTGATGACACACATGCAAACTCACATTGGAGAGAAGCCATTCTCTTGTGATATCTGTGGATCAGCATTTTCTAGGAGTTCCCATTTGAAAACACACATACGAACGCACACAAGAGAGAAACCATTTTCTTGTGAAGTCTGCAGGTCAGCATTTTCAAATCATTCCTGTTTGAGAAGACACGTACAAACACATACGGGAGAGAAACCATTCTCTTGTGAAGTCTGTGAGTCAGCATTTTCTATGAGTTCCCATTTGAAAACACACATGCGGATACACACAAGGGAGAAACCATTTTCTTGTGATGTGTGTCAAACTGCATTTTCACAGAGTTCAAATTTGAAAAGACATTTACGAACACATGTTACTTCACCTGTTTTTACATGACTAAAAATTGTGGTGGTTTATTCTAAGAAATCAATTTGGATTTAGTCTCTTTTAGTTTGGACTGATCACTTTCCTCTACCATAAAGTGATTATATTTGTTTTAGTGGATTATAGAGTGTAATGTTTGATTTTTTGATTATTTGATTATCTGGGATGTCCTGTGTGTGACTAATTCTTGTGAAGGATTTTCTTGCATGGATGTAGAAATTTTGTTCCAGCACACAGGAACAAATATTTTTCTGTCAGTAACTATTCAGTAATATATATTTTAGCTTTTCACTAAAACACATGTTGTCTTTTTCATTTAAATGGTCCTTTTTTTTCTGGCCCAGTCATCTGGGACTGAATAATACAATGACTGCATCTCTAGAGCGGTAAGACCCCTCATCCAATGAGTGTCCTAGATATGACATTAAACAATCTGATGGTTAGACTCCAGTAATGCTGGAGCTTTGGGAAAAGCAGAGTACCCCTTCATTGCCATTACTCCCAGGTCTACTCTAGTGGTAGCACTTGATAGGGTCCTATCTATGAGTCAAATAGGACTGTTTGACATTTAAACTGAGTGCAAACAAATGACTTATGCTAAACAGAATTGTTTGAAAGAGGACTGTTTAATAATTTAACTGTGTGTAAACAAACGACTGATATTTAATTGAATTGTCTGTGATACAAGCAATACTTGGAACTATTTAACTTTGTCGACTTGTGTTAAACTGAATTGTTTGAAATAGAAGTGTTTTATCATTTAACTGTGTAAACAAATAATATTTATTTGAATTATTAGTGATACATAGCAATACTTGAAAACATTAAACTGTGTGCAAACAAAGGATTAATAGTAAATAGAATTATTGGTATTCGAACTAAGTGAAACTGCTTAACTGTGGGCCAAAAAATGAGTTCAGGCTCATTTAATTATACAACACAAAGTGTTCAGAAATCATATTTCAAATATATATGTATAAAAAGGACACTAGAATCAGCAAGGCAAGTCAGGCGCTGGGCAGTCTCCACAATCGAGTGCTCAGCAAACACAACATCCGCCTGTCCACGAAACTGAAGGTCTACAATGTGGTGGTTCTTCCCTTCCTCCTCTATGGTTGTGAGACGTGAAGACTGTATCGCAGGCATATCAAGAAACTGTAGCTCTTCCACATGCGAGCTCTCCACTCCATCCTGGGAATCAAGTGGCAGGACCACATCACCAATCTGAAGTTCCTCAATCTAGCTAAGTCCACCTGCATAGAGGCCACCATCATCAAGGCCCAACTTTGATGGGTTGGACATGTGATTCGAATGGAGGAGTGTCAGATGCTGAGACGCCTGATGTACGGGGAACTCCAGGCCAAGCAAAAGAAACCAAGGTAGACCAAAACTGCGGTATAAAGACATGGTCAAAGCCAATCTCCTGTGGTGCCACATCAATCCGAGAGACCTGGAAGGATATGCCATGAACAGACCAAAATGGCAAGGCTCGGTTCACAGACCTGCTGCCAACTTCGAAGAGGCTCGATTCCAGAAACTCACTGCTGCCAGAGAGAAACACTGCAGAGCAGCCTCAGCAGTGATCACAACAACTGACTTCCAGTGCCCCCATTGTTCAAGACTCTGTGCCTTTGGACTGGGGCTGCAGAGCCACCTCCGTGTTCATAGATGAGTTGTAGAATGCAAACGTCATCATCAGATCTGATGGACAACCACCATGAAAAGGATTTGGCATTGAATAACTTTCAGTGGTTAATGCGCCATAAAACTAAACGAAACTTCATAATTACGGCTTCGTAATAACAATATAATTAATCAAGTAACACACTAAGTATTTTTATGCACTGGACTGTGTTATAAACAAATAATTCCTCTCTACTATTTTGTTTTAATGGTATTTAAAAAAATTCTTTCTGGTAAAATCATTCAGGTGATAGGATGTAGGTTCTCTATCTTCTAGATCTTATTGTAGGTATTTCTTATGACGAAGATTGTTATAATATATGTTGTGTGCATTGCACTGTCACAGTTTGAGCATCATTTATTATTTATTAATTGGGTTTTCTTGTTTTCTCTTTTGTCATAGCTTCATTACTTTTGTTGCTTGTATCTCTGGGACCTCTGGTTTTGTTCTTTTTCTTTCTTACTTCTACAGCAGTGCCTTTCGAAGATAGGAAGTTAGTAGCTGTACAGCAGCTGTTTTGTAGTGCCCTGCATCCAGGATTTGTTAAAATAGCACACAGTATCCTTGTGTAATTCCAATCTAGCTTTTTCTGCAGACATTTTATTAGTGTAGCATGACCATACAATAGCACCGACATGGCTACAACTTGGGAAGAATTCTTGCTTTATTTTATCGAAGTGACCAGTTTTCCATCTGGTTGATAAATTATCAATAGCTCTCTATACTTTACCTATGCATATGTTGACAACACTTTCAGTAGATGAGATACTGCTACTGAGGTTTATGAACTGCTCTACTAATTTCAAAGGCTTGTGATTTAGTAAGGAGGGAACACCATCTTGAAAACAGATGAAATACGAGGATCATTAAGTAAGTTTCCAGACTTTTTTCCTATGGGCACTTTTATTGATAGTACACACATGAAACTCTAGTCCCCTTCGAAGTAATCTCCTCCGGCTGCAATGCACTTGTTCTACCATTCCAATAACCTCTGGAAGGCCCCATAGAAGTCCTCTTGTCTGAGCATGTCAATGACCTTCATCACAGCCTCTTTCATCTCCTCAATTGTGTCGTAACGACAGCCTCTGAGCTTAGGGAATAACCAAAAGTCACAGGGAGCAAGGTCTGGACTATAGGGAGGGTGAGGAAGTGTCTTGATGCTCATCTTGGTCAAATAATCTGTGACAAGGATGGAGTTGTGGACTGGTGCATTGTCCTGGTAGAAATGCCACTGAACCGATTTAAAGAGTGCTGGCCTCTTCCGACGGAATCTCTTCCTGAACTCCCTTAAAACCTCAACCCTAACCCTTTGACCAATTAACTGTTGTTTATTGACTTCCTTACTCCTCCCACCATCACTCACAGACTCCCTGCCTTCCTTGAATCTCTTATGCTACTTAAAAACTGATGCTCGATTCATGCAAAATGCTCCAAAAGCAGTCTGAAGCATTCCATACGTTACTGTGGCATTTTTTCCAAGTTTAAAACAGACTTTTATTGTATATCATTCTTCTAAAGTGTCCTCACGTCCAGATTGCATTTTTAAAAATCACCAGCTTTGACAATCAGGCTTTAGTAGGGTGTATTCCAATTCCTGCTGTAGCTGTTCATTTGAACCTAAAATCATAAAAATTGGTCAGTCATCTCATAACACACAATAACATAGTGAATTTTCAAGAGTCTACGACAATTTTAGATACCTGTACAAAAAAGTCTGGAAACATATTGAATGCACCATGTACTAACATTCTGTCCAAAAAAAAAAAAGAAAAATATTTTAACCTGGTTTTAATTTTTTATGAAAATTTGTTATGTTTTAAATGCAAAATATTAGAATAAATATTTTCAGATTGGAAAAGCATTTTCACTTTTAGAATACACCCAGGTTTGAGTTTTATTAATTTATATCTTGTCTAATAAGTTAACTCAAAATATACTGACCCCTACAAAGTGTCAAGAATTCCTCTTCCTAAAAAAAAGAGGGGGGTCCTGGGTTTGATATTAAACTGCATCAAATGCTAGTGCACCAGTTCTGAAGATTTTGAATGTGTTGAGTCAGTCTTCATTACTCCCAAGTCCACTTTAGCCGATTGGGGTAGTACCTGTTAGGGTCCTGTCTACTGGTCAAATAAATCTCTTTAAAAATTATTCATATTCAATAGGAATACTTGATGTCATATATCTGAAAATCATTTGTATTAAGGATAGTTAATTGAAGCAATAAATATTTCCTGAAGATTATTATTATTACTTGTTACTTGATACCATATCACTGCATGGAAATTATATTAATAGTCTCTAGAAACTATGATTGTTGACTAAGGATTATTATTACTCATTAGTTTAAACTAATGGCTCTGTTGAAATAGGATCTTTCAGCCTTATTCAAGAGAAAGATAAAATGCAAATACAAAACTCTTCCTAAGCATTGGACCTGGTGGTTTTGTTGAAATAGGATCTTTCAGCCTTATTCAAGAGAAAGAGAAAATTCAAATACAGAACTCTCCCTCATCATCAGACTTGGCCCTGTTACATCTTTTTTTCAAAACTGAAAATTTCTCTTATTGATAAGATTTAAGGCGATGGAGGACAATAGAAGAAATACAATTGTACAATGTCCCAGTATATTCTCAGAAGAGTTTCAGAGATGCTTTGACCAATGAAAGACTCTCAGGAACAAATGTATTGAATGCCAAGGAGAAAATCAATCTTTCCTTCATTGTTCCTTTCTGTCTTGGTAAATACAGTTTCAGTTTTATTCTTTTTAACACACTTTGGGTTGGTTGGTTGGTTGATATTTTATGGCCTATCAACCTTTGCAAGTTATTTAATGCCAAATCCTCTTTATATATATATATATATATATATATATATATGATTTGTAAGTGAATAATTTGTTTGTAACATTATTTTTAAACAAATTAGAGCTCATTTGTTTGCACACAGTTAAGTGGTTTCAAGTATTGCTATCTAACACTAATAATTCTATTTGATTTTGATTATTTACTTGCTTCATAGTCAAGGGTGACCTGAAGATTGGCAAAATGGTTAGTGTTCACCAATGGCCTGGGAGACTGGGGTTCAATCTCCAGTCGAGTCATACTCAAAAACTGGTACGTGATGCTTCCTTGCTTAACACTCATCATTATAAGGTATGGATCAAGGGTAAGTGAAACAACCCAGGGAAATGAGTAGTGCACTCCTCTACACCTCAGTGTGGTAGCTATTGAAAAAGGGTCTTTAGGTTGCCCTCAACTGTGGTTGGTCAACTATTTCCTTGCACACAGTTAAATGGGTTCAAGTATTGCTATCTAACACTTATAACTCTATTTGTCAAGTATTCCTAACATGAACAATTTGCACACGGCTGAATGCTTTCAAATAATCAATTGTAATATTCCTTATTGAATCATTGAACAGTTCTATTTGACCCCCATAGATGGGACCCTAACAGGCTACTTGAGGGCAGAGTTGACTAGTGAGTAATGGTAATGAAGGGGTAGTCCTCATTCTTCAGTCTCCAGAAATGGAGCCTCACCTTTGGATGCAGTTTAGTGTCAAACCCAGGATATGGTTTCTAGTATTCCTATCTAACACTAATAATTCAATTTGATATTAATCATTTGTTTGCACACAGACTAAATAGTTTCAAGTATTGCTATCACAGTGCAGTTGACCCTCAGCCATCATCTTCTATTACCTTTAAGGTAAAATAGGGTTGGGTGTTTACCACAAGACCAATTTGAATATGTTCTGGCCAATCATATAGGTGCTTGGCTTGACATAAGGCACTTGATCAGATCAACTCTCTCCAATTGTCCATCTAGCCTAGTAAGGGCCAAAAAGTGGAGTGTTGCGGGTTACATAACCACTCTGGCTGCCAGGTTACAGACTGCTTAGCCACCGGGATCCCATCCCTAAGCAACAAAGTCAACTGGTAGCCTCATTGATGGGAGGTGGGTGTTACCCCTTTGTCAGGTGTAATTGGCCTATCCTATAATCCTAGTTTTTATTTCCACTTTGAAAAAAGGAATCTAAATCTCAACATATAATGAGGGTTCTGTTAAAGTTGAAATTCTGGTAATAACTGAAAAGTCATTAAAATTTTGCCTTATCAAATTGATACCATAAAAATGTTTAATGGCAGTGAGATTGATCTATCAGACATAATGTATTTTTACCAGGAAAGAAATACCTCTGGATGCGGCCACACTAATAGATTCTAGTGTGAAGTCTGATGAAAAGCATAAGAATGTAATTGCAAAGAGTAAATAGTCAAATAATTGAGAGCCAGGAAATTTACTGAATAAGGTCTTAGAGAAATCAAAGTACACAAAAGTGAGAGAAGGATAAGATACATTAGATTCAGGTGTGGGTGGATAAGGCCAGGTTACTATCGTACTTAGAAGTGAAGGTTGGACTGGCTAAAAGTTTAATTTCACTAATGGTTGTTGTGCAGGAGAATAAGGTATGCTGACGTTGCCTTCTGTAGATGAAATTATCCTACCAAGGTATATGAACAGGCCTACTAATTTTAGAGACTTGCCATTTAAAGAGGAGATTGCACTATCTTGATTAAAACACATGAATTCTGGTAGATGTGAACTAGACAAGGATGATGTGTGCTGTTTTAAAAGCAGCACCATACAAAACAAAAACTGTATGGCCTTTTACTGTCCATCTCTCAAAGTATAATGAAAAAGACATGCTGAAGAATTAAGGGTGAATTGAAAAATAATGTTTTTTCTATTGACTCTTACACATGGACACACCAGTGTTGGTTGACCAGTAAAATTTACCCTGCACATTTATAACCTACAAGTGGTGGTATGCCACTTTAGTCTCAGAAGTTTTTGATCACAAAAACAAAGAACAATAATGATTTTAAATTTTCAATTAAAGATTTTATTATAAAAAACATAAAAAAATTTGTGAAAATAAAATAAACCTGGATGAAAGTAATTGTAATCATCTCTTTCAAAAGTCGTAATTAATATTGTCCCGCAGGTCTTGTTCATCTTATAATTAAGTTGGCTGACCATGGCTTACATTTCAAAAACTACTACACCGATGTGTAGAGGTGAGAGCTATTTCTTCCCTTGGATTGCTTCTCTTACCCTTGATTCATAACATAATCAAGTACCATTTTTTGGTATGATTCTTTCTAGGATTGAACCCTAGTCTCCCAGACCATTGTCAAACACTCTAACCATTATGCCAATGAACCAGTCACATAAGACATGCAGGACACAGCTGGAGAAGTAAGGACAAAGGCATATGTGACATTCTCTTTCGTACTTTTTAAAAATTATATGCTGACTGTATGAGCTACAAAGTTGTAAGACCCCCACCTCACCAACATACACACAAAAGAGATATCGTGTATGATGCTAAAACTGCTGATGGTTTGGCTCCAGCTCTAGAGTTTTGGGAAGTGTAGATATCTCTTAATTTCCATTACTCCTAGGCCCACTTTGACTGGTAATAGCTGTTAGGGTCACATTTATGAGTTAAATAAATCTATTTGAAAATTATTTATATTAGATAAGAATACTTGATACCATATAAATGTGTGTAAATTGTTGGTATTAAGAAGTTTTAATTGTTTATGAAGGATGATTTTTAGTTACTTGAAACCATAAAACTGTGTGCAAACAAATGATTATTATCAAATAGAAATAATAACTTAAAAGCCATATATTTTTTAATATTAGATAGGAATACTTGAAACCAATGTTGAAATTATTTGTGTTAATTGAAATTATACAACTGCGTTCAAAAACTCTTAATAGCTGGACAATAATGTAAAAATAAATGTTTAATGAATGCAATTCACTAATCTCAATGCATAAAATAACCCTCGATGGTTTGAAATGCCATTAAAATCAATTGATTCTGGGAATTGTGTTGGTTTGTCATATCTATAACTATTCAGTTAAGTCTTTCTGAATAAAAATTGAATCATACAAGCTTCATCTAAAAAGTAAGGGGAATTTTTTGGAAAAAAAATCAATAAATTCTTTTTAAAAATTTTTTTTTCCATAAATGTTAACTTTGAATTATTTGGAATTTGTTTTGAGGCTATTCAAAATGGCAGCAAATTAAAAAGAGTGCTTCAAGCTTGAACAGAGGTCTTTCATCAAACTTTTAGTGGTTAAAGCAGGCAAACCATGTGAAGTTTACAGAAGAACGTTTGATATGAACAGAGAAGCAGGTTTTAGTTGAAAAAAGCTTTACAAATGGGCTAAACGTTGGTTTGCCACTACAAACCTAAACTGAAAAGACGTTGTGTGAAATCATGCTGACTCTTCAATACCTTATGCAAAATTCAACTTATATATCGAATAACCTTGATTTCTTAATTTTGCTGAATGATAATTATTTATGCTGAATTGGAATGATTAATATCAAATAACTGTGTATGAATTGTTTGTATTAAGAATCGTTAGTTGAAGTTATAATTGTTTATTAAGAATTATTATTAGTTACTTGAAACCATATTTGTATTTTGTGCAAATAATAGCTATTAAATAGAAATAGTTACTTGAAACTGTATAATTAATAGTAATTAGAAAGGAGTAGTGTCCTCCCCTACACCTTGGTGTTGTAGCTATCGAAAAGGGAGACTACGGTCGCCAACTTTACTTACTTACTTAGAAATACTTGAAACCATCCAGCTGTATAAAGGATATATTTAATTTCTCACTAAGTTAGATTTGGCTTGAAGTCATTCTGATGGGGCTATGCATGAATTTAGATTGACCTGAGGGCTTCCGAAAAATTCTTGATCCTCTGGGCATTCCCTTTTTGGATCGCCTCAGGTTCCTATAATAAAAGGGTGGTGGTGAATGGTATGCCTCCTCAGCAACAGAAAGAAAAGAGTCTTTCGTAAGCAATTGTACAATGGAAGGAAATGGATTCCGTGATTTGTTTTCCCTACTGTTGTATCCTCAGACAATTGGGTAGCCTCAGTTGACTAAAAATAACAACACACACACACTTAGCAGACCAACTATAACTTCTGCCTTCGGAAGTGAACATATTTTTTACTGCTTGACATGCAAGGCATAGTCTTACACACTTTGATCCAGGAGGTAAGTTTCTTCTCTCGCTACTGTTCCAAACAATAAACTCAGCCTTTTTAATCAAGTATTGCCAAGGAGAAAGACCCCTTGGGATGAGGTATTTAATATCATCCACCAAGCACAAACATCAGTTGGCATGTGGATGTGCCAGATAGATATACATTCAACTGTTTGACATGCTGTTGAAATCGATCAGTTTTTGGAAATATACTGGTTAGTCACATCCCAAACTGTTCCATGAAGTTATTCTTTCTTGAATACATCGTAAATCAAAGTATACTTTAAATTTTATTGTCAAATTATTCATTGAGCTGTGGACATGGCAGGTTGGGGCCGAAAAACTAAATCTTATATAAAATTACATTTTTCAAAATTATGGCAACATATACAGGCATACACACCCTGGAGTGAAACCATATTCATGTAATTCTTTCCACAGAAGACAATTTGGAAACATCACTCCAGAAAAAAATGATATTCATGTTTGTTTCTTTGTTTTTGCTCTCTTCACCGATATCGATAAAAAAAATATATGGATATATGACCTAAACAAAAGACAAAAAAAGCAAAAATAAAAAGTCCAAGGTAATACAAACATTTAAAAAAAAATAACAGGGCAGCCGCAAAAAAAAAAAATCTTAAAAATCCTTCATGAGCTGAAAATTTCTACATTCATGAAAAGAAAAGAATATGACATAAAAAAAAGAAAAACGCCAAAGAAATGAAAGAATCAGATAAATCACACTCTTTTTTCAAGGACTATAACATACTGCTTGAAAAATTTGAAAAATTATAATAAAAATCCTTCATACCCAAAGCATCCTTGTATCTAATCACCTTAACCAAAACAAAAAACAAAAGCAACATAAAAAAAGATTTGCCAAGAAAATCAAAGAGTTTGATAAATAACCCTCTTATAAAAGCAAAGTTACCGTCAACTCAGTCTATGATAGAGAGCCCCCACCCCAGGTGGGTTTATTAATTAACAATTCTAAGGGATTGGAATGAATTTATCAATTAAAAGGATAGAAAGATAATTTTAGAAATAGGTTTGTTTTTTTTTTAAAACAGAAAATAGGAAAAGGAATTTCCTATTTTATTTTTTATTTTTATCTTATTTTACTTTTTTCCTTCCTTTTGGAATAATGTTCCTGGAGTTGAGTCTTTAGTAAGTAAGGGGATGGCTCAGAGGAGTGGAGAGATGGATTTGTTGGTTGAATCCTGTGATAAATGGTGAATGGAATCTTGGGTGGTCTGAAGACGAAGTCCATGCTCAAAGTCCGAGACAGGATAAGTGGATTTCTTCCAATTCAAGGATCTTCGTCTGAGTGAAAATCAGCGGGGCATCCAAAGTCATTTTTAGTACCTCTTAAAAACAGTCATCTGTGGAGTTTTAAAAGATTATACGAAATACGGGGTGGTCCAGGCAATTTACATATCATTATTCATGGGCATAGCCAAAAATTGTCAATACCCCACCCTACTCTATATAAGCAGTCAGCAGAGAGGATTCAGAGTTCAGTACAGAGTGCAGAGTCCGAGACAGAAATTTTTTCGGCGGTCCAAGATAGACATTTTTGGGGGGAGAAAAGAACCACAGAGTCTGGAGGAAAGACATTTTGAGCGGTCAGACAGAAACGGGAAATCCTGCGAAACAACTTTGTGAATGGTGCTGGTCCGATCAGAACCAAGAGATGGAAATAGAAACTTCGTGAATCCTGATAATTTTGTCAACAAAACCGAGAAAACAAATTTTTAAGTAAAAGTAAACAAGGATCCTTAGTTGTCCCCCTTACACCTTCTTTGTTCTCTCTGTCTCTGTCACTTTCTAACCAAGCGAGTAAATGTTGTGCGACCTTTTCTTTTGTACTCTACACATTTGTGAAATTTCTTCTATGGTGAGATAAAGACAATAGTGTTGAAAAAGTTTTATTATACGAGAATCGAAAGTGTTGCTTGTCTCTTTTTGTGTTCTTGTGGTTGCGACAAGAACTATTTTCTCCATAAACAGCGATTTTTTCTTTCAGCGTAGATTCCAGCCAAATTGAACTGATCTGAGGGAGCTAGAATGCCACTGTTCAGATCAAAAAATTCACAACGTGGCGAATAGTGGTGGTTCCTTCAGCTCAATAAAGGAAGCAGTGCGATTTGATTTTGGCGAAAATTCCCAGGCTAAACTAGACATACCGACCAGCGGCTGAATACTACATCAGAAGTCTTCATTCCGGAAAAACTAGATACTTTGAAAAACACAAATAAAATAAAATAAATCCAAAAGAACTGAAAAACAACCAGCTAATTCAAGAGTAACTGTTCCAACACAAAGTATAACAAACACTAATTCACTTATAACATGCTTCACCCAATTTCAACTTTAAAACCGACTTAGTTGTATATAGAAGTTCAAGGCTTGCAGTTCCTACATTCAGTTACAAACTGACACCAACTTTCAATGATGGAACATTCGCTTGAAAACAATGAGGGTAATATCACCCGATTATTTTCTAATATTCATTAAATAACAAGAATATTATATCTCGTCATTTTTTAAATATTAAAAAGCTGCTTTTTTTTCTGATTTTACACTGTTCATTGCATACTTTTATTTTCTGATTTTTTTTTTTTTTGCATCATACATGTGAAAGCACGTGCAATACCCTGCCCTCATCAGTTGCCAACCAGGTGTGATAACAATTAATAATGGTGTGTTCTGATTATGACACTAAACTTCACTTGATGGTGAGGCTAAATAACAGGAGCCTCACCATCAAAAAATGACTTGTTAGGGTTTGATTATGTTTGAAAATGAAACGATACAACTTGAGAAATTTGTATTAGAATTACTTGATATCATATAACTGTATGGAGAAAAAAAATTAGGAAAATACAAAAATATACAAAAAATATAAAGATAAACAAACAATGAAAGCAATTCCCTAACTTCAGGGATATCCTTAAATTAGTTGAGAAATAATCAGATATTTGGGAAAAGACAATTCGGTCTTAACCCCTTTTTGTTGTCAGAGGATTTTTTAAAAATGTCATTTAGCCCATGTTAGCGATAAAAATATTGCTCTGCCTGCTGAAGAATTAAAGAGGACTTTCAGTTAATAACTCTGGTCCAATTGTTTGGTTTGGTTTGGTTTGGTTTCTTTGTTTAATGGTATATCAACCTTTGTAGGTTATTTGATGCCAAAGCCTTTCTCCTAGAAGAACAGTAGTAGTACTATTTAACCCATAGATGGGAGGATAAGGGGGTTCATACCTTTCCCGAGGGTATTTGCCCGAAAGTGAACGTAATAGCGCAACTGGAGTACAAACTCGTTTATTACGATTCTGCAGTCTGTCGCTTTAACAATTACACCACAAGGACACCCCCTGGTCTAATTGTGATAGCTTTTCCAAAAGAACACATTGCTTTGAAATGTTCTCTTCCCTAATCAGAAGATGAGGCATTACAAAGACAAAAATACTGAAATGCAGTAAGAAGAATTGATTTTAAGCTATCTTCATAAAAGCATGCCGACAGCATGGATTCCTTTGTCTCTTTCTCACTATCTGTCCCTATCATTCATTGATCCTGACACTTCATCTGGTTTC
Organism: Sepioteuthis lessoniana; assembly: GCA_963585895.1. NCBI lineage: Eukaryota > Metazoa > Mollusca > Cephalopoda > Myopsida > Loliginidae > Sepioteuthis > Sepioteuthis lessoniana. The sequence continues at coordinate 5,644,567 of OY757908.1, forward strand.
TACTGGTGAATGTGTGTTTTTGCAAGTTGGCCAAAACTTGTGTGTCCTCTAGATGACATCAAGTGTCCATACAGAGCTGGTGAATATAAGTTTTTGCTGATTGGCCGACACTCACCATCCATAGGAGAATATATAAGTTCCTTCTTACTTCTCCAGCAATGCTCAGCATGTCTTGCTTATCTTATTAAGAAGGTTTGAGAGGGGATGTAAGAGGGCGTACATATACTGTTTTGTTCAGGATCTGTTCAAAACAAGATGCAACATTCTTGTGTAGTTATGAAAATAAACTTGCCTTCTCTTTGAGGAACTGAATGCGATTATGTAAAAAGATGAATGAACCTATTACAAAAATAGTGTGAATTTAGTAAATTATGTGAAATGTGTCTTGAAAAAAGCTTCATATTGTATTAGAAAAGTCTTTCAGACATTTTGATGAAAGTTTAATACTGAAATGAATTATAAATAAATCTTGCAAACATTGAAATAAATAACAGGAGGCTGAGTTGAACAGATGTTTTCTTTTCATGTTTTATTTTAACAATAAGCATTAATTAACAAAATATGTTATTTTTGTGTAAGTATTTTAAGTTTTTGTACAGTGTACAAAGTTTTTAGAATCCTTTTTTCTTTAATTGCTTCTTTGCTTGTGTCAGTTCTAAATTCCTTTGTGGATAAAACTTGGTCATCATTGAGAAATTTTAGGGTTGATATTTTTGGCTCTGATGCTGGGGTATCTAAAGTCTGTCTTCTTCAACTACTGGACTGCTACTGAAAATGGAGGAAGAGTTGTGTATTCAAACCCACAAGCTTTTGGAGAAAAAAATAGGGAAAAGTTATTTTAAAAATGATGAAACATATTTTCTATTTTTTGATTTGATGAAACACTTCGGTTAGGAAAGGTTAACAAACAAGTTCCTCTCGCAGAAGAGATGTAATATCATAGGAATTCTCACAAGGTTGTCACTTGATCCCAAGCAGCACAAGGAGTAGATAGCCCTGCTGGAAAGACTTTTAAAAGGGCAGAGTTTTACAGAGCTTCCTTTGGCTGAACGATTCAAATGTCACTGGAATGCTTGAAAGGTTGTCACTTGATCTCAAGCTAGAAAAGAATTGGATAGCCCTGTTGGTGCGACCTTTTATATTGCAGAGTTTTACAGAGTTTTCTTTAACTAAACAGTTTTAATATTACTGGAATGTTCCTGAGGTTGTCTTTTGATCTCAATCAACAAAAGAAATGGATAATACTATTGGTGGGACTTTTTAAAGGGCAGAGTTTTACAGGGCATTCTTTAACTGAACAGTTATGAGGTCACGTGAATGCTCCGAAGGTTGTCACTTGATCAACAATCAACAAAAGAATTGGATAGCCCTGTTGGTGGGAATTTTTAAGGGGCCTTGTTTCACCAAGCTTTCCTTAGCTGAACAATTGTGTGCTCACTAGAATACTCACAAGGTTGTCCCTATATCCCAAGGAAGGGAAAAAGTGGATAGCCATGTCGGCAGGGGTTCTTAAAGGGCAGAGTTTTACAGAGCTTACTATAGTTGAACAGTTGTAAGGTCACGGGAAAGCTCACAAGGTTGTCACTTGATCCCAAGGAAGGGAAAAAGTGGATAGCCATGTTGGCAGGGGTTTTTAAAGGGCAGAGTTTTACAGAGCTTACTATAGTTGAACTGTTGTAAGGTTATGGGAAAGCTCACAAGGTTGTCATTTCATCCCAATGAAGGGAAAAAGTGGATAGCCATGTTGGTGAAACTAAAGTGCAAAAATTTACGGAGCTTCAAAGGAATGTTGTTGAGGTTGTCATTTGATCCCAAGCAAAAAAAAAAAAAAAAAAGTCGCTAGACCTGTTGGTTGGATGATTGAAAGGCCAGAGTTTTACTGAGCTTTATTTAGCTAAACAGTCTTAAGGTCAGAGAAATGCTCACAAGATTGTCGCTTGATTCGAAGCAATGAATGAATGAACCTGTAGGTGGAACTTTTGAAAAGGCAAAGTTTTACAGAGTTTTCTTTGGCTGAACTCTCATAAATGTCACTGGTATGCTCAGAAAGTTGTCACTTGATCCCAATCAACAAAAATGTGCCTATCTCTAAGTTTTACAGAGTGTAAAGGCACTAGAATGCTCACATGGTTGTCACTAGATCCCAAGCGATAAAAGAATTCGATAGCCCTGTTGGCAGGATTTTTTAAAGGCCAAAGTTTCTTCAAACTTTCTTTAGCTGAACAGTTATAATGTCACTGGAATCTCCGCAAAGTTGTCATATCAATCAACAAAAGAATTGGATAGCCCTGTTGGTGGTTTGGTTTCTTTGTTTAATGGCATATCAACTGTTGTAGGTTATTTAATGCCAAAGTCATTCTTCTAGAAGAACTGTAGTAGTACTATTTAACCCATAGCTGTGACGATAAGGGGGTTCATACCTTTCCCAAGGGTATTTGCCCGAAAGTGAATGTAATAGCGTGACTGGAATTTGAACTCGCTTACTACGATTCCGCAGTCCATCGCTTTAACCATTACACCATGAGGACAGTTTAAAGTCACTAGAAGGCTCACAAGGTTGTCACTTGATCCCAAGCGACAAAAGAAATAGACAACTGCATATATAATTGGTTCCCATGTTTTTTTTTATTTTTATTTTTTAATCAATCAGGCTGGCCATCTCAGAGAGTTTCTAAACCGTTTTTTATAAGGAAACTTTTTGCATCTTTTATTGTTATTATTTGTTGTTTTGAATGTAATAAACTAACAAATTAGAATTTATTTAATGATTTTATTGTTGTTTTTCTTTTATTCGTGTATTAAATTTGTTGTTGAACAGATCGACGAATTCCGAACGATTACAATTCTTTGTGTCTTACTTACATGTCTTAGAAAAACATTTTCTAGGGGAAAACGACCATCAAGTCATAATGTCTGAAGTCCAGCTGACATTCAATTTACTCTTTTGTTATATTATGAAATATCAAACCAAAATAAATATTGTCATAGGCAAAGAATACAGACTTAGAATTGTCTCTTTCTATATAGTGTATGATGGTAGGGGAAGAGGGCAGAAATATTGGACCGAGTCATAGTAATTTTCGTTTTAATAGAATATAATCTATTCATGAATAGTTTAATCATCAATTTCATATACACCACTATTTTCAATCACCTCTGGTCATTAATCAGATGGTAAGTAGAATTCAGTTGGTTTTAACTTTGTAGGAGGAGTGGAAGTATTTTTGCTATTTATGGACCCCGACTATTTTACGTTGAGTTTATGTATATTTAGAATAAGGTTTTAGTAGTTATGCTTCCCCACAAGTTTAATGCTTTAGTTTGAATAAAAGTAGAATAGGCATAGTATATAGACATGGATAGTGTTTAGGTTAGAATTAAGGTGGAATGGGGCATATTATAAGCATATGAATAAATGAAGGAGTAAAGATGATATGAAACAAATAATGGTTGTAAAACGGCGCGTACAAAATGAACATTTAAAACAAGGCGACGAACAAAAACAAATTTATATTCTATAATAACAAAACTTACATTAATACATAAAAATATTACTAACTCTTCTTACAAAATAATAGTGTGTATATATGTGTGAGCTCGTGTGTGTGTAACACAACTAAGCTACAAAAAGAATTGCAAGTTTAAAATGTCCTTTTTCTAGAAAGGTTAGAAACGGGTAGTTTCTCAGAGACGGGAAAGCGTCTCACAGTCCTTGTATATGAATGTCTGCGAGGCCCATTCATGATGTTGCTGCTACGGAGAAAGTTGGTCAAAGAGAAAAAAGGTGTTTGAAGACGACGTATTTATTGAAAATACGCGTCTTGTAAGTGGCTCAAAAACGCAGGACTTGAATTTACGCGCGCCGACGTAGTTGTAAGCATATCACGTGGTCCTCCTGGCCAACGGTTTCCCGAGACTGAACATTGAGCGTCTGCCATCTTTGTGGGAACAAGTGGCATACCGCCCAAAATAATTTATAGGGGTGTAAAGTCCTATAACTTTAAGAAGTTTTCCAAAACGTTTTCACCTGATCGTCTTGAGAAAACTTTTTATCATTCAGATCATTTTGTTGGGAAGGGAAAAAATAAAATTCACCTGGTGTAAGGTTGGTGGGTTATGGTCGATGGGGTAAAATAGATCCATCTAAATGCAATATTTTTTCTGGCATGATTGTTGCTAAATGTGGCCTTGCATTTTCATGGAGAAGGAAAATGTTTCTTTTGTTGATGAGAGCAGGGTGTTTTCTTAAAAGATTTTCATGTGCATGTTGCAGCTGTTGAGAGTCAAAGTCTGCATGGATTGTCGGATTGCAGTTAGAAAACTCAAAATGAAGAGTACGACGTTGATTCCACCATTCACACAGCATAAGTTTTTTTCTATGAACTTTCGCTTTTGGGTTAAACTGAGGAAATTCATCGCCTTTTGCATTTAATATTATCAATTTTTTGTGACCTGTAATAATATTCTTGACAAATACATTATTTCTCTGTCTTGAAAGAAGACTTATCGCTATGGATATTGTTGTAATTGTAAATTCAGCAATTGGTGTCTGCTCAAATCTGATTGTTTCTTTTGAAGTTGTGCTGTTAACACCCGCCCCTACTATTATTTAAATGAGACCAGTTGCGGGCATGCATGGAAGCGCCCGAGAACCACATGTGCGTGCTTCAACAAAAAGGCACTCATCGGATTAGCTACACTATCCAACTCGCGAGACAACAACTGGCAGACGAAAATAAGTTGAGATGCGCACAAACTGTATTATTATAGCCAATCACGGTGCACGCAATGGACTCTACCGATGGTGTAATGGTATGTGCCGATCATAATATATATAGAATGCTCCAATCTTTATCCAGCACTTCGAAGCGAACGAGCGTTCTTTTGTGTCCTGTGGTGGGGCGCTCTCGACCGGCTGTGGTTGCGTGCTGCACGGTTCGGTTGAGTGTGTTCCACCACTGGATACATCACCTCTGGCCTCAGGGGGCCTTCCCCCCAGGCTTTAACTCTCTTCGGAGGGGTTGGGTTTATCGCCCGGCGCCTGAGGCGCCCCGAAAAGGGGAATGCCGACGGGGTCCGAGGCATTTTTGGAACTGCCTATCGCGTTGGGCTACGGCCCTGCGACAGGACCCACCTTAAACACGGCCTTGTGCCATATTCGTACGTTGGTGTGACGTAGGATAAATACAGCACTTCGAAGTTTGCTGCTAGATCATGTTGGTATCCGTATTCGTTGGCTTTTGAATTTGGTTTGTCATGTCAAATTATTTGTAGGCCAGTGTCGCCGTGTTGGTGTTAGCGCCCGTTTCCGTTGGTGTTGGCGTTCGAGTCTACTGCGGTTCCGCTGATAGGACCACAAGACCAACAAGGGTTCTCGTTCTTTTGTTTCTTTTTTTTTTTTTTTTTTTTTTTTCAGCATGTGCAGAAGCTATGCAAGGCTCGCCCCTTTTGCTTTGCGAGCTCTGTTTTGTTCGCCTCCGACTTTAGGCAGTTTTTACTTAAGCAAGGTGGCTTGAACAAATACGCCTGCAAATAGTTGCTACAGGCTAAGCCTCTTTCCCTTACAGGGTTTTTATGGTTACTTGTTGAAACTATAAGCTTACTGCAGGTTATATGTGATTTTGGTATGCAGTCCGCTTCAAAAGAAAGTTGAGTCTAAGGTCTGGAGGCGGTATTATTAGACTTTGCCGACAAAGGAAGCTGTTGGCCAGGTCAGAAAATGTGGTAAAACCTCTGTAGGCTCAACAAAAGAAAATTATAGTTGAAATAAAAGATATTCATCTAAAAGGAGGAAGTGGTGGTTTATTGGAAGTTCACTAAGAAATAGTAAACTTCGTTTTCAACAAGTCTACACGGGAAACTAGAACACAGTTGTCCTTGTTGATTCTACACGAGGAGGAGATGCCGAGAATAAATACTTAAAATTGGCTTCAAATGAACTTTGACATAAAATACCAAAGAAAGGTATTTTATCATTAACAAAAGTTAAACTGACCGTAGATGGTTGATGTCATGGCTTTGAGCAAGTCAATCGTTTTATTTCTTTTTACCCTCCTTTTTTTGGTCATAATATTGTCGTTACTTGAATGTCTGTTATTTTTGTTACTCTATTCAATTTTTTCGACAAGGGGGAAAATATGCAAAGCCGGATTCTGTAAAGTCTCTCTTGAAATTAATTACTTTGTGGGAACTTGTTTTGTTTTTAAGAAATATAGACACACTTTTCTTTCAGGTGACAAAAGTAAGCTTCCCTTCACCATTTTTTTAATCTCCTTTATTTTTATACCTTTCTCTCTCCCTTTGCTTAGCCTGACAGTTACTGCTAGATTTCTGGAGCTCGGCAGAGATAAAGCCAGCATATTTTTTGAATTGAACACAAATTCTCATATCTAGCATATTTCCTTTCTAATACCTTACGTATCATATGCAATCTTTCTTATTCTTCACTAAAAGTTTTAGGAACCCAAACTTGCTCATTTTCCCTATCTTTTTCAAGGGGTGGGTACAGATTGTAGCCATGTTTATCACAACGTTTCGGCCGTTGTACGCTCCGGCCTTCTTCTGGTGGTTGGAATGTCGAACTTAAGATTAAATTTTGTTGAGCCATTTTTCTCTGTTGAGAATGACCAATAATAGTCCTATTTACCAACCCCTCCGCACGGGCAGGATATGACACAAGGTCAATTTTTAAGCGGAGTTTAACAGGTTTGAATTCAGAGTTTTCCTTCTCCTAGACTAGTCGCCTCACCAAGGCTGAAGAACCTAGTCTGTCCTACTATTTACCCATAGCTGGAGGGAGAATATTTGGATTCATACCTTTCCCAAGTGTATTAGTGCTATGTAATCAGACTCGTCCAGGATTTGAACTCGTGTCGTCGTGTCCACATCCTGCGACGATAACAATTACACCACGGGCACCTCAATAATAATAATAGTAATAAGTTGGCGACTGTAGTCAAAGGCAACCAGAAGGCTCCCTTTTCAATAGCTACCACACCAAGGTGTAGGGGAGGGTGGTACACCTTTCCCTGGATTGCTCCACTTTACCCATGATAGATACCTTATATTGCTGAGTGTTAAGCAAGGAAGTATCAAGTACCATTTTTAAAGTCTTTGATATGACGTGACCTGGGATTGAACCCATGTCTCCCGGATCGTTGAACACTCTACCCATGAGGCCACTGAGTTGGTTTTGACGGCCGTAGTCGAGGGCGACCAGAAGGCTCCCTTTTCAATAGCTACTACACCGAGGTGTAGGGGAGGGCACTTCTCCTTTCCCTGGATTGCTCCACTTCACCCTTGATGAGTACCTTATATTGCTAAGTGTCAAGTAAGGAGGTATCAAGTACCATTTTTAAAGTCTTTGGTATGACATGACCTGGGATTGAACCCAGGTATCCCAGACCATTGGCGAACACTCTACCCACTAGGCCAAAAAGGCATTCTTTAATCAGGTAATTTCCGGTTCTGTTTAAGATATTGAGAGTTTGAAATGTGTCGTTAAAACTTGCTTTTGAAAAACGGAAATTATTTATGACTTAATAATCGGGAAGTCAATAATATCAATAATATTGCACTATACAAACCAACATATTACAATAGGTAAATAGCAATCTTTGTTGGGTGCCCTATTTTTTTACAAATAATAATTGATATGAAAGATAAATCAAAAGAAAAAGGATTTACCAATTATATATTTTATATTACAAATACTTAATCACGTTGATATTCTACAGTGAAAAATTTCCGTCCGGTTTAGAGTTTTATGTAAGAGAAACGTCGAGAGGTTATTGTTAATGTTTTTGGTCTTTATCTGAAGTCGAACCGTTAGTTCTATTTAACCCAGGAGCTACAACTCCGGGCCAGAGTGGACCTGGGAGCGATGGCAATGAAGGGGTTTGTAGTGAAAGGGAAAATTCGTATTTTGGTTTGACGCGCAATTTAATTCGACACTTAATTTCACTCAATCAGGATGACGTATCCTATTCATCCCGGACCTTTCATTTCCGGGCAGCAAATTGGGTAAGCTGCCAAACCCAGTCTCTTTGGCTGGAGAATGCCGTCCAGTGCAGACGTCACACTAGCCGTTCTTCAATAGCAATAGCAACTCTTTAGCTGGACACTGGGGGCTCTTCTAGCGGCAGCATGGACACACAATCGAGGGAACCTATCTAATTCATGGATTCCTTGCAAGGAATACCTGTTGAATATAAATTAGATACATTCAACATTTCACGCACAAGCACAACTTTATGTCACCCCCAAAATTGGCTATGTCGATTCGACGCACAATTAAGCTCTCAGCACCTAACTCTCAATTCACCTCTGGGCCACTTTAATGGAGACAACGCACGCCTCTCCACCAGACGGACAAAAACCACGGAGACTCCAAAGTTCAATTCCTCCAACGGCAACATGGCTTTCGTCAAACTACAACGAACACAATCCCTCACACGTCCGACGACACACGCTGCCATCTCAACCTTCTCAACTTCTCATAACGCTGCCGCGACCTGCCGATAAACATAAACAGATCAAGTTACACGCCCGCTTTAGGACAATTATATCCGGGTACGGCCGGAACTGACTAAGCCCTTTTTCTTTCTAACGACCTTGACATCTCGCTACAGCTAAAAGAAAAGGATGAATTAAAATATTTACAAAGCACTTTGGCGAAAAATAACTTGTTAAAACTGGAACTAATAGTCATCGCCAGCTTATAGCAGGTAAAAAAAATACTTAATGGCTACACTCATTTTTTATGGGGGAATTTCATATTCACGCGGCTGGAGCTGTGTGTCACAGTGCTTTCGTCATATCAACAAGCTCTTTTTCAACGCTCGTCGGCTGGCTCTCGGCTTCTAGCTATTCACGAGGCCCCGGAGCCTGTTCTGGACTTCGGTCCGGAGCGTGGCCCTGGAAAAGGAACAATGACAGACTTGGGGCCTTTAATTAGGCACCTAGTTTCGACTAGGCTACCTTCGAGTGGGCGAGCTGCATTTTTGTCTCCTTTGTCCCCCTTGTACGGCACTAGACCATGCGTCTAGTTTAAGCCGTAAACTGGCATACGTGCCCGGACTCACATTTGGGTTCGTGAAACTGCTTGCCTCATCAGGCTCACATTGCACTAAGTGAGCCGATGAGCAGCACAGACAAGCAGGGTTCGAGTTTCGGCTCGTTCCCGACATCCCCTCCCCTTTATCCCCACTTTAATCAGCCTTCGGGCTTTTGACCTTGTGTCAAGTCGTGTCTGGTGGGAGGCAGCGACAAATAAACGTCTAGCTCTTGGCAAAGCTCGTTTAAGGAGGAATCGTGCATTTTGTGCGGTTGCATTCACCTTACCTTCCGGCGTTGATCCCACTCCTCGTGGTAGATCTGTCTTTCTCCCACCTACATAGGTATGCACAAAGGTCCTTTTAAGGACCATAAGAGGTCCCTGTCTGCGGGTCAGAGCATCTCTGGCGGTCAGTAATGATCAGTCGAAATAGACGGCCTGGAGGCAAACACGAAGACGGATTCAAAGACCAGCCGGTCTTAACCCTCGCTTGGTTCCGATTGTCCGATAAGCTGCGCAGCGCTAATGGCACGGTCCAGCCTTTAGCTACCACTTCGCTATCTGCACAGCGCTAAGATAACGCCCATCTTAGCCTCGGCCTCCTGGCTTGTCCGCTCGTCCACACGGCTTTGGCGCGAACCTAGCCATAGCCATCGTCCGCACGGCTTTGACACGGCAAAGCCTTCGCTCCCGTCCAATACGTCCGCACGGCTTTGGCGCGAACCTAGCCATAGCCATCGTCCGCACGGCTTTGACACGGCAAAGCCTTCGCTCCCGTCCGATACGTCCGCACGGCTTTGGCGCGAACCTAGCCATAGCCATCGTCCGCACGGCTTTGACACGGCAAAGCATTCGCTCCCGTCCGATACGTCCGCACGGCAAGGGGGCACGACAAAGCCCTAGCCTTTCCTCGACTCGTTCGCTCGATCTCGTCTGTACTAAGGCCCGGCAAACCTTAACCTCGGTCTCAGACCTTTCACTTGGTCCATAACACTAAGACACGGCTCAGTCTTAGTCACTAGCTCGTCCGACACTACATGACCAAGCTGCCATAACCGAACTCAACCTCAACGCTCCTGCAAGGTACCACGCAGTCCACGTAACGACTCGCTGCTACGGACTGTTTCTACCACTGCAACACCTGGCTCGCATACGACCCGCCGTATGAGCCAGCAACCGGATCGACACACCCTTGGTTAACCCAACATACCGTCATAACAGGGAATATCGATCTACCAACCTCGACCGACCTCAGCTGCTCGCGACGACTGTCCAACTGCATCCAACGCCCCAACCGATCTCAGCTTACCAGCATCAAACATCTAGCTGTACTCAACGACTCAACCGATCTCAGCTTACCAGCATCAAACATCCAGCTGTATCTCCACGACTCGACCTACGCCAGCGACCCTCGTCGAACGTCCAGCTGCGAACATCTACAACGCGATCATACCAGCTACCAACATCGCCCATCTAGCTGAAGACCACATACAACTGCCATGGACATTAACATACACGCTTGTAAATACGACAAATAAATTGTCACCTGTTATAATTGTTACCTCACCTTTGTTCCTTCATTGTGTTTTGGCTGTTCTCATTCACATAACTCATTTGCGGGGTCGACGTACTTATCGGCTCCGCAACAATGCCATTTCGTCTCCTCTCTCACCACGAGTCTCATAGCACCAAAAGCAAACCCAATATTCCATGCTGCAAAATAAAAACTATTCTAAAAACACCTTTCGGCTATCGCCATCTGTCTTCGTCATCTCTCCTTCCTTTAATACCTAACTACAATTAGCAAAAGACCTTACACCCTTAGCGAGGAAACAACACAGCGTAAACACGCACCCATGTTACGACCATTCCTCGCTAACAACAACAAAAACTCCGGCTAAAAACATAACGCTAAAGGTATTCCCCAAAGCTTCAGCATTGCTGGAACCTCACCATCAGACTGTTTAGTGTCATGACAGGACACTCGTTGGGGTGGGGGGAGTCTTACCCCTCTGCAGAGAAGCAGTCGGTGTATTCGACAGCCCCGGTCGGCTGGGCAAACCTAATTAGAATAAAACTCAATAACAATTGGAAGCTAATCTAGCTAGCTAACCATTTCACGATGTGAAATGCTCCTTCATTCACAACATCTGACTTAGTTTAGTACAAGGCTAGAAGTATGTGACACTCAGTGAGTATCAAACTCATGATAGTAATAATGGTCTATGAAACAAGCTCTTTAACCATTACACCACTCAAAATATTAAAACTAATCTGTACATTTAATATTCAGCAATCATTTTCATCAAAATAAATTAAAATCATCACAAAAGCAAACAAATTAGCTTATCTTTATTGGGAATCTTTTTGAGATGAGGCTTCTTAATCAAAGTATTAATTTTATTGTGGACTTTTTGTCCTCATCTTGGTAGGTTTTTTTTTTTTTGTCGTTTTTTCTCACTATGTTTCGGCCAAATTTCACCTCTGGCCGTCTTTATTCCCTATAAAAACAATTACAAATTCAGTACGGACCCGACTATGGAAGACCAGATAAGGAGAACAAATAATTAGATTTATAAGACCAAAAACTCCAACCTTCGGGCCCGTGGCGCAGCGGATAGAGGCGTTGAATCTCTACGGTTCCAGGTGAGCATTGTTAGAAGATAGCAGTTTCAATTCCTACCCAAGCCAGCCAGAGGGTTACTTGGTCAAAACATGGTGCGATAGACAACAATTATGGAAGGCAGTAATTACTGGGGATACAGTTACAAGACTCAGCATTCCTGTCTGAGGTCGCGGTTAATCACCTGAAGACGGCCAGAGGTGAAATTTGGCAGAAATGTAGTGAGAGAGAAAAAAAAAAAAAAAAAACTACCAAGATGAGGACAAAAAGTCTGCAATAAAATTAATACTCAAATTAGCTTAACTGACAGAAATTAAGACAATTAAAATAATCTGTGGGTATGTTAACCTCTAACCTCCTCAATAAGCTAAGCATAGAAAGGAATACCACACATGAACCTTAAAGAGAGAAAGGATATTGCACTTAAGATTAAAAAATCATCCTAGTTAAATTACACAAGAAAATTGAGGGGGTGTCCTCGTGGTGTAATGGTAAAAGCGATGGACTGCGGAATCGTAGTACGCGAGTTTGTACTCCAGTCATGTTATTACGTTCACTTTCGGGCAAATACCCTTGGGAAAGTTATGAACCCCCTTATCCTTAAATAATACTACTACTGTTCTTTTTGGAGAATGGCTTTGGCATTAAATAACCTACAAAGGTTGATATGACATTAACCAAACAAGAAAACTGCTCTGATATATATTCTCTCAGAGCTTTACAAGATCATATTCTAACAAAGGATTTAAATCTTACTCGTGTCATGTACTGCACTAGTGAAAAAGTATAAATTTATTTCGTCTCAGAACTACTAGTAAAATAGTAAGTCAGACTGGACCAGAAAATAATAATCCTTCATCTTTGTTGACATAAAATATTCATGTTTATTCCTTCCTTAAAGCTGGTACATTTGAGGAATTCTCATCAGCTGTCATACCAATTTAAGATGAGGTAAAGGCAATAATTTAGATAATTACTTAAACTTTAAGGATTTAAGTATATTTTCATGCCATGAATTAATTACTTAAACTTATTTAAATGTTAAATTCTCGTAATTTTAACACAATATACGTGGTGCATTCAATACATTTCCAGACTTTTTTGGTACAGGCATTTAAAATTGTCGTAGACTCTTGAAAATTCAATATGTTATTGCTATACATCTTGGAATAAATGCCACAGAAACGTATGGAATGCTTCAGACTGCTTTTGGAGCATCTTGCATGAATCGAGCATCAGTTTTTGAGTAGCATAAGAGATTCAAGGAAGCCAGGGAGTCTGTGAGGGATGATGAGAGGTGTGGGAGGAGTAAGGAAGTCAATACACCACAGTTAATTGACCAAAGGGTAAGGGTAAGGGTTACTATGTTGAGGTTTTAAGGGAGTTCAGGAAGAGATTCCTAGGGAAGAGGCCAGCACTCTTCAAATTGGGTCAGTGGTATTTCCAGCCAGACAATGTACCAGTCCACAACTCCATCCTTGTCACAGACTATTTGACCAAGATGGGCATCAAGACACTTCCTCAGCCTCCCTATAGTCCAGACCTTTCTGCCTGTGACTTTTGGTTATTTCCTAAGCTCAGAGGCTGCGGTTATGAGACAATTGAGGAGATGAAAGAGGCTGTGACGAAGGTCATTGACACGCTCACACAAGAAGACTTCCGTGGGGCCTTGAAGAAGTTATTGGAACGGTACAACAAGTGCATTGCAGCCAGAGGAGATTACTTGAAAGGGGACTAGAGTTTCATGTGTGTGCTCTTTACTAAAAGTGCCCATACGAAAAAAGTCTGGAAACTTATTTAATGATCCTCTTTTAACTGTTGTCTAACTCTTGACAAACTTTTTTTATTTTGTGAAGGTTGTCTCTCAAAACAAAAATCATTAACGAAGAGATAACTGTTCTATTAGAACGTTGATGGAGTGAACGGACATTGGCATAATGGCATAGAGTCTTCGCCAATGGCCCAGGTGACCTGGGTTCAATTCCAGGTCGAGTCATACGAAAAACTCAAAAAATGGTATTTGATGCCTCCTTGCTTAACACTCAGCATTATAAGGTATGGATCAAGGGTAAAGTGGCGCAATCCAGGGAAAGGAGTAACACCCTCCCCTACACCTTGGTGTAGTAGCTATTGAAAAGGGAGCCTTCGAGTCACCCTTGACTATGGTCGCCCAAACTTTACTAATGAATAAAGATGGAAGGATATTGTGTGTTGTCTCTATCAACTTCAAAAGGTACTTAATATTAAAGATATATAAAATTGAGTGAATTAATATTCCTCAAGTAGCAGATGTGATTCTTGCTATGAGGAAGTGAAATTGTTAAATTGAAGATTAAAGAAATATGACTGAAATATAAAACAGTTTGAAAGTTATCACTATTGAAAATTGTGGTAGAAAAAGCCAGTCTATAATCTTACCATGGACAGTAGTTTGCATATCGTTGTTTCTTGAACATGAGGGAGATAAATATTTCTCATTGGGTAAAATATTCAAGGTAATAAAATTGACATACGAGGATCATTAAATAAGTTTCCAGACTTTTTTGTATGGGAACTTTTATTGATAGTACACACATGAAACTCTAGTCCCCTTCGAAGTAATCTCCTCCAGCTGCAATGCACTTGTTGTACCATTCCAACAACTTCTGGAAGGCCCCATAGAAGTCCTCTTGCATGAGCATGTCAATGACCTTCGTCACATTATTCACATCATTTTGATTTTTAATTAACTTGTATCGTTTGGTTTGTAAATCCTAGTAACGACACATATACTTTTCCTTGCGTCTATTTCAAAATTTTTTCTTGACTTTATTTTTCTTTTCAATATATAAAAAAAGCTTTTGAAATGAATATTTTGTCTGTTTCTGTCTTCCTTTTAGTTATTTTAGGATGAAATAAAACAGCATTTTAATCTTGAGAAAAATGAAGTAATGGCAAACAAAATTTAGTTTTACTTTATGCTATCTTTAAACCTTGAAAAAGGGATTACCTTAATATAGCAAAACTGAACATTTTATTTAAGATGGACACTTTGCGTTATAAGAATCTTTGAAAAGAGAATGTAAATCAAATTATGAGATGATGAATCCAGATTATATCTAGAGTATTCAGGATCCCATTGCTTACTGTTTGCACTCAAGTTAAATTCCGAGCCGGCAAAGAATTCAGTGGCCTAAATGTAAGCAGAGAGGTACTTAGTCATATCTTGATCAGGAACTTTCATTAATACTTTACCAATCATCTTGAAAGTCCCACTCATCAGCATATTAGATCATTCTGCAGTGTTGTGTTCTCTTGTGCGAACCTGACTGAATGAGAATGTAACGATCTCAAGAGAAGACGATATCGACTTCCATGAAAATTAGACGTTACTTAATCAATATTTCATCATTAATGGAGATAAGAGACATAAATTAGACAAAATAATACCCTGTCCGGTGGCCAAAGTTGCTGGTGGCATTAGGGCTGACAGTATCGCTTAAGCCACCAAAACTTTTGTATCAGCCCTGGTTGAAACTTGAGAAAACATTGAATGTTTCCATTTTTCAAGAAGGGATGAAGAAAGCTACAATCCTGCAAGTTGATATTTCAAAATAGTTGCTAACAGAAAAATATCTGATCCTATTCTGCTTTTCCTTTAAAGTTTTACTACATATATATATATATATATATATATATATATATATATATATATACGCTCACCCATGGGGGTTGAGCACTCTGGTGAAGGAATTTTCAGCTGCCACTCGCATAATGCAAAGCTCTTCAAAAGAATTGAGCACTCTGGTAGCTGATAGGGTATAAAAATGTAAACAAACGGCTGCTGCTGGTGCTACGTAAATACCTTGGCAATTCCCTTAGCCAAACATGGTACGCTTGTTGGCAGAGCGGTCTAAGACTTAGTCTAACAAAGTTGGATGGGTTTCAATCCCGGCTTCGAGCGTCCTACATGTCTAGCCACACTGAAGAGTTCTGATAGAACGAAACAGTCTGTCAGTAGATGACTATATATATATATATATATATATATACACACAAAAAATTTTAAAAAACTTGTTTTGAAAGAAAAAAAAGAAAAAAATTTTCATAATCAATTCCTTAAGGATTTAATCTTTTTTTAATTTTGTTTAACAAACTACAACTAATGATTTCAGTTAGAAGTTGGGGGGAGATAGTAGTGAACTTCTATCCCCCCCCTTTCATTTGTTAAATGGACTATGCCTGTCCATAAATAGTCCTGTTCTATGTATATTTCATTATTTGAGGAATAAAATCAAAGTGAAGTTTTGCAACATTCTTGCAATCTTTCTGTTTTTATTATACAAGTTCAATCCAAAAGTGAAGTTTTGTAAGAGTAGATGTAGCAAAGATCAAATGTCACGACTGGTGGACATGTAATAAAAGATGCGATGACAAAATGTGTATGTACGTTTTTTTTGTTTTTTTTTAATTTGATCGCAGTGAAAATTCAGTTTTGTACAATTAACAAGAAAAAGATTTCTTCCCAGTGTGTGTTCGCATATGGCATTTTAAACCATTCCTCTGTGAAAATGCCGATCCACACACATCACAAGAAAATGGTTTTTCTCCAGTATGCATTCGCATGTGGCATTTCAAGCTTGAGCCTTGTGTAAATTTTGATCCACACAACTTACAAGAGAATGGTTTCTCTCCAGTATGTATTCGCACATGTCTTTTCAAAGTAGAATTGTCAGAAAATGCTGACCTGCAGAATTCGCAAGAATATGGTTTCTCTCCAGAGTGTGTTCGCATGTGTCTTCTCAAATGTGAATGGTGTGAAAATGCTGATTCACAGACATCACAAGCAAACGGTCTCTCCCCAGTGTGCGTTCGCATGTGAATTTGTAAATTGGAACTTCTAGAAAATGCCGTTTCACAGATTTCACAAGCAAATGGTTTTTCTCCAGTGTGTGTTCGCATATGCCTTTTTAAATCACACATCTGCAAAAATGCTGCTTCACAAATTTCACAAGAAAATGGTCTCTCTCCAGTGTGTGTTCGAATATGGCTTTTCAAAGTGGAACTCCTAGAAAATGCAGATCCACAGACTTCACAAAAAAATGGTTTCTTTCCAGTATGCATTTGCATGTGTGTTTTCAAACTGGAAATCTCTGAAAATACTGACCTGCAAACTTTGCAAGAAAATGTTTCTGCTTCAGTGTGTGCTTCCATATCTGTTTTCAATGAAAATGTTTACTGCAAAAAAAACCAAAAAAACACACTGAAGAGCAACAAAACAAATTTTCTTGTGAGCTGTCAATATGCAGATTCACACACAATACAGTTTTCCTTTGGTATGTTTTGGAATTATTTTTTTTTAAATTTAAAGATTTTTCTCCAATCCTCTTGTTATCTGTGAATGAATATAAATAAAGAATATATTAAAAAACAACAACAAAAAACAGAAGTCTCATACATTATTCCAATTAACTACAATATATCATCTTTCGCTCATGATAATTTATAAATAAAATTCTAATACTCCACATACTGAAATATATGTAAAGGAATTTAATATAAATACAGCAATTTTTCTAATTTTGCCAAAGATTCATCAAAATTAAAATGGCATTCTATTGATAATAAAAATATGAGAAAATTCTTCCCACTTTAAAATTTGACCAACAAAACAAGTGTACTTGTAAAGATTTTATCATCTTAAATAGAATGAAACAAAGGAAAAATAATTTTTCTCATGTACAGCAAAAGTGGAATATAGGTAATGAAAGATTTATTTTTAAAAACTGCAAAAGAAAATCCCCTTAAAAGAATTTAAAGTATTTATTCCCTTTGAGAGTCACAAGAGAAATGGAGCTGATGTCATCATTAAATGTGTTCTAATATACACTCAACAACAACCACAATTAGCACTTTTTACATTTCATGGACAGTCAACACCCAACATAAATTTGTATTTTTCTTCATCTTAGTGAATTCAATCCAAGCAGTTATTCAAGCAACAGAATCATAGAAATAATTTTTTAAAGTTACTGCTGATTAAAATAAAAACAAATTTAATTATTTTTACTTTCCTTTTAAAAAATATGTAAAATCCAAATATTTTTGCAACTACTATTATTAATGATAATAATCAGAAAGAATAATGAAAATATAATAAAACAAAGGAATTACTTTATTTTAATGCAAAACTTTCAAAGTAGAAAAAATGATTTCAGGCAAAATATATCATTACAAAAACGAAAGATTTCCAAAGAAAATTCTTGTCTTTATGATTAAGAGTTTGACACCAGAAAGTAAATCAGTAAGTGAAAGAATCTTGTTACTATTGAAAAATATTCAGATATAAAAATGAAAATATCAAATATACAAATTTTCCTTTTTTACATTGTCACAGTCTATTGCTTATGAATATCAAATACAGAGACATCTATTATCATTTATAGCTTTTTTTATCCTGCAAGCCATGTAAAGTGAATACCAATTTTCCTTTTCTCCAACTAAAAATTTACACTCACATTTTATTTGATAAAGTGGAATTTGAATTTATGTCCATATTTGCACAAATATATATCGGAAGGGAAACAAAATTCTTTCTGCAAAACTGTCTAAAAGTTTTATCAACAACTTAACCAAACTGAATTTTTTTTATGAAAACAAAAGATTTTTAATATCAAGAAAAAAAAAATGGATTTGTATTATTAGTTTATTTTTGTTATAACTCCTTGGGCATCTCCCTTTTTTAATATCTTCTCTCATCAACCTAAAAAAAAATCTTTGCACAGAACATATACACCATTAAGATCTATATACAGATCAAACTCTTTTAAGTAAAATATCCAATCGTTCCCCGAAATATCCTCTTAAACTCTTTTTCTTACTGTAAAATAATTAGGGTGATAATTATATTGATCATCTTATTTGGTAATTGATTATTTTATAATTTAATTTGGTGAGTTTGTGGACTGGTTAGAGTTCTTTAGAGTAAGTGTACTTATCATCGGAGTCAATGCATGTATGCTGGCACGTGTGTGTGTGGGGAAGGATATGACAATCACCCCTTGTCATAATAAGGTTTCGAGACAGGAAACAAAAACTAAAAGTTGAAGTCATGTCACATGATAGGTTCAATTGAAATTAAATGATACAAAGATTTAGTGAGATGACATGACACCCAGGGATTTTGTCTGACAAAATACTTAATTTTGGAATATATAAAAAAATAGAAGATTTGAAAATGAGGCAGATACACAGTGAGTTGATTTAAGTTGGGAAGTCAAGTGGAGTTAGACGTTGGTATGAATTGGTCAGAGTTGGGGTTGGGCTGTCTACCAAGTTCATAGTCCCTTTTATGATATCTTCTTAATCCCTTGTGTTGCATTGACTGCTAAGTAAAACGTTGCAGTTAAGATTAAAGACTTTTCATATTCTGAGACACCTGAGTCGCCTGTTGTTTTTGAAGAAGAGTGTAATGTTCGAACATTCAAGATGATACCACAGTGTTACATAACCATTATTTTTGAAATCATCCAATTTAATCTAAAAAGTTCTTATACTAGAGCTGTTTTTGATCTGAATGGGCAATTTCTTTGAAAAATATATGACTACTAGCAAAAAACCTAATTGGTTAGACAGTTTTTGAAAGCTGCCTTGATAGTAAATTTCCAGTTTGAGGAGAAACATTGAAAAAATGTTGGCCCAAATAAAAAATTCCATTAATCATTTTGAGTTTCATTCTTCTTGTGAGTAAAGTAATTAATGTAATTTTTTTTCAATCTCTCCCTGTAACTGTAATCTTTTTATCAGTTTTGTCACTCTTAGTATGCTGTTCAGTCTCAATATTACACTCTAATTTTCTTGTCTAGACATTAGTTTGGTTTCTTTGTTTAATGGCATATCAACCTTTCAGGGTTATTTAATGCCAAAATCATCCTCGTAAAAGAACAGTAGAACTACTATTTAACCCATAGTTTGGGAGAGGGTTCATGCCTTTCTCAAGAATATTAGTCCAAAAGTGAATTTTATAGCACAACTGGGGTTCAAACTCACAATGATCCCCAAGTCCAGCAATTTGCGATGAGGACTCTCAAGACGCTGGAGTACATTATGCTATGAGGTCTTGGCGTTTTATGCATCACTTGGACTCTAGCAAAATACATGGAGAAAAAGCTAGATGATAATTTCACAAGAATGATACAAGCTGTTTTGAACCCCACCAAACCGTAAGTGTCTGGCCATTTATCATCCTTCTCACAAAGCAACCAAGTAAGATGAACAAGACATTCGTTTGTACTCAGTTTCAAGTATTTCTATTTAACACAAATAATTCTAATATTAATCCTTTATTTGCACACAGTGAGGTGCTTACAAGTATTGCAATTTAACATCAATAATTCTATTCATCAAGTATTCCTATCTAATACTAACAATTTGTACACAGCTATAAAGTTTCAATTAACTAATTACAACAAACCTTAATAAATGACTGAACAGTTCGATTTAACCCCTAGATGGGACCACTGGGTCAGAGTGGACCTGGGAGTAATGAAGGGATAATTACTATTCCTCCAATTCTAGGAGCGGTATCTTCTAGCAACATTAAAAGGGTTGGGTGTTTATTTGCAACAAGAGCAATTTGAAGAATACGTCTGGAGAATAGGTGTTAGGGGTCGACATAACCAACCAATCAAAATTGGATTGTGCCTCTCTGACTGCCCAGCTAGCCCATTAAGGAAGTGCTGCAAGTCACATGATCACTTTGGCTGCCAAGTCATAGACAGCTCAGCCATCAGAATCCCATCCTCAAACATTATGGGTCATTATACAAGGCCAACCAGTAGCTTCATTGGGGGAGTCTTACCCCCTCTGCAGAGGTGCTGTTGGCATATTCTACAGCCCTAGTCAACAAGGGGGACTATGATTGGTGGACTAGTAAAGACTTATATACATCAGCTATATAGGGACACAGGATGTAGTCTAAAAGACATGCCGATAGGGATGGATGTCAAGAGAGAAACAAGTTCATGTTATCACTGGGACATTATCATGATGGTGATATTTTTAAAAGAACATTTATCTCCCTTGAAATAAATTTCTAATCATTCAGCCAATCACTCCATTTGCATTTAATACAACAGATAAAATAGTCACACAACTTTAAATATAAAATCATCAAAAATCAAACGCTTAGATCACATTCCTCTCATTAATTTTTTTGATTTGTCTGTTTCTTAATTTATATTCAAATTTAATATTTTGAGATCCAATATAAAGTACTTCACATTTTTCTATATAAAATCATCATTTCTAAATGTAATATAATTAAGGATGATAATTATATAAGTCAACTATTTTATTTGTAGTGATAAATTTTAAGTTAGCTGAAATCTTTGAATAAAGAGTAAGTTGCATGTGACGGTCAAATGGAGCACTTGTCTCAAGATATCAAGTTGACAGGTTGTTTTGGAAATCACCTTGGATGACATATTGCAGATTTGTTTTGAAATCATTGTTGCAGGCCGGATATTAAATAGTAAACATTCTGTTGCTTAACTCAAGATTAATTTCAATAAAAGTTAATGACATGTGTTCTTATATCATTAGAGGATGAGGTAATTGATATATTATACTAGCAAATTTATTTATTTTAGTTGTGGGCAGTTCAGTTAAGAGTTGAAGATTGGAGATGGTCGGTTGAGTTTGAAGATTCAGACCCTCTTGAGCAAAGGGACGAGTGGTGGATTCCTCTTCTCTTACAAATGAGTGTCACAGAGTTTCTATGTAATAACAGTATATCTTCCATTCTGTTTCTTTTGCACGTATGAAATGTAGCAGTCAGAAATAAACTTTTCATATCAATAAGAAACAACAGGTCCATCTTGTATCTGAGAAGTGTAACACCTATTAATGTTAGAGATAGTGCCATGTCTGTGAAGCAACGTTATTCAAGTATCTTTCCAATATGACAATTAATCTAGATCCATCTGTGTCGTTTCTTTTGATAAATGGTCTAACAGATAGTTTAACATAATCATCAAATAGTTTTATTTCTGATTTGATATCATAAGATAAATCATTTATAAACATTAACGTACAATGGCTAAAGAGTGCCCGATTGCAACCGCAATGCGAGTTCAAATTCCAGTTACACCATCACGCTCACTTTTGGACTAATGCCCTTTGGCAAAGTAATAGGGTTGAGTAGTATCACTGCTTTTCTTCTACATGGATTGTTTTGGTATTAAATAACCCATGAAGGTTTATATGCCATTAAACAACTGAAACTGAAAGCTTTGGATCTTAAAAACAACAAAGGTCCCAGTCCTGATCCCTAACGAACACTGGAGGATATAAGTTTCAGAATAATTGTTACCAATTTTTTCTTTCAGAGTTCTGTAAGAAAATAGCTTAGAATATTTACTATTTTTTAAATGGAAAAATGTCTGAATTTTTTAAATGAGGTCTGACATGTATTATTTTGGTTGTGATTTTTCGGACTGTTGTCCTCATCTTTATAGTGAAAAGTTAAAACAACATTTTCGCCACTGTATCCTACGGTCTTCAACCTAGGCAAACATTTTTAAAGTAGCTAGATCAAACAAGGGGTTCATCATATGTTGGGCTATGTTGACCTTTTGAATTGACCAAGTATAAAAATGAACCCAATAAGGGAACCAATAATTGAAAAGGTTAAATCAAAACTGTTTTTTTTAAAGTAAATTACTTGAAAAAATTATAAATATCAAGAATAATTGATGCAATTGGATTTTACGTCTCAGAATCATCTCATGACGCTTTTTGTGATGCATCTTGGATTGATAGGCATGAAAAATAATGACATCATTATTTGAATAAGATTCTCAAAGTCTAATCAACAGTCAAACTTTAAAAATGAATCATTTCTATGCCCAAATAAACAAGGGACACCTGAAGAAGTCCAGAGGATACAATAGCTGAAACGTGTTTTAACTTCTCACAATAAAGATGAAGACAATAGTTCAAGAAATCACAATCAAATGAATGTTGATTACAATTTATATCATTCTCTGTAAAATCTAATATGTTGCTTGGTTGATTGTGTTTTATGGCATATAAATCCTTTTAAGTTATTTTATGTCAAATCCTGTTTATAGAAATATATATCATATATATATGATAGTTGGTTGGTAACACTGTTTTTAAACAAGTCAGAGCACAGTTAAATGATTTCAAGTATTGCTATCTAACATTAGTAGTTTTAATTGCACATGGTTAATCGTTTCAAAAATTGCTATGAAATACTAATAACTTAATTTAACATCAGTCATTTGTTTGCACACAGTTAAATGGTTTTAAGTACAGAAAATAATTAAATATTTCTATTTGACCCATAGATGGAATCCTAACTGGTACTACCACTCTGGGTTAGAGTGGACTTGGGAGTAATGGCAATAAAGAGGTAAGCCACATTCCCCAAAGTTCCATAATTGGAGCTTCACTCTCAGATGGTTTAATGTCATATTCAGAACACTTGTTGAGGTGGAGTTTACACCTCAGCAGAAATGCAATCAGTATATATTACAGTCTCAGCTGACTGGGCTGACATTTAATGTGATGGAACCTTTTTTTGTGTAGTGGTATTACAGTTGTTTGACAAATATATAGAATCATTTCATATTCTGAACATTTTTCAAATAATTTATTGCATTGATAAAACTTCCAATTGATAATAAGTACTTTAATATTTTAATGAATTTCATCAGGTCCAATTCTTTTACTAACATCCAACTTGGATAATAAGTTTTTTGCCTTTAGCTCTAATTTTTAGTTCATCCATCATTTTTTTAATCTTCTAAACAACTTTCTGGTAGTGGACCCCACCAAAAAATTAACAGATTAAAAAATGTTGTGACTACAATTGTTTTTTAATTTAACTGTTTTATCTTTTATTTTTTTATGAATTTTAGTTTTTGATTTTATATATTTGAATAATGGTTAATAATTGAATATTTTTCCATTCATTTTGCTTACTTAAAGCATTTTATACTTGGTATAATTCCAGATTCTTTCCAAACTTTATTCTATTCTTTCTTAATAGAAAATGGTTGAGTTCCTTGTTTAGAAATCAGGAATATCTTTCTATAAAATTCTTTCAACATTTTATTAACATCAAGATTAATAGAACTGTAACTCCAATCAATATTATCTCCCTTCCCTGACACGAACTCTTCTGAAAGTTTTGACTACTTTTTCTGTTGCTCATTCGGCTAGGGCTGTAGAATACACTGACTGCTTCTCTGCTGAGAGGTAAGACCCCTCACCAACGAGAGTCCTGATATGACACTAAACAATCTGATGGTGAGGTTCCAGTAATGCTGGAGCTTTAGGGAATGCAGAGTACCCCTTCACTACCATCACTCCCAGGTTTACTCAGGCCCAGAGTGGTAGCACCTGATGGGGTCCTGTCTATGAATCAAAGAGAAATAAAATATGTACATGCTAAACTGCATTGTTTGAAATAGAACTGTGTTTTAACATTGAAACTGTACACTTATGCTAAACTGAATTGCTTGAAATAGAACTGTTTTGGCATTTAACTATGTGTAAACAAAAAACTATATTTACGCTAAACTGAATTGTTTGAAATTTAATTTAAGGTTAAACGACCCAAAAAGGGTTGATACACCGTAAAACAAAACAACCAACCAACCACTTTGTTTTCTGTTCATATATTCAAAATCCAGTATCCCTTTCAAGTTCTCTTTCAATACATGCATAATCTAATTTATTTAACAGTACTTTTAAATTTACATCTATTAAATATTCATTATTTATAAAACCTGATCCAAAGAAGTTTTATCTTATCTATTTCCTGCTAGTATACATCAAGCAGCTTCTTCTATAAACCAATACAAATCTTTTCTGTTATGAATAAATTCAAAATATTCACTTTCTATTCAAAATGAATTTACAAGAGAAACAAGCAAACATTTATCCAAATGACGCGAGATAAATTGAAATCTCCGACCATTATAAGATTTTCAGATTTAAAAAGTATCTCATTCAATTGTTCTAGCAATTCATAATTATCTTCATTTAAATTTTGAGATATATATATATATATATATATATATATAATTTATCAAAAACTGTTATTGTTAAGACCAAAGACCCAATTTTCTCAAACCAATTTATTTTAGATATTTTTTTTTATTTTGCTTAATGGCACATCAAACTTTGTGTTTGAGTTTGGTGGGGTTTAATGGTATATCAACCATTGTAGGTTATTTAATGCCAAATTCTCTTTATAAATATATATTAAATATATATGATTTGGTTTGGTTGGGTTTTAGGGCATATCAACCATTGTAGGTTATTTAATGCCAAATCCTCTTTATTAAATATATAGGATTTGGTTGGGTTCGGTTTTATGGCAAATCAACCATTGTAGGTTATTTAATGCCAAATCCATTTTTATACAAATAAACAATTTTATTTCAAACAATTCAATTTCGTATAAGTACGCAATTTAAGTGTTATAAACCTTTCTATTTGAAGATATTCATTTTAGTCAAACAGTTCTATTTCAAACAATCCAGTTTAGCATAGAAAATCTGTTCCATTTCAAACAATTCACTTTAGTATTTATACTGTTTTGACCTTTAAATTGTGTACTTATAAGTACACAATTTAAATGTAAAAACAGTCCTATTTCAAGCAATACAGTTTAGTTCTATTTGACCAATAGATATGACCCTATCAGGTGCTACCACTTCAAATCAGAGTGGACCTGGGAGTGATGGCAATGAAGGGATACTCCACATTCCCCAAAGCTTCAGAGCTGGAGCCTCACCATCAGATATTTTTGTGTCATATACAGGATACACATTCAAGTGAGGGTCACCAGAGATTCAGTTAGTGTATTTTATAGCCCCAGCCGACTAGACAATCAAACTTCATCATTGTAGAAGAACAGCAACGATACTAGAAAATCCGCCGAATACCTACGCACAACATACTGGAACACTGGACTGCTGTTTCAACCTTATTAGGTCTCATCAGCAGTGTGTATACCGTAATCTCCACCACTGGAGATCGAACCAGCAACCACAGATTGCCGAAACTCTACAACTGAGCCACCAGTTCATATCAGACACAAGGGCAATATGAACTGGTGGCTCAGTTGTAGAGTTTCAGCACTGCAATCTGTGGTTGCTGGTTCGATCTCCAGTGGTGGAGATTATGGTATGCACACTGCTGATGAGACCTAATAAGGTTGAAACAGCTGTCCAGTGTTCCCGTATGTCATGCGCAGGTGTTCGGCAGATTTTCTGGTCATAGTAATTCAATTCACAATATTTATTCCCCTACTTAAAAAGTAAAAATATGTACAGCAACAATACTATTGTATATATTGTTTTGTAGTTGTCTCCCTGCTGCCTCCACTCTTTGGAGGAAGGGGAATTAAAAAGAACAATTAATTATGGTGTCCTTAGAATAAAAGCACCTGTGACTTAACTTCTGTATTTGCATGGCATCTTATCTCCCCATATGCTTGAGAATATTCCTTTTCCAGGTCAACTATTTTCTCAGGAATGATCTGCATAGTTGTAACACGGTGTCAGAAGTGGAATAGCCACAAAAAGAGATTGGTAAACATTCAGATACTGAACCCTGTGTACTTGTTTTATACATTTAATATCTAAACATTAAATTTGTTTCCGTCTTGTACCACACCCGAGTTACATTGCTTGTGACCACCATTAACTCATACTGTTCAATAAACTGAAAGTTCATTTAGCCAACATGTCTAATACAGAGCAAATTACAACCCCAGCAGATAATTTAAATGAAGCTCAGCCGACCCAACAAGCTGTACTCGATTCAATGAATGTTATATTTCAAATGCAACAGCAACAGCTCTCCATACAAGAACAGATGATGCATCTCATGGCACAATTTATACCAAATGATTAACAGACTGCCACTCAATTGTGCCTCCAGTGTGTAAAGCTTGAATGCCCAGTGATTGAGGCAGACTCATCAGACAAGTGGATTATTTTCCACATGGAGTCACTACAAGCGAATGAATTTTCAGACCAACCCAAGCGAGATTCTAAACAAGCTACACTCCACGTGCAATTCATCAGTAAATAAAATGCTATCCAATTACACCCTTAACAATGCCATAGAACAACAGCTGCTAAAACACACAAAATCCATTGCAGTGAAGCTCATTCACCCTAAAGTCTACAGAGAGTAGTTCTTCAGGATGAAACAAAGTGATGGAGAAACCATCACAACATTCGTCTCCCAACTAAAAACACAGGCAACGTTTTGTGCATTCCATAGAAACAGTGGATGTAATGACCAACGTTGTATGAAGTTGGTTGGTTGGGTTTTATGGCATATCAACCCTTGTAGGTCATTTAACGCCAAATTCTGTCTATATATATATATATATATATATATATATATATATATATATATACACATACATATTCAATCAAAGATTTCAAAACGAATGTTAAGGTAGGTAAAATTTTCTATTAGCAGGATTTCATTTGTTCGCACAAGATTAACCAGTTTTAAGTTGTCATATTTTTTGGTACAAATCTCTCTCTCTCAAGAAGGACAGAATGTCATCTATTTTGACATTCTCAAACAGATCGGGTAAGCTATTTACTTTGAAAAATTGCTTTCTGATAACAGCAAAAGCTCTAGGTTGTATAAAGTCATATTCTGAAAATATGACAAAATCACGTCTCATCTGAGCAGAATTTTGATTGAGATTTGCTCATTACCAGCTCTGAATGATCTAGATGAACATCTACTGACTTTGGAATCTCTACCAGAGCTATGGTCCACTTGGTCAGTTCCCCCTGCCATTAAGTTTGCATACCAACCGAACAAGTCATTTAGGAAATGTAAACTATCTAACAACAGGGGCTATGAAAGTCATGATGAAAAGTGCAAGGGTTGTGGGTTCAATATACACCTCCAGAAGCCATAAGCAATGCCCTGCATGAGGTAAGTCATACCACAAGCGTGGTGTAGAAAACCACTTTTCCTCAGTATGCTGTGGTACAGCCTCATCAAACAGTATAATATAGGACAATGCCAGTCATGACCCGGATGAAAGGATCTTTCATAATGGCAACCCTCGTTATGACTTGATGAAGATGGAATCCATCTCTGGTTTAAAAACATTGTAAATGCCCATTCACAACAAATCACGTTTGTGGACCAGGGCATGGAAAAGTTGTCTATCTGGGTTCTCAATTTACCAGGCCTGTGGAAAGTCATTACATACCTATCGAGGGGAAAGTTTTGGCTCTAAAGTTCTGTTTGGAAAGTTGTAGAATGTTTGTATTAGGCTGCCTCCACCTGATACTAGCCATCGACCATAAACCTCTCGTGCCGATATTTGACAATTGCAATCGGAATGAAATAAAGAATCCAAGGATCTTAGACATAAGAGAGCAGACGTTGATATTAAAATTCGAGACTATATCAATACCCGGCAATGCCAACAGTGGAGCAAATGGGATATCATGTATCCAATGGCCAAGCTTACAGCAGTTGAATTGACTGACTTAGAAGAAGCAATAGAGGTAGGAATACAGTACCAATACAACCAGGAAACATCTCCAATCAATCTCACATGCATAAAGTGGGAAGCAAACATAGATTATCAATGTTAGAGCCTCTTAGAATTGGACAGGGTTTTTCCTGAACATAAAGAAGTCTTAGCCCTCTACTTTAGCGAGTTTTAGAATGTGCGAAATGACCTATATGTCATGAATGCACTAATATTCAAGGAAGGACGTGTTTTAATCCCCCGAAATATATGCCTCAAACTTATTGAAAAGCTGCATATTGGACACCAAGGTGTCAATCGCATGAAGAACAATGCCAGACAACAAACGTTTTTTTTTGGCCTGTCATGGGAGCACATTTGCAGAACAAACGAAACCAATACAAATGTTGCAATGAAACTGCTCCATCAAATCCTAAAGAATCTGCATCTGGTCCTATACACCCAGACTACCCTTTCCAGTGACCCGTCAGACATTTTTCATATGGCCGGACGTAAATACATCATCTATACTGACAGATATTCTGGCTGGACAGAAATGGATGATCTATGTGAGAAAGCTGTCAACCAATGTTTCACAAACACAACCAAACATGTTCATGACACTTAAACCCACTCAAGGTTGGAGAACCTGTGGCTACTAAAAACCAACATGGATGTCACCGTCAGCATTGGAATAATATTGCCACAACTGTGGAAGCCCTCCCACATAAGAAATATTGTCTTAGTTGATGATAACCACAAACTACACTCCGAAATCATTACTTCTTTCATAAAATAGATGAAGATACCTGCAACATAAACCTCAACAATAGCCAATGATGGGCTTAACCTCAGAACCAGACCCATCCGTGCCAGACGAATACCACCCAGATTTAAGGCCTATCAATTTGGAGGAAAACAATATTGAACTATGGATTAAAAAAAAAAAAAATTGAAAAAATAACATGTATATATCGTATTATAGTTGTCTCCCTGCAGCCTCCTATCTAGAGGAAGGGGAATTAAAAAAGGCATTCATTAAGGCGTCCTTGGAATAAACGCACATGTGACTAAACCTACTTATTTTTTTCCTGCCCATATGCTCGAAAATATTCCTTTTCCAGGTCAACTATATTCTCCGGAAATATCGGCATATCCATAACAATTGTTTGACTTATAGCAATGAGATATATTTTAAGTGTTATGTACATAAACAGCAGTTCCCCACCCCCACACAGTATTTTTTAAAATTATTTTTCCAATCTTCCCGCATTAATTTGAAATTGCTATTTCCATATACTTTAACATTTTTCAGCAGACAAACACGTTTTCGTAACGCAAATTATTTTATATTCGTCGACAAATATTGAAAAAGTGATCAGAATTTCAAACAGTTTCTAACAAGAATTACAAGGTCATAGTGATAAAATTTAGAACCCTTAAAAAATGTCTAAAACATTTTTGGATAAAGACGGGACACAAAATCAAAACCAGAGATGAGAAATTGAATCGAATAAAGACAGACACAAAGTAAAGGTTCAGTTTGGCATAACAAAATCACTGTAAATTGAACCCCCAATTTTCAGCCTCTTAATTTTTACGTAAAATGTGAATACGTGCAATGTACTTTAAAATTATTACATTTTAAATATATTTGACAATTTAGTGTTTGTTTTAATTAGAAGATAATAAAACAAAAACGTTATAAAAGATGGACTTTTACTAAAAATTTAATTTTTTATGGTTTGAAATATTGTAAACATTTTTATCAAGGATTTATTTCAATTCTGACACAGAAAATTAATCTGTTTTTAAAAAACCTTTCAGAATGATAATAAACACTCATATGACTTGAATTCGAAGAAAAAAAAACTTGAAAAATGTCCCTTTTTTAAATAATCGAGTAAGAGTCGAAAAAAAATTATCAAATTATGAAGAATCTTTCGTTTAATAAGTGTATAAGTCTTTTCTCCTTAGGATTCAAGTTCGTTTTGTATTTATTTAATAAAATTGTTTATAATAAAATAGTTTTTAAAAGATTTTACAGAAATTTAAACACTGGATTAAAATTTCGATGGGGAAGTTTTGTTGATCAAATTAAGAAAAGCGAAAAAGTTTAATATGAATCAAAGGTTGAAAAATAATTAAATCATTTTTAGAAAGATTTTAGATGTTTTATATTCAAAGAGGATAAAATATTTTCATAGATTTAAAAATATTTCATTTCTTAGTCAGTGAACAAAAAGTTTTTACAGCATGACATATTTGTACAGAAAGATAATAACATAACATTATACTTACTTCTTTTTCTTTTCCTTCGTCTGATTTCTTTTCTTTATAGTTACTCAGTGTTAAAAAAAAAGGTAAAATATCTAATATTTTAGATAAAACAAATGTTTTTTTGATGGCATAAAATGAAAACGTGTCGCTCGTTCGAAATTTAGAAAAGTTTTCTAAAGAGTGCCAAACAAGGGGAGGTAATTACGATTTTTTTCTAATTTTGCAAAAACTAAGATTTATTCAAGGTAATCTTTAAAATTGGCAGATGATTGGTTGGTGGGTATTTTATGGCACATCAACTCTTATGAGTTATTTTATACCAAATCCTGTTTTGACATATGACTTGTAAGCAGAAAACTTTATTTTCTAACCAATCAGAGCTCAACTGCTTGCACAAAATTAAAAAGTTTAAGCAGTATTCAATATTAATCCTTTGTCGGCCAAATCAACTGGGGTGGTAGAATATACTGACTATATCTCTTCAGAGAGGTAAGACCCCATCCCAAACGAGAGTCCTGGATATAACACAAAACAATGATGGTGAAGCTTGTGTTCTGAAGGATTGGGGAATGTGGAGTACACTTTCATTGCCATTACTACCAAGTCCACTCAAGCCCAGAGTGGTGGCACCTATGAGTCAAATAGAGCTGTTTGACATTTAAATTGTGTGCAAACAAATGACTTATGCTAAATTGAATTGTTAGAAATAGAACTGTTTGATCATTTAATTGCGTGTAAACGAATGACTGATATGTAATTGTATTGTTAGTGATACAATACAATACTTGGAACTATTTAACTATGTACAAACGAATGAGTAATGTTGAAAAGAATTATTTGTGTTGAATAACAATACTTGAAACCATTTAACTGTGGACCAAAATAAAAATATTGGCATAACATAACAATACTTGGAACCATTTGACTGTGCAAATCAATGAAAAGTGTTGAATAGAATAATTAGTGTTAAACAGCAATAATTGTACCATCAAACTATACGCTAACAAATAATCAATATCAAGTAGAAATATTTGTTAGCTATAAATGAAACCATTTCACTGTGTAGAAATGATAGCAATACTGGTGTTCAAACAAATTAGTTTGAACTCATTTAAAATTGAAATTACTTAAAGTCTATTCACTTACAAATAGGTATATCCATTTAAATGTGGACAAACATATGACCGATGTTAAATTGTGGTTGTCAAATAGAAATACTTGAAACAATTTACCTGGGTGTGTGAAAAAAATTAGCTCAGACTCATTAAAAATGTCATCAAGATGTCTTTATAAGTCATATATATTTAATATATGTGCATAAAGTGGATTTGGCATTAAATAACCTACAATGGTTGACATGCCATGAAACCCAACCAAACCAAATTCTATATATCTAATATATATGTATAAAGAGGATTTGTCATTAAATAACCTACAATGGTTGATATGCCACAAAAACCAACCAAACCAAATTCTATATATTTAATATATATGTATAAAGAGGATTTGGCATTAAATAACCTACGGTGGTTGCTATGCCATAAAACCCAACTGAACAAAATCAGATATATTTAATATATTTGCATAAAGAGGATTTGGCATTAAATAACTGACAATGGTTGATATTCCATAAAACCCTACCAAACCAAATCATATATATTTAATATATATTTATAAAGAGGATTTGGCATTAAATAACCTACAATGGTTGATATGCTATAAAACCCAACCCAACCAAATCATATATATATGATATATATGTATATAGAGGATTTGGCATTAAATAACCTACAATGGTTGATATACCATGAAACCGAACTGAACCAAATTAATATGAAATAGAATTATTAGTGTTAGATTGCAATAATTGAAACCATTTCACTGTGTAGAAACAATCTCAATTCTAGTGGGCGAGCAAATTAGTTCTAACTCATTTAAAAATGAAATTACCAACAGACTATCAGTACAAACAAATGACTGATGTTAAATTGGGACTGTTTTATACCAATACTTGAAACTATTTAACTGTGTGGAAAAAAAATGAGCACAGGCTTGTCTAATATTTATGTATAAAGAGGATTTGGTATTATATAACCTACAATGGTTGATATGCCATAAAACCCAACCAAACCAAATCATATATATTTAATATATATGTATAAAGAGGATTTGGCATTAAATAACCTATAATGGTTGATATGCCATAAAACCCTACCAAACCAAATTCTATATATTTAATATATATGTATAAAGAGGATTTAGCATTAAATAACCTACAATGGTTGATATGCCATGAAAGCCAACCAAACCAAATATATATTTAATATATATGTATAAAGAGGATTTGGCATTAAATAACCTACAATGGTTGATATGCCATAGAACCCTACCAAACCAAATTCTATATATTTAATATATATGTATAAAGAGGATTTAGCATTAAATAACCTACAATAGTTGATATGCCATAAAACTCAACCCAACCAAATCATATATATTTAATATATATGTATAAAGAGGATTTGGCATTAAATAACCTATAAGGGTTGATATGCCATAAAAGCCAACTAAACAAAAATAATTATTTGCATACAGTAAAATGATTTTGCAGGTAACTTTATTTCCAAAGGAACTTGAACTCATTTATTTGCACACAGTTAAATGGTTTCAGGTATTTTTATCTAATACTAATAATTCTACTTAATATTAATCATTTGTTTATTGATTTGGTTGTGTTTCATGGCATATCAACACTTGTGGGTAATCTAATGCCAAATCCTGAGTAAGGATTACATCCCTTTCTT
This sequence comes from Sepioteuthis lessoniana, assembly GCA_963585895.1. Taxonomy (NCBI): domain Eukaryota; kingdom Metazoa; phylum Mollusca; class Cephalopoda; order Myopsida; family Loliginidae; genus Sepioteuthis; species Sepioteuthis lessoniana. The sequence goes on from OY757908.1 coordinate 5,677,866, forward strand.
TCCAAAATAGTACTTCTATTAGACACTAGGTGGCATGACCAAAGTTGCATTGTAGCAGCAGCATTGATAAAGAGAAGGGCTTTAGATCGATAAACCAAACAATTGGTATCCTTATTGCCGTAATGTTCTGTTCAGGTACCCAATTCCTGTATAAATGCCGGCGGACTGAAGTCTGACTAGACGAAGGGTTATCTTCTTCCTCACCTCTTGCCCTGCGGTGTGGATATTTATTGTTTACGGGAGACCCACTTTGATTCCAACTTCCATAAAAATATACTGTCAAGGTTGTACCAGCCAGAACGAGACTGAAATCTTGAACAAGACTGATTGCATTTCACATAGCTCTAATACTCTTGAGAAAAGTATGAATCCAATTATTCTCCCTCCAGCTATGGGTAAATAGTAGGGCAGACTAGGTTCTTCAGCCTTAGTGAGGCAACTAGTCTAGGAGAAGGAAAACTCTTAATTCAAACCTGTTAAACTCCACTTAAAAATTGACCTTGTGTCCTATCCTGCCCGAGCGGAGGGGTTGGTAAATATGGTTAAATGTGTGAGTGAGATATGGTCGCCATAGGTGTAGCAAAAGTCGTGTTTGCTGGTTAGGGACAGGAACGTTGTTGTCGTCCATGAATGTGTGGTCCTGGTCGTTTGGGGAGAGAAGTGTGAATGTCTCCAGAAAATGTTGCCAAGAGATGAAGTGGCTGGATGTCTGAGCAGAATTTTGCGTCACAGTTGACATAGCCAAAGTTAAAGGCGACTTAAAGTTGTTCCTGTGTGTGGCTGATCGAATTCATCTAATTCATATTCAACTGAGAACCCTTGGTCTATGAGAATAGACTCAAGAGGTCCATAAATTAGATGGCTTTCCTCATGGTGTCGTGATGCGGCAGCTAATGAACAGAGCAGACAGTAAATACATCTGTCCTTTTTGAAAAAAGTTCTGAGGAAGAGAGTGTTTGGCGGCTTTTCCCCAATTTGGTGCTGCCCGGAAAAATGGTCCGGGCGGAAAAGGATAAGTTATCCTGATTGGGTGAAAATATGTGTCGACCCTAACAGTCAAGTTAATTAACTCGCCAAACAAAAATACGAAGTTCTTTCTGCTATAGGATCCTTTCTTTAGACAAGTATATAACCAAGAATTAAAGTGGGAGATTGTAGGTTTCTTAACAAACTTAATACGGAATCACAGAGAAATTGAAAATGCAGCATTGTGTTTTTTCATTTTAGGCTTCCATACTTTTGGTATCCTCTGGAGTCAAAAAATAAAATCCGTGTCTTGTCTTTAATACACAAATTACATCAATGGAAGTTCACTCTATCCATCTTGAAAGAAAAGGTATCTATCTTCAAGATACTAACAATATTTCACTCTTTTTTCCGTTAAAATGAATAAAAAAAGAATGAATCCAATTATTCAAGTCGAAAAGCAAAATAACATTACGTATCTAATTCTTAATACATTTTAGTGATACAAATTCACCAAAAGTTGACGACTTACCCTATGGGAGACTATAAAAATCAAAAATCATTAAAATTTTAAAATACTTTTAAAATGTTTATTGAATAAAATTAGTTATTAGAATTATTAATTATCCAATTTATATAAAAATATCACTTACAATACTATTTAAATTTTAGTAGGTAAAATTAATGACAAGACACTTTCTGTGTCACTTGAAAATACAAATTGTGTGCTTTACTTTGCCACCAAAAATTATTAGGGCGGTAAAACCACAAAAAAAAAAAAAAATTTTTTAATTGTATCCGCAATTGTTATTTTAAAATTTGATCTTGAAAAGGGAAAATAAATATTTTAATGGGTTTTTGAATTTACTATTAAAAAAACTTAATAAAATAATTATTTCAGATTTTTAATTGATTTATTATTAAAATAGTTAAATGATAACATTTTTTAATTGGGTTTTTAAGTATTTAATTTTTTACCTGGTTATAATCTACAAATCTTTCATAGCTCCTAAAACAATAATTGATATTTCCCTAAGTAAATATTTAACCTAAATAAAAAGGACAAAATGAGAAATTTCTAAAATGGTTGCTATTTTACATTTCCATCGCTTAAAAAATAAATAGAAATGTTTATAAAAAAACAACAACAATAAAACAACTCCCAGTTTCTGACTTTAAACATCATATTTTCTATTTGTAAAAATATTCTTTATTTAAAAACATATTTTGATTTAGCCAATGATTGGAGAAAATAAAATAAAAATCTTACCCCAACTTAAGGCTCACTCCCTTTTTTAAGCAGAACAAATATTGATACAGAATTATTTCTTTAATAATTTAAAAGAAAATGAAATTTTCTATTAAATCATAGGATTAAAAGATCTTTAAACTTTTTCCAAAAGTTTAAAAAAAATTTAATATTCACATTTGGCATAATGTTCTTCCAACAGCTCCAAATTTATAAATTTTTTCTTGCCAAATCGGCTGGGGCTGTAGAATACACTGACTGCTTCTCTGCAAAGGGGTACCCACCCCCCCAAATGAAAGTCCTGGATATGACACTAAACAATCTGATGGTGAGGTTCCAGCAATGCTGGAGCTTTGGGGAATGCGGAGTACCCCTTTATTCCCATCGCTCCCAGGTCCACTCTGGCTCGGCGTGGTAGCACCTGATAGGGTCCTATCTATGGGTTAAATAGAACTAACAGCATACTTATGCTAAAATGAATTGTTTGATTAAACTGAATAGCTTGAAATAGAAATATTTTTGACAATTAAACCATACATATATCTAAACTGCATGCTTATGCTAAACTGAATTATTTGAAATAGAACTGTTTTTTGACATTGAAACTGTATTTATACTAAACTGAATTGTTTAACATAGAACTGTTTTGACATTTAACTGTATGTAAACAAAATCTGTACTCATACTAAACTGAATTAGCTGAATTAGAACTGCTTGATGAAACTGAATAGCTCTAAATAGAAATGTTTTTGACAATTAAACTGTACTTACATTTAAACTGCGGGCTTATTCTAAACTGAATTTTTTTATATAGAACTGTTTTTTGACATTGAAACAGTATTTACTCTAAACTGAATTGTTATATATAACTGCTTGAATAAACTGAATAGTTTGAAATAGAAATGTTTTTAACTATTAAACTGTGTACTCATGCTAAACTGAACTGTTTGAAATAGAACTGATTATTTACATAAAAATGGATTTGGCATTAAATAACCTACAGAGGTTTATATGCCATAAAACCAAACCAAACAAATTTTTTCTTTCATGCACACATTCAGAGTCTTGTCTTTTTCTTATATACACAGAGTAAATGGCGTGTCGTATATTCCTACTGTTTGGATAACACCACGCACTAGGAATGGGTGGGGAGGGTAAAGTTAAGAAACCTGAAAAAATCTGCAAGTTTTTTGATAAAATAATTAATGCATTATTTAGTTCATTCATTAATAATTAAAACCATTTAACTGTGTGCAAACAAATGATTAAATTTAGAGAGAGTTATAAGTGTGAGATAGCAATACCTGAAATCATTTAACTATGTGCAAACAATAAAATAGCAATATTTGAAATCATTTAACTGGATACTTACAAATGAACTCTGATTTGTTTAAAAATAATATTATCTACAAACTTTTCATTTACAGCACACACACACACACACACACACACACACACACACACACACACACACACACACACACACACACACATAATCAACTGACTATGATAGATATATAGATAATGAACAGACTGTGATAGATCATCTTCATCAAGTCACATTGGCAGCACAGATTTCCCTGACTCTCTCTCTCCATCTATCCCTATCATCTATCACTCCCAATTGGTCTTCTAAACTACATCCTGTGTCTACACAGAGCTGATGTATATATGTTCTTGCTGGTCTGCTAACACTGACACATCCATGTGTAGGAGTCCTTTGAAGAATGTCACTTATGAGTTCATCCTTGCTTCTTCACCAGTGTCCAGCTTGTTCATCTTACTTGGATGGTTTTTGAGATGGGAGGTAAGTGGCCATACAGCTGATGTTTCATGGGGTATTGCTTCCAGGATTTGTTCAAAATAGCTTGTAGCATTCTCATGTAGTTCCCATGTAGCTTTATCTCTGGGCATTTTGTTAGCATCTATGAGGTGCATCCATACGGTAGTATTGACACAGCCACAGCTGAAAAGAAACCCAGTTTTATTTTATCAAATAGATAAGACTTCCATATGATTGATAGCAGTCCATGCCTTCAGTAGGCATATATTAACATCAATTTCAGTAGATGAGATATGGCTGCCAAGGTGTGTGAATTTTGTTTACAAATTTTAGAGGTCTGTCACTTAGAGTGGAGATGACTCTCTCTTGTTTAAAACATATGAACTCTGTTTTATTTGGGCTCCCTTGGAGGCCAATACATCCTGAAGCTTGCTTCAGGCTACGCAGCAGGGATTTGGCTTGGGCAGGTTATTTACAAGAAGCGCTAGATCATCTGCATAGTCTGTATCTGTAATAGTTTCTGAAGGGTATCATCTACTTTTTGCCTTTTTTAATGTAAAGCCATTTTCTTTCATTAAATCTATCAAGGAGACAATCATCTAGAGGTTGCAGTAACAATACAGGAATACTTAACATTTGTACCTGGTTATGACTTATGGAATCAGAACAGGTGACCCCTGTGGATTCAGTAAAGGACGTAGTTTGAAGTTCCTTGAAGGTTCCCAAGTTTGACAAACACCTGAAGAAGGACGGAGGACATATCGGCCGAAATGTTGTGGAAATAACAATAAAGATGAAGACAATAATCCGAAAACCCTTAATGATAAAAAGATCAATCAAAGTTTGAAGTATGAAGTCAAGGCAGAGTATAAACTAATATGGAGCCAATGTATCTCCTTGCAAAGCTCCAGCAACAATGTCAAAGAAGATCCAACAAGAAACGGAATTTTTTTTTTTCAGAGCATTGATTTATATCAATGCTTTTAACAGGATGGAAATAAATTTATAATCTTAATGAGACCAGTTGTTGTATTTTTTGAAATAAATTATTTGCTCTGTGGATTTTATTTTCATTGAGCTCTTTACCAGGAATATTTAAATTCAATATACTATTTTTGAATATTTTATTTGTCCTGATTAGATTATTCCCGATTCCAGATTTACTAAATTAAATAATATCTTACATATATATATATATATATATATATATATATATATATATATATATATATATATATATAATTTGGTTTGATTGAAGGAATAAAATCAATAAGTTTTATAATGAAAGAAAAAGTAGTTAATATAAAAGATATACATTGATTATGGCGATGGAACTTTGAAGTGGGTGCAAAATGCAAATATGATAACATTTAAACTTTAATATTATATACCACCCACAATTAATGAATCTGTTCTGATACTGACATAAAAAATGGGCAAAATAATCAATTGACCTGATAGGCCTACATCTAGTTTATTTATTTAACGGCATATCAACTCCTTATAGGTTATATAATGCCAAACTTTAATTAATTTGTATATGTTTGATTGTAATCATATCAATACTTTCACAATTCCATTGTATTTTTTACTGTAATCTTTTTGTATTTCATTATTTGTTTGCACATAGTTATCAAAATTTTTCCTAAAACAAATGATTTACAAATTTGTATGGTTTCAAGTATTCCTATCTAATATTAATAATTTGCAAATTTGTATGGTTTCAATTGGTTGTTTGGGTTTTATGGCATATCAACCTTTGTAGGTTATTTAACGCCAAATCCATTTTTATGCAAATAATTAGTTCTATTTCAAACAATTCAATTTAGCATGAGTACACAGTTTGTCAAAAACATTTCTATTTCAACCTATTCAGTTTATTCAAACTGTTCTGATTCAGCTAATTCAGTTTAGTTTAAGTACAGATTTTGTTTACACACAGTTAAATGTTAAAACAGTTCTATATATAAGAATTCAATTTGGTGTAAGTAGAAATTCAATGTCAAAAACAGTTCCATTTCAAACAATTCAGTTTAGCATAAGTACAAAGTTTAGTTATCAAAAACATTTCTCTTTCAAGCTATTCAGTTCATTCAAACAGTTCTAATTCAGCTAATTCAGTTTAGTATAAGTACAGATTTTCTTTACACACTGTTATTAAATGTCAAAACAGTTCTGTTGATAACAATTCAGTTTCATGTAAGTCGAGTTTCAATGTCAAAAACAGTTCCATTTCAAACAATTCACTTTAACATAAGCATGCAGTTTAAATGTAAGTACAGTTTAATTGTCAAAAGCATTTCTATTTCAAGCTATTCAGTTTAGTCAAACTGTTCTAATTAAAATAATTCAGTTTAGCATAAGTATGCAGTTTAGTTCTATTTAACCCATAATAGGGCCCTATTAGGTGCTACCATTCCGGGCCAGAGTGAACCTGGGAGCAATGGCAATGAAGGGGTGCTCTGCATTCCCCAAAGCTCCAGCATCACTGGAACCTCACCATCAGATTGTTTAATGTCATATCCAGGACTCTCATTGGCGCGGGGGGGGGGTCGATGTATTCTGCAGCCCTAGATTCCAATCTAATCCTAATTATTCATATACAATTATATGGTTTAAAGTAAATATTGCTATTTAATAAAAAAATCATTTGCCTGCAGTTATATAATTTTCAGTCTTTTAATGATAATAACCTTTAAGATATAATCATAATTTCAAATGGAAGTTTGATTTTTACATACATTTAACTCATTTGGGACCCTAACAGCTCCTATCATCACAGCTAAGAGTGGACTTGGCTTTAATGTAAATGAATGGGTAGTCCACCATCGGAATCTCACCACCAGATAGAATTTCGTGTCAAACACAGGACACTGTTGTTATGAGACATGTGTGCTGTGCACAGTTTAAGTTATTTCTTTTTATTTACAAATATAGCACAAAACATAATGCTGTTTCTACTGGTTTTGGAAAAAAAAAACCTTTGAACTGTCAAAAAATAAAATAAGGAGCAAAGATAACATTTCTGTTAAGTGAAAAGCTGAAATTAGATAAAACTGTTAATAACTTATGCAAACCCCTTGGAAAGTTAAAAAAAAAACCTACACCTGCAGAAGTTAATGACTTTTTTTTAGTGATTGAAATTTGTAATTGTAATTCCCCTGATATCAGATTCAGTGTTAGAACCAAATGAAGGTAATTTAGATTTTGCAAGTACACTAAAAGTACTTTGATGAAAAAGTCAAAATTCCTTTTTATTTCACAATATCATTTCTTGAAAGAAGAGATAAAAAAAATCTTGTGTTTTAAAATTGATCAGAGTTGAATGAAGTGGAATTCAGTTTGCCTTGGCCCATCAAGATAATTTGACATAGGCATAGGAAAATAATTGTTTCATAAGAGAATGGAAAATGTTTATCCATCTCTTTTAATGGCTGGTTGGTTGGGTTTAATGGCATATTAACCTTTGTAGGTTATTTAATGCCAAATCCTCTTCATAAATATATGAAACTTATGATTTGTAAAACAATACTTTGTTGATAACATCTTAAAAAGGCTAGAGGTCATTTGTTGGCACATAGTTAAATAGTTTCAAGTATTCCTATCTAACACAAAGAATTCAATTCAACATCAGTCATTTGTTTAGGCAGAAAAATGTTAATACATGTGATTTGTTAGTGAATTGTTCAATAGTTCGATTTGGTTTGGTTTTATAGCATATCAACCACTGTGGGTTATTTAATGCCAAATCTTCTTTATACATATATACTAAATATATGATTTGGTTTGGTTGGGTTTTATGGCATATCAACCATTGTAGGTTATTTAATGCCAAATCCTCTTATTTTTCTCCTTTACAATTTCTGTGAATGAAGAAAATGTAAAATAAAAAATCAGCAGATTTTATGTTTTAAGGAATTGCAACATTTCATATTTGATTCATTTTTAGTCATAAATAAAATTAACAAATACAGGAAATTTTACTTTTGACAAAAATTTGTTGACCTAATTAATGATAAACTAACAAATTGTTTATAATCTGAGTAAAATGTTTAAAAAAATTGAATGAAACATTGGTAGAATAAATTTCTTTATGTTCTGCTGAACAGCAAAAATTTAAGATTCTTTAAAAAGGTATTCAATTTTTTGCGTGTCTCTGGATCGACTTCGATTCTCTGTACTCTGTCTAAATCTGACCGTGTGGTTCTCATTACGTGGTTTCCTTCATATTACACACCTGTTGGACCTGACTGCCCTGACACACTGTCATCGTCCTGTTTACTAATCACAACGTGACAGCTTGTCAAAGCACATAGGGTCACTAGGAACGAACCAAAAATCCCTGTCATATGTTACATAACACCATCATTAGATTATTACCATTTTAAACCATAATGAGATTTATTGGTCGGGAAAATATTCAGTTTAGTTTCCCAGGACCAGTATTAGTGTTTGTATATCTATGATATACTAACACAGAGCACAATAGGAAGAAAGACAAGATAAATATATCTGTTCATATAAAAACATTTAATCTTTATATGCATAATATACATTCCAGTTGTATTAAGAAGAAAGAATATATAAACATGTCCATTCAACTACAAACAAACACATTGTCCCATGAACAATCAGTATGTAAAAGGGGTACAAAAAAGAAAAAAAAATTTAATTGATGAGTGAAAGGAAAATAGCCCCATGGCTTTATTGTTCTCTGGTATAGTAACAAGTCTAGGAGAAGAAACTGTTCCCTGACAGAGTCTGAGACACATCTCCCTCCAGACTGGGTTCTTTAACCTTATACAACAGCTAGTATAGGAGAAGGAAAACCCTGAACCCAAATTTGATAAAACTCCACTTAAAAATTGACCTTGTGTCATATCCTATTCATGCATAAAGGAAGTGATATACATATATATATATATATATAAGATGAAGAAAAGCGATAAAAAAATAAGAATATTTCTTTGTTGTTATTTATATCTTAGTTGTTCCCAACAAGATTCACCAAGTTATTATCGGAATAAAAGTTGAAATGAAGAAATCTTTTTCAACGAGTTAATATGCAACAAATAAAATGACAAAAATAAAATCATAGCGTAGAATATCCTTTTGTGGGAGGAAAATTATTCCATGATATTTAAGTGTCTCAAACAGACTAAATCTATGATTTAAGTTAACATAAATAGTTGGCAGTAAACTTTGCATTTGAAGATATTTGTTGATTGTGAACTTGGATAACCAGCTATTAGGCAAAAAAAAAATTCTTCAGAAAAGGCAAGTGAAATTTTAAAGATGCTGGTAGATATATTTTTAGAAAGAGGTTTGATAAAGGATTTGCTGATAGGCAACATCACTGCATTTCGTTCAGCATCCTTGAAAATTGATTTATTGGTGTTTTTTTTTATCAACTACTGTGGGTTATTTAATGTCAAATCCTCTTTATAGATATTGTAGAGAAGGGAAAAATTTCGTATTTTGGTTTGGCGCGCAATTTAATTCGACATTTAATTTTACCCAATCAGGATGACTTATCCTATTCAGCCCGGTCTTTCATTTCCGGCTAACAGATGGGTTAAGCTGCCAAACACACCCTCTTTGGCCGGAGAACGCCGACCAGTGCAGACGTCACACTGGCCGTTCTTCAATAGCGATGCTTTTCATCTGGACAATGCCGCTCAGTGCGGACGCCTCACTGCGGCTCTAGAATAGCAGCAGCAGCAACATGGATACACGAGGAAACCCATCTAATTTATGGATTCCTTACCAGGAATCCCAGTTGAATATAAATTAGATGCATTCAACATGCCTCGCACAGGCACAACTTTATGTCACCCCATAATTGGCTATGTCGATCTGACGCGTAATCCCGCTCTCGACACGCTAGCTCTCAATTCACCTCTGGGCCACTTTAATGGAGACAACACACGCCTCTCCACCAGACGGGCAAAAACCATGGTGACTTTTTAAAAAAATCCCTCACACGTCCGACGACACACGCTGCCATCTCAACCTTCTCAACACACCATAACGCCATTTCGTCTCAATACTAACAAGCTTAAACACCATGAGTCTTGCAGCACCAAAAGCAAACCCAATATTCCATGCTGCAAATAAAACTTATTTCTAAAAACACCTTTCGACTATCGCCATCTTACTTCTTCATTCATCCTCCTTTTATTTCTTACAAACTTAGCGAGGGGACTAACAACACTAAGCGAGGAAACAACTAAACGTAAACACACATACGTTACAGCATCTTCCTCGCTAAACACAAACAAACTTTCCCCCTCGCTAAACAATAATACACATTTCACTACTCGCTAAAATATTATTTTTAAGTGAACTGTTTGTAGGTAACAATTTTTAAACAAACCAAAGCTCATTTAGTTAAACAGTTTTAAGAATTGGTGTCAATTACTAATAATTTAGTTTAATATTCATAAATAGTTCTATTTGACCGAGAGATGGAACCCTAACAAGGACCACCACTTTGGGTGAGAGTTTATCTGGGAGTAATAGTAAATAAGGGGTACTCCACGTTACCCAAAGCTTCAGAACTGGAGCCTCATCATCAGATTATTTTCATATCTAGCACACTCATTGTGAAGTCGGTCGTACTCCTCTGCAGAGACAGCCCCAGCCAACTAAGCTGAGCTCTGAAAGAGATCCTGGATAAGTGGGGAGTTAGGCACTTTTTAGAGCAGCATATAGGCCCCGTGGCAATGGAAAAGACACTATCAAACAATTATGGTCATAGCAGAAAGGAACTTCGGTTGAGCAGTCTTCAAATATGAATAACACCATCTAAATGTATGACCAATGCAAATGGAGAATAAACTTCTGTTCAAAAAGGAGACGTGTCGGTCAAACCACCTGATTTTCGATGAACTTGTCAAGAGAGAGGAGAGGCACTATAACCAGCATACAGTCTGCAAATAATGTAATTGTTAATGGTGTTCCTTGACATATGCTGGATGTGTGACAAGTGTTATAATCAAGTGATGAATCAAGTGACGATAACTAATATGATAAGGGGGGTCTCGCCATGGTGTAATGGTTAAAGCACTGGACTACGAAATCGTAGTACGCGTGTTTGAACTCCAGTCGCACTTTTTGACAAATACCTTTGGGAAAGGTATGAACCCCCTTATCCTCCCATCTATTGGTTAAATAGTACCACTACTGTCCTAAAAAAATGGATTTGGCATTAAATAACCCGCGAAGGATGATATGCCATTAAAATAACAAACAAACAAACAAACCAATATGATGAAGACCAACCCAAGGCCCTATGAAGATCATCCACCTGGTTGGATGGATGATTATGTGGACATCTAGTGAAGGGCTGTTTCTCTCTAAGCAGGATTTTTTTCTATTACCTAAAAAGACTTTGCCACTCAAATTAAACTCCTCGAAGTGTTTAAGGGGTTTCATTGAAGGGACATAAAATTTATTGTTTTTGATGAAGTTTAATTTGCCTTTTCAGAAAATGTCATTGGAGGGAATTTTTTTTCATTTTTAAGAAAAATCAAAAAGTGAAGGAAGTGGGTTTAAATTTAGGGCACAATTTACAATGAAGATATAGTATCAAACAGGGTTTTTATGTAGTGACTTTCTTTATGATACTTAATGTTTAGTCAATTAACATTCATTTTATGAGATGATTATACTACTGAACTTGTTGCAGAAAGAAACTTGAATTTTTGTTTGGCGCGTAATTTAATTTGACCATTAGAGTCGCCGAACATTTTCACCCAATCAGGATGACTTGTCCTATTCAGCCCGAACCATGGACAGCTTGGTTATGGTCGCATACTGTGACATTGTCTATATAGGCGTAAGCACTCTTTAATTCATCATTAGAAATAATTTAATCTATAAGCTTCTGGAAGCTAGCTACCTCGTTAGTCACCCCAAAAGGGACTCGGTGGAACTAGTATAAGCGACGACAGGCCTCGGATACCGTATAGGGCTAAACCTCTGGCTTGATAGGAACTTGATGGCAGGCACTTCTGAGGTCTAGAGGACAGAAAATGTGGCATTTAAATGTGGCATGTTAAAAATTACTTCGTCCATACGAAGCAGTGGATACTCATCAAGTAATGTGTATCTGTTGATTGTTTGGGAGTATTCAAGGACCATCCTTTTCTTGTGATTTTCGATGGCTATTACAAGGGTCTGGGCTCTTCATGGAAATTCACTTGGTTCTATAATTCCTTCGTTAAGCAGTTTCCTTACTCCTGTAACTATGAATTGTTTGTCTTCTTGTGAATAGCGTCTGGATTTTACTGCTATCGGTTTGCAGTCAGGAGTTAAGTTTGCAAAAAATGACACATATCTGCTGGTGCAGATGCTAGTCCATATACACTTAGGACTGGCTTGGGACCACCAAAAGGGATATCAACACAAGAATGCTGTTTTAGGAAACTATGACGCAAAATCACCTCGCAGCAGAGATTTTTCATCACAGATAATTTGATCCCTTATTGTAGTCAACCAACTACTCATAAACCAAACAAAAACAAAAAAACAAAAAAACAAACCCCATTCCTAAAAGTGATGAGTCACTGATGTCGTATTTAGAAAAGAGTCGTTAAGGAACTAAATCGCTCCGCACAGAACGTTCTTTTTAAAATATCAAATTCAGCCTGTCTTTCTAAAGACAGTCCTCAACTAATGGACAAAATAGGTAGTATTAAAAAACACATGGTCGAAGTAGAATGAAGCTTCACACCATTATTTAGTAATAAATAACAAACTCAGTGTACGTAGAGCACAATGCGTAGTAGCGCACAGTAGCTCTAAAAGCAGCGGTATCAAACCGGGTCAAATCGATTTTGGCTGGGCATCAGCCAAGGGTGTGGAAGGAAGCCAGATTCTCCCCTGGTCGTTCTACGACGGAAGCCTAATCAGCAGCAGCTGCCCATGAGAACTGCTTAAGGCTTCCCCTAAAGCCAACGTCCTGATTCCAGCCGCATACGACGCAGGAAGATTGCCAGCTTCTCATCTTAAAAGCCCTTTTCAGGTCTACTCAGAAAGTCTATCCAAACACTTCCTGAGACGGCACCAGCAGCTAACTTCTTGCACCGGCGACCACATTCCTGCAGCAGCCATTACCAGTTCTGCATCAGCAGCTACCAGTTCTGATCCAGTGACCTCTTTCCTGCACCAGCAGCCACCAGTTCTGCACCAGCGACCACTTTCCTGTACCCGTACATACCAGCAACTACCAGTCCTGAAACCAGCGACCACTTTCCTGCACCAGCAGATACCAGCAACTACCAGTTTTGCACCGGCAACTACCAGTCCTGAACCAGCGTCCATCTTCCTGCAGCAGCGGAAACCAGTCCTGCACCAGTGACAACCTATCCAACGAATACCAGTCTTGTACCAGCTATCCAGACCTGCTCCAGCGACTAGATCCTGCTCCAACGATCACCACCCGGCTGCGTCTATAGCGGTTAAGGGAAATAGTTAATTTCCCTAACACTATATTTTTTAGGCACACAAATGAATAACAAAACTTCTTTTAACAACACAACAAAGTAAGGTTTATTAGTAGCAGGCGTGAAGGAGTGAGAGTGAGAAAGTGTCTCTTTGCGTCGCTGGTCTGTATGCTGGTCCTTGGTTCGTAGGAAGCGTGTTTAAAGCTAGCAGTGAGCGAAGTGTTCCAAGTGGAATCAGTGTAGTCATGTGGGAGAGATATGTTCCTTCTGCTAGCTCCAGACTCTCTCTGACGTTATCCGTTCTACAGAAAAGGGACCAGAAAAAATAGTTCCTGAGGGGGAGAAGGAATCAATGCGCTCTGCCAGTTGATTGGTCAGTGAGTGACCGATTCTCTTAACAGGGGCATTGATTCGCGAAAGGAAATAGATCTGTGGCCGCTAAATCACCCCCTGATTAGGCGGAAAGCCGACAGAGAAAAAGATAGCAGCCATAAAACAAGGAAGGGTACATTTTATACATAAACAGTTTTACAGAGCTTTTTGGGCCAATGTACTCGTCGACCACTACGTGTGGTGGTGACGTAATTATCTTTTGGCATTGTATTTTTTTCTACAGGTGTAGGGATATGTTCATGTGTGTAAATAGGGGGAATATGTGGCTCTTGTGTGTTTGTGTTAAGAAAGGCTCTTTTCACCCTGTCAATAGATACAGTTTCTTTTTTGCCATTAATGTCAAGGGTGAAAAGTTTGTCAGTGTGTGAAAGCACACGGTAAGGGCCAGTGTAAGGTGGAGTGAGAGGGGCTTTGACAGCGTCCTTTCTTAGAAAAACGTGAGTCCATGAGGAAATATCTTTGGGGACTGATGGTTTGATGGTCTGTTCTCTAGGTTGCATTGGTGGGAGATTACCAAAATAACATTGCAGTCTATTTACATATAAAGCTGGATCTGTTCCCGTTAGATCTATAGGGTTCAGCATCTGACCTGGTAATGCTAGCGGTACTCCATAGATAAGTTCTGCTGGAGAGTATCCGAGGTCCTCTTTGATAGCTGCACGACAGCCAAGAAGGACAACAGGTACATATTCGCTCCATCGCTGTTGGTCAGGATAGGAGCGCAATGCTGCCTTCAATTGGCGATGGAAGCATTCTATCATTCCGTTAGAAGCAGGGTGGTAGCTCGTAGTTCGTATGCGCTTGATCCCTAAAATCCTGGAAAGTTCCTGGAATAGGTGGGATTCAAACTGTCTGCCACGGTCAGTGGTAATTGTTGTTGGAACTCCGTAACGCGTTATCCAGCCTGATATAAGGGCTTGCGCTACGGATTCAGTTGAAACGTCCTTTAAGGGAATAGCTTCAGGCCATCGTGTAAAACGGTCTATACAGGTCAGGAGGTAAGTAAATCCTTGACTGACCGGCCATGGTCCAACCAGATCTATATGGATATGGCTGAACCGAGCGTCTGGGGTACTGAATGTCCCGAGGGGGTGCACGGATATGTGTGTGCACCTTTGATTTTTGGCAGGATATGCAAGAACGTGTCCAGGCAGTGATATCACGCCTCATGTTTGGCCAGAAAAATCTAGCTGAAATCAGCTTCACTGTGGCTTTGGGTCCGGGGTGTGCCAATTGGTGTAGGGTGTCAAAAACAACCCTACGATGAGTCATCGAAACAAGAGGTCGAGGTGCGTCTGTTGAGGTGTCACAGATAATCTGCGTGTCCGCAGAGGGCACTGGCAGATATGCGAACTTGCAAGTTGCAAATGCAGGTGACGATAGATCCGAGGTGTCCAGACGTGGCTGGTCTAAGGCCATCTGCCGTAAGTCGATATCCGAAGGTGAGAAAAGTGAATTAATTGGAAGGCGAGACAAGGCGTCTGCCGCAGCATTCTGTTCACCAGAGATATGTCGGATATCGTTTGTAAACTGCGAAACAAAATCCAAGTGGCGAGTTTCGCGAGGAGAATACTTGTCCGGCTTTGAGCGCAACGCGAAAGTAAGCGGACGGTGATCGGTGTAGATCACAAATTGCCTGCCCTCTAGTGAATGCTGAAAGTGTTTCACTGCGAGGTACATTGCCAGGAGTTCACGGCCAAACGTGCTGTAACGTTGTTCTGCCGGTTTCAGCTGTCTCGAAAAATAAGCGAGAGGCTGTATCTGTTGTTGGTATTGCTGTTGCAAAACTGCACCTACAGCTGTGTCCGATGCATCAACGACCAATGAGAACTGGGCGTCGGGTACAGGATGTGCAAGTAGCGATGTTGTTGCTAATTTCTGCTTCACTTCGTTAAAGGCTTTTAACTGTATGTCATTCAACGAAATCTGCTCATTTTTCTTTTTCCTGTTACGTAACAGGTCAGACAGAGGAGACAGGAGATCCGCACAGTGTGGGATGAAACGTCTGTAATAGTTGAGCAGACCGAGGAAGTGCCTTAGTTGGCGGAGTGAAGTGGGTGGTTGGAGGTCTTGTAGAGCCTTCACTTTTTCAGGTAAGGGAGATATCCCTTAAGGGCTGATAATGTGTCCCAAGAAAGTTAGCGACGAAGCACCGAAAACACATTTACCAGGGTTAATCCTCACCTGGTACTTTTGAAACCGTTCGAACAGTAGGCGGAGGTGAGTAACATGTTCCTCGGGTGAGGCACTTGCTACGAATATATCGTCTATATAATTATAGACGAAGTCCAAATCACGCACTACTTCGTCCATGAAGCGTTGGAAGGTACTAGCCGCGTTTCGCAAACCGAAAGGCATAGTTAAGAATTCAAACGCTCCAAATGGAGTTGTTACAGCAGTTTTTGGTATGTCGGCTGGGTTCACTGGTATCTGATGGTAAGCCTTAACGAGATCTAGTTTAGAGAAGATCTTACAACCATGCAGAGATGAAGCGAAGTCTTGTATATGTGGGATTGGGTAACGATCAGGTACCGTGATGGCATTTAGTCGTCGATAGTCCCCAGTCGGACGCCAATCTCCAGAACGCTTTGGAACCATATGCAAAGGGGAAGCCCAAGGACTGGACGAGGGGCGTATAATTCCCAGCTGCAGCATATGGTTAAATTCTGCCTTCGCCGCCTTTAGTTTATCAGCAGGGAGGCGACGAGGGCGTGAGAACACCGGAGCACCTGTGGTCTCAATGTGGTGTGTCGTTTCGTGAGTTGATTTGCCCACAACAAAATTTAAGTTAGTTAACTCTGGGTAAGAGCGTAATAATATTTGGTATGGGTCGTCTGTGGCGGCAATGAAGAATACCGGGCTGATGGGTGAGGTATTTGCCTTATAACCTGTGACGGAAAGTTCCGTATTGCCGTCAATAAGTCGTCGTTTGCACATGTCCACCAAGAGGTTGAAGTGGTGCAGAAAGTCCGAGCCTAGAATGGGATATGGTAAATCAGCTACAGTAAAAATCCATGTGAAGTCTCTCTGTAATTCCAAGTCCAGAGAACGAGAAATTTGACCGTACGTGGGAATAGGGGAGTGATTTACCGCTTGCAGTGTGATGGGCGACACTGGCGGCTTCTCAGTGAGGAGTTTTAGTGGCCAGATACTGCAAGCTGCTCCTGTGTCAACCAAACAATGTGCTTGGGACCTGAAGTCAGTGATAAAATAGGCACGGTTGTTGTATAAATCTTGTGGAGAGTGTGCCGTGCTCAGCTCTCCAGATTTAAGTTTCCCTGGTTTGAAAACGAGCAGGGCATTTTGCACCTCCGAGCCTTAGCGCTAAAATGACTGTGATAATAACATAGTCCAGGTTTGCTTGAGAGGCGGCGGTGGCGAGGGGATGGCGAACGACTTTTGTATTGACGTCTAGGCGGTTGTGATTTGACTACGGCCAATTTACTTACTTCATTGGTAAGCCGCATCAAAGCTTCGAGTATGGCCACTGTAGCGTCCATTTTCTTTTTAATTCATACAGTGACAACAGACCACAAAAAAAATCAAAGAAACACGTTTCAATGAGAAAGGAACGAAAGGGATAAAAAGCCACAAGAAAATAGTGATATTCGTGTAAAAATAAAAAAAAAAAATTGTTTTGTTTTAGAGAAGGTGCTACTTTAAGGTTCCTTAGTAAAAAAAACAAAAGTTGAAATTCAAGATGGCTATTTAGGCGGGAAAATGAAATGTTATATAGGAAGAAGGCGCTCTATTAGCTTTGGCTTTCTAAAAAAAAATATGTAAAAATGTATTACTCACTTGTTTTTTCCTTTTTTTTTTGTTATTGTAATAAATTTTTTTTGTACCACATGGTCAGTTGAAAAGAGCAGAGTTGTAAGTTTCTTCTTTTTTCTTTTTGTTATTGTAATAAAAATTTTTTGTACCACGTGGTCAGTTGAAAAGAGCAGATTAGTAAGTTTCTTCCTTTTTTTATGACAAGTCGGCCAAGCTGAGGGTAATAATTTTTTTCTTTTCTTTTTTTTTTTTAAACTTTGTTTCGTATGAACCAAATGTAATGTTCGTTATGCTTGCTTGAGTTGGTGTTTTTCTTGTGGACGGGCTGAAAAAGAAGATAATTCCTGGTTGGAAAGTTTTAGGAGTTTTTTTGTTGTTGTTGAGGCACGTGTTCGAAAAATTTTACTTGGGAAAGGGAGAATCTTGTATCTTTCTATTTGACCACTTGTAAATGGGCGCCATTATGTCTGCAAAACGAAAGATATCTCTTTTTAGGAAGATTGTTTTACTTGCCGCAAATTTTTTCATTCGTTTATGGCTTCGTAAACGAAGTATTTTAAAGTTTTTCTCTGGCACGAAAAAGGTTTTTTTTAATGAATATTTTTCTGAAAGAAAAATTTGCGCCTATGTCTTCTCAGTCGACGAATGAATTGAACGAACACGTGTGTCACTGGGAAGAAAATTCTTGGGTGGTAGTATTCTTTCGGTTCTTTGAGTCAGGAAGCTTTTTCTCTCTCTTTTTCTCTTCTTTTTGGTTGTTCTGCTGTCCGAAAATGGAGACCGTGTTTCGTGTTATTTTTTTTTTTATTTGTTTCGTAATTCAGAAGGTGCCATTCGGGGTCACCAATTTATAGCGGTTAAGGGAAATAGTTAATTTCCCTAACACTATATTTTTTAGGCACACAAATGAATAACAAAACTTCTTTTAACAACACAACAAAGTAAGGTTTATTAGTAGCAGGCGTGAAGGAGTGAGAGTGAGAAAGTGTCTCTTTGCGTCGTTCGTCTGTATGCTGGTCCTTGGTTCGTAGGAAGCGTGTTTAAAGCTAGCAGTGAGCGAAGTGTTCCAAGTGGAATCAGTGCAGTCATGTGGGAGAGATATGTTCCTTCTGCTAGCTCCAGACTCTCTCTGACGTTATCCGTTCTACAGAAAAGGGACCAGAAAAAATAGTTCCTGAGGGGGAGAAGGAATCAATGCGCTCTGCCAGTTGATTGGTCAGTGAGTGACCGATTCTCTTAACAGGGGCATTGATTCGCGAAAGGAAATAGATCTGTGACTGCTACACGTCGATTGTTCGCCGTACGCTTTTTCCATTTACGATTCGCCATAATAAAGTTTGGGTCTTTCGAAGCAACACCCTTGTTTTGTCATTCTTGCCTAGTTCGTTGTCAATCACTTATATTTCAAAAGTTTGCGGGGACCGGAATATTCATCTGGCATCTGCAACACCCTTTAGTTTCTGATTAACCATACAGTATCCAATTACATGTGAAGATAAAAATGAATTTGCCATCGATATTCAATTGGAACAAAGAAAAGATTTTCTATTTGTTCGCTTTCACGATCCTGGCATTAATAAAATTTTCAGACCTGCCTGTGTCAATAAGAGCATGGATATTCAATCCGTTTATTTTAACCCTCCAAATCGAATTTGAGAGGCAGTCAGGAAAAGCAGCTGATATTGTAATCGGTGATACAGTAGTAGCTGAACAATTTTTTAGTGAAGAAGCCGACCGGCAAACTTTCGAAAAATGTCCTCGTTTACCTCACTTATAGCATCTAATGTCTCTTGCCGGGCAGGACGAACAAGAAGTTTACGGTGACCACCAGTCTGTAGCAGAAAGAACTTAATATTTTTGTTTGGCGCGTTAACTTGACCATTAGGGTCGACGCATATTTTCACCCAATCAGGATGATTTATCCTATTCCACCCGGACAATTTTCCGGGCAGCACTAAATTGGGGAAAAGCCGCCAAACACTTTCTCTTCCTCAGAACTCTTCAAAAAGGACAGACGTCTTACTGTCCGCTCTTCAATAGCAGCAGCATCGACACAATGAGGAAAGCCATCTAATTTATGGACCCCTTGCGTCTATTCTCTTAGACCAAGGGTCTAGATGAATTCAATCAGCCACACACAGGAACAACTTTAAGTCGCCTTCAACTTTGGCTATGTCGACTGTGACGCAAAATTCCGCTCAGACATCCAGCCACTTCATCCCTGGGCAACATTTTCTGGAGACATTCACGCTTCTCTCCCACAACAACCAGGACTACACATTCATGGGCGACTACATCATTCCTGTCCTCAACCAGCAAACACGACCTTTGCTACACCTATGGCGGCTATACGTCATTCACACATTCATCGATGCCTTAACCTAACGATGCACATTTCGCTCAGACATTTAGCTGTTAAAATGCCTTCTCAACTCTATAACAACTTCCTTCCAACGAGACTTGCTGCATAAACGTAAACCCTTTATTCCATGCTGCCATTAAAACCTATCATAAAAACCGTACATCATCTTCGTCTTCTCACTTCTTTATTTTCCAACAACATTTTGCGAGGAAATAAACACCGTAACACAACACGTAACCGTATATTCCTTCGCTAAAGGTCGAATGGAGTGCGGTAAGTATGTTGAACAATGGGGGAATTTTGATCCTGAATAGAAGGCGCAGAAATTAGAGAATTTGAGAAAGACGGAGCAGAAGAATTTTGAAAATGTGGAGGGGCAGAAATTGCAGCCCTTAAAATATTGCTTCTGTGCCATGTCCAATGTTAAGGCTTCTTCCTAAGCTGTTGGCAAGTCAAAATTTTTTAGTCTCACGTAGTCTTTGTCTTATTTGGTTAAACTGTATTCTGTTAACGAATGCGTCCTTGACGGAAAATATCTCGTACATCGTTCGCAGTTAAGGCTGTAAATTCGCACTCGCAACTGAATGTTTTTAGAATCTGAAGATATTTAGTGTTTTGGGAAATGGTTGATTTCTCTAACACTATATATTTTAGGCAACACAAATGAATATCGAAACTTCTTTTTAACAACACAACAAAGAAAGATTTATTATTGTAGCAGCCGTAAAGGAATGAGAGTGAGAAAGTGTCTCTTTTGGGTCGCTGGTCCTTGGTTCGTAGGAAGCGTGTTTGAAGCTAACAGCAGCGGGTGTCGCTGGTCAGTATGTTGGTCCTTGGTTTGTAGGAAGCGTGTGCGAAGCTAGCAGCGAGCGAAGAGTTCCAAGTGGAATCAGTGGCAGTCATGTGAGAGAGATGTGTTTCTACTGCTGGTTCATGGGTCTGTGACTTTGTCCGTTCTACAAAAAAAGGGACTAGAAAAATAGTTCCTGAGAGGGAGAAGGAATTAATGCGCTCTGCCAGTTGATTGGTCTGTGAGTGACCGACTCTCTTAACAGGGGCATTGATTCGCGAAAGGAAATAGATCTGTTGTTGCTACAGATACTTTTCAAGGCTTTCCTCTGGCAATTGACGCCTGGTGGCGAGTAAGTGTCTCGCAAAAATGGTATTCTTTTTCTTGATGAACATGGTCTCCAAAATTTCCAAGGCAGTTTCGTAATTCTCACATTCAGGCAAATTTCTATAAATTGGAGGGGGAAAATGGTGTAAAAGAAGAGTAAAATTTTCAGTACCTGTCAAAGTCGTGCTTGAAAATAGCTGCAGCGCTGTAAGAAATCCTTCGAACATTTTCCTCCAATGACACCATTTGTAGAATCCCAGTCAGACGTATCGTAGTCGAGATGGTCAGGTTTCAAGTAACGTTCCATAACAAAGTTGAATGAATTGTAATGAAAATAGAGTTCAGAATAAACTTATAGGTAAGTTTTATTCAATTTTGATAGCTCTTTAGAAAACACACTTGCTTATATACTGAATGAAAGACGTCTGTTACGACAATTCCATGATTACAAAGAGGTGATTGAAACTGATACTTTTCATACAACACATTGTTCTTTTAAAACTTTTCATTAAGGTGTTTTGATTGAATCTATTTTGAAAAGCGTTTTGAGAGCAATATTGATTGCTGCTTACAAGGTTTTTATCTAGGTTTATTTTATTCGCAAATGTATAGATTTGTAGCAGCCACAGATCTATTTCTTTTCACGAACCAATGCCCCCGCTAAGCAATTCGGCTATAACTGACCAATCGATAGGCAGAGCGCATTGATTCCTTCTTCCTCTAGAACTATTTTTTCTAGCCCCTTTTGGTAGAGAAGACAACCTTAGAGAGCAATTAGTCAGCAGCCCGAACAGACATCCCTCACATCCACTGCTACTGATTCCACTTTTGACCCCATCGCTGAAGAACACGCTGCTGCAAGCTTCACACACGCTTTCTAGAAACCAAGGACCAACATACTGACCAGCGACACCTAAAGGGACACTTTCTCACTCTCACTCCTTTACGCCTGCTACGATAATAAACCTTTTTTTGTTGTGTTGTTTAAAAGAAGTTTCGTTATTTATTTGTGTTGCCAAGTAATTCATTGTGTTAGAGAAATTAACCATTTCCCGAAACACTAAATATTTTAGGATGCTTTTTATGATACAATCTTTCATCAAATATACTTAATATGGCCGCGACCGGCCTACGAACGTCAACAGATCAGATTACACCTTTCGCCCTAGAGAAATAACATCTGGGCGCGGCCGGAAATGATGAAGTCCTTTTTCGACTCTAACAGGCCGTTACAGCTAAGAAAGGGATAAATTAATATTTATCAACATTTGCAAAACACTTCTGCCAGAAATAATTCTATAAAAATGGAAGTAATACTTTTCGCTAGCCTATACCGGGCTAAAGAAATACTTATTTTCTGCTTCCATTTTTTGTAGAAGAACTTTCTATCCACGTGGCTCGACAGAAGTGGAGTTCCCTTTCTTCCATATAAAAAGGCTTCAGGCAGCGAAAATTGAGGTCTACGCGGACGCTCTCAGAGGCCACTCGGCTCCACGAGACTTGGGTCCTACGTTATCGTGGTTGCACCCACCTCACCGCTACTTCTAGTGGTAAATTCAACAACCTTTTTTTACAGTCCTTTTTAAGGGCTATGAGAGGTCACCTTCTGCGGGTCGGTGCATCTCTGGCGGTCATTAATGATCAGTCGAAATAGACGGCCTGGAGGCACACACGAAAAGGACTCACTAAGACATGCTGGTCTTAACCATCGCTCGGTTCCGCTCGTCCGTTTGGCTGCGCAGCGCTAAAGGCAGGGGTTGGTTTTTAGCTACCGTTCCACCATCCGCGCAGCACTAAGATAACGCCAATCTTAGCCTCGACCTCCTGGCCTGTTCGCTCGACAGTGCAGAACTTTGGCACGCAAGCTTTAGCTATCGCCTCGATACGTCCGCACAGCTTTGGCGCGAAACAGCCTTAGCTACCGCCTCGATACGTCCGCACAGCTTTGGTGCGAAACAGCCATAGCTACCGCCCCGACTCGTCCGCACAGCTTTGGCGCGACAAAGCCATAGCTCCCGTCAACGATACGCCTGCACAGCTATTTGGCACGACAACGCCATAGCTACTGTAAACGATACGCCCGCACTGCTATCTGGCACGACAAAGCCATAGCTACCGACCACGACGCTCCGGCGATGCAGTCCACGTAACGATTCGCTGTTACGGACTGCTCCAGCAACGCATTATCTAGTCCACGTAACGACTCGCTGTTATGGACTACCCCAGCAATGCAGCATCTAGTCCACATAATGACTCGCTGTTACGGACTACACTAGCATTGCAGCATCTAGGCCCACGTAACGACTCGCTGTTACGGGCTAGCAACCAGATCGACACCCCCCGGTTAACCCAACGTACTGTCAAAACCGGGATATCGATCTACCGACCATGACGCTTCTGCAATGCACTCCACTTAACGACTCGCTGTTACGGACTGCCCAGCAACGCAGTACCAAGGCATCGCTCACCTGTTTGGTGATTCTAAGCTCGAAGCACTCTCTTGTTCGACAAGAAGCTTTTCTCAGCGCATCTAGTAATTTCACCAGAGTGCATCCGGTATGGTGATTGGAGGAGTAGATCGTGCGCGCCTTCTTTCACTGCCCAGTTTTACAGCCGATGTGTGAGCATCTTGAAGGTTACATAGTTCATGTACTGAATGGAAATTTCTTCATCCTGGAAGCCAGTTCTATAAGTAGCAATGTTATTCAATCATTGAACAGGAAGGAACACTATGTGTTTCTTTGCTTATTCGGCATTACGAAAGTCGTGATTTGGAAGACATGACAGAAGGGATTCTCCGAAAGAAGGGATTCCACGAAGGTGAATATATCTCATCTCAGACGCTTATAATGTTTTTAAGCACCAAATTAAAATTAAAATTCTGAGAGACAAAGTATCTCTTTTCTGGGTTTTTTTTTTTTTTTGGCGAAAGGTGAATGAAAGTTAAGCATTTATTTACTAGCCATTAATTTTATTAAATATTACAAATTGTTGACCGATTCAAATTCACAATGATACGAAATAATTTAAAATCATTTACAAAGCTGAATTTTTTTTTGCCCGAACATCTGTGAAAAAAGCAAAACAAAAAAAAAATGTATATTCATAAAATGTAATTTTAGAAAATCATTTACTGGTATTCCAATTAATTTTTTTCATGAAAAATACATATTTGGTGATGATCTTCAAGAAAAAGAAATTCTCTCACATTCTTTAAGGTGTTAATACAATTAAATGTCCAAATTAAATTATTGGATTTTGATTAAATCAAAGATTTTCAATGGTTTTACACTAATCTTTATATAAAGGACACTTAAGTCAATGCAACAATAAAATTATTAACTTAGTATTAAAAAAAATTAAATTTATTTTAAATTATCAAACAATTGTCTTTGTTTTCATCCTTTGGTTAAATGATCAAAATTGGTTATTAAAAGGGGGCCAAACTCAAGAATTTAAAAGGTTGATATTCTCTGGTGTCCAAACTCCAGTATTTAAAAGGGCTGATATGCTCTGGGGTCCAAATTCCAGAATTTAAAAGGGGCGATATGTTCTGGGGTCCAAACTCAAGAATTGAAAAAGCTGAAATGCTCTGGGTCCAGACTCGAGAATTTAAAAGGGCTGATGTGGTCTGGGGTCTAAACTCGCGAATCTAAAAGGTTTTATATACTTTAGGGCCCACACTTGAAAATTTAAAAGGGTGTATATGCTCTTGGGTCCACACTAGAGAATTTAATAGGCTGATATGCTCTGGGATCCAAACTCGAGAATTTAAAAGGGTTTATATGTTCTGGGGTCCACACTAGAGAATTTAAAAGGGCTGCTGTGGTCTGGGGTCCAATCTCGGGAATTTAAAAGGGCTGACATGGTCTGGGGTCCAAACTCGAGAATTTAAAAGAGCTGATATGCTCTGGGATACAAACTCGAGAATTTAAAAGGCTGATATGCTCTGGGGTCCACACTCAAGAATTTAAAAGGGCTGATATACACCAGGCAAGAGGCATAGCAGGTGAAAAATGAGATGCGTGGAGCATGATTTCCACTAGCTATAATGCAATACAACAAATAGGCTTTTATTTTTCATCAAAAGGAATACAAATATAATAATAAGTAGGAAGAAAGTAGAAAATCAAAAGGGACAAATTTGCCATTTCAATTGTGACAACCCATCCCAAGTAAATTACACTAGTCTTTTGTCTTTGTTTTCCAAAGGCGATTCAATATCTTAGCTTGTCAGTCTTATTTTTTAGTACACTTTTTTTTTTACTTCTGCACCCCCCCATGAGACGATAGAGACTCAAATTTTGTGTATGTTCCAAGGAAAATGTGTTTTTTTGCAGAATTTTTCAACCAATGATTTACGTTTTTAGTGAAGAGGACACTACACTAACGTTGATTTTATTCTGAATATATATATTCATTGTATTCTTTGGTTTCATATAGGACATTGTAGGGGTGTACTGTTAGTTGTTGATTTGGTGGATATGTTACTCTCCATTTTGTGGTGGTATGTTTGATTTATAGTTTGTTCACCAACAATCTATGTTGGTTTATATTTGAAAAGGCAAATGAAGTACACAATGTGAAACGACGCGGACAAAAGAACATTCAAAAGAAAACAGTACAAACAAAATTAAATTTATATATCAACAAATACATGAAAGAGGAAACATTACAAATATTCTAATATAGTCCGTAGAATATTCCTCTGTGTGTGCACGTGTGTATGTAACTAACAGGAGTCTGTTGAATATTCCTCTGTGTGTGTGTGTACTAACACGGATATTAAAGAAAAAGACTAAATATTGAAAGTGTCCTGTCGACTATAAAATTTATGAGGACTAAGTAATGATATATAGAAATATAGCAATGTATTCTAGGAGGAACGTGTCTTCTCCCATGTTGGTTGTTTGTCTCTTTTTGGGTTTGAAGAAATTTCTGAGGTTGTGTTCGAGGCTGGAAAAAGTCTAACCGAAAAGGCAGAACAAGAAAGGAAAAGGTTGTAGAATGCATACATTTTGGAAGTGAAAATCTGAAAGAGAGTTTATTGTCTCTGTAAGTCGCAATGGAGAGAATGAGAGAGAGAGTGTGTGCTATCTCTGTAAGTGAAAAATGTGAGAGAAAGAGTTCTTGGAAGACAAGAGTATATATAGGCAATCCTTGTCATGCAGTTGGCTCCAAATGCGCGGGACAAGATCAAAGTTACGGACGTAGTTGGGAGCACTAACCACGTGACTTTCCTGACCAATAGGTTCCCTAGACTGATTAGTTTACCAGCGTTCGCATCTTTGTTTTGGGAAAAAGGGATATCACAAGCATTTTAAAATATAGGAGTGAAAATCCTATAACATTTATAAATAAAGATGAAATTTTAAATCATCCACCACCCTCAAGATTTTGTAAATACGGGATCAAATTAGACACACATAGAGTGACTGGTTTTTATTTGTGGTTGTAGTGTGAAAGATTTTCAGAATAATTTCTATTGTGGTCAAAAGAATGTCATAGTATGGTTTGGGTCAGTAAATAGAACTGGTTAAATTAAAGTTAGGAGAGTGATGACCAGCCTCTTTCTTCTCTTGTTGCGACCTACTCCCAAATCTATGTATCCATTTCATTTTTTCTACAAAATAAATATCGACAATTTTGTTGCCTGAAGAATATTTGCCATTCAATTTAAACTACAAGTTATTTCAGTGCATTATAGAAAAATATTTGTTTAAAAAAAATGTGAGTCAAAGTTCAAGTCACTTGAAGCCATTGAGTTGGGATTGAAATAAAATGAATCTCTAAAACAGAGGGAAAATAACTTCAACTAAAATCATGCTATCTTCTGCAACATCATATCACATCAAAAGAGCTAAGTAGGTTGGTTCGTTGGTTGGGTTTTATGGCATATCAGCCTTTGTAAGTTAATCCTAAATCCGTTTTTATTCAAATAGTCGGTTCTATTTCAAACAATTCAGTTTAGCATGAGTACACAGTTTAATTGCCAAAACATTTCAATTTCAAGCTATTTGATTTAGTCAAACAGTTCTAATTCAAACAAATCAGTTCAACAGAAGTACGCAGTTTCAATGTCAAAACAGTTCTATTTCAAGCAGTTCAGTTTAGCAAAGGTACACAGTTTAATTGTCAAAAATATTTCTATTTCAAGCAATTCAGTTTTGTCAAACAGTTCTAATGCAAACAAATCAGTTCAGAATAAGTACACAGTTTAGTTCTATTTAAATCCATTTTTATACAAATAATCAGTTCTATTTCAAACAATTCAATTTAACATGAGTACGCAGTTTAATTGACAAAAACATTTCTATTTCAAGCTATTCAGTTTATTCAAACAGTTCTAATTCAGCCATTTCAATTTAGTATAAGTACAGATTTTGTTTACACACAGTTAAATGTCAAAACAGTTCTATATTAAACAATTCAGTTTAGCATAAGTAGGCAGTTAGATTTTTTTAAATATATCTATTTCAAGTTATTCAGTTGTAATTCAAACAATTCAGATTAGTTCAATTCAACCCAAAGATAGGGCCCTATCAGGTGCTACCATTTGAAGTGGACCTGGGAGCAATGGCAATGAAGGGGTACACTGCATTCCCCAAAGCTCCAGCAATACTGGAACCTCATCATCATATTATTTAATGTCATAATCAGGATTCTCATTTGTGGGGGTTTACCCCACTGCAGAGGTGCAGTCGGTGTATTCTACATCCCTAGCCAACTGGGCAAAAGAGCCAAGTAGTTTTTCTCATACAAAAATTCTATTACTCTCAAAAAGATCAAGTTCAATTTTACATTTACTAAAAGTTTTATTTAATAACAGCAAAGTTTTCCAATTTTCAAAATTTTATCTAATAAAGAATTTAAACACATTAAAAACTATTAATCAATTTTAATGAAAAATAAATAGAAACTTTTATAAAATCTTTTTCCAGTCGATTTTTTCACTACTTAAATAAACTACTACAAACTTCAGCAAATAAAAAATGTGATATTTTATATTGCAGTTTAGTTTTTGTAATTTCAATCAGAACAAATTTTATTTCTTTTCATTCATAAATTAATGAATACATGAAATAAGAGATTTAAAAAGTTTCCAGAAAACGTGAAATCAAATCAGTGAGCATCAAATATTGGACAAAGAAGAAAAAGGAAAATTAGGACACAAATCAATTGAAGAAACACAAAACAATCAGTCCTGAAAATTTAGGTAGGATTTATCAAAAAAGTTTTATTTTGGAATGTCTTACAACAAAGAAAATGAGAATAATGCACAATATCCTTATAATTTTGTATTTCTAATCCTAATTCTATAGAAAAACTGGTATCCCTTCACCCTTGACAATTGTTCACTAAATTTAACCAAGATCTTTAAATGCAACATTTAAATGTTTGATAAGTGTAAAGACAATAAGAAAAGGAAAATGATATTTTATGATTGCCCATCAAGAGGATTTGACATGGACATCAGAAAATGTGTCAATTGTTGATAAGGCAATGGAAAATATTTACCCATTTCTTTTTAGAAAGCTCTTTAAATTAACATTCCATACTTGATGGCTAAGAACTGAGCTCAGGATTCAGCTGATATTAACATCAGTGTTTGTAACTCTCAAGACAGTTGATGTATCAAATTTCTTAACTAGAGTAGGATTTTTTTGATACCTCTCGTTTTTTGAAGTGTCTGAAAATGCTGATCCATAGATGTCAGAAAAAATGGTTTTTCTCCACAGTGTTTTCACATATGTCTGCTTAAACTGGAACTTTCTAAAAAAGCCAATCTACAAAATACACAAGAAAATAGTTACTTTTCAGTATGAGTTTGGATGTGGCTTTTTAAAAAGGCCTTGAAAGAAAATACAGATCCACAGACTTCAAAAGAGAATGGTTTCTTGCCAGTATGATTTCGCATATGACTTTTCAAACTGGAACTCATAGAAAACGCAGATCCACACACATTACGACAGAATGATTTCTCTCCATTGTGTGCCCACATGGGACTTTTCAAATTGGAATAGTTTGAAAATGATGATTCATATGCTTTACTAGAAAATGTTTTTTTTGTCAGTATGTATTTGCATGTGTCTTTTTAAATATAATTTATCTGAAAAGGCTGATCCACATACTTAACAAGAAAATGGTTTCTCTCAACTATGTGTTTGCATGTGTCTTCTCAAACTGGAATGTTGGGAAAATGCAGATCTACACACTCCACAAGTAAATGGTTTCTCACTGGTGTGACTTTGCATGTGAACTTTCAAAAAAAAAATTCTAGAAAATGGTATCCCACACACTTCACAAGAGAATGGTTTCTTTCCAGCATGCTTTTGTAGGTGTCTTTTCAAATAGGATCTTAAAGAAAACGTTGATCCACAAATATCACAAGAAAATGGTTTCTCTCTAGTATGTGTTTGTATATGTATTTTTAAATGTGAATTATCTGAAAAAGCTGATCCACACACATGACAAGAAAATGGTTTCTCTCAAGAATGGGTTTGCATGTGTTTTCTTAAACTGGAACTTCGGGAAAAGGATGATCCACATACTTCACAAGAGAAAGGTTTCTCTCCAGTATGTGTTCGCATGTGAATGTTCAAATGGGAACTCGTAGAAAATGCAGATCCACAGACTTCACAAGAAAATGGTTTCTCACCAGTGTGTGTTCGCATGTGACTTTTCAAACTGTAACTTGCAAGAAAATCAGAACCACACA
This sequence comes from Sepioteuthis lessoniana, assembly GCA_963585895.1. Taxonomy (NCBI): domain Eukaryota; kingdom Metazoa; phylum Mollusca; class Cephalopoda; order Myopsida; family Loliginidae; genus Sepioteuthis; species Sepioteuthis lessoniana. The sequence goes on from OY757908.1 coordinate 5,707,678, forward strand.
CTTCACAAGAGAATGGTTTCTCTCCAGTATGTGTTCGCATGTGAATTTTTAAATGTGCTTTCATTGAAAATTTTGATCCACAAATATTACAACAGAACGGTTTCTCTCCAGTATGTACCCGCATGTGATATTTCAAATTTGAACGGATTGAAAATGATGATTCACATACTTTACAAGAAAATGGTTTCTCACCAGTGTGTGTCCGCTTATGTCTTTTTAAATGTAATTTCTCTGCAAAGGCTGATCCACAGACTTCACAAGAAAATGGTTTCTCTCCAGTATGAGTTCGCATGTGTCTTCCCAAACTGGAACTTTGGGAAAATGATGATCCACACAATTTACAAGAAAATGGTTTTTCTCCAGTGTGTGTTCGCATGTGACATTTCAAATAAGAACTGCTAGAAAATGTTGTTCCACATACTTCACAAGAAAATGGTTTCTCTCCAGTGTGTGTTAAGATGTGTTTTTTCAAATAGGCACTCATAGAAAATGTTGATCCACAAACATCACAAGAGAATGGTTTCTCTGCTGTATGTGTTTGTACATGTATTTTTAAATGTGAATTATCTGAAAAGACTGATTCACACATTTTACAAGAAAATGGTTTCTCTCCAGTATGTGTTCGTATGTGTTTTTTCAAACTGGAACTTCGGGAAAATGATGATCCACAAACCTTACAAGAAAAAGGTTTCTCACCAGTGTGTGTTCGCATGTGAATTTTCAAATGGTAATTCCTAGAAAATGCAGATCCACACACTTTACAAGAAAATGGCTTTTCTCCAGTGTGTATTCTCATGTGATTTTTCAAAGTGGACTTCACAGAAAATGCAGATTCACACACTTCACAAGAAAATGGTTTCTCTCCAGTGTGTGTTCGCATGTGATTTTTCAAAACAGAATGATTTGGAAATGAGGATTCACATATTTTACAAGAAAATGGTTTCTCTCCAGTATGAGTCCGCATGTGTATTTTCAAACTGGAACAGACTGAAAATGCAGAACCACACACTTTACAAGAAAACGGCTTTTCTCCCGTATGTGTTCGCATGTGAATTTTCAAATAAGAACCACTAGAAAATGCTGTTCCACATACTTCACAAGAAAATGGTTTTTCTCCAGTATGTGTTCGCATGTGAATTTTCAAATAAGAACTGCTAGAAAATGCTGTTCTACATACCTCACAAAAGAATGGTTTTTCTCCAGTGTGTGTTTGGAGGTGTCTTTTCAAATTGGCATTCATAGAAAAGGTTGATCCACCAACATCACAAGAGAATGGTTTCTCTGCTGTATGCATTTGTACATGTATTTTTAAATGTGAATTATCAGAAAAGGCTGCTCCACACACTTCACAAGAGAATGCTTCCTCTCCAGGGTGTGTTTGCATGTGACTTTTCAGTTGAGAATTGCTTGTAAATTTTGATTCACAGACTTCACAAGAAAATAGTTCATCTCCAGTGTGTGTTTGTATGTGCCTTTTGAAAGTGGAATTTCCTGAAAATGCCGAGCCATAAACTTTGTAAGACAGTGATTTCTCTTTAATCTGTGTTTCCATGTCTGTTTTTGATTTTGAACAATGTATAAATGCTCATCTGCACAATGGAGAAATCTTATTTCACAGTTGTTTTTTAAAATATGAATCTAAAAACATTTTGTATTGAATTTTGAAAAAGAAATTCTTCTTCTCCAATTCAGTTGATGTCTGTGAGCAAATAAAAATTGAAATATTAAGAAAATAAAAACAGGAGACACATAAATTATTTGGAAATATAATATTACAATCAATTTATCTTTCAGTCAACTGCAACATATTATGTAAAAATCACATTAAGCCATTATGAAAATTCTTATACAATTGTTTATGAAATAATGGAATATATCTAATTGAATTTATTATGGTTGTGATAATATTTCCAATTTTGCCAAAGATTTATCCACATTAAAAGGATAAGAAGAATTCAAGAAAATACTTAAAAAATTTTATTGGTAAATTTTTACCCTTCAACCCATCCAATTTTAGCTAAAACTAAAACTCAAATTCTACTTATTTTTTGGCAAATACAGTCAGAAAAAATATCTGCAAAGAAGAGATTTTGAAGAAAACCACAATATTAAAAAAAAAACGCCCACGTTTCAACAGAAAAAAAATAAAATAAAACAAACTTTTCTAAATAAAACAATAAAACAAACTGTATGGTGGGAGCATTTATTGTTTTCTGCTGAAACGTGGACGTTTTTTTAATTTTAAGTCTTTTCATTACTTATAAAAAAAAATGCCCCTCACTATTCTTTCTCCCCCTGTTTTTAGCGAAAAAAAATCCCCACCCCAAATAAGCTTCGTTAACACCTCCACCCTCTCCATCTGATTTCCCTCCCCCCCCCAAATGAAAAAAATTTGGTTACACGTCCCTTAACGCAATCTCTGGTCGTCAGTAATGTTTGCTGGTCCGGAAGTGGGTGATCATTTTATGTTAAATTTATATAACAACGTGATCTCCGTCCTTAAATTCTACAATATTGGGGTTTTCTTCAAAATTTCTTCTTCACAGATATTTTTTCTGGCTGCTTAGATGAATTCGCCAAAAAAAAAAAAAAAAAAAGAAAATCAAATCTGATATTTAGTTTTTGCTAAACTAGGATGGATTAAAGGTTGAAATTTAAAATTCTATTTATGCAAGATTATAATAAAAACCATTTCTTCATAAGGAGTTAAATGATTTTAACTAACTAATAACAATAACCCTTAACGAAATAATTAAAACTTCATGTAACAATTCTTAATAGAAATAATTAGCACAGTTAAAGGTCAAATGTCATTTATTATATCATAATTATTACCTTATATATTTATCAAAATCTTTCAACATTATTGTAAACATTCATATGACTTTAATTCGAAGAAAAAAATTTGAAGAATGTCTCTTCTGAAATAAAGTCCTTTAATAATTTAGTGATCGTCTAAAAGAAAAAAAACAAAACACTTTTCTATTTAATGAATCGAGAAATGTTTTCTTATTAGGATTAACGTTTGTTTTGGATTTAATTTGGTTATAATAAAATAGTTTTAAAAAAATTTCATGGAAATTCAATCGGTTAATCCTGGCCGAAAATGTTCATGTCAGATTTGGTTTATGTCACCCAACCGATTAACACAGACAAAAGGGAAAATTAAATGTTCAAATGAATTGGATTTTTAAAAAAAATATTCAAATCAGTTTCCAAAAGATTCCAGATATTTTTATATTCATAGAAGATAAATTATTGTCACAAATTGAGAAATATTTCACTTCTTCGTCAATAGACAAAAACAACAAAAAATGTTTCCTATAAATTATATATTTTTTATTTGTAAAGAAAGATGATAAAAGAACATTATACTTACTTCTTTTTCTTTTCTTTCGTCTGATTTCTTTTCTTTTTCTTTTTTTGCTTATAGAAAGTTAGAGAAAGGAGGGAAATAATGAAATATTCTAAATAAAACTAATATTTTCTGGTTGAATTCAATTAAAACGTGTCGTTTATTTTTGCAATAAATACGGAAAGGTTTTCTAAAAAGCGGAACACAAGGGAGATAATTCCAATCATTTTTTTAGTACAAATTCAGATTCATTCAATGAAATACTTAATTACTAATAAACACACACACACACATACACATGGACGTACGCACACACAGACTGAAAGAAAGTTACCTCAGGAATATCAACTTTAATCAAATCTACATGACATATGTTGAGCTTTAAACTACAACTTTGAGTTTTACAAATAACAATCCACACTTTCCCTTTTTTGGAAATTTTATAACATGAAATATCTGTTGAAGGTTGATCAATATTTTATTTCTGTGTTTTATTGACTGTGTTGCTTTTAAGAGGAAAATACAAATTTATCATTTCTGTAAAAATTTGCTTTTTCTTGGTAACCGCTGTGTTTTTTTTAAAATTTTCTTGTCGTGGCAATCAGACATTGAGACATAGGCAGAAATTTGAGTTCTCAATCATTTTTCGAGAACAAGGCTGTCTTGTGATTTTTGAAGACTGGGCGGTTTTCCTTCAGAAAAGAAAAAGGTTTTGTTTGAAATTTTCTCTCTCCGCTAAATGCTAAACGGCGTAATATTTGTGCAAAAAGGAATTTGTCTTGTTTTATATTATACTTGGAACTTGGGAAGTTCGCAAGTAAAACGATGTGTTAAAGTTTGCATAGTAGGACGATTCTTAGTGTTAGGATAAAATAATGATAGACGAATATCTGAGCGGGGAACAATTTGTACGTGTGTAAACAAGCTTTATTTGCTGGTAAAAGGGATGAACAAAGTGGTAAAGGGAAGGAAATACAAATTAGGCGCCAAAATATGTAGCGTCTTTAGGCAAGTCACGTGACACGCCATCGTGTAGAAATCGAGAAAGTACTTCGGTGATTTGCCTCACTGAACCAAGTACATACATTAGGGACTATTTCAGCTGATAATTCCAACCGCCCAGCTTCAGCTAAAATTTCTTTTAAATCAAAAATTATCATTTGATACAACTGGGTTTTCTCCCTTTTCACTGTCAGACAAATCCGATGGTCGATTTTAAACGAGTAGACATATTTTATACTTTTCAGATTTTAGTTTATAGTTTCACAACATAAATTTTGTTATAACATAGCATCAATAATTTTCAAAAGTTAACTCATTTTATTATTTTTTTTCATTTTGGGATATTGGGCTTGTTGTTACATGATCCCCGTTTTCGATTCCTATTAACGCTTTCTTCCATTTATTGGGTTTGTTGTTACATAATACTCTTTTCTTTTCCAGTTAACGTTTTCTTTCTCTTTGGGTATTGACTTGTTATCACATGATTTTTCTTTTCTTTTTAGTTATTATTATAAACAACAAAATTTCATTTCAAAGACCCATCAATAGGTATCTAAATTTTTCATTTTTTGATCTGTTCACTGATTTTGTGAATATATCTGCTATATTCACTTCGCTAGCTATGTGAAATAATCTTAAAGTTTCTTTCTCTAATTCGTTCCGTATGAAATGGAATCTGTAGTAGAAGGAATTTTCGTATTTTGGTTTGGCGCGTAATTTAATTCGACGCATAATTTCACCCAATCAGGATGACTGATCCTATTCTTCTGGATCTCCTTTCCGGGCAGCAGAAATTGGGCAAGCTACCAAACACAGCCCTTTTTTTTCGCAGAACGACTTGGTTCTGTAAAGACGTCTACCGTCTGCTTTCCAATAGCAGCAGCAGCAGCGGCAGCGGCAGCATGGACACAATGAGGAAAGCTATCTAATTTATGGATCTCTTGTGTCTATTTCTCTTAGGCCAAGGGATCCCAGTTGAATATGAATTCAATACACAGAAAAAACTTTATTTCACCCCCAAAATTGGCTATGTCGATTGCGATGTCTAATTTCGCTCCGGTACCTAACGACTACTTCACCTCAGGGCAACATTTTCTGGAGACCACACGCTTCTCCCCAAAACCACCAGAAACACAAACTCACGGTGACTTCAGCGTTTATTTCCTCAAACGGCAAACATGACTTTCGCTACATTCTGCGAACGTACCTCCCTCGCACGTCCAACAACACACGCTGCTATCTCAACTCTCTCATAAGTCCATTTCGTCTCTTTACTTCTTTCCTTTCCCACGAGGCTTGCAGCTCAAACGCAAACTCTATATACGATGCTGCCATTAAAAACTATCATAAAAACATTTCGACTTCGTACCTCTCATTCCCTCTTCCTTTATTTCTCACAACTTAGCGAGGAAACAACTCAACATAAACCCACACACGCACGTTACAACTTTTCCTCGCTAAAAATAATAACAATTTCCTCTCGCTAAAAATCTAATATCTATGTGTTTCGATCTTTGGTGGTGTATGGCGTTTTTCGTTAACGCTATGGCACTTTGACTGTCACAATATAATGTAAATGAATAATTCATTCCATTATTTAGCATATCCTTCATGAGAGTTGTTAAGTATTTTCCCTCCTGTGTAACTGCACTAATGGACATGTATTCTGCCTCACACGTGGACAGGGCAACTGTTGACTGTTTTCGTGTTTTCCAAGAAATTAGTGGGTCTTCATCAGAGATCATAAATCCGTATCCAGTGATACTCTTTCTGTGGTGTGAGTTCGCCCAATCTGCATCACAAAAACCTGAAAGGCTTAGAGTACTTTTTGTGGGCTTAAATATTAATTGTTGGTTTATTGTTCCTTTCATATATCTTAAAACATGTTTCACTCTCTTCATATGCTTCACAGATAAATTGTGACAATTTTGTAACTATAAAGCATAAATCTGGACAAGTCGTTGTCATTTATTAAACTTCCTACAATTTCCTTATATAATTTTCCGTCCGTTAATTTACTTGGTTCACCACACATCTTATTGATATTACTATCATTTGGGGTATATTTGGGTTTACAATCCAACAATTTTTCCAGTAACCTTTGAAGGTATTGTTTTTGGTGCATATAAATAATATTATCTTTATAAGTAAATTCTATAGCTAAAAAATATTTAATTTTACCTTGGTCTTTCATTTTAAATATTTGTTTGAGGGTATTTTTAGTGTGTATCATATTATCATCGCATTTTGTCGCTATTAGGATATCACCCACCCATTCTGATAGCGATTGGCAAAAGTTTTGTTCAATCAAATATGTGTTTAGTAAGTTCTTGCAATTTCGACCGCTTTGTTTCAGGCCATAGAGGGATTTCTTCAATTCATATACTGATCTTTCATTACTATTTTTATTTTCTATCTCAAAACCTTTTGCCTGTTCCATGTACAACTCCTATTCAATTGGTGTGTTGAGATTGACTGACTTCACTTCTAACTGATGTACCATTAAGTTATATTGTGTTGCAATCTGCATTAACATTCTTATCGAGGTCATTTTTGTAGTTGGTGAAAATGTTTCTTGATAGTCAATGTCTGGTCGCTGAGAACGACCTTTCGCTACTAATCTAGCTTTATAAAGTTCTTTTTGGTTTTGGTATGTTTTAATAGAATATACCCACCCTGCGGGTATTAGAGTCTTATTCGAAGGTAGTTGCGTTTTTCGCAACAAGGCAGATTGTGATCTGCCCTGTTATATAAAGAAGAAAAGAAAATGCAGGAATGTGGACAAAAATATTGACGAGTTTCAACAGATTTAATGACAGCCAGAAAGATAACCTTGTACTGTGAGTCGTACAAAATGGAAGAAAGCAGTTGTTGATGTTAAGCATTTATGTTTCGAGGTCCAGTTGGTCTAGGAAGAATGAATAGATGACAAAGGACTAGTCTTCAAAAGAAACAATGGCCCATGGTTGAATGCGCTCTCCTCGTGTTGAATGTTGGTCTGTTTTGCTCTAGAATGAGTGAGGAAAAGCCAATCCGTACTGCTCGAAAAATATGTGAGAAAGAGCGGATCGGTCTGTCCTGCTCGAAAAATATGTGAGGAAGAGGCTGACAGAGCGTTTGTGCGGCCTTTTATACTATCCAGAAAAGTCATCCAAGCAGAATGGCTTAAATCATCCTCATTGAACGAAAATATAAAATCGAAACCTCAACGGCCAAAGTAATTCCCGCACTAAATAATAATTTGAAATTCTTTCTTTCTACTACACGTTAATTCGAACGTTTCATTTTCTTTTAGAAATTCTTTTCAGAATCATTGCTATAAGCAGTCCATCACTTATAGTTTCTCCGATGTCTTCTAAAAATGTAGAAGCATTCTCCGCTCGTATCATGTAATCTGCGATGTTCTCTTCGGTTTGTTTTTGCAATGAAGTCAACTCTGTATACATGGTCATGACTTTTTGTTTCCCACGTGGTTGGTAGTGCTCTCGTAAAATATTCAGAGCTTTTCTGCCGTCATTCTTTGCATCTCAAATGAGTAGTGAAAGACTTATATCGTCTAAAAATTGGACCATCTCTCCATATGCCACAGCGTTTTTGTTGGGGTTCACTGGTTCATTCATCTTTGCGATGATGGTGTCATACAGTCAATGAACCAAAAAACGCCCGAAACATTTAAGGAATTATTACGACAATGACGAAGTAAATGATATCTGGGGCCCCATAACCAGTTAAAGTTTGTATAGTAGGACGACTCATAGTGTTAGTATAAAATAAGTATAGACGAGTATCTGAGGAGAGAACGATATTATTATTATTACCAGCCTTATTAGCTGGTAAAAGGGACGGATAAAGTGCTAAAGGAAAGAGGAATACAAATTGGACGTTAAAATATGTGGCGTCTTTAGGCAAGTCACGTGACACACGTCGCGTAAAAATCGAGGAAGTAGTTCGGTGATTTTTTCTCACCGAACCTGATACATACTGTTAAGTCATGCAAGTTACCTCCCCTGATACTCTCGAGAAAAGAGATATGTTTTTCTAGGACCTGAAGTAAACAGACGGCCATACTTGTTTATGTGAGAGTGTGATAAGAACTAGTGGTTAAAAAGGCGTCTCTACGTATGCTGAAGTTTGTAGTCTCAATTCTTTATATTCAATCCATACATTAGGGACTATTTCAGCCGATACATCCCACACCATGCTCTTATTTTTTACGTTATTATTGTGAGAAGAATTTTGAAGAGTTCTAAATTCCTGCATATTTAGAACCAAATATGTTCGACTAGTGAAAGTGGTCCCATTCTCCAGCGAAGAACATGAAAAAGAAGGGGAAAAAATCCCAGTTTGATATTAAAAAGTGAAACAAAACAGAAAATTGTACCAGTCTATTTGCAAGTTAATATATGTTCGGAACAACATACATTTATTTTAATAAATACGCCTTAACTAGGTATGTGACTTCATTTCTTAAGAAAACTTTGGGAAATATTCAAGCAATTGTTTGGAAGAAAAAAGTAAATAAATTTTGTGAGTTGTCGATATATATTTATGGAGCAAGTCACCATTGTTGACGAAAAAGAGGAACCTGAGAACGAACAATACGAGGTCGTAAGAAGAAGAAGAAGAAGAAGAAGAAGAAGAAGAAGAAGAAGAAGAAGAAGAAGGAAATAGTAGTCCTAGCCTTTACAAGGCCAAGAAGATGAAGAGGAAGAAGTGACAAATAGACCGACCGAAGCACCTCGCTGTATGTATTTATGTATGTAAAAAAAGGTAATTGCAATTTGCGAATAAATTTTTTTTTTTTCTTTCGCCTTTTTGGCCATTGTTAAAAACTCACATATGGAATTATATGCATCAAGCCACCTTTCATTTTCAGTTGCTGTAAATAATTTTTTTTGAAGCTATATTTGTCTCTTGCCTTTGTTCTATACTTTTTTTATTAGCTTCTCTTTTAGACAATAAGTAACAATGGTTTCTCTTTTTCAGAACGGCAAAAGACAAACACATGTCTTTTAGAACTTTTAGAATTTTTTAATTTTAAAATCCGTTCACTATTACATAACTAACAAACTGAATATAACAATGTTAAACTTTGAGGTTGTAATTTCTATTTCGTTAAAAAAATTAATAAATGCACAATTTCGGAATAAAAAATTAAACATTTAGAAATCTTTGAGACGTTTAAGACGATTTGAGTTTCCACCAGAAGGATTTTGATTTGTTATTTTATTTAACTGGATTGTATTCAGCACTCAGGATTTATTTTTTAATGCCAGCCACATTTTTTTTTAAAATTCCGCTGTGAAATGATAGAAAGTGAACCCTTGAGTTTATAGCAGAAAGAATTTCAAATTGTTGTCTGGCGCAGGAATATTTTGACTGTTTTGGTTCCGAACGCATATTTTCGACCAATGAGAATATTTCATGCCATTCTGCCCGGGTCACTTCCCCAAACAACAATAAAAAGGCGAGGTAACATTCTTTCACCCTCTTCCTCGCAGGCCGTTCGAACAGTCCGCTAAGCACCAGGAAGAGATCACATCCAATTTATGGACCATTGGTGTCTGGAAAATCATTCTTTCAACATTCATCTTTTCTTCTAAACCAACAGATCCTCGGAGAAACAAATTGGATATTTTTCAACTCCTGCTTTGACTTCAACATTTTAATCCCTGTCCTGACGCCAGCATTTCAACTCCTGCTTTCACTTCAGCATTTTAATCCCTGTCCTGACGATAGCATTTCAACTCCTGCTCTGTTTTCAACAACTTGTCTTTTGTCTTGACTTCAGCGTCTTAATACCAGCTCTATCATTTACAACCGTTTCTTCTTCCCTGCGATTTACAGCACAAGGGTTCCTTTTGTCTCAGGCTGTTAATAAAACTTCCAAACAGAAAACTATCAAATCTTTGTCAACTCGTTTGTTCTTCCTTTTAATATAACAAAAGGCAACAGAACTCTACAACCTCAACTGCCATTTTTTGTATAAATGGTAAATATTATACGTCTTCCTGTTATAAGTTATTTAAATGATATGAAGAAAAAAATCGATATCATAAAATCTATGCAGAATTTACCCCATATCTGTGTATCTTTTTGGGTTTTCTTTTTCTTTTTTTTTTTTTTTAGTTTATTTCAATTTGACTCTTTCCCTCGTCTGTATTCTTTTTAGTTTCGGCAATAACTATCGCCTATGTATACATTTATATTTATATTTTTCACCATCTATCCCCCCCTCTATCTATTTATCTATAACAATCTGGTCAAAGACACTGCAAATTTGAGATGTGGGCCATAACGTTGCACTGAAAATTATGTCGACAATCCTCAGCCACAACTAAAGTGTGAAACGCGCAACCAACTCACACATTGATAACAGCAGAAAAAGTGATAAGTCAGCGCAAGAAATATGGACTGAAGGCAAAACTGCCCGAGCCAATAGCAGGCGTTAGATGGACCAGGAAAGTTGTTGTTTCACAGAGGGAATGAAATTCCACATTTTAAATATAATCTGCAAAGAAGTGAACTGTTCTCCATATGGTCTAAATATTACTTGGTCATGACCCTATTGCTGGATGACTGAGAATTGCATGTAACTATATCAAGAAGCAGGATAATCGAATAAATTGGGTAGAAAAATCAATAAAGAGATTGTTATGATAAAGGAACTCATTGCCGAGGTAAAAAGACAGGGGCCAGTGAGTAATTGGCTCGCGCATAAATGTGAAAAAGGAATTGTATGGTGCAATGTCATCCGTATGGCAATGGGTATACAAGTGTTGCAAATTTATCCTTTTCCAGGTAAATTCGATATCTAACCCGCGTCTGAAAGAAAATGGGGGGCGGAACAACGGGAAGAAAACACAAATGGTATTGTTTGGTTATAACTTGAAAGAATTTATTTACAAGAGCCACCCTGTGAGATGACTCTTCACAAAGTTACATATATTTCCCATATGCGGTCATCACAATATTTCAAACTCTCGATGCCAAGTAAAAAGTTAGAAGAATACAAGAAAAAAGTTACTCGAATATGGGTTTCTACAAATAAAATAACACACAAGAAAGTTTGTACAAGAAAGAAAGAAAAAAAAACTAACTAAAACATGGGTTTTTAAAAACAAATTCATCCACTAGAAAGTTTGAACGATGCAAAGTAAGGAACAAGATTCAAATTTTCAGAGTACAAAGACTTTATAACACGAGGACAGATAATATTTACCATTTATACAAAAATGGCAGTTGAGGTTGTTGAGTTCTGTTGCCTCTTGTTATATAAAAGGATGAAAATAAAATGATGGAAACGAGAATAATGATAAGTTTCAACAATGCTTTAATGGCAACTGGAATGAAAGTGCCATTGTGCTGTGAGTCGCCGGGAAGGAAACAGTTGTAATTAGTTGAGAAGGAATAAAGTAGTTGGTGTCAGAACAGAAATAAAGTCGCTGTAGTCAAAGCCAAAGTCGAATAGCCGAAAAAAAGAGCTGGAATTGAAATGTTGATGTCAGAGGCGGAATCAAACATCCAATTTAAATCTTCGGAGAGCCGTTGGTCTAGGAGGGTTGAACGAATGATGAAGGATTGATTTCCTAGGCACAAAGGTCCATAAATTTGATGTGTTCTCCTCATGGTGACATATTCTGCTGTTATAGAGAAAGAGAGGACAGGTTTGTCCTCTTGAAAAGTATCTGAGGAAGAGGAAGATTCGCGCGCTTTCACCGCCTTTTATGTTGCCCGGGAAAGTCATCCGGGTAGAATGGGATAAGTCATCCTCATTGGGTGAAAATATGAGACGAGACCACAACGGTCAAATTAATTTACGCGCCAATCAAAAATTCGAAATTCTTTCTGCTACAGCTTAAAACTTTTGTCAAGTTTATCTCGCCAGAAGCTACAATTTCTTTTCTTAAAGACTTCAACAGAAGCAAATGGAAACTGAGCTCTCGTTTATGTAAAGGCTTCAAGCCTCAGTCTAGTTTCTCTCGCCAGAAACTATCATTTTCCTTAATAGATCGCAAAGTAGATGCTAATCGCTTTTTTTAGATCATCTTCAGTCTTTTCTTAAGATGCTCATGTTTCACTGCAGGGAACTTTCGGGAAAATGGGTTTCGAGGGTCGCGTGTTTGAAATACCTTTTCCTGATATTTCCTCCGGTCTATGCTTAGCACCTAATTTTTCCTAAGCATATGTCGTATATACAGGGATGAGGGCGAATAAACAACTTCAACTTTTCAAAGTTGAACCACAAACTCCAAAAGTGTGTCCACTTTAGCTACTTGCTGGAATTAAAAATAGTTGTGCACCAGGAAAAAAAATAGGAAGTAGAAGAGGCCAGTTCCTCGTGGTCGACCCGCATTCGGAGTCAGCCCCCAGAACTTTTTTCCATCAGTGTATTTTCGTACCAAAGTACGAAGCAAGGGCTTTATGCCAGAGTTTAAAAAGGTTTTCAGCCCAAAGAAAACGATACGAAAAAAATGTATAATAAAAATAAAGAAGAGACACGCAGTGTGCCATTCTGAAATGCAATATATTTCCAATACTTTCCAATATAAAAAGAAATGGCAAGTAACCATCAAGATACTAGACTTTTGTTCTCTTGCAGATCTACTTTAACTGAAAAGCACAAGACCATGAAGAAATATACGGCCCTTCGCATCGCCAACCTACGTCAGTACCATAAAAATTTACTCTCATTATCAGTCCTCTTTCCTATATGTCTTCAAGGTCTGAGGTTGGGTCTTAAAACACAGCCAACCGGTTTTACTTGCTTTAATGGCCAATCATAAGAAACAACGGCCGTCACAGCGGTTTCCTCCAGAGGACATCCTGCCTGGTGAGAGTGGTTTAAGCTTAATTCTAGAGGCTACAAATGCTTCTGGTGTGGTTATGCATTCTTCCATCCGACCTTCCCAGCTTTACAGATCTCACAAGATCATCGGGATCTTCCAAAAGTTCCAACACTCAACCTAAATACAAATAAGGCCGAGGTTTTTCTGGATCCTTCACTAAAACTATGTCATTCCCCTTAATTAAAATTTGAAAACTTTTGGTATAAATCTTTGCACTGTTCTCACTGGCTCAGCAGATATTCTTGATACCAGATTCAACTAAAATCCTTTAACAGAAGAACTGACGAATTCAATGAACTAACAATGTATAACAATGCAAGTTCTAACAGGGAGATCATTTATAAAGGTCCCCTCACCAGTCTTTAAAAACATTCCCTATTATAAATGGGGCGAATGAAGCAGTTGGAAGTGATGACCTCTAGTCCTGAATTCCTCGAACATATTTACGTAAGTGGCTTGGAATTTGTCTGTATCAATTAAGTTAATGTTTGGATTTCTGGTTACTGGAAATTCAATGCATCCATGTTGGATGTGAAGGACTTTTGGGACTAGCTAGAATTAATACTAAAGTGGGAATAAATGGCTGCCATAATTGGGAATAATTGGTGGGTGATGATATAGAAACTAACCTAGCTAAGATGGAGCTTTGAGGCGGCTGGGTGTAAAGGGCACATTACAGAAGAGGAACTTCGGCAAGTGCTGAAAACAGTCGAAATGGACAAGACTACTGGAATCAATGGTCTTGAGTTGTACTTAAGACTGTTGCAAATGTTTGTCCCCTTTCTGGTGACTATTAAAACAAATGGAAGCAGAGTACGATCCCCTAACGCTTCAAAAAGAGTATAGCAATGTTTCTTCACAAGAACAACCGTGGTGGGAACGGAATCAGTAACTTTAACCATTTAAGTAAACACTGATTAATATTTTGGCAAAGATCTTGGCAGGTCATTGACAGACTGTACAGTCTAATCGGTCCTGAACAGTGTTGTGCTGTTGAGAACAGTCGTTTGGTTTGGTTTTATTGAAAAAGTCAAAGGTAATGGGACACTGATCAGTTTAGATCAATCCAAAGCCTTTGACAAGGTTGACCACGGTTTCTTTCTGTTTTGCCTACAGCTCGACCCAGAAGGAAATTTTGCTGCTGTATTTGTCTTCTGTGTGTGTTCCCTAGTTTCAGGGTGGAGATGAACGGGGTAAGATCAAAACCTTTAGTTTATCTTGATCAATTCGTCAAGGTTGTCCGCTCACCCTCATACAGTACGTTCTTGTCCTGGAATCTTTCCTTCGCAAATTTAGGGCAAACCTGGTCCTACATAAAATAATACAACATAACACTACCATTATGGCCAGGTATTCCGCTCATACAGACGACGTTAGAGAGCTCGTAGCAATCAAAGCCAAAAGATCAAGTAGGTCAGCCTAAAGAAATTAGAAGGTATAAAGACGTTTCAAGGGTCAAATTAACCGTGAACAGTCGGTGAGTTTGCCGTCGGGTTCGTGGAAGGGTCCTGCTCTTCCCAGTTTCTTCAGTTCAATCCCGATCTCCAGCAAGAGAAAAATTGATTGGAGGGATTAGAAAATGTCATGGCTCCTATTAGCATCTGTTTACAGAGGAAACTCTTCTTAAAAGGCAAAGTTAAGGTGTGTGGCTTGCATATCTACCCATCGTCTTTTATCGACTATCAGTGCTTCCTCTCCTGTGTCCTGTTCTAGTTTATCAAGAAAGAGTCCTGTTCGAGTTCATTTCAGGCAAATGGGACACTTTAGTTTGTCACGACATCTGTTACTTTCAATCTTCACAATCTTTGCAGCCGAAGAATACTGAATGAGTATACACGACATCATGCGTTGTGTTATACTTTCCAAGGACGAATGTTCACATAACATGCTGAGACTAGCGTATTCTTGAAAGATGATGCCACAAAGGTCTTGCTCAAGGGAATTGTGCACTCGACTGATGGGGAGACTGACTGATTGCACAGAATTGGGTGCTTTTTCTATAGCAAACATCAGCATGCTTTACAAGTTTTCTCTCAGTTGCAGACTGGTGTTTCAGACAGCCAGCCATAATCGGGTGGGCCATCAAATTGATTGTTACGTGTTTGGTGAAAGGTGGGTAAAAGCAGCCATTCATATAGCCTGAAATGTACTACCCTTGAATTTTTATTAGATATTACACATTGAGGAAGGACTTGGGCTCTCTGGAAAACTCACTGACCACCCTACCCATATAAGTTAGACAAGTCTTTTGCCTTTCATTTAAAAAAACAATTTATCTTAACTTGAGAAAATTAAGTAATATTTTTTTAGAACCCATTTTTATTAACCTTGCCCACCCCTATAAGATGACAGAAATTGGAGATCTCTGGATGGTCAAAGGAAAAAGTGCTTTTTTGGCAGAATTTTTTGAGAGATGATTTAGTATTTCTGGGAAGAGGAATCTATTCTAACATTCATTTATTCTAAATCTATATATACATATACATTGTATTTTTTAGTTTTATAGGTGACATAGACATTCATAGAGTTACTGTCATGTTTTTGTGATTTTATATTGTAGTTTAGTTTATGTAATTTCAATCAGAACAAATTTTATTTCTTTTCATTCATAAATTAATGAATACATAAAATAAGAGATTTAAAAAGTTTCCAGAAAACGTGAAATCAAATCAGTGAGCATCAAATATTGGACAAAGAAGAAAAAGGAAAATTAGGACACAAATCAATTGAAGAAACACAAAACAATCAGTCCTGAAAATTTAGGGAGGATTTTTCAAAAAAGTTTTATTTTGGAATGTCTTACAACAAAGAAAATGAGAATAATGCACAATATCCTTATAATTTTGTATTTCTAATCCTAATTCTATAGAAAAACTGGTATCCCTTCACCCTTGACAATTGTTCACTAAATTTAACCAAGATCTTTAAATGCAACATTTAAATGTTTGATAAGTGTAAAGACAATAAGAAAAGGAAAATGATATTTTATGATTGCCCATCAAAAGGATTTGACATGGACATCAGAAAATGTGTCAATTGTTGATAGGGCAATGGAAAATATTTACCCATTTCTTTTTAGAAATCCTTTTAAATTAACATTCCATACTTGATGGCTAAGAACTGTGCTCAGGATTCAGTTGATGGGAATTCCAAGAAAATGATCCACAAATTTTACTACGTTTTGATTTCTCTCCAGTGAGTGTTTGCAGGTGGTTTTTCAAAATAGAACAGTTTGAAAATGATGATTCATGTTTTACAAGAAAATGTTTTCTATCTATAGTGTATTTGAATGTGTGCTATTAAATATGAATTAGCTGAAAATGCTGATCCACAAACTTTATAAGAAAATGCTTCAGAAAAAAAGGCTTCTCTCCAGGATGTGTTTTATGGTTCTTATTAAACAATAACGATCTGAAAATGATAATCCTGACACTTCACAAGAAAATGGTTTTCCTCCAGTATGTGTTCAGAACCGTTTTCTTAAAGTGAAACTCTCAGAAAATGCTGATCCACAGTATTCATGAGTAAAATGTGTTTTTAAATAGGAATTCACTGAAAATTCAGATCCACACACTTAAAAAGAAAATAGTTTTTCTCAATTATTTGTTTGCATGTGGTTTTGAAAATGGAACATGTTCAAAATAATGATCAACAGGCATCACAGAAAACGGTTTTTCTTTAGTGTGTATTCACACATGTATTTTCAAATATGATGTATCTGTAAATGCTAATCCACAGATTTCACAAAAAAAAAATGATTTTCCCGCAGCATGATTTACATGAATCTTCTCAAATCAGAACTCTATAAAAATGCTGATCCACAAACTTCTAAATAAAATAGTTTCTCTCCAGTATGTTTGCATGTGACAGTTCAAACTAAAACCCCAAGAAAATGCAGATCCACACATCAGAGAAAATGGCTTCCCTCCAACGTATGTTCACATATGACTTTTGAAAAAAAGCAAATCCCCACATTTCACAAGAGAATGGTTTCTCTCCAGTATGTGTTTGCACATGTCTTTTTAAATATAATTCATTTGAAAAGGTTGATCAACTCACTTCACTGAAAATTGTTTCTCTGCAGTATGCGTTCGCATGTGACTTCTTAAACTAGAACTTTGGGAAAATGATGATTCACATACGTTACAAGAAAATGGTTTTTCTCCAGTGTGTGTTCGCATGTGACTTTTCAAATAAGAACTTCTAGAAAATGCTGTTCCACATACTTCACAAGAAAATGGTTTTTCTCCTGTGTGTGTTCGCATGTGACTTTTCAAATTGGAATAGTTTGAAAATGACGATTCACATGCTTTACAAGAAAATGGTTTTTCACCCGTATGTGTTCGCATGTGTCTTTTTAAATATAATTTATCTGAAAAAGCTGATCCACATACTTTACAAGAAAATGGTTTCTCTTTACTATGTGTTTGCATGTGTCTTCTCAAACTGGAACTTTGGGAAAATGCAGATCCACACACTCCACAAGTAAATGGTTTCTCCCCAGTGTGTGTTCGCATGTGAATTTTCAAATAAAAACTTCTAGAAAATGCTATCCCACACACCTCACAAGAGAATGGTTTCTTTTCAGCATGTTTTTGTAGGTGTCTTTTCAAATAGGATCTTAAAGAAAACGTTGATCCACAAATGTCACAAGAAAATGGTTTCTCTCCAGTATGTGTTTGTACATGTATTTTTAAATGTGAATTATCTGAAAAGGCTGATCCACACACATTACAAGAAAATGGTTTCTCTCCAGTATGGGTTCGCATGTGTTTTCTTAAACTGGAATTTCGGGAAAATGATGATCCACATACTTCACAAGAGAATGGTTTCTCTCCAGTGTGTGTTCGCATGTGAATGTTCAAATGGGAACTCGTAGAAAATGCAGATCCACAGACTTCACAAGAAAATGGTTTCTCACCAGTGTGTGTTCGCATGTGATCCTTCAAATTGGAACTCCTAGAAAATGCTGATCCACACAATTCACAAGAGAATGGTTTCTCTCCAGTGTGTGTTCGCATGTGAATTTTCAAATGGGAACTCATAGAAAATGAAGCTCCACACACTACACAAGAAAATGGTTTCTCTCCAGTGTGAGATCTCAAGTGAATTTTCAAATGGGAGCTAGTAGAAAATGCAGATCCACAGATTTCACAAGAGTATGGTTTCTCTCCAGTGTGTATGCGCAAGTGATTTTTCAAAACAGAATGGCTTGAAAATGAGGATTCACATTCTTTACAAGAAAATGGTTTCTCTCCAGTATGTGTTCGCATGTGTCTTTTCAAACTGGAACTGACTGAAAATGATGCTCCGCACACTTTACAGGAAAATGGCTTTTCTCCAGTATGGGTTCGCATGTGAATTTTCAAATGAGAACTGCTAGGAAATGCCTTTCCACAAACTTCACAAGAAAATGGTTTCTCTTCAGTGTGTATTTGTAGGTGTCTTTTCAAATTGGCATTCATTGAAAATGTAGATCCACAAATATCACAAGAAAATGATTTTCCTGCTGTATGTGTTTTTACATGAATTTTTAATTGTAAATTATCTGAAAAGGCCAATCCACACACTTCACAAGAGAATGGTTTCCCTCCAGTGTGTGTTTGCATGTGAATTTTCAAATGAGAAGTCGTAGAAAATGTTGATCCACAGATTTCACAAGAAAATAGTTTGTCTCCAATGTCTGTTTGAATGTGTTTTCTCAAAAGTGAACTCTCTGGAAAATCTGAGACATAATCTTTGCAAGATTGTGATTTCTCTTTAATCTCTGTTTCCATGTTTGTTTTCAATTCTGAACAATGTATAAATGCTGATTTGCATGATGGAGAAAATGTGTTTTTTACAGGTGTGCCTTGTCACGGTCAGTCTTTCATTAAAAAACATTTATTGAATTTAAAAAAAAATTCTTCTTTACCAATACAGCTGATATCTGTGAAGAAATAAAAATTAAAATATTAAGAAAGTAAAAAACAGGAAACTCATAAATTGTTTGGAAATATAATATTACAATCAATTCATGTTTCAATTAACTACAACATATTATGTAAAATTCACATTAAGCCATTATGAAAATTCTTATACAACTGTTTATGAATTAATGGAATATATCTAATGAAATTTATTATAGCTGTGATAATATTTGCAGTTTTGCCAAAGATTTATCCAAATGAAAAGGAAACAGGAATTCCACAAAATACTAAGAGTATATTATATAGAAATGTATTAAGATGAAGATGCCAATGTAATGTTGCACCCAATATACAATTTTATTTTCATTTCTTTATATCAAATGCAAATAATCTATACTTAAAACCTACACAAATGTTTGAAAAAAAAATGTGTTAAGTATGTGGATAAAAGAGTTACGTTAGTTAAAATACCCAAGCAGTTCTTTCGCTTGTGCCACTCTCCTGATTTCTTATCAATTTTTTCCCCATGGTTGTGTTGTTTTTCCTTCATATATTTACACTTTATTTTATCCTTATTTAACAGCATAGCAAACCACACAGGTTTATAGGCCCAGTAGAAAGGATACTGTAAATTAGTAGAAAATGTTGTGGATTAACAGAGATGACACCAAATATGAAAATTTGAGAAACAAAATTTCTAGGGCATTTACACATATCAGGTTTCAAAGGCAGAATTTTAGTAAAAAATCTGAATGGAGATGAAATAAATATAAAAAATGAATGAAGAGGTCAATGTCAAATTACTAGAATTTCTGGATGACATGTTCATTATGATATCAGAATCCCTGGACAAGTGAAAAGAAATTTTGGGGATATGATGTGATTATTATGCAGATAAGGGAAAAACCCTGAAGTATTTTCTCTTCGAATTGAATTAATGTCATAGAAAAATGAACGAAATGAAAAAGTGGCTGATTATATTGTAAGAACAGAAGGAACATTAACGGATCTAAGAAAAGGAATCATAAATGGCAAATACAACGTGTTAAAATAATTTCTATATTTTTGTATCTAAATGAAATAACGTTCCTGTGTGACTTTATCTTATATAGTCCCACATTTCACTTGGAATCATTTCTTTAGGCCCGTATATAACCAAAAAACTAAGACAGGAGATTGTGGGTTTCTTAACAAACTTAATTCCAAATCACAAAGAAAGAAAAAATGCAACATTGTTTTTTTTTTTCATTTTAAGTTTTGATACTTTTGGTATCAAAAATAAAGTCTTTAATACACAAATTATATAAAAATGAATGGACGTTCATTTCATCCATTTTGAAAGAAAAGATATATACAAGATACTGAAAATATTTTAGTCAATTTTTCCATTAAGATGATACCAAAAGTAATTAAAACAATTTTTAATGTTAAATTTTCATTCTATTTGAAAAATAGTGACATCATAATCATCAACGTTCAAAACAAAATAAAAAAAACATAACTAATTCTTAATACATTTTAAAGATTTAAATTTACCAAAAGTTGACGACCTTATGACACTCAAGATTATGAAAGTTAAAAAGTGTGATTAAAATTTTGAAATACTTTTAATATGGTTTTAGAATGGAATTATTAAGTAGAATTATTAATCAGCCAAACTGATTTGAAAATGTTATTTACCATTGTATTTAAATCCAAGTAATAGGTCAAAATCATTGGCAAGTGATTTTCTGTGCCATTTTGCCATAAACATATTAAGGTGTGCTTTAATTTCCGGGAAAAATGATTTGTCTGGTATCTAGAAAATCGGAACAGCAATCGTTTATTTTTGTATTTAATACAGGAAAGAAAATAAAAAGTATGTTAACATAGTTTTTTGAATAAACAATTTAAGAAAACTCAATGAAATAATTATTTTAAATCTGTTTTAATGTACAAATAAAGCAATGAAATAATATCTTTAATTGCTTTTTTAATATTCAATGTTTTACCTGGTAAGAATAAACAAATCTTTCATTGCCCCAAAAACATTTAACCCGAAAACAAGGAACAACACGAGAAATCGCTAAAATGATTGCTAGTGTACGTTTCCATACTTTTTCATCAAACATTTTTTAGATTTAAAAAATATAGATGAAAACCTAAAAAAAAAAAGCTCCCAGTTTCTTGCTTTTTATTTAATAACATATACAGATTTAGTCTGTGTCTGGAGGAAATTGCAGGAAGTGGGTGAATGAATTTTAAGTCCCCTATAATTTAACGTTAATTTTGATATTTAAAATAAGGGTTTAATATTTCCCACACGTTTAATGTATAGGTTTGATATAGAGTGTTTAGAAAAAAAGTTGAATAGGCCTATAATATAGGCACAAAAGTCAAAACCTAAAATAAAGTTAAGCACCCTACGCCCTTTTTAAGCAAAGCAAATGTTGATACCAAATTATTTCTCTAAAAATCTAAATAAAAATTATATAATAAATATATAATATACTAATATAACAAAACATTAACTTACAACTCACAAATACAAACATATGAATAATGAGCTGACTATAGCAGACAGATATATAATGAAAAGAATATGACAGATGATTGAATAGACAGAGAGATATTAAATAAAATATTTTTTTGGTAATCTACAAATAAAATAAGACATTTAATAATAAAAACCATTTCTTCATAAGCAGTTAAATGATTTTAACTAACTAATAATAATAATAACCCTAAACGAAATAATTATAACTTCAAGTAACAATTCTTAATAGAAATAATTAGCACAGTTAAAGGTCAAATGTCATTTATTATATCATAATTATTACCTTATATATTTATCAAAATCTTTCAACATTATTGTAAACATTCATATGACTTTAATTCGAAGAAAAAACTTGAAGAATGTCTCTTCTGAAATAAAGTCCTTTAATAATTTAGTGATCGTCTAAAAGAAAGAAAAAAACACTTTTCTATTTAATGAATCGAGAAATATTTATAATAAAATTGTTTTTAAAAGATTTCATGAAAATTTAATAAGGTAAACCTTGCCTTAATTTTTCATTGGAGGATTTGGTTTATGTCACCCTACCGATTAACACAGACAAGAATGAAAATTAAATATTAATTAAATATTCAAATGAATTGGATTTACAAAAATATTAAAATCAATTTCCAAAAGATTCCAGATGTTTTTATATTCATAAAGGATGAATTATTGTCACAAATTAAGAAATATTTCACTTCTTTGTCAATAGACAAAAACAAAAAAAAAGGTTTCCTATAAATTATATATTTTTTCCTTGTAAACAAAAATAATAAAAGAACATTATACTTACTTCTTTTTCTTTTCTTTCGTCAGATTTTTTCTGAGAAAAGAGGGAAATATTGAAATATTTTAAATAAAACTAATATTTTCTGGTTGAATTCAATTAAAACGTGTCGTCTTTTTACAAGAAATACAGAAAGATTTTTTAAAAAAGCGCAACACAAGGGAGATAATTCAAACACGTACACACAGACACAAACAGAAAGTTACCACAGGAATATCAACTTTAATCAAATCTACATGACATATGTTGAGCTTTAAACTACAACTTCGTGTTTTACAAATAACAATCCACACTTTCCCTTTTTTGGAAATTTTATAACATGAAATATGTGTTGAAGGTTGATCAATATTTCATTTCTGTGTTTTATTGATTGCGTAGTTTTTAAGAGGAAAATACAAATTTATTATTTCCGTAAAAATTTGCTTTTCCTTGGTAACCGCTGTTTTTTTAAAATTTTCTTGTGTTGGCAGAAATTTGAGTTCTCAATCATTTTTCGAGAACAAGGCTGTCTTGTAATTTTTGAAGAATGAGCGGTTTTCTTCAGAAGAGAAAAAGGTTTTGTTTGAAATATTTCAAGAAATTTTCTCTCTCCGCCGAGTGTTAAATGGCGTAATATTTGAGCAAAAAGGAATTGGACTTGTCTTTTATTATACTTGAAACAAGAGAAGTTCACAAGTAAAACCATTTAGCAGGACCAAGGTGACGCAAGATGACGTCGGTCCAGCAAACGTTTGTAAAAATATATAAATATATGAAAAAGGTGATTGACGCAAACAAGACAAATGACACAGACGAGGAGGATAAGTTTAAAAGTAACAAGCCTTTATCAAGTGAATCATGTACGGAAGATGAATTCAGTGTAGAATCGCAGGTGCTTCATCGCTGCGGTGTTGAGGATCGGAATGGCCCGAAGGAAGCCCATGGTGTAGCTGGAGTCTGTATGGCAGGTCGCCGGGTAGATCATGTTAAATAAAGCAGTGGGTCGATGTGGCTGGTTGCTGTAATATTCCGTGTTTGTTACACTTAGGTTTCCTTTTGGTCCTCGCGGGGAAGGCACGTAATTAAAAGTTGTGTTAGCAACACGATAAAATTATAACTAAAATTTCTTCCTTACTGAAGATGTTCGAATACAAAAAAATACAAGGCCGGCTTAATGAACAACAATGCGCATTTATTAATGCAAATAAAAAATAAAAAAAACGCAAAAAAAAAACAAACAAACAAAACGAATCAAAACAAAATTAAAAGCAACAGAATGTCTATGCCCCTTCTTGGCGGGATTTGGTCGGTAATTCGGCTGAGTCCTTTGAAGCCCAAAAAACGGGAGACTGAAATTTACCTAGGAATACCTTTCCCTTTCTATTCTGTTGGTATTAAAGTTTTGGGACATACCTTATAAAATTTTCTTGTTTGGGCAAAATGGTTTCTTGCTGCGCGCACGTGCTAGGGTTAAGATGGAGGAAAAATGTCGATTCTCGTCGTGGGGGCTTCGGCCAACGGAGTTCCTTTCCGGGATGACTGGTAATTAATTGTTTTGTTATTTTTTGTTTTTCTTCTACGAAATTTTCTTTTTTTTCCCCCTTTTTTGAAACTTTGAATGGAACACGACGCCTACCTCTGGGTGAGAGCAGAGAATTCCGCCCCCCTTTTTTTGTTCGTTGTTGAAATCCTTGCTTTGTCGGCAAGGATCTCTCTTCATCAAATCCGAGCCTTCCTCCTTCCCTTCGTCCCGTAGACTGAGAAAGATCAGCGCGCTAGCAGTCCCTCCTTCTACCCCCTCTTCTGCAGCAACAGGCATCCTGTGGTTTGATTGGCCCATCAACCTCACGTCATTCAAAATGAAGGGATGACTCATACCGTATTAGAGAATTCTCTCCCTCCATACTGGACTGCATGTTTCAAACTAAAACAGGGGAACATGTGCCAGCAAGTCTCCCCCAATGATTCCACCTCACGCTTGTGAGACAGAATATGTAAATATAACATTGGCGAGTAGAGTGTGGTTGATGGATTCAATGTAGCTGGTAGGTTATTAGGTAGACGGCGGAAACTGGAGTATCAACAGCAGGAACAGGAACGTGATAGAAGGAAACCGGTTTCGGCTGCAGGCTAGAAGGTTCATCAGTGATGGCAGGAACGTGGTCAATGGAAACCGAGGTTAGCTGCGGACAGGAAGAGTTGTCAGCAAAGACAAGAACATGGTCGAAGGAAACGAGCATAACACGTGTTTACTTCAAGCAGGATCAAAACTGTGAATGAACGGGATCACTGCAAGCAAGGCGTGTGCGCACCGAGCCGAGAGCTGGTACTTAGTTGACTCATAGGTAGGATCACTGCGAAGGGATCGTTACTATAAAAATTTATTTTAAAGAAAAATTCAAACCGACCACATGCAGCGCTTAATATGGCCAGAGTAAAAAAGGAGAAGTAATCCCAGACAACACGGCACCAAAAACTACCACCCACTTTTTGTCGAGAACTACTATTGGGGGCCTCAGTACGAATTCGGGAACCAAACTGAAAGGCAGGAAAAAACAGCAGAAGAGTTTCGTCACTCGCTTCTTGAATAGCCGATAAGTATTTTAAACCGGCAAGAAGCTTCTCAAGAAATAAAAATAAAATTAAACAAAAGTCGACTACTGAAATTCTACCAAGTTAAGCAACTGAAAGAAAATTCAATCGAGAATTCTGCTAAAAAGAACTTTAAAGAAGACTCAAAATTAAATGGAAACTGAAACATTTCGACAAAAAAATTAGAAAAAAATACTCAAATTCAAAGAACTTTGTTTCCCGGACACACTCTCAGATAAGTTCCTCCGAGTTACACTAAAGTTTGCAACACTTTATCTTTTCTATTCTTTTCTTTCTTGTTTCTTTTGTATAAAATTCCTTTAAAAAAAAACTTTATTGTCTGTTTTATCTTTTCGAATCAGTATCCGAACTAGAAAGCTGCGGAACTTACCGTTTGACCTTACCGTTTGAACTTACCGTTTAAAATTACACACTAAAACACCCTAAAAACATTACCCGGTTAAATACTTGGCGTAGGTGACTCACCTATGACCAGAATAATGGACTTACCCAAAGTGTATGTGAAGAAGAACTCGAGCAACAAGAAGAAAGGGTTTTAAAATTACTGGAAACTTTCTCATAAAGAGAAAATGATCCATGCAGCTCTAATATCTTTTTCAAGATTCCGTAATCAACTCGATTAGTGAATCCGTATACAAACCAGATGAAGAAGTCACATTTGGAGCTTACTTTCGATGGTGTGAAGAACCATTCTTAAAAGACTGTGTAACATAGTCGGATGGAAAAAAATGGTATGATTATTACTAGGTAAGTTCAGCGCTGTGGAACACGAAAAGTACGCAAACTTTATACTCCCAAGACATCACGGAGAAATTTAATTCCAGGAAATAAGACAAATATTTATAGCCATATTTGGGGAGCGGTGTTTACTTTTCAACACACACTGGGAGTTTTTGAATCTTGCAAAGAAAGAAAATGAGGATTACACGACTTTTGCCAGTTTTGTCAGCAGAGAATGTGAAAAATTTGGATTGAGCGAAATAACACCATCATCATCATCATCATCATGTCAAGCTATCAGCACGGATATCCCTGACCCTTTCTCGCCATACCTCCCTATTGTCCGTTACTTCCGGCGGGTCCTCAGGGCTACATCCCGTATCAACACAGAGCTGCTGTATGTAGGTTGCTCAGCCACGTGAAGGGGTTCACAGGGGTACATCACTTATGAGCTCGTCCCTACTTCTCCAGCAGTGTCCTGCATGTCTGGTTCATCTAATTTTGATAATTTTCATGATGGGTCGTAGGTGGCCGTACAGCTGCTGCTTTGTGGGGTGCTTGTTGCGGAGCTGATAAGTACGTCGACCCTGCAAATGAGTTATGTGAATGAGAACAGCCAAAACACAATGAAGGAACAAAGGTGAGGTAACAATTATAACAGGTGACAATTTATTTGTCGTATTTACAAGCGTGTATGTAAATGTCCGTGGCGGTTGTATGTGGTCTTCATCTAGATGGGCGATGTTGGTAACTGGTATGATCGCGTTGTAGATGTTCGCAGCTGGACGTTCGACGAGGGTCGCTGGCGTAGGTCGAGTCGTGGAGATACAGCTGGATGTTTGATGCTGGTAAGCTGAGATCGGTTGAGTCGTTGAGTACAGCTAGATGCTTGATGCTGGTAAGCTGAGATCGGTCGGGGCGTTGGATGCAGTTGGACAGTCGTCGCGAGCAGCTGAGGTCGGTCGAGGTTGGTAGATCGATATTCCCTGTTATGACGGTATGTTGGGTTAACCAAGGGTGTGTCGATCCGGTTGCTGGCTCATACGGCGGGTCGTACGCGAGCCAGGTGTTGCAGTGGTAGAAACAGTCCGTAGCAGCGAGTCCTTACGTGGACTGCGTGGTACCTTGCAGGAGCGTCGAGGTCGAGTTCGGTTATGGCAGCTTGGTCATGTAGTGTCGGGCGAGCTAGAGACTAAGACTGAGCCGTGTCTTAGTGTTATGGACCAAGTGAAAGGTCGGAGACCGATGTTAAGGTTTACCGGGCCTTAGTACAGACGAGATCGAGCGAACGAGTCGAGGAAAGGCTAGGGCTTTGTCGTGCTCCCTAGCCGTGCGGGCGTATCGGACGGGAGCGAAATCTTTGTCGTGTCAAAGCCGTGCGGACGATGGCTATGGCTGGTTCGCGCCAAAGCCGTGCGGACGTATCGGACGGGAGCGAAGGCTTTGTCGTATCAAAGCCGTGCGGACGATGGCTATGGCTACGTTCGCACCAAAGCCGTGCGGACGTATCGGACGGGAGCGAAGGCTTTGTCGTGTCAAAGCCGTGCGGACGATGGCTATGGCTAGGTTCGCGCCAAAGCCGTGCGGACGATGGCTATGGCTGGATCGCGCCAAAGCCGTGCGGACGATGGCTAAGGCTGGGTCGCGCCAAAGCCGTGCACAAACAAGCGGACAGGCCAGGAGGCCGAGGCTAAGATGGGCGTTATCTTAGTGCTGCGCAGATAGCGAAGCGGTAGCTAAAGGATGGACCGTGCCATTAGCGCTGCGCAGCTTATCGGACAAGCGGAACCGAGCTAGGGTTAAGACCAGTTGGTCTTAGAATCCGTCTTCGTGTTTGCCTCCGGGCCGTCTATTTCGACTGATATTTACTGACCGCCGGAGATGCTCTGACCCTCAGACAGAAAGCTCCTATGGTCCTTAAAAGTATCTTTGTGCATACCTATGTAGGTGGGAGAAAGGCAGATCTACCACGAGAGTTGGGATCAACGCCGGAAGGTAAGGTGAATGCAACCGCACAAAATGCAGGATTCCTCCTTAAATGAGCTTTGCCAAGAGCTAGCCGTATATTTGTCGCTGCCTCCCACCAGACACGACTTGACACAAGGTCAAAAGCCCGAAGGCCGATTAAAGTGGGGATAAAGGGGAGGGGATGTCGGGAACGAGCCGAAACTCGAACTCTGCTTGTCTGTGCTGCTCATCGGCTCACTTAGTGCAATGTGAGCTTGATGAGGGAAGCAGTTTCACGAACCCAAATGTGAGTCCGGGCACGTATGCCAGTTTACGGCTTAAACAGAACAGAACAGGCTACGGGGCTTCGCAAAAAGCAAAAAGCCGAGAGCTAGTGGTATTTGTTGCTCGCCCCACCGAACGGGCAAGTATGGCTCAAGCCCTTTTATTGATGGGTCCGGGTGCAGGGCCGTAGCACACGGGCATCCGGCAGGTTCCAAAATGTCCTCGGTCCCGTCGGCATTCCCTTTTTGGGGCGCCTCAGGCGTCGGGCAATAAACCCAACCCTCCCGAAGGAGGTAAAAGCCTAGGGGGAAGGCCCCCTGAGACCGAAGGATATTAACAAGAA
This sequence comes from Sepioteuthis lessoniana, assembly GCA_963585895.1. Taxonomy (NCBI): domain Eukaryota; kingdom Metazoa; phylum Mollusca; class Cephalopoda; order Myopsida; family Loliginidae; genus Sepioteuthis; species Sepioteuthis lessoniana. The sequence continues at coordinate 5,736,003 of OY757908.1, forward strand.
ATGCTTGCCGAGAGCTAGCCGATTATTTGTCGCTGCCTCACACCAGACACGACTTGATGAAGGTAGCCTAGACGAAACTAGGTGCCTAATTAAAGGCCCCAAGTCTGCCATTGTTGCTTTTGCAGAGCCACGCTCCGTTTATTTGTCGCTGCCTCGCACCAGACATGACTTGACACAAGGTCAAAAGCACGAACGCCGATTAAAGTGGGGATAAAGGGGAGGGGAGGTCGGGAACGAGCCAAGACTCCAACCCTGCTTGTCTGTGCTGCTCATCGGCTCACATAGTGCAATGTGAGCCTGATGAGGCAAGCAGTTTCACGAACTCAAATATGGGTCCGGGCACATATGCCAGTTTACGGCTTAAACTAGACGCTTGGTCTAGTGCCGTATATGGGTAACAAAGGAGACAAAAGTGCAGCTCACCCACCTGAAGGTAGCCTAGTCGAAACTAGGTGGCTAATTAAAGGCCCCACGTCTGCCATTGTTCCTTTTGCAGAGCCACGCTCCGGGCCGTAATCCAGAACAGGCTCCGGAGCTTCGCAAAAAGCTAAAAGCCAAGAGCTAGCCGTATATTTGTCGCTGCCTCCCACCAGACATTACTTAACACCATGTCAAAAGCCCGAAGGCCGATTAAAGTGGGGATAAAGGAGAGGGGATGTCGGGAACGAGCCGAGACTCGAACCCTTCTGGTTAATGCTGCTCATCGGCTTACTTAGTGCAATGTGAGCCTGATGAGGCAAGCAGTTTCACGAACCCAAATGTGAGTCCGGGCACGTATGCCAGTTTACGGCTTAAACTAGACGCTTGGTCTAGTGCCGTACATGGGTAACAAAGGAGACAAAAGTGCAGCTCGCCCACCCGAAGGTAGCCTAGTCGAAACTAGGTGCCTAATTAAAGGCACCAAGTCTGCCATTGTTCCTTTTGCAGAGCCACGCTCCGGACCGAAGTCCAGAACAGTCTCCGGGGCCTCGTAAAAAGCTAAAAGCCAAGAGCTAGCCGTTATTTATCCTACGCCCCACCAGTTTACGAATATGGCACATGGCCGTTTTTAAGGTGGCTCCGATCGCAGGGCGGAAGCCCAACACGGCAGGCAGTTCCAAAATGCCACGGACCCCGTCGGCATTCCCCTTTTCGGGGCGCCTCAGGCGCCGGGCGATAAACCCAACCCCTCCGAAGAGGGTAAAGCCTGGGGGGACGGCCCTCCTGAGGCCAGAGGTGATGTATCCAGTGGTGGAACACACCCGAACGAACAGTGCGGCTAGCAACCACAACCGGTCGAGGGCGCCCCACCACAGGACACAAAGCAAAGCCAAGGGCTAGCCGATATTTGTCACTGCCTCCCACCAGACACGACTTGACACAAGGTAAAAAGCCCGAAGGCCGATTAAAGTGGGGATAAACGGGAGGGGAGGTCGGGAATGAGCCGAGACTCGAACCCTGCTTGTCAGTGCTGCTGATCGGCTCACTCAGTGCAATGTGAGCCTGATGAGGCTAGCAGTTTCACTAACCCAAATGTGGGTCCGGGCACGTACGCCAGTTTACGGCTTAAACTAGACGCATGGTCTAGTGCCGTACAAGTGAGACAAAGGAGACAAAAGTGCAGCTCGCCCACCCGAAGGTAGCCTAGTCGAAACTAGGTGCCTAATCAAAGGCCCCAAGTCTGCCATTGTTCCTTTTGCAGAGCCATGCTCCGGACCGAAGTCCAGAACAGGCTCCGGGGCCTCGCAAAAAGCTAAAAGCCAAGAGCTAGCCGTTATTTATCCTACGCCCCACCAGTTTACGAATATGGCACAAGGCCGTTTTTAAGGTGGCTCCGATCGCAGGGCGGAAGCCCAACACGGCAGGCAGTTCCAAAAATGCCACGGATCCCGTCGGCATACTCCTTTTCGGGCGCCCTCAGGCGCCGGGCGATAAACCCAACCCCTCCGAAGAGGGTAAAGCCAGGGGGGATTGCCCTCCTGAGGCCAGAGGTGATGTATCCAGTGGTGGAACACACCCGAACGAACAGTGCGGCTAGCAACCACAGCCGGTCGAGGGCGCCCCACCACAGGACACAAAGCAAAGCCAAGGGCTAGCTGTTTATTTGTCTCTGCCTCCCACCAGACACAGCCGATGAGCGTTGAAAAAGGGCTTGTTGATATGACGAAAGCGCTGTGACACACAGCTCCAGCCGCGTGAATATGAAATTCCCCCATAAAAAATGAGTGTAGCCATTAAGTATTTTTTTTACCTGCTATAAGCTGGCGACGACTATTAGTTCCAGTTTTATCAAGTTATTTTTCGCCAAAGTGCTTTGTAAATATTGTTAATTTTAATTCATCCTTTTCTTTTAGCTGTAGCGAGATGTAAGGTCGTTAGAAAGAAAAAGGGCTTAGTCAGTTCCGGCCGTACTCGGATATAATTGTCCTAAAGCGGGCGTGTAACTTGATCTGTTTATGTTTATCGGCAGGTCGCGGCATGCTGCCCCCAGGACTGGTCCAATATTGCTTGCTGCATTCTTGTGTAATTGCCGTCAAGCCTTTTCTTCATACGTTTAGCTTGTGTCCATGTAGTGCATCCATGTAGCAGTATCGACACGATCGCTGCTGCTTGAAAGAAACTGCGCTTCATTTTATCGGTCAGGTCTGACTTCCATATGACCGATAGCTTATCGATAGCTGTCCATGCCTTTGCTGGTCGCGTGTCGATGTCTGTCTCAGTTGATGAGACACTGCTCCCTAGGTAGGTCAACTTGTGAACTAGATTCAGTGAGCTACCGTTTAGTGTGGGATGTCACCTGTTTGATTAAAGCACATATATTCCGTCTTGTGTGCATTGACATGGAGGCCGATGCCTGCAGCGGCTCGTTCCAGACTATGTAGTAGTGTTTCGGTTTGGGCAGGTGAAATTGCTGGAAGCACTATATCATCGGCGTAGTCGGCGTCGCTAATTGTTTTTGTGGGGTACCTTCTGCTTCTTTCTTTTGTTTGCTTGAAACCGTTTTCTTTGATTTTATCGATAGATGTTCTAAGCACGTAGCCTTGACAGATTATTTGAAATAACACCAGATACGTTTAAATGCTTAATTTTCGTTCAGGGTCTGATCGCACAAAAAGATGCAGAAATAAGATTGAAATTGCTGACAAAATTAAAAGAAGACCAAACGATAGCACTCGAAAATCTCGTGGATGAGTGCCAGCGTATTTTAAATTTAAGGGCAGACACAGCAAAAATTGAGAAACGAGACATTTCTCATATTTATGCATCTCGGAATGAGCGAAAAAGTCGGGAAAGAAAAACCTCTTTCAAAATTAATCCCTGCTTTGGTTGTAGCGAATTACATTTATTTAAAAATTATCCTTTTAAGAACAAAGGGTGTAAAAATTGTAGGAACAAAGGACATAAATTTTCCTATTGCAGAAAAAAGCCCAAAAGTAAAATGAAAAATAAAAAATTGGGTCCATTGTACTATTGAATAAAAAGCAGTTGAAACAATAAAAAGAAAATATATAAATGTTCGACTAAATAATAAAAATGTCTAATTTTAATTAGACTCGGGTTCGAAACTTTATAATAATAAACGCTGAAACCTGGAAAAGAATTAACAGACTAACATTAATTACTTCTAAAAAAATCGCCAGAGGGGGTGACAAGGGGGTAAATTAAAACTCTTGGGTGAAATTGTCACAAATGTTTTTGTTTTTTTCCGTAAAAGAGAAAAAATTAAACGCATTTGTCATGGAGCGATTGTAAAACCTCTTCGGTACGGACTGGATGGAGGCGTTCGGCTTGTTGAATGGACCAATAAACACGTTTTGAAATAATGTAGACGGATCGTCAACCAACACCGAAAAACAGAAAAGGGAACTCAAAGCAAATTTTCCCGAAATTTTTTCGGAGAATCTTGGATTTTACTCAAATGTGAAAGTCAAATTTGACCTAAAAGAGGACGTGACTCCAATATTTCGACCAAAAAGGTAAGTACTGTAATATACAAGTGTGTGGTTGCAAGAAAAATAAGACTGATGTGAAGATTTAGTTTATTTTGTTTATTGAATGAATAAAATAAACAAGTGGGTGAAATATCTGGCCGGCTGGCGGGGGGTGGTCTATTCGGCGACGAGCGATTGCTTTGATATGGTCGGACGGTGTTATCAGGTGACAATCTCGGGACGGGCGTCAATTCAATTGGCGTGTTACCTCTGTTTGGCCTATTTATATGTTCCCGATTTTAAACACCGGCTCCAGAAAATACGACTTGTGGAAAAAATATGATTGGTTGAAAAATAGACTTTTTTTTTTTTATAACTGAGACTTTTCTAGGGATTTTGGATAGACTATGCGTAGAGCCTATGCGCAGAAGCCATGATTTTTTTAGTTTGACACTGGCCGTTGTTGTGTCACCATCCGGTAGCTGTTATTTTCTTCTACAGTGTCGATGTCTGAAGGTCTGTGTTTTGTGTATTTTAGTAGTTTGGTGTGTGAAGAGTTAAGTGGATGAATCAGAAGAGATTTGATGTATTTTGCTATAACAGTACTGTTCGCGGCATTAGTGAAAATTGACAAAGAACTTGAACGGCTGGAAAAATTGTGGGTAATCGAAATAAAAAACCGATTATAGTCTAGGGCAACCTCGACCGTATACGTAAAAAAGAAAAACAACAAAATAAGGGTATGTGCAGATTATTTGACAGGACTAAATGACTGCTTGAAACAAATTAATTATCCTCTCCCATCGGCAGCAGGAATTTTCACGAAATTAAATGGGGATCGGATATTTTCAATTTGGATTTATTGGAGTCCTATCAGCAAATACCAGTCGATGAAACGTGTGCTGAAATACTAAAGATTAACACGAACAAAGGGCTTTTTAAATTTCTTAGATTACCTTTTGGAACAAAGGTAGCACCAGCAGGTGATGGACACCATGCTCAGTGGGAAGGACTTTGCAATAGCATATCTTGATGATATATGAATAAAAAGTAAAACTCGAGAAGAACATGCAAGGCTTGTAAAAGAAGTTTTTAAAAAAATAAAAAGTTTGGATTTAAGCTGAGTATTGAAAAATACGAATGGTTTTTTTTTTTTATTGTTTTTTTTTTTTACCAAAACTTAAGTATTTGGGACAGATCATTGACGAAAAAGGTAGGAATATCAAGAATAAAAGCTCTCATGAGGAGCTATGTCTCTTGATGTGGCAGGAAAATGAAATTGAAAATCAGGTAAAAACTTGCGAAAACTGCGCGTTCGTGGTCAAGGCACTACCAGAGAAATTCGATCCCTGATCAAAGACCATTAAATGGTACCTTCAATAAGTTTCCAGACTTTTTGTACTGGCATTTAACATCCTCGTAGATTCTTGAAAATTCACTATGTTATTGCTATACATCTTATGAGATGACTGACCAATTTTTATGATTTCAGGTTCAAATGAACAGCCACAGCAGCAATTGGAATACACCCTACTAAATCCTGATTGTCACAGCTGGTGAATTTCAAAAATGCAATCTGACACTTTCGAAGAACGATATGCTATAAAATTCTGTTTTAAACTTGGAAAAAATGTCACAGAAACGTATGGAATGCTTCAGACTGCTTTTCGACCATCTTGCATGAATTGAGCATCAGCTTTTGAGTGGCATAAGAGATTCAAGGAAGGCAGGGAGCCTGTGAGGGATGATGAGAGGTGTAGGAGGAGTAAGGAAGTCAATACACCAGAGTTGATTAGCCAAACGGTTAGGGTTAGAGTTACTATGTTGAGGTTTTAAGGGAGTTCAGGGAGAGATTCCGTCGGAAAAGGCCAGCACTCTTCAAATCGGGTCATTGGCATTTCCATCTGGACAATGCACCAGTCCACAACTCCATCTTTGTCACAGACTATTTGACCAAGATGGGCATCAACACAGTTCCTCAGCCTCCCTATAGTCCAGACCTTGCTCCCTGTGACTTTTGCTTATTCCCTCAGCTCAGAGGCTGTCGTTATGAGACAATTGAGGAGATGAAAGAGGCTGTGATGAAGGTCATTGACACGCTCACATCAGAGGACTTCCATGGGGCCTTCCAGAAGTTGATGGAACGGTACAACAAGTGCATTGCAGCGGGAGGAGATTACTTCGAAGGAGACTAGAGTTTCATATGCGTACTATCAATAAAAGTGGCCATACGAAAAAAGCCTGGAAACTTATTTAATGATCCTAATATTACTTCATTGTGGTAGACAGCTTCACAAAGTAGCAGGAAGTTTTTAAATGTAAAACAGTAACCAGTAGTGTCACAATAGATTTTTTACACGAATTATTCGCCAGATTTGCCTTCCCAGAAACAACGCGAGGCAGTTTTTTTTAAAAAGATTTTGAAAATTTTTGCCAAATCCATCCATAACATCTGTCGGGTTTAGGCTTATGTTACGTTGGTATTACACTGGTTGTGTTGGTATTACGTTGGTTGCATTGGTATTTCGTTGGTAGCGTTGGTATTTCGTGGGTAGCGTTGGCGTTAGATATCTGACTCCATATTTTGGTTATTTTATTTTATGTTACCCCCACGTTAGTTAGTCGGTGTAATGCCTTGCCCAAGAAAATCCCCAAAAGAATTATACAAAAGAAAAGACCGGACAGATAAGAGATGAAGACGTTTCTTTTATACTTCCCTTTATTTACTGGGTTCAACAACCATTCCGTGGATGAGGGAGTTTTTCCTGAATACATTGAAATGGTTGAATCCCCCAGTTAAGGTGTCAAAATACGTTAAATCGTTTCATGTAGGTGTTTGTCCTCATTTGGATATTTCGGGCTTCCATAAGGGTTTGTTTTCTTTTGGAAGTTTGTCAAAGTCCGGTAAGAGTTTATAGTTCAGTAGTGGGTCTCGTATATTTCAGCATAGTGCTGACCGATAGAGAGAGGGCTGCTACTGGGTGAAGAGACTAACCGACGCTACGTCCCAAGACGTATGCGTGGTGCCCAGACACGCCAGCACAAGGTTATCAATCCGCTGGTCACTGCCTGAAAGAGAAAGATATCGTCCCCTTTTGTCAAGAGGAATGCTTTTCTTCTATTACGCATGCGTCATCTCCTTTTCCTGTTAGAGACCTGCAAATTTAATAGTTTTCTTTTTATTTATTTATCTTTCTTAAATTTGATTTTAAATTTATTTATTTATTCGTTCCCTACACATCTCCACCCAACCACCCAAAGTCAAACAGAACAGCGGAAAGATTTGTTGATGTATTCAAGAGAGCAATAAGGAAGGTAAGCGGAATTGAATCCGTGAACGATGAATTACAAAAATTCTTGTCCATATTTTGTATAATACCTAACATTAATACAAGTTCAGGAACGGCCCTAACCCAACTCACGTTTGCAAGGAAAATTCGTTCAGTATTCGATAGATTGAGACCCACAGAAAAGAAAATGGATGAAAGAAAAAATACCAATGGTAATCATAACAACCCCAACAAAGAAATATATTTCAAGAATTATAAATTTGGAAATGCAACGTGGGAAGATGGAGTCATTGATAAAAGAATTGGCAAAATGTTGTACTTGATAAAACATCCAAAATTGGTGCTTAAGAGACATTTAAATCAAATAAAGAAAGATATACAACACGGACGCAGATCAACGCAAGGAGGAACCGATGACGATGATTTACGATCTATTCGACGTCTCTATGCCTCAACTGGGACAATAGAATTGATCAAGTAAGCGAAAATGAATTCCAACGGCTAAAATGGAAATAGATTCTAAAAGACAGAAATATGTCTTCCATGGGGCATAAAATTTCAAAGGGAAGATGTTGTAGAGTAGCTAACAGCTTTTCACCACTCTACCAGATGGACTGGCTCATAGCCATAAATAGCACCCAGATTAAAGACCTCGTGGGTTGGTTTAATGAGCTGATTGATATTTAGACTGATCTTACTTCATTTGATTATACAACATTTTGATGCTCCTCTATTTCTCATAAATTCTCTTTTGTATATATCTGTTAGCATCAGATACTGGTGTTGAATAAATATATTAAACTGTAGTAGTAATGCCACGAACAATCTTATCTCAAAGAAACCGAAGGTGTGCTCTCTCTGCTGCTGGCACGTGGAAATCAGAAGAAGAAAAGGACGCAAGAGGTGTGACTTGTTTTATGGAGGAGAGCGAGATAAGCCTACGTGAAGTGGCGAGATTTGATGAAGATAAAAGAGACTAAGTTTGAAGTGGAAGAGGGCAGCATTTTGCTGATGTCTGATTGGTGAACATCCATCAGTTCATTTTGCAAGTTAAGCGAGTTGACTAGTGTCCAATTGGTTGATTCTTCTTCGACGGGACTTCTGAAACCAACTAAATAAACACTCATTCTTCTCAGTGCATCATTCACCTTTTAACGATACAATATTTTGTTAAACAAATTTAAGAAATGTAGAATTTGGAAACATAAAAACGAAACACATAGAATTCTAAGAATTTTTTTAAAATTTGAATTTCAGCCGGAACGAATTTGCTTTGTTATCTTATTTATCTCTCAGGATTTATTTAGATTTCTTTTTGTGTCAGCCACAAATTTTCTAAAATTCTGCTAAGAAATTGTAGTACAAAGGAATCATTGAGATATTTCAATGATAAAAAGAAGAAAATGGATATCATGAATTCTATACAGAATTTATCCGATATCTGTGTATCTTTTTCTTTTGTTTATTTATTTCAATTTGACTACTTCCCTTGTCTATATTCTTTTTCAGTTACAACAATAACTATCACCTATGTATATATCTGTATTTATATCTATCACCATCTCTCTCTCTCTCTCTATCACTGTCTGGTTAAGTCAACTGCAAATTTGGGATTTGTGCCATAACAATGCACTGATAATTATGTCGATAATCCTGAAAACAATCCACAGCAACAACTAAAGTGTGAGTCGCATAACCAGCTGATACACTGATGACAGCAGAAAAAGTGATCAGTTATCAAAAGAAATTTGGGCTGAAAGCAAAACAGCCCGAAACATTAGCAGAGGTTAGATGGATCAGGAAAGTTTCTGTTTCACAAAGGGAATGAAATTCCATATTTTAAATTTGATCTGCAAAGAGGGGAATATTCTCAATATGGTCTCAATATTAGTTGGTCATAATCCTTTTGCTGGATGGTTGAGAATTGCATGTAATTATGTCAAAACATAGGCTGGCAGAATAAGTTGAGTAGACAAAGTCCAGAAAGAGACTTATGACAAAGGAGGTCATTGCCAAAATAAAGAGAAAGGGGTCAGTGTGTAATTGGCTTGTGCATAAATGTGAAAAAGGAATTGTATGGTGCAATGTCAGCCATATAGCAATGGGCATATCTGAGTGATGCAACTTTCTCCTTTTCCACGCAAATTTGACATTTAACCCGTGTCTGAAAGAAAATGGAGAGGGTAACAACGGAAAGAAAACACAAATGGTATTGTTTGGTTATAGCTCGAAAGAATTTATTTACAAGAGCCACCCTGTGAGGTGACTCTTCACAAAGTTGCATATATTTCCCATATACGGTCATCACAATATTTCAAACTCTTGGTGCCAAGTAAAAAGTTTAAACAATGCAAGAAAAGAGTTACTTGAATATGGGTTTCTACAAACAAAATAACCCACAAGAAAGTTTGTACAAGGAATAAAAAAAACGCTTACTTAAACATGTGGTTTTTAAAACAAATTAACTCATGAGAAAGTTTGAACAATGCAAAGTAAGGGACAAGGTTTAACTTTTCCATGTGAAGGATTCAAGCTTCTCTAATTGGAAACTTTAATGTCCTTTTCTTACAGAGCATAAAGGCTTAAAACTGTTGTCAAGTTTCTCTTGCCAGAAACTGTAATACTCTTTTCTTACTAGGTGTAAAGGCTTCAAGCCTTTGTCAAATTTCTCTCACCAGAAGCTACAATTTCTTTTCTTAAAGGCTTCAACAGAAGCAAATGGAAACCGACCTCATGCTGCATTTTCTGAGTTGTTCTTGTTTGTGTAAAGGCTTCAAGCCTCAGTCTAGTTTCTCTTGCCAATAGACTGCAAAGTAGATGCTAATCGCTTTTTTTAGATTACCTTGTCTTTTCTTAAGATGCTCATATTTCATTTCAGGAACCTTGGCAGGAAAAAGGGTATAAAGAGCTGCGTGTTTGAAATACGTTTTCTTGATATTTCTTCCGGACTATGTTTAGCACCTAATTTTTCTCAAGCATATGTTGTATATACTGGGATTAGGGTGAATAAGTGACTTTAACTTTTCAAAGTTGAACCACAAAGTCCAAAAGAGTGTTCATTTTAGCTACTTGCCAGAGTCAAGGTCGACAGCCATAGTAGTAGCCAAATGCTCTCTTTGCATGCTGGGAAGAAAAATAGGAAGCATAAGAGGCCAGTTACACATGGTTGACATACACTGTATAATCTTTTTATAGTAGAGCAGCTGTCTTCATCTTTCTTTGTGTATGACAGTTCAAATCCTATGGTAACAGCTTTTTCTACTTCAGCATGTCTCATAATCAATTTCTCTCGACAATAAATTAGTTTCTCTCAAGTGTGTGTTTCAATGAATTTTCTTAAAGTAAATTATCGAAAAATGCTGATCTGCAGACTTCACAAGAAAATGTTTTTTCTCCAAAGTGTCTTTGCAAGAGAATTCTAGATTAAGACCACAAAGAAAATGATCATCCACAAAATTTACACTGTAATGATCCTTATCCAGTGAGTGTTTGCAGGTGGCTTTTCAAAATGGAATGCTTCAAAAAGGATGTTTCACATGTTTTACAAGAAAATGGTTTCTCTGCAGTTTGTATTCACAAGTGTGTTTGTAAATAGGAATTTGCTGAAAATGCAGATCCACACACTTTACAAAAAAAGGTGTTTTCTCCAGTATATGTATGCTTGAGGTTTTTAATTTGAATGTGTTCAAAATAATGATCCCCAAGCTTCCAAGAAAATAGTTTCACTTTGGTGTATAGCCACATAAATATTTTCAAATATGAAGTGTCTGAAAATGCTGATACACAGATTTAACAACAAAATAGTTTTTCTCTACAGGTTTTTCACAACTTCTCCAACTGGAACTTTCTAAAAATAACAATCCACAATCTGCACAAGAAAAGGGTTACCCAGTAGCATGTAAATTTTTAAAAAAGCCTAGCTAGAAAATACTGATTCACAGACTTTGCAAGAGAATGGTTTCTCTTAAGTGTGTGTTTGAATGTGACGTTTCAAAGTCGAACTCATTGAAAATGCTGATCCACATACTTCACAAGAAAATGGTTTCTCTCCAGTGTGTGTTTGCATGTGAATTTTTAAACTGTAACTTGTAAAAAATGAAGACCCACACACTTCACAAGAAAATGGTTTCTCTCCAGTATGTGTTTGCATGTGAATTTTTAAATGGGCATTCATAGAAAATGTTGACCCACAAACCTCACAAGAGAATGGTTTCTCACCAGTATGTGTTCGCATGTGACATTTCAAATTTGAACGGATTGAAAATGATGATTCACATGTTTTACAAGAAAATGGTTTCTCCCCTGTATGTGTTCGCATATGTCTTTTTAAATGTAATTTATCAGTAAAAGCCAATCCACAGACTTCACAAGAGAATGGTTTCTCTCCAGTATGTGTTCGCATGTGTCTTCCCAAACTGGAACTTTGGGAAAATGATGATCCACACACTTTACAAGAAAACGGTTTTTCTCCAGTGTGTGTTCGCATGTGACTTTTCAAATGAGATTTCAGAGAAAATGTTGCTCCACAAACATCACAAGAGAATGGTTTCTCTCCAGTGTGTGTTCGCATGTGACTTTTTAAATTGGAATAGCTTGAAAATGATGATTCACATGCTTTACAAGAAAATGGCTTCTCTCCAGTGTGTGTTTGCATATGTCTTTTTAAAAGGGAACTCACAGAAAATGCAGATCCACATACATCACAAGAGAAAGGTTTGTCTCCAGTGTGTGTTTGCAAGTGAACTTTCAAATGGGAACCTGTAGAAAATGCTGATCCACACAATTCACAAGGAAATGGTTTCTCTCCAGTGTGTGTTCGCATGTGACTTTTCAAACTGGAACTCATAGAAAATGCAGATCCACACACTACACAAGGAAATGGTTTCTCTCCAGTGTGTGTTCGCATGTGAATTTTCAAATAAGAACCACTAGAAAATGCTGTTCCACATACTTCACAAGAAAATGGTTTTTCTCCAGTATGTGTTCGCATGTGAATTTTCAAATAAGAACAGCTAGAAAATGCTGTTCTACATACCTCACAAAAGAATGGTTTTTCTCCAGTGTGTGTTTGGAGGTGTCTTTTCAAATTGGCATTCATAGAAAATGTTGATCCACAAACATCACAAGAGAATCGTTTCTCTCCAGTGTGTGTTCGCATGTGACTTTTCAAATTGGAACGGGTTGAAAATGATGATCCACATGTTATGCAAGTAAATAGTTTCTCACCAGTATGTGTTTGCATATGTCTTTTTAAATATAATCTATCTGAAAAGGCAAATCCGCACACTTCACAGGAAAATGGTTTCTCTCCAGTATGTGTTCGCATGTGTCTTGTTAAACTGGTACTTCGAGAAAATGCTGAGCCACACACTTTACAAGAGAATGGTTTCTCCCCAGTGTGAGTTCGTAAGTGATTTTTCAAAACGGAATGGCTTAGAAATGAGGATTTACATATTTTACAAGAAAATGGTTTCTCTCCAGTATGTGTTCGCATGTGTATTCTCAAACTGGAACTGACTGAAAATGATGATCCACAGACTTTGCAGGAAAATGGCTTTTCTCCAGTATGTGTTCGCATGTGAATTTTTAAATAAGAACAGCTAGAAAATGCTGTTCCACATACTTCACAAGAAAATGGTCTTTCTCCAGTGTGTCTTTGCATGTGTCTCTTCAAAGTTGAATCCTCTGAAAATTCTGAGTTATAAACTTTGAACGGTTGTGATTTCTCTTTCATCCATGTTTCCATGTCTGTTTTTGATTCCGAACAATGTATAATTGTTCATCTGCACAATGTAGGAATTTTGTTTCACAGTTGTTTTTCAAAATATGACTTTTTAAAAAATTTTGTATTGAATTTTGAAAATAGAATCTTCTTTTCCAATACTGCTGATGTCTGTGAAGAAATAAAATTAAAATATTAAGAAAGTAAAAAACAGGAGACTCATACATTTTTTGGAAATATAATATTACAATCAATTTATCTTTCAGTCAACTGGAACATATTAAGTAAAATTCACATTAAACCATTATGAAAATTCTTATACAACTGTTTATAAAATAATGGAATATATCTAATAGAATTTATTATAACTGTGATAATATTTCCAATTTTATCAAAGATTTATCCACATTAAAAGGAAAGAAGAATTCAATGAAATATTAAGAGTGAATTATTGAGAAAGTTGTAGTATGACAATTTACATAAAAGCATTGTACTGTTCACAGTAAAACATGAGGTTTGTTGGGGCTGAAGGTTGTCCTTGCTGTCAGGAGATGGACACTCTTGTTCATGTTTCTTGTTGATGAGGTTGGAACAAAGAGTGTTTTAAGTTGCCACTTATTTTATAATGCTACTTTGTTCATGCCACCTACTGGCCATTACAAGTACTATTTTGGAAAGCAAGGAATGTAATCCTCACAGCTTGAAAATAATTCCTCAAGTAACCTCTATTTCATTCTTCGATGGATATTCAGATGAAGATGTCAATGAACTGTTGTACCCTATATGAGATTTTGATCCTTTTCCTTTCTTTAGATCAAATGCTAATAATCTACACTTGAAACCTGCACCAATGTTTAAGGGAAATAAATCTGCTAAATTAAAGTATGTGGATCAAAGAGTTACATCACATTTGACTATTTGAGCACTTCTCTCTTTTGTACAGCACTTCAGATTTATTATCAGTTTATTTTCTCTTTTCCACTGTAATAGATATGTTATTTTTCTTTCATATATTTCCACCTTATATGATCCTTGTTTAACAGCACGGCAAACTACATAGTTTATAGGCCCAATAGAATAATGTAAGTCAGCAGAACAGGTAGCAATCTGATGGAGATGACACCAAATAGGAAATTTGGGAAATAAAATTTCTAGGACATTTATGCATAATTGATATAAAAGGTAAAATTGGAATAGAAAAATTTGAATGGAGATGAAATAAATATGAAAAATGAATGAAGAGGGAAATGTCAAATTATTACATTTTCTGGATGACAATAACTTTTTCTTTATCATGTAAGAATCTTAGGACAAAGGAAGAGAAGTTCTGAGGATATTAAGTGAACATTATGCTGATAAGGGAAAAGCCAGAAGTATTTCTTTTCATACTGAATTAATATCACTGAAAAATAAATCAAATGAAAGTGTGGCTGATTATATTGTAAAAACAGAAGGAATTTTAATTGCACTAAGAAATGTGAAGGAATCCCTAATGGCAAATTCAACACATATTAAAAAAAAATTTCCAATATTTATATCTGAATAAAATAACATTCCTGAGTGATTTTATTATACATGTTACTACATTCCATTTGGAGTATATAACAAGGGATTAAGATAAGAGATTGGGCGTTTCTTAAACTTAATTCCAAATCACAATGAAATAAAAAATGCAACGTTTTTCTTTCATTTTAAGCTTCCATACTTTTGCTACCTTATGGAGACAAAAATAAAGTCAATATCTGGTCTTTAATTTACAAATTTAATAAAAATTAATGGAAGATCACTTTATCCATCTCGAAATAATAGGTTTATAGTAGATACTTGTCACCAAAGAGCAAAATAACAAAAATAACTAATTTTTAATACATTTACAAGATTTAAATTCACCAAAATTTGACGATCTTACCAAACTCATGGTTACGTGAGTTAAAAAGTGAGATTAAAATTTTAAAATACTTTTAATATGGTTTTTCAAGGAAATTGTTAAATAGAATTATTATTTAACCGAGTTATGTAAAAATATTACTTACAATTGTATTGGGATCCAAGTAGATAAAAATAATGACAGGAAGTTTTTTTATGTAACTTTGCAATATACATATTACGGGGCGCTTTAATTTCCAGCAAAAAATAATCTTTCGTTATCAAGAAAATCCCATCAACAATCAGTTTTTTTTGTATTGAATCTTGAAAAAAGTTTGGAATATACAAATTAAGAAAACTCAATCAATTAATCCTTTATAATCAATTGTTAAAATAGAATTAAAATAGTGAAATAAAATCTTTGATTGTCTTTTTAATATTCAATGATTTACCTGTTATCAACAAATCCTTGGGCTCAAAACTTTTTTCCATCCATAAATATTTAACCTGAATGGAAGGGACAACACAAGAAATTGCGTTTCCATACTTTTTTCATCTAACATTTTTTTATATCTTTAAAATAGAAATTTAAAAAAATATGAGTTAAAAATAAATCAGCAGGGTTAGTATCTTGCTTTAAAATTCAAAATTTTCAATTACTAAAATTATACTTTATTGAATAACATATTTAGATTTAGTCGGTGACTGGAAAAAGTCAAAATCTAATATGAAGTTAAGCACCCCACCTTTTTAAGCAAAGAAAATATTAATACAAAATTATTTTCCAAAAAATCTAAACGAAAAGGATATAATAAAAATAATGTTACTTACAAACCATTCACTTACAGCACACACACACATGTAGATAGATTTACACACACACACATATATATATATATATATAGATAATGAATTATGATATATAAATATATAATGAACAGACTATGAGAAATTAATTTCTATATTTTTTGTAATCTTTAAATAATTTTAATTTTTCGTAATCTAGAAATAATTTTTCCTGCATGTATAAAATTTCATTTATGCAAGACATTTAATAAAATCATTTCTTTATAAGCAGTTAAATGATTTTTACAAATGATAATAACCCTTAAGGAAATGATTATAACTTCATGTAACAATTCTTAATAGAAATAATTTGCACAGTTAAAGGTCAAATGTCATTTATTATATCATAATTATTACCTTATATATTTATCAAAATCTTTCAACATTATTGTAAACATTCATATGACTTTAATTCGAAGAAAAAACTTGAAGAATGTCTCTTCTGAAATAAAGTCCTTTAATAATTTAGTGATCGTCTAAAAGAAAGAAAAAACACTTTCTATTTAATGAATCGAGAAATGTTTTCTTATTAGGATTAACGTTTGTTTTGGATTTAATTTGGTTATAATAAAATAGTTTTAAAAAGATTTCATGGAAATTTAATCGGTTAATCCTGGCCGAAAATTTTCATGTCAGATTTGGTTTATGTCAGCCAACCGATTAACACAGACAAAAGGGAAAATTAAATATTAATTAAAAGTTGTAATGAATTAAATTTTTAAAAAAATTTTTAAATCAGTTTCCAAAAGATTCCAGATATTTTTATATTCATAGAAGATAAATTATTGTTACAAATTGAGAAATATTTCAATTCTTCGTCAACAGACAAAAATAACAAAAAAGGTTTCCTATTTGTAAACAAAAATAATAAAAGAACATTATACTTACTTTTTTTCTTTTCTTTTGTCTGATTTCGTCTGAGAAAAGAGGGAAATAATTAAATATTTTAAATAAAACTAATATTTTCTGGTTGAATTCAATTAAAACGTGTCGTCTTTTTACAAGAAATACGGAAAAGTTTTCTAAAAAGCGAAACACAAGGGAGATAATTCCAATCTTTTTTGTTACAAAAATTAAGATTCATTCAATGTAATATTTAATTACGAATGTATACACACACAGACACAAACAGAAAGTTACCACAGGAATATCAACTTTAATCAAATCTACATGACATATGTTGAGCTTTATACTACAACTTTGAGTTTTACAAATAACAATCCACACTTTCCCTTTTTTGGAAATTTTATAACATGAAATATGTGTTGAAAGTTGATCAATATTTTATTTCTGTGTTTTATTGATTGCGTTGCTTTTAAGAGGAAAATTACGAAGTTATTGTTTCAGTAAAAATTTGCTTTTTCTTGGTAACCGCTGTTTTTTTTTCTAATTTTCTTTGTCGTGGCAATCAGACATTGGCAGAAATTTGAGTTCTCTATTATTTTTCGAGAACAAGGCTGTTTTGTGATTTTTGAAGATTGAGCGGTTTCCTTCAGAAGAGAAAAAGGTTTTGTTTGAAACATTTCAGGAAATTTTCTCTCCCCGCCAAATGTTAAACGGTGTAATATTTGTGCAAAAAGGAATTGGTCTTGTCTTGTATTATACTTGAAACTAGAGAAGTTCAAAAGTAAAACCATGACCTTATTTTTTTTCCATTATTATTGTGAGAAGAATAAGAATTTTGAAGAGTTCTAAATTTTTGCATATTTAGAACAAAATATCTGAGTCAGGTGAAAGTGGTCACTTTTTCCGGCGGAGAATATGAAATAAAAAAAAAAAAAAAAAAAGAATTAATAATTTGGTATTAAAAAGCGCAAACAAAGCAGAAAATTGTACTAGCCTATTTACAGGCTTAATAGTAAGAAAATTTATTTCTAACAAGGAAACAAAAAGACCACGTCTGGCACTTAATTTAGCCAGAGTGGAAAAGGCAGAAATAAATCCCAGACAGTACGGCATCAAAAAGCTACCTCGCACTATTTGTCGACAATTACTACTAAGCCCTTAGTGTCGGAATTTTTGGGGTCGTTACCAAAACCGACTTTAGAACTAATTGAGAAAAAAAAAAAAAAAATACATCCCCCACCAAAAAAACAACAAAGAACTACGAGACGTGAAGGTCTCAATGCTAAAAATAAATAAGTCGGAGCTAAAAACAAACAAGACACTTATTACACAAGTTACAAATGCTTAATTTCTCTAACACTATGAATTATTTGGCAACACAAATGAATAACGAAACTTCTTTTAAACAACACAACAAAAGAGGTTGTTTTTTTTTTTTATCGTAGCAGGCGTAAAGGAGTGAGAGTGAGAAAGTGTCCCTTTTATGTTGCTGGTCAGTGTGTTGGTCCTTGGTTTATAGAAAGCGTGTGTGAAGATAGCAGCAGCGATGGGGTTCCAAGTGGAATCAGTAGCAGTGGATGTGAGAGATGTCTGTTCAGGCTGCTGCTGCTGGCTAATTGCTCTCTAAGGTTGTACGCTCTACCAAAAGGGACTAGAAAAAATAGTTCTAGAGAAAGAAGGAATCAATGCGCTCTGCCCGTCGATTGGTCGGTTATAGCCGAATTGCTTGGTGGGGGCATTGATTCACGAAAGGAAATAGATCTGTGACTGCTACACTTTATTTTATAAAGTTATAGAGAAGAGGAAAATCTCATATTTTGTTTTGGCGCGCTATTTAATTCAACACTGAATTTCACCCAATCAGGATGACATATCCCATTCAGCCCGGACCTTCACTTCCGGCTAGCAAAACGGGTGAGCAGCCAAACACACTCTCTTCGGCTTGAGACAGCGACCAGAACGGACGTGTCACTGGTCGCCCCTGCTTAGCGATGCCCTTTAGCTAAACAAGCCACCCAGTGAGGACAACTCACTGTGGCTTTAACCCTAGCAGCAAACAACATGGACACTCAACGAGGGAACTTTCTAATTTATGGATTCTTTGCGTCTAATATATTTTAGACCAAGGAATCCCAGTTGAATATGAATTAGATACGTTCAGCATGCCTTCCACAAGCACCACAAAAATTTACTATGTCGATCCGAGCGCCACTCCGCTCTCGACACAAAACTACACTGTGGCCTTGAATACTTCCCTCACACGCCCAACGACACGCTGCCATTTCCAGCATCCCGCTACGCCATTTCGTCTCAAACATCCAGCAAACCTAAACACCACGAGTCTTGCAGCACCAAGAACAAACCTCCTCAAAGCTGCAAATAAAAACTTTCGCTGTTGTGTGTTGTTAAAGCAAAAGTCTCGTAATTCATTTCGTGTGCCCAAAATATAGTATTAGGGAAAATAATTAATTCCCTCAAAACACGCTATAAAGTGGATAAAAACAGACTACAGCTTGTGGGTGCATATCAGTCCCTATGCAAGAATTAATTCATTTACAAAACAGAAAACAAAAGCAACATTAAAAAAATAAACAAAATTACACATCTCTTACATTCATTGACAAAGCATAAAACTATAGTAGCATTAATAATAATATTTAAAATTACATGTGTCATACTTCCCAGTAAGCGGCTGTAACTGTTTCCCATTTTCTTTCTCTCCTAGTAGGAGAAAACCAAAAACTTCTTAATTCATATTTTCTGTTAGTTTTTCGGAGACTTCTCTTTTCTTCAGTTTCTTTATTCTTTCCTTTTTCTTTCTTGCTATACCTTCTTTCTTTCTTTTTCTTCGGGATCTACAGGTCATTGAAACCTGAATTATTCCGGTTTGTTTTTCCTCGAGATAGCTACTAAACGAATTGGAAACTTCTAGTCCGCTCGTGTCAACTCGAAAATCTCCAGGCCTGCATCTCTCAGAAATTACGTTTTTCTGCTAGATCTAAAAGAGAGTTGCTACTCAAAAATCTCCCGGCCTGCACCTCACATAAACTTATCTGTTTCTCTACTATGCCTAAAAACATTGACGTCTACACGAGCTATCCCTAGTCCGTTTTCAGCCTACGATGGGTTATCGCAGAAAGACAACGAATTTTTTTTCCTTCACCCACTTCCAAAAAAGAACTCTTGTCTTTTCCACCACCACAATAGCAAGCCAACCGTTTCGTCTGATGCTATGCCAATAAGAATAGCCCTGTTCTTTTCTTCCACCTTCCAAGTGGATGAACAAAAAATACTATACACTCCACTACCCTATAGTTAGAATAGTAAATGGTTGTCCTTCTTGCAGTAAACAAGTCTTTCTTCAAAATTTTTTTTTTATATTAGTAAGAACTTGGGAGTCAGCAGACTGGTTCGTCACTTGCTTCTTGAACAGCTAATGAATATTCTAACAAGCAAGAAGCTTCCCGGGAAAAAAAAACTAAGCCAAAACAAAAGACTAAAATTCAACCCGAGAATTCTTGCTGAAAGACAACTTTACAGAAGACTTAAAATTAAATGAAAACTGAAACTCGTCAACGAAATTAAAAAAGGAAATACACTTAAATTCAATAACTTTGTTTTCAGGATTCTCTCTCTCTTCCTCTCTCTCACTCAGATTAAATACCGCAAATTACACCAAATTTGCAACACTTTATCCTTTCCTTTTCTTTCTTGTTTTTGTATAAAAATATTTTTTAAAACTTTGTTGTCTGTATTATTTTTTTAATCAGTATCCAAACTAGAAAGGTGTGGAATTTACTGTTTAAAATTTCTCACTAAAGCCCGCTAAAAACAAATTCCCTTTAAATATTAAATATGGCTTTAATGTCATCATCTTCATATTAAAGTTACTAATATACGTTCGGAATAGCATACGTTTATTTCTTTTTCCTACCTACACCTAAACAAAGTACATGACTTTATTTCTCAAGAAAACCTTGGCAAATATTCAAGCAATTGTTTGGAAGAAAAAAGGAAATACATTTTGTGAGCTGTCCATATATATTTATGGAGTAAGTCACCATTGTTGACGAAAAAGAGGAACCTGAGAAGAAACAACCCGAGGTCAGAAGAAGAAGAAGAAGAAAATAGTAGTCCTAGCCTTTGCAAGGCCAAGAAGAAAAGGAAGAAGCGATAAATTGACCGACCGAAGCACCTTGCTGTATGTATTTATGTATGTAAAAAAAAAGGTAATTGCAATTTGCGAGTGAATGTTTTTTTCTTTCGCCTTTTTGGTCATTGTTAAAAACTCACCTATGGACTTATATGCATCAAGCCACCTTTCATTTTCAGTTGCTGTAAATAAAATTTTTAGAAGCTATATTTGTCTCTTGCCTTTGTTCTATACTTTTTTTATTAGCTAGTCTTTTAGATGATAAATAACAATGGTTTCTCTTTTTCAGAATGGTAAAAGACAGACACATGTCTTTTAGAATTTTTTAAATTTTAAAACCCGTTCACTATTCCATAACTAACAAACTGAATATAACAATGTTAAACTTTGCGGTTGTAATTTCAATTTTGTTAAAAAGATTTAAGAAATGCACAATTTTGAAATATAAAAATTAAACATTTAGGAATCTTTGAGACGTTTAAAATGATTTGAGTGTCAGCCAGAAGGAATTTGATTTGTTATTTTATTTAAATGGATTGTATTCAGAACTCAGGATTTATTTTTTTAATGTCAGCCACAATTTTTTTGAAAATTCCATTGCAATTATAGCAAATGAATCCTAGAGTTATTTAAATGATATAAAGAAAAAAATGGATATAAAATCTATGCAGAATTGACCCCATATCTGTGTATCTTTTTCTTTGGTTTATCTATTTCAATTTGACTCTTTCCCTCGTCTATATTCTGTTTAGATATATGAGGTATAATAAGGTTGTTGCGAAGCCGATAAGCATGTCGACCCCGCAAATGAATTTAAGTTTAATGTGTGCAAGTTGTGACGACCAAAGACAATGAAGGGAATAAAGGCAAGGTAACAGATACAACAAAAGTGACGATTTATTGTCGGAATTACAAACGTGGCGGTTGTATTTGATCTTCAGCTAGATGGGTGATGTCGATAACTGATATGGTCGAGTCGTAGATGTGCGCAGCTGGACGTTTGATGAGAGTAGCTGGCATAGGTTGAGTCGTGCAGATACAGCTAGCTGTTTGATGCGGATAAGCTGAAGTCGCTCGAGTCGTTGAATGCAGTTGGACGACCGTTGCGGGTTGAGTCTTTGAATGCAGCTGGACGATCATAGCAGGAAGTTGAGGTCGGTCAAGTCATTGGTAAATCGATATCCCGGTTTTGACAGTACGTTGGGTTAACTGGGGGTGTGTCGATCTGGTTGCTAGCCTGTACAGTGAGTCGTACGTGGGCCAGATGTTGCAATGCTAGGGCAGTCCGTAAAAGCGAGTTGTTATGTGGACTGGATGCTGCACTGCTGGAGCGTCAAGGTCGAAATCAATGTTGGCAGCTTGGTCGTGTAGAGTCGAGTGAGTTGGTGACTAAGACTGAGCCGTGTCTTAGTACTACGGACCAAGTGAACGGACGGGGAAATAGTGGTTAAGGTTTGCCAGGCCTTAACACATACGAAATCGAGCGAGTGGATCGGTGAAGCTAGGGCTTCATCGTGCCTCTAGCTGTGTGGGCATATCGTTGACAGTAGCTATGGCTTTGCCGTTCTAAAGCTGTGTGGGCGTATTGGATGGTAGCTAAGGCTTTGCCGTGTCAAAGCCATGCGGACGTATTGTTGATGGTAGCTATGGCTTTTTTGCGCCAAAGCAGTGCGAATGGTCGGATGGTAGCTAAAGTTTGCACACCAAAGATGTGCGGGCGTATCAAGATGATAGCTAAGGCTTTGTGCACCAAAGCTGTGCGGATGTATCAGACCGTAGCTAAGGCTTGCACGCCAAAGCTCTGCACTGTCGAGCGAACAGGCCAGGAGGCTGCAGCTAAGATTGGCGTTATCTTAGTGCTTTGAAGGTAGCGAAGCGGTAGCTAAAGGCTAACCCGTGCCTTTAGCGCTGCGTATCCAAATGGACGAGCGGAACCTTTAGTGCATATCAATGCGATAAAAAAAGGAGACTGAATATACCAGTAGAAGTGGGATTCAGCCTTGTAGCAAGGCGATTTGTAGAAAAAAAAAAGAGGGGTGAATCTACAACTAGAAGTGATGGTGAGGTGAATGCAACCACGATAATGTAGGATTCGACTTCGTGGAGCCGAGTGGCCCCTGAGAGCGTCCGCATAGTCCTCTAAATTTTTCGCCACCGAAGCCTTTTTCATATGAAAGAAAGGCAACACCAGTTCTATCGCACCACATAAATAGAAAGTTCTATTAAAAAATGGACATAGAAAATAAGTACTTATTTAGCCTGGTATAGGCTAGTGAAGATAATTCCACTTTTATAGAATTATTTCTGGCAGAAGTGTTTTGCAAATGTTGATAAATGTTAATTTATCCCTTTCTTAGCTGTAATGGCCGGTTAGAGTCAAAAAAGGGCTTTGTCATTTCCGGATGTAATTATTCTAGGGTGAACGAGTAATCTGATCTGTTTATGTTTGAAGGCCATTCGCGGCAAGGTTTTGTTGGTCATGTATTCTGTTTCGTAAGTTGTGGGGCGTCATCGTCATTGTTGGTCTATCATAGCCACCCCCGCCAAATCAAAAGATAACATTCTCGGAGAAAGGTATAAAAAATAAGACTTTCCACAATAGCCATAACCACTCACACAAGCTGTCTCATCAAGTGATAGTTAAAAGACTGTGCAAGGTATTTCTTATCTCTTTTAAACGTACTCCGAGTCACTTGTGATGACAATTACTAAAACAAAACCCCTTCTATTGTCAACATACAAACTTTTCAGAAATAGATTTATAACAGGAGGGCAGATGATATTACCATTTAAACAAAAATGGCAGTTGACGTTGTAGAGTTCTGTTGCCTCTTGTTATATTAAAAGAAAGAAAATAAATAATGAATACGTTGATATTGCTGGTTTTCGATTTTGTAGTTTAATGACAGCTCGAGAGGAAGTTTTTCCTTGTGCCGTGAATCGAAGAAGGTAGTAAGACAGTTGTTAATGGCTGTGCGGGAATTTAGTACTTAGCCAGATCCTTCAGGGTCCATTTGGTTTAGGAGGGAAAATGATTGACAAGGAAATAGTCTCCTAAAGGAAGCAGAGGAACAAATGTTGAAATGTGCTCTCTCGAAATGAAAAGTCCCTCTGTCAGCTGTTGGAATCGTCCCGGGATAGAGAAAGGAATGTTATCTCTCATGTCGGCTGGTCTTACCTTGCTGCCTGCAAGGAGAGGTAAAGAGAGAGGGAGAATGGTTAGCGCTGCCTTTTATGGTGCCCGGAGAGGTGTGCCCAGGTAGAATAGCATCGCTCATTCTCATTGGATGAAATGTATAAAATCAATACTCCAACGGCAAAACCAATTCCGCACTAAATAATTTGTTATTCTTTCTGCTACAGATTAATTCCACCTGCCTTTTCAGAAATAGTTTTTACAGCCAGATTAAATACATTATATTTAAAAGCTTGTCTTTGAGGTACAATGCGTTATTTCATTATTATATGTAAAAGAGAGATTTTGACAACACAAAATATTTGCCGCGCCATTCTCCTATATAATAACAATCAATTACTACAAAAGGCATCTGGGTGGCCTTGGTGGGCTAATTTTAATCAGCTGATTCCAGTTGAAGGGACCCACTTCACCCCACCGTGGTGTCAGCGGCACGGATCTAGTTGGGTGTGTCACGTCTCTGGACATACCTCGAGCCTCAGGGGGCTGTCCACCCAGGCTTTAACCCTCCTTGGAGGGGTTAGGCTTATTGCCTGTTTCCCCTTTTTAAGGGAATGCCAATGAGGCAATTTTGGAGCCGCCTGGCGTATCTGGCCTACAACCCTGTACCCAGGCCCACCATAAAAAGGCCTTGTGCCACACTCATCTGGATGGTGGGATGGTCGACAAATACCACTAGGTGACCTTGGTTCAAAGTGTAGCACGACCTTACACTTCGTCAACTCACTTGAATCCTTTTCCCAGTGCTAAACTCCTGTGGAAACTTTCAAGCTTGCTTGAGATCCTGTTCAAACGCAGTTGATCCTAGTTTGGAAGCTGAATAGTTCCAAACTGTCTGCAATGCCGCTTTCATGTTTGAACATGCTCAGGGGTTTTAAACGTCTAAGCCTGCTAGCGATTCTAGCTAGCTGTGGTTGATCCAGCTAGGTTGCCTAAAATGCTTGGATCCACTATGAAAAGCGCACTCGTGTTAGCTCGTAGCCATCCCACTTCCACTGACAGCTAAACACTTGCAAGCTCATGGCTGAAAAGCACATGTGCTAGTTTACAGCAAATTCTGCACTAGCAGTTTATCCTGCTTTGAAGTGAACACAGCTTACAGTTGAACCTGGCCTCAGCGGACTTTGTTCAGAATAGCAACCTTATTCAATATTTTCCTGAGGACACACCAGCCTGTTGCCATACCCAATGCTCCAGCCCGCAATTTGAAAAAGTTCAACGTTTCCATAATTTTGGAATGTGATGGTGTAATTTTGCAGTATAAAATCAATTTAAGAGAATCAATTTTGTAATATAAAAGAAAATTTTATTGGATAAAACTTGCAATATAAAGGAATTTGAAAGGTTAAAATAAGATATGAAGAGAATGACACTAAAGGCAAATTTAGTATTTAACTGGGTAATGTTTCTTAACTAGAGGTATCAAAAAAATTCTACTCGGTGATTAATTTTAGGAATTAATGTATCCATTTTTCAAGATGAGATTTAGAAAAGTACAATTCTGCAAAATAATCTTCCAGATAGAATATTTCTATATTGAAGTACCTGAGAAATATACCGATTTCCTGTGGAAATGAAATAATCAAAGAAATATTTTTATAGTAAGGCAGATGTCTTCAACTTTCCCTTGTGTGTAAAACAGTTCAAATCCAATGGTAACAGCTTTTTTACTTCAATTTGATATACACCAAATCTTATGACCAATTTCTCATAAAAAATCATTTCTAATGAGTGTGTGTTTCTATGATTTTTCTCAAAGTGAACAATCTGAAAATGCTTCACAAGAAAATGTTTTTTTTCGATTCCCAACAAAATGGTTTCTCTGCAGTTTGTATTCCCACGTGTGTTTTTAAATACGAATTTGCAGAAAATTATGATCCACACACTTTACAAGAAAATGGTTTTATGCCAGAATTTGTTTGCATGAAGTTTTTTTAAAGCAGAATGGGATGAAAATAATAAATCACAGGTTTCAGAAGAAAAGGGATTCTCTCCAAGATGTGTTTGCATGTGTCTTATTAAAATGGAACTATCTGAAAATGAGATTCCACACCTTTCAAAAGAAAATCTTTTTTCTCCAGTATGTATTTAGATATGTTTTCTTAAAGTGAAACTCTCAGAAAATGCTTCAAACTTCAAAATAAAAATGGTTTCTGTCCAGTGTGTATACACATGTTTTTAAATAGTACTTTGTGAAAATGCAGAGCCACACACTTTAAAAGAAAAGGATGTTTCTCCAGTATATGGTTGCTTGTGGTTTTTAAATAAGAATGTGTTCAAAATGACGATCCCTATGCTTCATAGAAAATGGTTTCAATTTGGTGGGTAGTCACATATGCATTTTCTAATATAAAGCGTTTTAAAATACTGATCCACAGATTTAAGAAAAAATGATTTTTTGTCCACAGTGTTTGTTGTGTCTTCTTATACTGGAACTTTATAAAAATGCTGATCCACAAACTGCACAAGAAAATAGTTACTTTCCAGTGTGTGTTCGCATATGACTTTTCAAACTGGAACTCATAGAAAATGCAGATCCACACACTTCGCATGAAAACGGTTTCTCACCAGTGTGTGTTCGCATATGACTTTTCAAATGGGAACTCATGGTAAATGAAGATCCACACACATCACAAGAAAAGGGTTTCTCTCCAGTGTGTGTTCGCATGTGAATTTTCAAACTGTAACTTGTAAAGAAATTGGAGCCACACACTTCACAGGAGAATGGTTTTTCTCCAGTGTGTGTCCGCATGTGACTTTTCAAACTGGAACTCATAGAAAAGGCAGACCCACACACTTCACAAGAGAATGGTTTCTCTCCAGTATGTGTTCTCATGTGAATTTTTAAATGGGCATTCATAGAAAATTTGGATCCACAAACATTACAACAGAAGGGTTTCTCTCCAGTGTGTGTTCGCATGTGACTTTTCAAATTTGAACGGATTGAAAATGATGAGTCACATACTTTACAAGAAAATGGTTTCTCACCAGTGTGTGTCCGCATGTGTCTTTTTAAATGTAATTTATCTGAAAAGGCGGATCCACAGACTTCACAAGAAAATGGCTTCTCTCCAGTATGAGTTCGCATGTGTCTTCCCAAACTGGAACTTTGGGAAAATGCTGACCCACAGACTTTACAAGAAAATGGCTTTTCTCCAGTGTGTGTTCGCATGTGACTTTTTAAATAAGAACTGCTAGAAAATGCTGTTCCACATACTTCACAAGAAAATGGTTTCTCACCAGTGTGTGTTAAGACGTGTCTTTTCAAATAGGCACTCATAGAAAACGTTGATCCACAAACATCACAAGAAAATGGTTTCTCTGTTGTATGTGTTTGTACATGTATCTTTAAATGTGAATTATCTGAAAAGGCTGATCCACACATTTTACAAGAAAATGGTTTCTCTCCAGTATGGGTTTGCATGTGTCTTTTCAAATGTAAAGGATCTGAAAAGGCCAATCCACATACTTTACAAAAAAATGGTTTCTCTCCAGTATGAGTTCGAATGTGTTTTTTCAAACTGGAACTTCGAGAAAATGATGATCCACAAACCTCACAAGAAAATGGTTTCTCTCCAGTGTGTGTTCGCATGTGAATTTTCAAATGAGTATTTGTAGAAAATGTGGATCCACAAACTTCGCAAGAGAATGGTTTCTCTCCAGTATGTGTTCGCATGTGACTTTTCAAATTGGAACTCCTAGAAAATGTAGATCCACACACTTCACAAGAGAATGGTTTCTCGCCAGTGTGTGTTCTCATATGACTTTTCAAACTGGACTTCATAGAAAATGCAGATCCACAGACTTCACAAGAGAATGGTTTCTCACCAGTGTGTGTTCGCATGTGACTTTTCAAAGTAGAACTTGTAAAAAATGCAGATCCACAAACTTCACAAGAAAATGGTTTTTCTCCAGTGTGTGTTCGCATGTGACTTTTCAAAACAGAAAGGCTTGGAAATGAGGATTCACATATTTTACAAGAAAATGGTTTCTCTCCAGTATGAGTCCGCATGTGTATTTTCAAACTGGAACTGACTGAAAATGCAGAACCACACACTTTACAAGAAAATGGCTTTTCTCCAGTATGTGTTCGCATGTGAATTTTCAAATAGGAACTGCTAGAAAATGCTGTTCCACACACCTCACAAGGGAATGGTTTTTCTCCAGTGTGTGTTTGGAGGTGTCTTTTCAAATTGGCATTCATAGAAAAGGTTGATCCACAAATATCACAAGAGAATGGTTTCTCTGCTGTATGTATTCTTACATGTATTTTTAAATGTGAATTATCAGAAAAGGCTGCTCCACACATTTCACAAGAGAATGGTTTCTCTCCAGTGTGTATTTGCATGTGATTTTTCAGTTGAGAATTGCTTGTAAATTTTGATTCACAGACTGCACAAGAAAATAGTTCATCTCCAGTGTGTGTTTTTATATGTCTTTTCAAAGTGGAATCCTCTGAAAACTCTGAGCTATAAAGTTTGAAAGATTGTGATTTCTCTTTAGTCCGTGTTTCCATGTCTTTTTTTGATTATAAACAATGTATAATTATTCATCTGCACAATGTAGGAATGTTGTTTCACAGTTGTTTTTCAAAATATGACTTTTTAAAAAATTCTGTATTGAATTTTGAAAATAAAATCTTCTTTTCCAATACTGCTGATATCTGTGAAGAAATAAAAATTAAAATATTAAGAAAGTAAAAAACAGGAGACTCATACATTTTTTGGAAATATAATATTACAATCAATTTATCTTTCAGTCAACTGGAACATATTAAGTAAAATTCACATTAAACCATTATGAAAATTCTTATACAACTGTTTATAAAATAATGGAATATATCTAATAGAATTTATTATAACTGTGATAATATTTCCAATTTTATCAAAGATTTTTCCACATTGAAAGGAAAGAAGAATTCAATGAAATATTAAGAGTGAATTATTGAGAAAGTTGTAGTATGACAATTTACATAAAAGCATTGTACTGTTCACAGTAAAACATGAGGTTTGTTGGGGCTGAAGGTTGTCCTTGCTGTCAGGAGATGGACACTCTTGTTCATGTTTCTTGTTGATGAGGTTGGAACAAAGAGTGTTTTAAGTTGCCACTTATTTTATAATGCTACTTTGTTCATGCCACCTAGTGGCCATTACAAGTACTATTTTGGAAAGCAAGGAATGTAATCCTCACAGCTTGAAAATAATTCCTCAAGTAACCTCCGTTTCATTCTTCAATGGATATTCAGATGAAGATGTCAATGAACTGTTGTACCCTATATGAGATTTTGATCATTTTCCTTTCTTTAGATCAAATGCTAATAATCTACACTTGAAACCTGCACCAATGTTTAAGGGAAATAAATCTGCTAAATTAAAGTATGTGGATCAAAGAGTTACATCACATTTGACTATTTGAGCACTTCTCTCTTTTGTACAGCACTTCAGATTTATTATCAGTTTATTTTCTCTTTTCCACGGTAATAGATATGTTATTTTTCTTTCATATATTTCCACCTTATATGATCCTTGTTTAACAGCACGGCAAACTACATAGTTTATAGGCCCAATAGAATAATGTAAGTCAGCAGAACAGGTAGCAATCTGATGGAGATGACACCAAATAGGAAATTTGGGAAATAAAATTTCTAGGGAATTTATGTATATTTGGTATAAAAGGTAAAATTGGAATAGAAAAATTTGAATGGAGATGAAATAAATATGAAAAATGAATGAAGAGGGAAATGTCAAATTATTACATTTTCTGGATGACAATAACTTTTTCTTTATCATGTAAGAATCTTAGGACAAAGGAAGAGAAGTTCTGAGGATATTAAGAGATCATTATGCCAATAAGGGAAAAGCCAGAAGTATTTCTTTTCATACTGAATTAATATCACTGAAAAATGAAGTGTGGCAGATTATATTGTAAGAACAGAAGGAATGTTAATGGCTTTAAGAAATGTCAAGGAATCATTAATGGTAAACCCAAGGAGTTTAAATAATTTCCTAGGAGAAAGAAATTGCATAATAAGAAATTGATACTCACCATAAAAGTGAGCAGACAGACAGATGCTACTCTGGCCATTATCTTTCCAAAAAGTAATTCTTTGTTGAATGAAAGTTTTATTTTTCATTCTTTTGTTTTTAGATAAATCATATCACGGTCTTCAAGAGAGAACATGTACCATTTTAGGGTCTTTCTCTCCACAGTTTTATTTGCACACTATTCCCCACCCTCACTGAATATAAATGTATATACCACTGAGGTCCTATAAGTTATTTACAAAGCTTAGATGTTGACTCAGAAGTGTAATGGCAATATGTGATTTGAAAAATATTTGCTTGTATTATGAAAATATTGCACGCATCTTGTTAGACATTCGTGATCGAGTATCGGTTTAATGAACTTTATTTTGAATTGTTTCACTGCATATTTCTTTTGATCCATTTCTACATGGAACAATTTTCCATTATTTCTGTGAGGCGTTTTATACATTTGGCTCTGTTACACCCTTTGATTCCGATTTGACTCAGAAACTGGTACAGGGTACCTGCTCTGAAACCTCTTGCTCCTATGTCCACAATTTTCATGATCATGCTATACACTTTCTTTTCCAGCTCTTTTTAAAGATCTTCATATTTGCTGGTTTTATTCTTGCGGTTTCAATCCATCTGGCTTTCATATTGTATTGATATTTCTACGACAATGGTTTTAAGGTTCGCCCTCAACAAAAGAACAGAATCTGGTCACAGACCTTTGCTAAATATTATTTTTGGGTAATCGTTATGCCATCCAGGTAGGTCTGCAGATACCTCCCAATCTCCACTTGAAGGTTTTGACCGGGTACAGTTTGATGCTTGATTGTTTGCTTAGAGCCAGTGTATATTCTGCCACTCTGAAACAAATTTCTGGCTTGAAATAGTTCAGATTTCGTATAAGTTTTTATAAATCTGATCAACTTGTCCAATACTCTGTTGTGCCTCCAGATATATCTACAATTACCGAGAGGTGTCTTATGGGAGCTGAGGACATGCTCCAATGTTTGTAGCTTGTCGTTACATAGGGGACAGGTGGGATTTGCTTTCTTTCTACCATTTAAAAAGATTTTTGCTTTTGGAAGAAAGCTGGTCATACATAGTACATATAAGAAACCTCAACCAGAGACGAATCATCTGCTGTATGTTGTCCCAAGTAATAGACTTTTGCAAGGTCTCCTCCCAGTTCGTCCATTGGCCTTGCTAGGATTACAGGCCTCTTTTTAGGAATTTCTTATTGGCCACCTTGCTCCTTACATCCTGTATGACAATATCTCAGTGATTTTTGTTGTAGTTTTAGACCACCATAACTTTTAATTCATTCTTAATCCTTGTCTCCTTGTTTTAGTGTGTCCTATGATTTCCTTAAAAGTTAGATTGACCTGAGCACTTCTTATGATGTCCCTGACTTAGTGATTTTATCACTTCATCCTTTGAGTCATCCAGCACCATTTGGAGTAAAATTTTCCCAGATTTGAATTCCTCTGCAATTGATTTAAATGGTAATTTTAATTTTGCTCGTCTGCAGTACAAAGCAACATCAGAAAAGCCTGGAGGTAAACCAAACCATTTTTGGCTATATTTATCTTAGCTTCCATTGCAGCAATTTCTTATACAAGTAGTAACATTGGAATAAATATATGCCGCAGGCACCAATTCTTGAATTTTCCTTGTAAAGGATAACGACCAGTTTTATGGAGACCGTCTCGTAATGTTCTGGATGTTTCTTTTGCTTGATTAATGTCTTTCAAGGACTCATCAAACCAACATCCCAAACTTTTCACCGTCTCTTCCGACACAGTGGAGATTCTTTGACCACCTACCTTGAAATTTATATTTTGATTCACTTTTCCTTTCCTAAGCGAGACTTCTAGACTTTTTGGGTATGAATTTCATCCTACACCAAATCATCTACTTGTCCATCCAGCTTAGTATCTTACGAGTGGTAGATTCTTTGGATGGGAGGATTGTAGTGTCGTCCATGACGCCTTCACTGGAGGCATTTGATACTCTCCATCAAGTTCAACAATATCAGCTTTGTTCTCCGTCACTTTTAGAAGCAGCTGTAATGCTAGAACGAAAATTCACCGCAATTCTAACTTTAAGCCCATTACATTTAGTTGTATATTCTTTTGTGGTGAACAACATGAGGAAACCATCAAAGCATGTTCCTAGCATTTTTGATATTTCCTCTGGAATATGATACATCTGTAAGGATAATAATATCATCTCATAAGGGACCAATTCATATACGTTAGCCAAATCCAAATGGTCTAAGCTTTTTGAATGGCTTCCTAGTTTATATTTCCATGCTTCAAACAACCAGTGATTTCTGTAACAACACCCTTCTGCACCGAAGTATCAATACACTTGTTAATGAGAAGGTATCTGGTTCATCTCAATGTCAAAAAAGCAAAAAATATCTTTCCTTCTACATTGAGGAGAGAGATAGGATGAAAATGGCTGATGTTCTTTGAATTCTTTTCTTTGAGTATGTACACATCATCAGCTATCATCGACTGGTTGCTGATATGAAAGTTTTTCCATACTCACTTTAGGTTAGTATGAAGCCAACTGAGGACATTTTTTTATATAAAAGGGAAGTTATTCCATTAGGGCCAGGTGTGAATTTATTCCTACTTTTGCTGACTATATATCTTAATTCTTTGCATGTGGGTGGTTTCGTGTCAAGCCTTATCTAAGGGACAGCTGGCTAAACCAAGTTGTTATGTTCCAGAGGGATATGTTGATTGGAATCAAAGTAAGTGTCTTTTATATGTTTTTCCAGAACTTTTTTTCTGTCTTGAGCACATCTGATTTTGGTTGATCAAATATTTTCCTTGCATATTTGTATGGTTCCTGGAAAAAAAAACTTCTTGAACTTTCCTTCATTTCACTTATTTCTTCCTCCAATTTTCTACCTTGCTAAGAGCATTGTGTCTTTCTTTGAGGTCTTGCCAGATTTTAAGCAGACCCTCTTTTTCATCCGCGTTGGCAAAACGGATTTGCATTTTTAAATTTCTCTTCTTCATTCAGAGATCCTACATCATTCTTTGACGTCTGTTCTTTTTGACTGATGGCTTTTTTTCTCTTTCACCCCGTAAATTCTCATACAGACATTTTATATAACTTGGCTACTTTCATTTAGTCATTGGTTGTATTCCTTATCTTCCAGTTCATTATGTAGAGTTTTGCTTATGATGTCAAGCAAACACCAAGCTTCTAAGTTGGATCCTCGTGGAAATTTTATTCTAGGCAAAACAGGTTGCATCTCATCCTTCGATTCAACAGTTAGGATATCCTCAGCATTGTGGTATGAATCCTGGCTTTGGTTTTCCGACATCTTATCTGTGTTGGCAGAATGCTGCTCCTGAAACACTGTCTGAGAAACATAACCCATTTTTGTTTGATGAGTCTTCACTCCTCTTTGGGACCTAAATTTCAAACCACAGATGCATGGGATGTCCGTAGGGAATTCTTTAAGCGTGGTCTGTTTTTCAGTCTGGGGTCATTGTTGATTGTTCCATTTGGACTCATCATCTTCCCTCCCTTTCGGTGAATCCTGAAGGCATTTTCCAATATTTATATCTAAATAAAATAACATTCCTGTGTGACTTCAGTATATATAATGCCACATTCCACTTGGAATCATTTCTTTAGACGAGTATAGAACAAGGGATTAAGGTAGGAGTTGTGGGTTTCTTAAACTTAATTCCAAATCACAGAGAAATAGAAAATGCAACATTGTTTTATTTTTTCATTTTAGGCTTCCAAACTTTTGGTATCTTATGAAGTCAAAATTAAAGTCGGTGCCTGGTCTTTAATTTACAAATTACAGAAAAATGAAGGGATGTTCACTTTATCCATCTCGAAAGAATAGGTTTATACTAGATACTTGTCACAAAATAACAAAAATAACTAATTTTTAAGACATTTACGAGATTCAAATTCACCAAAAGTTGATGACCAAACAAAAATCAAGGTTAGTTAAAAAGTGTGATAAAAATACTTTTAATATTAAATGTTTTTGATTGAAATTATTAAACAGAATTCTTAATCAATCGCATCATGGAAAAATATTACTTACAACTGTATTTTAATCCAAGGAGTAAGTAAATTATTTACAAGAGATTTTCTGTGTCACTTTGCAATAAACATATTAATGTGCACTTTAATTTCCAGCAAAAATTAGTTTTGTGTTATCTAGAAATTTATATCAACAATAGTTGATTTTTGTATTTAATCTTGAAAAGAGAAAATAAACAGGTTAACAAAGATTTTGAATATATAATTAAGAAAACTTAATTAAATGAGTAGTTTTAGTCTATTGTTAATGTAGAATTAAGTGAAATATCTTTAATTGCCTTATTAATATTTAAAGTTTTTCACCAGGTAATTATCTGTAAATCTTTCATTGCTCTTAAAACTTTTTCATTATATAAATATTAAACCCAAACACATGAGACTAAAAGATTGGTTTGTTTGGTTGGTTTGTGGGTTTTATGGCATATCAACCTTTGTAGGTTATTTAATGCCAAATCTATTTTTATATAAATAATCAGTTCTATTTCAAACAATTCAATTTAGCATGAATACACAGTTTAATTGTCAAAAACATTTCTATTTCAAACTATTCAAGTAGTTATATATAACAATTCAATTTAGTGTAAATACAGTTTCAATGTCAAAAAACAGTTCTATTTAAAATAATTCAGTTTAGCATAAGCACACAGTTTAAATGTAAGTACGGTTTAATTGTCAAAAACATTTATATTTCAAGATATTCAGTTTAATCAAACAATTCAGAGTTCTATTTAACCCATATATAGGGCCCTATCAGGTGCTACCACGCTGGGCCAGAGTGGACCTGGGAGCAAAGGCAATGAAGGGGTGCTCCGTATTCCCCAAAGCTCCAGCATTACTGGGATGTCACTATCAGACAGTTTAGTGTCATATCCAGGACACGAGAGACTAAAAGAGAAATCTCTTAAAGGATTGCTAGTGTACATTTTCAATTTTTTTTTACATAACATTTTTTTATTCTTTAAAAATATTTAAAAATAATTTTTTTACTTTCCCAGTTTCTTACTGTAAAGCTCCCATTTTTCAATTTGTAAAATTATACTTTATTGAATAATACATTCAAATTTAGTCTGTGATTGGGAAAAAGTCAAAATCTAATATTAAGTTAAGCACCCTTTGCTCTTTTTAAGCAAAGAAAATATTAATTCAAAATTATTGTAGCGAAAGAAGAAACTTACCTCCTGGATTAAAGCATGTAAGACTATGCCTTGCATGTCAAGCATTAAAAAATATGTTCACTTATGAAGGCAGAAGTAGTAGTGGGTCGATCTCAAGTCTCGCAAGAAGAAACATACCGTGCATGTAAATTTCTATATGCCGGAATTTGCATAAAAGAGCATGCCAGCAGCAGGAGTGGTTGTTGTTTTTGTGGATGGCTTTTTGAATGACAGAGCGAACGAATTGACCAGAGGTATACTGAGGAAGGGCTGATAGGCGCATGTGTTGTTGTGGAATCCATTTCCTTCCTTTGTACAATTGC
Source organism: Sepioteuthis lessoniana (assembly GCA_963585895.1). Classification (NCBI taxonomy): domain Eukaryota; kingdom Metazoa; phylum Mollusca; class Cephalopoda; order Myopsida; family Loliginidae; genus Sepioteuthis; species Sepioteuthis lessoniana. The sequence goes on from OY757908.1 coordinate 5,771,431, forward strand.
TAAGAGAGACTCTTTTCTTTCTGTTGCTGAGGAGGCATACCATCAACCACCACCCTTTTACTACAAGCTATTTCGGCACAATGGCAAAGGTTCGCCTCGGCAGCAACATTTTGAAGCCATTTTCTGGCGAGGGTGATGTGGTGGCGTGGCTAAAAAAGGTCAGGCTTGTGGCCAGACTTCAGCATGTGGATGATGTCGCCAGCTTCCTGCCATTGTACCTGGAGGGAGATGCTCTGGGTCTCTATATGGAAATCAGAATCAGAAGGACATCAGCCTGATCAAGGCCTGGCTTAAGGAAGCATTTATGGATGGTGCATTCATGGCATACAGAAAATTGACCATGGTTAGGTGGGCTGGTGAACGTGTTGACATATATGCCAACAAAATCAGGCAGTTGGCTAGATTGGCTGGGTTTGAGGGAGCTGGATTGTAGAGGTTCACAAAGCTGGCTTTCGCCACAGGTTTCCCTAATGCCATTTCTATTGAGCTGCAGCAAGCCCCAAAAATCGAAACCCTGCTAGCATGAGCCAGAGAATTGACAACGGGGGACCAAAGCCAGGACGTGGCCGCAGCTGTGAGCTCAAACGCGGAGGCATTGCACCTGCTGCTAAGAGTGACTCCATTTTCAATGTGATGCAACAGCAAGGGTCACATTGCAAAAGACTTCCAGAAGCGTGGGACACATTTCTAGTGCGGTGAGATGGGACAGTAGGCCTGAGACTGTTCGGAAAACGAAACAGGGGACAAGGCATCAGCACCAGCCTTCTTCCCCATGAAGATGTGAATGCAGCGCTCCCAGCAGCGAGCATCTATGTTGATGGGCCAAAGTGTTCAGCACTAATTGACACTGCAAACAATCATTGATGCAGATCGATGCCGGCCGTGGAGAAGTATGAGTTGACAGTGGATGTGGTATTGGTTCCGTCAAATAAGAACATGGCCAACCAACTGACAAGGGTGCCTCAGAGGAGGCTTACAGCTATGAAGATGGAGAATGGACCCAAGCCATTGATCGGTGCTATTCACGTGGATGAGCTGAATGCAGACCAAATCATGGCCATCCACAGAAACAGTGGACACCCGGGAGTGCAGCGTACCACTTACTTCATAAGGAAAATTTGCCCAGCGACACCAAGAACAGCCGTCAAGATGGCTGTAAGAACGTGTGAGGAATGCCAGTCCATAGACCCAGCACTGGAACACTGGAGGTAGACGATAACTGGCAGAGGCTAGGAATTGACATCACGCACTGTGGTGCCCACCTTTTCCTAACGTACACAAACTGTGGCCCGTCGCATGTCTCAATTTGGAGGCAATTAGCAAGACAAGACTCTGCCAGCATGATTCACCAGCTGAAGATCCTATTTACCAACCCCTCCGCTCGGGCAGGATATGACACACAGTCAATTTTTAAGCGGAGTTTAACAGGTTTGAATTCAGAGTTTTCCTTCTCTTAGACTAGTTGCCTAACCAAGGCTGAAGAACCTAGTCTGTCCTACTATTTGCCCATAGCTGGAGGGAGAATAATTGGATTCATACCTTCCCCAAGGGTATTAGTGCTATGTGAAATGCAGTCAGTCAGGTCCAGGATTTGAACTCGTGTCGCCGTGTCCATTTCCTACAACGATAACGACTACACCACGGGCACCAGCTGAAGATGGTGTTTTTTGAACCTGGCCCACCACACGAACTCCTTACAGATAATGACACGGCTATCTGCAGCAGGGAGTTCAGGGCCTTTGCAAATGATTGGGGAGTCAACTTGCAGTTTCATTGCGCGTACGTCCCAGCCAGGAATGGAATGGCCGAACGATGTCACCACTCGTTGAAGCATATTGCAGCCAGAATGCACAGTCCGATCCAGGAGGCTATCTACTGGCACAATCTCACACCCCGAGACAGCATGTCACCTCCCACTGCACCTGCCAACAAGATTTATCGTTATGAGGTGAAGGTAAAAGGGGTTGACGCCCTGATAATGACTTCAGGTTCTGAATGCAGCTATTACCAGGTCGGGAATCGCGTGTGGTTGATGACAGCGCAGAATCAATGTATCACAAAATTTGGCAAAGGTCGGGTGACCAAAGTAATTACTCCACAATCCATCTTGGTGGACGGAATACCCGGCCACATAAAGGTTCTGCACCCACGACACAGTCTGACATCGCTGGAGGAAGACTCTGATGGCACACCATCTGACAGCGAAGCGGAGAGCCTACTGTGTGACACCAAAAATACAGAATCAGACGATTCACCGGAGGAAGGAGCCGTTGTGGAACCCCAACCCGTACCTTTGCATAGAAGCATTTGACGAAAGTGGCCGCGGCCAAATTTCCACATTAGTGATCATGAGATTAGTGGGGAGTGTAGCGAGAGAAGAAACTTACCTCCTGGATCAAAGCGCATAAGACTATGCCTTGCGTGTCAAGCAGTAAAAAATATGTTCACTTCTGAAGGCAAAAGTTATAGTGGGTCGATCTCGAGTCTTGCCAGAAGAAACATACCGTGCATGTAAATTTCTATATGCCAGAATTTGCATAAAAGAGCATGCCAGCAGCAGGAGTGGTTGTTGTTCTTTGTGGATAGCTTTTTGAATGACAGAGTGAATGAATTGACCTGAGGTATACTGAGGAAGAGCTGCTAGGTGCGTGTTGTTATTTTTTAGTCAACTGAGGCTACCCAATTGTCTGAGGATACAACAGTAGGGAAAACAAATCACGGAATCCATTTCCTTCCGTTGTACAATTGCTTACGAGAGACTCTTTTCTTTCTGTTGCTGAGGAGGCATACCATCCCCCCCCATTTATCTACAATTATTTCCCTAAAAATCTTAATGAAATTATATGATAGAAATATTGTTACTTACAAACCATTCACTTACAACTTACACACACACAGACACACACATAAATATAGAAAATAAACTATGATAGATATATAAATGGACAAACTAAGGGAGATAATCTACAAATTCTAATTTTTCATAATCTACAAATAATTTTTCCTGCACGTATAAAATTTTATTGGTAAATTTTTACCCTTCAACCCATCCAATATAAGCAAAAACTAAAACTGAAATTCTACTTATTTTTTGGCGAAAACAGTCAGGAAAAATACCCACAAAGAAGAAATTTTGAAGAAAACCACAATATTCTAGAATTTAAGAAGGAGGATCACTTTGTTATATAAATTTAAAATAAAACGATCCCCCATTTCCGGGCCAGCAAACATTACTGACGACCTGAGATAGCGGTAAAGGGATGTATAACCAATTTTTTTTTTTTTCATTTTTTGTAGGGACATCAAATCGGGAGGGTGGAGATTTTTTTCTCTAAATAAAAAAAGGGGTGGAAACAATGTGGGGGAGGGTCTTTTTTTATAAGTGATGAAAAGACTTGAAATGAAAAAAACGCCCACGTTTCAACAGGAAAAAAGATAATAAAACAAACTTTTATTTTCTTTTAATCAAAACAAATATTTCTAAACGTGGGTGGGTTTTTTTTTCCAATTTTAATTCGCTAAACTAGGATGGGTTAAAGGTTGAAATTTAACATTTTATTTATGCAAGAAACTATTTCTTTATAAGCAGTTAAATGATTTTAACTAACTAATAATAATAACAACCCTTAACGAAATAATTATAACTTCATGTAACAATTCTTAATAGAAATAATTAGCACAGTTAAAGGTCAAATGTCATTTATTATATCATAATTATAACCTTATATATTTATCAAAATCTTTCAACATTATTGTAAACATTCATATGACTTTAATTCGAAGAAAAAAACTTGAAGAATGTCTCTTCTGAAATAAAGTCCTTTAATAATTTAGTGATCGTCTAAAAGAAAGAAAAAACACTTTCTATTTAATGAATCGAGAAATGTTTTCTTATTAGGATTAACGTTTGTTTTGGATTTAATTTGGTTACAATAAAATAGTTTTAAAAAGATTTCATGGAAATTTAATCGGTTAATCCTGGCCGAAAATTTTCATGTCAGATTTGGTTTATGTCACCCAACCGATTAACACAGACAAAAGGGAAAATTAAATATTAATTAAATGTTTAAATGAATTGGATTTCAAAAAAATATTTAAATCAATTTCCAAAAGATTCCAGATATTTTTATATTCATAGAAGATAAATTATTGTCACAAATTGAGAAATATTTCAATTCTTCGTCAATAGACAAAAACAACAAAAAATGTTTCCTATTTGTAAACAAAGATAATAAAAGACCATTATACTTACTTCTTTTTCTTTTCTTTCGTCTGATTTTTTTTTCTGAGAAAAGAGGGAAATATTGAAATATTTTAAATAAAACTAATATTTTCTGGTTGAGTGCAATCAAAACGTGTCGTCTTTTTACAAGAAATACGGAAAAGTTTTCTAAAAAGCGAAACACAAGGGAGATAATTCCAATCCTTTTTTTTCCATGTAGCAAAAATTTAAATTCATTTATTATTATACTTGATTACAAATACACACACAGAGACACAGACACAGACAGTTACCTCAGGAATATCAACTTTAATCAAACCTAAATGGCATATGTTGGGCTTTATACTACAACTTTGAGTTTTACAAATAACAATCCACACTTTCCCCATTTTGTAAATTTTATAACATGAAATATCTGTTGAAGGTTGATCAATATTTTATTTCTGTGTTTTAATGATTGTGTTGCTTTTAAGAGGAAAATACGAAGTTATTGTTTTTGTAAAAATTTGCTTTTTCTTGGTAACCGCAATGTTTTTTTAAAATTTTCTTGTCGTGGCAATCAGACATTGAGACATTGGCAGAAATTTGAGTTCTCAATCATTTTTCGAGAATAAGGCTGTCTTGTGATTTTTGAAGATTGAGCGGTTTCCTTCAGAAGAGAAAAAGGTTTTGTTTGAAACATTTCAGGAAATTTTCTCTCTCCACCGAATGTTAAACGGCGTAATATTTGTGCAAAAAAGAATTGGTCTTGTCTTGTATTATACTTGGAACAAGAGAAGTTCAAAAGTAAAACCATGACCTTTTTTTTTTTTCCATTATTATTGTGAGAAGAATTTTGAAGAGTTCAAAATTCTTGCACATTTAGAACCAAATATTTTCGTCAAGTAAAAGTGGTCACTTTCGCCAGCAGAGAATTTAAAAAAATTCTCAGTTTGATACTAAAAAGCAAAACAAAACAGAAAATCGTACCAGTCTATTTGCAGGTAAATATATTTTTGGAATAACATATATTTATTTTAATAAATACGCCTTAACAAGGTACGTGACTTTATTTCTTCAGAAAACCTTGGGAAATATTCAAGCAATTGTTTGAAAGAAAAAAGGAGGTACATTTTGTGAGCTATCGATATATATTTATGGAGCAATTGAATTGTAATTGGCTCGCGCATAAATGTGAAAAAGGATCCCTGTGGTGCAATGTCAGCCGTATGGCAATGGGTATATAAGCGCTGCAAATTTATCCTTTCCAAGGTAAATTCGATATTTAACCCGCGTCTGAAAGAAAATGGGGAGGGTAACAACGGGAAGAAAACACAAATGATATTGTTTGGTTATAACTTGAAAGAATTTATTTACAAGAGCCACCCCGTGATGTGCCTCTTCACAAAGTTGCATATATTTCCCATATGCGGTCATCACAATATTTCTAGGTGCAAAGTAAGAAGCTAGAACAACACAAGAGTTACTCAAATATGCGTTTCTACAAATAAAATATCCCACAAGAATGTTTGTACAAGGAAGAAAAAAACGCTTACTAAAACATGGGATTTTTAAAAACAAATTAATCCACGAAAAAGTTTAAACAATGCAAAGTAGGGGACAAAGTTGAACTTGTCCACATGAAGCTTCAAGCTTTTCTCAAGTTTCTATCACCAGAAACTTTAATGTCCTTTTTTGCTGGGTGTAAAGACTCCGAGCATTTCTCAAGTTTCTCTCACCTGAAACTATCATTTTCTTTAGTAGACTACAATGTAGGTGCTAATGGTTTCTTTTAGACCACCTTTTGTCTTTTCTTAAGATGTTCATGTTTCACTTCAGGAACCTTGGCTAGAAAACAGGTTTAATGGGTTGTGTGTTTGAAATACCCTTTCCTGATATGTCCTCTGGACTATGCTTAGCACTTAATTTTTCCCAAGCATATCTAATATGTGCTGGGATTAGGGCAAATAAGTGACTAACTTTTCAAACCAAGTCCAAAAGTGTAACCACGTTAGCTACTTGTTGGAGTCAAGGTCTACAGCCATAGTAGTAGCCGAATGCTCTCTTCATGTACAGGGGAGAAAAAGAGGAAGCAGAAGTAGCCAGTCACACGTAGTCAACCCGCATACGGAATAAACCACTGGAAATTTTTCCTTCAGCGTATCTTCGTACCAAGGTACGAAACAAAGGCTTTATGCCAAAGAAGAGACACGCAGTGTGCCATCGTGAAATGCAATAAATTTCCAATATTTTTCCATAAAAAAGAAATGGCAAGTAACCATCAAGGTACTTGACTTTCGTTTTCTTGCAGATCTACTTTAACTGAAAGCTACAAGACCGTGAAGAAATATACGGCCCTTCGCCATCGCCAACCTACTTCAGTACCATAAAAATTCCCTCTCTCATTATCCGTCCTCTTTCCTATATGTCTTCTTCTAGGTCTGAGGTTGGGTCTTGAACCACAACCAACCGGCTCAAATTGCTCTAATGACCGATCAGAAAAAAAAACAGCCGCCACAGCAGTTTCCTCCAGAGGACTCCCTGCCTAGTGAGAGTGGGTTTGGCTGAATTCTAGAGGGTACAGATGCTTCCAGAAGTGGTGGTGTATTCCTGAATCCGACCTTCCCACCTTTACAGATCTCACACAATCATCTTCCTCCAAAATCATAAAGACGCTATGCAGATATCAATAAGGACACTGTTTAATTTAATGACTGCAAAGTTTTGAAATTTTCAAAATTTATCTAATAAATCAAGAACTTAAACACGTTAAAAACTATGAATCAATTTTAATGAAAAAGAAATAAAAACTTTTATAAAATCTTTTTCCAGTCGATTTTTTCACTACTTAAATAAACTACTACAAACTTGAGCAAATAAAAAATGTGATATTTTATATTGCAGTTTAGTTTTTGTAATTTCAATCAGAACAAATTTTATTTCTTTTCATTCATAAATTAATGAATACATAAAATAAGAGATTTAAAAAGTTTCCAGAAAACTTGAAATCAAATCAGTGAGCATCAAATATTGGAAAAAGAAGAAAAAGGAAAATTAGGACACAAATCAATTGAAGAAACACAAAACAATCATTCCACCAAATGTCAAAATCAGTTGTTTTAAGAAAAAAAGGGTTTCTCTCAAGTGTGTGTTTCCATGTATTTTCTCAAATGGGAACTCCAAGAAAATCCTGGTCCACAAAATTCACAATGTAATAATCCTTATCCCGTCAGTGTTTGTAGGTGGCTTTTCAAAATGGAATGCTTCAAAAAGGATGATTCCCATGTTTTACAAGAAAATGGTTTCTCTGCAGTTTGTATTCCAATGTGTGTTTTTAAATTAGAATTTGCTGAAAACGCTTATCCCCACACTTTACAAGAAAAGGATTTTCCTCCAGAAGTTGTTTGCATGTGGCTTTTTAAAGTTAAATAGGTTGAAAATAATAAACCACATATTTCAGTAAAAAATGGTTTCTCTCCAGGATGTGTTCACATATGTCTCCTCAAACTGGAACGATCTAAAAATGACATTCCACACCCTTCAAAAGAAAATCTTTTTTCTCCTATATGAGTTCAGATATGTTTTCTTAAGGGGAAACTCTCAGAAAATGATCATCGATAGACTTCAAAATAAAAATGGTTTCTCTCTAGCGGGTATTCGCATGTGTGTTTTTAAATAACAATTTGCTTAAAATGCAGATCGACACACTTTAAAGAAAAAGGTTTTCTCCTGTATATGTTTGCTTGTAGTTTTTGAATTGGAATGGGTTCAAAATGATGATCCCAATGCTTCAAAGAAAATTGCTTCCCTTTAATGTGTAGTCATATATGTATTTTCAAATATGACATGTTTGAAAATGGTGATCTAAAGATTTCACAAAAAACCCCCCAGTTTTTTCTCAACTGTGTTTTACATGTCTTCTCAAACGGAAACGTTCAAAAATACCTATCCACAAATTGGACAAGAAAATGGTTATTTTCCAGTATGTGTTTGCATGTGGCTTTTCAAAAAGACCTTGGTCGAAAAGACAGATCCACAGACTTCACAAGGGAATGGTTTCCCACCAGTGTGTGTTCGCATGTGTTTTTTCAAAGTGGAACCCATAGAAAATGCTAATCCACACACTTCACAAGAGAATGGTTTCTCTCCAGTGTGTGTTCGCATGTGACTTTTTAAACTGGAACTCATAGAAAATGCAGACCCACACACATCACAAGAGAACGGTTTTTCTCCAGTGTGTGTTCGCATATGACTTTTCAAATGGGATCTCATAGAAAATGTTGATCCACAAACATCACAAGAAAATGGTTTCTCACCAGTGTGAGTTCGCATGTGACTTTTCAAATTGGAATGGTTTGCAAATGATGATTCACATGCTTTACAAGAAAATGGTTTCTCACCAGTATGTGTTCGCTTGTGTCTTTTTAAAAGAGAACCCAGAGAAAATGCAGATCCACACACATCACAAGAAAAGGGTTTCTCTCCAGTATGTGTTCGCATGTGAATTTTCAAGTTGGAACTATTTGAAAATGAAGATTTACATGTTATACAAGAAAATGGTTTCTCACCAGTATGTATTCGCATGTGGCTTTTCAAATGGGAACTTAGAGAATATGCATATCCGCACACTTCACAAGGGTATGGTTTTTCTCCAGTGTGTGTTCGCATGTGAATTTTCAAGTGGGAACTTGTAAAAAATGCAGATCCACATACTTCACAAGGAAATGGTTTCTCTCCAGTGTGTGTTCGCATGTGACTTTTTAAACTAGAACTCATAGAAAATGCAGATCCACACACTTCACAAGGAAATGGTTTCTCTCCAGTATGGGTTCGCATGTGAATTTTCAAATGGGATCTCATAGAAAATGTTGCTCCGCACACATCACAAGAGAATGGTTTCTCTCCAGTGTGTGTTCGCATGTGACTTTTCAAATTGGAATGGGTTGAAAATGATGATCCACATGCTCTACAAGAAAATGGTTTCTCACCAGTATGTGTTCGCATGTGTCTTTTTAAACATAATTTATCAGAAAAAGCTGATCCACATACTTCACAAGAAAATGGCTTCTCTCCAGTGTGTGTTCGCATGTGTCTTGTCAAACTAGAGCTTCGGGAAAATGCTGAATGACAAAATTTACAAGAAAATGGTTTCTCCCCAGTGTGAGTCCGCATGTGACTTTTCAAATAAGAACGGCTAGAAAATGCTGTTCCACACACTTGACATGAAAATGGTTTTTCTCCAGTGTCTCTTTGTATGTGTCTCTTCAAATTTGAATTCTTTGAAAATACTGAGCCATAAATTTTGCAAGACAGTGATTTCTCTTTGGTTTGTGTTTCCATGTCTGCTTTTGATTCTGAAAAATGTATAAATAGTGATTGAGAAAAATGTAGGTTTCACAGTTATTTTTTGAAACATGAATTAAAAAAAAAGTTTATCAAATTTTGAAAAAGAATTTCTTTTGTGAACAAATAAAAATTAAAATATTAAGAAAGCAAAAACAGGAGACATAAATTATTTGGAAATATAATATTACAATCAATTCATCTTTCAGTCAACTACAACATATCAAGTAAAATTCACATTAAGCCATTATGAAAATTCTTATACAACTGTTTATGAATCAATCAAATATATATAATGGAATTTATTATGGCTGTGATAATATTTCCAATTTTGCCAAAGATTTATCCACATTAAAAGGAAAGAAGAATTCAATGAAATATTAAGAGTGAATTATTGAGAAAGTTGTAGTATGACAATTTACATAAAAGCATTGTACTGTTCACAGTAAAACATGAGGTTTGTTGGGGCTGAAGGTTGTCCTTGCTGTCAGGAGATGGACACTCTTGTTCATGTTTCTTGTTGATGAGGTTGGAACAAAGAGTGTTTTAAGTTGTTACTTATTTTATAATGACACCTTGCGGCCATTACAAGTACTATTTTGGAAAGCAAGGCATGTAATCCTCACAGCTTGAAATTAATTCCTCATGTAACCTACATTTCATTTTTGTCATATTCTCAGCAGCAGTTCTTCAATGGATATTCAGATGAAGATGTCAATGAACTGTTGTACCCTATATGAGATTTTGATCATTTTCCTTTCTTTAGATCAAATGCTAATAATCTACACTTGAAACCTGCACCAATGTTTAAGGGAAATAAATCTGCTAAATTAAAGTATGTGGATCAAAGAGTTACATCACATTTGACTATTTGAGCACTTCTCTCTTTTGTACAGCACTTCAGATTTATTATCAGTTTATTTTCTCTTTTCCACTGTAATAGATATGTTATTTTTCTTTCATATATTTCCACCTTATATGATCCTTGTTTAACAGCACGGCAAACTACATAGTTTATAGGCCCAATAGAATAATGTAAGTCAGCAGAACAGGTAGCAATCTGATGGAGATGACACCAAATAGGAAATTTGGGAAATAAAATTTCTAGGGCATTTATGCATATTTGGTATAAAAGGCAAAACTGTAGTAGAAAAATTTGAATGGAGATGAAATAAACTAAATGAAAATGTGGCTGATTATATTGTAAGAACAGAAGGAATGTTAATGGCTCTAAGAAATGTCAAGGAATCGTTAATGGCAACTTCAACATGTATTAAAATAATTTCTATATTTGTATCTAAATAAAATAACGTTCCTTCATCATATATCATTTTAAACTTCCATACTTTTGATATCTCATGGAATCAAAAATAAAGTCAGTGTCTGGTCTTTAGAAGTTTAAAGAAAATGAACAGACGTTCACTTTATTCATCTTGAAAGAAAGGTAGATACGAGACACTAACAATATACCAGATGCTGAAAATATTTCATTCTTTTTTTCTGTTAAAATGTATTTAGAAATAATTAAAGCTATCTTTTTATGTTAAATTTTCATTCTTTTTGAAAGGTCATAACATCAAAATTATCAGCATTCATAACAATATAAGAAAAATAACAAATCTTTTATTGACCCTAAAACAAACTGAATCTTCTTTACATAAATATTTAACCCGAATATAAGGGACCAAACGACAAATCGCTGAAATGATTGCTAGTGTACGTTTCCATACTTTTTCATCTAACTTTTTTAATATAAAAAAAACAACAAAAAGAATCAGCTCCCAGTATCTTGCTTTAAAATTCATAATTTTCAATTACTAAAATTATACTTTATTGAATAACATATTTAGATTAAGTATATTTACCAACCCCCTCCGCTCGGACAGGATATGACACAAGGTCAATTTTTAAGCGGAGTTTAACAGGTTTGAATTCAGAGTTTTCCTTCTCCTAGACTAGTTGCCTCACCAAGGCTGAAGAACCTAGTCTGCCCTGCTATTTACCCATAGCAGGAGGGATAATAATTAGATTCATACCTTTCCCAAGGGTATTAGTGCTATGTGAAATGCCATCAGTCTCGTTCAGGATTTGAACTCGTGTCGCCATGTCCAATTCTTATGACAATAACCATTACACCAGAGGCACCATTACACCAGAGGCACCTCCACAATATTTAACATATTTAGATTAAGGCTGTGACTGGAAAAAGTCAAAATCTAATATTAAGTTAAGCACCCCACCTTTTCAAGCAAAGAAAATATTAATACAAAATTATTTTCCTGATAATCTAAATGAAAAGGATATGATAAAAATGTTACTTACAAACCATTCACTAACAACACACACACACAAATTGATAGATTTAAATAATATATATATATATATATATATACACACACACACACACATATATATAGATAGGTAGATAGATAGATAGATAATGAATCATGATATATAAATATATAATGAATAGACTATGAGAAATTAATTTCTATATTTTTTGTGATCTTCAAATAATTTTAATTTTTCGTAATCAAGAAATAATTTTTCCTGCATAAATAAAATTTCATTTTATGCAAGACGTTTAATAAAATCATTTCTTTATAAGCAGTTAAATGATTTTAACTAACTAATAATAATAACCCTTAACGAAATAATTATAACTTAATGTAACAATTCTTAATAGAAATAATTAGCACAGTTAAAGGTTAAATGTCATTTATTATATCATAATTATTACCTTATATATTTATCAAAATCTTTCAACATTATTGTAAACATTCATATGACTTTAATTCGAAGAAAAAACTTGAAGAATGTCTCTTCTGAAATAAAGTCCTTTAATAATTTAGTGATCGTCTAAAAGAAAGAAAAAACACTTTCTATTTAATGAATCGAGAAATGTTTTCTCATTAGGATTAACGTTTGTTTTGGATTTAATTTGGTTATAATAAAATAGTTTTAAAAAGATTTCATGGAAATTTAATCAGTTAATCCTGGCCGAAAATGTTCATGTCAGATTTGGTTTATGTCAGCCAACCGATTAACACAGACAAAAGGGAAAATTAAATATTAATTAAAAGTTTAAATGAATTGAATTTTTAAAAAAATATTTAAATCAATTTCCAAAAGATTCCAGATATTTTTATATTCAGAGAAGATAAATTATTGTCACAAATTGAGAAATATTTCAATTCTTCGTCAACAGGCAAAAACAACAAAAAATGTTTCCTATAAATTATATATTTTTTATTAATAAACAAAGATGATAAAAGAACATTATACTTACTTCTTTTTCTTTTCTTTCATCGGATTTCTTTTTCTTTTTTCTTTTTTTAGAGAAAAGAGGGAAATAAAGAAATATTTTAGATAAAACTATTATTTTCTGGTTGAATTCAATTAAAGCGTGTCGTTTTTTTTGCAATAAATACGAAAGGTTTTCTAAAAAGCGAAACACAAGGGAGATAATTCCATTTTTTTTATTTCGTACAAATGAAGATTCATTTAATGAAATACTTAATTACTAACTCACACACAGAGAAAATTACAACGAGAATATAATCTTTAACCCAACCAACGTTACACATTTGGAGGTTTATACTCTAGCCCTGAGTTTTACAAGTGACAGTCCACATTTTCGCTTTTAACTAACAAACTGTAGAACAATGTTAAACTTTGCAGTTGTAATTTCTATTTTCTTAAACAAATTTAAGAAATGCACAATTTTGAAACATAAAAACTAAAAATTTGGAAATCTTTGAGAAGTTCAAAACGGTTTGTGTTTCAGCCAGAAGGAATTTGATTTGTTATTTTAGTTAATTGGATTGTATTTATCACTCAGAATTTATTTCGATATTTTCCTTGTTCCAGTAAGAAATTTTCTGAAAATTCTGCTGAGAAATTGTAGTAAATGAATCCTGAAGTTAAATGAATAATGTAAAGAAGAAAATGGATTTTATAAACTCTATACAGAATTGACTCCATATCTCTGTATATATCTTCTTCTTTTCTTTATTTATATCAATTTGACTCTTTCCGTTGTCTATGAAGAGTGATCACCAATGGCCGGGGAGACGGGTTTAATTCCAGGTCGAGTCATACCAAAAGCTAAAAAAAAAATGGTACTTGACGTGTTATGGGGATTTTTGTCCCCGAAAAAAGGACTGTTTAGATCTTAAGTTTTGTAGGCGAAAAAACAGTACTTAGAATGCAGTGAGGAGATGGGCGCTGTTTTTGAAGAAAGAACACGAGTTTTAGCAACTATAAAAGGTTTACTGTACATCCACACAATATACAACAGGTAGATACAACATGTAAAACAATCAAAAGAAGTTCAAAGTGTTTGGTTGGATAAGGTTGCAGATATATTTACTGATTCGTTGTTTCTGGTAATTTGTTTGGGCACAGTCACAAGGTTCGTAGCTGTGGCTGCGATTATCTGCTTTAAGTTGCCAGGTGGTGAACTACTTTCACTTCCTGGCCCTTGTACGATGCTGTCTTAGCTGAAATTGCAAGACTGAGTAGTGGTAAAAAGAAGATGATCCCTCGTAACATCTTGTTTTATAGCCATCCTCATCCAGAAGGCCTGTGATTAACGATTTTTGACCTTTGCACGTGTGTCCTCAATGGAATTTCAATAGTGTCCTTGCTTAACACTCAGCATTATAAGGTTTGGATCAAGGGTAAAGTCGAGCAATATAAGTAAAGGAGTAATACTCTCAATACCTTGGAGTAGTAGCTAATGAAAAGGGAGCCTTTGGGGTACCCTCGACTACGGTCACCAACTTAACTATTTACTTTTATATTCTTTTTAATTATGACAATATCTATCTATCTATCTAAATTATCCAATCTAGAGGAATTAATTGTGTTTGCATGACAAAAAATATCCTAATTCATGCCAGTATAAAAGTAAGATAAAAACTATGGAAGCCCTTAAAATAAAATTATACTGTAGTGTTACTATCACATACAGGTATTTGAAGCATATGAGGGAAATTGTTGAACAGTCTGCCAAATATCGTAAGAAAACACAAAGACACACGAAATCTGAAGGGTCTGAAAAGGAGATTTGTGCAGTTCAGATTCAAGAGAAATAAATTTCTTTTGCAATACCTTTAATTTGTCATAGCAAAAGAAATGATTGTTAGAAATAATTTTAAGAATATATAAAAATCTGTGAAAAGATGTAGTGCAAAATTGTGCAATTTTTAAGGTACATTTTTTCATCAATTTATTTATATCATACGTCTTTATTGATGCATCGGGATGGGTCATCAGTGATGTTTCCTTTGGGTTCATGGGGGGGGGTCTTGCAACATCAGACCCCCTCGCCCAAATGACCCAGTCGGTATTATTGATCTTATTCCAACCCCCATCCCGGCAGCTAACCTGCGCATCCACACAAGAAAAAATGACCACAGAAATGGCTCTATATTTAATTTTACAACAACCAATCAAAGCTCTTCTGATGACTTCTAAATCTTTCCTTTAAAATCGGGAGGCCACTTTACTCTTGCTTTCCGGCCGCAATTTTGTTTTTTTTTCCTTTTTCTTTTAAATAAAACTTAATCTCTCATAAAAATATCCTATGCAACATACTACATTCCAAACGTTTAAAATTCCCTATTAATTTTTTTTAGGCCAATTCAATCAGAGGAAAGTCTTTTTTTTAACATCAATTCAAAGAAAAATATTGTCTGTAAAATACAGAAAGAGAAAACACAAGACAACAATAATTTTTGAAGTTTGAGAAAATAACTTTGAAGTTTTTTAAATTTTTTTTTCAGGTGTTGAAATATAAAAAAGATTTTTTTCTTTGTGGTTTTCTGGATTTGATCTTTCAAGAAATGTAAAAATTAGGGACAGGAAATTTTTCCTTTAAATAAAAACAGGTCCCCCTCCCAGTCTCATAATTGAAAAAAAACTTTTTTTTTTCATTTTTTTAATAAAGTAACCTATTCATTATAAATCTAAGTCACTGATGGAAAAAATGCTGAAAATTCCATTACAAGTGAACAATTTCCTGATTTTTGGTAAATGTTTAAAAATTGGAAAATTAAAAAAAAAAATCTATCACCTCCTTTGATTAAAATTGCACAACCTTATCTATCTGTCTCATTCAGTTCCAATCTGCAGCAAATTTTGGATTTGGGCCAAATGGCTGCCCTGAAAATTATGTCGATAATCCTTAAAATAATCACCAGCAAGAGAATAAAAGTATAAAATCGGTTGCAGTTTTGCTGGATTCTTCATTAAAACCACATCATTCACCTTAATTATATTTGGAAGACTACTTTGATATAAATATTTGCTCTGCTGTCGCAGGCTAAGCAGATATTATCTATGCCAGATTTGATGAAAATCATTTAACAGCAGATCATACAAATCCAATCAACTAACAATGCTAGTTCTAGCAGGAAGATCATTCATAAAGATGTCCTCATCAATCTTTAAAAAAATTTCACCATTTTAATGGAGATGAATGAAATTGTGATGACTTTGAGTTCTGTTCAATGAAAAACTAGCAGTACTCTACATACAACTGTTTTTTCTCTAAACTAACAATCACTCAACCCAAGACCCTTAAATAAACCATGTAGTTAGCAAGGATAGCCTTGATCTTGTCTTCGTCCCAAGGTAACTCCACGTAATAAGAATTGTGAATTGAATTACCATGACCAGAAAATCCTCCAAACACCTATGCACGATATACTTATTAGGTCTCATCAGCAGTGTATACCGTAATCTCCACCACTGGAGATCAAACCAGCGACCACAGATTGCAGTGCCGAAACTCTACAACTGAGCCACCAGTTCATATCACACGCAAGTAACACCAAATCAACTAGTCATGGTAATTGTGCAGCCAAACAACCAAAATGTCTTGCAAGTTTCATCTGTACTCTTTCCAGAGAATGATAATTTGACCTAATTGTTCTTTTTCAGAATTCCATGAAACTTTGAGAAAAGTACAAAATTGAAAACCTTGTTATCAGGAATTCCTTCTAAAAAATCTAATTTGGAAAAACTTCAAAGAAATTGGTCTTAACCTTCATCAAAAAATGCTTAATACAAATATAATCATTCAAGGGAGGGCTTGGAGCTGTAAATTTGCTAAAAATATTCATTTACTAAACAGTCCATACCCAGAAACTCTTCAGTCAAAACGTGTAGAGCAACAGGAAATTCTTATCCAAAATGGTGAGATATTCCACTGGGGTGGGGCATAACTAGTAAGGTAGATCTTTAAAATCTGCAGACACAGAGCCTCAAACTTTATATTCACTACACAGTTTTTGAACTGCGATATAAATGTTGTATACTACACGTATACATATGCAAACAGACAATACAAATCCAAAACACATATGCAGAAACACAGTCGAATACAATACAGGCAGTAAGAGGCGGATGCAGAAACACAGGCGAATACAATACAGGCAGTAAGAGGCGGATGCAGAAACACAGACGAATACAATACAGGCAGTAAGAGGCGGATGCAGAAACACAGGCGAATACAATACAGGCAGTAAGAGGCGGATGCAGAAACACAGGCGAATACAATACAGGCAGTAACAGGTGGATGTAAATACACAGGCAAAAATAAATACACGGGCAACTCGTTGTTCAGGTACGAACAGTTTTATTAATTTCTGTGTTCTGTTGTTCAACACGAGGAGAGAGACAATTCTTAAAAGTCTTTCGTAATTATACTATGCTAACAACACCCCCAACGTTTGGAACATCTTGTGGTGTTTTAGATCTTAATTTGTCTTCTCTGGTCGGGAACCGAAAAACTTAACTGCCACTACAACGGTAGAAACTCAACTCTATAGCAGAGAACTCTATTCTCTGCCCCAATGGCAGAAGCTCAATTGTCTGCCTGCATGGTCCACAGTCAACACCCAAATGACTCTTTTTCAAAATCTTCAAATTCTCAGGACCATCGTCATTCAAACTCCAGCCCATTTCCTATCTGGGGTTTATTATGACAATTGTAATTGTCATATCCTTTGTGCGTGAGCGTAAACTGTGCCCAATGCTATGCACCTGAACTCTAAACCCGAATAGTTCAAAGCCCAACCAAACTGAATGATAAAATATTATTAACGAAAAATGATCAATATAAAAAATCATTCCTTAATTATATAACATAAACTTCTTGAATGCAAATTTATTTCTACTTAATGCACAGGCATTGAAGATATTTCAGTTTAGGTGTTAAATCAGAGTTGATAGAAGTTCTCATAATTCAGCAACTTCAGGGATGCTGACTGAATCACAAGCCACAACATTAATTAAGCTTGAGAGATCTTCTATCACACCCGAGGAAAACTCTATTTCATTATTCACATCTGTATCAATAACAGAGCCTCTACATTTTCCTCTAAGAAGCATTCACTAATCCTGTCACTTAAACTAGTGACACAAGACAGCCACTTCTCTATTTTAGCTCTCTGAGCAAGAATATAGCTTCTCGAGAAATTTTCCTTAGACTTTACAAAGTCTAAAGCAGTGAAAACTTTCATCTGATCAAGATTCCTCTTCCTAATCAAGAACCCAGAGGAAGATTCAACTGACATTGTGTGGTTCCCTTTAAAGGAAATACAAGACCAAATTCTAGTGCAAATTTGGAATTTTTAAACTCAACAATACAGGCACCAAAATATCCGACAGACAAGAGAGAGAAAGTGTGCTAAGTAAAAAGATGAGAAAATATTAATAATTGTTTCCAAAACCCAAACAAGACCAAATTAAAATTTCAAGTAGATAAAGGGAGACTACCCTAGGTACAGGTTTAACACCCTTTTAAGGTAACTAAAGCAAATAGGGAGTAGAAAAATGTAATTTCAATTTCTCGTTAAGATGAATATATGTGCAAGTGTTACAAATTGATCAACTTCATGGCAAAATCTGCATTTCATCTGGGTCTAAAAGAAAACGAGAAGAGGAAAAACAGGAAGAAAACACAAATGGTCTTTGGTTATAACTCGAAAGAGTTTATGTTTTTTTCTAACAGGGTGCAAGGTCTTCAAACGTTTATCAACTTTCTCTCACCAAAAACTAAAATTTCTTTTTATTAATGGTTTCAACAGAAAAATTCTAATTCATGGCAAAAGAATTAAGAAATCCTAGTAAATTTGCACCTATCAAGAGAAAGTTTTTATATTTAATTTACTGAGAAAATGTAATTGAGAAATAATTATTCTCAATACTCAGACCTTTCTTCAAAATAATGAACACATCAATTCTTACGCATTAGAGCAAATTTTTTATAGTAATGGAAAGTGACCAGCCAAATACAAAACAGAAGACTTAATAACTGGAGTCTTGGAAAGATAAAATGTCACAATACAAATGGCTTTTTAAATGTTAAAACTGTGACAATGCAGTTTAGATAAACTAAAGGAAAAAATGGTTTCTATCCCATATGTGTATGCATGTGTCTTTTTAAATTGGAATTTCTAGAAAATGCAGATCCACAGACTTCACAAGAAAATGGTTTCTCTCCAGTGTGTATTCGCATGTGTGTTTTTAAGTAGGAATTCGATGAAAATGCTGATCCACACACTTTACAAATAAATGGTTTCTCCCCAGTATGTGTTTGCATGTGGCTTTTTAAAGTGGAATGGGTTGAAAATGATGATCCACACACTTCACAAGAAAATGGTTTCTCTCCAGTGTGTATTCGCATATGTATTTTCATATATGAATTGTCTGAAAATGCTGATCCACAGATTTCACAAAAAAACGGTTTTTCTCCAGTGTGTGTTTGCATGTGTCTTCTCAAAGAGGAACTCACTGAAAATGCTGATCCGCACATTTTACAAGAGAATGGTTTCTCTCCCGTGTGTGTTCGCATGTGGCTTTTCAAATAAGCATTGCTAGAAAATGCATAGCCACAGACTTCACAAGAGAATGGTTTCTCTCCAGTGTGTGTTCGCATGTGATTTTTTAAATTAGAACTCCTAGAAAATGCAGAACCACATACTTCACAGGAAAATGGTTTCTCTCCAGTATGTGTTCGTCTGTGAATTTTCAAATGGGAATACCTAGAAAACATTGATCCACAGACTTCACAAGATAATGATTTCTCTCCAGTGTGTGTTCGCATGTGACTTTTCAAATTGGAACGGTTTGAAAATGATGACTTACACACTTTACAAGAAAATGGTTTCTCTCCAGTGTGTGTTCGCATGTGTATTCTTAAATGTGAATTATCGGAAAAGGTTGATCCACACACTTCACAAGAAAAGGGTTTCTCTCCAGTATGTGTTTGCATATGTCTTCTTAAACTGGAACTGTCTGAAAATGATGTTCCACACACTTCACAAGAAAATGGTTTTTCTCCAGTGTGTGTTCGCACATGAATTTTCAAATAAGAACTCCTTGAAAATGTTGATCTACAGACTTTACAAGAAAATGATTTCTCGCCAGTGTGTGTTCGCTTGTGGCTTTTCAAATTGGAATGGTTTGAAAATGCAGATCCACACACTTCACAAGGAAATGGTTTCTCTCCAGTATGTGTTCGTTTATGAATTTTTAGATAAGATCTCCGAGAAAATGCTGATCCACAGACTTCACAAGTTAATGATTTCTCTCTGGTGTGTGTTTGCATGTGGCTTTCAAAACTGGAATGGTTTGAAAATGATGATTTACATACTTTACAAGTAAATGGTTTCTCCGTAGTATGTGTTTGCATATGTATTTTTAAATGGGAATTATCTGAAAAGGCTGATCCACACATTTCACAAGAGAATGGTTTCTCTCCAGTGTGTGTTTCTATGTGACTTCTCAAAGTGGAACTTTCTGAAATGGCAGAGCCATAAACTTTGCCAGAGTCTGAGTTTTGTTTAGTCTGTATTTCTATATCTGTTTTTGATTCTGAACAATGAATAAATGCTGATCTACTCAATGGAGAAAACATGGGTTTCATTGACATGCCTTGTCACGATTTTTCTTTGAAATATGAATTAAAAAAAGTTATTTTCCACCAATGCAGCTGATGTCTGTAAATAAAGAAAAAATCAAAATACTAAGAAAGTAAAAACAGGAGACTCATACATTATTTGGAAATATAATATTACAATCAATTCATCTTTCAGTCAACTGCAACATATCAAGTCAAATTCATGTTAAGCCATTATGAAAATTCTTATACAACTGTTTATGAAATAATGGAATATACCTAATAGAATTTATTATAACTGTGATAATATTTCCAATTTTGCCAAAGATTTATCCACATTAAAAGGAAAGAAGAATTCAATGAAATATTAAGAGTGAATTATTGAGAAAATTGTAGAATGACAATTTACATAAAAGCATTGTACTGTTCACAGTAAAACATGAGGTTTGTTGGATCAGAAGGTTGTCCTTGCTGTCAGGAGATGGACACTCTTGTTCATGTTTCTTGTTGATGAGGTTGGAATAAAGAGTGTTTTAAGTTGCCACTTATTTTATAATGCTACTTTGGTCATGCCACCTAGTGGCCATTACAAGTACTCTTTCAGAAAGCAAGACATGTAATCCCCACAGCTTGAAATTAATTTCTAAAGAAACCTACATTTTATTTTAATCATATTTTCAGCAGCAATTCAGATGAAGATGCTGTGGGAATGAATTAAAAAGAAAATGAATTTAAAAAATATAACTGTTTCCCAGGAGCTCTCTGACAGAGACCAAGAATAACACATACCTAAAGAAAGGAGCTTCTGGTGCTACAGAGAAATTCTACCATTCATATGTTACCACTGCTATTAAGGACTCTTTTCTCTCGTCTGCCAGCAGGGGATGCATGTGCTGATTGGGTCTTGGGGCCTGATATTTAGCCATGTATCCTGTTAGGAAATGGTTGGTTGGTTTTAATAGCATATCAACCTCTATAGGTTATTTAATGCCACAGCCTGTTTATATATATTATATGTATGGTTTGTTAACACATAATTTGATGACACCGTACTAAAACCAAACAACTCATTTACTCACGAGTAAATATTTTCAAGTATTTCTATATGACATTAGTTTATTTAGTGATGATAGTTTTTTATGATTATTTCTCACTACTATTTCTACTAACACAAACATAATGGTATTTCTATTCAGTAATAATTTGCTTTCAGTTGATTAATTTGCTGTGTTTTCAGGATTGTAACCAAGTCTATATTTTCTGGTACAACCCAGTCTCTTTCAAGAACGACAAAACATCATCCATGTGGACGTTCTCAAATAAGTCCTTCATGGTATTTGTGTGGAAATAATTAGGAAACCGCTGCAGCCAAACATAACTCACTGAAAACACACTCTGGACAAACAATAAACGTTAAACTCAGAACTCACCAAAAAGTGAGTCTCCAGTTAGCAGTCGACTCTATTCAAAATACCTCATTGAAGACACCTACTGGACAAATGATGAACTTGTAACTTTTACCACTGATAATGATTGATACATTTCAATGCATTGTAGGGAAACGTGACTACTTCTACTAGTTTAAGAAAAACTTTCCATCACCCTTGAATATTTGTGAACTGCAAAATAAAGTTTTGAGTTAAAAGGTATGCTTGGCTTTTAATTCTTCTGCAGTCCTCCGCAGACAAAAAAGATGAAAAGTTAATGGGATAAGAAGAATAAAGGTGTCAGATAAGAAAGTCATAATCATCCATACAAACCTCAACAACCAACCAACCAACCAACACAAATAACCAACCAACCAACCCTTTTTCAGCCATATAATAAAAATGAACTGTTATACTCTATATACAATTTTCTTTTTCTTTCTTTATATTAAATACTAATAATCTACATGTGAAACCTGCACCAATGTTTGAGAAAAACAAATCTACTAAAATAAAGTGGATAAAAGAGCTACATCAGGTTTAACTACTCAAGTGATTCTCACCCTTGTATAGCTCTCCTGATTTCCTATCAGTTTATTTTCTCCTTTCTATGGTAATAGATGCGTTATTTTTGCTTCATATATTCCCACCTTATTTTATCTTTATTTCACAGCATAGCACATTCAACTGGTTATGAGACCAGTAGAAAGAATAATGTAAGTCCGTAGAACAGGTTGTAATTGGACAGAGATGAGACCAAATACAAAATTTGAAAAACAAAATTTTTAAGCCATTTACCATGTTAGCAAAAACTCTGGAGACAAAGGAAATATAGAAAGGAATGAAGAGCCCAATGCCTAATAATTTTCTAAATGACAAAAGCTTGTTCATAATCATGTGAGAATCTTTGGACAATGGAAGAGAACTCTGAGGATATTACAAGATCATTAGGCAGATAAGGAGAAACCCACAAGTATTTTGGTTTAATGTCGCTAAAAGATGTACCAAATGAAAGTGTGGCAGACTATATTATAAAAAAAGGCTATATTAACGGCATTAATACATGAAAAGAAATCAAGTGATTGCCTAAAAATAGATTTAAAAGGATTTACTGATACGTTTAATTCCTTTTTAGATATGTGTGACCCATAATAGTAAGGAACTAAAATTTTCAACTCCAAAATTTGGAAGATAGTGAAAAATATTGTCACAATTTAAATGACAACAATGTCACAATTTAAACGACAACAAAATACCTGACCAAATTAACGATAGGCAGAAAATACTTTGACTTGGACTTTAAACTCTTTTTTCATATTTTTCTCTCATCGGAATGGAATAAATAAAATAGTAATATAAAAACATGAAGAGGTGTTAAAGATTTACATAAGATTCGACAACTCAAGTGGTTATCTCCCTTGTACAACTCTCCTGTTTTGTTAGATAAATCATTATTTTTTTCTCCTTTCTACAGTAATGGGAATGTTATTTTTCTTTTGCATATTTTCACCTTATTTTATGTTTATTTCATCACATGGCAAAGTGAACATGTGTTAAAATAATTTCCTATATATATATATATAAATAAAATATCCCTGTGTGACTTCATATAGATTGCTACATTCCACTTGCAACCATTTCTTTAGACAAGTAAATGACACAAGATTTTGAGCTTCTAAACAACCTTAATTCTGAGTTACAGAGAAATAGAAAATGCAGCTTTGTCTTTTTTACATTTAAGGTTTCCATAGTTTTGGAATGTTATGCTACAAAAAATAATGTCTGTATCTATAATTCACCAGTTACATGAAAATGTTTTAAAAAAACAATGAAAATTCACTTAATCCATATTGAAAGAATAGTTATATACTATTTCACTCTTTTTTCTATTAAATCGAATTTAAAAATAATTAAAGATGTTATTTAAGGTTAATTTTTCATTCTATATGAAAGATCGTAACATCAAAATTATCAGTATTCAAAGCAAAATAACAAAAATTATTACTTTTCAATACATTTTAAAAATTTAGATTCCCCAAAAGTTCACAACCTTACCAAACTCGAGGTTAAAAAGTGTGATTAAAATTCTTAAAAATTTTTAATATGGTTTGAAATAGAATCATTAATTAACCAATTTATGTAAAAATATTATTTACAATAAATTATTGCCCAGTCGGCTGGGTCAGTAGAATACACTGACTGCACCTCTACAGAGGGGTAAGAGCCCCCCACTAAATGAGTGTCCTGGATATGACACTAAACAATCTGATGGTGAGATCCCAGTAATGCTGGAGCTTTGGGAAATACAGAGCACCCCTTCATTGCCATTGCTCCCAGGTCCACTATGGCTCGGCCTGGTAGCACCTGATAGGCCTCTATCTGTGGGTTGAATAGAACTAACAGCATACTTATGCTAAACTAAATTGTTTGATTAAACTAAATAGCTTAAAATAGAAATGTTTTTGACAATTAAACCGTACTTACATTTAAACTGCATGAATAATCTGAATTATTTGAAATATAACTGTTTTTGACATTGAAACTGTACTTACACTAAACTGAATTGTTATATATAATTGTTTGAATAAACGGAATAGTTCAAAATAGAAATGTTTTTGACAATTAAACTGTGTACTCATGCTAAACTGATTTGTTTGAAATAGAACTGATTATTTAAATAAAAATGGATTTAGCGTTAAATAACCTACAAAGGTTGATGTGCCATGAAACCAAACCAACCAATAAATTAAATATTATTCAAATCCAACAGTATTTCAAAATCAATGGCAAGAGATTTTCTGTGTCACTTTGCAATAAACATATTAAAGTGTGCTTTAATTTCCAGCAAGAATTAGTCATCTGGTATCAAGAAAATCGTATCAGCAATAGTTTATTTTTATATTTAATCTTCAAAAGAGAAAATGAACACGTTAAAATAGTTTTTGATTTTATAATTTAGACAACTCAATGAAATAATTATCTTTAATCTACTGTAAATGTAAAATCAAAATCGTGAATTAATATCTTTGATTGTATTTTTAATATTTAATGTTTTACCAGATAATTATCTACAAATCTTTCATTGCCCCTAAAACATTAATTGATTTTTCCTTACATAAACATTTAAACCGAATACAAGGGACCAAACGAGAAATCTCTTAAATGATTGCTAGTGGACGTTTCCATACTTTTTTTCTAACATTTTCATATTTTAAAAATATAAATAAATTTTTTTAAAAAGCACAGCTGCCAGTTTCTAGCTTTAAAATTAATAATTTTCAGTTAGTCAAATAAAACTTTATTGAAAAACATTTAGATTTAATCAGTAACAGTAGAAAAGTTAAAATCTAATGTAAAATTAAGCACCCCCACCCCAAGCAAACGTGGATACAAAATTATTTCCCAAATAACCAAAAAGAAAATGATATAATAAATTACATTATATATAGAAAGTATACACCAATTAAATAGCAATGTACACATGAAGTGAGGTGGGGGCGGGGGGTAAAACGACCCCCCCCAAAAAAATCACGAAAGTTTTGGTTTGTTTTGGGTTTTAGTTTAATGGCATATCTATCTTTGAAGGTTATTTAAGGCCAAAACCATCCTTCGAGAAGAACAGTAGTGGTACTATTTAACCCATAGCTGGGAAGATAAGAGGGTTCATACCTTTCCCAAGGGGAAAGTGAACCTTAATAGCATGAAGTCCAAACTTATTTGTCACGATTTTGCAGTCCATCGCTTCAGCCATTAAAATACGAGGACATCGGCATATGTTTTGATAATATTATGCATAATAAAATCAGTTGGCAACAGTTGAAAGCATTTAAACTGTGTGTAAACAAATGATGAAAATCAAATAGAATTATTAGTGTTCGATAGCAAATAATTGAAACCATTTAAATGTGTGCAAAGAAATCAGCTCAGATTCATTTAAAAATACAGTTACTTATAAATTGTTCACTTACAACTCTCACACATATCTTTCAATTGTTTCTTCCTTTTCTCTCCATCTATCATCGTTCATTGTATATATATATATATATATATATATATATATATATATATATATATATATATATATATATATATATATATATATACACAATGAACGATGATAGATGGAGAGAAAAGGAAGAAGCAATTGAAAGATATTAATTTCAATATTTTTTAGTAATCTACAAATAATGAAAGACATTTAATAATAAAAACCATTTCTTTAAAAGCAGTTAAATGATTTTAACTAATTAATAATAATAACCCTTAACGAAATAATTATAACTTAATGTAACAATTCTTAATAGAAATAATTAGCACAGTTAAAGGTCAAATGTCATTTATTATATCATAATTATTACCTTATATATTTATCAAAATCTTTCAACATTATTGTAAACATTCATATGACTTTAATTCGAAGAAAAAACTTGAAGAATGTCTCTTCTGAAATAAAGTCCTTTAATAATTTAGTGATCGTCTAAAAGAAAGAAAAAACACTTTTCTATTTAATGAATCGAGAAATGTTTTCTTATTAGGATTAACGTTTGTTTTCGATTTAATTTGGTTATAATAAAATAGTTTTAAAAAGATTTCATGGAAATCTAATCGGTTAATCCTGGCCGAAAATTTTCATGTCAGATTTGTTTTATGTCACCCAACCGATTAACACAGACAAAATGGAAAATTAAATATTAATTAAATGTTCATATGAATTAGATTTCGAAAAAAGTATTCAAATCAATTTTCAAAAGATTCCAGATATTTTTATATTCATAAAGGATATACTATTGTCACAAATTGAGAAATATTTCAATTCTTCGTCAACAGACAAAAACAACAAAAAATGTTTCCTATTTGTAAACAAAAATAATAAAAGAACATTGTACTTACTTCTTTTTCTTTTCTTTCGTCTGATTTCTTCTGAGAAAAGAGGGAAATAATTAAATATTTTAAATAAAACAAATATTTTTTGGTTGAATTCAATTAAAACGTGGCTTCTTTTTACAAGAAATACGGAAAAGTTTTCGAAAAAGCGAAACACAAGGGAGATAATTCCAATCTTTTTTATTTAGTACAAATTAAAATTCAATCAATGAAATACTTAATTACTAAAATACACACACATAGAAAGTTACAACGAGAATATCAACTTAAACCAAACCAACATTAAACATATTGAGGTTTATACTCCAGCCCTGAGTTTTACAAGTGACAATCCACATCTTCCCTATTTCATAATTAACAAAATGAATATAACAATGTTAAACTTTGCAGCTGTAATTTTTATTTTCAACAAATTTAATAAATGCACAATTTCGAAACTTTGAAACTAGACATTTGAGTTTCGGTCGGAAGGAATTTGATTCGTTATTTTAGTTAACTGTATCGTATTTATCACTCAGAATTTATTTCGATATTTTTTGTGAGTCAGTCAGAAATTTTCTAAAAATTCTGATGAGAAATTGTAGTGAATGAATCATTGAGATATTTCAGTGATGTAAAGAAGAAAATGGATATCATAAATTCTAAACAGAATTTACCCCATATCTATGTATCTTTTTTGTTTGTTTGTTTATTTATTCTAAATAAATATTCTAAAACATTCTATATTCTAAAAGTTCTAAAAGACACGTGTCCACCCTTAACTATTCTGAAAAAGAAAAACCATTGTCACTTATTTTCTAAAAGATTAGCTAATAAGAAATCCATCAAACAAAGGCTAAAGGCAAATACAGCTTTAAAAAAATCATTTACGGCAAATATATGAGGATTAAACTGTAAAAGGATTAATTCTCACTTGTGAGGGAAATTACCGCAAGTTTCTAGTTCGGACACTGAATGAAAAGACATAACAAGACAAATATATTCAACAGCAAATTTAATACGTAAAAAAAAAAAAAAAACAAGAAAAAAGGAAAGACAGATAAAGGGATAGTTTTTTGCAAATTTTGGTGTGATTTACGGAGAACTTAACTCAGAGTCCGGTTAACAAGTTGGAGAATTTCGAGGGATGTCATAGATTTCTTCAATCTTAGATTAATTCATTCGCTTCTATAGTTGTAGATTTCTTCAATCGTAGATTAATTCATTCGCTGTTTTCTTTGTGACAATAAGGTAGCTATGCTACAAAATTCCTTATTGTTAAAAGGTGAATTTGTTCAATTTCAAGGTTTGCTCTTGGAAGCGAGTGGCGACTTATTTTTTCATTACTAAAAAGGGAAATGACTCAAGTCCATATGCGAGATTGTAACAACGAGCAAAAATTGCTTACAAATTACAACTACTTTCACTTTCACTTTTATTTTCCTTACATAGATAGACAGAAACCACGGTGAGGTGTTTCGGTCGGTCACTTAGTCTTTTTTTTTTCTTCTTGGCTTCTGCTTGGCCCCGGACTACCTTTTCCCCTTCGGATGGCTATCTTCAACAATTTCTTCTTCTTTGGGCAGCTCGTTCTCAAATCACCCGTTTGTAGACAATGCTGGGTAGTTTCACTAATATGTCGACAACTTACAAATTTTCTTTCTTTCTTTTTTTTAAAACAATTGCTTAAATATTTCCCAAGGTTTTCTAAGGAAATAAAGGACCTTATTTTGGTGTAGGCACTAAATCAAAATAAATATGTTATTCAGAACATCTATTAAGATGAAAAATCGGCTGGTTCAGATGTCAGCGAAGTCGCTTTTTCGATATCAAACAGATTATTCTTTTCATTGATATAAAAATTCATTTCTAACTAGAGAGCAAACCGACGATGAGTGGCACTTAATTTTGGCCAAAGTGGAAAAGAGAGAAACAATCCTGAATAATAAATTATCAAAAATTGGGTCCCACCATTTTTGTCGGCAGCGACTCCTAATTTTTTGATCGAACTTGGCAGACTATTAAGGCAGGAAAAAATTGCCAGCCGAAAGGTTTCGTCACTCGCTTCTTGAACAGCCGAAAAGTATTCGAATAGGCAAGAAGCTTCCCAAAAATTCAACTAAAAGTCAACCTAAAAACAACTTTACTGAACTTCAACTATATTAAACGAAAGATGAAAATTCAACCCAAGAATTCTTGTAAAAGACAACTTTATAGAAGACTCATCCAAATTAAATTAAAGCTGAAATTTTTCCACGAAGCCACAAAAACTACTCAAAATCAGCAAACTTTGTTTTTCTAACATGCTCTCTCAGATAAGTCCCGCAAATTCGAGCAAAATTTGCAACGTTTTATGCTTTCCATTTATTCTTTTTTGTTTCTTTTGTATAAAATTCATTTCTAAAACTTTGTCGTCAGTATTATCATTTTGAATCAGTATCTTAACTAGAAAAATGCGGACCTTTCTGTCTAAAATTACTCATTAAAGCCTCTTAAAACATTATCCCCTTGTTGGTTTTAATGGGTTTAACAATTTATGTACACGTATTAGTGATCCCATCAAACCGAACATACATTTTAACATAAAATAAAGAACACTGAGCCCAAATACATTTAACACATTTTACATTTATGCCAACAAACATATATATACAACTGCTTACATAAATACAGAGACAACAAAGTTCACGAACTCACCGACTGGTGGAATGTAATTTTTCTCCTCTTTGTTGAGGGTCATAAAAAAACCATCTGCCCCAGACAAGACCCAGTAACTGACTGTCAGGGGCAGCTTACTCCTTTTTCGGTGTCCCTTATTTTTGTGTCCCCACACCCTCATATTGCGAATTTGACATTTTTGTTGTCCTTTTCTTTATTGCAATTTGATTTTAGTTCTTTTATATTGCAAAATTTTATACTAGAATTCTTTTATATTTAAAAATCTAAAATTAGAATTATTTTATTTATTCATATTCTCCTCCGGAGAAAGTGACCACTCTCATGTGGAGAAAATATATGGTTCCCAATATACAAGAATTTAGAACTAACTCTTTAAAATTCTTCTCACAATAATAAAGAAAAAAATATAAAGGAATGGTTTTATCTGTGAATTTCTCTAGTTCCATTGTACAAAACAAGTCCAATTCCCTTTTGTGCAAACTTTACGCTGTTTAACATTCGACAGAGAGAGAAAAGTCTTTGAACCTCTTTGGACGAAAGCTATTTCACATCTGAAGGAAAACCGCCCAATCTTCAAAAGTTACAAGATATGTGGAAATTTGTAAAGGAACTAGTGATTCTGTTTCACCGAATACCAGCAGCCCTTTGGGGTCGCGTGTTGTCCACTATAAAACAGGACCATCTGAAGAATCTTCCTCTTTTTTCCACTCCTACCGCTGTTAGCAACAGGTCCAAATTTTAACAGCCCATCGACGGCGAACGTATTTTTGGTATCCTCACCACCACCCGAGAGCCAAGAGCGACGAAGGAGGTGCCGGTGGTGTAATTGTTATCGTCGTGGGAAATGGACACGGCGACTCGAGTTCAAACCCTGGACGAGACTGATTGCATTTCACATAGCATTAATACCCTTGGGAAAGGTATGAATCCAATTATTTTCCCTCCAGCTACGGGTAAATAGTAGGGCAGACTGAGTTCTTCAGCCTTGGTGAGGAGAAGGAAAACTCAATTCAAACCTGTTAAACTCCGCTTAAAAATTGACCTTGTGTCATATCCTGCCCGAGCGGAGGGGTTGGTTAATAGGAGAGCTAAGAGCGACGAACGCACGTGCTGAGTTAAAAGGAACCGGGATCACAGCTAAGTTCCAGCAGGCATTTTATCTGCAAAACCTTATCTAAACTTACCTTTTCTTAAACCTCCCTTAACTTTACTTCCAACCTTACCTTTACAAAACCTGACCTTACCTTAACTTTTTACATGTGCATTTTACTCATATACACCTGTCGCGACCTGTTCACTTACGTAAACAGATCAGTTTACTCGCTCGCCCAAGAAAAACAACATCCGGTTACAATCGGAAATGACGAAGCCCTTTTTACGACCTTGACCTCCCGTTACAGCTAAAAAAAGGGGATAAATTAAAATTAACAATAATTAAAGAACACTTCTGTCAGAAACAATGATATAAAAATGGTATTAATAATCTTCGCTAGCTTATATCAGGCGAAAGAAGTAATTTATCTTTCCGCCCATTTTTATTGAAGAACTTTCTATTTACACAACTCGGCAGAGTGGCGCTGCGTCCCCTTTATATAAAAAAGGCTTCTTCAGCGGAAAAATTCGTAAATCCTTGGATGCTCTCGGGAGCCGCACTCAGAGCGGGTTCCGAAAGGCTGAATCCTACATCTGGTGGTTGCATTCGCCTTTACCATCACATTGATATGCACAAAAGGTCATTTTAAGGACCATTAGAGGTCACTTTCTGCGGGTTGGAGCATCGCTGACGGTCTTATTAGTCGAAGTAGACGGCCCGGAGGCAAACACGAAGAGGACTCTAAGACCATCCGGTCTTAACCATTCGATCAGTTCCGCTCGTCCGTTTGGCTGCGCAGCGCTAAAGGCACGGGTTAGCCTTTAGCTACCGCTTCGCTATCTGCGTAGCGTAAAGATAACGCCAATCTTAGCCGCGTCCTCCTGGCCTGTTCGCTTGATAGTGCAGAGCTTTGGCACCGCAAAGCCTTAGCTACCGTCCCGACACGTCTGCACGGCTTTAGCGCAGCAAAGCCATAGCTACCGTCATCGATACGTCCATACAGCTTTATCACGGCAAAGCCATAGCTACCGTCTCCGATACGTCCGCACAGCTAGGGGCACGACAAAGCCCTAGCTTCACCGATTCGCTCGCTCGACTTCGTATGTGCTAAGGCCTGGCAAACCTTAACCACGCTTCCCCCGTCCGTTCACTTGGTCCGCAGTACTAAGACACGGCTAGTTCTTAGTCACCACGCTCGCTCGACTCTACGCGACCAAGCTGCCAACACCAACTTCTACGCAGGACGATCGTCCAGCTGCACGCATTCAACGACTCGACCGACCTCAGCTTCCCGCTACGATCGTCCAGCTGTATTCTACGATTCGACCGACCTCAGCTTCCTGCAACGATCGACCAGCTGCATTCAACGACTCAACCGACAGCTACCCGCATCAAACATCTAGCTGTATCTACACGACTCGACCTACGCCTGCTACCCTCATCGAACATCCACCTGCGTGCATCTACGACTCGACCCTACCAGCTATCGACCTCACCCATCTAGCAGAAAACCAAATACAACCGCCACGGACTTTACACACACGTTTGTAAATCTGACAATAAATTGTCACTTTTGTTATATTTGTTACCTTGCCTTTGTTACAAGACGAGATCTTGCCTTGATTTGAAAAAACAAAAAGAAAGAAAAGAAGAAAAGAAAAAAATACGGAAGTTACCACTTCGAGTTCTCAACTCAAAATGAAAAGTTAGTCGCTCACGCATCGGCTCCGCGCAGAACTTCCGTTTGCGATAAATTAACAAAAAAAACAAAAAATACATTAATAAATATCCAATCGGAACGCTTCCCGCGGGGCACAAAAATTGCCGTTTCTGAGCCTACAGAAAATATATAAATAGAGGGACCAAATAATCATCAGCAGACTTGTTCTTTCACACGACTCGTGTTAAAGATTCTTCGCCACCGTCCGGCGCCTGTCATCCGATCCATCAAACGATCGCCACCGCTAGGAACGCTGCCCTAATTCCGAGAAAACCATCCCTTCACCACGAGACAAGGGCAGTACATGAACTTTGTAACTACTACCACTGAATTCATTCTTTAACTGTGAACATACTTCTCCATTCTATTCTCTGTACTTAATCTATTTATAAAAATTTTCTATAACATCATTACTGTGTTATTGTGAGTATCTATACGTTCTTTGTTTTGCAACCATACGCATTTCTAGCCCACAACATTCATATCACAGATATCAACAACTCAGAATATAACACTGGTGTCAAGCGTGCAGCAAAACAAGTATGGAATACTCCGGCCTTTCTCGATCAGAAATCTTGGAACTTATAAAACAGCAAAAAGCAGCGATTCTCCAAACGAAAATTGACATGGAGCCGGCAGATAACCCGCAAGCACAATTAATCATTAGTGAACTGAAAACAGACCTCCACGAACTTTTAACTGCTCTGCAAACTACCGCGCACGATCGATCGCACACATTGCAACAACACACTACAAACTATGAGCTTCTATTACGACAGCAGTCACTTCGGGACGCCACAAAATCCATCCGGACTTTTGAACCGGGCAGCGATGTAAACCGCTTCATTACCGACCTTAATAAGGCTTACACCATACATGTTAAGCCAGAATTAAGGGAATATCCTGCAATGGAGAAGGAGTTTATCAAGCTGGCAAAGCAACTACTGAACGAAGGCATCTTCCAGCAGATGGAGGACTCAAGACAGCCCACGTCCACGTTCGAGGAACTAAAGGCTTACCTTATATCCACCCACGGGAGCCAAATGACAAACTTTCAGTACCTAAGCCGAGCATGGGACCTTCAGTGACATGAGGGAGAGAAACTCACTGATTTTGCAGGCCGACTTGAAAACACAATCCGAGAGGCCACAGTCCACATCACGGCAAAATTCAAGTCGGACAGACAAAATGCTGAGATGACGGCCGAAACTGCGTTTTCCCTAATGGGGGCCATGCTCATGAATGAAAAGATCAAGGCATGGACACATAACATCTATCCACACCTCGTCAAAACTATGGACAGACACTACTCAGCGGGTGGTATAGCCAGCGATGCGCAACGCTATCTTGATCGTGGTATCAAAACGGACATTACCACCGCCGCTGAAACCACTGCGCTGATGGCGAGCCAACCTACACACTCTGACAAATCTCGTAGCCTTGAAAGTGACAAGATACTAGCCGACGTACAGCTACAGTTGCTGGATCTGAACAAGCAACTGCGGCAAACCCACAGGCGGAACCCATCCATTGTTGACTGGAAAAGTCGAACCGCCCCCACCTACAACATGAAGCACAACCGGGCACAAAGAAGCGCTGGCCAACCCAGCCAACAAGCAATGTGCAAAAACTTTTTACGAGGCCGCGCATGCTTTAAGGGCAACAGGTGCCCATATTCCCCCCCCCTCATGCTCAAGCACACATAGTGACCACTGACACCGGTTTACTTGGAACAGATAGCGATCAGCACAACCATGAACACGCGACGCGCTTCGACGAACTGGATTTTCGGTTGGGACCGAACGAGATGTGATGACTCGTTCCCAGGTCCATGTATCCACTCAGCATCATCACACATTTAACTTCCAAATCCGACCTGATCTCCGATCGCCCCTTGTTCAGATCAACCTCCGCAACAACGGCATCACATTCTCCGGTGTAGGCATGTTGGATTCCGGATGCACGACTTGCATCATTCCCATTTCTCGCTTACCTGAAGATGCAAGAAGACACATGTCCAAATCCAACATCCGAGTCAAGGGAATCGGTGGGAACATCTCTATTCTGGGCAAGCTCACCTGCGACATTACCTTGGGTGACGATACTTCCCCCGCTTTCTGCAACGTCGACACACTGATCACGACATCAGACATTCCCATCTTGATCGGTCAGAATATACTCGGCCACCACACACTGTTATCCTATACTATCGATAACCAGAAGGCGACTGTAGAACTTGCGCGCACACTCCCATCTGGCAAGCTAAAACATACTGTCCCGCTCTCTACAACCGTCCATCCAAGGATAAAACCGACCCACAACCTTTCACACGGCGCCCTAACCATTTCCAACGAGGAACCACGAGCCACAGCCAGATCATCGCCTAACGGGTTGACTCTCAACCAAAAACTCCATTGGCTTAAGCAAACCGTAGGCCTATCGCTTCCAGACCATTATAGCCGTAGTGAATTAGAAGCTACCGCCGATTTACTCATCAGCTATGCGGACATTCTCGGCACCGACGACAATAGAAGGGGCACTTTCATCAAGCCCATACGCATACCAACCAACGGCCAGTCCAGGAGCCAAAAACAGCACCCTATAGCCCAAGCACTGGAGGATGACGTTGACGCGGAAATTGCCCGCATGGCAAGTGAGGGCGTTATCGAACCTTGCAACGACCCTAAAGGATTTAACAGTCCTGTTTTTGCCGTCCGTAAGAAAAACGGAAAGATTCGAGTGGTCGCAAATTTCAAGAGAACCCTCAACAAGGTGTTAGTCGATCTCGACCCATACCCAATACCTACCATTGACTCGACATTCAACAAGATTGATGAAGGTAACAAGCACTTCTCAACACTCGACCTCCACAATGGCTATTGGCAAATCGTCATTGACGAACGTGACCGCCATAAAAGGACCTTTACTTGGAAAGGACGCTGTTTCCAATACACCCGTCTGGCCTTCGGTCTAACATCCGCTGGACAAATCTTCTCGTGATGCATAGCTGAGGCTCTCGACACAGTGGCCTCACGCGCGAACATATCGTCATATATCGACGATAATCTTGTCCACGCCAAAACCTTCGAGGAATATGTGACAGCGCTGGAGCAATTATTTATTGCCCTACGCAAGTTCGGATTAAAACTAAACCCGGAAAAATGCATTTTTCTTGCGTCCGAAGCTAAATTTCTCGGTCGCATCGTGAATAGCGACGGGTTCAAGGCCGACCCCGAATATGTCCGCGCCATTATCGACATGAAACCCCCGACAACGAGAAAAGAACTACAAAGTCTCATCGGACGTCTCGCATGGATTCGGCAATTCATCGAGACACGCCTTAACGAGAGCATCAGAACCGACATGTTCTCCAATCTAATGGCCCCCATAAACGAACTAAACAAGCCCGGACGGACATTCGTCTGGACCGAAGGGGCCAACAAGGCTTTCAATAAAATTAAGAAGCGCCTCGCTTCCCCACCAATCATTTCATTCCCCGACTTCACCGGACTCTTTACCCTCACCACCGACGCCAGCGATATCGCATGAGGGGCCATTCTCATGCAAGAGGATAAACACGACCAAAAGAAAATAATAGCAGTGGCCTCACACACCTTTAACGCGACGGAGCGCAACTGGTCAACAACTGAACGCGAGGCATATGCGATAAAATGGGCCATCACCAAATTCGATTACTTCTTGCGTAGTCGTCCTTTCGTCGTCCTCACAGATCATCAATCTCTCACGTACTTGGATCAACGTTAATTCAACAATGCGAAGATACGACGATGGCAGGAGGAAATATCGTGCTACAAATTCGTCTTGGAATATGTAGTAGGCGAATCAAATGTCTGGGCAGACATGCTCAGTCGGAGATATGGCCACAGCAAGGACAAGCTTACGGCAGACCCGATACCTGCAGGGAAGCGCTTCAAACTCCAAGGTTCCAGTCTAAACATCTACGTTCCATCCTGGTGCATGGACGAAATCAAGAGCTCCCAGCTGCTCCCTGGGACTCACACAACACGGAACATTCAGCATCACCTGCAGGCCATCGACACATTCCTCACGTTTCATGCCACATCGACCATCCCGGTTGAAGAGATAGCTGACCACATGGGTATTGCAGCGGAACAAGCCTCTGATGACACACTTTCAAAAATCATTAGAGCTCTTCAGTTGGCAACCCCAAGACCGGACGCTACCCTACTCGACCCCAAAGATCATCGTACCGGGCTATATAACAAGCACATGCACCAATTCTACTTGGAACCTGGTACATCTGTATTGATGATCAGGGATACTACAAACACACCAAAACTGGTAGTACCCTACAAGCTCCGGACAAAATATCTCCACCAAGCCCATGACTGTGTCAACCACTCAGGGATCTCCCGCATGCAGGAACACCTATCCAGCTACTGGTGGGAGTTCAAAAATCGCGATATCAGGGCGTATGTTCAGTCATGCCAAACCTGCGCTAAACGCAAGGGAAATTACGGCATGCGCCTAAACTTGTCCACGGGCCATTGCAAGAGAGGCGGAAAACCATTCGAGGTTGTCTACATAGATTTTGTCTCAATGCCCCTCTCAAAGGGCAAGCGGTACATCCTTACTATTCTAGACAGCTTCAGCCGCCACCTCATGGCCATACCATGTGCCAGAGACCGCGCAATCGACGCAGCCCGCGGACTCTACCAGTTCTTTCTTCGTCACCGCGAGATTACCCGCATTGTCTCCTCCGACCGAGGAACCCACTTCACTGGTGAGGTCTACAAGGAATTTGGTGACCTAACCTCGATCACCCGGGAACTTCACTGCCCGTGGCGACCACAAAGCTCGGGGAACATTGAGAGGCAACACCGGACCTTAAAAAACGCCCTTTACATGATCTGCGAAGACAGAAACTGTGAATGGACGGACGTTCTCGAATCGGCAGTTTCCTCAATAAATGCCACAGCCAACACCGCCACTGGTGCATCCCCGCATTACATTAGCACCGGCCGCCAACCAAACATTGGTCTACCGAAGATCCCCTGCCAAGACATCGTTAACAACAACCCAGGTGCTTACGGTATGCAGATAAACGCTTTGCTCCGACAGGTGCATCAAAGAGTCGCCTTGGCGAACAACGAGGCTGACCACAAAATGGAAGCCAAACTGAATCGCAGCATCTTCAAAGACCCGATACAAGTCGGTGACAAGGTGCTACTCCACCGACCGCAGACCGCAACAGCCCACTTGTCTCACCTGCCTTGGACAGGTGACTTTGAGGTCACCAAAACGAACGGTTTGGTGGTCCAAGTGAAAAACGAAAACTGTGAAACACATTGGGTTCACCGCGGACACGTCCGTCGACTCGTACCGCGACCAAATGACCTGCAACACATGCATCGACCACCCCCACCTCCAGCTCTATCCCCACCTCACCAAATTCCCAATCACCCGTCGACACGACCACTCCTACCTCCTTGTCCACCCTGGCAACCTACCCATCACCCGTTGTCAAGACTCCCTACACTTTCGTCAGGGGAGCATCTTGTCGCAAATGACTGCAGTTCCGGAGACAATACCCAAAACCCAACGAAACGAACAACACGCGGGCAACTCCCAGCACGCTTTAAAGACTTCGTTATGTGCCAAAAAGCAAAATAAATAATACACACACCCACAAACAAAGCAAAAACACACACGCAAGCAAGCACTAATAACATAGCAACCTCAAATCATGGTAAGATCTAGTGGAGCTGTTACAAGACGAGATCTTGCCTTGATTTGAAAAAACAAAAAGAAAGAAAAAAAAACGGAAGTTACCACTTCGAGTTCTCAACTCAAAATGAAAAGTTAGTCGCTCACGCATCGGCTCCGCGCAGAACTTCCGTTTGCGATAAATTAACAAAAAAAAAAATACATTAATAAATATCCAATCGGAACGCTTCCCGCAGGGCACAAAAATTGCCGTTTCTGAGCCTACAGAAAATATATAAATAGAGGGACCAAATAATCATCAGCAGACTTGTTCTTTCACACGACTCGTGTTAAAGATTCTTCGCCACCGTCCGGCGCCTGTCATCCGATACATCAAACGATCGCCACCGCTAGAAACGCTGCCCTAATTCCGAGAAAACCATCCCTTCACCACGAGACAAGGGCAGTACATGAACTTTGTAACTACTACCACTGAATTCATTCTTTAACTGTGAACATATTTCTCCATTCGATTCTCTGTACTTAATCTATTTATAAAAATTTTCTACAACATCATTACTGTGTTATTGTGAGTATCTATACGTTCTTTGTTTTGCAACCATACGCATTTCTCGCCCACAACATTCATATCACAGATATCAACAACTCAGAATATAACACCTTTGTTTCTTTCATTGTCGTTGGCTGGCAATTACTCACACGCATTAAACTTAAATCATTTGCGGGGTCGACGCGCTTATCGGCTCCGCAACACACCTACCACCTATCAGAACATAGAACTCTTTTTGAACTCTTACAAATTCGTTCTTTGTTCCATTTGGTGTTTAAAACCCTGTTTATTGTTTGTTCCATATAAATTTTGTTACACAGAAAGTCGTTCGCCTCCTTTCTTCAAAAGCTGCCACCCACCTCCCTACTGCGCTCGAAGTACGGTTTATTCTTTTACAAAACGTAGAAATTAAACCGGGCATTTAGGGGCTTATAAAAATCCCCACAGATAGCCTTGTTTTCGAAAAATGGTTGACTACTTAAATTTCAGCCAATGCCAACGAGAAAATTAAAAACACAGCGGTTACCAGGGAAAAACGAATTTTTAAAGAAATAATCAATTTGTATTTTCCTCATAAAGGCAATGCAATTTATAAAACATCGAAATGAATTATCAAACAACCTTCAACACATATTTTACATAAAATTTTCAAAGTATTTCAGCTTCTATATTCTATCGTCTACGTTAATATCTCTCGCCATCTTTCTTTCTTTCTTTCATTCTTTCTTTCTATTCCGATCTGTTCAAATCTGCCGAAAATTTGGGATTTAGGCCAAAACGCTGCACTGAAAATTTTGTCGATAATCCAAAAACAATCCTTAGCAACACCTAAGGCGTGAAACGGGTGACCAGTCCATACATTAATGACAGCAGTTGTTAGAAGTCATCTTAACAAATTTTGGCTGAAGGCAAAACAGCCTGAGTCATTAGCAGATGGATATGGATCAGGAAACATGCAGTTTGACAGAAGGAATGAAATTCCTCATTTTAAAGATGATCTGCGAAGAAGGGAACTGTTCTCAATATGTTCTCAATATTAGTTGGTCACGACCCTGTTGCAAGAGGGTTGTAAATTGCATGTAATTATATCAAGAGACGGGCTAATAGAATTAGTTGGGTGGACACAATCAGTAAAGAGACTGTTAATATAATAAAGGAGATCAAAGCCGAGATAAAAGAGACAGGGGCCAATTGAGAAGAACTTGGTACGTACATATATGTGAAAACGGAGTTGTATGGTGCAAAGACAGAGAGTTGTAAAGCATTCTTGAAGTATTTCTCAAACCGATAATCCCTAGTAATCTACTTTGGTGATGAATGTTCTGAACAGGATAAGTCAACCCTTTCTCCAGAAGAAAAATAATGCCAGCGGATTAAATAATAAATGTATATTAGGTGATATACAATCAACTCTTACGGTATCTATTGTCATACAAAATAGAATACAACCTCTGGATTGGTTAAATTTATGTCAGTCTGAAATTAACTTCAGCATCTTATTGAAATGTTGGAATCATTGGCTGATGAATGCAGACGTATATTGTTATGTATTGCTCAAGCCGTAGAAGATCGAATTGACTCGGTAAAAGATAGCGTAGATATAAATGAGGGAGTTATCCCCCTTGTTTGGCACGGGCGCCTTAGAGTTGGGTACACATTACCATTGTACACCGACCAGTCACACATGTGACACGGTTAGAAGGGTTGACCTTGTTATTACCATTTCTCCGAGCAGAACACACGTGTTGCCTGACAGCTGCGATTTTAGACTTTGCGAAGGGGGCATTCTTTGAGGCGAACAGAGGTAAGAATCACACACTGTATCTGTATTTGCCCGAATTATTGATCTGTGTGAAAGGGATTACAGAAGGTGTTTTCTATTTTGTTTTTAGTTTCAAGGTCAAAGAAGGGTCAGAAAGGGGTTTAAAGAAGGAACGAAGATCCATTGCGAATAGACAACTTCTTTACCAGTCGAGCCTTTTACCTCATTTTTTGCCTCATGGTGCTACCGTTACAGTAGATATGACCAACCCTGCACTGCCTGCCTGTTTTTTTTATTTGATATTATAACAAGAGGGCAGATGACATTACCATTTTTGGCATAAATGGTAGTTGACGTTGTATCGTTCTGTTGCCTCTTGTTATTTTTATAGAAAGGAAACAAATAATGAACGCGTAGATACTGATGGCTTTCAATCTAGTAGTTTAATGACTGATTGAGAGGAAGTTTTCCTTATGCCGCGAGTTGAAGAGAATGGGCAATTATTTGTAAATGGCTATTCGTGAGTTTAGTGCTTAGCCAGAGGCATCGAGTCCATTTGGTTTAGGAGGGAGAAATAATTGACCAGGAAATAGTCTCCTAAGGTATGCAGAGGAACAAATGTTGAAGTGTGCTCTCTCAAGATGGATAGTCCATGTCTGCTGTTGGAATTGTCCCGTGTTGGAGAGAGAAATGTTGTCTCTCGTATCGGCTGGTCTTACCTTCTGCCAGCTAAGAGGAATGAGAAAGGAAAAGAGAGGTTGCACGTATTTAGCGCTTCCTTTGATGGTGCCCAGTGAGGTGTGCCCGGGCAGAAAGGCATAGGTCGTTCTAATTGGATGAAATGTATCATTTCAAAATTCCAATGACAAATCAATTCCCGCACTAAATAATGGTTTGCAATTCTTTCTACTACAATATAAAAACAACAACAACAACAAAAATCCCCGTAGGGACAACGGGCAGCTAACCCATCGCGTTCGGCCCCAAGGAACTAAAGTTGTAACTTATCTTGTTCAATATCTAACATCCCTCCAATCTTAATTAGGGCTATAGACATAATTATTCTACTTTGGTGGTCTGCATATATGTCCCGACGTACGAATTGGAGGCGTTGTGGCCCTTCCAGTCACCACTAGAGCCGCTTCAGTATCATCTATGTGAACCGTTTGGATCCATGGTTTTTTCAAGAATTTCAAAAACAACTGGAGTCTTCGGATTATTTGTAATGCTGTACACCTGGACATCAGGTGTGTCCTTTCCTCTGCCAAAACCTGGATGGAAGTTTTACAAGTTGGTCTGCATGTTTCCTTACCAACTCTCCTCCTACACCCACTTCAAAATTCACTCCTCCCCACTTTCTGGTAATAGTGCCTTCCATCCACCGTCGACCAGACCCAAAATTACGTTGCAGCACCGAATCATCGATTTTGAATAATCGAATTGGGACTATGACTTTCGTTCCCCCTTTCCATTTTGTTTTTGTAGCCTAGAGATCGATAAGTACCAGGATTCATCAAATGCAAAACAATTCTTAATCGTCGCTTAAACATAAATTCAGTTGAAGGAACCCCTGGTTACTGTTTGGATGCGGTTCTCCTATTGTGACACGATGCAGAAGTGAACATTTTTTTGTATCATGTTGAATATGAAGTTGAACTAAAAGTGTGTGTCCGGATTTGAACGTGGGTGGGCCTACCTGAGTGAAGTAAAGAAAAGAAGTGGGGGGAAGAAGTTTTTCTTTCTCTTAAGATGTCAGACCATTGGGTGAAAGGCCATAGTCGCCATTAAGTCTAGTTTTGATTTCATGCCCCAAAGAGATCAAACGGGTAAATTTTTTAGTACCAATAAATTTCAGATTCTCAGCCTGATAAAAAATGTGTTTCTTCAATCGGCGGGAAATTTAGTTCCGGATTTTCTTAATAAATAGAGGTAGCTTTTTGAGAAAAGGGACAGTTGTCTTCACACGTGCTTAGAGGTGGTGGTGATAGCAGGAAGTCCGCACGTGCTGCGGGTCTTTGCAAGTGCTAACAGAAAGAGTAAAATATAGTAGCGCCGAGGGTCACATCACCTTTCTCAAGTCCGATTGAGAGAAATTTAAAAAAAGCATTGAAATTAAAAGAATCTTGGACTTTTCTATCGGCCTGGGAGACGAAACAACCGGAGAAAATATCCGGGGATACAAATTGTTAATATCGCCAAAAAGAAGGGATATTACACTATAAGTGAACAAAAATCTGTTAACATTGGTCTTAAGTGTCACCTTCCTGACTGTCTTCATCTTTTTCAGTGCTTCCTTGAATGTGTGCATACTGCACTCCGCCTGCCAATTTGAGGATGGCTGAAAGAGAGCCGGGAAAATGTGTCGAATTCCGTTGACTTTCATGAACGTTGAAAACTCTGGGCTAGAAAAACATGGACCATTATCACTCACCACTAACACAGGCAGCCCATTCATTGCAAAGATTCCTCTCAACTTCACGATTGTAATTGGAGCTATAGATATTTTCCTTGCTCCCCACTCCCCGTCCATTTTGAGTAAGCATCCCAACAATTAAAAACATGTCCAAAAATGGACCAACATAATGTATATGGGTTCTCTCCCAAGGTTGACTCGGATATTCCCAGCAATGAATGGAAGCCCTGCTGAGGTTGTTCTGATCCAGCATGCTGGTCCCCTAAACTCAATGTCCACGTCTAAATTTAGGTACCACATAAATTCGAGCAAGGGTCTTCATACGCACAACCCCTATGTGTGTCGGGTGGAACTATTGCAACACCTTCAATATCAATAGAAGTGTGATAACAAACCTGCTTCCCCATAACACCATCCTCACATGACAAATCGTCTCGTTAGTTGAAATAGGGCTTCAATGCTTCAATCGAAGTGTAACTACTCCAGCCCTTCATTGTATAATCGTACACCCAGTTTAAAATGGGATCTCGGCTCGTTTCTGATCTCACCACTGTCACCGTCACCGAGGCATCAATCAGGTCTATCATGTGTACCCGATTCATGGATGGAGAAAAATCCTTTTCTTGTACACCTGGTGGGAGACAATTAAGACAGTCTGCGTTTCCATTGAGAGACCCAGCACAATACTTATAGTTGTATGCTGCTAGGAAGAGAGCTCAGCATTGAACCCTGGCAGTAGCAAGAGTCCTAAGAATGGCTTGCGATCCGTGAATATTGTATAGCTATTCCCATACAAATATTGGTGCAGCTTTTTCACGTCAAAACCAGGGCCAACCCCTCATTTTCTATGTAGACATAATTCCGTTCGGCACCAGAGAGCGTTCATGAAATGTAGCCTACCGGTTTCTCACTCCCATCTTCCATTGTATGAACCATAACAACACCCGGTCTAGAAGCAGAAGCGTCTACTTGTACTAGAATGGGCCTGGATGGATCGAAATAAGTTGGAAGGGGTACAGGATACAGCATTTTCTTTGTTTCTTCAAAAGCTCTCATCTGGCTAGTGCTCCATTACCAAAAAGTACCGTTCCACATTAAACTGTGTGAAAAGCGGCTCTAAATG
Organism: Sepioteuthis lessoniana; assembly: GCA_963585895.1. Lineage (NCBI taxonomy): Eukaryota > Metazoa > Mollusca > Cephalopoda > Myopsida > Loliginidae > Sepioteuthis > Sepioteuthis lessoniana. Next base: position 5,815,226 of record OY757908.1, read on the forward strand.
TTTGATAAATTGGGTAAGTGACTGTGATAGTATTTCACCGCCTTAAAGATAAACTTTTAACTTTGTAATATTTTTCGGTGGGGGAGCCCCTGTCATAACTGCCACCTTCTCTAGAAGAGGGCCTGTGCTCTCCTTATTGATTTTGAAACCTAGATATGTTACCTCCGGGAGAAAGAATTTGCATATACTCCTCTTTAGTTTTAGTCCGGCCTTATCCAAAATAGTAAATACGCTCCGTAGATTCTTTAGATGACTGGGATCATCTTGACTGAAAATCAGGATGTCATCCACGCGTACTTTGCAAAAGGGAATATCCTTCAACTTCTTATCCATCTCTCGTTGAAAAATTCCGGGTGCACTGTGCACTCCAAACTGTAATCTGATGGGCTGGTATAATCCACGATGGGTGTTTACCGTCAACAACTCCAGTATTTCTTCATCTAACTCTAATTGTTGATAGGTATGGCTTAACCCTAACCCTGCTGAACTTCTGACCGCCACTTAGTATATACCACTACACCCCCTACACCTGTGGTTGCGACTTTGTCGCTGTTGTTGTCTCAATATCAACTAGAAGGCCGTTTTCTGGTCAAACACAGGTGTCAACAATCTCTTCACTGTCCCCGCCTCGCTGGCTTGAAGGTCAACCTGTAATGAATCCTCTACTTGCCACTTGTGAATTTGAACTCAGGTAGAAAGTTCAAACAGTCAAAGTGGGTCGAGCTGAGAATATCTGTCGGCTGTGAAAGAAGTGATATAAGAAAATTCTTCAAAGAAGAATAAACTCTTCTTTAACATCAAAATCGTATTTTATAAGCCAGGTTATCACAATACATTGAACCATAAGTTACAAAGTTTATATAACATGCAAAGGCAGTGGTCAGTCTGGGGTGTAATCGACAAAAGTACGTTGAATTCTTAACACCCACAAAGTCGAATAAAAATTCTTAGCATCGCCTCTTCTGATACAATTCTGACACAAAGAAATGGGTTTCAGAGATGACAATAAAAATCAGGAGATAAAATTTATTGCGGGGAAATATTTAGCTTCAATGGAGTTCACTAAGTAGCAAGATTAAGTTTTTTCTCTCTTTCCCTATGTCTTTTTGTGGGGACGAAGGACTCAAGTGATGTAGGTCGATCTGGCCACTGACTCTTGTGCAATCTTTCGAAAACTCCGACGGTTTAAATGATATTCCACCCTGTATCGGGGTAGGATCTGAAGGGGTGAGGGGAGTACCTCCAAAAGGAAAAACCCTAACTGATTTCCATTAATCAGGATTTCGCAGACCTCTGTGATTTTTCAAGTACAGGAAAATTATCCAACCTCTTTCAATCAGGAAGCCATTCAAGCCGCTCCCTCCCTCTCAGACTTACTTATCAATATACCTCTTACCACCTTCGGTTCTGACGAATCAATTCGCTCTGCCCTCCCATAACCGACAGGGCATTCCAAGTACCACACAACCTCCAGAATTTGCGGAGGCTAGATTAACTCAATAATCTTTGTTATCTGACCTGTCAGACATAAAAATTCTCTCGAGCCATTTTTGACCAAGACGAAACCCAGATCTGTGGACATAAACATTTTATCATTATTTTTTGTTAACGACAACCAGAGACGTGTCGTCATAAAAATCCTTTCACGCCATTTTTGATCAAGTGAAGAATTCCAAGTGTCTGATTCTTTTAATAATGTTTTTCTTAAGCCTCAAATCCCTGGGTGGCCATCGTGTGATAAGTGTAGTGAATAGATCCTCTGTCCGTGGTATAGGGTAACTATCACAAAAGGTGCCACGGCAATTGTAATCGCCACATATCTGGATGCGGGTGTTGTTGACTGGGGTTTACTGCCAACTGCCCACACACTGCTACTCTTCAAATATCAATCAATTCAGGCCTCTGGTCCAAATAAGTGAGAAAAAAACCTTTTCTTTAAATTCCAAAATGGATAGGGAATTGTTAAAAGCCTTTTTCTAAAAAAATTAAGTTTATTCTTTTCTTAAATTGAACATCAAATCCCTAATACATTTTTTCCCAATTTTAATGTGTCAACCTTTGTCAACTTTAAAAAGAAATCAACTGATTGAACTTGTTACAGGAATGTGAATTATTATCATTACTACCATCATTATTTCTTTGCCCAGTCGGCTGGGGTTGTAAAATATACTGACTGCACCGATGCAGAGGGTTAAGACCCCCCCCCCAAAGAGTGTCCTGGATATGATACTAAACAATCTGATGGTGAGGTCCCAGTAAAGCTGGGGCTTTGGGGAATACGGAACAACCCTTCATTGCCATTGCTCCCAGGTCCACTCTGGCCCGGAGTGGTAGCACTTGATAGGGCCCTATCTATGGGTTAAATAGAACTAACGGCATACTTATGCTAAACTGAATTGTTTGACTAAACTGAATAACTTGAAATGGAAATGTTTTTGACAATTAAACCGTACTTACATTTAAATTGCATGCTTATGCTAAACTGAATTATTTGAAATAGAACCGTTTTTTGACATTGAAATTGTATTTACACTAAACTGAATTGTTTACCATAGAACTGTTTTGACATTTAACTGTGTGTAAACAAAATCTGTTCTTATACTAAACTGAATTAGTTGAATTAGAACTGCTTGACTAAACTGAATAGCTTGAAATAGAAATGTTTTTCACAATTAAACTGTACTTATATTTAAACTGTGTGCTTATGCTAACCTGAAATATTTGAAATTGAACCGTTTTTGACATTGAAACTGTACTTACACAAAACTGAATTGTTTAATATAGAACTGTTTTGACATTTTACAGTGTAAACAAAATCTGTACTCATGCTAAACTGAATTAGCTGAATTAGAACTGTTTGAATAAACTGAATAGTTTGAAATAGAAATGTTTTCGACAATTAAACTGTATACTCATGTGAACCTAAATTGTTTGAAATAGAACTAATTATTTATATAAAAATGGATTTGGTGTTGAATAACCTACAAAGGTTGATGTGCCATAAAACCCAACCAACCAACAACAACCATTATTTCTTTTAATATATATATATACATCCATCTTTTTTTTGTTATTTAAACTTGAAAAATTACATAGGAAGAAACTGTGCCTTCTTTTTTGTTTATAATATTTGTTCATAGCTCGGAGACAGATATCGAGGTAGAATGACAAAAATTCCTTATCTTAACAATCTCTTTTTCTTATCTCTTTATTTTTTCATTCTCTTTTTCCCTTTTTTTTTGTCTGAAGAGCCCTCAGCCCGCCTACTTCTGCACCCATATCTCTGTGCAGTTCAACATTGACGATTTGTTTTAAAACTAACCACTTTCTATTATGCCAGCCCCCTTCTTTTCTATTCCTTTATCATAAAATTTCAGCCTTTTTCTACCTTTTCTCTTTCATCATTCTCTTCTCTTCTATTTCCTTTCACCTCGTGTCAGGTTTCTCTATCTCCATCGCCTCTCCAAGACCCTCATTGCTTTGTATCTCTTTTTTCTCTTGTTCCCATTTCAAGCTAATATACATATCTCTATCCTTATAATACATTTATCGATGTCTTCAACTTTATCTTGTGTGCACAACAGCTCAAATCCTTCTTCTACTTCAACATGGTACCCACCAAGTCTCATAATCAATTTCTCTGGTCAAAAACACAGTCTGAGAGACAATGTTACTAACTGGATTGAATTAGACACCTAAAAATATAATATTTCTACACCTTGAAATTGTTAATCGTAATTCATCTGACTCCAAAGTCAGTACCAAGAATTTTTTTCAGTATTGATTTAATGTGAAAAGGCAAAGAAAAAAATCGTTGCAAATTGTGATCATGTAAAAAGCTTTATAAACATTTGTTTACAAATGGCTTTTTAAATATGAACACTGTAAAAATGAATCTTGGAAACACTTGATCAAAATATGGAGTCTATCCAGTATGTATATGCATGTGTCTTTTTAAACAGGAACTTCTAGAAAATGCTGATCCACAGACTTCGCAAGAAAATGGTTTCTCTCCAGTGTGTATTTGCATGTGTGCTTTTAAACAGGATTTAAGTAGAAATCCTGATCTACACACTTCCCAAGAAAAGGGTTTTTCTCCAGAATGTGTTTGTATGTGGCTTTTTGAAGTGAAAGGAGTTGAAAATGAGGATCCACATATTTTTCAAGAAAATAGTTTCTCTCTAGTGTGTATTCGCATATGTACTTTCAAATATGAATAATCTGGAAATACTGATCCACAGATTCCACAAAAAAACGGTTAGTGTGTGTTCACATGTGTCAAACAATCACTCTCTGAAAATGCAGATCCACACACGTCACAAGAGAATAGTTTCTCACTAATATATGTTCACATGTGACTTTTCGAAATAGAACTCATTGAATATGCAGTTCCACACACTTCACAAGAGAATGGTTTCTCTCCGGTGTGTGTTCCCATGAGAATTTTCAAGCTGAAACACCAAGAAAATTTTTATCTACAAACTTTACAAGATATTGATTTCTCTCCAGTATGTGTTTGCATGTAACTTTTCAAATTGGAATGTTTTGAAAATGCAAATCCACACACTTCTCAAGAAAATGGTTTCTCTCAAGTATGCATCTACATGTGTATTTTTAAATGTGAATAATAGGAAAAGACTGATCCACACACTTCACAAGTGAATGATTTCTCTCCAGTGTGTGTTTGCATGCAAATTTTTAAATGTGGACTCCTAGAAAATGTTGATTCACAACTTCACAAGAAAATAGTTCATCTTCAGAGTCTGTTTGCATGCCTCTTCTCAAAATGGAAATCTGAAAATTCTGAGCCATAATCTTTGCAAGAGTGCGATTTCTCTTTAATTTCTGTTTCCATGTTTTTTTTATTCTGAACAATAAATAAATGCTGATCTGCACAATGCAGAAAACATTGGTTTCACTTGAGTGCCTTGTCACAATTTTTCCTTGAAAGATGAATTAAAAAAAGTTTTGTATTGAATTTTGCAAAATAGATTCTTCTTATCCAATACAGCTGATGTCTGAGAATAAAGAAAAAAATAATGTATTAAGAAAGTAAAAACAGGAAACTCATAAATTATTCAGAAATATAATTTTACAATCAATTCATCTTTCAATTAACTGCAACATATTATGTATTATTCACCTTAAACCATTAGGAAAATTCTTATACAACTATTCAACAAATAATTGAATGCATCAGATGAAATTTATTATGACTGAGACAATATTTCTAATTTTGTCAAAGATTTATCCAAATCAAAAAGAAACAAGAATTCCATGAAATATTAAGAGTACATTATAGAAGAAGTAGTAGTATAAAATCTTTTATAAAAGCATTGTATTTTGTGAATACAACATCAGTTTTGTTGGGACAGAAGGTTGTCCATTTTGTTGTTGAGGTGGGAACAAAGAATGTTTCAACTTGGCTGCTTGTTTTATAATGCTACATTGGCCTAGCGGTTAGAGTGTTCACCAATGGCCTGGGAGACCTGGGTTCAATCCCAGGTCGAGTCATACCAAAGACTCAGAACACTCAGCATTATAAGGTACGGATCAAGGGTAAAGTGGAGCAATTCAGGGAAAGGAGTAGCGCCCTCCCCTACACCTTGGTGTAGTAGCTATTGAAAAAGGAGCCTTTGGGTCACCCTCGACTATGGTCGCCAACTTTTCTTTACTTACTTTGGTCATGCTCTCTAGTAGTCATTCGAAATACTATTTTGGAAAGCAAGGCCTGTAATTCCCGCAGCTTGAAATTAATTCCTCAAGGGAAACTACATTTTATTTTTATCATATTCTCAGCAGCAATTCCTCCAGAGGTTTTCAGATGAGGATGCCAATGTCTATGAACTGTTGTACCAAAAATTATTAATTAACCAAGTTATGTAAAAATATTTCTGACGATTGTTTTTATATCCAAGTAATAGGTCAAAATTAATGACAAGAGATTTTCTAAGTCACTTTGCAATGAAAATATTAAGGCATGCTTTAATTCCCAGCAAAAATTAGTTGTCCAGTATATAAAAAGTATGTTGCAATTTTGGGGGTCGTAACTAAAATCTGACTTTAAAACTAATTAACAAAACAAAACTACAGGACATAAAGGTCCCAATGATAAAATAAATAAGTCAAAGCTAAAAACAAACGAGACACTTATCCCACAAGATACTTATTCAATAAAGCAGACAAAAACAGGCTACAGCTATGGCTGCATAAAGGTCCTTGAGTGGGAAAGCATTCATTGACAAAATATACATGAAACAATAGTAACATTAAAAATATTAGCAAAAATTACATACGAGGATCATTAAATAAGTTTCCAGACTTTTTTCGTATAGGCACTTTTATTGAGAGTACACACATGAAACTCTAGTCCCCTTAGAAGTAATCTCCTCCGGCTGCAATGCACTTGTTGTACTGTTCCAACAACTTCTTCAAAGCCCCATGGAAGTCCTCTTGTGTGAGCGTGTCAATGACCTTCGTCACAGCCTCTTTCATCTCCTCAATTGTCTCATAACGACAGCCTCTGAGCATAGGGAATAACCAAAAGTCAGAGGGAGCAAGGTCTCAACTATAGGGAGGCTGAGGAAGTGTCTTGATGCCAATCTTGGTCAAATAGTCTGTGACAAGGATGGAGTTGTGGACTTGTGCATTGTCCTGGTGGAAATGCCACTGACCCGATTTGAAGGTTGCTGGCCTCTTCCGACCAAATCTCTTCCTGAACTCTCTTAAAACCTCAACATAGTAACCCTAACTCTAACCCTAACCCTTTTGCCAATCAACTCTGGTGTTCTGACTTCCTTACTCCTCCCACACCTCTCATCATCCCTCACAGACTCCCTGCCTTCCTTGAATCTCTTATACCACTCAAAAACTGATGCTCGATTCATGCAAGATGGTCGAAAAGCAGTCTGAAGCATTGCATACGTTTCTCTGGCATTTTTTCCAAGTTTAAAACAGAATTCTATTGTATATCGTTCTTCCTCACGTCCAGATAGCATTTTTGAAAATCACCAGCTGTGACAATCAGGCTTTAGTAGGGTGTATTCCAATTGCTGCTGTAGCTGTTCATTTGAACCTGAAATCATAAAAATTGGTCAGTCATCTCATAAGATGCATAACAATAACATAGTGGATTTTCAAGAGTCTACGACAATTTTAAATGCCTATACAAAAAAAGTCTAGAACCTTATTGAATGCAACACGTATCTCTAACTTCCCTGTAAGTGGCAGGAACTAGCTCCCCTTTTTTTCATGAGAAAGCTAAATACTTCTAAGTTCTTCTTGACGATGGGGAAAATTTGTCGTTTGGTTGAAGACGTCTTTTTTTTTCTTTTGTTTCCTTACTCTTTACTTTCTTTATCTTTCATTTCTTCTTTCTTTCTGTTCAAGATCTACAAATCCTTTTATATCAATTTGTTTTTCCAAGAGATAGCCTCTGTAATAAGAATAGTAAACCGTTACTCTTACCTCAGTGAACAAGTCCTTCTCCAAAAGATATTTTCACAAATAAGCACTTAACATAGAAGAAAACTCAATAAAATAATTCTGAGATGAAGTTTGCCGATTTTTATCATTCAGGTTTTTCAGACTATTGTCTTCGTCATTATTGTTATATTCACAACGTTTCGGCCGATATATCCTCTGGCCTTCTTCAGATTTTTTGGACTATATTCACAATCTTCTGGCTGATATTATCCTGATATCATATGGACTATGTATTATTTGATCCTTTCAGCTAGGCTTCTATGTGACAATTAATAGGAGGTTACAGGTTCAATCTTGAATGTAGCGAGTAACAATACAGGAATACTTAACATTTATACCCAGTTATGGTTAATGGAATCCGTGAAAGTGACCCCCTTGGATTAAATAAAGGACGCAATTCGACATTCTGTGTAGGCTTCCAAGTTTGACAAGAAACATCTGAAGAAGGCCAGAGAATATATCAGCTGAAACATGAATATAACAATAAAGATGAAGACAATAGTCTGAAAAACCTGAATAATAAGAAATAATTATTTTTAATCTATTGTAAATGGATAATTAAGTTAATGAAATAATATATTCAATTTAATGTTTTACTGGGTAATTATCTACAAATCTTTCACTGCCCCTAAAACATTAATTAATTTTTACTTACATAAACATTTAATCTGAATATAAGGGATAAAATAAGAAATCACGAAAATGATTGCCAGTGGATGTTTCCATACTTTTTTAATCTAACGTTTTTATATCTTAAAATTAAATTATAAAAAAAAAAAAGAAGGTCCCAGATTTTTGCTTTAAAGTTCATAATTTTCAATTACTGAAATAATAACATATTTAGATTTAGTCAGTGACTGGAAAAAAAGTCAAAACCTAATGAAAAGTGAAGCTTCGTACCACATTTTTACCAAGAGCAAATATTATAAAAGATCAGATATTTTTGAAAAATTCAACATTTGACATTACATTTAAAATTCAATGTTCACTGTTTTCTTTCATCAGCTTCAAATTTATAAATTTTTTCTTTATTTTCGCACACCTTATGATTTTTTTTTCATTACATAAAGAAGATTATTGCCCCCCCTACACCTCGGTACAGTAGCTATTGAAAAGGAAACCTTCGGGTCACACTCAACTATAATCACCAAACTTATATACTGAATAATAGCAGTAGACATATGAGAGGAAATCTTTTGACTTTACTCAAGTGACCTGAACAAAATTGTCTTGGATTTAATTTGTCTATAATAGTTTTAAAAAGATTTAATGGAAATCTAATTGGTTAATCCTGGCTGAAAATTTTCATGTCAGATTTGGTTTATGTCACCCAACCGATTAACACAGACAAAAGGGAAAATTAAAATCTTATTAAAATATTCAAATGAATTGGATTTCAAAAAAGATTTAAATCAATTTCCAAAAGATTCCAGATATTTTTATATTTATAGAAGATAAATTATTGTCACAAAAGACAAAAACAACAAAAGGTTTCCTATAAATTATATATTTTTTTTTAATTTGTAAACAAAGATAATAAAAAACATTATTCTTATTTCTTTTTCTTTTCTTCCATCTGATTTCTTTTCTTTTTGTCAATATAACGTCTGGGAAAAAATGGAAATAATGAAATATTTTCTGGTTGAATGCAATTGAAATGTGTCAGTTTTTTTTTGCAATAAATTCAGAAAGCTTTTTAAAATGCGGAACACAAGGGAGATAATTCCAATCGTTTTTTTAATTTAGTAAAAATTAAGATTCATTCAATGAAACATTTAATTAGTAATACACAGAGAGAGAGAGAGAGAGAGTGTTAGTTACAACGGGATTATAATCTTTAGCCAAACGAACATTACACATCTAGAGGTTTATACTCCAGCCCTGAGTTTTACAAGTGACAATCCACATCTTCCCTATTCAATAACTAACAAACTAAATATAACTATCATAGCTGCTTCTGGCCACTCAACTTAAAATCCCCGGTTTGATGAAAAATGCTTACTTATCCTAATATGAGCTGGGTATTAGGAAATTTCGGAGAGAAAATTTCTGTATTAACCTTATTGAGAAAACACAATTAAGAAATAATAAGTCATACACAGATGTTCTCTTGAATTAAAACAAAGAAAACATCAGTTGTTACACTTGATAACTAATTAAAAGAAATATAATCTCCCTATATTAATGCAAAAACGACTTAATAACTGGAGAATTAGAAGAATAAAATGTCATAAATTTTGGTTATATAAAAACAGGTTTATTGTGGCATACCTCATGAATGGCTTTTCAAATGCAAACACTGAAAATGCAGTTAGGACAAACTTCATAAAAAATGGCCACTATCCAGTATGTGTATGCATGTGTCTTTTTAAATTGGAACTCCTAGAAAATGCTGATCCACAAACTTCACAAGAAAATGGTTTCTCTCCAGTATGTGTTTGCATGTGTCTTCTCAAAGTGGAATTATCTGAAAAAGCTGATCCACATACTTCACAAGGAAATGGTTTCAGTCCAGTGTGTCGTCGCATGTGAATTTTCAAATGGGTATGCCGAGAAAATGTTGATCGACAAACTTCACAAGATATTGATTTCTCTCCAGTGTGTGTTCGCATGTGGCTTATCAAATTAGAGCGGTCTGAAAATGATGATTCACATGTTTTACAAGAAAATGGTTTCTCTCCAGTATGTGTTCGCATGTGAATTTTTAAATGTGAATTATCTGAAAAGGCTGAACCACACACTTCACAAGAAAATGGTTTCTCTCCAGTATGTGTTCGCATATGTCTCCTCAAACTGGATCTCTCAGAAAATGATGATCCACACACTTCACAAGAAAAGGGTTTTTCTCCAGTGTGTGTTCGCATGTGTTTTCTTAAAGTGAAATTCTCAGAAAATGTTGATCCACACACTTCACAAGTCAATGATCTCTCTCCAGTGTGTTTATTCATGTGTTTTTTCAAATCAGAACTTCTATAAAATTCTGATCCACACTCTTCACAAGAAAAGGGTTTCTCTCCAGTGTGCATTCGCATGTGGCTTTTCAATGTAGAATGGTCTGAAAATGCTGACTTACACACTTGGCAGGAAAATGGTTTCACTCCAGTGTGTGTTTGTTGGTGTCTTTTTAAATGAGCACGCCTAGAAAAGGATGAGCCACAAACTTCACAAGAAAATGGTTTCTCTCCAGTGTGTGTTTGCATGTGGCTTTTCAAATGTGAACTCCTAAAAAATGCTTTTTGACATATTTCACAAGAAAATGGTTTCTCTCCAGTGTGTGTTCGCATGTGACTTCTCAAACTGGAACTCTCTGAAAATGTTGATCCACAAACTTCACAAAAATATGGTTTCTCTCCAGTGTGTATTCTTATGTGTGTTTTTAAATAGGAATTTGCTGAAAATGCTGATCCACACACTTCACAAGAAAATGGTTTCTCTCCTGTATGAGTTTGCATATGGCTTTTTAAAGTGGAACGAGCTGCAAATGCTGATCCACATACTTCACAAGCAAATGGTTTCTCTCCAGTGTGTATTCGCATATGTATTTTCAGATGTGAATTGTCTGAGAATGTTGATTCACATATTTCACAAGAAAACGGTTTTTCTCCAGTGTGTGTTTGCATGTGCCTTCTCAAACTTGAACTCTCTGAAAATGCTGATCCACATACCTCACAAGAAAATGGTTTTTCTCCAGTGTGAGTTTGCATGTGTCTTCTTAACGTAAAACTCTCAGAAAATGCAGATCCGCATACTTCACAAATAAAGGGCCTCTCTCCTGTGTGTTTTCTCATGTGCTTTTTCAAATTAGAACTCCTACAAAATTCTGATCCACACACTTCACAAGAAAAGGGTTTCTCACCAGTGTGTATTTGCATGTGGCTTTTCAATGTAGAATGTTCTGAAAATGCGGATCCACACACCTCACAAGAAAATGGTTTCTCTCCAGTATGAGTTCGCATATGGCTTTTCAAAGAAGCTTTTCTAGAAAATGCAGATCCACACACTTCACAAGAGAATGGTTTCTCTCCAGTATGTGTTCGTATGTGAATTTTCAAATGAGACCTCCTTGTAAATGTTGAGCTACACAGTTCACAAGAAAACAGTTTGTTTCTAGTTTGGGTTTCTATGTATTTTCTCAAAGTTGAATTATCAGAAAATCCTAAGCTATAAACTTTGCAAGATTGTGATTTCTCTTTAGTCCATTTTTCCATGTCTGTTTTTGATTCTGAGCAATGTATAAATGCTGATTTGCACGTTGGAGAAAACATTGGTTTCAGTGGAGTGGCTGTGAATAAAAAAAATTTAAATATTAAGTAAAAACTGATGACTTACACATTATTAGGAAATAAATTACAATCATTTAATCTTTCAATTAACTGCAAAGAATAAGCGCTGATCTGCACAATGGAGAAAATGAGGATTTCACAGTTGTTCTTTGATATAGGTTTAAAAAACCCATTAATGTTCTATATTTTGCAAAATTCTTTTTCTCCAATACAGCTTATGTCTGTGAACAAATAAAAATTAAAATATTAAGAAAATAAAAACAAGAGATATATTTTTTTTTTAAATATAATATTACAATCAATTCATCTTTCAGTTAACTGCAACATATGTAAAATTCACGTTAAGCTATTATGAAAATTCTTCTACTATTGTTTAACAAATAATCGAATGCATCTAATGAAATTTATTATGACTGAGATAATATTTCTAATTTCTGGCTTCTTGCTAAACTTAGTAAATACTGGTACCTCGCATAATTTAATGGTTAGCAAGCAAGATTAGCAGACTATTAGTGATCAGTTCGATTCTCGCTTAGCGCTCATACTTCTGTCCTTGTGCCACACCTAAGTCAAGCTTATTAAACAACTATACATCCAAATTTTCAATTACAGTTTTAGAAAAGTGTGTTAAGTAATAAATGATATTCAATGATATCTGATTATCCTACTAGAAATTTCTTTAAAAATCCAGGTTTCTTTATAAGAATTTCGTTAAGAAGAAAATAAGTTTATATAAGGGTGTGTACTCGTGGTGTAATGGTTAAAGATTTATCCAAAAGGAAAGAAGAATTCTATGAAATACTAAGAGTACATTATAGAGAAAGTTGTAGGATGACGATTTATATAAAAGCATTGCATTGTGTGCGGTAGAACATGAAGTTTGTTGGAGCAGAAGGTTGTCTTCCCTGCCAGGAGATGCACACCCTTGTGCATACCTTTTGTTGCTGTGGTTTGAAAGAAAAGTATTTCAATTTTGCAGTTTGTTTTATAATGCTACTTTGGTCATGCCATCTAGTGGCCATTAAATGTACTATCTTGGAAAGCAAGGAATGTAACCCTCACAGCTTGAAATTAATTCCTCATATAACCAACATTTCTTTTTAATCATATTCTCAGCAGCAATTCCTCAACAGGTTTTCAGATAAAGATTCCAATATGAGGCTCATTAAATAAGTTTCCAGACTTTTTTCGTATGGGCACTTTTATTGATAGTACACACATGAAACTCAACATAGTAACCCTAAACCTAACGCTAACCCTAACCCTTTAGCCACTCAACTCTGGTGTTCTGACTTCCTTACTCCTCCCACACCTCTCATCATCCCTCACACTCTCCCTGCCTTCCTTGAATCTCTTATGCCACTCAGAAACTGATGCTTGATTCATGCAAAATGCTCCAAAAGCAGTCTGAAGCATTCCATAGGTTTCTGTGGAATTTTTTCCAGGTTTAAAACTGAATTTTATTGCATATCGTTCTTCTAAAGTGTCCTCACATCCAGATTGCATTTTTGAAATTCACCAGCTGTGACAATCAGACTTTAGTAGGGTGCATTCCGATTGCTGCTGTAGCTGTTCATTTGAAGCTGAAATCATAAAAATTGGTCAGTCATCTCATAAGATGTATAACAATAATATAGTGAATTTTCAAGAGTCTACGACAATTTTAAATGCCTGTACAAAAAAAGTCTGTAAACTTATTGAATGCACCAGGTATCAATGAACTGTTGTATTCTGTTTACAATTTTGATTTTTTTCCTTTCTTTAGATCAAATGCAAATAATCTTCACTTGAAATCTCCACAAAATGTTCGAAAAAAACAAATCAGATAAAAGAAAGTATAAGGATAAAAGAGTTTTATCAGTTGAAATATTCAAGCAGTTCTCTCCCTTGTACAGCTCTTCTAATTTTTCTTTCATATATTTGCACACTATTTTATCTTTATTTGACTGGACATTGGCCTAGCGGTTAGAGTGTTCGCCAATGGCCCGGGAGACTTGGGTTCAATCCCAGGTCGAGTCATACCAAAGACTCAAAAAATGGTACTTGATGCCTCCTTGCTTAACACTCAGCATTATAAGGTACGGATCAAGGGTAAAGTAGAGCAATCCAGGGAAGGAGTAGCGCCCTCCCCTACACCTTGGTGTAGTAGCTATCGAAAAGGGAACCTTCGGGTTACCCTCGACTAAAGGGAGACAACTTTACTTTTATCTTTATTTCATGGCATAGCGCACTCAACATGTTATGGGTCCAGTAGAAAGGTTAATGTAAGTGAGTGGAACAGGTTTTAATTTGACAAACAAAATTTTTGCACAATATAAGTAAAAAATCTAAATGAAGACGAAAGAAAAATTTAAAGGAATGAAAAGGCCAATGGCTATTAATATAATTTCTCAAATGACAAAAGCTTGTTTATTATCCTATAAAAATGCTAGGAAAAAGGATGAGAAGACGTGAGGATATTATGCGATCATTATGTAAGCAAAAGTAAATTCAGAAGTATTTCTCTTTGTACTTAACATCTATCTAGCAGACTATATTATAAAAACAGAGGCAAATGTTAACGGCATTAAGAAACGCCAAGGAATCATTAAGACATGGTTGAAAATTTGCCATGCTATTAAAATGACTTGCTGATACGTTTAATTCTTTTTCTAGATATTTGACCCATAATAGTAAGGAACTAACATTTTCAAAGTTTAAAACACAACTTCAAAATTGTCAAGATAACGAAAAATATTGTCACAATTTAAATAACAAAAATCTCATGAAAATGTCAACGAAATATATGAACAATTATTGATAGAAGGGTAGAAAACACTTTGACTTGGACTTTAAACTCTTTTTTTTCATATTTTTCTCTCATAGGAATGGAATAAATAGAATAGTAATATAAAAACATGTGGGGAGGGAGGTTAAAAGATTTACATAAGGTTTGACAAGTTCAGGATTTGCCTCCCTTGTAAAGCTCTCCAGTTTTGTTAAATAAGTCATTTTTTTCTCCTTTCCACAGTAAGTGATCTGTTATTTTTCTTTTGTATATTTTCACCTTATTTTATCCTTATTCCTTGATATGGCAAAGTCAATGAGTTAAAATAATTTTCTATATTTATATTTAAATAAAACACTACATTATATATAGAGAAATAGAAAATGCAACTTTTTATTTTATTTTAGGCTTCCATAATTTTCCTATCTCAGGGAATCAAAAATAAAAATCAGTATTATGTCTCTGATTAACAAATTACATAAAAATAAAGGGAAGTTCATTTTATCCAAATTGAAAGAATAAGTTTATACTAGATACTAACATGATTTCACTCATTTTTTTTATTAAAGCTATTTTTTCATATTAAAATTTCATTCTATTTGAAATATAGTAACATCATAATTATCGACATTCATTACAATATAACATTACCAATATAATTAAAATAGAATGGCAAAATAATGGCAAAAGATTTTCAGTGTCCCTTCGCAATATACATATTATGGTGCGCTTTAATTTCCAGCAGAAATTAGCCGTTCGTTATCTAGAAAATCCTATCAAAAATTGTTTATTTTTGTATGGAATCTTGAAAAAAGTTTGGAATATACAAATTAAGAAAACTCAATCAATTAATCCTTTATAATCAATTGTTAAAATAGAATTAAAATAGTGAAATAAAATCTTTAATTGTCTTTTTAATATTCAATGATTTACCTGTTATCTACAAATCTTTGGGTTCAAAACTTTTTTCCTTACATAAATATTTAACCCGAATGGAAGGGACAACACAAGAAATCGCTAAAATGATTGCTACTGTACGTTTCCATACTTTTTTCATGTAACATTTTTTTTTTTATATCTTAAAAATAGAAATTTAAAAAATAAGAGTTTTAAAAAAAATCAGCTCCCAGTATCTTGCTTTAAAATTCATAATTTTCTATTACTAAAATTATACTTTATTGAATAACATATTCAGATTTAGTCTGTGACTTGAAAAAAGTCAAAATCTAATATTAAGTTAAGCACCCCACGCCCTTTTTAAGCAAAGAAAATATTAATACAGAATTATTTTCCTAATAATCTAAACGAAAAGGATATAATAAAAATAATGTTACTTCCAAACCATTCACTTACACACACACATACACATGGATAATGAACCGACAAGAATAGACAGATAAATAATGAAAGGACAATGATAGATGAATAAACAGACAATTGAAAGATATTAATTTCAATATTTTTTAGTAATCAACAAATAATGAAAGACATTTAATAATAAAAACCATTTCTTTTTAAGTAGTTAAATGATTTTAACTAATTAATAATAATAACCCTTAACGAAATAATTATAACTTCATGTAACAATTCTTAATAGAAATAATTTGCACAGTTAAAGGTCAAATGTCATTTATTATATTATAATTATTACCTTATATATTTATCAAAATCTTTCAACATTATTGTAAACATTCGTATGACTTTAATTCGAAGAAAAAAACTTGAAGAATGTCTCTTCTGAAATAAAGTCCTTTAATAATTTAGTGATCGTCTAAAAGAAAGAAAAAACACTTTCTATTTAATGAATCGAGAAATGTTTTCTTATTAGGATTAACGTTTGTTTTGGATTTAATTTGGTTATAATAAAATAGTTTTTAAAAGATTTCATGGAAATTTAATCGGTTAATCCTGGCCGAAAATTTTCATGTCAGATTTGATTTATGTCACCCAACCGATTAACACAGACAAAAGGGAAAATTAAATATTAATTAAATGTTCAAATGAATTGGATTTTTAAAAAAATTTTAATCAATTTCTAAAAGATTCCAGATATTTTTATATTCATAGAAGATAAATTATTGTCACAAATTGAGAAATATTTCAATTCTTCGTCAATAGACAAAAACAACAAAAAATGTTTCCTATAAATTATATATTTTTTATTAGTAAACAAAGAAAATAAAAGAACATTATACTTACTTCTTTTTCCTTTCTTTTGTCTGATTTCTTTTCTATTTTACAACAGAAAGTTAGAGGAAAATAAAAATATTTTAAATAAAACTAATATTTTCTGGTTAAATTCAATCAAAACGTGTCGTCGTTCTGCAATAAATACGGAAAGTTTTCTAAAGATCGAAACACAAGGGAGATAATTCCAAAATTTTTATTCATTCAATGAAAGACTTAATTACTAACACACACACACACACACACGGAGAAAATTACAACGAGAATAGAATCTTTAATCAAACCAACATTACACATTTGGAGGTAAATACTCCAGCCCTGAGTTTTACAAGTGACAATCCACATTTTCCCTTTTAACAAACAAACTGTTATACTTTGCAGCAATAATTTTATTTTCTTAAACAAATTTAAGAAATGCACAATTTCGAAACATAAAAACTAAACATTTCGAAATCTTTGAGAGGTTTAAAACGATTTGAGTTTCAGCCAGAAGGAATTTGATTTGTTATTTTAGTTAATTGGATTGTATTTATCTCTCAGTATGTAATTAGATATTTTCCTTGTGCCAGTAACAAATTTTCGGAAAATTTTGCGGAGATATTGTTGTAAATGAATCCTTAAGTTATTTTAATGATATTATAACAGGCGGCCAGAGAATATTACCCTTTAAACAAAAATGGCAGTTGACGTTGTAGAGTTCTGTTGCCACTAGTTATATTAAAGGAAAGAAAATAAATAATGAAGGCGTTGATATTGATGGTTTTCACTTTGGTAGTTTAATGACAGCTTGAGGGGAAGTTTTTCCTTGTGCCGCGAGTCGAAAAAGCTCGTAAGATAGTTGTTTATGGCTGTGCGGGAATTTAGTACTTAGCGTGATCCTTCGGGGTCCATTTGGTTTAGGAGGGAAAATGATTGACAAGGAAATAGTCTCCCAAAGGAAACAGTGGATCAAATGTTGAAATGTTCTCTCTCGAGATGAAAAGTCCCTCTGTCTGCTATGGAAATCGTCCCGGGATAGAGAGAAAAATCTTATCTCTCGTGTCGGCTGGTCTAACCTTGCTGCCAGCAAGGAGGAAAGGGAAAGAGATGGTGAGAATGGTTAGCGCTGCCTTTTATGGTGCCCAGGGAGGTGTGCCCGGGCAGAATAGCATCAATCAATTCTCATTGGATGAAATGTATAATTTCAAACTCCAGCGGCCGAAGCCATTCCCGCACTAAATAATAATTTGTTATTCTTTCCGGTACAATATAAAAAAGAAAATGGATATCATAAATTCTATCCAAAATTTACCCTTTAGCAAAATGTTGTTTTGCCTTGTTATATTAAGAATAAGTAAAACAAATTAGTGAATGAATCGTTGATAAGTTTATAGGACTTTACACTCCTATAATTTAATTTGGGCGGTATGCCACTTGTTCCCACAAAGATGGCGGACGCTCAATGTTCAGTCTCGGGAAACCATTGGCCAGGAGGACCACGTGATATGATTACAACTACGTCGGCGCGCGAAAATTCAAGTCCTGCGTCTTGAGCCACTGATAAGACGATTTTTTCTATAAATACGCTGTCTTAAAGCACATTCTCCCTTTTTTACGAATTTTTTTCGTAGCGGCAACAGCTCTTTTACGAAATTCCTTCGTAGCGGCAACACCTTCTCTTTGACCAAATTTCTCCGTATCAGCAACAGCATGCCTCGCAGACATTATTCTACAAGAACTATGAGACGCTTTCCCGTCTTTAAAAAACTACCGGTTTCTAATCATAGAAAAAAGACATTTTAATTTTACAATTCTTTTTGTAGTTTAGTTGTGTTACACACACACACACACACACACATACACACACGAGCTCACACATATATATACACACTATCAGTATGTTAGAGTTAGTTATGTTTTCATGTATTAATGTAAGTTTTGATATTATAGAATATAAATTTGTTTTTGTTCGTTCGCCTTGTTTTTAAATGTTCATTTTGTCCACGCCGTTTTACAACCATTATCTATTCCGCTTCTTTTACGCACACTTCACCCCACAAGTTCAAAAGGCTTTAATGACAGCTTGAAAGAGAACTTCGTATTGTGAGTCATACACCGGGAAACAGTATATTCAGTCTGAAGTTCCGATAACCAATTTGTTGAGAAAGAAGAAATAGGAGACAAATAAGAAATGATGGATCCCCCCCCCAAGAACAATAGTAAAAAATTGAATGTGCTCTCCTCATATTCTAGGTCAGTCTATCCTGCTGAGAGAGAGAGAGAGAGAGAGAGAGCGTCTACACGATCTTTCATATTACCTGGGAAAGTCACCCGAGCTGAATGGAATAATTCATTCTCAGTGGACGAAAACTAAAACCGAAACTTCAATGGCCAAAATAATTCCCGCGTCAGACAATAAATTTGAAAATATAAATCACCACGTGATTTAATCGTGGTATAACGAGAATTTGAAATTAGTTATTTCTGCTAAAAGCCCATATCCATGTATCTATCGTTTTCTTTATTTATTTCAATGTGATTATTTCATCTATCTATCTTGTAGCCCAGTCGGCTGGGGCTGTAAAGGGGAAAGAACCCCCAACGAGTGTCCTAGATATGACACTAAACACTCTGATGGTGAGATTCCAGCAATGCTAAAGCTGTGATGAATGCGAAGTACCCCTTCATTGCCTTCACTCCCAGGTTCACTCTGGCCCGGATTGGTAACACTTCATAGGGTCCTGTGTATTGGTCAAATTGACATTGAAACTGCATACTTATGCTAAATTGAATTGTTTGAAATAGAACTGTTTTAAATAGAACTAAACTGTGTACTTATGCGAAACTGAATTCTTTGAAATAGAACTGTTTTCACATTTAACTGAACTGGTTTGAAATTTAACTGTTTGTAAACAAAAACTATATTTATATTTATACTAAACGGAATGATTTGAAATAGAACTGTTTTGACCTTTAACCGTGTATAAATAAATGACCGATATTTGAATTGTTAGTGATATATAACAATACTTGAAACGATTTAGCATTGTTGACAAAACTGAGTAGCTTGAAATAGAAATGTTTTGACATTTAAACAGTGTACTTATGGTAAACTGAATTCTTTGAAATATCTTTTTTTATTCATGACAGTGCATCATTGGCCTAGTGGGTAGAGTGTTCACCAATGGTCCGGGAGACTGGGGTTCAATCCCAGGTCGAGACATATCAAAGACTTTTAAAAATGATACTTGATACCTCCTTGCTTAACGCTCAGCATTATAAGGAACATATCAAGGGTAAAGTGGAGCAATCCAGGAGAAAGAGTAGCACCCTGCCCTCCCCTACACCTCGATGTAGTAGCTATTGAAAAGGGAGCCTTCGTGTTACCCTCGACTACAGTCGCCAACTTCACTTTTTACTTTATATATCGCAGTTAATGTAAATATAAACTGATTGTAATATTTTAATTCCAAATTATGGATGTGTCTCCTGATTTTTTAAAACGTTATTTTCTTTATTCACAGACATCAACATTATTAGAAAAAATAATTTTGGACTTCAAGAAGACACATTTAAATACATACTAAAGAAAATAACCATTTTTTCTATTTATCTAGATTTTCCTATTGACAGATCACAAGACAATTTTTGTTGCCAGTTGGTATTTAATTATTTTTCCTTAATATATGTTTAAAAGAACAAATGAGAAAATCGACTCGGATGAAAACCAATTTTCCTCCATTGTGTAGATCTGTGGGGTTTGAAAGGCTTTTGAAGGTCAGGGGCTAAGGGCAAGGCTGTATTGCCGTAAAATATCTGACTCCATATTTTAGTTACACTGTTTCACCCCACGTTGACTGGCCAGCGCAATGCCTTGCCCAAAGAATGTCCAAAAGAAATATACGAAAAGAAAAGATAGAAATAGATAAGAGACGAAAACATTTCTTCCATACTTTCCTTTATTTATTAGGTGAAGGGACTAACCAACGCTACGTCCCAAAATGTAGCGTGGTGCCCAAAACACCAGACAGCAAAATGATGTTGTTTGTTCGACGGACACTCCCTGACAAGACTCGGTTCACAGAAAACCTGAGTATTTATGTCTCTTCACCGGCTCCAAATTCGCCACTCCAAAATCCTTCTCATTTTGGTGTGACCGCTTCCCATTGGCTACTTTACTTTTTATTATTTTTCTTTTTTTCTGATTTTTAACCGGATGGATGCGTGGCGACGCGTTTATACATTTTGTATGTGGCAGCCGACGAGTCAACATCCGGTTGGGAGTTTTATTGTTAATTCCTAAATCCCCACAGATCATCGTTTAGATATTACCCAGGATCGAAAATAAAACATAGAAACACACGCTTAGGAGAAAAGATTTTCTTGTGAAATATGTGGATCTGCATTTTCAAAGTTTGAATTTGAAAACCCCTATGCGAATACGCGCTGGAAAGAAACCATTCTTTTGTGAAATATGTGCATCTATTTTTTGAGGATGGGTAATTTTAAAAACTACACCCGAACAAACACTGTGTTGGCGTTTGTCAGTAATTTGGTTATTTCAGTGGATGTGCATCCGTAATTTACGGGTATTGCTCCCAATATTATTTCCTCCACAAATACAACACAAAATTTTACAATTGCATAAAAGAAATGGAATGGAACACAACGAACATTAAACAACAAACAATTTAATATGCATATAACAGAATATGAAAACAAATAAAATACATGATGTGTAAATGGCCCTTTGGAAAATAAAATTTGGCAAGAAGAAAATAAATTTGTTTGAAGGTTTGTGTATGTTCATTTTAACGGAGTCCGTAAATAAGTCGTTCTTATTTACATTAAGTTCATGTCTTGTTTTATGATTGTGGCGACAACGTGTAGCATTGGTGAAAGATTGTCGGCTTTTTCTTTTGAACGTGTTTCGTGGCCATCTGTAGCTAGGTCATGAACTTTGACTGTAGAAGAAAAGGAATTTGCCGGACAGAGTATCGGCTACTGCTTTATTGACTTAATGGCTTGGCTTGGTCTTAGCGTGTGTAAGTGAATGGCTCCCTGTGTGTTATTGATACCGTAATAATAGATCAAAGAATCGTCCTAAAATTTTGGCGCGTAGACATTTATTGACCAATCAGATCTGTATTTTACTAATTTATTTTAGAGCCTAAATATTTTCTATTAGTTGACTTCCGATTCAATTATTCAAGAATGTTCTATTCTATGTTTTTAGCTGATTGGTTGAAAAATAAAAAAAATGTAACTTAAATGCTAATGCGGTTTTGATCCTAAATGTCTAGAATTTTCTTAAGTATGTTTTTATTGCTTATTTTAAGACTAGAAAAAATGTATATCCCATAACTGGAATGAAACCGAAATTCTTATGAAGTCTATGGATCAGTATTTTCTAAGAGTTCCTGTTTGAAAGAACATATACAAATTCATATTGGAGAGTAATCATTTCCTTGTGAAATACGAGCATCAGCAGTTTCTGGCCAATTCAGTTTAAAAGCTCTGGAGCAGAAAGACCTTAGTATTTTTGTTTGGCGCGTTAATTAATTTGACCGTTAGGGTCGACGCATATTTTCACCCAATCAGGATGACTTATTCTATTCATCCCGGACCATCTTTCCAGACAGTACTAAATTGGGGAAAAGCCGCCAAACACTTTTTCTTCCTCAGAAGCTTTCAAAATGGGCAGACGTAATTACTGTCCGCTCTCCTTTTAGCAGCAGCATCACACCACCATGAGGAAAAAATACAACAGAGTGAAACTATTTTCTTGTGAGGTTTGTGGATTGACATTTCAAGAGCGATTCAAATTTAAAACACTTGAGAGGAACGGTTTTCTAGAGAAGTGTCCGGATTGGCATTTTCAGTTGGATTCATTTTTATGGACGATTGTACTAAAATGCTACATTTGAACTCACACTGGGAGTAACTGAATTTTCACTGACCTCGACATTGACAGACACACCTGTCATTACGTGATCACAAATTGTGAGAGTTGATCATAATACATTTATGGACACACCTTGAGTTGGAGGGCCATGTTGTTATTGTTATTGTCATTAGAAATAGACACGGCAACCCAATTTCAAATCCTGGACAAGGCTGTTTTCATTTCACATAGTGTTAATACTCTTCAGAAAGGTATAAATCCAACTATTCTCCCCCGACCTGCTATGAATAAATAGTAGGGCAGACTGAACTCTTTAACCTTGGTATGACAAATGGTCTAAGAGATTGAAAAACTTTTAATCTTTGCTTTAAAAAACTGACCTTGTGTCACATTCTGCTTATGCAGAGAAGTTGGTAAATACACAAATACATGATCACAAATTGTGATAGTTGATCTTTACGAAGAGACATTTACTGACCCACTTTGTTATCGCACCTGTTATTACATAACTATAAGTTGTCACAGTTGATCCTTACAAATGAATTATTTTGTTAGTGGTTGGACTTATTACTCTTTTCTTCATCACTTCAAGGGTTTTATTCCATCCGGTTAGTCACATCCTCCATCAAGCTGGGTTTTTGTTATGATGATATCAAAACTTGATGGAAGAAACTCTTTCAATAGAAAGAATTCGACCTTGTGTATACATATGAAAAAAATTAAAGACAAGCACATTACTATAAAAAAAAGTGTTAGGATCAAACCTAAGAAAATAGGGTTACTTCTCTTTAGACTGACTAGGGAGTGATCACCCTTGGAGTTAGAGAGGTCGGCTATGACACTTTTGGTGAAGACCACAGAGTTATAGAACGAGAGACTTATCATCGTACATCCAGTGGTTCATTCATTATCATCTCTAAGCGCAACTTGTTGAATAAATCAGTGAAACGTTTCACTTGGTTCTGGTATCATTTTTACGTGGATGTTCACAGAACCCCCACCTTAAAACCATAAAAAAAGAAAAGGACATTTTATGCTATATTTGTAAATAATAACAAACACTCAACATTTTCTTGGTTGTATTTTTGTCTTGAGTTTTTTTACTTTACACACAATGCAGCATAGAAAGAATTTTAGAAAAAAATCATATTAGTGGTAGTATGTATCTTTTCCTCTGGTAGATATTATTGTAGACTTGTGATGATATATATTGCTTGTAGAGTTGAGTTTATGAGCAGAATCATTTTCTATTGATCGTATCAGCAAATTTTCGACTCGTGGCACAAGGAAAACTTCCTCTCAAGTTGTCATTTAACTTGTGGCGATTTAGGAATTAACAGTAAAACTCCCAACCGGATATTGACTCGTCGGCTGCCAGATACAAAATGTATAAACGCGTCGCCACGCATATGGCTCCACGCATCCATCCGGTTAAAATCAGAAAAAAGAAAAATAATAAAATGTAAAGTAGCCAATGAGAAGCGGTCGCGCCAAAATTAGAAGAATTTTGGAGTAGCGAATTTGGAGCCGGTGAAGATAGATAAATACTCAGGTTTTCTGTGAACCGACCTCTTTTCGGTTAGTGACGTCGAACCGACAACACCGATTTTACTATCTGGTGTTTTGGACACCACGCTATGTTTTGGGACGTAGCGTTGGTTAGTCCATTCACCAAGTAAATAAAGGAAAGTATGAAAGAAATGTTTTCGTCTCCTATCTGTTCTTATCTTTTCCTTTTGTATATTTCTTATGGACCTTCATTGGGCAAGGCATTGCGCCAGCCAGTCAACGTGGGGTAAAATAATATAACCAAAATATGGAGTCAGATATCTTACGGCAACACAGCCTTGCCCTTAGCCACTGACCTCCTAAATAACTTTTAAACCCCACAAACTATCAAATTGAAAACCATCAATATCAACGCCTTCATTATTTATTTTCTTTCCTTTAATATAACTAGAGACAACAGAACTCTATGACATCAACTGCCATTTATGTTTAAATGGTAATATCATCTGCCCTCCTGATAATTTATTTCACTTTGACTATTTCTCTCGTCTTTTTAGTTACGACAATAACTATCGTCTATATTCATATCTATCGCCATCTGTTTCTATCTATCTTATGGCCCAGTCAGCTTGGGTTATAGAATGCACTGAATGCACCTCTTCAGAGGGTATGACCCCTTTCCCAACGAGTGTCCTTGATATGACATTGAACAATCTGATGGTGAGGCTCCAAACTTAGAGATTTAGAGAATGTGGAGTACCACTTCCCATTCCAGTGTTTCGACCAGAGACTTCATCACCCACAACACCAGAGGATGTGCCAAAATTATACTCCAGACCAATACGCCAAAGATACACCCTCAGTCCACTTGAAAGAATATGAAACTTAAGGCTACAAAATATGTTGATAATTCTGAAAACAATCTTCAGCAACAACGAAATTGTGAAACGGGCAACCAGCTCATACATTGATGACAGCAGAAATGATAAGTGACCGCAAGAAATTTGTGCTGAAGGCAAAACACTCTGGGCCATTAGCAGACGTTAAATGGATCAGCAAAATTGCTGTTTCACAGACAGAATGAAATTCCCCATGTTAAAGATGATCTGTGAGGAAAGGAACTATTCTCAATATGTTCCCAATATCAGTTGGTCACGACTCTGTAGATGGATGGCTGTAAATTGCATGTAACTACATCAAGAGGCAGGCTGGCAGAACAAGTTGGATAGACTAAGTCAGTAAAGAGACTGTTAAGGTGATGAAGGAGCTCATTGGCAAGGCAAAGAGACAGGCTCAATTGAGAAGTAGTTGGCACGTGTACAATTGTGAAAACGGACTTGTATGGAGCAATGACAGCCGTGTAGCATTGAGACTCTCTTTCCGTGGCTTCTTTGAAAACGAGTGTTTCCCAAACCGATAATCCATGGTAATCTCTTCAGGTGTTGAATGTTCTGAACAGGATAAGTCAATCCCTTCTCCAGAAGAAAAATAATGCAAGTGGATTAAATAATAAATGTATACTAAGTGAAATATAATCAACTATCTTATGGTATCTATGTGACACTATGTGGGTGGTGCGCCAGGCAGAAAATTTCTTTGATTTGGCGCGAAACCCAAACAAAGGGCTTGAGGTCGAGATCCCCCGCGAGACCAGAATTGGACGAAGAGAGGGAGGTCCGAGAGAAGAGAGAGTGTAAGTTGACAAAGGAACCCAGAGAGAACAGTCGACAACGGAGTCCAGGGGAAGGACTGTCAGCAGAAGGAGGCAGCGAGGTAAGACAGTCAAAAATAAGTAGACATTCCGAGTAGCTTTTGTAGAAGTTTCGCCCAAAATACACGCCCACGATAGTCTACAAATGCACGAAAAGCTGCACAAAATCGTCACAAAAGTCTCTTTCTTGCGCTTGGAACTGATCCAATTCCATATTGTTCGTTTGTTCTTTTTCTCCCACTCTCTTACTTGTATTTAGTGTGGCTGTAAAGAAATGTGAAATACCCCGGCGGAAACCACTAGATGAATCACTGGCCATTAATAATTTTGGTTTAAAGAAGTTGATAAGTTGGGGTTAGCCGCTAGTGGGTGTATCGCATATATAGTGATACAAAATAGAATACAACATCTCGATTAGTTAAATTTGTGTCAGTCTGAAGTTAACTTGAGCATCTTATTGAAATGTTGGAGTCATTCACTGATGAAATGCAAAGGTATTTCAATTAGAATTTTCTATTGGCTGACTTCTATAGAATTTGTATATGAGTGTGCTCTCTCAATATGATTCGTTCCATTATCTCCGCAGTCCAAACTTCAGTTGCCAAGTCAGTTGGGGCTGTAGAATACACTGATTGCTTCTCAGCAGAGGGGTAAGACTAAACCAACAAATGTCCAGGGTACAACACTAAACAATCTGATGGTGAGGTTCCAGTAATGCTGGAGCTTTGGGGAATGCAGATAACCCCACTATAGCCATCAATCCTACGTTGACTCTGGCCCAGAGTGGTAGTACCTCATACGGTCTTATGTATGCGTCAAGTTGAACTAAACTGTGTACCTATGCTAAACTGAATTATTTGAAATAGATCTGCTTTCACATGGAAACTGCGTATTTACGTTGAAATGGATTGTTTGAAATAGAACTGTGTGTATATATATATATAATAAAAAGGGAGTTGGCATTAATGACCTACAATGATTGATGTACCATAAAACCAAACCAAACCAAATCCAAACTTCAACTAACTTGTGACATAAAATAACAGTGTATATTACATGCATACCTCTTCCTAATCTAAATCTATTTCCAGGCTGAAAATACATCTCAAATTAGTGATTGTTTAAGTTCAAGGGTCATTTACTCCACGCTTGCGAACTCAAAACAATATTCCAAGAAATAATGTCATTCCCCCTGCCTGTTACTTTTAGTCCGCTCAGAAATCCCAACGCGGTTCAACCTCTTACCAGTTTTTCTCAACAATCAACCTATTCACAGTGAAAACTACAAAAACCA
This sequence comes from Sepioteuthis lessoniana, assembly GCA_963585895.1. Taxonomy (NCBI): domain Eukaryota; kingdom Metazoa; phylum Mollusca; class Cephalopoda; order Myopsida; family Loliginidae; genus Sepioteuthis; species Sepioteuthis lessoniana. The sequence continues at coordinate 5,842,346 of OY757908.1, forward strand.
GCTTTTTCACATTAACCCAATGAAGACTGTTGGGAGGATAATTAATACCACAATATTCTCAAAAGCAAGTTAAATCTGTTACATAACAATCATAGGAGTTCATTGCCAAATAAAGAGACGGGGCACAGTGAGAGGTAGTCGACATATGCCCAAATGTGAAGAAGGAATTGTACGTTACAATGTCGAATATATAACATTGGCAGTTGTCTTGGAAATGGGCGGTGTCATTGTCGAAGATGCTGCCTGGCTACAAAAGAAAGACAATTCTACCCATATCGATGTGACTGCTACAATATCAACATATTTTCTGTTGTCTCTGTTCAGTGCAAGAAGCAAATATTAGATACATCAATTTGGGTTTGAAATGGATATTACAACACTGTGGCGTCTCGGATAAAATCTGTCTATTCCATTTCTAATTGGTTGCATTTAGAAGGATGCAGGCTGCCAGTCTTAGTGACAGGAGAGAAAACAGCCTGTTGTTTTGTGGAGAGTTTGGTCACCTCTCAGCAAATTACGCGGAGAATAAGGTTACTGAAAAAGCACCCAACCGTATTAGCAATCACCTCATTTACCAACAACAAAGGCATTGGAAACTAGTGAGAATTCAAAGGGACAGTGGCTGATAAGAGGAAAAAAGTAGGAAGCAGACCCAACTTGTGGAACCTCTGTTGCATGAAGCTGCCTAGACAGACACTTTCCAAATAGGAGAGACCCCGTGGTCATACGCATCAAAAGCAAGAACTAAAAGCAAATCTGGCAAAAAAGAAATTCAAAAAACTTCTGAAATTTAAGAAGCAGCTGAACAAGACAAAAATCATCGGTTTCTTTTACAGGATTTTCTCGCTCCACTCTGAGGACAATAAGGCTACCTTTAATTCCAACAGACTGGTGGATGCCACACCTAAAAATGACGATCCTAACAATGACAATATGAAAAGGAAGTCTTCCTTTACCATTGATATTGGCTGAAACAACAACATCAGCACCAACAATAACTGAAGCCGAAATGTTAACATTGCTACCAACAGAAACAACAACTGCAGTAGCAGAAGCATCACCAGCACCACCAGTAGCAGCAGCAGCACTAACAGTTATTAACTGCACCGAATGGCAGCAAAGCTCTTCTTCAGAAAACTCGGAGAATGAACAACCCTTTCCCCAAAAATACCCAAGGGGAATATGTATGTAGGATGGACGGGAATATGCTGGGAGGAGAAAGACTCCAGCTGCAAAAAAATCAAGGACTAAGTCCTCCATAACATCGAAGATATCGACGGAAAAATGAACCAATCGGTGATTAAAACTAATTGTATGTGCGAAGGTATCTTATATATGACGAAGATCCCAAATACTTTTGAGAGTTTGTCGTGAGACACGATGTTGTTAAGAAATTCAGAGGAAAGCATCCAAGTGAGATAGAATGGACTTGGACCAGTAGGGGCACCTTCGTTAGCATTTTATCTATCTCGACCGAGTAACAGAAGAGTCGACTTAGATTCATTGGCTGGTCCAATTTTGAGTCATATCAAAATTATCACCACAAATTTGTTGGTGTCAACTTAGATACAGCTAAGGTTAGGAACAAAGACAAGCCTCACAGCGACATATTACAAGTGTTACATCGCTGGACAGACAACGTCAGATTACAAAGGTGGGCATTTCAAGGGAGTTTTTTGGATACGTTGAGATACTCTTCTCCAGGGAGCCAGAAGTGAGTTCTGCTCAGTTCGACACCTACTTTGCCAACTTCTCTCGGCTTGAAGCAGACAGTTTCCTGACTACTTAGTCTAATCGCTCCTGAGCAGTATTGTACTGTTAAGGACAGTCATTTTGTTCAGACAATCATTGAAAAAGTCAAAGGTAATGACACCCTGAATAATTTAGATCAATCCAAGGCCATCGACAAGGTTGACCATGGTTTCTTGGAAGCAGTTTTGTCTGTGGCTGGATTTGGAAAAACATTTTTTCAGCTGGATTCGCCTTCTGAGTGTGTTTCTCGGTTTCAGAGTATAGATGGTCGGGGTAAGATCGAAACCCTTTGGGTTGTCTTGATCAATTCGTAAAGGTTTCCCACTCTTACTTATGCAGTAAGTTCTTGCGATGGAAAATTTTGTTCGCAGTTTGAGGGAAAACCCGGTTCTCTGAAAACTTACACTACCAGATACTACTATCATGGCGATATATTCCACTAATTCTGTTGATGTTATAGCATGTAAGGAAACGAGTGCTTTTTTTATTGTGTACGTCGGTAAAATTATTTTTTCCGTTGCAAACTGGTCAATCAAACAGCTAGCGGTAATCAAGTTGGCATTTTATTGACTGTTAATGTAAGAGCAGCATGAATTTATTGAGGAACTCGGCTTGACCCAGAAGGAAGGTTGCTTAGTGTGGCTTTGGGCTCCCAATATAAAGTGCCACAGTAACGTGGGGTGATTTGAATAGCCCTGTGAATTGGCAAGAGGCTTTTCATTGTGACACTGGCAATTTCTCCAGAGAGTATTCCATGAGTAGATAGAGAGAAATTGATAGAGCACGCCTTACTTAACTGCCAAGTAGCACAATCATTGTACAAGCTTCATGATTCGTGTACTGAATGGAAAGGTTGGTTGTTTGGGTTTTATGGCATATCAACATTTGTAGGTTATTTAACACGAAATCCAGTTTTATGAAAATAGTTCTTTTTAAAACAATTCAGTCTAGAATAAGTATGCAGTTTAAATATAAGTACCGTTTAATTGTGAAAAATATTTCTATTTCAAGCTATTCAGTTTAGTCAGGCAGAGCTAATTCAGTTTAGTATAAGTACAGATTTTGTTTACACACAGTCAAATGTCAAAACAGTTCTATATTAAACAATTCAGTTTAGTGTAAGTACAGTTTCAATGTTAAAAAATAGTTCCATTTAAAACAATTCAGTTTAGCAAAAGCACACATTTTAAAAGTAAGTACGGATTAATAGTCAAAAACATTTCTATTTCAAACTATTCAGTTTAGTCAAACAATCTAGTTTAGCATAAGTATGCCGTTAGTTTTATTTAATTGATAAATGACGCCCTATCAGGTGCTACCACTCCAGGCCAGTGGATGTAGGAGCGATGACAATAAAGGGGTACACCGCATTCCCCAAAGCTCTAGCCTTACTGGAACCTCACCATCGGATTTTAAACTATTTCAGTGCTCGTTTAATTACCTGTGCTGTGAAAAAAATATTTGTTTAAAAAAGATATATGAATCTAAGTTCAAGTGACTTGAAGCCATTGAATTTGGATTGAAAAGAAATGAATCTTTAAAACAGAGACATTTAAAATAACTTCAACTAAAATCATGCCATCATCTGCACAATCAAGTCAATATGAGCCATTGAATTTCGATTGAAAAGAAATCAATCTCTAAAATAGAAGCAATAAAAATAACTTCAACTAAAATTATGCCATCATCTGCCCAATCAAGTCACATCAAAAGAGCCAAGTAGTTTTTCTCTCACAAAGACAATCAATTCAGTTAATCTAAAAAAGAACCAGTTCAATTTTAAATTAAGTCAAAGTTTTATTTAATAACAGCAAAGTTTTTAAATTTTCAAAATTTTTTGTAATTTCAATCTTAAAACTTGAAATCAAATCAGTGAGCATCAAATATTGGACAAAGAAGAAAAAGGAAAATTAGGACACAAATCAATTGAAGAAAAACAAAACAATCAGTCCTGAAAATTTAGGTAGGATTTTTCAAAAAAGTTTTATTTTGGAATGTTTTACAACAAAGAAAATGAGAATAATGCACAATATCCTTATAATTTTGTATTTCTAATCCTAATTCTATAGAAAAACTGGTATCCCTTCACCCTTGACAATTGTTCACTAAATTTAACCAAGATCTTTAAATGCAACATTTAAATGTTTGATAAGTGTAAAGACAATAAGAAAAGGAAAATGATATTTTATGATTGCCCATCAAGATGATTTGACATGGACATCAGAAAATGTGTCAATTGTTGATAAGGCAATGGAAAATATTTACCCATTTCTTTTTAGAAAGCTCTTTAAATTAACATTCCATACTTGATGGTTAAGAACTGAGCTCAGGATTCAGCCGATACTAACATCAGCGTTTATAACTCTCAAGACAGTGGATGTATCAAATTTCTTAACAAGAGGTATGAAAAAAATTCTACTTGGTGATTAGTTTTTGAAACTAGTGTTTCAATTTTTGAAGATGATATTTAGAAAAGTACAATTCTGTAAAATAATCTTTCAGAATAGTTGCTGATAGAAAATTTTTATAAACCAATGCAGGTAATTTAGATTTTGCAAATAAATCCAAAATACTTTGATGAAAAATTCTAATTTATCCTAATATGGGCAATATAATAGGAAATATGACAAAGTCTAATTCTGTAAAATAATCTGGGCAAATTTATATCTTTGGAGGGGAAATTTTTACATTTAACTTACTGAGAAAATGTAACTGAGAAATACTTATTCATACACTGACCTTCAATGAGAATAAAATTAAGAATATATCAACTATTACATTTTATTCATACCGAAATAAATATGATCTTTTTTATCGTAATGGAAAGTGACCAGCCAAATACAAATTGGAAGTCCAAATAACTAGAGTATTAGAAGGATAAAATGTCACAAATTTCAGTTATTTAAAAACAGATTTGTTGAGGTATGTTCAAAAAATGCTTTTCAAATTAGAACACAGTGACAATGCAGTTAGGACAAACTTCACGAAAAAATGGCCTCTATCAAGTATGTGTCCGCATGTGGCTTTTTAAATTAGAACTTCTACAAAATACTGATCCACAGACTTCACAAGAAAATGGTTTCTCTCCAGTATGTGTTCGCTTGTGTATTCTCAAACGGGATTTCTCTGAAAAAGCTGATCCACAGATTTCACAAGAAAATGGTTTCTCTCCAGTGTGTTTTTTCCTGTGTGTTTTTAAATCGTAATTCCTGCAAAATTCTGATCCACACACTTTACAAGAAAATGGTTTCTTTCCTGTGTGTTTATGCATGTGGCTTTTCAAATTGAAATGGTCTGAAAATGCTGATCAACATATTTTGACAGGAAAATGGTTTCTATCCAGTGTGCGTTTGCATGTGTCTTTTCAAATGGGAACTCCTAGAAAAGGATGATCCACAGATTTCACAAGAAAATGGTTTCTCTCCAGTGTGGATTCGCATGTGCATTTTTAAATCGGACTTCCCTGAAAATGCTGACCCACACTTTTCACAATTATACGGTTTTTCTCCAGTATGTGTTCGCATGTGGCTTTTTAGAGTGGAACCAATTGAAAATGATATTCCACAGATTTCACAAGAATAAGGTTTCTCTCCAGTGTGTATACGCATATGTATTTTTAGATAGGAAGTGTCTGAAAATGCAGATCCACAGATTTCACAGAAGAACGGTTTTTCACCTGTATGTGTTCGCATGTGTCTTCTCAGACTAGAACTATTAGAAAATGCAGATCCACAGATCTCACAAGAAAATGGTTTCTCTCCAGTATGTGTTCGCATGTGAATTTTTAAATGTGAATTATCAGAAAAGGCTGAACCACACACTTCACAAGAAAATGGTTTCTCTCCAGTATGGGTTCGCATGTGTTTTCTCAAACTAGAACTCTCTGAAAATGCAGATCCACAGACTTCACAAGAAAATGGTTTCTCTCCAGTATGTGTTCGCATGTGTATTCTCAAACGGGATTTCTCTGAAAAAGCTGATCCACAGATTTCACAAGAAAATGGTTTCTCTCCAGTGTGTTTTTTCATGTGTGTTTTTAAATCATAATTCCTGCAAAATTCTGATCCACACACTTTACAAGAAAATGGTTTCTTTCCTGTGTGTTTATGCATGTGGTTTTTCAAATTGAAATGGTCTGAAAATGCTGAACCACATATTTGACAGGAAAATGGTTTCTCTCCAGTGTGTGTTTGCATGTGTCTTTTCAAATGGGAACTCCTAGAAAAGGATGATCCACAGACTGCACAAGAAAATTGTTTCTCTCCAGTGTGGATTCGCATGTGCATTTTTAAATCAGACTTTCCTGAAAATGCTGATCCACACTTTTCACAATTATATTGTTTTTCTTCAGTATGTGTTTGCATGTGGCTTTTTAGAGTGGAACAGGTTGAAAATGATATTCCACATATTTCACAAGAAAAAGGTTTCTCTCCAGTGTGTATACGCATATGTATTTTTAAATGGGAACTGTCTGAAAATGCAGATCCACAGATTTCACAAAAGAATGGTTTTTCTCCTGTATGTGTTCGCATGTGTCTTCTCAAACTAGAACTATCAGCAAATGCAGTTCCACAGATCTCACAAGAAAATGGTTTCTCTCCAGCATGTGTTCGCATGTGAATTTTTAAATGTGAATTATCAGAAAAGGCTGAACCACACACTTCACAAGAAAATTGTTTCTCCCCAGTATGGGTTCGCATGTGTTTTCTCAAACTTGAACTCTCTGAAAAAGCAGATCCACAGACTTCACAAGAAAACATTTTTTCTCCTGTATGTGTTCGCATGTGTCTTCTCGAACTAGAACTATCAGAAAATGCAGATCCACAGATCTCACAGGAAAATGGTTTCTCTCCGGTGTGTATTCGCATGTGTCTTTTTAAATAAGTATTTACTGAAAATGCTGATCCACAAACATCACAGGAAAATGGTTTCTCTCCAGTGTGTGTTCGCATGTGGCTTTTCAAATGAGCATTGCGTGAAAATGCTGATCCACACACTTCACAAGAAAATGGTTTTTCTCCAGTATGTGTTCGTATGTGCCTTTTTAAATTAGAACTTGTAGAAAATACTGATCCACAGAATTGACAAGAAAATGGTTTCTCTCCAGTATGTCTTTCCATGTGTTTTCTCAAAGTGGGATTATCTGAAAATGCTGATCCACATACTTCAAAAGAAAATGGCTGCTCTCCAGTATGTGTTCGCATGTGAATTTTTAAATGTGAATTGTCAGAAAAGGCTGAACAACACACTTTGCAAGAAAATGGTTTTTCTCCAGTGTGTATTCGCATGTGAATTTTCAAATCGGAATTTCTCGAAAATGTCGATCCACACACTTCACAAGAAAATAGTTTGAATCTAGGGTCTGTTTCTATGTATATTTTCAACGTGGAATTCTCAGAAAATTCAGACCCAAATTCTTTGCTAATGTCTGATTTCTCTTTAATCTGTGTTTCCATGTTTGCTTTTGATTCTGATCAATGAATAAATGCACATCTACACAATGGAGAAAATGAGGATTACACAGTTGTTCTTTAAAATAGGTTATAAAAAAATTAATGTATAAAATTTTGAAAAAAAATTTCTTTTTCTCCAATACAGCTGATGTCTGTGAATGAATAAAAATTAAAGTATTAAGAAAGTAAAAAGCAGGAGACTTATAAATTGTTTAGAAATATAATATTACAATTAATTCATCTTTTAATTAACTGCAACATATTATGTAAAATTCAAGTTAAGCCATTATGAAAATTCTTCTACTACTGTTTAACAAATAATCGAATGAATCAAATGAAATTTATTATGACTGAGATAATATTTCTCATTTTGACAAAGATTTATCCAAATTAAAAGGAAAAAGGAATTCCAGGAAATACTAAGAGTATATTATGCAGAAATGTATTAAGATGACAATGCCAATGTGACGTCGAACCCTATATACAATTTTATTTTTATTTCTTCATATCATGTAAAATTCTTATACTACTTTTCAACAAATAATGGAATACATCAAATGAAATTTATTATGACTGTGATAATATTTTAAATTTTGACAAAGATTGATCCAAAGATTTATAAAACTCTTTTTCACATTGAGGTCATATATGAATGGAATAAATGGTGGTTGTCCATCGGATCCAATGATAACGTTTGCATTCTACAACTCATCTATGAACACGAATGGAAAAAATAAAATAGTAATATCAGAGCATGTGGAGAGGGATGTTAAAAGATTTACATAAAGTTCGACAACTTAAGCGGTTGTCTCCCTTGTATAGCTGTCTTCTTTTGGTAAATAAATCAGTTTATTATCTTCGGTTCCACAGAAATGGATGTGGAATTTTTATTTCTTTTTTGCTCAAGAATCTTACAAGCTATACTGAACAAATCCTGGAAGTAACATCTCACAAAACAGTTGTATGGTCACCTACCTCCTATCTCTAAAACCAATCAAATAAGATGAACAAGGCATGTGGGACACTGCTGGAGAATCAATTGGATGATCAAAAAGAACATTCCTACAACAGTTCTCTATGGACACAGGATGTCGACTAGAAAACCTGCCAGGAGTGATGGATGATAGGGACGATTGGTGAGAAAGAGTTTGGAAGATATGTGCTAGTAGCACAAGTGAATGATGATTTTTCTTTTGTGTATTTTCCCAGCATGGCAAACTCAACATGTGTTGTAATAATGTTCGATATGTATTTCTTTAAAAAAAAAAAAAATATATATATATATATATTATTTGGTCCAGTTAATCCGGAGTTGGGAGTAATTCCATCAGGACAAAAAAACCATTCAACAATGAACATTTAAATTTTCCTGGTAAAGAGCTCAATGTAACTGACATTACAGAGCAATAATTTCTTTCTGAAAAAATATATATATATATTAGTGGTGACTCTAGCCTATTTTTGCTACTCGTGCCCCCCCCTGTAAACTTCAGTTCCCAACCCGTGGTCCGTGGACCCTAAGTAAGTCATCATAGTTGCTATTGATTCTCCATTGTATAGCACAGATTGACTAACGTACCTTGCATGGTGGTTTTTTTGTAAACAATCAAGATGCTATATAATTTGTAGTCTTGTTAATACAAGATAAGATAATTTTTTCCTTTCAAAAGTATAGAAGAAAAGAGATGTTCATTACTATGACGAGAAAAATATGTTTATTAGAATAAAGAAATTGATGACAAAGATTATTTGTTGGAAATGTATTCAAATAAACAAATTTTAGTTACAGAATGTAATATATGCAACATTCATTAAAGAAATAGAGATCTGTTAGTGAAAAAACAAATTTAAACAAACCGTTTAACCAACATTTACCATAGCGATGATGATGACGTCGGCAACATCTATAATCTGCTATCCCCCTCTCTCTCTCTCTCTCTCTCTCTCAGTCCTTCTCCCTCTTCCCAAGACAGCTGTCAACAGTCACATTGTGCTAATTTTTTTGAGCACGGTATTTTGAGTTGCTTTTGCTATTGGCTACAGCCAAAAGCGGATTTCTCTAACATTACTGTTATTGTAAGGGTCTTGTGCTTGGCACGGATTACGCGTGTTCAACATTATAGCTGATTTTATGGGATGTTCAATAGATCTGACAGTGGCCGGACAAAGACCATCCATGCAAAACAGCATCATTGTATTATTCCCAGATATATTTATGAACTTTTGGCTACTTAGTTATCGAAACTTGAATAGATACATAATTTAATTGAGATCAGACTAAGTATGTTTGCTTGAAATTAATGAATGATTTTTAATCCATTTTGAATAACATTGACCGAGTTATTGGTCGTGCCGGGCATGAGTAGCACTAGTCCCATCTCCGCCCCTGATATATATATATACTTATATATAATAACGTTCCAGGGTGAGTTCGTCATGTATATTGCTAAATTTCACTTGGGACCATTTCTTTTGACAAGTATATAACCTGGGTTGGTTTTTGTGAGTTTCTTAAAAAAACTTTATTCTGAGTCACAAAGAAATAGAAAATGCATTTTGTGTTTCATTTGAGGTTTCCATAATTTTCGAATGTTATGATGTAAATTTTCTGTGTCACTTTGCAATAAACATATTAATGTGTTCTTTAATTCCCACCAAAAATTAGTCACCCAGTTTATAGAAAGTAGAGAAAATTCTATTAGCAATAGTTTATTTTTGTATTTAATCTTGAAAAGAGAAAATAAATACGTAAACATTGTTTTTGAAAATAAAAATAAGAAACCTCAATTATTTTTAAACTATTGTTAATGTACAAATAAATTAATAAAATAATTATTTTTGATTGTTTTCTTAATAATTAATATTTTACCAGCTAATTATCTACTGATTTTTCATTAATTGATTTTTCCTTACATGAATATTTAACCGAAAAAAAAAAAGGACAAAACGACAAATCCCAGAAATGATTGTTAGCGGACGTTTCCATATTTTTTTCATCAAATATATTTTATATCTTTCTAAAACAAAGAAAAATTTAAAAAAGAAAACAACTCTCAGTTTTTTGCTTAAAATTTATAATTTTCAATCAATTCAATTATATTTTATTTGATAACATATTTAGATTTAGCCCGGGACAGGTGAAATGAGTAAATCTAATATAAAGCTAAGCCCCCACCGCAATTTTTTTAAAGATAAAACAAATATTGTATGAAAAGATCTGTTATTTAAAAAAAATCAACATTTGGTATTACTTTCAAAATTTAATATTCACTGTTTTCTTCCATCAGCTCCAAATTATTATTATTTTTTCTTTATTTCATGTATAGCTTTGGATTTTTTCAATCCCCACAGAAAGTATATACTGAATAAATAGCAGCCGTGAAGGGAGTAAAGTCAAGTGACCTGAGAAAAAAATTGTTTTGTATTTCATTTGTTTATAAGAAAAAAGTTTTAAAAAGATTTCATCGTAATTTAATCGGTTAATTCTGGCTTAAAATTTTCATGGAAGATTTGGTTTATGTCACCCAACCGATTAACACAGACAAAAGGGAAAATTAAATATTAATTTAATATTCAAAGTAGATTTTAAAAAAAAAAATATTTAAATCAGTTTCCGAAAAAGTTCAGATATTCTTCGATTCAAATGGGATAAATTATTGTCACAAATTGAGAAATATTTCACATCTTCGTCAATAGACAAAAACAACAAAAAGGTTTTCTATAAATTATGTTTTTTTTTACTTGTAAACAAAAATAATAAAAGAACATTATACTTACTTCTTTTTCTTTTGTCGTTTTTTTTTTTTTTTTTTTGGTGGGGGGGTATAGAAAATTAGAAAAAGGAGGGAAATAATGAAATATTTTAGATAAAACTAATATTTTCTGGTTGAATGCAATCAAAACGTTTCGTCTTTTCACAAGAAATACGGAAAGGTTTTCTAAAAAGCGAAACACAAGGGAGATAAATCAAATCTTTTTTTTTTTTTCATGAAATACAAAGCACCTTGTGTGGTGTAATGAATAGCCAACTAGAAAAGCAAATCTTCACGAGTGAGTTCGAGTCTCATTGGGTGCCTTATTCATATGGCCTTGTACCACATCTAAGCAGAAAGCTTTGTAAATTACCACTTATTTATTAATACAAATACGCATTCAAAGAGAAAATTACAACGAGAATAGAATCTTTAACCCAACCACATTTGGAGGTTAATACTCCCGCCCAGAGTTTTACAAGTGACAGTCTACATCTTCGCTATTAACAAACAAACTGCAGAACGATGTTAAACTTTGAAGTTGTATTTTTTATTTTGTTTAACAAATGTAAGAAATACCCAATTTCGAAATGTAAAAAATTAAAAATTTAGAAATCTTTGAGAAGTTTAAAACGATTTGAGTTTCAGCCAGAAGGAATTTGATTTGTTATTTTAGTTAATTGGATTATATTTATCACCCAGGATTTATTTCGATATTTTTTTTTGTGTGTCAGTCAGAAATTTTCTGAAAATTCTGCAGAGAAATGAATCCTCGAGTTATTTTAATGATGTAAAGAAGAAAATGTTTTTCATAAATTCTATACAGACCCCCACCCCATCTCCGTATCTATCTTTTTCTTTTCTTTCTTTATTTCAATTTGACTATTTCCCTAATATATATATCCTGTTTACTTACGGCAATAACTATCGCCTATATTCGAATGTATCACCATCAGTTCCTATCTATCTATCTTTTATGATTACGTCTTTATTAGCAATTTTTATGTTCATTGCCAAATAAAGAGACAGGGCCCAGTGAGAGGTAGTCGACGTATGCCCAAATGTGAAGAAGGAATTGTATGGTACAATGTCAAACGTATAACATTGGCAGTTGTCTTGGAAGTGGGCGGTGTCACTGTAGAAGATGCTGCCTGGCTACCAAAGGAAGACAATTCTACCCATATCAATGTGACTGAACTAGAAGCAAATATCAGAGGCATCAATTTGGGCTTGAAATGGAGATTACAACTCTGTGGCTTCTTGGATTAAATCTGACTGTCTATTCCATTTCTAATTGGTTGCATTTAAAAGTTTAAGTGACTTGAAGACACTGAATTTGGATTGAAAAGAAATCAATCTCTAAAATAGACGCAATAAAAATAACTTCAACTGAAATCATGCCATCATCTGCACAATCAAGTCACATCAAAAGAGCCAAGTAGTTTTTTCTCACAAAGGCAATCAATTCGGTTAATCTAAAAAAGAACAAGTTCAATCTAAATTAAGTCAAAGTTTTATTTAATAACAGCAAAGTTTTCCAATTTTCAAAATTTTATCTAATAAAGAATTTAAACACGTTAAAAACTATGAATCAATTTTAATGGAAAATAAATAGAAACTTTTATAAAATCTTTTTCCAGTCGATTTTTTCACTACTTAAATAAACTACTACAAACTTCAGCAAATAAAAAATGTGATATTTTATATTGCAGTTTAGTTTTTGTAATTTCAATCAGAACAAATTTTATTTCTTTTCATTCATAAATTAATGAATACATAAAATAAGAGATTTAAAAAGTTTCCAGAAAACTTGAAATCAAATCAGTGAGCATCAAATATTGGACAAAGAAGAAAAAGGAAAATTAGGACACAAATCAATTGAAGAAACACAAAACAATCAGTCCTGAAAATTTAGGGAGGATTTTTCAAAAAAGTTTTATTTTGGAATGTTTTACTACAAAGTAAATGAGAATAATGCACATTCATCCTCATAATTTTGCATTTTTCATCATAATTCTATAAAAAACTTGCATCATATATGGTATAAATTCAAATTAACTGTAAACAGTAAGCAAGACCTTGGAATGCAATATAACAAGAAGATTTAGATGATTTGATAAGCATAAAGACAACAACGTAATTGAGATTGATTTTAGTTAAGGAAAAAAAGAATATTTATTCATATATATATATATATATATATATATATATATATTGTCATTGACAGACAGACTGTCTTGTTGTTTCATAACTCTTTAGTGTGGCAAGATATGTAGGACGCTTCAAGCTAGGATCAATAACTTACTGCTCAGCCATTTTGGTGACATACATCAGCTCAGGAACTTAACACATTTTCTATAAATATATTAGAAGTGTTTTATTTTAAAAGAAAATTTTCAGTAAGTTTTCTTTTTGCAAGCTCTGGTGAGTTCAAATTGATCCCTTTGTAATTTTGGACAGAAGAGACATGGGAATAGTGTAATCTATCATGGTTGGCACAAGTTGGCACCAGTGAGCAAAATGACCCATTGAACCGAAGTTAGCATAAAGCTATATGTGAAAAAAAAAAAAAAAAAAAAAAGAAATAACCCGTTTCTCAATTGTTGTGGAATTGTTTGGAGACTTCTACCACCTAGATAATGGACGTGAAAGCTGTTGCCCTCTCATGAGGAGAGGAAACAATGTTTTGGCTGGTAGGGTCAAGTAATTCCTAGGCCAAGGGTCAAAATGAGGATTTTTATCAGTTGATTTCAAAGAGAGACAAGTGGCAGTGAGGAAGAATATAGTTATCTCCTCAGCATCCCTGCATTTCTAGCATGTACCTCAATAGTAGTAACATCACAAAAAGAAAATGATATTTTATGATTGCCCATCAAGATGATTTGACATGTAATTCAAAAAATGTGTCAACTGTTGATAAGACAATAGAAAACATTTACTCATTTCTTTTCAGAAATCCCTTTACATTAACATTCCATCCTTTATGGCTGAGAACTGAGCTCAGGATTCACTTGATACTAACATCAATGTTTGTAACTCTCAAGACAGTGGATGTATCAAATTTCTTAACTAGAGGTATCAAAAAATCTGACTCAGTGATTAGTTTTAGGAACTAGTGTATGTAGTGGATGTCTTCAACTTTTCCAGTTCTATAGTAACAGCTTTTGTAATATTTTGACCTTCGACCCGGCCCAAAAATGCCATTCCAAGGTGATGCACTGGAAGGAAGTGACACATTCCAATGGCCAGTAATCGAAAGAGATCGCATGGGCGGATTAAGGCTGATAATACGGGACAAGGTGAAGGTCCCACAGTGCCACCACAGAGTGATGCACCGGAAGAGAGTGACCTCTGAACTGCATGACAGTTATTTCCACTTGATGACGATTAAACATTCGATTTCAAAGATCGAGTGGGCGTCGAACGATTATATAACTCAGTTGAGTTTGACGAGCCAGTGGCAGCCAGTTGGAGACGAGATGTAGTAGGGAAAGCCATACCAGGCCGAAGGGGCCTGGGGCCCTGATGAGTTGGGGTCCAGAGAAGTTGCTGATAAGATGCAGTAAAGGAAGCCAGTACCCAGCAGAGTGAGCCCCGAGGCCTCCGGTTGAGCATCAAGAGAACAAGAAAGACACAACATGACGGTCATAACAGTGGGGTCAAAATATTACAGTTTATGTTCGGTCTCCAGCTCCCTCTCACAGGAAAACCCCACACAACCTTTCGAACCTTTCAAATAAAGTGAGAGGTATATATTTGTAAAGAAGTCCTTCCTGCGTCTTTATCATTGCGTTGGTATGTATCCAGTATATATATGTATATTTCAGCATGAACATGTACATGAGAATGCAACACTTTTTCGACTTCAACATGGTATTCGCCAATTCCCATAATCACTGACTCAGGCCGAAGAGACAATGTTGCTAACTGGACAGAATTAGACACCTAAAAACATAACATTTTTTACTGATTGTAATTGTAATTCATCTGACCCCAAAATCAGTGTCAGGAAATTCTTTCAGTTTTGATTTCATGAGAAAAGGTGAGGAAAACCAGTCCAGGTAATTTAGATTTTGCAAGTAAATCAGAAGTACTTTTATGAAAAATTCTAACTCATCCTTACAAAGGCAGATAATATTAGGAAATCCTGGGAACATTAAATGTATCATTCTATAAAAATGGGATTTCTGCAAATTAGTAAGAATTAAAAAATATCCCTAGTAAAAAAAAGAAATTATTCACATTGTACTTACTGAGAAAATCCCATTGAGAAATGATTAGTCATACACTGACCTTTTATTAAAATAAAATAATCAAAGAACACATCAACTATTTATAATGCACTTAAATATAATCTTTTTATAGTAAAGCAAAGTAGGAAGTCATATTTAAAATAGGAGACTTAATAACAAGAATATTCATCATCATCATCATGTCGCGCTGGTAGCACGGATATCCCTGACCCTCTCTCGCCACTCCTCCCTATCGTTCATTGCTCTAGGCAGGTCCTCAGGACAACATCACGTATCCTCACACAGCTGCTGAATGTATGTTTGTGCTGGTCGTCCTGCCTTCGCAGGGCCATGTGTGGGGGTCCATAAGAGTACATCTCTTATGAGTTCGTCCCTGCTTCTCCAGCAGTGTCCTGCATGTCTGGTTCGTCTAACTTGAATAGTTTTCGTGATAGGAGGCAGGTGGCCGTACAGTTGGTGTCTTGTGGGATGTTGCCGCCAGGACTTGTTCAAGATTGCACGCAGCATTCTTGTGTAATTGCCGTCTAGCTTCTTCCCCAACCGTTTTGTTAGCATCCATGTAGTGCACCCGTATAGCAGTATCGATGTGACTGCTGCCTGGAAGAAACTGCGTTTCCTTTTATAGGTAAGGTCTGATTTCCATATAATCGATAGCCTATTGATAGCTGTCCATGCCTTCGTTAACCTCGTGTCGATGTCCTTTTCGGTTGATGCGACGCTGCTTCCAAGGTAAGTGAATTTGTCTACTAGTTTCAGAGGGGTACCGTCTAGAGTGGAGATGTCCCCCGTTTGATTATAGCACATATATTCCGTTTTGTGTGCATTGACATAGAGGCCTATGCCTGCGGCTGCTTGTTCCAAACTATGCAGTAGTGTTTCGGCTTGGTTGGGTGTATTTGCCAGTATTACTATGTCATCGGCGTAGTCGGTAATTGTTTTTGCGGGGTGCCTAAAGGATTAAATGTTACAAATTGGGGTCAGGTAAAAAGAGATGCAGTAAGTCTGTTTGGTTTTTGCAAAAATGAAACTTCAGTTTTGACACTATTAACAAAAAAATGGTTTCTATCCAGTGTGTGTTCGCATGTGTATTTTTAAATGTGAATGTTCTGAAAATGCCCATCCACATACTTCACAAGAAAATGGTTTCTCTCCAGTGTGTATTCGCATGTGTCTTCTCAAACTCGAACTCTCCGAAAATGCTGATCGACAAACTTCACAAGAATACGGTTTCTCTCCAGTATGTGTTCGCATGTGTCTTCTCAAAGTGAAACTCTCTGAAAATGCTGATCCACAAACTTCACAGGAAAATGGCCTCTCTCCAGTGTGTTTTTTCATGTGTTTTTTCAAATCAGAATTCCTGCAAAATGATAATCTACACAATTCACAAGAGAATGGTTTTTCTCCAGTGTGTGTTTGCATGTGTCTTTTCAAAGTGGAATTGTCAGAAAATGCTGATCCGCATACTTGACAAGAAAATGGTTTTTCACCAGTGTGTGTTCGCTGGTGTCTTTTCAAATTTGAACTCCTAGAAAAGGTTGATCCACATACTTCACAAGAAAATGGTTTCTCTCCAGTGTGTGTTTGCATGTGGCTTTTTAAAGTGGAACTCCTAAAAAATGCTAATCCACATATTTCACAAGAGAATGGTTTCTCTCCAGTGTGTGTTTGCATGTGTCTTCTCAAACTGCAATTCTCTGAAAATGCTGATCCACACACTTGACATGAAAATGGTTTCTCTCCAGTGTGTGTTCGCATGTGCCTTTTCAAATGGGAATGGTTTGAAAATGTTGAACTACAAACATCACAAGAAAATAGTTTGTCGCCAGTATGTGTTCGCATATGTGCTTTCAAATATGAATTGTCAGAAAATGCTGATCTACACACTTCACAAGAAAATGGCTTCTCTCCTGTATGTGTTCGTATGTGTCTTCTCAAAGTGGACCTTTCTGAAAATGCTAATCCACATATCTCACAAGTAAATGGTCTCTCTCCAGTGTGAGTTTTCATGTGTTTTTTTAAATCAGAATTCCTGCAAAATGCTGATCCACAAACATCACAAGATAATGGTTTCTCTCCAGTATGTGTTCGTGTGTGGCTTTTCAAAGTGGAACAGTCTGAAAATGATAATCCGCATGCTTCACAAGAATATGGCTTCTCTCCAGTGTGTGTTCGCGTGTGTATTTTTAAATGTGAATGTTCTGAAAATGCCCATCCACATATTTCACAAGAAAATGGTTTCTCTCCAGTGTGTATTCGCATGTGTCTTCTCAAACTCGAACTTTCTGAAAATGCTGATCCACATACTTCACAAGAAAATGGTTTCTCTCCAGTATGTGTGCGCATGTGCTTTCTCAATGTGAACCTCTCTGAAAATGCTGATCCACATACTTCACAAGTAAATGGTCTCTCTCCAGTGTGTTTTTTCATGTGTTTTTTTAAATCGGATGTCCGACCAAATGCTGATCCACACGCTTTACAAGAAAATGGCTTCTCTCCAGTATGTGTTCGCATGTGGCTTTTCAAAGTGGAACTGTCTGAAAATGCAGACCCACATATTTGACATGAAAATGGTTTCTCTCCAGTGTGTGTTCGCTGGTGTCTTTTCAAATGTGAACTCCTTGAAAATTTTGATCTGCAGACTTCACAAGAAAATGGTTTCTCTCCAGTGTGTGCTTGCATATGGCTTTTCAAATGTGAACTCACGAAAAATACTAATCCACAAACCTCACAAGAAAATTTTTTTTTCACACTGTCTATTTTTATGAGTCTTTTCAAACTGGATCTCTCTGAAATTGCTGACTCATAAACTCTGAAAAAATATCTTTTCACTTCAGTCCACGTTTCCATGTCTTCAATCAATTCTGAATAATGTATAAATGATAATCTGTATAATAGAGAAAACATAGGTTTTTACAAGATTGGTTTTTCATAGTTATTCTTTGAAATATGAATTTTGAAAAAAAACTTTTACAAACTAAATTTCTACCAAAAAGCTTGTTTTTCTCCAATACAGTTGATGTCTGTGAATAAATGAAAAGTAAAGGGTTAAGAAAATAAAAACAGGAGACTCATATATTATTTAGAAATATAATATTACAATCAAATCATATTTCAATTAACTGCAGTATATCAAGTATAATTCATGTTGAGCCATAAAGAAAATTCAACAGATAATGGAATATATCTAATGGAATTTATGTCTCTGATAATAATTCTGCTTTTTTCAAAGATTTATTAGAATGAAAATGACACTATATTAATGATAGAAAATATGAAAAAATTATTTCCCCACTTAGCAAAAAAATCAAATTTTTTTTTATCTTAAACTGCCCAGTGGGTAGAGTGTTTGCCAGTGGTCTGGGAGACCTGAGTTTAATTCCTGGTCGGGTCATACCAAAGACTTTAAAAATGGTACTTGATACCACTTTGCTTAACACTCAGCATTGCAAAGTACATATCAAAGGTAAAGTGGAGCAATCCAGGGAAAGGATTAGCACCCTTCCTTACATCTCGGTGTAGTAGCTATTGAAAAGGAAGCCTTCTGGTCACCCTATACCACGGTCACCAACAAACTGAATGAAACATAAGAAAACTAACTTTTCTTATGCACAACCAAAGAGAATATCAAAGTATCAGAACAACTGGAAACAAAAATTATCTTGAAAAAATTTTAATTATTTTTTTCTTTTTGAGGGTCCCTCCAAAAAATGTAGCTGATGCCATAGCTAATATGCACTTATCAACCATTACAGTTTCTTTCTTTTTGTATTTCACTGATAATAGAACATGAAAGTGATAGTGGTACCAATTATATTTGGAGCACTCGGAATGATCCCCAACGGCTTCATAAAGGGACTGGAAAAGTTGGAAATCAGATGAACCGAGATCATCAAAACTACAGCATTACCAAGATTGGCCAGAATACTGAGAAGAGTCCTGGAGACTTGCAGTCATTCGGATTCCAGTGAAAAATCAACTAACACCAGTTTGAAAAACTTGTAAGGAGTAAAATAAGAATAATTTATTGATTTTATAATTTTTTTCCTCCAACTTCGACAAGTCATTCGACATTGAGAAAATTAAATTGCCAAGTCAATGATCTCAGGGACCTTGATAATGTAAGGAATCAGTAAAACGATTACCCTGTCCTTCTAACTGATTGGTTTCATTGGTTTCTTTGTTTAATGGTATATCAACCTTTGTAGGATATTTAATGCCAAAGCCATTCTAGAAGAACAGTTGTGGTACTAGTGGTACATTTTCTTAAAGAAATTATTGCTCTGTAATGTCAGTTACATTCAGCTCTTTACCAGGAAAATTTAAATGTTCATAGTTGAATGGTTTTTTTTGTCCTGATGGAATTCCCCCAGGATAAAAAAAATTCAACAATGAACATTTAAAGTTTCCTGGGAAAGAGCTGAATGTAACTGACATTACAGGGCAATAATTTCTTTAAGAAAAAGTATCACTAGTACCACTATATATATATATATCCAATGAACAATGATAGATGGATAGATAATGAACAGATAATTGATATGTATTAATTTCAATATTTTTTTGGTAATCTACAAATAATGAAAGACATTTAATAATAAAAATCATTTCTGGGTCATTTAAAAATATGATTTTAACTAACAAATAATAATAACACTTAACGAAATAATTATAACTTCATGTAACAATTCTTAATAGAAATAATTTGCACAGTTAAAGGTCAAATGTCATTTATTATATCATAATTATTACCTTATATATTTATCAAAATCTTTCAACATTATTGTAAACATTCATATGACTTTAATTCGAAGAAAAAACTTGAAGAATGTCTCTTCTGAAATAAAGTCCTTTAATAATTTAGTGATCGTCTAAAAGAAAGAAAAAACACTTTTCTATTTAATGAATCGAGAAATGTTTTCTTATTAGGATTAACGTTTGTTTTGGATTTAATTTGGTTATAATAAAATAGTTTTAAAAAGATTTCATGGAAATTTAATCGGTTAATCCTGGCCGAAAATTTTCATGTCAGATTTGGTTTATGTCACCCAACCGATTAACACAGACAAAAGGGAAAATTAAATATTAATTAAATGTTTAAATGAATTGGATTTTTAAAAAAAATATTTAAATCAATTGCCAAAAGATTCCAGATATTTTTATATTCATAGAAGATAAATTATTGTCACAAATTGAGAAATATTTCACTTCTTCGTCAATAGACAAAAACAAAAAAAGGTTTCCTATAATTTTTTTATTTGTCATCAAAGATGATAAATGAATGATATACTTACTTCTTTTTCTTTTCTTTCGTCTGATTTTTTTCTGAGAAAAGAGGGAAATAATGAAATATTTTAAATAAAACTAATATTTTCTGGTTGAATGCAATCAAAACGTGTCGTCTTTTTATTAAAAAATACGGAAAGGTTTTCTAAAAAGCGAAACACAAGGGAGATAAATCAAATCATTTTTTTTCATGAAATACAAGGCATCTTGTATGGTGGAATGAATAGACAACAAGACTAGCAAACTAGTTCGAGTCTCATTGGGTGCCTTATTCATATGGCCTTGTACCACATCTAAGCAGAAAGCTTTGTAAATTATCACTTATTTATTAATACAAATACGCATTCAAAGAGAAAATTACAACGAGAATAGAATCTTTAACCCAACCAACATTACACATTTGGAGGTTAATACTCCCGCCCAGAGTTTTACAAGTGACAGTCTACATATTCCCTATTGACTAACAAACTGTAGAACAATGTTAAACTTTGAAGCTGTAATTTTTATTTTCTTAAACAAATTTATGAAAGGCACAATTTCGAAACATAAAAACTAAACATTCAGAAATCTCTGATAAGTTTAAAACGATTTGAGTTTCAGCTCGTTGGGGGTAGGGTCTATTGCGGTATATTCTACAGCTCCAGTCGACTGGACAGGATTTGAGTTTCTGCCAGAAAAAATTTGATTTGTAATTTTAGTTAATTGGATTGTATTTATCCATCAGAATTTATTTAGTTATTTTTTTGTGTGTCAGTCAGAAATTTTCTGAAAATTCTGCAGAGAAATGAATCCTTGAGTTATTTTAATGATGTAAAGAAGAAAATGAATAACATGAATTCTCTACTGAATTGACCCCCGCCATCTGTATATCTATCTTTTTCTTTGGTTTATTTATTTTAATTTGGCTATTTCCCGCGTCTGTAATCTTTTTAGTTTCGGTAATAACTATCGTCTATTACCATCAGTTTCTATCTATCTGTTCAAATCTCCTGCAAATTTGGGGTTCGGTCCAAAAACGATGCACGGAAAATGATGTCAATAATCTTGAAAACAATCCACAGTAATAACAAAATTGTGAAACATTCAACCAGTTCATACATTGATGACAGCAGAAGAAAATGATAAGCCATCCTCAGAAATTCGGTTTGAAGGCAAAACATCACGAGCCATTAAATAAAGTTGGCGACCGAAGTCAAGAGCAACCCGAAGGCTCCCTTTACAATAGCTACTACACTGAGATGTAGGGGAGGGCACTGCTCCTTTCCCTGAATTGCTCCACTTTACCCTTGATACGTACTTTATATTGCTGAATGTTAAGCAAGGAGGTATCAAGTACCATTTTTAAAGTCTTTGGTATGATGCAACCTAGGATTGAACCTAGGTCTGTGAAGGTGACAGAAGAAGAAAAGAAAGGGGTAGGTAAGGAATACCTTTTAGATTTTAACTTTATTTCTGGGTTCAACAAACATTCCGAAGGTGGGGAAAATTCTTCCTGAATAAAACTTAATTGGTTGCGTCTCTGAGGCAAGGTGTTAAATACACTCTAGTTGTTCCTGGGGTTGATATATTCAAATTCTGTGTTTTTAGTCATGGGTGATTAGTCCCTTTTGTGCTCATGGTATCGTATCGGCAGTTATTTGCAGGGACGGCTACAACTAGTGGGTGAGTGAACCCGCGTGCCGGTAAGCAGATATACGGTTTTCCCACGAGCAGCGAGCCAAATAAGTGTTTTTAATCCACGGTTCACTGCTGAAGGAGAGCGAGTCACTTTTTCGTGCCATTAGGTCCGTTCTTAGGCATGTGCAGTTCCTACTTCTGTCAGGGGCCGCTGGGAACTTCTGCACTTTTTGAACTTATTTTTATTTCCTTTTATTCACTCCTACAGTGCAACGTCAGCCGTATCGCATTGAGTCTGTGAGTGTTGCAAATTTATCCTTTCCAGATAAATTCGACACCTGAGCCTTGTCTGAAAGAAAATGCGGAGGGCAAAAACAAAAAGAAAACACAAATGATCTTATTTGATTATAAATCCAAAGAATTTATTTACAATATCCACCCAGAGAGGTGACTCTTCTGAGATTTGCATATATTTCCCATATGCAGGCGTCACGGAAATCAAAATTAGGAGAAAATTGATATTTTTTTTTGTTGGTTTTGCCAACCTTAACCAGCACACGAAGATGTACATAAATTAGCAGGGTTTCCCTCTCGGAGTAAAAACCAGCGATAGACTGAAGAAAGAGCTGCGTGTGAGTCGGTGAGCACTTTCCCCAACCCTTTCAGTCCCAAACTGCCAGGGATATAGAAAACGAAGAAAGCCGACTATAATACAACAATGTGAAAAAGCAAAGACTCTTAACGTAATACGCACTTGTGAAGTAGTTCTAAGAATTGAGGAAAGCAAATATAGCCACCATTTAAGAATGCCTAGGGCCAGACAATTGACAGCGAGAACAGAAATGCCTAAAATTTATACGAGGAATTGATGGACTGTTAAGGATAATTTGATGCCAAGAAACAGAGAATAAAAAAAAACTCGCTTTGCAGAAATAACAATATTTATTATGCAAAAAAATAACTCTCAAAGATCTTACATAAGCAGTAAGTTGAAGTCAGAGACCGTCAATTCCTCATATAAACCTTAAGCTTTTCTATCTTCCAATTTCCATACTCAGAGTGGATTGGTACAAGGCAATCTTCAGTGGTGGTTATGTTTGTTTTCTCACAGCGTCGTATTATGGACTGCTTTCTTCACTTTCAATTATCGGGGTTTTCTGGTAGTCTAAAACCTTAGAGCAACGGGCAGCTACTTCACTGACTCGCTTCAGTTCTTACCGTTTCTGCTTACTACTCTTATGATAAAACTGGACAATTTATGTATATTCTCAACTGGGTTAGGGTTGAATTCATAGAAATGTCAACCCATCGCCGATTGAATTGTTTAGGAAAGGATAAATTGCCAATCGAATTCCTCATTCTGAATTTTTATTTAAAAAAAAATCGCTTTGATGTGTCAATCCTTTATTTTTTAAAATTCTTTTATCATCAAAATAACTTTAATGAGAATTTATCTCTCAATCCCCCACACCCAAATAAAAACATTTTTTCTGAATCTACACTACCCTTCAAAAACCCAAACGCATTACACATTCGTAAAGTATTTCTCTATTCTTCTAAAATCTAAAACGATTCCTTTTTCTGCTAATTAATAAAACCTCTTTGACTAATCTCTGAACCCTATAGGGTTACATACTAATTCAAAACAATATTCCAATGTCAACCTGCCTGGCTGATAATTCTAGTTCGCTCAAAAATCCAAACACGGTTCAACCTCTGACCTGATTTTTTTTCAACAATCAACCTGTTCTCACAGGAAACTACATATGCAATAACTACGATATGCAATAAAACTTGCGTTCTAAACTTGGAAAAAATACCACAGAAACGTATGGAATGCTTCAGACTGCTTTTCGATCATCTTACATGAATTGAGCATCAGTTTTTGAGTGGCATAAGAGATTCAAGGAAGGCAGGGAGTCTGTGAGGGGTGATGAGAGATGTGGGAGGAGTAAGGAAGTCAGAATACCAAAGTTGATTGGCCAAATAAAGAATTTCATGGATAAGGACCGTCGTGTGTCTATAGAGACAATAAGTGCACAGTTTGATGTCAGTGTGGGAACTGTACACACAATTATTCACAAGGAACTGAAGATGCGGAAGATTTGCACAAAGTTTGTCCCATGGGTGCTGAGAGAAGATCAGAAAGAAAGACATTGTCATTACAGCAGGGAGATGGTCGAGCTGAGCAATTCAGATCCCACAGTTCTTGATGCTCTGGTGTCCTACGATGAAAGCTGGATCTACTACTATGACCCAGAGACCAAGAGGCAGGGGTCCCAGGGGAAACATGCTGGCTCTCCATGACCCAAGAAGGTCAGACCGAGCAAATACACCCACAAACTTTTGATGATCCTTTTTTTGACAGCACTGGCATGATCTACATGCACTGGGTTCCCACTGGACAGACAGTCAACAAGGAATACTATGTTGAGGTTTTAATGGAGTTCAGGAAGAGATTCCATCAGAAGAGGCCAGCACTCTTCAAATCAGGTCAGTGGCATTTCCAGAGGCTGTCGTTATGAGACAATTGAGGAGATGAAAGAGGCTGTGACAAAGGTCATTGACATGCTCACACAAGAGGACTTCCATGGGGCCTTCCAGAAGTTGTTGGAATGGTACAACAACTGCATAGCAACCAGAGGAGATTACTTCGAAGGGGACTAGAGTTTTATGTGTGTACTATCAATAAAAGTGCCCATACGAAAAAAATCTGGAAACTTATTGTCTGCTCTCTCTAGGGCAGACATGATGATGAAAGAGAAGCAAAAATCTTTGAAGATATATAACAAAGCTGTTAATATATTTGCTGCAATATTCAGTCCAGAAAATGATGAGATAAGAAAACTGCATGATATACACTATTTTGGAGTTGAAAAAACCCTGTTCCTGGCTAGGAAGATGAATCTGCACATTACTAGAAATGCTGTCAAGTGTATGGTCAAAAGATGAGTGAGATGTCACTCAAGATAATAAGTTCCAAGTCGACACAAACCAGGTAACATTCATGTGAAGAACAATTTCAGCTGGTAAGCTATTGATGTAATTCATAATTTTATTCCTATTTTGTTATGATTATTAAATTGTTTGTTTCTTAATGTTTGTTGTTGTAATATTCCATTTGTGTACGTGCTTGTAAAATTTGTGTTGTATTTGTGGTGGAACTAAACCTGAAAGTAATACCCGTAAAATACGGACAGCCACTTACTCACTACAAATCGGAGAGTAAGATATCCACTAAACAATTACAAGTACCCTGTACAATGTCTCTCCTTCATCACCCCCACACTCGGCTTGATATCTTTCAATCTGTTCATAACAAACTGGTTTTTCGTTTTAAGAGTGTAAGATAATACCCATGACAAAACAATCTGCGTATCAACAGCTATTGAGATATTGCAGATAACTATGTTGGAGTATGTCTTCAATGAATTCAGAAGACACTTAATGACCAGATAAACAGACAGTAATTCCAAGTTCGGCAAGGTCCTACTTAACAAATGAGCCATCTTTGATGTGTTAAAGATCAATTTTTCTGAAGATTTCTGCCGCACGATATAGCCCACAAACCCATTGGCTTTCTGAGAAGCATCACTGAACACTACCTGGCATACTGGAGCTGATCTATTCACCACATATATAAGAAATTCCAGAGATTCTAACATCAAAAGATCTCCAAACAAGCAACTGATTCTCAAATGGAATCTAGACATCAGCTTCCACAACTCTCATAAGAGTATCCTCCCCTTGATCGTAACAGGGAGACAAAGTGACAACGGATCAAAATACTAGAATTTTGAAAATGAATCACTGTTCTTACGTACAACTGACTGTGGACTTGGCCAAGAGGCAAAAATGTCTTCTAAAAATGCAACTGAAATTTCAAAGGCATTAGAGATATTTGTGGAAAGAGATTTGATAAATGAACAGCTTATGGACAACATCACTGCATTTCATTCGATAGCCCTGAAACAGATTTGGGACAAGTGGAGTATTAGATTCTTTTTCGGGGCTAAATATCGGCCCAGTAGCAACAGAATTGTCAAAGTTTATCATCAAACAATTATATTCACCAAAAGAAGCTGTCTTTTGGTTGAATATATATCTCCAAACACAAGAAGGAGAATTAATGCCACAAATAGAATTGTTCAAATATAAATGGTAGCACTCATCATCTAAACTTATGACCAAAGCAAATGAAGAACAGGATTTCGTACAAATAAGAGAAGAGTGAGTCAAACCAAGTAATTTTCAATAAACTAATCAATGAGATAGACACATCGTAATCTGCGGTTTGCATATAATGTTGATGTCTACTTCATTTCCAACTGGTTGGATCTGGAAGAATGTAGACTACCAGTCAGAGGGACAGGAAGGAAATCAGCTTGTTGGTTTTGCGCAGACATTGGCCACCTCTTGGCAAATTACAGAAGGAAAAAGGTTCCTGAAAAAGTGCCTGACCATATAAGCAATCAGCACATTTACCAACAACAAAGGCGCTGAAAACCACTGAGAAGTCAATGAGACTGTAGCTGTAGTGGAACCTCTGTTGCATAAAGCTGCCCAGACAGACATTTCCCAAATAGGAGAGACCCCGCAACAACAACTGTGGAAAGGAGAAATCCAACAAGGTCCTAGAAGTTAAGAAGCAGTTCAACAAGGCAAAATCGGCTCCTTCTCCAGGATTTTCTTGCTCCACCTCATCTTCTTCCCAATGAAGGATGACATGGCCACCTTTAACTTAATAGGCCGGTGGATGCCACATCCACAGATGGCAGTCCAAACAACGACCATATCAAAAAGAGCAACTCCTCTACTGCAGCCAGAGGTTGAACCTACATGAGGATTAGCACTGACAATAACTGCAGCTGAAATGTCAGCAACACCACCAACACCTGTAGCAGAAGTATCAATAGATGCACTATAATCAGTAACAGCACCAAAAACTCCAAAAACGACAGCAGAGCTCTTCTTTCAGTAGCTCGGAGGATAAGTGACATCTTCCCCCAAAATGGCCTTGGTACAAGAGGAAAGATGATGTTATGTAGTGTAGACATGGATATCCTGGGAAGAGAAACCAACTCAAGCCATAAAAACTCAATGACTGAAGAGTTCTCCTCAAAATCCTCAAAGAAATGGATGGATAAGACGTGGAGGACCCTAAAAACATTCCAGGAGCAACAGACCTATCATTGATTAAAGCTGACTGAGGGTCCGAAGGCATCTTATATATGATTGAAGATGGAACAGAGGGAGATAGACGAGATACTAACAACTTGGATCAAATACACTTTCAAGAGTTTTTCGTGAGACTCGATGTCATTGACAAATTCAGAGAAAAGTATCTAAGTGAGATCAGAAAGGCCGCCTTAAGTGATAGAAGAGTCGACTTAGATTTATCAGAAACTCCAATTTTGAGTCATATAAAAGTTATGACCACAAATTTTTCTTTGTCAGCTAAGTTAGATAAGGCTAAGGTCAGGATGTCTGGTTACTGGAAATTCAATGCATCCAGGTTGGATGTGAAGGATTTTTGGGACCAGATAGAATTAATGCTAAGAGGGAATAGATGGCTGACATAACTGGAAATATTTGGTGGGTTTAAGGATAGAATAAGATTCTCTGCTGGCGACTGAAATCTCATAATTGATACACTACCAGTGCAAAGAGCATTAGAGTCAAGAATATATAGGGCAGAAAAAGCTGGGTGATAATGCAGAAATTAACATAGCTAGGGTGGAGCTGGCTTTTTCACATAACAGTTTAGTTGTGTTGAGAAAAAAAGTTTGTTTAAAAAGATACACAAGTCAAAAGTCAAGTCACTTATATTGCAGTTTAGTTTTTGTAATAGCAATCAGAAATTTAGGTAGGATTTCTTAAATAGTTTCATTTTGGAACGTCTTGCAACAAAGAAAATGAGAATAATGCACAATATCCTTATAATTTTGTATTTCTAATCCTAATTCTATAGAAAAACTGGTATCCCGTCACCCTTGACGATTGTTCACTAAATTTAACCAAGATCTTTAAATGCAACATTTAAATGTTTGATAAGTGTAAAGACAATAAGAAAAGGAAAATGATATTTTATGATTGCCCATCAAGATGATTTGACATGGACATCAGAAAATGAATCAATTGTTGATAAGGCAATGGAAAATGTTTACCCATTTCTTTTTAGAAATCCTTTTAAATTAACATTCCATACTTGATGGCTAAGAACTGAGCTCAGGATTCAGCCGATATTAACATCAGTGTTTGTAACTCTCAAGACAGTGGATGTATCAAATTTCTTATTTAGATGTATCAAAAAAATCTGACTCAGTGATTAGTTTTAGGAATTAATGTATGAAATTTTCAAGATGAGATTTAGAAAAGTACAATTCGGCAAAATAATCTTTCAGAATAGTTGCAGATAGAAAATTTCTATATTGAAGTCACTGAGAAATACACAGATTTTCCCTGGAAATGAAATAATCAAAAAACTCTTTTTAATCAGGCACTGAAACAATTAGAATCTTTTTATAGTAAAGCAGATATTTTCAACTTTTCCTTGTGTGTTCAAGAGCTCAAATCCTATGGTAACAGATTCTTCTACTTCAACATGGTATCCACCAAGTCACATAATCAATTTCTCTTGACTAAAAATATATTTTCTCTTCAGTGTGTGTTTCAATGCATTTTCTCAAATGGGAACTCAAAGAAAATGCAGATCCACAAACTTCACATGATTTCTCTCCAGTAAATATCAGCAGGTGACTTTTCAAAATGGAATGCTTTGAAAATGATGATTCATATTTTTTTTACATGAAAATGGTTTCTCTCAAATGTGTATTTGCATGAGTGTTTTTAAATATGTATTCAGTGAAACTACTAATACACACACTTTACAAGAAAATGCTTTTCTCCATTATTTGTTTGCATGTGGCTTTTTTTTTCTCAAACTGGAACTATCTAAACATGATTATCCAGACAAATCACAGGAAAATGTCCAGATGTGTTTTCTAAAATGGAAACTCTCAGAAAATGTGGATCTAGATTTCAAAAAAGAAATGGTTTCTCTCCATCATGTACTCACATGTGTTTCTTAATAGGAATTTCTAGAAAATACAGAATCACACACTTTATAAGAAAACGGTTTTTCTCCAGTATTTGTTTGCACATGATTTTTAATTTGCAATGGGATCATAATAATGATGCACCATCTCCAAAGAAAATGGTTTGTCTTAAGAGTTTATTCGCATATATATTTTCAAATATGAACTGTCTGAAAATGATGATTGAAAGATTTCACTAAAAAACGGTTTTTCTACCGTCTGATTTCAGATGTGTCTTCTCTAAGTCTCTAAAAATGATGATCCACAAACTTCAAAAGAAATGGGTTACTCTTCATTATGAGTTTCCATATGATTTTTCGAATGGGAACTCAGCGAAAAAGAAGATCCACATTTGTCAAAAGAAAATGGTTTCTCACCAGTGTGTGTTCGCATGTGACTTTTCAAACTGGAATTTTGGGAAAATGCAGATCCACACACTTCACAAGAGAATGGCTTTTCTCCAGTGTGCGTTCGAATGTGAATTTTCAAATGGGAACTACTAGAAAATCTTGATCCACACACTTCACAAAAGAATGGTTTCTCTCCAGTGTGTGTTCGCAAGTGACTTTTCAGATGGGAACGGTTTGAAAATAATGATCCACATGTTTCACAAGAAAAAAGTTTCTCTCCTGTATGCGTTCGCATGTGTCTTTTTAAGTGTAACTTATCTGAAAAGGCTGATCCACACACTTCACAAGAGAATGGTTTCTCTCGTGTATGTATTTGCATGTGTCTTCTTAAACTGGAACTGACTGAAAATGATGATCCACATACTTCACAAGGGAATGGTTTCTCTCCTGTATGTGTTCGCATGTGTC
Source organism: Sepioteuthis lessoniana (assembly GCA_963585895.1). Taxonomy (NCBI): domain Eukaryota; kingdom Metazoa; phylum Mollusca; class Cephalopoda; order Myopsida; family Loliginidae; genus Sepioteuthis; species Sepioteuthis lessoniana. The sequence goes on from OY757908.1 coordinate 5,872,371, forward strand.
TTCGCAAACTGGAACTGGCTGAAAATGTTGATCCACACACTTCACAAGAGAATGGTTTCTCTCCCGTGTGTGTTCGCATGTGAATTTTCAAATAAGAACTACTAGATAATGCTGTACCACACACTTCACAAGGAAATGTTTTCTCTTCAATGTGTGTTTGCATATGACTTTTCAAATTGGAACTTTGGGAAAATGATGATCTACAGACTTCACAAGAGAATGGTTTCTCACCAGTGTGTGTTCGCATGTGACTTTTCAAACTGGAACTCAGAGAAAATGCAGAGCCACACACTTCACAAGAGAATGGTTTCTCTCCAGTGTGTGTTCGCATGTGTCTTTTCAAAATGGAATGGCTTGAAAATGATGATTCACATGTTTCACAAGAAAATGGTTTCTCTCCAGTGTGCGTTCGCATGTGATTTTTCAAAATGGAATAGCTTGAAAATGATGATTCACATGTTTCACAAGAAAATGGTTTCTCTCCAGTGTGTGTTCGCATGTGATTTTTCAAAATGGAATGGCTTGAAAATGATGATTCACATTTTTCACAAGAGAATGGTTTCTCTCCAGTATGTGTTTGCATGTGTCTTCTCAAACTGGAACTGACTGAAAATGCAGATCCACACACTGCACAAGAGAATGGTTTCTCTCCAGTGTGTGTTCGCATGTGATTTTTCAAAATGGAATAGTTTGAAAATGTTGATCCGCAGACTTCACAAGAGAATGGTTTCTCTCCAGTGTGAGTTCGCATGTGATTTTTCAAAATGGAATGCCTTGAAAATGATGATTCACATGTTTCACAAGAAAATAGTTTCTCTCTAATGTGTGTTCGCATGTGACTTTTCAAATTGGACCTTTGGGAAAATGCAGAGCCACACACTTCACAAGAAAATGGTTTCTCTCCAGTGTGTGTTCGCATATGAGTTTTCAAATAAGAATGACATGAAAATGTTGATCCACACACTTCACAAGAATATGGTTTTTCTCCAGTGTGTGTTCGCATGTGAATTTTCAAATAAGAACTGCTTGAAAATGCTATTCCGCACACTTCACAAGAGAATGGTTTCTTTCCAGTGTGTATATGCATGTGTATTTTCAAAGATGAATTCTCTGACAATGCTGATCCACGGTCTCCAGTATGTGTTCGCATGTGTCTTTTTAATAGTAAATTATCAGAAAAGGCCAATCGACATACTTTACAAGACAATAGCTTCTTGCCAGTATGAGTTCGTAAGTGTTTTCTCAAATTACAACTTTGGGAAAATGATGATCCACACACATCACAAGAAAATGGTTTATCGCCAGTGTGTGTCTGCATATGTATTTTCAAATTAGAACGGTTGGAAAATAAAGATTCACATGCTTTACATGAAAATGGTTTCTCCGCACTATGTGTTCGTTTGTGTATTTTTAGATGTGAATTATCTGAAAAGGCTGATCCACACATTTCACAAGAGAATGGTTTCTCTCCAGTGTGTGTTTGCATGTGATTTTTCAGATGAGAACTCCTAGAAAATGTTGATCCACAGACTTCACAAGAATGTACTTCATCTTCAGTGTCTGTGTGCAAGTCTCTTCTCCAAGAGGAACTTTCAGAAAATTCTGAGCCATAATCTTTGCAAGCGTGTGATTTCTCTTTAGTCTGTGTTTCCATGGTTTTTTTTTCAATCTGAACAATGAATAAATGCTCATCTGCACAATAGAAAAAATGTGTGTTTAACTGGAGTAGCTTTTCACAGTTGGGCCTCTAAATAGGAATTCAAAAAAGAATGTCTATGTACTGACTTTTGGGATAAAATTCTCCTTCTCTAAAACAGCTGATATCTGTGAAAAGAAAAATTAAAGTATTAAGAAAGTAAAAAACTGGAGACTTATAAATTGTTTGGAAATATAATATTACAATTAATTCATCTTTCAATTAACTGCAGTATATCATGTAAAATTAGACAGAAAGTTGTTATATAATGATTTTCATGAAAGCATTGTATTGTGTGCGGTAAAACTTGAGTTTGTTGGGAACAGAATGTGGTTTTTAATGTCAGGAGATTCCCACACTTGTCCATGCTTCTTGTTGTTGAGGTTGGAACAAAGAGTGTTTCAACTTTGCCACTTGTTTTATAATGCTACTTTGGTCATGCCATCTAGTGGTCATTCGAAGTACTATTTTGGAAAGTGAGTCATGTAATCCCAATAGCTTGAAATTAATTCCTCAAGGGAAACTACATATCATTTTTGTCATATTCTCAGCAACAATTCCTCCAGAGGTATTCAGATGAAGATGCCAATGTCAATAAAGTATTGTACCTATAAACAGTTTTGATTATTTCTATTTCTTTAGATCAAATACTAAAAATCTACACTTTAAACCAGCACTAAATCTTAAAAAAAAACAAATCTACTAAAATAATGTATGTTGTTAAAAGAATAACATCAGGTTCGACTTTTCAAGTGATTCTCTCCTCTGTTCAGCCCTCCTGGTTTTTAGTCAGTTTATTTTCTCTTTTCCATGGTAATTGATGGGTGACTTTTTCTTCATATATTTGTATCTTATTTTATATTTATTTCATGGCAAAATGTATGTAAAAATAATACTTACAATTTACTTAAATCCAAGTTAAAATTAAGATTTTCTGTGTCACTTTGCAATGAGCATATTAAGGTGCACTTTAATTTCCAGAGAAAATCAGTCGTCTTGTATATAGAAAATTGTATCAGCAATAGTTTATTTTGTATCTCAACTGAAAAGGAAAAATAAGCACGTTAACAGTTTTTGAATGTACAATTAAGAAAAAATCATTTTTAATCTATTGTTGATATAAGATTAAAATAATGAGATAATATCTTTTGTTGCCTTTTTAGTATTTAATGTGTGACACAATTATGATGAGGGGTTAACCGAGATATTACGATATGTAAGGGGTTAATGAACAGTGAGTGACCCCATGATAAAAGAACTGGGGAAGTTTACCTACTTAAAGGATGTCACATATCTTTGTCCAGGCAGGATAGGCAAGATGTGTAAAAATTCTGTTTTGCCAACCAGACAGTTATGACACCTGTTTATTTGAATCGTGTTTGTCAATTGGGCAATTATCAACACCTAAACGGAGAGTGGTTGGAGACAAAGACTCAGATTTGGAATTCTGTGATGAGGCAAAGCGGGGAAATTCTGAATTTTTTGTGTTACAATTAGCCAGTGTGAGAAAATGATAAATTTTTATCAATATTTGACATTAGGAACGAGATTACTATGCTGTTTACACTAATCCCTGGTCTGAGCCGAATTATTACTTAACCAAGCATTTTTATGCTCAGCAGGCACTCTCCAGATCCCGAATTCATGATACTCAAGATAAAACCTCCTGGATCGTAACCTTGTGCTAATGTTGTGTCCCTCACACAAATACCATTGGGAAGGAAAAACTAACTTGTACAAATGAATTGTTGTATAGAAATATGTCTTGTTTATGTATATGAAGAGTTTGTCAAATATTACACATTTGACGGATTCTTCATATACCTAAACAACTTTATTCCCCATTGAATTTGAGTCCTCTTTACATTACCTTATAATCTTTACTTCCAGCCGTTTGCGAATTACATCTTCTTTCAGAATCAATCTATCATCCTTTGGGTCAAATGAACACAGCGTGGATAGAGGAGAGCTTGATACTGAACCTCTGAAGACAACATTACGGGTATTAATTTTTTTTTTTTTTCACCAACCCTCCAGGTATGAACAGCGAGCAGTTTTGCATCACAATGTCACTTACGGCCAGCGACACCTATAATGTTTACGTATGCTTAGGTGTGGAGGTGAAGTGTAATAAATGTTTTACCAGGTAATTATCAGCAAATCTTTCATTTCCCCTAAAATATTAATTGAATTTTCCTTACATAAATATTAAACCCAAAAACAAGGGACAAAACAAGAAATTACTTAAATGTTTGCTAGTGTACGTTTCCATACTTTTTTTCATCAAGCATTTTTTTTATATATAAAAAAAATTTTAATTAAATATAGTTTCCAGTTTCTTGTTTCAAAATTCCCATTTTCAATTACAAAAGTTTTACTTTATATAATATCAGACGTAGATTTAGCCTAAGACAGGAGAAAAGTTCAAATCTAATATAAAGTTAAGCTGTACCATTTTAAACAAAACAAATATTGATACAAAATTATATCCCAAATAATCATAACAAAAATGATATAAGAAATCACAGTATTAAAGATGGAACATTTAAAAACTTTTTTTTCACATTTGATATTTACATTCAAAATTTAAGATTCACGGTTCAAACAGATATGAATTTCTAAATTTTTTCTTTATATTTTTCATTATATACGGAAAGTATAAAAATGGCAGCACACACATGAATGAAGGCGGGGGGGGTAAAGACAAGTGAATTGAAAAAAATGGCAAATGTTTTGATAAAATATGTAAAATAAAATTCATTTATTAATTATTAGGAACAGCTGAAACCATTTAACTGTGTGCAAACAAATAAGCTCTGGTTCATTTAAAAAGAAAGTTACTAAAAATCATTCACTGTGTGGGGTTTGAAATTTTTATGAAGGTCAGTGGCTAAGGGCAAGGCTGTGTTGCCGTAAGATATCTGACTCCATATTTTGGTTATTTTGCTTTACCCCACGTTGTCTGGCTGGCGCGGCGCCTTGCCCAAAGAAGGTCCACAAGAAATATAAAAGGGAAAGATAGGAACAGACAGGAGACGAAAAACTTTTCTTTCAGACTTTCCTTTATTTACCTGGTGAATGGACTAACCAATGCTACGTCTAAAGACATAGCGTGGTGCCCAAAACACCAGATAGTAAAAACGGTGTTGTCGGTTCGACGTCACCACCCGAAAAGAGATAGGTTCACAGAAAACCTGAGTATTTATCTCTTTCTACCGGCTCCAAATTCGCTACGCCAAAATCCTTCTAATTTTGGCGCGACCGCTTCTCATTGGCTACTTTACATTTTATTATTTTCTTTTTTTTTTTATTTTAACCGGATGGATGCGTGGAGCCTTATGCGTGGCGATGCATTTATACATTTTGTATCAGGCAGCCGACGAGTCTACATCCGGTTGGGAGTTCTTTAGTAATTCCTATATCGCCACAATACATCGCCACCCGAAAAGCGGAGCTTGGAGGATTCTTAGAAAAATGAATATTTGTAAGGGTGTCACGGCTCTCTTTAAAATTTTTTTTAAATTTAAAAAATTTCTTTTTTTTTTTGGTGTGTCCAGCCAACCCGCTTTTTTTTGCAAAAAGATTGTATTGATTTTTAATTGTCCTATTTTCTAGGAGGATTATTTATCAAATTCTTGTATCTTATTTGCAAATGTTTAATAATTTTGGTAATTTGTTAAGGGTGGCTGGAAAACTAGGACTCGTTGGATATGACTGATTTTATTTCCATTTTTTTTTTTTTTTTTTTTTTTTTTTTTTAGTCGCTAGTATTTGCTGGAAATCTTTTTTTTTTTTTTTTTTTTGTTTTTAAATATGTCACTTTGGGTAAAACAAATTATGAGCCGAGAAGTGACCTACAGAAGTAGCAGTATATTTCAGAGGAGTAGTGTGAGTTTTTGGGGTTCTCTGGAATTCATAGCAGTCGTGTTGGTGTCGTGGGAGAGATAAACCATGTGGCGACAGAAACCGAAATAGAAGTAGGGGGAGTGAAAGTTTAAAAAAAAGTTACCTTATTTTGCAGGTTGGGAAGTAAAAAGGTGTGTTGATAAGGTTTTTGCTGAAAGAAATTCTACGTCCATTTGTTTTCCAGAAGTTAGTTCGGCGGGGACATTTGAAAATTTTTCTCGGTGTTTCGCTGGGATTTTTTTTGTTTTTTTTGTTGTTGTTTTTCGTTTTTTTTTTTTTTTTTTTGTTTTTTGTTTGTTTTTGTTCCATGTGGAAAGTCGTCTGTCTCCAGTTATGATGTTCTTGTTTTTTTTTTTCTTTTAAAAATTTCTTGTTGGGATGTCTTCTTTATTCCGGGTGTTCATTCACGTGTTCGGGGTTAACGAATGTGGTGTTTAAAGGTTTTTTTAATTTTTTTTGCGTCGGGGTTACCAATGTGGGGTTTAAAGGTTTTTAGCGTCGAGGTTACCAATGTGGTTCTTAAAGGTTTTTCGCGTCGAGGTTACCAATGTGGGGTTTATAATTTTTATGAAGGTCAGTGGCTAAGGGCAAGGCTGTGTTGCCGTAAGATATCTGACTCCATATTTTGGTTATTTTGCTTTACCCCACGTTGTCTAGCTGGCGCCTTGCCCAAAGAAGGTCCACAAGAAATATAAAAGGGAAAGATAGGAACAGACAGGAGACGAAAAACTTTTCTTTCAGACTTTCCTTTATTTACCTGGTGAATGGACTAACCAATGCTACGTCTAAAGACATAGCGTGGTGCCCAAAACACCAGATAGTAAAAACGGTGTTGTCGGTTCGACGTCACCACCCGAAAAGAGATAGGTTCACAGAAAACCTGAGTATTTATCTCTTTCTACCGGCTCCAAATTCGCTACGCCAAAATCCTTCTAATTTTGGCGCGACCGCTTCTCATTGGCTACTTTACATTTTATTATTTTCTTTTTTTTTTATTTTAACCGGATGGATGCGTGGAGCCTTATGCGTGGCGACGCATTTATACATTTTGTATCAGGCAGCCGACGAGTCTACATCCGGTTGGGAGTTCTTTAGTAATTCCTATATCGCCACAACTGACAACTCATATATATATATATATATAATAAACCGACTATGGTAGATGGAGAGATAATGAACAAACAATTGAGAGATATTAATTTCAATATTTTTTTTTAGCAATCTATAAATAAAATAAAACATTTAATAATAAAAAACCATTTCTTTTTAAGTAGTTAAATGATTTTAACCAACTAATAATAATAACCCTTAACGAAATAATTATAACTTCATGTAACAATTCTTAATAGAAATAATTAGCACAGTTAAAGGTCAAATGTCATTTATTATATCATAATTATTACCTTATATATTTATCAAAATCTTTCAACATTATTGTAAACATTCATATGACTTTAATTCGAAGAAAAAACTTGAAGAATGTCTCTTCTGAAATAAAGTCCTTTAATAATTTAGTGATCGTCTAAAAGAAAGAAAAAACACTTTCTATTTAATGAATCGAGAAATGTTTTCTTATTAGGATTAACGTTTGTTTTGGATTTCATTGGGTTATAATAAAATAGTTTTAAAAAGATTTCATGGAAATTTAATCGGTTAATCCTGGCCGAAAATTTTCATGTCAGATTTGGTTTATGTCACCCAACCGATTAACACAGACAAAAGGGAAAATTAAATATTAATTAAAAGTTCAAATGAATTGGATTTTTAAAAAAAATATTTAAATCAATTTCCAAAAGATTCCAGATATTTTTATATTCAGAGAAGATAAATTATTGTCACAAATTGAGAAATATTTCACTTCTTCGTCAATAGACAAAAACAACAAAAAAAGGTTTCCTATAAATTATATATTTTTTACTTGTAAACAAAGAAAATAAAAGAACATTATACTTACTTCTTTTTCTTTTCTTTCGTCAGACTTGTTTTTTTTTTGTTTGTTTGTTTGTTTGTTTGTTTTTTTTTTTTTGGTGGGGGGTCACTAGAACGTCTGCGAAAAGAGGGAAATAATCAAATATTTTAAATAAAACTAATATTTTCTGGTTGAATGCAATCAAAACGTGTCGTCTTTTTACAAGAAATAATGAAAGGTTTTTTTAAAAAGCGAAACACAAGGGAGATAAATCAAATCATTTTTTTCATGAAATACAGGACACCTTGTGTGGTGTAATGAATAGCCAACTAGAAAAGCAAATCTTCACGAGTGAGTTCGAGTCTCATTGGGTGCCTTATTCATATGGCCTTGTACCACATCTAAGCAAAAAGCTTTGTAAATTACCACTTTTTTATTAATACAAATACGCATTCAAAGAGAAAATTACAACGAGAATAGAATCTTTAACCCAACCAACGGTACACATTTGGAGGTTAATACTCCCGCCCAGAGTTTTACAAGTGACAGTCCACATCTTCCCTTTTAACAAACAAACTGTAGAACAATGTTAAAATTTGCAGCTGTAATTTTTATTTTCTTAAACAAATTTAATAAATGTACAATTTCGAAACTTAAAAACTAGACATTTCGAAATCTTTGAGAAGTTTAAAACGATTTGAGTTTCGGCCAGAAGGAATTTGATTTGTTATTTTAGTTAATTGGATTGTATTTATCACCCAGAATTTATTTAGATATTTTTTTGTGTGTCAGTCAGAAATTTTCAAAAAATTCTGCTGGGACATTATTGCGAATGAATCCTTGAGTTGTTTAATGATGTAAAAAATAAAATGGATATCATAAATTCTATACTGATCCCCCCCCTCATCTCTGTATCTGTCTTTTTCTCTGGTTTATTTATTTCAATTTGACTATTTCCCTAGTATATATATCCTGGTTACTTACAGCAATAACTATGTTCTTATGTATCGCCATCAGTTCCTATCGATCTATCTATCTATCTATTATGGTTAGGGTTAGGGTTAGCCTTTATTAGCTTCATAAAAAGTAACAGAGTCCATCAAGCGAGAATAAAACAAATCAACTCTCTGATAGCAATTGAATTTTATTCAAAAAGTTTGGCGTCTCTGTGTGTGTGTGTGTGTGTGTGTGTGTGTGTGAATGCCAAGTATTTGTGTGTTGATGATCGGAAATGTGTCAGCTTTATTGATGAGGTCACTACATTTCTCCTAACTCTCAGAGATTTTAATTCCATTTTTGTGTGCGTGGTAGGAGTCTAGGGTTGACTTTGCTGAACATTGGTATCAAAGTTTTGTGGGCTGCTATAATAGTGAATTTGGGTGATCCTGTTTGGTAGTTTCTTAGTCTAGTTTCTGCCCATTTTACAGCTAAAGCATCTTTTTCCGTTTGGCTCTATCTTTTTGCCGTGTTCGATAGTCTTTTAGAGAATGGGAGAGTGGTTACCATTTGTTAAGTGTTGTTGAATGTGTGAGTAAGACATGTTCGCCATAGTGCAGCAAAAATCGTGTTTGCTGGTTGAGCACAGAAACTTTGTCGTCCATGAATGTGTGGTCCTGGTCGTTTGGGAAGAGAAACGTGAAGGTCTCCAGAAAATGTTGCCCAGGGATGAAGTGGCTGGATGTCGGAGCGATATTTTTCGCAGACAGTTTCCTGACTACCTAGTCCAATCGGTCCTGAGCAGCATTGTACTGTTAAGGACAGTCATTTTGTTCAGACAATCATTGAAAAAGTCAAAGGTAATGACACCCTGAATAATTTAGATCAATCCAAGGCCATCGACAAGGTTGACCACGGTTTTTTGGAAGCAGTTTTGTCTGCGGCTGGATTTGGAAAAACATTTTTTCAGCTGGATTCGCCTTCTGAGTGTTTCCCGGTTTCACGTTATAGATGGTCGGGGTAAGATCGAAACCCTTTAGGTTGTCTTGATCAATTCGTAAAGGTTGCCCACTCTTATTTATGCAGTAAGTTCTTGCGATGGAATATTTTGTTCGCAGTTTGAGGGCAAACCCGGTTCTCTGCAGGCTTACACTACTTGATACTACTATCACGGCCATGTATTTCGCTAATGCTGTTGATGTAAGGGTGTTTGTAACGATAGGGGACTAGCCAATTGCCCAGACATGAATGCTTTTTTTATTGTGAACATCAGTACGCTTTAAAATTATTTTTTCGGTTGCAAACTGGTCACTCAGACATCAAGCAGTCATCAAGTTGGCATTTTATTGACTGTTAATGTAAGAGCAGCATGAATTTATTGAGAAACTCGGCTTGACTCAGAAGGAAAGTCACTTAGTGTGGCAGTGGGTTCCCAATATGAAGCGCCTCAGTAACGACAAGGCATCACTTACCTGTGTGGTGATTCGAAGAACCTTCTTACTCAGGGAGAGGCTTTTCATAGCGAGACTAGCAATTTCTCCAGTGAGTATTCCATGAGTAGATAGGGAGGAGTCGATAACGCACGCCTTCCTTCACAATCATTGTAGGTTATTTAACACCAAATCCATTTTTATGAAAATAGTTCTATTTCAAACAATTCAGTTTAGGATAAATATGCAGTTTAAATGTAAGTACAGTTTAATTGTGAAAAACATTTCTGTTTCAAGCTATTCAGTTTAGTCAACCAGTTCTAATTCAGCTAATTCAGTTTAGTATAAAAACAGATTTTTTTTACACAGTTAAATTTCAAAACAGTTCTATATTAAACAATTCAGTTTAGTGTAAGTACAGTTTCAATGTCACAAAACAGTTCCGTTTCAAACAAATCAGTTCAGCATAAGCACACAGTTTAAATGTAAGTACGGTTTGTCAAAAACATTTCTATTTCAAGCTATTCAGTTTAGGCAAACAATTCAGTTGAGCATAAGTACAGAGAGGAATGATAAAATTACCACCCTAGAAAAGATGACATGATTCCATTTCTGTTTAATGAAAACCAGTTTTCTTTTTTTGTTGCAGACCATCAGTTGTATACAAATACCAAGAGCGATAGCAGCCTTCTATCATGTCTGAAAGTGACACAATGTTCAACGAGCGAGATCGGAGATGCGCCACTGTACAACTCATGTTCTCTACCAATCCAAGTTATGACAACAGGACCATTGCCAGCACCCTAAAAATGCAAATCTGGATAGCCACAAATAACGGGGGCATGCCCAGGGTGATGAAAACAAAGTTTTTGGCTACGGTTATGGTTTTGGTGTGGTTTCAAGTGAGGGCCACATCATGCCACCTCACATCTTCGAAGTTGGCTTGAAAGTCAATATCAAAGTGTAACTGGATGTGCTGAAGAGTGTAGTGATCCCCTGGTGCAATCAGGTGGCCGGTGGCAAACCCTGGGCGTGGCAGCAGGACTCAGCACCAGCCCACAAGTCCAAAGAGACCCAGGCTTGGCTTCAGAAGGAGTGCTACGACTTTGTACCCTTCTCTCGCTGCCCCCCCTCCACCACTGACCTGAACCTGCTGGACTACTTCGTTTGATCATACATTGAGAACATCACCAACATGACCTCCCACAACACCAAAGCCAGCCTGATCGCCACTATCTGCCGAGTATTCGCCGAGCCCCCGCCGGCACTAGTGGAAAAAGCATGCTCCCAGTTATGTATTGAGGCTGAAGGAGGCTACATTGAAGAGATATCAGCTCTACTACATAATCAAATTACCTGAATTGATTTTTTCAATAAAAGTTTTAAAATAACGCTGTTGTGTTGTTTTCTTTAGGATGACAATTTTATCCTTCCATCCAGTATACTGTTAGTTCTATTTAACCCATAGATAGGGCCCTATCAGGTGCTACCATGCCGGGCCAGTGAACCTGGGAGCAATGGCAATAAAGGGTTACTCCGCATTTCCCAAAGCTTCAGTATTACTGGAACCTCAACATTAGATTGTTTAGTGCCATATCCAGGACACTCTATGCAGAAAAGCAGTTGGTTTATTCTACAGCCCCAGCCAATGAAGCCAGTTCTGCATGTAACAATATGATTCTTTCATTCACCAATACGGAACATCACATGCTTCTCACACAGTATTCGGCATCATGATAATCATAATTTGGTCGATGCGAGGGATTCGCGAAGAAGAACTTTCTCATCTCAGACCCTCAAATGGTTCGAAGCACTGGATTGAAATGAATATTTTGTTTGAGAGATAAAGTCTCTTTTCTGGTGTTTGGCAAAAGGATGATGAATGTTAGACTCATCTTCTGCCTTTGTTTTGAGAAAGTGATTTTACTTTGTATGTTAGTTTATCAGCTATTGTTTGATTTCTTAGAACCAATTTTTGTTTTTTACCTCTTCCAAACACCCAAAAATACAGAAACTCAAGTTCTCTGGATGTACAAGGGAAATGGATTGATTTTCCACTGAATATTTTCAACCAATGATTTAGTTTTCCAGTGAGGAAGTACCTATACAAACTTTCATTTTATTCTAAATCTGTATATATATATATATTGTTTTTGGTTTTGTAGGAGCAGTTTATAAATAAAAATAAAATCTTTAGTCATCCAGATCCCTAAATATGGGATCAAGTTAGAGTAACTAGTTTGTTTTTCATGAGGAAGTACCAATAAAAATGTTCATTTTCAAAATCTCTCTCTATATATATACATTGTATTCTTTGGTTTCATACAGGATGTTTATAAAAAAGATAAAATTTTCAATCATTTACCCTCTTCACAATTATGTAAATATAGAATCAGCTTAGTCATTCATAGAGTGACAAGCCTGTCTTCACAATTGCTGTGTGAAAGATTTTCAGACTAATTGTTATTGTCTTGAAAGGAATATTATAGTTTCGGGTCAGTACATGGAATTGGTTATGTTAAAGTTAGGGTAGTGATGACCAGCGTGTCTCCTTGCATGTTGCGACCTTAAGCTAAAACAATGTACCCCATTCCATTTTGTGTACTTTAAGAATATTGACTTTTTTGTTGCCTAGAAAACATTTGCCACTCAATTTTCACAATAAACTATTTCAGTGCTTATTGAATTACCTGTGATGAGAAAAAATATTTGCTTAAAAATATTTGTTTAAAAAAGATATATGAATCAAAGTTCAAGTGACTTGAAGCCATTGAATTTGGATAAAAAAAAAAGAATCTCTAAAATAGAGGCAATAAAAATAACTTCAACTAAAATCATGCCATCATCTGCACAATCAAGTCAATATGAGCCATTGAATTTCGATTGAAAAGAAATCAATCTCTAAAATAGACGCAATAAAAATAACTTCAACTAAAATCATGCCATCATCTGCACAATCAAGTCACATCAAAAGAGCCAAGTAGTTTTTCTCCCACAAAGGCAATCAATTCGGTTAATCTAAAAAAGAACCAGTTCAATTTTCAAAATTTTATCTAACAAATAAAGAATTTAAACACATTAAAAACTATTAATCAATTTTGAAATTTTCAAAATGTTTTGTAATTTCAATCTTAAAACTTGAAATCAAATCAGTGAGCATCAAATATTGGACAAAGAAGAAAAGGGAAAATTAGGACACAAATCAATTGAAGAAACACAAAACAATCAGTCCTGAAAATTTAGGGAGGATTTTTCAAAAAAGTTTTATTTTGGAATGTTTTACAACAAAGAAAATGAGAATAATGCACAATATCCTTATAATTTTGTATTTCTAATCCTAATTCTATAGAAAAACTGGTATCCCTTCACCCTTGACAATTGTTCACAAAATTTAACCAAGATCTTTAAATGCAAAATTTAAATGTTTGATAAGTGTAAAGACAATAAGAAAAGGAAAATGATATTTTATGATTGCCCATCAAGATGATTTGACATGGACATCAGAAAATGTGTCAATTGTTGATAAGGCAATGGAAAATGTTTACCCATTTCTTTTTAGAAAACTCTTTAAATTAACATTCCATACTTGATGGCTAAGAACTGAGCTCAGGATTCAGTTGATGGGAATTCCAAGAAAATGATCCACAAAGATGATTTGACATGGACATCAGTCATACCAAAGATTCAAAAAATGGAACTTGATGCCGCCTTCCTTAACACTCAACATAAGGATCAAGGGTAAAGTGGAACAATCCTGGAAATGGAGTAGCACACTCACCTGCACCATGGTGTAGTAGCTATTAAAAAAGGGAGCCTTCTGGTCACCCTTGATTAAGGTCACCAACGTTTCATTTAGATTTTATAACATACGGAAACAAATATGATCTTTTTTGTAGTCATGGAAAGTGACCAGCCAAGTAGAAATCTGAAGACTTAATAACTGGAGCATTCGAAGGACAAAATGTCAAAAATTTCGGTTATTTAAAAACAGATTTGTTGAGGTATGTTCAAAAAATGCTTTTCAAAGGAGAAAACAGTGACAATGCAGTTAGGACAAACTTCCCCAAAAAATGGCCTCTATCCAGTATGTGTCCGCATGTGCCTTTTTAAATTAGAACTTCTAGAAAATACTGATGCACAGACTTCACAGGAATATGGTTTCTCTCCAGTGTGTCTTTGCATGTGGCTTTTCAAACTGAAAAGGTTTGAAAATGCTGATCCACACATGTCACAAGATAATGGTTTCTCTCCAGTATGTGTTCGCATGTGGATTTTCAAATGATCCTTGCGCGAAAAAGCTGATCCACACACTTCACAAGAAAAAGGTTTTTCTCCAGTATGTGTTTGCATGTGTCTTTTCAAACTGGAACCATCAGAAAATGCGGATGCACACACTAAACAAGAAAATGGTTTCTCTCCAGTATGTGTTCGCATGTGTCTTCTCAAAGAGGAGTTCTCTGAAAATGCTGATCCACACACTTCACAAGAAAATGTTTTTTTTCCCGCATGTTTTTTCATGTGTTTTTTTAAATCAGATTTCCTGCAAAAGTCTGATCCACACCCTTGACAAGAAAATGATTTCCCTCCTGTGTGCATTTGCTGGTGTCTTTTCAAAGAGGAACTACTAGAAAAGGTCGATCCACAGACCACACAAGAAAATGGTTTCTCTTCTGTATGAATTCGCATGTGGATTTTTAAATAGGACTGCCCTGAAAATGCTGATCCACAAACTTCACAATTATGTGGTTTTTCTCCAGTATGTGTTCGCCTGTGGCTTTTTAGACTGAAAAAGGTTGAAAATGATAATCCACAGATTGCACAAGAATAAGGTTTCTCTCCAGTGTGTATTCGCATATGTACTTTTAAATGGGAATTGTCTGAAAATGCAGATCCGCAGATTTCACAAGAGAATGGTTTTTCTCCAGTATGTGTTCTCACGTGTCTTCTCAAACTGGAACTATCTGAAAAGGCAAATCCACAGATCTCACAAGAAAATGGTTTCTCTCCTGTATGTATTCTCATGTGTGTTTTTAAATCAGAATTTGCTGAAAATGCTGATCCACAGACATCACAAGAAAATGGTTTCTCTCCAGTATGCGTTCGCATGTGCCTTTTTAAATAAGCATTGTGCGAAAATGCTGATCCACACACTTCACAAGAAAATGGTTTCTCTCCAGTATGTGTTCTCATGTGTCTTCGCAAACTAGAACTATCAGAAAATGTGGATCCACAGATTTCACAAAAAAATGGTTTCTCTCCCGTATGTGTTCGCATGTGGCTTTTTAAATAAGCATTTCGTGAAAATGCTGATCCACACACTTCACAAGAAAATGGTTTCTCTCCAGTATGTGTTCTCATGTGTCTTCGCAAAGTAGAACTATCAGAAAATGCTGATCCACAGGTTTCACAAAAAAATGGTTTCTCTCCAGTGTGTATTCGCATGTGTGTTTTTAAATAGGAATTTGTATAAAATGCTGATCCACATACTTCACAAGAAAATGGTTTTTCTCCAGTATGTGTTCGCACGTGACTTTTCAAATCAGAATTTCTTGAGAATGCATATCCACAGACTTCACAAGAGAATGGTTTCTCTCCAGAGTGTATTCGTATGTGAATTTTCAAATCAGAATTTCTTGAGAATGCATATCCACAGACTTCACAAGAAAATACTTTGTCTCTAGTGTCTGTTTCTATGTGTTTTTTCAATGTGGAACTCTCAGATAATTCTGACCCAAAATCTTTGCAAGCGTGTGATTTCTCTTTAATCTGTGTTTCCATGTTTGTCTTTGATTCTGAACAATGAATAAATGCACATCTACACAATGAAGAAAACGAGGATTTAACAGTTGTTCTTTAAAATAGGTTATAATAAAAATTAATGTACTACGTTTTGAAAAAAATTCTTTTTCTCTGATACAGCTGATGTCTGTAAATGAATAAAAATCAAAGTATTAAGAAAGTAAAAAACAGGAGACTTATAAATTGTTTGGAAATATAATATTACAATCAATTCATCTTTTAATTAACTGCAACATATTATGTAAAATTCACGTTAAGCCATTATGAAAATTCTTCTACTACTGTTTAACAAATAATCGAATGCATCTAATGAAATTTATTATGACTGAGATAATATTTTTAATTTTGACAAAGATTGATCTAAAGATTTATAAAACTCTTTTTCCCCTTGAGCTCAGATATGAATGGAATAAATGGTGGTTGTTCATCGGATCCGATGATAATGTTTGCATTCTACAACTCATCTATGAACACAAATGGAAAAAATAAAATAGTAATATCACAGCATGTGGAGAGGGATGTTAAAAGATTTACATAAAGTTCGAAAACTTAAGCAGTTGTCTCCCTTGTATAGCTGTCTTCTTTTGGTAAATAAATCAGTTTATTATCTTCGGTTCCACAGAAATGGATGTGGTATTTTTATCTCTTTTTTGCCCAAGAAGCTTACAAGCTATACTGAAAAAATCCTGGCAGTAACATCTCACAAAACAGTTGTATGGCCACCTACTTCCTATCTCTAAAACCAATCAAATAAGATGAACAAAGCATGTGGGACACTGCTGGAGAATCAAGAACAAAATCATCAGTGATGTTCTATTATGGACATCTAAGAAGAACATACCTACAACAGTTCTCTATGGACAACAGATGTCGACTAAAAGATCTGCCAGGAGTGATGGATGATAGGGACGATTGGTGAGAGGGAGTTTGGAAGATATGTGCTAATAGCACAAGTCAATGATGATTTTTCTTTTGTATATTTTCACAGCATGGTAAACTCAACATGTATTGTAATAATTTCCTATATATATCTTTAAAAAAAAACATATATATATATAAGTATTATTCAGTCCAGTTAATCCGGAGTTGGGAATAATTCCATCAGGACAAGAAAACCATTCAAAGGTGAACATTTAAATTTTCCTGGTAAAGAGCACAATGTAACTGACATTACAGAGCAATAATTTCTTTAAGAAAAAACAAAACCAGTCACATGAGGATTTAGTTGAGCTCTCTTAGGAAAATTCCAACTTAAAAACACATTATCGGAAACATTACCAACTTGGAAATGGATATTAATACTCCATAATATTCACTGAAAAACATCCCTTATCCATCTTATCATGTTTTCCAACTGGCTTTAACGGAAAAAATTGTGGATTTCATCAAAAGATTGCGATGGAAGGCTTTTTTCTACCTGGACTCACGTGAAGATAATGACTATGCTAAAAAAGAGGTATATAGCCTCAAATCCCAGAATACTCCTCGAAATAATAAGCTACTGGACCCGTTTGAGGCGGACTTATTTAAACTAATTAGAAAGGTTGAATTTAAGAGAGAACATAATAATTTTCAAATGAAATTAAACAAAGATATAAAAGAAATAAAAAATTCTAACTGTATATGGGGGAGGGCAGATAAATCTAAAAACATGTATAAAATTAAACCCTCAAAATACCAAGAAATTCTAAAGAACAAGATTACTGATAATTATAAAATAGACTATAAAAACACTATTGACCAAATAAATAAGGATACTTGTAGTTTTGCTAGTAAATTACATATTGACGATAGGTTAGGAAATCTAAAAAGAAAGATGCTTACATTCTATTTAAGGACCATAAACCTAATTTTGAGAATAAATTGCAAACTAGACTGATTAATCCCTCAAAAACACAGTTAGGTAAGATATCAAAAAATATTATTCAAAATATTGTAATGAATATGGAAAAGGCTAACCATTTTAATCTTTGGAGAAACTTGTATGACACCATTGAATGGTTTAGGAAGATTAAAAATAAGAGTAAAGCTACTTTTATGCAATTCGATATTATTGATTTTTATCCTTCTAAATCTAAAAAAACTCTGATAGGTAGGATTAACTACATCCGAAAATATGTAATAGGATTATTAGCCTGGAACAGGTAGGTTTATATCATGATGATGGGCTAATATATATCCCAAATAGTAATGGCCCAAATAGCTCAAGCATACAAAAGAAGATTATAAGGACTTTTAAGTTTTTAGGATTCAAAATAGAAGTCTCATCAAATAATAAGATAGTTAATTTCCTGGAGGTGACCCTAGACCTTTCAAATAACACTTATAAACCGTTTATAAAAACTGATCAGTACTCTTCATATATTAATGTTAACTCGAATCACCCAAAGACCATAATTAAACAAGTCCCAAAAGTGGTAAATCTGAGAATAAGAAATTTATCAGCAAATGAGAAAATATTCCAAGAGAACAGTAAGATATATATGGATGCCCTTAAAAATAGCAGTTTTAGGGAAGAGTTTACCTATCAAGAAGAAAATATACCTAATGATATTAATAAAGAAAAAAATAAAAAGTATGTCCATGAAAATAGAAAAAGAAAAACTATATATGTTTAACCCCCCCCCCTTTTTTGTAGTATAAATGTAGGTAAATATTTTTTGAAGCTGATAGATAAGCACTTTAAACATGATAATATGCTACATAAAATATTTAATAGAAAAACATTAAAAATTAGTTACTCCTGCATGAAAAATATTTTTCAAATAATCAATAATCATAATAAAGAAAAAATTAAGGAATTTCAGGACCGAACAAATAATTATAAAAATAGTAAAGAAAACGAATGTAATTGTAAAACTCGAAATAATTGTCCTATGGATGGATTATGTAACTTACATAATGTAGTATATCAAGGAATTATTTACCCCAAAAATAATATTATCGATAAAAAACTTATATCAGAATTTCCTCCATGAAATGGAAAATTAGATACGCGAATCATAAATTTTCTTTCTCCAATGAACATCTGAAACACCAAACAGCCCTATCTAAGCATTTTTGGAGTTTGAAAAATAAAGGTTTAACCCCTGAGATTCAATGGTCCATATTGAAAAAGTCAAATACTCCAAAATGTTTTGATAGTAGATGTAATCTATGCCTAGAGGAAAAAATACAAATAATGATACACCCAGACCCTGAAAAATTGTTAAATAAGAGATGTGAATTAATAGCTAGATGTAGACATCGGAATAAATTTAAACTGTAGAAAATTTATCATAGATAATGCTTAAATAAAAAAACATAGTATTAAATTGAGATTTAAGGTAAATGAATAAAAATAAAATAAATTTAAGAAAATGTATACATACTCTTAAAAAAAGGGTAACTGAATTAAGAGGCTCGAAAATCAAATTGAAATTTTAAAAAATTTAATTTTAATTCTTTAATTTAATTTAATATAAATATTACTGTATCCTTACGTAAAGTTATTAAATAAAGTTATTTTATCTAAATTAGAATTAAATCTGGAGTGGTAAGTAGAAAGGTAATTAGAATTTTTAAAAAATAAAAATAAAAAAATTAATTTACAACTGGCAATAAAATAAAAAACCGGAAGTGGGCTAAATGAGGAGAAAAGTCCTCAACCCTCTTCTATCCCCTCCCACCCTTCTTTCCTGTGACTATTCTGAATTATTTTATCCATAAGATCTGAAGAAGTCCTGTTAATTTTTTTTTCGTGTTTTTGATTTATATGAAAAATACATAACAGGATGGAAATAAATTTATAATCCTAATGTGAATGATTTTTTTTTTCTTAAAGAAATATATATATATATATATATATATATATATATATATATATATATATAATAACGTTCCATGGTGACTTCGTCATGTATATTGCTAAATTTCACTTGGGACCATTTCTTTTGACAAGTATATAAGAAGGTTTGGTGTTTGTGACTTTCTTAAAAACAAATAAACTAATGAAATAATTATTTTTGATTGTTTTCTTAATAATTAATATTTTACCAGCTAATTATCTACTGATTTTTCATTAATTGATTTTTCCTTACATGAATATTTCACCGAAAAAAAAAAAGGACAAAACGACAAATCCCAGAAATGATTGTTAGCGGACGTTTCCATATTTTTTTTATCAAATATATTTTATATCTTTCTAAAACAAAGAAAAATCTAAAAAAACAAAAACAACTCCCAATTTTTTGCTTAAAATTTATAATTTTCAATCAATTTAATAATATTTTATTTGATAACATATTTAGATTTAGCCTGGGACAAGCTAAGCCCCCACCCCAATTTTTTACGTAAAGCAAATATTGTATGAAAAGATCAGTTATTTAAAAAAAAAAAAAAATCAACATTTGGTATTACTTTGAAAATTTAATATTCACTGTTTTCTCCCATCAGCTCCACATTATTATTTTTTTTTCTTTATTTCATGTATAGCTTTGGATTTTTTCAATCCCCACAGAAAGTATATACTGAATAAATAGCAGCCGTGAAGGGAGTAAAGTCAAGTGACCTGAGAAAAAAATTGTTTTGTATTTCATTTGTTTATAAGAAAAAAGTTTTAAAAAGATTTCATCGTAATTTAATCGGTTAATTCTGGCTTAAAATTTTCATGGGGGATTTGGTTTATGTCACCCAACCGATTAACACAGACAAAAGGGAAAATTAAATATTAATTTAATATTCAAAGTAGATTTAAAAAAATATATTTAATCAGTTTCCGAAAAAGTTAAATATCATAAATTATTGTCACAAATTGAGAAATATTTCACATCTTCGTCAATAGAGAAAAACAACAACAAAAAAGATTTCCAATTTGTAAACAAAGATAACAAAAGAACATTATACTTACTTCTTTTTCTTTTGTCGGTTTTTTTTTGGGGGGGGGCTATAGAAAATTAGAAAAAAGAGGGAAATAATGAAATATTTTAAATAAAATTAATATTTTCTGGTTAAATGCAATTAAAACGTTACGTCTTTTCACAAGAAATACGGAAAGGTTTTCTAAAAAGCGAAATACAAGGGAGATAAATCAAATCAATTTTTTCATGAAATACAGGGCACCTTGTGTGGTGTAATGAATAGCCAACTAGAAAAGCAAATCTTCACGAGTGAGTTCGAGTCTCATTGGGTACTTTATTCATATGGCCTTGTACCACATCTAAGCAGAAAGCTTTGTAAATTACCACTTATTTATTAATACAAATACGCATTCAAAGAGAAAATTACAACGAGAATAGAATCTTTAACCCAACCAACGTTACACATTTGGAGGTTAATACTCCCGCCCAGAGTTTTACAAGTGACAGTCTACATATTCCCTATTGACTAACAAACCGTAGAACAATGTTATACTTTGCAGCTGTAATTTTTATTTTCTTAAACAAATTTAATAAATGTACAATTTCGAAACATAAAAACTAAACATTTCGAAATCTTTGAGAAGTTTAAAACGATTTGAGTTTCAACCAGAAGAAATTTGATTGGTTATTTTAGTTAATTGGATTATTCTTATGTATCGCCATCAGTATCTATCTATCTATCTATCTATCTCAGTCTTTTCATTATCTATCTATCTATCTATTATGGTTACGCTTTTATAAGCAAGCTTTATAAAAAGTAACAGAGTCCGTCAAGCGAGAATAAAACAAATCAAATCTCTGATAACAATTGAATTTTATTTAAAAGGTTTGGCGCCTGTCGGTGTGTGTGTGTGTGTGTGTGTGTGTGTGTGTAAATGTTAAGTATTTGTGTGTTGATGATTGGAAACGTGTGAGCTTTATTGATGTGGTCATAACATTTCTCCCAACTTTCAGAGATTTGAATTCCATTTTTGTGTGCGTGGTGGGAGTCTAGGGATGACTTTGCTGAACATTGGTATCAAAGTTTTGTGGGCTGCTGTTTAGTAGAAATAACTCCAAGACTCATGTGTAACAACATACGTGTTTTATTGCTGCCATCTTTTTCTGACTGTCCCTCAGCAAAAAGAGCCCCTTAAGGCATTACCAATATTGGGCCGCTTATATATATAAGTCGACTAACATCCCCCATACATACAAAAGTCTGAAGTGTTCATTTTATGCGAGTTGCCATTCACCATATCGGTTGGGTGTCTTGTCTGCGGTGACTCTCTTCAGACGTGGTTGTCTTTCAGCCATGTCTGGTTGTTGCTGTTTGGTGTTTTGTTCACTGTCATTGCTGGTGATATCTTGTTTGTGGTTTGTTTTCGTCATGTTGCTGTGTTTTGGTTTAGTTGTGAGTCTTAGGTGTCTCCTATTTCTCACTAGTCTTTTCCCATTTTCCAGTTCGATCATGTATCGTCGGTATTCAAACTTTTCTATGACAACTGCCCTTTTCCAATATTGGTTCTTGCCATATGGCTGCACAGTCACCTAGTCACCCTCTCTTAATTCTATCAGGTCATGGGCATTTTTGTCATAGTATTTCTTTTGATGTTGTTTTGCCTTTTGTATTTTAGTTTTTGTTTCTTCCACATTAAATGGGGATAGAAATTTCTTCATCGTAGGCAGTACACTTCTCAATTGTCTTCCAAATAATCTCTGTGCTGGGGACATTCCTGTGGATTTTGATGGTGTGTTTGTGAATTCTAGTACGGCTTGACAAGGATCGCTGTTTTCATTATTACATTTTTTTATGATACATTTGTGGGGATTTAGGAATTAACAATAAAACTCCCAACCGGATGTTGACTCGTTGGTTGCCACATACAAAATGTATAAACGCGTCGCCACGCATAGGCTCCACGCATCCATCCGGTTAAAAATCAGAAAAAAAGAAAAATAATAAAAATTAAAGTAGTCAATGGGAAGCGGTCGCGCCAAAATGAGAAGGATTTTGAAGTGACGGATTTGGAGCCGGTGGGGAGGGATAAGTACTCGGGTTTTCGGTGAACCGGGTCAGTGAGGACAAAAGAGACCCAAGGAAGCACATAAATACGGTAATCAGTTGAGAAGTAACGTCCGCTCTCGAGTTAAGAGCTGAAACTACTTTTCTGATAGTTTCACTACCTGACCTGAAAAGAAAGAGAAGAAAAGAAAAAGGAGTAAGTACTCTTTAAAAACATTCTCCTCCTTTCCCTTTTTTTCCTAATATCTGACTTTCCACCACTTCGAAAATTTACAACTTGTAAAAGGGAACTTCTGAACATTCAAATCCAAGTTGACGCTTTATTGTTTTATAAAAATTGTTTCAATTCTAGATGTTCCTTGTTTGTCTTGTTTTAAATGAAATTTTTCTCATTGAACGTCGTAACACTCCAAACCCAACCAACAAGGCTATCCATTTTATTTGTTTTACAGCTGATTCTGCCATTCCATTTGAGTTTGGCATCTCTGGTGAGCAGGGATTCCATTTAAAATCCGGATTTATGGGATAATTCTCTCATCATTTTGTTATCAAATTCAGGTCCCCCATCACTTACAACTTCTTCTGGGATGCCATATCTCATGAAGTGTTTCTTTATCAGCTTGATTGTGCAACATGATGTTCCTTGGAGTCGATCAACCAAGGTGTAATTGGAGAAATAATCCACACAGACTAGGTATTTCCTTCCATCCAGTGTCATGGTATCGAGGCCAATACGTTGGAATGGGTATTCCGGCACTGGCCTTGTGATTAGTGTCTCTTTGCTATTTCTTGCAGAATATCTGCGACACTGTTCACAGTTGATATAACATTCCTGTAGTTCGTGCCTCATTCCTGGCCAGAAGATTGTGTCTAGGGCGCGTCTCATGTTACTTTCAACTGCTAAATGGCTTGTGTGTGCCTTCTTCTTCATGTCATTTTTCATTGAGGCAGGTACAAAGACTCTGTCTTTATAAAATATTAGATTATCCTTTGTCGACAGGTAGTCTCTGAATTTATACAGGTGCTTCAACTGAGGTTCAAGGACTCTATATCGCATTCGGAAGCCTTGTTTAATTAGTTTTATGAGCTTCTGTAGATCCTTATCTTCTTTGGTGGCACTAACTAGCCTGTCTCTGGTCTGTTCACTTACAGCAAGAAATTCTAATAGATTCACTTCACTGAAATTAAACTGGAAATTGTCATCCTCTACTGGGGCTCGCGAAAGAGCATCAGCAATGATTATGTCACTGCCCTTTTTGTATGTTATTTTGTAGTCAAACTTTTGTATTGAAAGCACCATTCTTAACAGTCTTTTTGGTACTTCACTTAGAGGCTTGTTGCTGATTGCTTCTAATGGTTTGTGGTCCGAATCTATAGTTACTTGTCTTCCGTAACAATAGGCACTAAACTTGTGTAGTCCAAACACAACGGCTCTCATCTCTTTTTCAATTGGTGCGTAGTTCTTTTCATAGTCGTTCCACACCTTTGATGCATATGATACTGGTTTTCCATTATGTAGGAGGACAGCTCCCACACCTACATCAGACATGTCAGTCTGTATCGTGACTGGCTTTTCTAAGTCGTAGTAAGCCAAGATAGGCGTGTTTGCTATAGCTTTCTTTATGTCTTTCAATGCTCTTTGTTGTACCTCCGCCCATTGGAAAATCTGGTCCTTCTGCGTTAGCCTGTTTAGAGGTTTTACATTTTGTCGTCAGTGAGTGATCAAATTTCGAGAGGTATTTAACCATTCCTATGAAGCGCCTTAGATTATGCAAGTCGCGAGGTGCTGGGAACTCTATGATTGCCCGTATTTTTTCTTCATCAGGCTTCAAGCCTGTGTTAGTCAGTATATGACCCATGTAAGTGACTTCCTCTGTGAGGAATTTGCATTTGTAGAGGTTAATTTTTATGTTTCTTTCTCTGCATCTTTGCAAATATGCTCGCAGGTTCTGGTTGTGGTTATTGATGGCTTGGTCTGAGTTGTTTCCAAATCCTTCTACCAGACAGTCATCTTGAATAATGCTAACCCCGAGGCGTTCCGAAGGCGGTCAGTTCTCTCGCCTTGTCGTTCAACTTGCAATGCCAGTATCCACTTCTCACGTCCAATTTACTAAATGTTATTGCGCTTTTATTTGCAAACCTGTGTGTGATGGATTCCAAGCTTGGTACCTGGCAGTGGTAGTTGTTGATCAGTGCCTTGTTTAATGGTTTGGGGTCTAAACATATCCGAAGTTTTCCGCTGCGTTTTCTTTCAATAACATAGCTGTTGAGTCATAAGCTAGGTCCTTCCAGTTTCTCAATTATATTGTCCCTCATCATTTTTCTAGTTCCTATTTAAATTGTTTTTCCAGTGCAAATGGGACACCTCTTATGGGTTGTTGTATAGGAACTGTGCCTGGCTCTGTTTGGAGTGTTCGCCTTCAAATTCACCAACTCTCTCTTCAAAAACGTCTGGGAATTCTAGTAAAATCCCTTTGATGGAATCATCAATGTCTAGTTTTCTGATGTCTTTCAGGGCTTGTTCTTTGAGGTCATCGCATTCTACAGCTGAAACTGTCGAGTCAAACTGATCTAGGTTGAACCGTATTAAATTTAGCTTTTGGCAAAGACTACAGCTTAAAATTGGTTGTACCTTCTCATTCACAACCATGACTGAGGCTGTCACTTTTCTTCTATTGACAGGGTTGATAAGTTCTACCCTCATTGTTCCTTCGGTTCTGACCTTTTCCCCTCCGTATACTGGAATATCAAGTTTCTTACCTTTTTTTAGTAAGTGCTCCATTTTTGTTGTCCTTAACGAATGTTGCAGGAATTACATTTACAGTTGCTCCAGAATCTATAATGAATTTAATGGGCTTCCCGTTTAATTTTAAATTCGCATGAACTTTATGAATTGTCTCCCCTACAACGTGAAAACATTCGTTAACTTTTTGTTCACTGTAGTTACCCTTGCAAATTTTTGATGTGGCAAAATGGTTTTTTCTTTTGCATCTAAAACATTCCTGACCATAAGCAGGACAGTTTCTTGTTTCTTTTACGAGGCTTCTCTGACAATAAATGCAATCATATTGTTTTTTCTTCCAGTCGCATTGATATCTTTCTCGTATGTGTCGTCATCAACATTTAATTTTTCGTATTTTTCAATTTTTCGCGACTGGATTTTACTTTGTTCTGCAGTTCTGCATCGGTCAATACACTGTGTCAGGGTTAAATCTGGTTCCCTCAGGAGAATTTCGCGCGTTTTTTTATAGAGTATTCCTTTTATTATTTGCAATTTTATCATATTTCGGTTCATTTATTCTGTTAACCTGTTTAATTCTCAGCTCATTTGTTTCTTTAAACATCGGTTGGAATTATTTTATTATAAAGAGAATATCTCCTTGGAAGGGACTTTTATGGTTGTCACTGCTGGAAGCAAGTGATGGAGTTTTTTTTTAAATGACACTGCCAACTGAGAGAATTACCCTTTTGGGCTGAAGCTGTGGAGGAGAGAAGACTTGAATTTTGCAGTTCGATGATTTTTCGCAGGATGTGCTGGTTTTGGAGCCTTGCTGCTCCCTACAGTTAAGGGAAAATAGTGAATAGGAAGTAAATCCCTCTGAGAGTGTTACTGCAGTGCTGGAACTCTTCTAGAAAAATATGCTGTGACCTATATCTGTGAAATTGTGCTGTCTCGACTTTGGTCAGGTGGTGGTCTAGAACAACTCTACTCCGCTGTATTTATCCTGTTTGTGCTGTCTTGACTCAGATCATAACAACTGAATTTGCTGTCCAATACAAGTTCTGAGGGAATAGCAGAATGAACCCCCGTGTGTCTGTATTATTCGCTGTATTCTTGACTGAAAATTGAACAGGTTTTCCCAAGAGATGTTTTTCACCAAAGAGACTCTTCCAAATCTTTTTTCCATTCATATAAGAGTCATTTTTTTCAGTTGTAAGTACCAGCTCCTTTGTTCGTTGAAGACATGTTAGTTTCTTGTAATTCATGAGTGACCCAGTGTTTTTTCAAAAGAATTTGTATCAGTTACTTGATTCAGTTTTTTGACTAGTTGCTAAAATAGCAATTAATTTTAGAAACTAGTGTTTTTCTTTAAACCTTATTCACTCCTTTTTTATTTATTTTCATTTACTTTGTAATTAGTTCTAAGAATTTATTCATATTCCATCATTTTGCTGCCTTCATTTGTTTGAATGTTCCAGAATTCTGTCTTCTTTGTCATCTGAATTTGCAAGATTTAGCCTGTTCCTTGAGTCTTATAGCATATTCAGAAATTGTTTCCTGCCTAACAAACCTTTGCCACTTAAACTACAAGGTATTTCAGTGCTTGTTTAATTACCTGTGTTTTAAGAAAAAATATTCTTTTAAAAAAGATACACAAATCACTTGAAGCCATTGAATTTCGATTGAAAAGAAATCAATCTCTAAAATAGAGGCAATAAAAATAATTACAACTAAAATCATGCTATCATCTGCACAATCAAGTCACATCAAAAGAGCCAAGTAGCTTTTCTCTCACAAAGGCAATCAATTCGGTTAATGTAAAAAGAACAAGTTCAATTTTACATTTACTAAAAGTTTTATTTAATGACAGCAAAGTTTTCCAATTTTCAAAATTTTATCTAATAAAGAATTTGAACACATTAAAAACTACTAATCAATTTTAATGAAAAATAAATAAAAACTTTTATAAAATCTTTTTCCAGTCGATTTTTTCACTACTTAAATAAACTACTAAAAAATTCAGCCAATAAAAAATGCGATATTTTATATTGCAGTTTAGTTTTTGTAATTTCAATCAGAACAAATTTTATTTCTTTTCATTCATAAATTAATGAATACATAAAATAAGAGATTTAAAAAGTTTCCAGAAAACTTGAAATCAAATCAGTGAGCATCAAATATTGGACAAAGAAGAAAGGACATAAATCAATTGAAGAAACACAAAACAATCAGTCCTGAAAATTTAGGTAGGATTTTTCAAAAAAGTTTTATTTTGGAATGTCTTACAACAAAGAAAATGAGAATAATGCACAATATCCTTATAATTTTGTATTTCTAATCCTAATTCTATAGAAAAACTGGTATCCCTTCACCCTTGACAATTGTTCACTAAATTTAACCAAGATCTTTAAATGCAACATTTAAATGTTTGATAAGTGTAAAGACAATAAGAAAAGGAAAATGATATTTTATGATTGCCCATCAAGATGATTTGACATGGACATCAGAAAATGTGTCAATTGTTGATAAGGCAATGGAAAATGTTTACCCATTTCTTTTTAGAAAGCTCTTTAAATTAACATTCCATACTTGATGGTTAAGAACTGACCTCAGGATTCACTTGATATTAACATCAGTGTTTGTAACTCTCAAGACAGTGGATGTATTAAATTTCTTAACTAGACGTATCAAAAAAATCTGACTCAGTGATTAGTTTTAGGAATTAATGTATGAAATTTTCAAGATGAGATTTAGAAAAGTACAATTCGGCAAAATAATCTTTCAGAATATTTGCTGATAGAAAATTTCTATATTAAAGTAATTGAGAAATGTCAAATGTCGACAGTTACATTTTATAACCTACTGAATCCTATGTTAATGCAAAGTGACCAGCCAAATACAAAACAGAAGACTTAAAAACTGGAGGATTAGAAGGACAAAATGTCATAAATTTGGTTGATGTAAAAACAGGTGTATTGATGTATGTTTATAAATGGATTTTAAAGGTGACCACTGACACAAATACAGTGTGAAGAAACTTAAGAAAAACATGGTTTCCATTCTGTCTGTGTGTGTAAACTGAAACTACAAGAAAATGTGGATCCACACACTTCAGAAGAAAAGGTTTTTCTCCAGTGTGTCTTTGCTGTTATCACCCCATATCAAGAATCATCACCTGATGTCTGCGCCTGAAGAAAGTTGTAAGGATAACCAAGTTTCATTTATCCCAAAGGAAAGTCTTTAATATCCACCCTGAATGAAAACTTAGAAAACTTTCATCGTGTACCCATTTGAACATTGAATGTGTTCGCAAATGATTTGAATTCATTTCGTCCAGGTTCATCGATGAAATTTACTTTCTTATGTATTGAACTCTGTCTGACCAAATTTTGGGCAACACTTCAAATCCATTTCTTCAAAGTATTGTAAGTTAACAACTTTTTTCTGTTTTCTCATTAACTGATATTGTCTGTGTA
Organism: Sepioteuthis lessoniana; assembly: GCA_963585895.1. Lineage (NCBI taxonomy): Eukaryota > Metazoa > Mollusca > Cephalopoda > Myopsida > Loliginidae > Sepioteuthis > Sepioteuthis lessoniana. The sequence goes on from OY757908.1 coordinate 5,901,148, forward strand.
AATATATTCTTCGCTTTCTGATTAAATATACATATATATTAGTATTCCTTTGCCTCATTAAGTTTTATTCTTTTGTTCTACATTTTCTTTCTTGTATTAATGTAAGTAAACTTTGTTATATTTAAAACTTTCAACTTGAGTTGTCTTCTACGTTTTCGCAAGTTTGTTTATTGTTTGTATCTCTCTTTTTCACTGGCGTCTTGAGAAGGAGTTCCTTTCTATTGCTTTTCTTTTTGTGTCTTCTCAAACTGGAACTGACTGAAAATGCTGATCCACACACTTCACAAGAGAATGGTTTCTCTCCTGTATGTATTTGCATGTGTCTTCTCAAACTGGAACTGTCTGAAAAGGATGTTCCACACACTTCACAAGAAAATGTTTTTTCTCCAGTGTGTCTTTGTATGTGAATTTTCAAATGGAAACTCCATGAAAATGCTAATCGACAAACTTTATATCATAATGATTTCCCTCCACTCAGTGTTTGCATGTGGCTTTTCAAATTGGAATGGTTTGAAAATGATGATTTACACACTTTACAAGACAATGGTTTCTTTCCAGAGTGTATTTGTACATGTGTTTAAAAAACAGTATTCTCTGAAAATGCTTTACAAGGAAATATTTTTTCACCAGTATTTGTTCATTTTTGGCTTTTTAAAGTGGAACAGAACAAAGACGATGATACACATGCTTCGCAAGAAAATGGTTTCTCTCCAAGGTATGTTTGCATGTGTCTTCTCAAACTGGTACTGCCTCAAAAGGATGATCCAAAGACTTCAGAAGAAAAAGTTTTTCTTCCAGTATGTGTTTACATAACAGATCCATTGACTTTATAAAAAAATAGTTTTATTCCAGTGTGTATTTGCAAGTGATTTTAAAAAGGAATTAGCTGAAAATGATGATCAATACACTTCACAAAAAAGTAGTTACTCTGCAGAATGTGTTTGCCGGTGGCTTTTCAAATAGGCATTGCTAGAAAATGCAGATCTACAGACTTCACAAGAGAATGGTTTTTCTCCAGTATGTGTTCGGATGTGACTTTTCAAATGGGAACTCCTAGAAAATGCAGATCCGCACACTTCACAAGAGAATGGTTTCTCTCCAGTGTGTGTTCTCATGTGACTTTTTAAATTGGAACTCCTAGAAAATGCAGATCCGCACACTTCACAAGAATATGGTTTCTCTCCAGTGTGTGTTCGCATGTGAATTTTAAAATGGGAACTCCTAGAAAATGTTGATCCACAAACATCGCAAGTTAATGGCTTCTCTCCAGTGTGAGTTAGCATGTGGCTTTTCAAACTGGAATGGTTTGAAAATGATGATTTGCATACTTTACAAGAAAATGGTTTTTCACCAGTATGTGCTTGCATATGTCTTTTCAAATGGGAACCCTTAGAAAATGTAGATCCACACACATCACAAGAGAATAGTTTCTCTCCAGTATGTGTTTGCATGTGTATTTTTAAATGTATATTATCTGGAAAGTCTGTTCCACACATTTCACAAAAACATGGTTTCTCTCCAGTATGTGTTTGCATGTGTTTTTTTAAATAGGAATTCACAGGAAATGCAGCTCCACACAGTTTACAAGAAAATGGTTTCTCTCCAGTATGTGTTTGCATGTGACTTTTTAAAGTGGAACGGGTTGAAAATGATGATCCACATGCTTCACAAGAAAATGGTTTCTCTCCAGTGTGTATTCGCATATGTATTTTCAAATATGAATTTTCAGAAAATGCTGATCCACAGATTTCACAAACAAACGGTTTTTTTCCAGTGTGTGTTCGCATATGTCTTCTTAAACAAGAACTTGCAGAAAATGCTGATCCACACACTTCACACGAGAATGGTTTCTCTCCAGTGTGTGTATACCTGTGGCTTTTCAAATAAGCATTGCTAGAAAATGCAGATCCACACACTTCACAAGAAAATGGTTTTTCTCCAGTATGTGTTTGCATGTGACTTTTCAGATTGGAACTCCTAGAAAATGCAGATCCACATATTTCACAAGAAAATGGCTTCTCTCCAGTATGTGTTTGTGTGTGTTTTCTCAAATTGGATCCATTTGAAAATGATGACCCACACACTTCACAAGAAAACGGTTTTTCTCCAGTATGCATTCGCATGTGACTTTTCAAATAAGAACTCCGAGAAAATTTTGATCCACAGACTTCACAAAAAAATGATTTCTCTCCAGTGTGTGTTCTAATGTGGCTTTTCAAATTAGAAGGGTTTGAAAATGCAGATCCACACACTTCACAAGAAAACGGTTTCTCTCCAGTATGCGTTCGCATGTGAATTTTCAAATAAGAACTCCTAGAAAATGTTGATCTACAAATTTTACAAGATAACGATGTCTCTCTGATGTCTGTTTGCATGTGGCTTTTCAAATAGAAATGGTTTGTAAAGGCAGATCTAGACACTTCGCAAGAAAATGGTTTCTCTCCAGAATGTGTTCGCATGTGTATTTTTAAATGGGAATTCTTAGATAATTTTGATCCACAGACTTCACAAAACAATTTGTTTATTGTAATGTGTCTTCTCAAAATGAAACTCTCTGAGAATTCTGGGCCATAGTCTTTGCAAGAGTGTGATTTCTCTTTAATATCTGTTTCCTTGTTTGTTTTTTATTCTGAACAATGAATAAATGCTTATCTGCGCAATGGACAAAACGTAGGTTTCACAGGAGATCCTTTTCCCAATTTTTCTTTGAAAAATGAATTTAAAAAATAGTTTTCTATTGAATTTTGCAAAAAAATTCTTCTTCTCCAATGCAGCTGATGTCTGTGAATAAAGACAAATTAAAATATTAAGAAAGTAAAAACAGGAGATTTATAAATCATTTGGAAATATAATATTAAAATCAATTCATTTTTCAATCAACTGCAATGCATCATGTCAAATTTTTCTACAGTTCAACAAATAATGGAATACATTTAATGAAATTTATTATGACTGTGATAATATTTCTGATTTTGACCAAGATTTATCACAATAAAAGGGAAACAGGAAGTACATGAAATACTTTGAGTACGTTACAGAGAAAGTTGTAGTATATCGATTTGTATGAGATTTGTTGGAGCAGAAGGAGATGCACACACTCGTACATTTCCTTTTGGGGTTGGAATGAAGAATGTTTTAACTTAGCTGCTTGTTTTATAAGGCTACTTTGATCATGCCACCTAGTAGTGATTAAGAGTACTATTTTGGAAAGCAAGGCATGTAATCCCTACAGTTTGTAATTAATTCCTCATGTAACCTACATTTCCTTTTTTTCATATTCTCAGCAGCAATTCTTCAACGGATATTCAGATGAAGATGAACTGTTGTAGTCTATAAAGAATTTTCTTGTCCTTTCTTTAGATCAAACACTAATAATCTACTTGAAACCGGCACCAATGTTTGAGAAAAACAAATTTACTAAAATAAGATATTTGGATAAAAGAATTACATCAGGTTTGACTACTCACACAGTTCCGATGGGGATGTTGAATACACCAACTGCTGCTCTGCAGAGAGGTAAGCACCCCCCAACAAGTGTCTAAAAATAAACAATCTGATGGTGAGGTTCTGGTAATGCTGGAACTTTGGGGAATGCAGAGTACCCCTTTATTGCCACCACTCCCAGGTCCACTCTGCCCAGGATTGGTAGCACCTGATAAGGGTCCTATCTATAGATTAAATAGAACTAAACTGTGGTTTCTCAAGTTTACTGCTTTTTTCATTTAAACTGCATATTTATGCTAAACTGAATTGTTTAAAATAGAACTTTTTTGACATTGAAAATGTACTTACGCTAAACTGAATTGTTTAATGTAGAACTGTTTCAACATCTATCTGTGTGTAATCTATATTTATACTAAACTAAATTAGCTGAATTAGAACTAACTAAACTGAATAGCTTGAAATAGAAATGTTTGACAATTAAACTGTGTACTCATGCTAAACTGAATTGTTTGAAATAGAACTGATTAATTGTTAAAAAAGGGATTTGGCATTAAATAACCAACAAAGATTGGTATGCCATAAACCCAAACAACCAATCAAGCAGTTCTCTTCCTTGTACAGCTCTCCTGATTTCTTATCGGTTTATTTTCTCCTTTCCACCTTATTTTATTCTTATTTCATGGCATAGTACACTCAACAGTTTATGGGCCCAGCAAAAAGGATAATGCAAGTCAGTGAAAAAGGTCGCAATTTGACGGTGATGATAGTAAATAGGAAATTTGTGAAAAAAAATTGCTAGGCCATTTATGAATGTTACGAGGATCATTAAATAAGTTTCCAGACTTTTTTCATTTGGGCACTTTTATTGAGAGTACACACATGAAACTCTAGTACCCTTCGAAGTAATATCCTCCAACTGCAATGCACTTGAATCATTCCAACAACTTCTGGAAGGCCCCATCGAAGTCCTCTTGTGTGAGCGTGTCAATGACCTTTGTCACAGCCTCTTTTGTCTCCTCAATTGTCTCATAACGACAGCCTCTGAGTTTAGGGAATAAGCAAAAGTCACAGGGAGCAAGGTCTGGACTATATGGACGGTGAGGAACTGTCTTGATGCCCATCTTAGTCAAATAGTCTGTGAAAAGGATGAAGTTGTGGACTGGTGCATTGTCCTGGTGGAAATGCCACTGACTCAATTTGAAGAGTACTGGCCTCTTCTGACAGAATCTCTTCCTGAACTCCCTTAAAACCTCAACATAGTAACCCTAACCCTAACACTTTGGCCAATCAACTCTGGTGTATTGACTTCCTTACTCCTCCCACACGTCTCATCATCCCTCACAGACTCCCTGCCTTCCTTGAATCTCTTATGCCACTCAAAAACTGATGCTCGATTAATGCAAGATGGTCGAAAAGCAGTCTGAAGCATTCCATACGTTTCTGTGGCATTTTTTTCCAAGTTTCAAACAGAATTTCATTGCGAATCGTTCTTCTAAAGTGGCCTCACATCCAGATTGTATTTTTGAAATTCACCAGCTGTGACAATCAGGCTTTAGTAGGGTGTATTTCCATTGCTGCAGTAGCAGTTCATTTCAAGCTGAAATCATAAAAATTGGTCAGTCATCTCATAAGATGTATAGCAATAACATAGTGAATTTTCAAGAGTCTACGACAATTTTAAATGCCTGTACAAAAAAGTCTGGAAATTTATTGAATGCACCACGTAAGTTAAAAAGGCAGAATTGAAGTAAAACATCTGAATGGAGATGAAAGGAATGAAAAGTTCAATTTCTGGATGACAAAATCTTGTTCATTGTCATGAGAGAATCGTTGGACAATAGAAAAGAAGCACTGAGAATATTATCGGATCATTATGCAATTATTATGCAGACAAAGGGAAAATCCACAAGTATTTCTCTTGATAACTAATTAATTTAAGGCTTCAATACTTCAAGTGTGCAATGGAGTCAAAAATAAAGTCGGTATCTGGTCTTAAATTCACGTATTGCATAAAAACCTTCTTTTTTTTAAGATTATAGATTTTCACTTTTCCATTTTGAAAGAAGAATTATATACTAGATACTAACAATATTTCACTCTTTTTCTGTTAAAACGAATTTAAAAATAATTACAATCATTATTTAAGGTTAATTTTATTTCTTTTTGAAAGATAGTAACGTCATAATTATCAATATTCAAAACAAAATAACATTACCTCACTAAATTCTTCAAAAGTTTATGACCTTACCACACTTAGGATTTTTGTAAGTTAAAGAATGTCATTTAAATTTTTAAATACTTTTTTAAAAATTTTATTATAGAAATTATAAACATTACCTATCTTATTTTCAATATAATTAAAAAAATTGATTCATCAAAATGTTCTTCTAGCTTTACTTTTAGAGGGTGACCTGTTTCACCTTTGTTTGGAAAACAGTAGTACGAGGTGAGATTGAAAAGTCGGGTATGGCGGACCATATATGGAAGGGAAAGGGAAACCATCTGCCCTCATGGGATAAAGTTGAAATAATTGATAGGGCTGAACATTGGAGGATTAGGCGCCTTAAGGAATCGGCACATATGTTGGGCTACAATGACCTGCTGAGTAGACCAAGTATAGAGTTGAATACAATATGGGAATCGATAATTAAGAAGGCTAGATGAGGGGAAAAAATCTGAATATGCGCATAGGTAAAAAATCATACATAATAGTAGTAATTCTAGTCAAATAAGAACATTAAGTTTATAAGTCCCAAAAATTCACTCTGAATTGTCCAGGAGGACACAAGGCATAACGGTTATAGGCGTTGGTTCCTTAAGCTTCTAAGGAGACAATCATCTGGAGGTTGCAGGTTCAATACAGGAATACTTAACCCTTGTACCCAGTTATGGCGAACAGAATCGGAACAGGCGACCCCCGTGGATTCAATAAAGGACGTAGTTCGAAGTTCCGTGAAGGTTCCCGAGTTCGACAAACACCTGAAGAAGGCCAGAGGACCTGTCGGTCGAAACGTTGTAGAAATAACAATAAAGATGAAGACAATAGTCCGAAAACCCTTAATAAAAGTTCGATAGAAATAGCAGTATATGAAGCCATTAAGTATGTGCCAACAAATGCATAATATCAAATAGAAATATTAGTATACGAAAGCAATACTTGAAACTCTATAGGTGTTGGCAACTTTAGTCGAGGGTGACCCGAAGGCTCCCTTTTCAATAGCTACTACATCGAGGTGTAGGGGAGGGCGCTATTCGATTCCTTGGATTGCTCCACTTTACCATTGATTACCCTTATCTTATGGTGCCGAGTGCTAAGCAAGGCGGCATCAGGTACTATTTTTGAGTCTTTGGTATGACTCAACCTGGGATTGAACCCCGGTCTCCCGAACCAGTAGCGAACATTCTACTCATTAGACTAATAGACCGGTGACTGAGACTATAACTGTGTGCTAAAAAATACACTCTGGCTCGTTTTAAAATAAATTTACATATAAAAACAGACAATGATAGATGGATTATGAGAAGAGATTATGAGAGATTTTTTTTTTTTTTTTGTAATCTACAAAAAAGATATTTAATAATTAAAAAAAAAACTTTATTTAAAAAGCAGTTAAAAGATTTTTATAAATAATAATATCCCTGAACGTAATAATTATAACTTCATGTAACAATTCTTAATAGAAATAATTAGCACAGTTAAAGGTCAAATGTCATTTATTATATCATAATTATTACCTTATATATTTATCAAAATCTTTCAACATTATTGTAAACATTCATATGACTTTAATTCGAAGAAAAAAACTTGAAGAATGTCTCTTCTGAAATAAAGTCCTTTATTAATTTAGTGATCGTCTAAAAGAAAGAAAAAACACTTTCTATTTAATGAATCGAGAAATGTTTTCTCATTAGGATTAACGTTTGTTTTGGATTTAATTTGGTTATAATAAAATAGTTTTAAAAAGATTTCATGGAAATTTAATCGGTTAATCCTGGCCGAAAATTTTCATGTCAGATTTGGTTTATGTCACCCAACCGATTAACACAGACAAAAGGGAAAATCAAAATCTTATTTAAATGTTCAAATGAATTGGATTTCAAAAAAGATTTAAATCAATTTCCCAAAAAAATTAAATCAATTTCCAAAAGATTCCAGATATTTTTATATTCATAGAAGATAAATTATTGTCACAATTTGAGAAATATTTCAATTCTTTGTCAACAGACAAAAACAAAAAAAGGTTTCCTATAAATTATATATTTTTTATTTGTAAACAAAGAAAATAAAAGAACATTATACTTACTTTTTTTTATTTTCTTTCGTCTGCTTTCTTCTGAGAAAAGAGGGAAATAATGAAATATTTTAAATAAAACTAATATTTTTTGGTTGAATTCAATTAAAACGTGTCGTCTTTTTACAAGAAATACGGAAAAGTTTTCGAAAAAGCGAAACACAAGGGAGATAACTCCAATCTTTTTTATTAAGTACAAATTAAAATTCATTCAATGAAATACTTAATTACTAACACACACACACACACACACACACACACACACACACACACACACAGAGAAAGTTACAACGAGAATGTCAACTTTAACAAAACCTACTTTACACATGTTGAGGTTTATACTCCTACTTGTAGTTTAACAACGACAGTTGGCACCCAGTCGACTGGTGCTGTAGAATACACAGATTGCACCTCTGCAGAGGGGTAAGACTACCACCCAGTGTCCGGGATATGACACAAAACAATTTAATGGTGAGGCTCCAGTAATGCTGGAGCTTTGGGGAATGCAGAGTACCCCTTCACTGCCATCGCTCCAAGGTCCACTCTGACCCAGAGTGGTAGCACCTGATAGGATCCTCTCTATGGGTCAAATAGAACTAAACAGTGTACTTACGCTAAACATATTTTTTTTGAAAAAGAACTGTTTTTGACATTGAAACTATATGCAAAAAACTATATTCCTGTAAAACTGAATTGTTTGAAATAAAACTATTTATACGAATAAAATGGATCTGAGTTAATGACCTTCAATGATTGATGTGTAATAAAACCAAACCAAACAAAACAAAAATACAACGACAATCCACATCTCCCCAATTCAAAAGCTAACAAACTGAATATATCAATGTTAAACTTTGCAGCTTTAATTTTTATTTTGTTAAATTTGTTAAACAAATTTAAGAAATGCAAAATTTCGAAACTTTGAAACTTGATATTTGAGTTTCAGTCGAAAGGAATTTGATTTGTTATTTTACTTAACTGTATCGTATTTATCACTCAAGATTTATTTAAATATTTTTTTATGTCATTAACAAATTTTCTAAAAATTCTGCTGAGATCTTAAGGTAAATGAATCCTTAAGTTATTTGAATGATGTTAAAAGGATTAATTTTCATAAACAAAACGAATCCTTTCACGGAAAATAAAACAGCACTTTGAAAAAAAAAAAAAAAAGGAAAAAATAAAAACACAAATGTGCCTCATGCGTACGACTAAGAACTATTTATTACCAAGTAAATAAAAATAAATAAAAAGGAGTTACAAAGTCTTGAAGAAAAACACTAGTAGCTATTTTAGCAACCAGTCAAAAAAACTGAATCGAGTAACAATGATACAAATTGTTTCGAAAAAGCACTGAGTCACCCATGAATTATAAGGAACTGATATATCTTCAACGAACAAAGTTTTATAATATTCGTTTGTAGGTATAATATATAAGAAAAGTGAGAGACAACGAAGAGACATGTTTTAGCTTGCAGGCGCGACGACTGTATACTGACGAAGCCCCCTATTTTATTCAATCATGGGAAGTAACTGCTTCTTCTAAGGGAAAGTAACTCATGTCATGACACCCCCCTTTCATTGGAAATATGGTTCAGGTAGGGTTCGGCTAGTTTGCTGAAAAACAAAAGCTTTGTATGAACTCTTTCTATTGGTTTTTAGCGATGTGTGTTTGTTATGTTACGATGGGCGAGGAGGATGTTGTTGTAAATAAAAGAAGGTGTGAACTAAGACGCCGTAAGGTTTTTATGATAAGTTTTAATGGAAGCGTAGAATAAAGAGTTAACGTTTATGCTGCAAGTCTCGTAGGAAGGAAGGAGGGAATGAAGGAAGGAAGGAGTTATGGAGTTGAGAAGGCATTTTAGCAGCTAAATGCTTGAGCGAAATGTAAATCGTTACGATTAAGGCATTGTTGAATGGGTGAGTGACGTATAGTCGCCATAGGCGTAGCAACGGTCGTGTTTGCTGGTTAAGGACAGGAAAGATGTGGTCACCTATGAATGTGTGGTCCTGGTTGTTGTGGGAGAGAAGCGTGAATGTCTCCTGAAAATGTTGCCCAGGGATGAAGTAGCTAGGTGTCGGAGTGGAATTTTGTGTCGCAGTCGACATAGCCAAAGCTGGAGGGGACTTAAAGTTGTTCCAGTGTGTGGCTGATTGAATTCATCTAATTCATATTCAACTGGGGACCCTGGGTCTAAGAGAATAAACTCAAGAGGTCCATAAATTAGATGGCTTTCCTCATGGTGTCGTGATGCTATGAAGAGAGCGGACAGTAAATACGTCTGTCCTGTTCGAAAAAGTTCTGAGGAAGAGAGTGTTTGGCGGGCTTTCCCCAATTTGGTGCTGCCCGGAAAAATGGTCCGGGAAGAATAGGATAAGTCATCCTGATTGGGTAAAAATATGCGTCAACCATAACGGTGAAATCAATTTACGCGCCAAACAAAAATACAAAGTTATTTCTGCTACAGGTTGTACTTTTTGGGAGGTTTTATGACACGACCCGATCTAGTAATTGTATCTGATGGTTGTTATATAATAGCCGAGGGATTTCGGTTAATGCCTTTGAGTTTAGTTAGGCTGAGAACCTTTCGGCTCAGCGCATGGGTTAGTTGGGTACAACCTTGATGCAGGTGGTAACGCGTAAGCGCACACAGAGCGGCCATGTCACTCAGATGTCACAATAGTCAGAGACGAAACGGGGTGACAGGGTGCGGGTGACGTCACGCACCGGAAGCGCGCAGAGGTTTGTGTGAGAATCTGAAGGAAGTTGCAGAGTTGAGAATTAGACGCCAAACGAGAAGGATCGACTTTTGGAGCTCGCAGGCGCGAGGCGAACTTGCGCCCTATGGGGGGCCGCTCGAGTTGGGGGCCAAATGAATAAGACAGCATAGAAGATTGTGTCTCTCCTCTTTACGTCGAAACCTTCAACTCAAAGTTAATAAAAAGGTTTCGTACTTGAACAAGAAGTCGTTACGTGTTTTCAAATTCCGAGATTCTTATGTTCTTTATATGTTCCATCATTAATGAATATTATATGTCCATTTTGCACATGGCCATATTCGTGTATATGGCTATGTAATATGGTGTGTTACCGCCTGGCTGCGTTTGTTGTGCATGTCTGTGTGTTACTTCAGATGGCGTGCAGATTTCAGTGTGTATGTTGGGTTTTTCTGCAGGATGTGTTTGTAATGTTAGCGGGTGGATGTATTATTTGAGGTGCTGACATCTTCCTTAAGATGCCTACGGTTTCTGCGAAGAACCTGTCCAGTTGGTGTTTTGATGATGAAAGATCGTGGTTCAGTGCATGCTTGTCTGACACTTGCTGGAGTCCACTTCCTCGTATCATGGTCTTGTACTCTCAGCATTTGCCCTGTGTTGAATTTGGATAGATCCTTTGTGTAGCACTATGTGGGGAGGCTGCCAAAGCAGACGATTCAATTGTCTGTTTTGGCGCGAAACCAGACAAAGGATTCTTGGACATGAAATCTCGCCGTACCCGGAAGTGGTACGGGGAGGCGAATGAGAGTTGACGACGCGACCCGAGAGGCAGTTGGTGGCAGGAGACCAAGAGAAGGAGTTGGTAGTTGGACAGGAGCAGAGGCAGTTGGCGTGGATCCACGGAGGGGCAGTCAACACCAGACACCGAGCAGAGAGGCGAGGAGACAAGATAGGGTCCAGTGAAGAAGAGTCTCAAGATGTCTGATTCCAGTAGCATTGTGGAATTTTCGCTAGTAACCCACGCTAGCGATAGTCCGCATATGCATGTAGTGTTGCAATACCTCTTTTCTGCTTTTGGTTAACCCCAAGCTTTGTTTGTTCGTTTGTCTTTCTATTTTCTCCGGTCTCCCTCGATCGTATTCTTGTGTAGGTAAAGAAATGTGCGTTACCCCCTCAGCCACTAGTTGATCACCGGCCGGCTAAGAAGAAGACATGGTTAGAAGACAGAGAGATAATGTGGGGGGATGAGGGGGTAACGTTTCACATTTGTATGTTGGTCGTGTTGTTTTTTCTGCAACAACCGTCTATGGAGTAGGCGCTCCTAAATTTCCTCTTTTCGGGCATTTTTGTAGGGGCATTTTGTGGGAAGATTGCTGACCAGCTTCTGATTGAATAGTAGTTCTCCCAGGGATGGGATTACATGATCCATTGGAGTCGATCGGAGACACAGCAGACTCATGTCTATGTCTCGGTTGCCTAGTATGGCCTTCCTCATGGCTCCTTTGATGGTGTGTATGCACCGTTCTGCCATGCCGTTTGATTGGGGTTATTTCGGAGAAGAGGTGATGTGCTCCAAATCCCATCCTTTAGCAAATTCTTTAAACTGCTGAGAGCTAAAGTGGGGTCCATTGTTGCTGATAAGCCTTTCCGGGACTCTTTGTTCAGCAAAGATTTGCTTGATGATATCGGTGACTTCCTTGCTGGAGAATTCCCTTAATTTGCGGATGAAGGGGTATTTTGAGTAGTAGTCCACAATGAGCAGGTAATTGTGCCTGTTGAGGTTGAAAATATCAATAGCCACGATTTCCCATGGTCGTACTGGTATCTCGTGTGGCATTAGGGACTCTGCTGATTGGGACTTCTGGAGTTCTTGACAGATGGTGCATTGCTGCACTATATCGTTTATGTCGCTGTTTATGCCACAGATTTTTGCCCTGAGCTTCCATTTGTCGCTTCCTTGGTGACCATAATGATTTCTTTCCAATGTTTCCGTCTGCGTTGATTTGGGGATCAGTATCCTGTCTCCTTTAAGCAAAATGCCATTCTTAATAGAGAGCTCATCTGGATATGACCAGTAGGGTTGAAGGTCTTTGTGTAGTTCTCTGCGAGATTCTAGCCAGCCTTGAAGAATCCGTACCCTTAATTCACACAATATTGGGTCGGCATTGGTTGCTTGACGGATCTGAGTTAATTTTTCAGTCGAGAATTGTACGAAGTCTACTTAAACGTCTAAGTCAATGACTTATTTGGGTTTTTTTTGGGGGATGGTGGATAGTCCATCTGCCAGTAGCATCTCTTTGCCTGGTCGATATTTGGTCGATATTTGATGACCATGTCATACTCTTGGAGTTTTAACAACATCCGTTGAAGTTGGTGGGGAGGTGCTGCTGTTAGGTTCTTAAGGCAGATCATTCCCAAGGGCTTGCGGTCACTCTCAATTTCGAATGCATATCCGTAAATGTATGTGCGAAATCGTTCGCAGTCGAATACAACAGCTAACAGCTCCCGCTCGATATTGGCGTAGCGCTGCTCTGTTTCGGTCAGAGATTTTGAAACAAAAGCTATGGGTTTCCTTCTTGGATTAGGGCTGCTCCCAAGCCTCTAAATGATGCGTCTATTTGTATTACGGATTTTTTAGAAGGGTCATAATAGTGTAGTGACATTTCCTTGCATATTAAGTTCTTTACTTCTTATAGCGACTTCTGGTGGCTATTGTTTCAATCATAGTCAGTATTTTAGGAGTTGCCTGAGGTTTGCTGTGCGGTCTGACAGCCTAGGAATGAATGGTGCCATGTAGGTAATAATTCCTAGTACCTTCTGTAGCTCTGTAATATTAGTTGGACTGGGGAGTGATTTTATTTCCTCCACTTTTGGGGGGATTTGGGAGTATCCCGTTCTTGTGGAATATAGTACCGAAGAATCTGACTTGTTCCTGGTTGATAGCACATTTGTTACTGTTAAATATTAGTCCTGCAGTTCGTGATGTCTCCATTAACTTTCGCAAGTTGAGGTCGTGCTCCTCTTTGGTTTTTCCGTGAATAATGACGTCATCAATCAACGCTAAGTTCCAGTACACTCTCCTATTATCATGTCCATTCTCTGCTGGAACACATCCTGGCGTTTCCCTGCACATCAATGGTTCACAAGTATGGGTAGACATTATTACTATTATTATTATTTTAAACAGTTGAAAAGGAAGTTCGAGACAACTCACGGTTGTTGCTAAAAAATTCCAATATGGCGTCTTTTTTTTAAAACGCACGTGGATGCTTCACGTTTCACAAAAGCCGGTAAGAAGAATAACATGTTGTCAGACTTTAAAACCGCTCTTCTGTTGTCCTTTTACATTCCGTGCAATATTCCATGTTTGTCTATTACTGCAGCCACTATGTTGTAGTATTTGTTAGTAGGTATATAAGAAAAGCGATAGACAACGATGAGGCATGTTTTAGCTTGAAGGCGCGACGACCGTATACTGACGAAGCCCTCTATTTTATTCGATCAAGGGAAGTAACTGCGTCTTCCAAGGGAAGGTAACTCATGCAATGACACAAAGGAGCTAATTGAAACCCACTAGCTGAAGTCTATTTTTGTTCACATTATAGAATAAAGGATTTGGAACTTGTGTAATAAGTGTCAAGTTCGTTTTTAGCTACGACCAGTTTATTTTTAGCATTGGGACCTTTTTAGTGTTGAGAATTGGCTTTCTTTAACACTATAAATTATCTGACAACTCAAATAAATAACGAAACTTTGAAAAGAAATTTGACCATACGTGGGAAAATTGAAAAAGCGTGTTGTTTTTTTTCTTTCGGTATTAAGTGTTGATTTAATTTTCTTTTTACTTCTTCAAAAGTCTCATTTCTATTTTGTTCTGGGCTCGGTAAATATTCCACTATCAGCCTAATCTCTCTTCCACTGTTTTTGACATAATCGTCTGTGACTCTTTGTTCGGTAAATATTTGACTACCAGCCTTTTCTCTATTCCACTGTCTCATTTTAAACAAACTATTTTATCGTTATTGTCAGTGAATCTTTGTAAATGAAGTTCATCTTCAAGTTCTTCGAGCCATGTTTGCCATTTTTGACCTACTTAGAGCCAATTTCATTCTCTGCTAAACAGTAAGAAATGCAAGATGATACACGACATTTTAATTATTTTTCGGTTAAATGTGCAGACTTTTCACTAACACAGAATAATAGTTATTAAACAGCACTGATAGATGTATGAATATAGTGTGACGAGGAAATATGACACTGTAATACATTCGCTGGGTATGGGAGAAGGGGGTGCGACTCTCTGACCGTCAGCGACTGTAGTAGTAAGCAGAATTGGCAGTGGGAGATGCCGTCTCTCTCTTTCACACACCCTATCATTACAAGGTGAGATAGGCATAGGAGGACCCCACTCTCTATTACCATGAACGTGTCAGCGGAGAGGCAGACCCGCGATCACGATTGGTATTGAGGGGAAAAACCGCCCCAAACCAACTTCGTACTCCAGTCGCGCTATTACGTTCACTTTCGGGCAAATACCCTTGGGAAAGGTATGAACCCCCTAATCCTCCCAGCTATGGGTTAAATAGTACCAGTACTGTTCTTCTAGGAGAATGGCTTTGGCATTAAATAACCTAAAAAGAGTTGATATGCCATTAAACAAAGAAGCCCTTTTCTTATTATGGAAGAAATGTACTTGTTGAAAACCTTGTATCTGAGGGGGAAAGCTAGCCAATTAGCTGTGTTGACGTTTAATAATTTCACCTATAACTCGCCTAGTGGCTTCAAAATGTGGTTCCGCTCGGGAGATGGTGATATCTGTAACACTAAATAGCGTTCGGCAGACCACAGCCAACGTTTGTGCCCTGCGTTAACTGGTGGACTTGGCGGGAACGAACAGCACCCTGAAAGTCTGCTGGGCACATGGCGGCGTAACAATAGACAATAGTGATTAAAGAAATAACGCAATAATACACATAAAAGGAAAAAATCACTAATCTTTTGGATCTTCTCTTTCTTCTTCTTCTTTAACACGTGTCGCTTATTTTCCTTTCTTCTTTTTTCCTTCTTTTCGTCTGTTTTATTTTTATCTGATTTTCGTAACCAATTTTATTCTTATGACTTTATAAAGCAGTTATATAAAGGGAGGTAACTGTGAGTTGGTCAAGCGAGAATAAAACAAGTCTACTCTATGTTGACTGGATAACAACTGAATTTTTTTTAAAATTGAAAGCATTTTAATTTTTGTTCACACTCAAACACTTGTATCAAGATATTATACTAATCCCCACTAAGTTGTTGGTATTGACCAAATCTGGCCTCAAGGGGATCAGTTTGAAATTTGCCAAGTAATATGTATTGCATTTTCGATTCTTCTATACAATACTTGGTCAGTTCTTGAAATGCAGAGGTTGGATGACGTTGTTAATTTGCCATTTCTTCCAGAAATGCTATAACAAGATTCTAACCAGTCAAAGAATACAGAGAGAAATCGAAAATTTACTTCATTCTCTCTAAGTGGATTGCAGTATTTATTTCTGAGCCGATAACTTTTATATGGTGTTTTTACATTCATTATTGCCCACCAAATATAAAATATCTTTTATATATTCTGCAACTTTTGCAATTCCTGTTTTCCTAAGGCCAATAATCCCTTAATAGTATACACGTTAATGTTCAAAACTGGAGGCAATACCCCACAAATCAGCAGCTGTACGGCTACCTACCACCCATCACGAAAACTATCCAAGTTAGACGAACCAGACATGCAGGACACTGTTGGAGAAGTAGGGACGAGCTCATAAGTGATGTACTCCTATGGACCCCTTCGCATGGCCGAGCAAAAGCAGGGCGACCAGCTCAAACCTACATAGAGCAGCTCTGTGAGGATACGTGGCGTAGCCCTGATGACCTGCCGGATGCAATGTGCAATAGGGAGAGGTGGCGAGAGAGGGTCAAGGATATCCATGCTGATGACACTACAAGATGATGATGATACATGTTAAGAATTTGCAGAACTAAATGTATATTTTGCTTTTCAAGATTAGGAGAAAGTGCCTTTGAGGTGAAATTATAGAATATTTCAAAATTGACAGAGATTCCAGGGCATCCAGTCACAAAATGGGACACTTTGGAAACTATCTAGGTAATAATTCCCATTATGACAAAATTATGGGAACAGCATGCATTTACTTGCATTTTTTTGACCAAGCCAATTGTTGCTAATGAATTTTAATATAATTGGTCAGTTCTTGAAAAAGCATAGTTTGCACGATGCAAAGCAGTGAAGATTTTCATTGTTAATTTGCAATTTTTTCATGATTCTAACCAGTCACAGAATACTGACAGAAATCTAAAATTTGCAGAAGTAAATTTACATTTTGCCTTTCAAGATTAGCAGGATAAAGTGCCTGACTGATATTTCAGGGCATGAAGTTTCTGTAAGGTACAAAATGGGGCACTTTGAATACTATCATGGTTTCCATTATGACGAAATTATGGGAACAGCATGTATTTACTTGCATTTTTTTGACCAAGCCAATTGTTGCTAATGAATTTTAATATATGGACTGAATCGAATAGGAAGAAAAAGGTCAAGACTTTATACCTCGGTGTAGATATACAATGGAAAGCTTTGGGGAACTGTAAAAGAAAGATATGACTTTTTTTTATTTATAGCATTATTATCTGTTATGATTGATAATACTTGAAAGTCTTTCTCCTCTAAACCAGTTATTATACATTTAATTATTTCAAATAAATTCTCAGCTTTTAGACATTTCGTTGGCATAACATGTACAACATCCTTGTATTGTGAGAAGACACTGCTAAGCATAAAAGTAAAAGCACTTGTTACAGCATCATTGCAGTTGTCAAATAAGCCAAGAATATTATCATCCTTAAAATAAAAATTAGGTTTTAAGTGAATTTCATCAACAAGTAAATATAATGTGGTGTCCTGCTGAACTTATAACTAGAAATTATTTTAATATACATAAGAAAATTGTTATCATGTTGCTCAATCAAAGGATCCACGTATGTTGATAAAGTTAGTCTTTTAATGGTTGAATAGCTAGGTAGAATTATATTTTTGCTGTTCTTTAATAATCTGTACCCTTTATGAAAGCAGTTGGATTAAAATATTTATTTTATTCTTCTTTCATCAGTAGTAGAAATGATATTACCAATTTTAATATAAAAATCATATTTTGAGGTTTGGTTTGCTGTTGTTCTGTATCCATTTTTGTCGTGTTTCCTATCAAAATTTTAAGAGTATTTTGATCAGTGATACATTTAGGAAACTTATTTTCCCCAATTGTATTCATATGCACATCTCTACAAAACACATGTACTACAAAATCAGATTCAGTTACACGAGACAGATTGATTTTTGGATACGGAGATTTGATGATGGTGCATACAATAAGTTTTTCTGGCCACCTAACAAAACTCCAGTAATATCTACCAAGAAAATTTAATTTCCCTTCTAGATCATTAATATTATGGAATTTCTTCTGTTTTTTATATTCTAAGTAATCAGTAATACTTCAATTTAAAGCACTTTTAAGGGCAGAATTCTCTAGTCCAATTTTCCTTGAATCTTGTGACTCTCTAGATGTGTTCAATGAAGATAAATATGAGGGACAGTTTGGGAGAATTCTAGGGATAGCACCATCATGATAATATGTGATTTAAAATTTAACTATAATTGTAACACCTGGTTTTCGCCAAAGGCTGACGATTCTCTTGTTATGTCCACTGGTCAAAAATGTAGTTTGCAAACCAAAAAAGTTTAAAAACCCAAACCAATTTTAAATGCTTGTGAAAATCTAAGAAAATCAGTCTGCAAAAATTTACAATATGAAGCACTTTTCTTATAATTCTAGGAAAAGTGAACGGAGGGTTGAGATATTTTTCAGGAAAATTTATTTCATTAATTCAACAAAAGATTATTTGTACAAATAAAAAGAATGTTTTTTAGATTAAAATGATAGATAAAAAAAAAACAACTTTTTTATGATTAAAACAATTCTAAAAAAATTATTATATAATTAGATTTACTTTTTATGCCTATAAAAATATTTGTTTATGAAATTATATTGAAAATTTCTTTAAATTTGAATTTTTCAAAAATGAGGATTTTAGCTTTTAAAAACTTTTGTAATTTTTTAAAATGTGTTTTGAATTACAAAGACATGAAATTAATTTAATCCTTAAAGTTTCATTTATTTATGAATAAAAAATTTAAAAAAAAAAAAACTCCTTTATGAAGTTATGAATGAATTTATATAAAAAATTCCTTTAAAGTTTATTTTTTTAAATGAGGTTTTAGTTTTAAAGTTTATTTTTTAAATGAAGTTTTAGAATTAATTTTTTTGTAAATGAGGTTTTAGTTTTAAAGTTTATTTTCTTAAATGAAGTTTTAGTTTTAAAGTTTATTTTTTTAAATGAGGTTTTAGTTTTAAAGGTAATTTTTCAAAATGAAGTTTTAGTTTTAAAGGTAATTTTTTAAAATTTTAGTTTTAAAGGTGATTTTTTTAAATGAGGGTTTTAGTTTTAAAGTTAATTTTTTAAAATGAGGTTTTAGTTTTAAAGTTTATTCTTTAAATGAGATTTTAGCTTTTAAAAACAACATTAATGATTAATATGCTTTAACTTTCTCGCTAGATTTATGTCTTAACTTTTTGTTATGAATTACAAAGTCATGAAACCAATTTAATCATTAAAATATCAATTGAATTTACTTATTCTTTAACAGATAATTCTTTATCTTTAAGAAAATAAAATACATGAATTTTAGAGCCGTTTATATAATTCCTTTTAAAATTTTGTACAACATATCTATAAGGCATTGTTTTTATTTATAAATTAATTCAATATTTAAAAGAAAAAAATAGATAAATAATTCAAAAGACCGTGAAAAATCTAATACACAAACGACACCCTTCTTGAAAGTTGGAGGGCTCAAAATGATGACATCATATGCTTTCACCTTACCACTGACTAAGCCTTATCTTTTGGTGGTCTCGAGTTAGGGCACGTCTGGTCAGCTTTCTAGCTGCTTTGACAAAGTAATGGAAGAGTCAACTTAGATTTATTAGGTGATCCAAATTTGAATCATACAAAAATTATGACCTCAAATTTATCCATATCAATTAAGTGACATAAGGCTAAAGTGAGGATTTCTGGTTACCAGAAATTCAATGCATCCATGTTGGATGTGAAGGATTTTGGGAACAAGCTAGTGTTAAATATTGACCTTTCACAGCCTGTGTAAGTACGGAGATTTAAAAAACACGATGCACCTGTATCTTAAGGTAAACAAAAGACAACAGAAATGCCATTTGAACGGCATGGGGGGAATACCGGAAGGGAGAGTAACCATAAATATATAAAATGACGGAAGTTTTCAAACCGGGCATAAAGAAGACACACAAAACATCACGCTGTCTGGGCGAACGGTCCCAGGTTGAGAGATGGAGAAGGGTCTAACTGTGCAAGATTCGCTAGTGTCAAAAGTAAGTATGATCCCAGAACGAAGAAGAAACAAAGATGATTAAATGTTTTAATTCGGTTCTGTGCCAGCCTTGTGGAGACAGAGCAAAAAAGTAAGGCTCTCTAAATATATCACATCTCCCGTGTGCTGTTCTAGTTTATCAAGGAAGCGTCCTGTTTGAGTTCATTTCAGGCAAATGGGACACTTTAGTTTGTCGTGACATCTGTTCATTCATCAGAAGGCAGCCGAGGAGTACTAAATGAAGATATATGACATCATACGTTGCATCATACTTTAAGAATGGATGTGCACATGATGAAACATGCGTATTCTTGAGAGATGATGCCAAGAAAGTCTTCTTCCGGCCCTGGGGAATTGTGCACTTGATTATTCGGAAGACTCGTCCATTACCCAGAAATGAGTCCTCTAATAGGATTTATTCTCCAATATTTTTTAAATGGCATTCGATGGCCACATAGTCCGAAAAATTCTAGAAAAATAGGAATCCTTATTTACTTGTTTCCGAAACAAAAGGTTGTGGACGTCAGGAACCTAGACATCAGGTCAAAAACATAGCCTAAGAGACAATGTTGCTAAATGGACAGAATTACATTCCTTAAATCATAACATTTTTTACTGATTTTAAATTTGTAATCGTAATTCATCTGACCCGAGTATTGATTTTATGTGAAAAGTTGAGGAAAAGCAATCCAGGTAAATTAGATTTTGCAAATAAATCAGAAGTACTTTGAGGAAAAGTTCTAATTTATCCTAATATGGACTGTGTATGAGGAAATGGTTAGAGTGCTCGCCAATGGCCCAGGAGACCTGAGTTCAATCCCAGGTCAAGTCATACCAAAGACTCAAAAAATGGTACTTGATGCTACCTTGCTTAACACTCAGCATTATAAGGTAAGGATCAAGGGTAAAGTGGAGCAATCCAGGGAAAGGAGTAGCGCCTTGCCCTACACCTTAGAGTAGTAGCTATCAAAAAGGGAGCCTTCGGGTCACCCTCGACTACAGTCGCTAACTACTTATGAGGAAATATGAGCAAGTTTGTACCTTCTGAGAGAAAACGCAATTGAGAAATAATTATTCATACACAGACCTTACTTTAAAATAAAATTAAGAATTCATCAACTATAACATATGGAAACAAATATGATCTTTTTTGTAGTCATGGAAAGTGACCAGCCAAATAGAAATCAGAAGACTTAATAACTGGAGCATTAGAAGGATAAAATGTCACAAATTTTGGTCATGTAAAAACAGTTGTGTTGACATATGTTCATGAATGGCTTTTCATATGCATTTTTGACAAATTTAACAATCTCTATCCTGTATGTGTATGCATGTGTCTGTTTAAATTGGAATTTCTAGAAAATGCTGATTCACAACATTCACAAGCAAAAGGTTCTTCTCTGGTACATCTTTGCATGTGTCTTCTCTAAGTGGTACAATCTGAAAATGCTAATCCACAGACTTCGCAAGTATTGGTTTGCATGTGTCTTCTCAACTGGAACCCTCAGAAAATGATGATCCACATGCTTCACAAAATGTTTTCTGAAAGTGAAACTCTCTGAAAATGCTAATCCACACACTTCACAAGGCTCTGTCCATTGTGTGTTTCCATGTGTTTTTTTTTTTTAACTCAGAGCATCTGGAACATTCTAATCAACAGGCTTCACAAGAAAATGGTTTCTCTCCAGTGTGTGCTTCCTGGTGTCTTTTCAAATTGGCACTGCTTGAAAATGTTGACACAAACTTTACAAGACAATGGGTTCTTTCCAGTGTGGGTTGGCATGTGGCTTTTAGAATGGGAACTGCTAGAAAACACTTTTCCACATATTACACAAGAAAATAATTTCTCTCCAGTATGTGTATGCATGTGGCTTTTTAATGTTGAACGGGCAGCAAATGATAATCAACAAGCATCACAAGAGAATGGTTTCTCTCGTGTGTATTTGCATATGTATTTTCAAATGCAGGTTGTCTGAAAATGTTGATCCACAGATTTAACAAGAAAACGGTTTTTTTCCTGTGTGAGTTTGCATGTGTCTTCTCAAACTAGAACTCACTGAAAATGCTGATCCACATACTTCACAAGAATATGGTTTCTCTCCAGTATGTGTTCGCATGTGGCATTTTAATGTTGAACGGGCAGCAAATTCTGATCCACAGACTTCACAAGAGAATGGTTTCTCTCCAGTGTGTATTAACATGTGACTTCTTAAACTGGAACTCTGTGAAAATCTTGATCCACATACTTCACAAGAAAATGGTTTCTCTCCAGTGTGTATTCGCATGTGTTTTTTTAAGTAGGAATTTGCCAAAAATGAAGATCCACACACTTCACAAGAAAATGGTTTCTCTCCAGTATGTGTACGCATGTGGCTTTTTAATGTTGAACGGGCAGCAAATGATGATCCACAAGCTTCACAAGAGAATAGTTTCTCTTCAGTGTGTATTTGCATATGTATTTTCAAATGCGAATTGTTTGAAAATGTTGATCCACAGATTTCACAAGAAAACGGTTTTTTTCCAGTGTGAGTTTGCATGTGTCTTCTCAAATTGGAACTCTCTGAAAATGCTGATCCACAAACTTCACAAGAAAATGGTTTCTCTCCAGTGTGTATTCGCATGTGTCTTTTTAAGTAGGACTTTGCTGAAAATGAAGATCCACATACTTCACAAGAAAATGCGTTCTCTCCAGTATGTGTATGCATGTGGCTTTTTAATGTTGAACAGGCAGCAAATGATGATCCGCAAGCTTCACAAGAGAATGGTTTCTCTCCAGTGTGTATTCGCATATGTATTCTCAAAAGCGAATTGTCTGAAAATGTTGATCCACAGAATTCACAAGAAAACAGTTTTTTTCCAGGGTGAGTTTGCATGTGTCTTCTCAAACTGGAACTCTCTGAAAATGCTGATCCACAAACTTCACAAGAGAATGGTTTCTCTCCAGTGTGTATTCGCATGTGTGCTTTTAAGTAGGAATTTGTTGAAAATGAAGATCCACACACTTCACAAGAGAATGGTTTCTCTCCAGTGTGTATTCGCATGTGTGCTTTTAAGTAGGAATTTGCTAAAAATGAAGATCCACACACTTCACAAGAAAATGGTTTCTCTCCAGTATGTGTTTGCATGTGGCTTTTTAATGTTGAACGGGCAGCAAATGATGATCCACAAACTTCACAAGTGAACGGTTTCTCTCCAGTGTGTCTTCGCATATGTATTTTTAAATGCGAATTGTCTGAAAATGTTGATCCACAGATTTCACAAGAAAACGGTTTTTTTCCTGTGTGAGTTTGCATGTGTCTTCTCAAAGTGGAACTATCTGAAAATACCGATCCACAAACTTCACAAGAAAATGGTTTCTCTCCAGTATGTGTTTGCATGTGTCTTCTTAAAGAAAAACACTCTGAAAATGCACATCCACATACTTCACAAGTAAATGGTCTCTCTCCTGTGTGTTTTTTCATGTGTCTTTTCAGATTAGACTTTCTACAAAATTCTGATCCACAGACTTCACAAGAGAATGGTTTCTCTCCAGTGTGTATTTGCATATGTATTTTCAAATGCGAATTGTCTGAAAATGTTGATTGACAGATTTCACAAGAAAACGGTTTGTTTCCTGTGTGAGTTTGAATGTGTTTTCTCAAAGTGGAACTCTCTGAAAATGCCGATCCACAAACTTCACAAGAAAATGGTTTCTCTCCAGTATATATTTGCATGTGTCTTTTTAAAGAAAAACACTCTGAAAATGCACTTCCACATACTTCACAAGTAAATGGTCTCTCCCCCATGTGTTTTTTCATGTGTCTTTTCAAATCAGACTTCCTACAAAATTCTGATCCACAGACTTCACAAGAAAATGGTTTATCTCCAGTATGAATTTGCATATGGCTTTTCAAATTGGAATGTTCTGAAAATGCAGATCCACACACTTCAAAAGAAAATGGTTTCTCTCTTGAGTGTTTTTTCATGTGTTTTTTCGGATGAGACTTCATACAAACTCTGAGCCACACACTTCACAAGAAAATAGTTTTTCTTCAGTGTGTATTTGCACGTGGCTTTTCAATGTGGAATGTTCTGTGAATGCAGATCCACACACCTAACAAGAAAATGGTTTTTCTCCAGTATGTGTTTGCATGTGGCTTTTCAAATAAGCATTCCTAGAAAATGCAGATCCACACACTTCGCAGGAGAATGGTTTTTCTCCAGTGTGTGTTTGCATGTGATTTTTCAGATGAGAACTTCAAAAAAATGTTGATCCACAGACTTCACAAGAGAATAGCTCGTCTCCAGTGTGTGTTAGCATGTAAATTTTTAAAGTGGAACTCTCTGAAAATGCTGAGCCATCAACTTTGCAAGGTTGTGTTTCCATATCTGTTTTCATTTCTGAACAATGTTTAAATGCTTATCTGCGCAATGGACAAAACGTAGGTTTCACAGGAGATCCTTTTCCCAATTTTTCTTTGAAAAATGAATTTAAAAAATAGTTTTCTATTGAATTTAGCCAAAAAAATTCTTCTTCTCCAATACAGCTGATGTCTGTGAATGAATGAAAATTAAAATATTAAGGAAGTAAAAACAGGAGATTTATAAATCATTTGGAAATATAATATTAAAATCAATTCATTTTTCAATCAACTGCAATGCATCATGTCAAATTTTTCTACAGTTCGACAAATAATGGAATACATTTAATGAAATTTATTATGACTGTGATAATATTTCTAATTTTGACAAAGATTTATCCAATTTAAGAGGAAACAGAAATTCCATAGAATACTAAGAGGACTTTATAGAGAAAGTTATAGTATAATGATTTATATGAAAGCATTGTATTGTACACAGTACAATGAGGTTGTTTTCCCTCTCAGGAGATGCACACACTTGTGTATGCTTCTTGCTGTTGAAGTTTGAACCAAGAGTATTTTAACTTTGCCAGTTGTTTTATTATGCTACTTTGGTCATACCACCTAGTGGTCATTTGAAGTACTATTTTGGAAAGCAAGGTCTGTAATCCCTACAGCTTGAAATTTATTCCACAATTAAATTTCATCTTTGTCTTATTCTCAGCAGCAATTCCTCAAGAGGTTTTCAGATGAAGATGCCAATGTCAATGAAGTGTTGTACCAATAAAAAATTTTGATTATTTTCCTTTCTATAGATCAAATGCTATAAATCTACACTTGAAAGCATCTTCAGTGTTTGAAAAAACAAATCTGCTAAAATAACCTATGAGGATTTCTAATCAGTTTATTATTTCCTTTCCATGGTAATACAGGGTGAAATGATAAAATTGTCGTCCTAAAGAAAACAACACTACAGCTTTATTTTAAAACTTTTATTGAAAAAATCAATTCAAGTAACTTGATTATGAAGTAGAGCTGACATCTATTCAATGTTGCCGCCTTCAGCTTCAATCGGCACCTCCATACAGATATGTAACTGTGAGCATGCCTTTTCCACAAGTGCCGACAGGAGCTCGGTGAATACTCAGCGGATGGCAGCGATCAGGTTGGCTTTGGTGTTGTGGGAGGTCATGTTGGTGATGTTCTCGATGTATGACCAAACGAAGTAGTCCAGCAGGTTCTTGTTGGGGGAGATGGGGGGCCAGTGAGAGAAGGGTACAAAGTCGTAGCACTCCTTCTGAAGCCAAGCCTGGGTCTCTTTGGACTTGTGGGCCGGTGCCAAGTCCTGCTGCCACACCCAGGGTCTGCCGCTAGCCACCTGATTGCACCAGGGGATCACCACACTCTTCAGCACATCCAGTTACACTTTGCTGTTCACTTTCAAGCCGACTTCAAAGATGTGAGGTGGCATGATGTGGCCCTCACTTGAAACCACACCAAAGACCATAACCATAGCCGAAAACTTTCTTTTCATCACCCTGGGCACGTTGAACCATCCAGATTTGCATTTTGAGGGTGCTGGCAATAGTCCTGTTGTTATAACTTGGATCAGTAGAGTGCATGAGTTGTACAGCAGTGCATCTCTGATCTCGCTTGTTGAACATTGTATCACTTTCAGACATGATAGAAGGCTCCTATCGCTCTTGGGATTTGTACACAACTGGCTAACTAGTAGATGGTCTGCAACAAAAAAAGAAAACCGGTTTTCATTAAATGGAAATGGAATCATGTCGTCTTTTCTAGGAGGACAATTTAATCGTTCCACCCTGTAGATGTGTAATTTTTTCTTCATATATTTGCACTATGTCATAACATAGCACACTCAATAGATGTAACATAACAGCACCTAATATAATATGGTGTAACATTACCCCTTAGCTTCTAGTCGGACCCATAACAACCTTCCCATGATAAAAAGAGACACATACAAAACACTTTCTTTTGGTCGCAGGATATGTTTATTTGAGACTGCTTTGTTGGCTAAAAGAAATGTGTCAACTGATTTAGAGAGAATAACCAGTTGAAGACAGAAAATGTAAATAGGGTCTTAGTCTTTTTTCTGCTGATCAAGCCAATTAAGCAGTGGTTTTGCATACATGACAGTTCAGGGTCTTATCTGGTCTCAATTTCTGCTCCGTCTATTCCCTATGCAATCGTTTAATTACATGTAATCCTTAAAACCTTTAATACATATCATTATTCCCTACATTAACATGTCCTTGCTAAATATCAGCTGATATCTAATGAATTGAATATTTTGCATACAGTTGATTATAAAACTGTCCAGCTTGTGATGATAGGACATGACATTTTACGTAAAACAAGTCTAGCTGTCGCTCTAAGTACATCATAGTTTAGACATGTATCTTTTCCTCCTTTCTAGTAGATTAATGTGGACAGTGTAAGGGAAACAGTTATATAAGGACCCATATCTGTTAGAAATCCCAGAATGCAAAATGACTTCCGCCCAGGCTAGGACCAGTTGTAAGATTTGGAGGGAATTTTGTTTGTTAAGAATTAGACCATAGTAATTCCTTGATACTGGTTACGGCGCACAGATAAATTTATTTTTCTAACTTTTCTGTGAAATTTCTGGACTTTATAAGACCCCTTAATGTAAGAATATTAACTATGAAAGTGTGGTAGACTATATTATAAAAACAGAAGCAATGTTAATGGCATTAAGACATACAAATGAATCAAGTGATTGCCTAAAAATTGCCATAGATTTAAAAGGACTTACTGATATGTTTAATTCCTTTTTAGATATGTGTGACCTGTAATAGTAAGGAACTATAACAAGAGCACGGATGACATTACCATTTTTAGCATAAATGGTAGTTAATGTAGTATCGTTCTGTTGCCTCTTGTTATTTTTATAGAAAGGAAACAAATAATGAACGCATAGATACTGATGGCTTTCAATCTAGTAGTTTAATGACTGCTTGAGAGGAAGTTTTCTTATGCTGTGAGTTGAATAGAATGGGCAATCATTTGTAAATGGCTATGCGGGAGTTTAGAGCTTAGCCAGAAGCTTCGGGTCCAAATAGTTTAGGAGGGAGAAATAATTGACCAGGAATTGGTCTCCTAAGGTATGCAGAGGAACAAATGTTGAAGTGTGCTCTCTCGAGATGGATAGTCCCTGTCTGCTGTTGGAATTGTCCCAAGTTGGAGAGAGAAATGTTTTCTCTCATATCGGCTGGTCTTACCTTCTGCCAGCCAAGAGGAATGAGAAAAGAAAAGAGAGAGTCGCACGTGTTTAGCGCTGCCTTTTATGGTGCAGTGAGGTGTGCCCGGGCAGAATGGCATAGGTCGTTCTAATTGGATGAAATGTATCATTTCAAAATTCCAATGGCAAAACAATTCCCACACAGAATAATGGTTTGCAATTCTTTCTGCTACAGAACTAAAATTCTCAACTTCAAAATTTGGAAGATACTGAAAATACCGTAACGGTTTAAGTAATGAGAATGTCATGAAAACGACAACAAACCACATGACCAAATTAAAGTTAGAAAGGTTGAAAACACTTTTATTTTGACTTTAAACTCTTTTCCTATTGCACTTTCATATGAATAGAAAAACAAAATAGTAATATTTGAGGGGGGGGTAACAGATTTACATAATGTTCGACAACTTAAGCAGTTGTCTCCCTTGTACAGCTCTCCTGTTTTGTTAAATAAATCATTTTTTTTTTTCTCCTTTCCACAGTAATAGACATGTTATCTTCACCTTTACTTCATGGCATGGCAAATTCAGCAGGTGTTAAAATAATTTCCTATATTTATATCTAAATGAAATAACATTCCTGTGTGAATTCATCATATATAGTGTCACATTCCACTTTGGATTAACGTAGGAGATAGTGGCTTTCTAAACAACCTTAATTCTGAGTCAGAGAGAAATAGAAAATGCAGCTTTATCTTTTTTCCATTTAAGGTTTCCATAGTTTTGGAATGTTATGCTATAAAAAATAAAGTCCATGTCTTTAATTCATCAACTACATGAAATTTTTTTTGAAAAATGGAAATTCACTTAATCCATGTTGAAAGAATAGTTATATACGAGATACTAACATTATTTCACTTTTTTTCTGTTAAAATGAATTTAAAAATAAATGAATGCTATCATTTAAGGTTAAATTTTTATTCTATATGAAAGATCATAACATTATTTTATCAAAGAAAAATAACAAAAATTACTAATTTTTAATACATTTAAAGATTTAAATTCACTAAAAGTTCACGATCTTACCAAACTCAAAGTTATGTAAGTTAAAAAGTATGATGAACATTTTTTAAATACTTTTAATATTTTTGAATGAAATTAATAACAAGAATCACTAATTAAACAATTGATGTAAAAATATTACAATTTATTTAAGTCCAACTAGTAGGACAAAATCAATGGCAAGAGATTTTGTGTGTCACTTTGCAATAAACATATTAATGTGCGCTTTAATTTCCAGCAAAAATTAGTCGTCTGGTAGAGAGAAAGTATAGAAAATCATATCAGCAATAGTTTATCTTTGTATTTCATTTTGAAAAGAAAAAAAATAAGCACGTTAAAATAGTTTTTGAATATACAATTAATAAAACTCAATGAAATAATCTATTTTTAATGTATAATTAGAATAGGGAAATAATATCTTTAATTGCCTTTTTAACAGACAATGTTCTACCTGGTAATTGTCTACAAATATTTTATTGCTACTAAAACTTTTTTCGTTACAGAAATATTCAACCTGAATTCTAGAGACAAAACGAGAAATCACTAAATCGATTGAGAGTCTACATTTCCGTTCTTTTTTCATCTATTATTTTTATATCACAAAAAAAAAAAAAAAAAAAAAATCAAAATTAAGTAAAAAAACAAAACAAAAACAAGCTCCTATTTTTTTGCTTTAAAACTTATAATTTTCAAAAAGTAAAATTATACTTTATTTAAATATTATTAACATATTTAGATCTAGTCTGTGACTGGAAAAAAGTCAAAATCGATAGTGTAAAGTTAAGCACCCCGCGTCCTTTGTATGCAAAGCAAATATTGAGACAAAATTATTTTCCAAAAAATCTCAAACGAAAATGATATAAGAAATCATAATATAAAAGAACTGAGATTTTACACAATTTTTCAGCATTTGATATTTACATTCAAAACTTAATGTTCCATGTTTTCTTCCAATTTTTTTCTTTATTTCACGCATGCCTAAATTTTTTTTTTTAGGACATTGGCATAATGGTTAGAGTGTTCGCCAATGGACGGGGAGACCTGGGTTCAATCCCTGGTCGAGTCATACCAAAGACTCAAAAAATGGTACTTGATGCTACCTTGCTTAACACTCAGCATTATAAGGTAAGGATCAAGGGTAAAGCTGAGTAATTCAGAGAAAGGAGTAGCGCCCTCCCCTACACCTCGGCGTAAAAGCTGTAGCAGCCACAAATCTATTTCCCTTCGCGAATCAATGCCCCCCGCCAAGAGATTCGGTCACTCCCTGACCAATCAACTGGTGCAGCGCATTAATTCCTTCTTCTTTTAAAGAACTATTTTTTTCTGGTCCCTTTTTTGGGGGTTAAGAAGCCGACGCCAGTGAACAATTAACCAACACCATGAATAGACATCTCTCATATCCACTGTTACTGATTCCACTCGGAACCCTTTCGCTGAAGAAGATGCTGCAGCTAACTACACATACTTCCAACATACTAACCGGCTCCACCGAAAAGGACACTTTCTCATTTTCAACCCTTGTCGTCTGCTACATTAATAAACCTTCCTTTGTTGTTAAAAAAAAAACTTTCCTTGTTCATTTGCTTGCCTAATAATTTATAGTGTTAGAGAAATTAACCATTTCTCAAATCCCTAAAAAGCTATCGAAAAGGGAGCCTTCGGATCATCCTCGACTACAGTCACCGACTTCACTTTTTTTTACTTTTATACCGAATATATAGCAGCCGAGAAGGGAATAAAGTCAAGTGACCTGAAAAAAAATTGCCAATGTTTTGATGAAATAACAAATATTTTATCAGTCATTAATTAACAGCAACAGTTGAAACTATCTAACAGAGTACAAAAAAATGATTTCTCGCTCATTTAAAGATAAACTTTCTTACAAACTATTCGCGAACAAGTCACACACACATGAATATGGTAGACAAATATATAAGGAACAGACAATTGAGAGATATTGATTTCAGTATTTTTGGTAATCTACAAATAAAATAAGACATCTAATAATAAAAACCATTTCTTTAAAAGCAGTTAAATGATTTTAACTAACTAATAATAATAACCCTTAACGAAATAATTATAACCTTATGTAACAATTCTTAATAGAAATAATTAGCACAGTTAAAGGTCAAATGTCATTTATTATATTATAATTATTACCTTATATATTTATCAAAATCTTTCAACATTATTGTAAACATTCATATGACTTTAATTCGAAGAAAAAACTTGAAGAATGTCTCTTCTGAAATAAAGTCCTTTAATAATTTAGTGATCGTCTAAAAGAAAGAAAAAAACACTTTTCCATTTAATGAATCGAGAAATGTTTTCTTATTAGGATTATCGTTTGTTTTGGATTTAATTTGGTTATAATAAAATAGTTTTAAAAAGATTTCATGGAAATTTAATCGGTTAATCCTGGCCGAAAATGTTCATGTCAGATTTGGTTTATGTCACCCAACCGATTAACACAGACAAAAGGGAAAATTAAATATTAATTAAAAGTTGTAATGAATTGGATTTTTAAAAAAATATTTAAATCAATTTCCAAAAGATTCCAGATATTTTTATATTCATAGAAGATAAATTATTGTCACAAATTGAGAAATATTTCAATTCTTCGTCAATAGACAAAAACAACAAAAAAAGGTTTCCTATAAATTATATATTTTTTACTTGTAAACAAAAATAATAAAAGAACATTGTACTTACTTCTTTTTCTTTTCTTTCGTCAAATTTCTTGTAAGAAAAGAGGAAAACAATGAAATATTTTAAATAAAACTAATATTTTCTGGTTGAATGCAATCAAAACATGTCGTCTTTTTATAAGAAATACGGAAAAGTTTTCTCAAAAGTGAAACACAAGGGAGATAATTAGGATCGTTTTTTTTATTTTGCAATAAATTAAGATTTATTCAATGTAATAATTAATTAGTTACACACACACACACATACACACACACACACACACACACATACACATACAGAGAGAGAGAGAGAGAGAGAGAGAGAGAGAGAGAGAGAGAAAATGTTACAACGGGAATATCAACTTTAACCAACCCTACATTACATTTTAGAAATTTAAAAAGGTGTTTTCGTCTCTTTTCTCTCTTCTTTCCTTAATTTTCTTGTGACCTTCCATAAACAAAAAAGCCTACAAGTTAAATGGTGTGAGAAGAAGGATAAAGGAATCATGCACTTCAACCCCAAATCAAAGACCGACGACCAACACCGACGACGACGACGACGACAAAATACAAAACAAACAAATAAACAACCAAATCTTCACCCAACCCATAATATAAAGACGAAAATGGATATAAATTTATGGAGATTGATAAAAATAATAATAATAATAATAAATAAATTCTAAAGTATAATAATTCCTAGAAGTCTCTGACAGGAAGAAGGAGCGGCGCATGCCTAAAGAAAAGGTCTTCCCAGCGATAAAGAGAAATTCTGCCTCATTTCACCAGTGATCACTTCGAACAGGCTATCTTTCTCTTTCAGGCAGTGACCAGCGTTTTGACAATATCGTTGCTGACATGTGCCTGGGCGCCACGCCATACGTATTTGGACTAGGCGTTGTTAGTCCCTTTCACCCAGTAGCAGCTCTCTCTCTCGGCCAGCATTTTGCTGAAATATAAAAGACCCACAAATGAACAACAAACTAACCCTTACCGGACTTTGACAAACTTCCATTAGAAACTAATCCTTATGGAAGCCCGAAATACCAAATGCGGAGACCTACATACATGAAACGATTAACGTATTTTTGACACCCTAACTGGAGGATTCAACCATTTCAATGTATTCAGGAAAAACTCCCTCATCCGTGGAATGGTTGTTGAACCCAGTAAATAAAGGAAAGTATAAAAGAAACGTCATCACCTCTTATCTGTTACTGTCTTCTTTTGTATAATTCTTTTTGGGACTTTCTTGGGCAAAGCATTACGCCGACTAGCCAACGTGGGGGTAAAATAAAATAACCAAAACATGGAGTCAGATATCAAACGGCAACACAGCCTTGCCCTATACCCGTGTCCTTCAGCCCATACTCTGCATTTTCTTGCTACTGGTAGGGAAGTCCTTCTTTAGCAGTAATTTTTAGCCGGAGTTTTTGTTGTTGGCGAGGAATGGTTGTAATGTGGGTGTGTGTTTACATTGAGTTGTTTCCTCGCTAAGAGTGTAAGGTCTTTCGCTAATTTTGGTTCGGTATCAAAGGAAGGATGAAGAAGATAAGATGCCGAAGGTCGAAATGTGTTTTTAGGAATAAGTTTTTATTTGCAGCATGGAAAATGTAGTTTGTGTTTGTGCTGCAGGACTCGTGGAAAGGTTGAGAGTAAAGAGACAGTAAGGAGACGAAATGGATTCATGAGAAGGTTGAGAAGGTTGAGATGGCAGCGTGTGTCGTCAGACGTGTAATGGATTGTGTTCGATGTAGTTTAACGAAAGCCGTGTTGCAGTTGGAGGAATTGAACTTTAGAGTCACCTTGAAATTGATGCGTCTGGTGGAGAGTTTGCGTTGTCTCCATTAAGGTGGCCCAGAGCTGAATTGAGAGCTAGGTGTCGTTTGCGGAATAAAAGCATCGCGTTGACATAGCCAATTTTGGCGTGATATAAAGTTGTGCCAGTGCGAGACTTGTTGAATGTATCTAATTTATATTCAACTGGGATTCCTTGCGAGGAATCCATAAATTAGATGGGTTCCCTCGTATGTCCATGCTGCTGCTAGAAGAGCCCCCAGTGAGACGTCTGCACTGGGCGGCGTTGTTCAGCTAAAGAGTGTTGCTATTGCTATTGAAGAACGGCCAGTGTGACGTCTGCACTGAACGGCGTTCTACAGCCAAAAAGAGTGGGTTTGGCAGCTTACCCAATTTCCTGTTGCCCGTAAAGAAAGGCTCGGGAAGAATAGGATAAGTCATCCTGATTGGGTGAAATTAAGTGTCGAATTAAATTGCGCGCCAAACCAAAATACGAAATTTTCTTTCCCCTACACTTCTGTCTATTTAGTGGCATGCTGTCTCACTCTCCCACCAGTTGTAGACTTCGTTGAACATATCTACCAGATAACAGGGCAGACTTCAAACTCATTATCCACTGAAAATGACTGAGATATTTCAACGCCTTGTTTGGGATTGCATCTGTTCTGCATCTGTTGGAGCACGACTAGCATAGCACAGTATTTTCCCACCTTGTGTGAGGACTGCGCCTAATCCGACAGGGTTCGCGTCGACAAGGATATTTGTATCTTTGTTAGGGGTCAAAATAGGCCATAACTCAAGCTGCTATCAGAGCTTCCTTCAGCTTGTTTAATGTTAGTTCTTCCCTCTCCGACCATCTCCATTCTGCGTCCTTCCTCGCGAGTTGTCTAAGTGGCTCACTGATGGTGACGTAGTGTGGGATGAATGTTGCCACATACTGTGTCATGCCTAAAAATGATCGGACTTCACCAACGTGAGTGGGAGGAGTGCATTTTACAATTGTAGAAACCTTCTCCGGATCAGGTGACACTCCATTTTCACTGAAAATATCTCCAAAGAAGGTTAGATCTCGCACAGAGAAAAGGCATTTTTCTCTGTTCAGCCTGGCTCTAGCATTCTGTAGACGTTCCGGTGTGAACCTCAGGCTGCTATCATGTGAGATTTGGTCACGTCCATAAATTATTATGTCGTCCGAAAGGTTTTTGACACCTTGGATGCTTCTGAAAAGGTCAGAAATTGCCTTTTGGAATAGCTCAGAGGCTGCGTTTACTCCAAAAAGTAGGCCCTTGTAGCCAAATAGTCCTACCTGTGTGGCGAATGTTGTGATATGGCTGCTAGATTCTCCAAGTTCCTGTTGGTGGTATGCATTTGAGAGATCTAATTTGCTGAAAACTGTCGAGCAGTTTAGATCTGCAATTTAGTCGTCCATGGTCGGCATTGGATGTTTTAAAATCAGTTGGATGGCTTTATTTGCCTTCCTCATATCGATTCAAATACATACACCCTTGGTTTTTTGGTGACTACTACCACAGGGCCTACCCATGGGGTAGGACCAGTGACCTCCTCAATGAAGTCCATTTCTCTTAGGCGTTTTAATTCTGCCTCAACGTCCTTCCTCATGTGCAAAGGTATTCTACGGTGCCGTTGCGTTACTGAGGGAACAGAGGATTCAATGTGGAGGTTGATAATGACTCCAGAAATGTTTCTCATTTTGCCGTCAAACAGTGAAGGGAATTTGTCCGGAATAGGGACCGACACGTGGAATGTGAAGTTAAATGTTATCATGCCTAGTGCTTTGGCGGAGTAGGCGCTAAGCAAATTCTGCAGTCCGAGTAGGGGGCTCTCATCGTAAACCACGAATATCTTGGCTCTGCAGCATTTCCCCCGAAATTTCATCGTGGTATCAATAAATCCTCGGACTGGTATCACCGGTTGGGATCTGTAGACAAATAATTGAGTTGTCGTGCAGTGTATGGCTGGTCTTTGTTTTAAACCGTTATACACGCGCCCAGATATTATGTTGACACTATCACCAGTGTCTAGAACGAATGTTACCGGGGAATCATTTACGAAAGCGGTGACTTTAGGTGTCTTTGTCGACGTGGGAGATATAATCATGAATACAGACTCGTCACTCGACGTAGACGGGGATACTGAAGAATGGGGGGCACAGATTTGTCTTACCGGCTAGGAGTTACATACTCTAGCAAAATGGTTCGTCTTATGGCAGTTTCTACACTCCTGACCTCGGGCTGTACAAGTAAGGTGTGTTGAAGAGTATCCTCAATAGTGACAGGTCTGTCCACCATCTTTTTTGTATCCCCCATATACGGCGACAGCAGTCATGTTGATGGTATCTGGAATGGCCGTTACTAGAGTTGGTGGTACCTTTACTACTGCAGCGGTTGTTATTCCTGTGTGTACGTCACTTGTCGAATTCATTTTTGTTGTAAGACGACAGCGCGTAAATTTCTTTTTGTTCCATCTCTGTAGCAGGCACATGAGCTAATTCTATGGCTCTGGCTTGGTCTAGAACCTATTTTAGGGAGGAATTTTCCCTCAGCGCCTTTCTTCTAAGTTTAGAAGGCAAGCATACTTGTAGAACTTGGGCCAGAATTTCTCGGTTGGTGTTTTCAAAATCACGCATAGAAGCCAGAGTTCGTTGCCTTGCGTGATAGGCGTCTAAATTTCCATCTGGGTTTTGCAGGGCCTGTCGAAATTTGAAAATTTCGTATGATGTATTCTTTTGGGGCGTGAAGTAGTCTGTTAGCGGCTTTTTCATCGTTTCATATTCAGTAGGTATTTCTGATCATCAGCACACAAATACATGATACACACACACACACACACACACACACATACCAACAGGTGCCAAACTTTTTAAAAAAAATTCAGTCGTTATCCTATTATCAGAGAGTTGATTTGTTTTATTCTCGCTTGACAGACTCAGTTATTCTTTATAAATGTTTTATGAGCGAAAGAGATCTTTTTCCAATTTACCGTACACACAAAATAATGATGGCTACCAGCGCCCCACGAGAGCATTCACCCACCGGATGTTATCGGTGCCGAGACGTTCTTCAAAATGGAAAAAAGAACCTTCTGAGCATAGGTTTAGCGCATAGAGAAATGTCGATGAAATTTGTCAAAAAATAAAATAATTAAAAGTAATTTTTCGGCCAATCCCTGACCTTCGCGGTAAAAAACAAAGACAACGCAATTGGATCCGATCAGAAGAGAAAAATGATATAAAAGACAAATTTCTAGACAGCGGAGTAGATAAAAAAAAACGCAGACAACACACGCAGACAAGAAACTCACAGAGAGAGAGAGAGAGAGAGGGGAGAGAGGGGAGGGGAAACTCAAAAGCATGCATCACCCACATTGACTTTCCGCTTCTCCGCTTTGAAGGAGGCAACTAAGTCGTAAATCACCAAACGCCCCTCTCCTCTACGTAACATCTGATTGACCACGTGCGCGGAAGTCTAACAATCCTACCACTAAAAAGCATAGGACATTTTTCCACTTTTTAATTTCATATCAGGACGTTTATACAAACCCAGTTTTTTGAACTTTTTACTTATTTGTTTTCAATACAATTGTTAAAATCTTTACGTGCCTTCGTGTTCTTTGTTTTTGCAACTGTGTTTTTTTCTTCTTTCCTTGTAACCATACGTTGATATAACACAAAACTTGCTTATAAAGGCGTAACCATGATAGATAGATAGATAGATAGATAGCAACTGATGGTGATATATAAAAACATAGGCGAGGCAAAAGTGCAAAAGACATAATAAGCAATTGACCTGAGATCTAAAAAAAAAAAAGAGAGATAAGAGAACAAATTAAAGACTGAAAAATATACATGCCGAACGAGTGACTGTTGAAAAAATTAAAAAAAAAAAAAAAAGAGAGAGAAAAAAGAACCAGAAAATGTGGTCGGAAAAAGAAAAAAAAATGAAAAAAAAAAAAAGAAAAAGAAAACGAAAGAAAAAAAATGAAAAAAAAGAAAACGAAGGACAATACGAACACTTTTTATTCTTATTTCAGTGACTTTTGAGCTTGGGACTGACGCATGTTTTTTGTAGTATTATTTTGTTCAAATTGTATTGCTGAAGATATTGTTGCTCAGTTCGACATGAGGAGGAGCGGCACAATAGTTTAAGAAAATAATTTGTCATCATCGATGACAAATGATTTTATTTGTGGTTGGATAGGTATGTTATATAATAGCCGAGGGATTTCGGTTCATGCCTTTGAGTTTAGTTAGGCTGAGAACCTTTCGGCTCAGCACATGGGTTAGTTGGGTGCAACATTGAGGCAGGTGTTAACGCGGGCGCGCACGGGCGGATGGAGGTGTCACTCAGATGTCACAATACTCCGAGACAAAACGGGTGACGGAGTGCGAGTGACGTCACGCACCGGAAGCGCGCAGAGGTTTGTGGAGATTTGAAGAAAGTTTGAGTTGAGATTAGACACTGGACGAAGACGGTCGACTTTTGGAGCTCACAGACGCGAGGCGAACTTGCGCCCTATGGGGGCCACTCGAGATGGGGTCCAAATGAATAAGACAACATAGAAGATTGTGTCTCTCCTCCTTACGTCGAAACCTTTAACTCAAAGTTAATAAAAAGGTTTCGGACCTGAACAAGAAGTCGTTACGTGTTTTCGAATTTCGAGATTCCTATGTTCTATCGTTATGAACATTATATGTCCATTTCGCACATAGCGTTAATTGGGAATATGGTACAAATTAATGACCTTTAAACAGGACGCTGAGGAATCGTTAGATGACTTTGTCAACAGATGCAGGCGAATGACTCAGAGATATTCGTTAACAGAACATAAGCAACAGCAACAGATAATAGAACTTATTATCGCCAGCACTCCCATTGCAGACTTCCAAAAGGAGTTACTAAGAAAAGACAACACACTAACCCTGTAAGAAACTGTTAGTATTGGCAAAACATATGAAGCTTCCAGCATTCACATTAAACAACTGAGGGAAATGGTAAATAATGATAATGTTTTTTTTTTTTCTTTTTTTTTTTCATCATACAACGTGTGAAAGCACGTGCTATACCATATCCTCATCAGCCGCCATCCAGGGGTGATAACACAGTTTCGGTAGCTCAAGGCGGTACTGCCACCCCTGGCGCTACCAAGCAGCTTTTGCCACCGGACAGGGTATTAAGAGAATCATATATATATATATATATATATATATATATATATATATATATATATATATATATATATATGCCAGATCCATTAAATGCAGAGACTACATTGGACGTTAATCTTCATTTTCTGAGTGCAGTTTGTGATTTTAAAAAAACGCGTTTACTTTCGGCGGTTGATGTTATTACGCGTTTACAGTAACCGTTTCTTACGTAATCACACGGGAGAGGTGATTCCTCGTGTATTACCTTCATGCTGAAAACTTTCTCGCTTTCGACCAAATCCAACTTGATGCATATTGCGCCGTGTTCTGAAGACGATTCGAGGCAACTTTCAAACTGCGGCCAGTGATTCCTATTTTTGAAAGAAACGAAATGACTGAGTGTCCTATAAAACCACGACAACCAACCTCAATAGGAATCACATGGCATATCCAACCCTTTTCCACGCAGTCGGCACGCAGTGACTCGTAGCGGTTTTTCTTCCGCTCGTGTGCTTCCTTCCGGTTTTCTTCCCAAGGGACAGTCAATATAATACTAATATACAAGCCATAAGAACACCAACACGTTCTACTATGTCAAATAAATGTCTCAAATGTAGTAAAGGCCATGCTTTTCACTGTGAAGTTTGTCCAGCATTCGGATCAAAATGCAACACATGTGGAAAAGCAAACCACTGGGCATCAGTATGTTTGTCAAACGGAACAAAACCAAAACAAAGGCCGAGGTCACAAAGCAGAGAACAAAAAAAAAATCTCACTATCAACCACAATATAGGAGAAAACAGTACGTGAAAACTGATGCAAGACTGAAAGGACTTGGAGCTGCACTAATACAAAACAAAAAACCTATCGCATATGCATCAAAGTCTCTAACAGACGCAAAAAAACGGTATGCATGCATAGAAAGGGACCTTCTGGCAATTGTATTTGGTGTCCAAAGATTTCAAATGTATATCTATATGGACGTCAATTTAAAGTACTCACTGACCATAAGCCACTTGTCATGATACTACAAAAGCCACTTACCATTGCACCCTCGAGATTACAGCGAATGATAATTAAGCTACTGGGATACCAGATGCAAATCGAGTACATTCCAGGACAGGAAATAACTCTAGCTGATACTCTAAGCCGTCCCCCTAGCACCGAAAATACCGATACAATCGACCTAGATATTAGAGTCGATTTGGTTAGATTCAGGAGTGAACGCCTGAATGAGATAAGAAAAGAAACTATGGGATACACATTTTTCTAGTCTTAAAATAAGCAATAAAAACATACTTAAGAACATTCTAGAAATTTAGGATCAAAACCGCATGAGCATTTAAATTACATCTTTATATTTTTCGACCAATCAGCTAAAAACATAGCATAGAACATTCTAGAAAATTAGGATCGGAAGTGAACTAACAGAAAATATTTAGGCTCGAAAATAAAATAGTAAAATACAAATCTGATTGGTCAATAAATGTCTACGCGCCAAAATTTTAGGACGATTCTTTGATCTACCTGTAGGATATAAATAACACAGAGTTAGGGAGCCGTTCACACAGATTAACACACAAACTTACACAGACGAAGACAAGCCACTAAGCCAGTTAAGCAGTAGCCGATACTGTGTCCGACAAATTCCTTTCCTTCCTCAACTAAAGTTCATGACCTCTCTTCAAATAGTCGCGAATTTCATTCAAAAGAAAAACCCGACAAACATTCTTTCATCAACGCGACACGCTGTCGCCACAATCATAAAACAAGACATGAAGACATAAGTAAGAACGACTTATTTACGGACTCCGTTAACATGAACATACACACATCTTTAAACAAATTTATTTTCTTCTTGCCAAACTTTATTTTCCAAAAGGCCATTTACACATCATGTATTTTGTTTGTTTTCATATTTAGTTATATGCATATTAAATTATTTGTTGTTTAATGTTCGTTGTGTTCTATTCCATTTCTTTTACACGATTGTAAAGTTTTGTGTTGTATTTGTGGTGGGAATAATTTAGAGAGCAATACCCGTAAATTACGGACGAACATCTACTGAAATAACCAAAATAACATACAACCCCCATAAAACCAAGGCTGATCCAGTACTTGATCAACTACAAGGAATCATAACAGCAGGATGGTCAGACTCAATTAAGAATTTACTGCTGGTAATACGGTCATACTGGCCATACAGAGATTAACAATATGTCAACGATGGTATCATCATGAAGGGATCAAGAATTATTATTCCTGAAACCCAACTAAAAATTATCTTGGACATGCTACATTACAGCTATTAACACGTCTTCGAGCCAGAGATGCTGTATACTGGGAGCGAATTAATGTAGATATCGGGAACATGATCAAGAATTGTTCAATAAGCCAGTAAAACATTCTGGCACAACCAAAGGAAACTTTACAGCCACATGACATCCCCAGCAGAGCATGGGAAGCTGTCGGCACAGATTTGTTTAACAGCAATAATCATGAATATCTGATAATTGCTGATTATTACAGTAAATTTCCAATTATACGGAAAATGAATGGCCTGACAACAAGCAATCTGGTCATATCAACAATGAAGCAAATATTCTCTGAACATGGTCTTCCCAGCAGAGTTGTTAGTGACAATGGGCCACAGTACTCCAGTGAAGCATCCAAAGAATTTGTCTAACAATGGCAATTTGATCACATCACATCATCACCAAAGTTCCCAAAATCAAATAGTTTTATCAAAAGACAAATCCAAACAATTAAAAGAGCTCTAATTAAGGCTAAGCAAGCAGGAAAATATCCTAACTTAGCAATGCTGTGTTTGCGAACAACACCAATCAACCACAACCTTCCAAGTCCAGCTGAACTCTTAAACAATCGTATTCTAAGATCAAACTTAATTGCCAAAGTTTCAACCCCAAGATTTTCCAACACTGACCATATTCGTGAAGAACTGAAACACAGACAGGGTATGCAGAAAATGTATCATGATAGAACAGGTCATGATCTACCACCACTTGTCCCTGGGCAAGATGTACGTATATTGGATGACCAAACTGGGAAATGGAAACCAGCAACAATCACAAGTAGATGTGCAGAACCTAGATCCTACATCCTTCAACTTCCAGATGGATCATCAAAAAGACGAAACAGAGTCCAAATAAGGGCAGCAGAAACATCCAGCCATAAACAGGTTCATTTTAATGACCATTTCACTTCATTGAAAAATGACCCACAAATACAAACATCTCACACCAGAGAAGTATAAAACAGCCAACATGCAACACAACAAGAAGAGGCCGTGAAATACACAGGCAAAAACATATAAAACAAATAAACAAGGAATATAGCAACATCCTTCTTTTCCATTAGTAAGGGGGGGGGATGTAGTAATAACAGAGACTATTTCTCTACGCGCAAGATTACAACCACTTGGCATACGAATACATACACACACACTGCTGATTTTAGAATAAAATATGCCTTAACGAAAGCATGCATGCTTTATGTTATTCTTAAGACTAC
Organism: Sepioteuthis lessoniana; assembly: GCA_963585895.1. Lineage (NCBI taxonomy): Eukaryota > Metazoa > Mollusca > Cephalopoda > Myopsida > Loliginidae > Sepioteuthis > Sepioteuthis lessoniana. The sequence continues at coordinate 5,942,925 of OY757908.1, forward strand.
TAAGCCTAATAGTAAATACTAACACCCACAACTACAATATATGACAAATACAGAGATTGGGGGACAATTCTCTATATAATTTATTATATTCATTTTTTTTTTCTTTATATCATTAAAATAACTCAAGGATTAATTTCTCAGCAGAATATTCTGAAAATTTCTGACTGACACACAAAAAAACATCGAAATAAATTCTGGTTGATAAATATAATCCAATTAACTAAAATAACAAATCAAATTCCTTTCGACTGAAACTCAAATCATTTTAAATTTCTCAAAGATTTCGAAATGTTTAGTTTTTATGTTTTGAAATTGTGCATTTCTTAAATTTGTTTAACAAAATAAAAAATACAGCTTCAAAGTTTAACATTGTTCAACAATTTGTTAGTCAATAGAGAAGATGTGGACTGTCACTTGTAAAACTCAGGGCTGGAGTATTAACCTCCAAATGTGTAATGTTGGTTTGGTTAAAGATTCTATTCTCGTTGTAATTTTCTCTTTGAATGCGTATTTGTATTCATAAATAAGTGGTAATTTACAAAGCTTTTTGCTTAGGTGTGATAAAAGATCATATGAATAAGGCACCCAGTGAGACAGGAACTCACTCGTATTTCATGAAAAAAAAAGATTGGAATTATCTCCCTTGTGTTTCGCTTTTTAGAAAATCTTTCCGTATTTCTTGTAAGAAGACAAGATGTTTTAATTGAATTCAACCAGAAAATATTAGTTTTATTTAAAATATTTCATTATTTCCCTCTTTTCTCAGAAGAAATCTGACGAAAGAAAAGAAAAAAAAAAGTAAGTAAAATGTTTTTTTTATTTTCTTTGTTTACAAATAAGAAACCTTTTTTGTTGTTTTTGTCTGTTGACGAAGAATTGAAATATTTCTCAATTTGTGACAATAATTCATCTTCTCTGAATATAAAAATATCTGGAATCTTTTGGAAACAAATTTAAGTACTTTTTCGAAATCCAATTCATTTAAACATTTAATTAATATTTAATTTTCCCTTTTGTCTGTGTTAATCTGTTGGGTGACATAAACCAAATCCCCCATGAAAATATTAAGCCAGAATTAACCGATTAAATTACGATGAAATCTTTTTAAAACTATTTTCTTATAAACAAATGAAATACAAAACAATTTTTTTCTCAGGTCACTTGACTTTACTCCCTTCACGGCTGCTATTTATTCAGTATATACTTTCTGTGGGGATTGAAAAAATCCAAAGCTATACATGAAATAAAGAAATTATAATAATAATTTGGAGCTGATGGAAGAAAACAGTGAATATTAAATTTTGAAAGTAATACCAAATGTTGATTTTTTTTAAATAACAGATCTTTTCATACAATATTTGCTTTACTTAAAAAAATTTGGGTGGGGACTTAGCTTTATATTAGATTTACTCATTTCACCTGTCCCGGGCTAAATCTAAATATGTTATCAAATAAAATATTATTAAATTGATTGAAAATTATAAATCTCAATTAAAAAACTGAGAGTTGTTTTCTTTTTTAAATTTGTCTTCGTTTTAGAAAGATATAAAATATATTTGATGAAAAAAATATGGAAACGTCCGCTAACAATCATTTCTGGGATTTGTCGTTTTGTCCTTTTTTTTTTCGGTTAAATATTCATGTAAGGAAAAATCAATTAATGAAAAATCTGTAGATAATTAGCTGGTAAAATATTAATTATTAAGAAGACAATCAAAAATAATTATTTTATTAATTTATTTGTACATTAAGAATAGATTAAAAATAATTGAGGTTTCTTATTTTTATTTTCAAAAACAATGTTAACGTATTTATTTTCTCTTTTCAAGATTAAATACAAAAATAAACTATTGCTAATAGGATTTTCTCTACTTTCTATAAATTGGGTGACTAATTTTTGGTGGGAATTAAAGAACACATTAATATGTTTATTGCAAAATGACACAGAAAATTTACATCATAACATTCGGAAATTATGGAAACCTTAAATGAAACAAAAACTGCATTTTCTATTTCTCTGTGAATTAGTATAAAGTTTTTTTTAAGAAACCCGCAAACACCAACCCAGGTTATATACTTATCAAAAGAAATGGTCCCAAGTGAAATGTAGCAATATATATGACGAATCACCCTGTAATGTTAATGGCAACTGAACCAGGTTTGAATTTTCATCCGATTACACTATATATATATTTTTTTTTTTTTCAAAAAGAAATATATATATAGGAAATTATTTCAACACATGTTGAGTTTGTCATGCTGTGAATATATACAAAAAAAAAATCATCATTGACTTGTGCTACTAGCACATATCTTCCAAACTCCCTCTTGCCAATCGTCCCTATCATCCATCACTCCTGGCAGGTCTTCTAGTCGACATCCGGTGTCCATAGAGAACTGTTGTATGTATGTTCTTCTTAATCGTCCAACACTGACACATCCATGTGAAGATGTCAATTGAAGAAAACTATTCATGATTTTGTTCTTGATTCTCCAACAGTGTCCCACATGCTTTGTTCATCTTATTTGATTGGTTTTAGAGATAGGAAGTAGGTGGCCATACAACTGTTTTGTGGGGTGCCCGTGGTGTAATGGTTATTGTCTTATGAAATGGACATGGCGACATGAGTTCAAATCCTGGACAAGACTGATTACATTTCACATAGCACTAATATCCTAATATAATATGGTTTTAGAGATAGGAAGTAGGTGGCCATACAACTGTTTTGTGAGATGTTACTTCCATGAATTTGTTCAGTATAGCTTGTAAGATTCTTAGGAAAAAACGAAATAAAAATGCCACATCCATCTCTGTGGAACTGAAGATAATAAACTGATTTATTTACCAAAAGAAGACAGCTATACAAGGGAGACAACCGCTTAAGTTGTCGAACTTTATGTAAATCTTTTAATATCCCTCTCTACATGCTGTGATATTACTATTTTATTTATTCCATTCGTGTTCATAGATGAGTTGTAGAATGCAAACATTATCATCGGATCCGATGGACAACCATCATTTATTCCATTCATATCTGAGCTCAAGGGGAAAAAGAGTTTTATAAATCTTTAGATCAATCTTTGTCAAAATTAAAAATATTATCTCAGTCATAATAAATTTCATTAGATGCATTCGATTATTTGTTAAACAGTAGTAGAAGGATTTTCATAATGGCTTAATGTGAATTTTACATAATATGTTGCAGTTAATTAAAAGATGAATTGATTGTAATATTATATTTCCAAACAATTTATAAATCTCCTGTTTTTTACTTTCTTTATTTAAAAAAAAATTAATGAGTCTCCTTTTTACTTTCTTAATATTTTAATTTTTATTCATTTACAGACATCAGCTGTATCAGAGAAAAAGAATTTTTTTTCAAAATGTAATACCTTGATTTTTTTGATAACCTATTTCAAAGAACAACTGTGAAATCCTCATTTTCTCCATTGTGTAGATGTGCATTTATTCATTGTTCAGAATCAAAGACAAACATGGAAACACAGATTAAAAAGAAATCACATGCTTGCAAAGATTTTGGATCAGAATTTTCTGAGAATTTCACATTAAAAAGACACATAGAAACAGACTCTAGGAACAAAATATTTTCTTGTGAAGTCTGTGGATCAAAATTTTTGAGAAATTCTCATTTGAAAATTCACATGCGAACACACACTGGAGAGAAACCATTCTCTTGTGAAGTATGTGGATCTGCATTCTCTAGGAATTCTGATTTGAAAAGTCACATGCGAACACATACTGGGGAAAAACCATTTTCTTGTGAAGTGTGTGGATCAGCATTTTCACGCAGGGCTTATTTGAAAAGCCACATGCGAACGCATACTGGAGAGAAACCATTTTCTTGTAATGTCTGTGGATCAGCATTTTCCGCAAATTCTTATTTAAAAACACACATGCGAATACACACGGGAGAGAAACCATTTTCTTGTGAGATCTGTGGATCGGCATTTTCTGATAGTTCTAGTTTGCGAAGACACATGCGAACACATACAGGAGAAAAACCGTTCTTTTGTGAAATCTGTGGATCTGCATTTTCGGACAATTCCCATTTAAAAATACATATGCGTATACACACTGGAGAGAAACCTTTTTCTTGTGAAATATGTGGAATATCATTTTCAACCTGTTCCACTCTAAAAAGCCACATGCAAACACATACTGGAGAAAAACCATATAATTGTGAAGTTTGTGGATCAGCATTTTCAGGGAAGTCCTATTTAAAAACGCACATGCGAATACACACAGGAGAGAAACCATTTTCTTGTGCAGTCTGTGGATCATCCTTTTCTAGGAGTTCCTATTTGAAAAGACACCAGCAAACACACACTGGAGAGAAACCATTTTCCTGTCAAGTGTGTGGATCAGCATTTTCAGACCATTTCACTTTGAAAAACCATGTGCAAACACACACAGGAGAGAAACCATTTTCTTGTAAAGTGTGTGGATCAGAATTTTGCAGGAATTATGATTTAAAAAAACACATGAAAAAACACACTGGAGAGAGACCATTTTCTTGTGAAATCTGTGGATCAGCTTTTACAGAGAATTCCCGTTTGAGAAGACACATGCGAACACATACTGGAGAAAAACCATTTTCTTGTGAAGTGTGTGGATCAGCATTTTCAGAGAGTTCTAGTTTGAGAAGACACATGCGAACACATACTGGAGAGAAACCATTTTCTTGTGAAGTGTGTGGTTCAGCCTTTTCTGATAATTCACATTTAAAAATTCACATGCGAACACATACTGGAGAGAAACCATTTTCTTGTGAAGTGTGTGGATCCGCATTTTCTAACCTTTCTAGTTTGAAAAGCCACATGCAAACACACACTGGTGAGAAATCATTATCTTGTGAAATTTGTGGATCAACATTTTATAGGAGTACCCATTTGAAAATTCATATGCGAAAACATACTGGAGAGAAACCATTTTCTTGTGAAGTATGTGGATCAGCATTTTCAGATAATTCAACTTTGAGAAAACACATGCAAACACACACTGGAGAGAAACCATTTTCTTGTGAAGTCTGTGGATCAGTATTTTCTAGAAGTTCTAATTTAAAAAGGCACATGCGGACACATACTGGATAGAGGCCATCTTTTAGTGAAGTTTGTCCTAACTGCATTGTCACTGTGTTCCTATTTGAAAAGCATTTTTTGAACATACCTCAACAAACCTGTTTTTACATGATCCAAATATGTGACATTTTATCCTTCTAATACTCCAGTTATTTGGACTTCCAATTTGTATTTGGCTGGTTACTTTCCATTTCCTTAAAAAAAGATCATATTTGTTTCGGTATGAATAAAATGTAATAGTTGATATATTCTTAATTTGAAGGTCAGTGTATGAATAAGTATTTCTCAATTTCTTTCCACATAAAATCAATGCTCGGGTCACATGAATACATTATTTCATTTCCAGGGGAAATTTGTGTATTTCTTAGTGACTTCAATATAGAAATATTCTATCAGCAACTATTCTGAAAAATTATTTTACAGGATTGTACTTTTCTAAATATCATCTTCAAAAATTGATGCACTAGTTTCAAAAACTAATTACCAAGTAGAATTTTTTTTGATACGTCTAGTTAAGAAATTTGATACATCCACTGTCTTGAGAGTTACAAACACTGATGGTAATATCAAGTGAATCCTGAGCTCAGTTCTTAACCATCAAGTATGGAATGTTAATTTAAAGAGTTTTCTAAAAAGAAATGGGTAAACATTTTCCATTGCCTTATCAACAATTGATTCATTTTCTGATGTCCATGTCAAATCATCTTGATGGGCAATCATAAAATATCATTTTCCTTTTCTTATTGTCTTTACACTTATCAAACATTTAAATGTTGCATTTAAAGATCTTGGTTAAATTTAGTGAACAATTGTCAAGGCTGAAGGGATACCAGTTTTTCTATAGAATTAGGATTAGAAATACAAAATTATAAGGATATTGTGCATTATTCTCATTTTCTTTGTTGTAAGACATTCCAAAATAAAACTTTTTTGAAAAATCCTACCTAAATTTTCAGGACTGATTGTTTTGTGTTTCTTCAATTGATTTGTGTCCTAATTTTCCTTTTTCTTCTTTGTCCAATATTTGATGCTCACTGATTTGATTTCAAGTTTTCTGGAAACTTTTTAAATCTCTTATTTTATGTATTCATTAATTTATGAATGAAAAGAAATAAAATTTGTTCTGATTGAAATTACAAAAACTAAACTGCAATATAAAATATCACATTTTTTATTTGCTGAAGTTTGTAGTCGTTTATTTAAGTAGTGAAAAAATCGACTGGAAAAAGATTTTATAAAAGTTTTTATTTATTTTTCATTAAAATTGATTAGTAGTTTTTAATGTGTTCAAATTCTTTATTAGATAAAATTTTGAAAATTGGAAAACTTTGCTGTCATTAAATAAAACTTTTAGTAAATGTAAAATTGAACTGGTTCTTTTTTAGATTAACCGAATTGATTGCCTTTGTGAGAGAAAAGCTACTTGGCTCTTTTGATGTGACTTGATTGTGCAGATGATGGCATGATTTTAGTTGTAATTATTTTTATTGCCTCTATTTTAGAGATTGATTTCTTTTCAATCGAAATTCAATGGCTTCAAGTGATTTGTGTATCTTTTTTAAAAGAATATTTTTTCTTAAAACACAGGTAATTAAACAAGCACTGAAATACCTTGTAGTTTAAGTGGCAAAGGTTTGTTAGGCAGGAAATAATTTCTAAATATGTTATAAGAATAACAGGCTGAATCTTACAAATTCAAATGACAAAGATGACAAAGAAGACAGAATTCTGGAACATTCAAACAAATGAAGGCAGCGAATTGATGGAATATGAATAAATTCTTAGAACTAATTACAAAGTAAATGAAAATAAATAAAAAAGGAGGGAATAAGTTTTGAATAAAAACACTAGTTGCTAAAATCAATTGCTATTTTAGCAACTAGTCAACAAACGGAATCAAGTAACTGATACAAATTGTTTCGAAAAAACACTGGGTCACTCATGAATTACAAGAAACTAACATGTCTTCAACGAACAAAGGAGCTGGTACTTACAACTGAAAAAAATGACTCTTATATGAATGGAAAAAATATTTGGAAGAGTCTCTTTGGTGAAAAACATCTCTTGGGAAAACCTGTTCAATTTTCAGTCAAGAATACAGCGAATAATACAGACACACGGTAGTTCATTCTGCTATTCCCTCAGAACTTGTATAGGACAGCAAATTCAGTTGTTATGATCTCAGTCAAGACAGCACAAACAGATATAGGCAACAGTACATTTCACAAGGATAAATACAGGAGAGTTCCTTTTCATATTGTCGTTGTTAGGACCGTCATCTTTTGGTGTGGCATCCACCTGTCTGTTGGAGTTAAAGGTGGCCTTATTGTCCTTGGAGTGGAGTGAGGAAATCCTGGATAAGGGACTGATAATTTTCACCTCATTCAGCTGCTTCTTGAATTTAAGAAGTTCTTTGAATTTCTTTTTTTCCGGATTTGCTTTTAATTGTTGCTTTTGATGTGTATGACCACAGGGTCTCTCCTATTTGGAAAGTGTCTGTCTAGGCAGCTTCATGCAACAAGTTGGGTCTGCTTCCTACTTTTATCCTCTTATCAGCCACTGTCCCTTTGAATTCTCGCTGGTTTCCAATGCCTTTGTTGTTGGTAAATGAGGTGATTGCTAATACGGTCAGGTGCTTTTTCAGTAACCTTATTCCCCATGCAATTTGCCATTAAATCCTATGATAAATGATGAATGGGATTTTGGGTGGTCTGAGGATGAAATCCAGACCCAAGATCCGAGACAAGACAAGTAGATTTTGCCCGTCTCAAGTGGTTGCTGGCTGCAGAAAACTCAGCAGGGAATCCAAATTCATTTTTAGTACCACTTGAAAAGCAGTCACCTGCTGAGTTTCAAAGGTCATATGAAAATGCATAGTGGTCCAAGCAATTTATATATTATAATTCATGGGCGGGGCCAAAAGTTGTCGATACTCCACCTTACTCGATATAAGCAGTCGGCAGAGGTGACCAAAGAGAGTCCTGTCTGAAGCAGCGGAGGGAGAGAGACTGACATTTTTCGGTGGTCAGAGACAGACATTTTTCGGTAGAGTCCAGAGGGAAGAGAGATTTTTCGGAGAGTCCGTCCGAGGCATCGGTTGGTTAGAGATAGACATTTTCCCATTTGGGCACCTGCCAACTATTTCTTACACTATTTACCTCGGCAGAGTCCAGAGGGAAGACAGACATTTTGAGCAGTCAGACAGAGATGCCGAACGCTGCGAAAATGACTTGTTGAATCTTGCTTGTCGGATCTGAACCAAGAGATGGAAATAGAATCTTTGCGAATCCAGATAACTTCACTAACAAAGCCGAGAAAACAAACCTCTAAGTAATGTGCCTGTATCAAAGATCCGTAGTTGTCTCCCTTATATCGTCTGGATAGATCTGGCTGATTTCGCCTTTTCGCACTCTTTCACTTCCATCCAAACGTGTGAATCTCGTGTAACCTATTTTGTACTTTACGCATTTGTCTAATTTCTTTTGTGGCAAGATAAAGACAATAACCTTAAAAAGGTTTTATTTTACGGGGATCGAAGGTGTTGTTTGTCTCTTTTTGTGTTCTTGTGGTTGCGATGAGGACTATTTTCATCATAAATAGCGATTCTTTTCGGCATGGAACCCAGCATAACCAACTCCCAGAACTAGACCGTCCTGAGGGGACCAGAACACCACTGTTCGGATCAAGAATTCACAACGTGGCGCAGAGTGATGGTTCCTTCATCTCAACAAAAGGAGCCCGTATGATTTTATTTCGGTGAAAAACGCCAGAGTAGATGAGATACAGCGGCCGGCGGCTGAGTTCTATGTCAGACTTACACTATTTACCTCGGCAATGAGTTCTTTTATCATAACTGTCTCTTTATTGACTTTGTCTACCCTACTTATTCAATTAGCCTGTCTCTTGATATAGTTACAAACAATATACAGCCATCCAGCAACAGGGTTGTGACCAACTAATATTGAGAACATATTGACAATATAGTTCCTTTCTTCACAGATCATCTTTAACATGGGTGATTTCATTCCCTCTATGAAAGAGCAACTTTCCTGATCCATTTAACGCCCAAATTTCTTGCACTGGGTTATTCTACCGTCCTCAATGTATGAGCTGGTTACGGGTTTCAAAATTTAAGGTCAGGGCATAGCGAAATGTCGATGAAATTTGTCAAAAAATAAAAACAATTAAAAGTAATTTTTCGGCCAATCCGTGACCTTCGCGGTAAAAAAACAAAGACAACGCAATTGGATCCGATCAGAAGAGAAAAATGATATAAAAGACAAATTTCTAGACAGCGGAGTAGATAAAAAAAAAAACGCAGACAACACACGCAGACAAGAAACTCACAGGGGGGGAGAGAGGGAAGGGGAAACTCAAAAGCATGCATCACCCACATTGACTTTCCGCTTCTCCGCTTTGAAGGAGGCAACTAAGTCGTAAATCACCAAACCCCCCTCTCCTCTACGTAACATCTGATTGACCACGTGCGCGGAAGTCTAACAATCCTACCACTAAAAAGCATAGGACATTTTTCCACTTTTTAATTTCATATCAGGACGTTTATACAAACCCAGTTTTTTGAACTTTTTACTTATTTGTTTTCAATACAATTGTTAAAATCTTTACGTGCCTTCGTGTTCTTAGTTTTTGCAACTGTGTTTTTTTTCTTCTTTCCTTGTAACCATACGTTGATATAACACAAAACTTGCTTATAAAGGCGTAACTATAATAGATAGATAGATAGATAGATAGATAGGAACTGATGGTGATACATAGGAACATAGGCGATTGTTATTGCCTTAAGTAAACAGGATATATAATAGGGAAATAGTCAAATTGAAATAAAGAAAGAAAAGAAAACAATAGATACGGAGATGGGGGGGGTGCAGTATAGAATTTATGAAAACCATTTTCTTCTTTACATCATTAAAATAACTCAAGGATTCATTTCTCTGCATAATTTTCAGAAAATTTCTGACTGACACTCAAAAAAATATCGAAATAAATTCTGGGTGATAAATACAATCCAATTAACTAAAATAACAAATCAAATTCCTTCTGACTGAAACTCAAATCGTTTTAAACTTCTGAAAGATTTTGAAATGTTTTGTTTTTATGTTTCGAAATTGTGCATTTCTTAAATTTGTTTAAGAAAATAAAATTTACAGCTGCAAAGTTTAACATTGTTCTACAGTTTGTTAAAAGGGAAGATGTGAACTGTCACTTGTAAAACTCAGGGCTGGAGTATTAACCTCCAAATGTGTAATGTTGGTTTGGTTAAAGATTCTATTCTCGTTGTAATTTTCTCTTTGAATGCGTATTTGTATTAATAAATAAGTGGTAATTTACAAAGCTTTCTGCTTACATGTGGCGCAAAGCCATATGAATAAGGCACCCAATGAGACTCGAACTCACACGTGAAGATTTGCTTTTCTAGTTGGTTATTCATTACACCACACAAGGTGCTTTGAATTTCATGAAAAAAAAAAGATTTCATTTATCTCCCTTGTATTTCGCTTTTTAGTAAACCTTTCCATATTTCTTGTGAAAAGACGATACGTTTTAATTGCATTCAACCAGAAAATATATATTTTATCTAAAATATTTCATTATTTCCATCTTTTATTAGGAGAAATCAGGCGAAAGAAAAGAAAAAGAAGTAAGTATAATGTTCTTTTATTATTTTTTTTTACAAGTAAAAAAAACATAATTTATAGAAAACCTTTTTGTTGTTTTTGTCTTTTGACGAAGATGTGAAATATTTCTCAATTTGTGACAATAATTCATCCCATTTGAATCGAAGAATATCTGAACTTTTTCGGAAACTGATTTAAATATTTAAAAAATAAATCTACTTTGAATATTAAATTAATATTTAATTTTCCCTTTTGTCTGTGTTAATCGGTTGGGTGACATACACCAAATTGGGCATGAAAATTTTAAGCAAGAATTAACCGATTAAATTACGGTGAAATCTTTTTAAAACATTTTTCTTATAAACAAATGAAATACACAACAATTTTTTTTCTCGGGTCACTTGACTTTACTCCCTTCACGGCTGCTATTTATTTAGTATATACTTTCTGTGGGGATTGAAAACAATCCTATGCTATACATGAAATAAAGAAAAAATAATAATTTGGAGCTGATGGAAGAAAACAGTGAATATTAAATTTTGAAAGTAATACCAAATGTTGATTTTTTTTAAATAACAGATCTTTTCATACAATATTTGCTTTACTTAAAAAAATTTGGGTGGGGACTTAGCTTTATATTAGATTTACTCATTTCACCTGTCCCAGGCTAAATCTAAATATATTATCAAATAAAATATAATTGAATTGATTGAAAATTATAAATTTTAAGCAAAAAATTAGGAGTTTTTTAGTTTTTTTAAAATTTGTCTTCGTTTTAGAAAGATATAAAATATATTTGATGAAAGAAATATGGAAACGTCCGCTAACAATCATTTCTGGGATTTGTCGTTTTGTCCTTTTTTTCGGTTAAATATTCATGTAAGGAAAAATCAATTAATGAAAAATCTTTAGATAATTATCTGGTAAAATATTAATTATTTAGAAAACAATCAAAAATAATTATTTCATTAATTTATTTGTACATTAACAATAGATTAAAAATAATTGAGGTTTCTTATTTTTATTTTCAAAAACCATGTTAACGTATTTATTTTCTCTTTTCAAGATTAAATACAAAAATAAACTATTGCTAATAGGATTTTCTCTACTTTCTATAAATTGGGTGACTAATTTTTGGTGGGAATTAAAGAACACATTAATATGTTTATTGCAAAGTGACACAGAAAATTTACATCATAACATTCGAAAATTATGGAAACCTCAAATGAAACACAAAATGCATTTTCTATTTCTTTGTGACTCAGTATGAAGTTTTTTTTAAGAAACTCACGAACAATAAACCTTCTTATATACTTGTTAAAAGAAATGGTCCCAAGTGAAATTCAGCAATATACATGACGAAGTCACCCTGGTACGTTATTATATTTGAGTATATATATATATATATATATATTCAAAAAGAAATATATATAGGAAATTATTTCAACACATGTTGAGTTTGCTGTGCTGTGAAAATATACAAAAGAAAATCATCATTGACTTGTGCTACTAGCACATATCTTCCAAACTCCCTCTTGCCAATCGTCTCTATCATCCATCACTTCTGACAGGTCTTTTAGTCGACATCCGGTGTCCATAGAGAACTGTTGTCGGTATGTTCTTCTTAGTCGTCCAACACTGACACATCCATGTGAAGATGTCCATTGAAGAAAACCACTGATGATTTAGTTCTTGATTCTTCAGCAGTGTCCCACATGCTTTGTTCATCTTATTTGATTGGTTTTAGAGATAGGAAGTAGGTGGCCATACAACTGTTTTGTGGGGTGCCCGTGGTGTAATGGTTATCGTCTTTTGAAATGGACATGGCGACATGAGTTCAAATCCTGGACAAGACTGATTACATTTCAAATAGCACTAATATCCTTGGAAAAGGTATGAATTCAACTATTCTCTCTCCCACTATAGGTAAATAGTAGGACAGACTGGGGTCTTCAGCCTTGGTGAGGCAACTAGTCTAGGAGAAAGAATACTCTGAATTCAAACCTGTTAAACTCCGCTAAAAAATTGACATTGTGTTATATCCTGCCTGAGCGGAGGGGTTGGTAAATATGATACAAAATAGGAAGTAGGTGGCCATACAACTGTTTTGTGAGATGTTACTTCCAGGATTTGTTCAGTATAGCTTGTAAGATTCTTGGGCAAAAAGAAATAAAAATACCACATCCATTTCTGTGGAACTGAAGATAATAAATTGCAAGGGAGACAACCGCTTAAGTTGTCAAACTTTATGTAAATCTTTTAGCACCCCACACCACTTTATTTCATTCATATCTGAGCACAATATGAAAAAGAGTTTTATAAATCTTTGGATAAAACTTTATCAGAATTAAAAATATTATCAGTTATAATCATATTTACCAACCCTTCCGCTCGGGCAGGATGTGACACAAGGTCAATTTTTAAGCAAAGTTTAACAGGTTTGAATTAAGAGTTTTCTTTTTCCTAGACTAGTTGCCTCACCAAGGCTGAAGAACCTAGTCTGCCTACTATTTACTCATAGCTGGAGGGATTGATGTATTCCATTATTTGTTGAAAAGTAGTATAAGAATTTTACATGATATAAAGAAATAAAAATAAAATTGTATATAGGGTTCAACGTCACATTGGCATTGTCATCTTAATACATTTCTGTATAATATACTCTGAGTATTTCATGGAATTCCTTTTTCCTTTTAATTTGGATAAATCTTTGTCAAAATGAGAAATATTATCTCAGTCATAATAAATTTCATTTGATTCATTCGATTATTTGTTAAACAGTAGTAGAAGAATTTTCATAATGGCTTAACGTGAATTTTACATAATATGTTGCAGTTAATTAAAAGATGAATTAATTGTAATATTATATTTCCAAACAATTTATATGTCTCCTGTTTTTTACTTTCTTAATACATTATTTTTTATTCATTTACAGATATAAGCTGTATTGGAAAAGAAGAATTTTTTTTCAAAATTTAATTAATCAATTTTTTGATAACCTATTTCAAAGAACAACTGCGAAATCCTCATTTTCTCCATTGTGTAGATGTGCATTTATTCATTGTTCAGAATCAAAGACAAACATGGAAACACAGATTAAAGAGAAATCACATGCTTGCAAAGATTTTGGGTCAGAATTTTCTGAGAATACCACATTGAACAGACACATAGAAACAGACACTAGAGACAAAGTATTTTCTTGTAAAGTCTGTGGATCGACATTTTCAAAAAATTCCAATTTGAAAATTCACATGCAAGATCACACAGGAGAGAAACCATTCTCTTGTAAAGTATGTGGATCAGCATTTTCAGATATTTCTTGTTTGAGAAGGCATATGATAACACATACTGGAAAAAACACATTTTCTTGTGAAGTGTGTGGATCAGCATTTTTGCGCAATGCTAATTTAAGAAGCCACATGCGAACACATACTGGAGAGAAACCATTTTCTTGTGAGATCTGTGGATCTGCCTTTTCACATAGTTCCAGTTTGAGATTACACATGCGAACACATACTGGAGAAAAACCATTCTCTTGTGAAATCTGTGGATCTGTATTTTCAGAAAATTCCCATTTAAAAATACATATGCGTATACACACTGGAGAGAAACCTTATTGTTGTGAAATTTGTGGATTATCATTTTCAACCTGTTCCAATCGAAAAAGCCACATGCACACACATAGTGGAGAAAAACCATATAATTGTGAAGTTTGTGGATCAGCATTTTCAGTGAAGTCCAATTTAAAAGTCCACATGCGAATTCACACTGGAGAGAAACCATTTTCTTGTGTGGTCTGTGGATCATCCTTTTCTTATAGTTCCTCTTTGAAAAGACACCAGCTAACACACACCGGAGAGAAACCATTTTCTTGTCAAGTGTGTGGATCAGCATTTTCAGACCATTTTACTTTGAAAAACCATATGCAAACACACACAGGAGAGAAACCATTTTCTTGTCAAGAGTGTGGATCAGAATTTTGCAGGAATTCTGATTTAAAAAAACACATGAAAAAACACATGGGAGAAAAACCATTTTCTTGTGAAGTGTGTGGATCAGCATTTTCAGATAATTCCTCTTTGAGAAGACACATGCGAACACATACTGGAGAGAAACCATTTTCTTGTTTAGTGTGTGCGTCCACATTTTCACATGGTTCCAGTTGGAAAAGACACATGCGAACACATACTGGAGAAAAACTTTTTTCTTGTGAAGTGTGTGGATCAACATTTTTGTGCAAGGCTCAAGTGAAAAGCCACATGCGAACACATACTGGAGAGAAACCATTATCTTGTGAATTATGTGGATCATCATTTTCAAACCATTTCAGTTTGAAAAGCCATATGCAAAGGCACACTGGTGAGAAATCATTTTCTTGTGAAGTTTGTGGATCAAGATTTTATAGGAGTACTGATTTGAAAACTCATATGCGAAAACATACTGGAGAGAAACCATATTCTTGTGAAGTATGTGGATCAGCATTTTCATATAATTCAACTTTCAGAAAACACATACAAACACACACTGCAGAGAAACCATTTTCTTGTGAAGTCTGTGGATCAGTATTTTGTGGAAGTTCTAATTTAAAAAGGCACATGCAGACACATACTGGATAGAGGCCATCTTTTAGTGAAATTTGTCCTAACTGCATTGTCACTCTGTTCTCATTTGAAAAGCATTTTTGAACATACCATATATCTTTTTTGAACAAATATTCTTAAACAAATATTTTTTTTTCATCACAGGTAATTAAATAAGCACTGAAATAGTTTATTGTTTAAATTGAGTGGCAAATGTTTTCTAGGAAACAAAAAAGTTAATATTCATGAAGTACACAAAATGGAATGGGGTACATTGTTTTAGCCTAAGGTCGCAACATGCAAGGAGAGACGCTGATCATCACTACCCTAACTTTAACATAACCAATTCCATGTACTTACCCGAAACTATGATATTCCTTTCAAGACAATAACAATTTTTCTGAAAATCTTTCACACGGCAATTGTGAAGACAGGCTTGTCACTCTATGAATGACTAAGCTGATTCTATATTTACATAATTGTGAAGAGGGTAGATGATTGAAAATTTTATCTTTTTTATAAACATCCCATATGAAACCAAAGAATACAATGTCTGTATATATATATATATATATATAGATAGATTTTATATGGGTACTTCCTCATGAAAAACAAACTAGTCATTCTATGATCCATATTTAGGGATCTGGATGATTAAAAACTTTATTTTTATTTATAAACTGCTCCTACAAAACCAAAAACAATGAATATATATATATATATATATACATATTTAGAATAAAATGAAAGTTTGTATAGGTACTTCCTCACTGAAAAACTAAATCATTGGTTGAAAATATTCAGTGGAAAATCAATCCATTTCCCTTGTACATCCCGAGAATTTGGGTTTCTGTATTTTTGGGTGTTTAGCAGAGGTAAAAAACAAAAATTGGTTCTAAAAATCAAACGATTGCGTATAAGCTAACATACAAAGTAAAATCACTTTCTCAAAACAAAGGCAGAAGATGAGTCTAACATTCATCATCCTTTTGCCAAACACCAGAAAAGAGACTTTATCTCTCAAACAAAATATTCCTTTCAATCCGGTGCTTAGAACCATTTGAGGGTCTGAGATGAGAAAGTTCTTCTTCGCGAATCCCTCGCATCGACCAAATTATGATTATCATGATGCCGAATACTGTGTGAGAAGCATGTGATGTTCCGTATTGGCGAATGAAAGAATCATATTGTTACATGCAGAACTGGCTTCATTGGCTGGGGCTGTAGAATAAACCAACTGCTTTTCTGCATAGAGGTAAGACACCCCCCCACGAGTGTCCTGGATATGGCACTAAACAATCTAATGTTAAGGTTCCAGTAATACTGAAGCTTTGGGAAATGCGGAGTAACCCTTTATTGCCATTGCTCCCAGGTTCACTGGCCCGGCATGGTAGCCCCTGATAGGGCCCTATCTATGGGTTAAATAGAACTAACAGTATACTTATGCTAAACTGAATTGTTTGACTAAACTGAATAGCTTGAAATAGAAATGTTTATGACAATTAAACCATACTTACATTTAAACTATGTGCTTATGCTGAACTGACTTGTTTAAAATGGAACTGTTTTTTGACATTGAAACTATACTTACACTATACTGAATTGTTTAATATAGAACTGTTTTGACATTTAACTGTGTGTAAAAAAAATCTGTTCTTATACTAAACTGCATTAGCTGAATAAGAACTGGTTGACTAAACTGAATAGCTTGAAATAGAAATGTTTTTCTCAATTAAACTGTACTTACATTTAAACTGCGTACTTATCCTAAACTGAATTTTTTGAAATAAAACTATTTTCATAAAAAATTGATTTGGTGTTAAATAACCTACAAAGGTTGATATGCCATAAAACACAAACAACCAACCAAACTTTCCATTCAGTACGCGAATCATGAAGCTTGTACAATGATTGTGCTACTTGACTGTGAAGGAAGGTGTGCATTATCAACTCCTCCCTATCTACTCATGGAATACTCTCTGGAGAAATTGCCAGTCTCGCAATGAAAAACCTCTTGCTGAGTCAGAGGGTTCTTTGAATCACCACACAGGTAAGTGATGCCATTGCTGTTAATGAGGCACTTCATAGTGGGAGCCCACTGCCACACTAAGTGACTTTCCTTCTGGGTTAAGTCGAGTTTCTCAATAAATTCATGCTGCTCTTACATTAACAGTCAATAAAATGCCAACTTGATGACCGCTTGATGTCTGAGTGACCCGTTTGCAACCGAAAAAGTAATTTTAAAGCGTACTGATGTTCACAATAAAAAAGCATTCGTGTCTGGGCAATCGGTGAGTCTCCCATCGTTACAAGCACCCTTACGTCAACAGCATTAGTGAAAAACATGGCCGTGATCGTAGTATCAGGTAGTGTAAGTCTGCAGAGAACTGGGTTTTCCCTCAAACTGCGAACAAAATATTCCATTGCAAGAACTTAATGCATGAGTAAGAGCGGGCAACCTTGATGAATTGATCAAGACAACCTAAAGGGTTTCGATCTTACCCCATCCATCTACACCATGAAACCAGGGAATACACACTGAAGGCAAATCCAGCTGTAAAATTTCTTTCCAAATCCAGCCGCAGACAAAACTGTTTCCAAGAAACTGTGATTAACCTTGTCGAAGGCCTTGGATTGATTGATCTAAATTATTCAGGGTGTCATTACCTTTGACTTTTTCAATGATTGTCTGAACAAAATGTCTGTCCTTAACAGTACAATACTGCTCAGGACCGATTAGACTAGGTAGTCAGGAAACTGCTTCAAGCCGAGAGAAGTTAGCAAAGTAGGTGTTGTTATATTTAGCGTATTGTGGCAAGGAAAAAACAAACAAAGGTTGAAAGTTTTAAACAATTATATTAACAAAGGGAAAACATGGCGATGAGGTGAAGAATCAACTGTACAAAATTTTAGCTTACAATATCAAGTGTAGGAGTGAATCGATGAGTGTCTATGTGAAACCAGCGTTCATGTACGGTCACGAATGATATAACTTCTAAGAAACTCACTTGGTTGGTATGGTGGTTTAAGGGTGGTAAGGGTATCAGACGATCTCGGTGGTAGTAGTAGTCGTGGACGGGGTGGCGTTGTAGCTAAGTAAGCAGTTGTCATAGCAGGTGGATGTTCAGATGAGTTTTATGGCCGTAGCGTGTTCTTCCCTTCCACCCTTCTGGTTAGTCTGGTGCCTTTGCAGATCTTCACTGCTTAAATAGCTACCCTTTGGATCAAGTCGGTTCTGGGAAATTTTTTGGAGGAAGTTTTATGATTTGCTGAAAAGGGTATTTTGTAAATAAGAATTAATTTCTTGCATTCACGCCCGGAAGCCCTGCGAGGACCCTCTTGTGCAAAGACACATTTTATTCATTGTCTCAGCAGCAGTAGTCAAGCTAAAACCCAGTCGAATGCTACCCTTCTCCAGCCATGTGTATGTTTTTGAATGAAATCTTAAATCGGGAGAGATCTGAATCCTGCTATATAACAGTGTCAAACTGAATAGAACTCAGTTCTGGATCCCTGGGGAAGAGTATCTGAACGTATACAGGGTGAAATGATAAAATTGTCGTCCTAAAGAAAACAACACTACAGCTTCATTTTAAAACTTTTATTGAAAAAATCAATTCAGGTAACTTGATTATGTAGTAGAGCTGACATCTACAGGGTGAAACGATAAAATTGTTATCCTTAAGAAAACAACACTACAGCTTCATTTTAAAACTTTTATTGAAAAAAATCAAGTCAGTTAATTTGATTTTATAGTAGAGCTGACATCTACTGGGTGAAACGATAAAATTGTTGTCCTAAAGAAAACAACACTACAGCTTCATTTTAAAACTTTTATTGAAAAAAATCAATTCAGTTAATTTGATTTTATAGTAGAGCTGACATCTACTGGGTGAAACGATAAAATTGTTGTCCTAAAGAAAACAACACTACAGCTTTATTTTAAAACTTTTATTGAAAAAAATCAATTCATGTAACTTGATTTTATAGTAGAGCTGACATCCACTGGGTGAAACGATAAAATTGTCGTCCTAAAGAAAACAACACTACAGCATTATTTTAAAACTTTTATTGAAAAAATCAATTCAGGTAACTTGATTATGTAGTAGAGCTGACATCTATTCAATGTAGCCGCCTTCAGCCTCAATCACTGCCTCGATACGGATCCGGAACTGGGATCATGCCTTTTCCAAATTCGCAGGCAGGAGCTCGGTGGATGGCGGCGTTCATGCTTGCTTTAGTGTTGTGGGAGGTCATGTTGGTGATGTTCTCGACGTATGACCGAACGAAGTAGTCCAGCGAGTTTAGGTCGGGGGAGGAGGGGGGGAAGTGAGAGAAGGGTACAAAGTCGTAGCACTCCTTCTGAAGCCAACCCTGGGTCTCTTTGGACTTGAGGGCCGGCGCCGAGTCCTGCTGCCACGCCCAGGGTTTGCCACCGGCCACCTGATTGCACCAGGGGATCACCACACTCTTCAGCACATCCAGTTACACTTTGCTGTTGACTTTCAACCCCACTTCGAAGATGTGAGGTGGCATGATGTGGCCCTCACTTGAAACCACACCAAAGACCATAACCGTAGCCGGAAACTTTGTTTTCACCTCCCTGGGCACGTCGAACCGTCCGGGTTTGCACTTTGAGGGTGCTGACAATGGTCCTGTTTTCATAACTTGGATCGGTAGAGAGCATGATTTGTACATTCAAACAATTCAAGAAGACAGCGAAATTAGAAGAAAAGCAATCCATAAACAACAGCACATTTTGCCAGGATAAATACAGCGGAGTAGAGTAGTTCTGGACCACCACCTGGCCAAAGTCGAGACAGCACAAATTCACAGATATAGGTCCCAGCATATTTTTCCAGTCGAGTTCCAACACTGCAGTAACATTCTCAGAGAGATTCACTATTTTCCCTTAACTGTAGGGAACAGCAAGGCTTCAAAACCAGCGCATCCTGCGAAAAATCACCGGACTGCAAAATTCATGTCTTCTCTCCTCCGCAGCTTCAGCCCAAAAGGGTAATTCTCTCAGTAGGCAGTGTCATTTCAAAAAAACTCCATCACTTGCTTCCGGCAGTGACAACCATAAATGTCTCTTCCAAGGAGATATTCTCTTTACAATAAAATAATTCCAACCGATGTTTAAAGAAATAAACGAACTGATAATTAAACAGGTTAATAGAATAAATGAACCGAAATCCGAAAAAGAAATAATTGGACGATCTGAAGGTGTATTCCTAGGAATGTGGAATATAAAGAAACCCAAGACAAGAAAACTCATCGAAGTTGGATTCGAAATGGAAACTGATATACAACCAATCGCTCAAAAACCTAGACACGTACCGTATCCCCTACAGCCTCCACTTAAAGAAATGGGATCAAAAAGAAGAAGCAGATGATATTTTCGAGAAAGTTCCTAGAAACGAAGCCATCCCATCGTGTTTACCTTCAGTCGTACAACCTAAACTTAATGGACCTGAAAGCTATCGATCGACGATAAAACCCGAAAATGATCTACATTTAGTACACCCTAGGGAAACTACCGACCAAAATGGTTGAGGGCAAAATCATCACAAGATGTATTCGACCGAGTAATGTTCCAAATATTTGAAGACATGGGTCTATGTATGAAGCAAAGAGATGACATAATTCTGGGAGGAAAAGATAGGTGGACAACAGAAGCTTCGTGAAAGTATTACAGAAAGCCAAAGAAATACAAAGTGAAATTCAACCGAGGGAAGGAAGAGAAATTACAATTTGTTGCTCATTTATTCACATCAGAAGGGATAAAAACAGACCCTAGGAAGATTGAAGCTGTAATAAGCTGCAAGGAAGCGAAATCCAAAGAAGTTAGGAGATTTCTTCGGATGACAGGATACCTTGACAACTTTTTTAAGGAATTGTACAACACTGAGAGCTGCACTGCTGAAAAACTTAACAAGGAACAAAACAAAATTCAAATGGAAGAACAAAGAAAAATTTAAATCAGTGATAACCAATTCTGAAACAATGGAATATTTTCATTCAACAAGCGAACTATGCTGAGGACAGACGCGAGCTTCCATGAAAGACTGAGTGTTTCATTATTCAAGAAAGGACCACTAAGACAAAAACCGATACGCTTCATCAGCAGAAGACTATAGCAGAAACAATTTCGAATTTTTGTTTGGTGCGTTAATTAATTTAACCGTTAGGGTCGACGGATATTTTCACCCAATCAGGATGACTTATTCTATTCACCCGGACTATTTTTCCGGGCAGCACCGAGTTGGGGAAAGGCCCGCCAAACACTCTTTTCCTCAGAAGCTTTTGAAATGGGCAGACATAATTATTATCCTCTCTCCTTTTAGCAGCAGCATCACACCACAACGAGGAAAGCCATCTAATTTATGGACCTCTTCAGTCTAGTCTCTTAGACCAACGGTTCTCAGTTGAATAGAAATTAGATGAATTCAGTCTGCCTCACACAGGAACAACTCTAAGTCACATTCAGCTTTGGCTATGTTGACTGCGACGCAAAATTCCGCTCAGACATGCAACCACTTCATCCCTGGGGCAACATTTTCTGGAGACATTCACGTTTCTCTCCCCAAACGACCAGAACCACATGCTGCGACCGGCCTACGAACGTAAACATATCAGATTACACCTTTCGCCCTAGAGAAATAACATCTGGGCGCGGCCGGAAATGATGAAGTCCTTTTTCGACTCTAACAGGCCGTTACAGCTAAGAAAGGGATAAATTAATATTTATCAAAATTTGCAAAACACTTCTGCCAGAAATAATTCTATAAAAATGGAAGTAATACTTTTCGCTAGCCTATACCGGGCTAAAGAAATACTTATTTTCTGCGTCCATTTTTTGTAGAAGAACTTTCTATCCACGTGGCGCGACAGAAGTGGAGTTCCCTTTCTTCCATATGAAAAAGGCTTCAGGCGGCGAAAATTCAGAGGTCCCCGCGGACGCTCTAGGGCGTTTGTGTGTGGCCTTTCCTCTCCAGTTCTTGAGTTGCATTCGGTAGGCCGTCTAACTTCTGGGCGGTTCTGTCGGGTGTGCCTCGGCACTGGAAATTTCCTCCGGCCTCAGGGGGCCATCCCCCAGGCTTATACCCCCTTCGGGGGGGTTTATTGCCTGGCGCCCCAAAAACGGGAATGCCGACGGGGCCGAAGGTATTTTTGGCCTTGCCGGACGCGTGTGGGCTTCGGCCCTGCGACCGGGCCCACCTTAAAAACGGCCTTGTGCCATATTCGTGCGTTGGTGGGACGCTTCGATAAATACAGAGGTCTACGCGGACGCTCTCAGGGGCCACTCGGCTCCACGAGGCTCGGGTCCTACGTTATCGTGGTTGCACCCACCTCACCGCCACTTCTAGTGGTAGATTCAACAACCTTTTTTTTACGGTCCTTTTTAAGGCCCTTCTGCGGGTCAGTGCATCTCTGGCGGTCAGTAATGATCAGTCAAAATAGACGGCCTGGAGGCAAACATGAAGAGGACTCACTAAGACCAGCCGGTCTTAACCATCGCTCGGTTCCGCTCGTCCGTTTGGCTGCGCAGCGCTAAAGGCAGGGGTTGGCCTTTAGCTACCGCTCCACCATCCGCGCAGCGCTAAGATAACGCCTATCTTAGCTTGGCCTCCTGGCCCGTTCGCTCGACAGTGCAGAGCTTTGGCGCGCAAGCCTTAGCTACTGCCTCGATCTGTCCGCACAGCTTTGCTGCGAAACAGCCTTAGCTACCGCCTCGATCCGTCCGCACCGCTTTGGCATGAAACAGCCTTAGCTACCGCCTTGATACGTCCACACCGCTTTGGCGCGAAAAAGCCTTAGCTACTGCACAGCTTTGGCATGCAAACCTTAGCTATCGCCTCGATACCTCCGCACAGCTTTGGCGCGACAAAGCCATAGCTCCTGTCAACGATACGCCCGCACAGCTATATGGCATGACAAAGCCATAGCTACCGTCAACGATACGCCCGCACAAGCTATCTGGCACGACAAAGCCATAGCTACTGTAAACGATACGCCCGCACAGCTATCTGGCACGACAAAGCCATAGCTACTGTAAACGATACGCCCGCACAGGTATCTGGCACGACAAAGTCATAGCTACCGACCACGACGCTCCGGCGATGCAGTCCACGTAACGACTCGCTGTTACGGACTACACTAGCATTGCAGCATCTGGCCCACGTAATGACTCGCTGTTACGGGCTAGCAACCAGATCGACACAGCCCCGGTTAACCCAGCGTACTGTCAAAACCGGGATATCGATCTACCGAACTCGACGCTCCTACAATGCAGCATTCAGCCCACGTAACGACTCGCTGTTGCGGACTGCCCTAGCATTGCAACAACTAGCCCACGTAACGAGTCGGTGTTACAGGCTAGCAACCACGACTTGACCATACCAACGATATGTCAGAACCGGGACATCGATGTACCAACGACTCGACCGACGTCGGCTTTCGGCTACGACCATCCAGCTGTATCCAACGCCTCGACTGATCTTAGCTTACCAGCATCAAACATCCAGCTGTATCTCCACGACTCGACCACACCAACTATCGACGTAACCTATCCTAGCTGAAGACCACATACAACCGCCACGGACATTTACATACACGTTTTGTAATTCCGGCAATAAAATCGTCACTTTTGTTGTATCTGTTATCTCGCCTTCTGTCTCTTCTTCATTGTCTCTGGCTGTCACACATACACACGCGTAAAAACACTTAAATCATTTGCAGAGTCGACGCCCTTATCGGCTCCGCAACACACACATTCATGGACGACGACAACGTTCTTGTCCTCAATCAGCAAACACAATTTTTGCTGCACTATGGCGAACATATCTTACTCACACATTCAACAACACTTAACCACTCTTCCATTCTTTAAAAGACTATCGAAAACGGCAAAAAATATAGCCAAACAGAAAAAGATGCTTTAGCTGTAAAATGGGCAGTAACTAGACTAAGAAACTACCAAATAGGATCACTCAAATTCACTATTATAGCAGCCCACAAAACTTTGATACCAATGTTCAGCAAAGTCAACCCTAGACTCCCACCACGCACAGAAAAATGGAATTAAAATCTCTGAGAGTTAGGAGAAATGTAGTGACCTCATCAATAAAGCTGACACATTTCCGATCATCAACACACAAATACTTGGCATTCACACACACACACACACACACACACACACACACACACACACACAGAGGCGCCAAACTTTTTAAATAAAATTCAATTGTTATCAGAGAGTTGATTTGTTTTATTCTCGCTTGATGGACTCTGTTACTTTTTATGAAGCTTTCTTATAAAGGCGTAACCATAATAGATAGATAGATAGATAGATAGATAAATAGATAGGAACTGATGGCGATACGTAAGAACATAGTTATTGCCGTAAGTAAACAGGGTATCAACTAAGGAAATAGTCAAATTAAAATAAATAAACCAAAGAAAAAGATACAGAGATATGAGGTCAATTCTGTATAGAATTTATGATAATCATTTTCTTCTTTACATCATAGATATAACTCCAGAATTCATTCACTAGAATGTCCCAGCAGAATTTTCAGAAAATTTCTGACTGACACACAAAAAATATCGAAATAAATTCTGAGTGATAAATACAATATCAAACTAAAATACCAAATCAAATTTCTTCTGGCTGAAACTCAAATCGTTTTCAACTTCTCAAAGATTTCGAAATGTTTAGTTTTTATGTTTCGAAATTGTACATTTATTAAATTTGTTTAAGAAAATAAAATTTACAGCTGCAAAGTATAACATTGTTCTACGGTTTGTTAGTCAATAGGGAATATGTAGACTGTCACTTGTAAAACTCTGGGCGGGAGTATTAACCTCCAAATGTGTAATGTTGGTTGGGTTAAAGATTCTATTCTCGTTGTAATTTTCTCTTTGAATGCGTATTTGTATTAATAAATAAGTGGTAATTTACAAAGCTTTTTGCTTAGATGTGGTACAAGGCCATATGAATAAGGCACCCAATGGAAATTTACTAAGCTTTTTTTGCTTAGATATGGCACAAGGCCATATGAAAGGGGCACCCAATGAGACTCGAACTCACTCGTGAAGATTTGCTAGTCTGGTTGGCTATTCATTATACCACAACAAGGTGCCCTGTATTTCATGAAAAAAATGATTTGATTTATGTCCCTTGTGTTTCGCTTTTTAGAAAACCTTTCCGTATTTCTTGTGAAAAGACGAAACGTTTTAATTGAATTCAACCAGAAAATATTAATTTTATTTAAAATATTTCATTATTTCCCTCTTTTCTCTGACGTTCTATTGATAAAAATAAATCAGACGAAAGAAAAGAAAAAGAAGTAAGTATAATGTTCTTTTATTTTCTTTGTTTACAAATAAAAAATATATAATTTATTGGAATCCTTTTTTTTTTTGTTTTTGTCTATTGACGAAAAAGTGAAATATTTCTCAATTTGTGACAATAATTTATCTTCTCTGAATATAAAAATATCTGGAATCTTTTGGAAACTGATTTAAATATTTAAAAAAAAATCCAATTCATTTGAACATTTAATTGATATTTAATTTTCCCTTTTGTCTGTGTTAATCGGTTGGGTGACAAACCAAATCTGATATGAAATTTTTCGGCCAGGATTAACCGATTAAATTTCCATGAAATCTTTTAAAAACAATTTTATTATAACCAAATTAAATCCAAAACAAACGTTAATCCTAATAAGAAAACATTTCTCGATTCATTAAATAGAAAGTGTTTTTTCTTTCTTTTAGACGATCACTAAATTATTAAAGGACTTTATTTCAGAAGAGACATTCTTCAAGTTTTTTCTTCGAATTAAAGTCATATGAATGTTTACAATAATGTTGAAAGATTTTGATAAATATATAAGGTAATAATTATGATATAATAAATGACATTTGACCTTTAACTGTGCTAATTATTTCTATTAAGAATTGTTACATGAAGTTATAATTATTTCGTTAAGGGTTATTATTATTAATTAGTTAAAATCATTTAACTACTTAAAAAGAAATGGTTTTTATTATTAAATGTCTTTCATTATTTGTAGATTACTAAAAAATATTGAAATTAATATCTTTCAATTGTCTGTTTATTCATCTATCATTGTCCTTTCATTATTTATCTGTCTATTCTTGTCGGTTCATTATCCATGTGTATGTGTGTGTGTAAGTGAATGGTTTGGAAGTAACATTATTTTTATTATATCCTTTTCGTTTAGATTTTTTGGAAAATAATTTTGTATTAATATTTTCTTTGCTTAAAAAGGGTGGGATCCTTAACTTAATATTAGATTTTGACTTTTTTCAAGTCACAGACTAAATCTGAATATGTTATTCAATAAAGTATAATTTTAGTAATACTGGGAGCTGATTTTTTTTAAAACTCTTATTTTTTAAATTTCTATTTTTAAGATATAAAAAAAATGTTAGATGAAAAAAGTATGGAAACGTACAGTAGCAATCATTTTAGCGATTTCTTGTGTTGTCCCTTCCATTCGGGTTAAATATTTATGTAAGGAAAAATGTTTTGAACCCAAAGATTTGTAGATAACAGGTAAATCATTGAATATTAAAAAGACAAAGATTTTATTTCACTATTTTAATTCTATTTTAACAATTGATTATAAAGGATTAATTGATTGAGTTTTCTTAATTTGTATATTCCAAACTTTTTTCAAGATTCCATACAAAATTAAACAATTCTTGATAGGATTTTCTAGATAACGAACGGCTAATTTCTGCTGGAAATTAAAGCGCACCATAATATGTATATTGCGAAGGGACACTGAAAATCTTTTGCCATTATTTTGCCATTCTATTTTAATTATATTGGTAATGTTATATTGTAATGAATGTCGATAATTATGATGTTACTATATTTCAAATAGAATGAAATTTTAATATGAAAAAATAGCTTTAATAAAAAAAATGAGTGAAATCATGTTAGTATCTAGTATAAACTTATTCTTTCAATTTGGATAAAATGAACTTACCTTTATTTTTATGTAATTTGTTAATCAGAGACATAATACTGATTTTTATTTTTGATTCCCTGAGATAGGAAAATTATGGAAGCCTAAAATAAAAAAAAGTTGCATTTTCTATTTCTCTATATATAATGTAATGTTTTATTTAAATATAGATATAGAAAATTATTTTAACACACGACACCTGACATTGGCCTAGCGGTTAAAGTGTTCGCCAATGGGTTCAATCCCAGGTCGAGTCATACCAAAGACTCAAAAAATGGTACTTGATGCCTCCTTGCTTAACACTCAGCATTATAAGGTACGCGATCAACGGTAAAGTGGAGCAATCCAGGGAAAGGAGTAGCGCCCTCCCCGACACCTCGGTGTAGTAGCTATCGAGAAGGGAGCCTTCAGGTCACCCTTGACTATGGTCGCCAACTTACTTATTTTAACATATTGACTTTGCCATATCAAGGAATAAGGATAAAATAAGGTGAAAATATACAAAAGAAAAATAACAGAACCCTTCTTGTGGAAAGGAGAAAAAACTGACTTATTTAACAAAACTGGAGACCTTTACAAGGGAGGCAAATCCTGAACTTGTGAAACCTTATGTAAATCTTTTAACCTCCCCCCACATGTTTTTATATTACTATTTTATTTATTCCATTCCTATGAGAGAAAAATATGAAAAAAAAGAGTTTAAAGTCCAAGTCAAAGTGTTTTCTACCCTTCTATCAATAATTGTTCATATATTTCCTTGTCATTTTCATGAGATTTTTGTCATTTAAATTGTGACAATATTTTTCGGTATCTTGAAAATTTTGTAGTTGTGTTTTAAACTTTGAAAATGTTAGTTCCTTACTATTATGGGTCAAATATCTAGAAAAAGAATTAAACGTATCAGCAAGTCATTTTAATAGCATGGCAAATTTTCAACCATGTCTTAATGATTCCTTGGCGTTTCTTAATGCCGTTAACATTTGCCTCTGTTTTTATAATATAGTCTGCTAGATAGATGTTAAGTACAAAGAGAAATACTTCTGAATTTACTTTTGCTTACATAATGATCGCATAATATCCTCACGTCTTCTCATCCTTTTTCCTAGCATTTTTATAGGATAATAAACAAGCTTTTGTCATTTGAGAAATTATATTAATAGCCATTGGCCTTTTCACTCCTTTAAATTTTTCTTTCGTCTTCATTTAGATTTTTTACTTATATTGTGCAAAAATTTTATTTGTCAAATTAAAACCTGTTCCATTCACTTACATTAACCTTTCTACTGGACCCATAACATGTTGAGTGTGCTATGCCATGAAATAAAGATAAAATAGTGTGCAAATATATGAAAGAAAAATTAGAAGAGCTGTACAAGGGAGAGAACTGCTTGAATATTTCAACTGATAAAACTCTTTTATCCTTATACTTTCTTTTATCTGATTTGTTTTTGTCGAACATTTTGTGGAGATTTCAAGTGAAGATTATTTGCATTTGATCTAAAGAAAGGAAAAAAAAAAATCAAAATTGTAAACAGAATACAACAGTTCATTGATACCTGGTGCATTCAATAAGTTTACAGACTTTTTTTGTATGGACATTTAAAATTGTCGTAGACTCTTGAAAATTCACTCTGTTATTGCTATACATCTTATGAGATGACTGACCAATTTTTATGATTTCAGGTTCAAATGAACAGCTACAGCAGAAATTGGAATACACCCTACTAAAGCCTGATTGTCACAGCTAGTGAATTTCAAAATGCAATCTCACACTTTAGAAAAACGATATGCAATAAAATTGTGTTTTAAACTTTGAAAAAATGCCACAGAAACGTATGGAATGCTTCAGACTGCTTTTGGAGCATTTTGCATAAATCGAGCATCAATTTTTGAGTGGCATAAGAGATTCAAGGAAGGCAGGGAGTCTGTGAGAGATGATGAGAGGTGTGGGAGGAGTAAGTTAGTCAGAACACCAGAGTTGATTGGCTAAAGGGTTAGGGTTAGGGTTACTATTTTGAGTTTTATGTGTGTACTATCAATAAAAGTGCCCATACGAAAAAAGTCTGGAAACTTCTTTAATGAGCCTCGTATTGGAATCTTTATCTGAAAACCTGTTGAGGAATTGCTGCTGAGAATATGATTAAAAAGAAATATTGGTTATATGAGGAATTAATTTCAAGCTGTGAGGTTTACATTCCTTGGTTTCCAAGATAGTACATTTAATGGCCACTAGATGGCATGACCAAAGTAGCATTATAAAACAAACTGCAAAATTGAAATACTTTTCTTTCAAACCACAGCAACAAAAGGTATGCACAAGGGTGTGCATCTCCTGACAGGGAAGACAACCTTCTGCTCCAACAAACTTCATGTTCTACCGCACACAATGCAATGCTTTTATGTAAATCGTCATCCTACAACTTTCTCTATAATGTACTCTTAGTATTTCATAGAATTCTTCATTCCTTTTGATTTGGATAAATCTTTAACCATTACACCACGAGGACACACCCTTATATAAACTTATTTTCTTCTTAACAAAATTCTTATAAAGAAACCTGGATTTTCAAAGAAATTTCTAGTAGGATAATCAGATATCATTGAATATCATTTATTACTTAACACTTTTCTAAAACTGTAATTGAAAATATGGATGTATAGTTGTTTAATAAGCTTGGCTTAGGTGTGGCACAAGGACAGAAGTATGAGCACTAAGTGAGAATTGAACTGATCACTAATAGTCTGCTAATCTTGCTTGCTAACCATTAAATTATACAAGGTACCAGTATTTACTAAGTTTAGCAAGAAGCCAGAAATTAGAAATATTATCTCAGTCATAATAAATTTCATTAGATGCATTGGATTATTTGTTAAACAGTAGTAGAAGAATTTTCATAATAGCTTAACGTGAATTTTACATAATATGTTGCAGTTAATTGAAAGATGAATTGATTGTAATATTATATTAAAAAAAAAATATATCTCTTGTTTTTATTTTCTTAATATTTTAATTTTTATTTGTTCACAGACATAAGCTGTATTGGAGAAAAAGAATTTTGCAAAATATAGAACATTAATGGGTTTTTTAAACCTATATCAAAGAACAACTGTGAAATCCTCATTTTCTCCATTGTGCAGATCAGCGCTTATTCTTTGCAGTTAATTGAAAGATTAAATGATTGTAATTTATTTCCTAATAATGTGTAAGTCATCAGTTTTTACTTAATATTTAAATTTTTTTTATTCACAGCCACTCCACTGAAACCAATGTTTTCTCCAACGTGCAAATCAGCATTTATACATTGCTCAGAATCAAAAACAGACATGGAAAAATGGACTAAAGAGAAATCACAATCTTGCAAAGTTTATAGCTTAGGATTTTCTGATAATTCAACTTTGAGAAAATACATACAAACCCACAGTAGAAACAAACTGTTTTCTTGTGAACTGTGTAGCTCAACATTTACAAGGAGGTCTTCTTTGAAAATTCACATACGAACACATACTGGAGAGAAACCATTCTCTTGTGAAGTGTGTGGATCTGCATTTTCTAGGAAAGCTTCTTTGAAAAGCCATATGCGAACTCATACTGGAGAGAAACCATTTTCTTGTGAGGTGTGTGGATCCGCATTTTCAGAACATTCTACGTTGAAAAGCCACATGCACATACACACAGGTAAGAAACCCTTTTCTTGTCATGTGTGTGGATCAGAATTTTGTAGGAATTCTAATTTGAAAAAGCACATGAGAAAACATGAGAGGCCCTTTATTTGTGAAGTATGCGGATCTGCATTTTCTGGGAGTTTCCATTTAAGAAGACACATGCAAACACACACTGGAGAAAAACCATTTTCTTGTGGTGTGTGTGGATCAGCGTTTTCAGAGAGTTCCAGTTTGAGAAAGCACATGCAAACACACAGTGGAGAAAAACCGTTTTCTTGTGAAATCTGTGAATCAACATTCTCAGACAATTCACATCTGAAAATACATATGCGAAGACACACTGGAGAGAAACCATTTGCTTGTGAAGTATGTGGATCAGCATTTGCAGCTCGTTCCACTTTAAAAAGCCATATGCAAACACATACAGGAGAGAAACCATTTTCTTGTGAAGTGTGTGGATCAGCATTTTCAGCAAATTCCTATTTAAAAAGACACATGAGAATACACACTGGAGAGAAACCATATTTTTGTGAAGTCTGTGGATCAACATTTTCAAAGAGTTGCAGTTTGAAAAGTCACATGCAAGCACACACTGGAGAGAAACCATTTTCTTGTGAAATATGTGGAATATCATTTTCAAGTGGTTCCACTCTAAAAAGGCACATGCGGATACATACTGGAGACAAACCATATAAGTGTGAAACGTGTGGATCAGCATTTTCAGGGAAGTTCAATTTAAAAACGCACATGCGAATCCACACAGGAGAGAAACCATATTCTTGTGCAGTCTGTGGATCATCTTTTTGTAGAAGTTCCCATTTGAAAAGACACATGCAAACACACACTGGAGAGAAACCATTTTCCTGTCAAATATGTGGATCAGCATTTTCAGATCATTTTTATTTGAAAATCCACATGCATAAACACACAGGAAAGAAACCATTTACTTGTAAAGTGTGTGGATCAGAATTTTGCAGGAATTATGATTTAAAAACACACATGAAAAAACACACAGGAGATAGACCATTTTCTTGTGAAATCTGTGGATCAGATTTTACAGAGAATTCCCGTTTGAGAATACACATGCGAACACATACTGGAGAGAAACCATTTTCTTGTGAAGTGTGTGGTTCAGCCTTTTCCAATAATTCACATTTAAAAATTCACATGCGAACACATACTGGAGAGAAACCCTTTTCATGTGAAGTGTGTGGTTCAGCCTTTTCTGATAATTCACATTTAAAAATTCACATGCGAACACATACTGGAGAGAAACCATTTTTTTGTGAAGTGTGTAGATCATCATTTTATAGGAGTACCGATTTGAAAATTCATATGCGAAAACATACTGGAGAGAAACCATTTTCTTGTGAAGTATGTGGATCAGTATTTTCTAGAAGTTCTAATTTAAAAAGCCACATGCGGACACATACTGGATAGAGGCCATTTTTTTGTGAAGTTTGTCCTAACTGCATTGTCACTGTGTTCTAATTTGAAAAGCATTTTTTGAACATACCTCAACAAACCTGTTTTTACATGATCCAAATTTGTGACATTTTATCCTTCTAATACTCCAGTTATTTGGACTTCCAATTTGTATTTGGCTGGTCACTTTCCATTTCCATAAAAAAAGATCATATTTGTTTCGGTATGAATAAAATGTAATAGTTGATATATTCTTAATTTGAAGGTCAGTGTATGAATAATTATTTCTCAATTTCTTTCAGCATAAAATCAATACTTGGGTCACATGAATTACTAATACATTATTTCATTTCCAGGGGAAATTTGTGTATTTCTCAGTGACTTCAACATTGAAATTTTAATCAGCAACTATTCTGAAAGATTATTTTGCAGAATTGTACTTTTCTAAATATCATCTTCAAAAATTGATGCACTAGTTTCAAAAACTAATCACCAAGTAGAATTTTTTTCATACCTCTTGTTAAGAAATTTGATACATCCACTGTCTCGAGAGTTATAAACGCTGATGTTCATATCAGCATAATCCTGAGCTCAGTTCTTTGCCATCAAGTATGGAATGTTAATTTAAAAGGATTTCTAAAAAGAAATGGGTAAACATTTTCCATTGCCTTATCAACAATTGACACATTTTCTGATGTCCATGTCAAATCATCTTGATGGGCAATCATAAAATATCATTTTCCTTTTCTTATTGTCTTTACACTTATCAAACATTTAAATGTTGCATTTAAAGATCTTGGTTAAATTTAGTGAACAATTGTCAAGGGTGAAGGGATACCAGTTTTTCTATAGAATTAGGATTAGAAATACAAAATTATAAGGATATTGTGCATTATTCTCATTTTCTTTGTTGTAAGACATTCCAAAATAAAACTTTTTTGAAAAATCCTACCTAAATTTTCAGGACTGATTGTTTTGTGTTTCTTCAATTGATTTGTGTCCTAATTTTCCTTTTTCTTCTTTGTCCAATATTTGATGCTCACTGATTTGATTTCAAGTTTTCTGGAAACTTTTTAAATCTCTTATTTTATGTATTCATTAATTTATGAATGAAAAGAAATAAAATTTGTTCTGATTGAAATTACAAAAACTAAACTGCAATATAAAATATCACATTTTTTATTTACTGAGGTTTGTAGTAGTTTATTTAAGTAGTGGAAAAATCGACTGGAAAAAGATTTTATAAAAGTTTCTATTTATTTTTCATTAAAATTGATAAATAGTTTTTTTAATGTGTTTAAATTCTTTATTAGATAAAATTTTGAAAATTGAAAAACGTTGCTGTTATTAAATAAAACTTTGACTTAATTTAAAATTAAAAACAGAATTGATGTGACTTGATTGTGCAGATGATGGCATGATTATAGTTGAAGTTTTGAGATTTCTAAAAAGAAATGTGTAAACATTTTCCATTGCTTTATCAGCAATTGACACATTTTCTGATGTCCATGTCAAATCATCTTTATAAAGTTTTGAAGAAAAACACTTTTTGCTAAAATTAATTGCTATTTTAGTGACTAGTCAACAAACTGAATCAAGTAACTGATACAAATTGTTTCGAAAAAACACTGGGTCACTCATGAATTACAAGAAACTAACATGTCTTCAACGAACAAAGGAGCTGGTACTTACAACTGAAAAAAATGACTCTTATATGAATGGAAAAAAAGATTTGGAAGAGTCTCTTTGGTGAAAAACATCTCTTGGGAAAACCTGTTCAATTTTCAGTCAAGAATACAGCGAATAATACAGACACACGGGGGTTCATTCTGCAATTCCCTCAGAACTTGTATTGGACAGCAAATTCAGTTGTTATGATCTGAGTCAAGACAGCACAAACAGGATAAATACAGCAGAGTAGAGTTGTTCTGGACCACCACCTGACCAAAGTCGAGACAGCACAATTTTACAGATATAGGTCACAGCATATTTTTCTAGAAGAGTTCCAGCACTGCAGTAACACTCTCAGAGGGATTTACTTCCTATTCACTATTTTCCCTTAACTGTAGGGAACAGCAAGACTTCAAAACCAACACAGCCTGCAAAAAATCATCGGACTACAAAATTCACGTCTTCTCTCCTCCACGACTTCAGCCCAAATGGGTAATTGTTGTGTCTGTTGGTAGCAATGTTAACATTTCGGCTGTAATTGTTGGTGCTGATGTTGTTTCAGTCAATATCATTGGTAAAGGAAGACTTCCTTTTCATATTGTTGTTGTTAGGACCGTCATCTTTAAGTGTAGCATCCACCAGTCTGTTGGCATTAAAGGTGGCTTTATTGTTCTCAGAGTGGAGCGAGAAAATCCTGGATAAGGGACTGATAATTTTTGCCTCGTTCAGCTGCTTCTTAAATTTCAGAAGTTTTTTGAATTTCTTTTTTGCCGGATTTGCTTTTAGTTGTTGCTTTTGATGCATATGACCTCGGGGTCTCTCCTATTTGGAAAGTGTCTGTCTAGGCAGCTTCATGCAACAGAGATACCACAAGTTGGGTCTGCTTCCTACTTTTTTCATCTTATCAGCCACTGTCCCTTTGAATTCACACTGGTTTCCTATGCCTTTGTTGTTGGTAAATGAGGTGATTGCTAATACAGTCGGGCGCTTTTTCAGTAACCTTATTCACTGTGCAATTTGCCGAGAGGTGACAAATCTCTCCACAAAACAACTGGGTGTTTTCTTTCTTGTCACTATGACTGGTAGCCTACATCCTTCTAAATGCAACCAATTAGAAATGGAATAGACAGTCACAGAGTTGTAATCTCCATTTCAAGCCCAAATTGATGCCTCTGATATTTGCTTCTAGTTCAGTCACATCGATATGGGTAGAATTGTCTTCCTTTTGTAGCCAGTCAGCATCTTCTACAGTGACACCGCCCACTTCCAAGACAACTGCCAATGTTATACGTTTGACATTGTACCATACAATTCCTTCTTCACATTTGGACATACGTCGACTACCTCTCACTGGGCCCTGTCTCTTTATTTGGCAATGAACTTCTATGATTGTAATGTAACAGATTTAACTTGCTTTTGAGAATATCGTAGTATTAATTATCCTCTCAACAATCTTGATTGGGTTAATGTGAAAAAGCAAATTTTTTTACTTTTCACAGAGAACAGATTGGTTATTGGGATTTCTGAGCAGACAAGAAGTAACAGCCAGAGAGGACTGACATTATTTCTTGGAATATTGTGTGGAGTAAATGACCTTAGAACTTGACTTGAACAATCGCTAATTTGAGATGTATTTTCAGCCTGGAAATAGATTTAGATTAGGAAGAGGTATGCATGTAATATACATTGTTATTTTATGTCACAAGTTGGTTGATGTTTGGATTTGGTTTGGTTTTATGGTACATCAACTATTGTAGTTCATTAATGCCAAGTCCATTTTTATATATAAACAGTTCAATTTCAAACATTTCAGTTTAGCATGAGTGTACAGTTTACTTCTATTTGACCCACAGATAGGACCCTATCAGGTGCTAGCACTCTGGGCCAAAATGGACCTGGGAGCAATAGCAATGAAGGGGTGCTCCGGTTTCCCCAAAGCTCCAGCATTACTGTAACATCACCATCAGATTGTTTAGTGTCATATCTTGGACATTCGTTTTTTTGGTCTTACCCCTCCGCTAAGAAGCAGTTGGTATATTCCACAGCCCCAGCCAACTCGACAACTGAAGTTTGAACTGCAGAGATAATAGAACATATTGTATTGAGAGACGCAGACCCCACACACATATACATATACTATAGAAGTCATCCAACAGAAAATTCTAACTTAAATCCCTCTGCATTCATCAGTGAAGGATTCCAACATTTCACTAAAATGCTGAAGCTAACTTTAGACTTACACGAATTTTGTATAGAGGCCATAAGAGAGTTGATTGTCTTTCACTTAATATGCTTTTATTAAATTGTTTATCTGTAATCATCTGGCATTTTTTTTCTTCTGGAGAGAGGATCGACTTATCCTGTTCGGAACATTCATTACCAGAGATTACCAAGGATTATCATTTTGGGAAACACTCTTAATGCTATACGGCTGTCATTACACCATGCAAAGCCTTTTTCTCATTTGGGCACATGCCAACTATTTCTCACTGGGATCTAACACTATTTACCTCGGCAATGAGTTCCTTTATCATAACAATCTCTTTACTGACTTTCTCTACCCTATTTATTCAATTAGCCTGTCTCTTGATATAGTTACAAACAATATACAGCCATCCAGCAACAGGGTTGTGACCAACTAATATTGAGAACATATTGACAATATAGTTCCTTTCTTCACAGATCATCTTTAACGTGGGTAATTTCATTCCCTCTATGAACGAGCAACTTTCCTGATTCACTTTCAGTCCAAATTTTTTGCGGTGGGTTATTCTACCGTCATCAATGTATGAGCTGGTTACGGGTTTCACAATTTAACTGTTGTTGAGGATTGTTTTCAGGATTATCTGTAGAAATTTTGTTAAGGAACTGGTGATCCTGTTTCACCGAATATCAGCAGCCCCTTGGGGTAACGTGGTGTTCCCTATAAAAAGAGCTCCAACTGGGGATTCTCCTTCTTTTTGCCACGTCCACCGCTGTTAGCAACAGGTCCGTTCGTAGCAGCCCTTGACGGCAAACGTATTTGGTATATTCAACACACAGCCAGGATCCTAGAGCGAGGAACGCACGTGCTGAGTTTAAAAAAAAACAGGATACACAGCTAAGATCCAGCTGGCATTTTATCTGCAAACCTTACCTTAAACCTTTACCTTATAACTTTACCTTATAACAACCTTACAACTAAACCTTACAAACCTGACAAAACCCTACCACCTATCTGAACCTTGAACTCTTTTTTGAACTCTTACATAATCGTTGTTTGTTACATTCTGTTACATTACTGTGTTTACATTCACAGAGTCATATTGTCATCTTCTGGGTGAAAAACGGAATGTTGTAGCAAGAGGTTCAAATGTTGGTAACATGTACTACTGCTCGAAATTGTGCACAGCGATGTTTGTGGAAGATTAGAGGCAAAATCACCCAGTGGAGCAGAATATTTTTTCACATTTATTGACGATGATTCAAGATATGTACGGATATACATTCTTAAAAACAAAAGCGAAATTTTAAAAAAATTCCTGGTGTTGAAATCCATGGTGGAGAAATCCAGTGGGGAAAAAATCAAGATGCTACGCTCTGATAATGGCGGTGAATACACTTCAAAAGAGTTTGAAGATTACTTTAAAAAGGATGGTATTCGCCATGACAGCACTGTTCCTAAAACACAAGAGTAAAATGGAGTAGCTGAGAGAATGAATTGGACGTTGGTGGAAACTGTACGAGCAATGTTGTCAGATTCGAAGCTGCCTAAGAAACTTTGGGCAGAGGCCATATCGACAGCTTCATATGTTTGAAACCCAACAACTGCAATAAAAGCAATGACACTATATGAAGTGTGGAAAGGCTACAAACCAAATGTTAATCATTTACGCATTTTTAGATGTAGTGCTTATGCTCATATACCAAAAGATGAAAGATCTAAAATGGATCCTAAAGCAAAGAAGAGCATCTTCCTTGGAGATGGCATTGGTATTAAAGGGTATAGACTCTTTGATACAGACACATCGAAAGTCTTCCATCGCAGAGATATCATATTTCATGAAACAGCATCTATAAGTGAACTGGGGACAGAAGAAGATGAAAATCAACCTTTAGTGGAGGTTGAATGTGAAAACATCAGCAGTGATGATGATGATAATTCACGAGAGGCCACAGAACCCCGAAGATCACCAAGGATTAGAAAAGCTCAAGATCAGTATGGTGAATGGGTATACATTGCTCACAGGTTGGATGACCCATTAAAAGTAAAAGAAGCACTTTCCAGTCCTGAAAAAAAAGGAATGGATGAAAGCAATGGAAAGTGGAATAAATTCTAATAAAGTAAGGGATCTTGTGGAATTACCCTGTGGACGAAAAGCTATTGGAAGTAAGTGGGTGTTCAAAAGAAAATATGATAGAGGTGGAAACATGAAACAGCACAAAGCTTGAGTCATAACTCAAGGACTTCTTCAAAAACATAGAGTTGACTACGATGAGACCTTTTGTCCAGTTGTAAGGTTCGAATCAGTTCGAACTGTTATAGAATTGGCAGCTAAACATGATGTCAAACTACACCAGTTGGGCATTTTTGAATGATGAGTTAAATGAAGACATCTATATGAAGCAGCCGGAAGGATTTGAAGTCAAAGGAAAAGACCATCTTGTCTGTAAACTGAATCAAAGCCTATATGGTTTGAAAGAGTCACCAAGATGTTGGAATGAAACACTTATAGGTCAGCTGAAGAAGATGGATTTCAAACAGTTAGAAAATTATCCTTGTATCTACACGCTAACCTCAGGGGGGGGGGAGATCTTCACAGCAGCTGTTTATGTTGATGATATTATTCTGGCAAGCAAGTCTTTGAGACGTATCCAAGAATTCATTAAAAGCATCTCAGAAATTTTTCACATCAAAGATATGGGAAAACTCCATTACTTCTTGGGTGTCAAAATTGCTTATCCAGGGTCAGGAAAGATCTGGATCGGACAACCAGCATATACAGCAGAAGTCTTGAAAAGATTTCAAATTTAAGATTCCAAACCTACAGCAACACCAATTGATACTGGTGAAAAGCTAACCAAAGCCACTGAGGACAGCAAGTTATTCAATCAAGAATTGTATCAGTCGGCAATCGGAAGTCTATTATATCTTTCAACAAGAACCACACCCGATATTGCCTATGCTGTCAGTAATGTAGCCAGATTTTGTTCCATGCCTACTATGGAACACTGGAAGTCCATAAAACACATCATGCGTTATATAAATGGTACACGGAAATATGGGTTGCTGTATGACAAAGAGAAGGTGACGGATTTCATTGGATATTCTGATGCAGACAGGGCAGGTGATTTGGATGACCGCAGGTCAACTTCAGGCTACCTATTTAAATTGAGTGGAGTTGCTGTCAGTTGGAGAAGCAAAAAACAATCTTGTGTGGCATTATCTACAGCTGAAGCCGAATAGATGGCATCGGCAAGTGCAGCACAAGAAGCTGCATGAATGCAACGTTTTCAAAATTATCTCACTGAAGCCTCAGTTAAATCAACACTCATATATGAGGATAACAAATCCACAATATGCATGGCGAAAAATCCACAGTATCATGGACGAGAAAAATATTGACATTAAGTTCCATTACATCCATGAACAAGTTGAAAAGAAAGCTATTCAACTTGAATATTATGAAAGCAAGAACATGGTTGCTGATATGTTGACAAAAGCACTTCTTAGCTCACAATTTGTGAAGCTCAGAGAAATGTTATGTGTTAGAGAAATTATTGAACAAGTCTGACTGCAAGTGAGGAGGAGTTTTGAAATTCACTTTAGTCAATAATAAAAGTGGGGCCAGAGGTTATCTGCCTGAAACCATTTGGGGGGGGGTGAGTTACCTGCCTTAGACTTTTTTTAGTTGTTGTTGTTATAAAATAAATGAAACACCTCGTGTGTTGATAGCAGTCCTGATGTGTTGCTTCGTTATTTGACTGGAAGTTATGTCATGTCTAAATGACTAACTGCACTTGCCAGAAAGAAAAAGGTATGTCTCCTTTTTTGTAAGGGTTTAAGTCAACAAATCCCCAACAGCAAAGAGATGACATAATGCTGGGAGGAAAAGATAGAGACGAGCACAACCGAAGCTTCGTGAAATTATTACAGAATGCCAAGGAAATACAAAGTGAAATTCAACCGAGGGAAGGAAGAGAAATTACAATTTGTTGCTCATTTATTCACATCAGAAGGGATAAAACCAGACCCTAGGAAGATTGAAGCTGTAATAAGCTGCAAGGAAGCGGAATCCAAAGAAGGTAGAAACTTTCTTCGGATGACAGGATACCTTGACAACATTTTTAAGAAATTGTACAACACTGAGAGCTGCACTGCTGAAAAACTTAACAAGGAACAAAACAAAATTCAAATGGAAGAGCAAAGAAAAACTTAAATCAGTGATAACCAATTCTGAAACAATGGAATATTTTCATTCAACAAGCGAACTATGCTGAGGACAGACGCGAGCTTCCATGAAAGACTGAGTGTTTCATTATTCAAGAAAGGACCACTAAGACAAAAACCGATACGCTTCATCAGCAGAAGACTATAGCAGAAATAATTTCGAATTTTTGTTTGGTGCGTTAATTAATTTAACCGTTAGGGTCGACGGATATTTTCACCCAATCAGGATGACTTATTCTATTCACCCGGACTATTTTTCCGGGCAGCACCGAGTTGGGGAAAGGCCCGCCAAACACTCTTTTCCTCAGAAGCTTTTGAAATGGGCAGACATAATTATTATCCTCTCTCCTTTTAGCAGCAGCATCTAGGACAGCAACCGATACACTTCATCAACAGAAGACCATCGAACACGGCAAAAAGATATAGCCCAACAGAAAAAGATGCTTTAGCTGTAAAATGGGTAGTAACTAGACTAAGAAACTAAATTAATTCACTATTATAGAAGCCCACAAAACTTTGATTTGATACCAATGATCAGCAACGTCAAACCTAGACTCCCACCACGCACACAAAAATGGAATTCAAATCTCTGAAAGTTGGGAGAAATGTTGTGACCTCATCAATAAAGCTGACACATTTCCGATCATCAGCACACAAATTCTTGCAATTTTGACACACACACACACATCGACAGGCGCCAAAATTTTAGAATAAATTTTAGTTGTTATCCTGTTATCAGAGAGTTGATTTGTTTTATTCTCGCTTGACGAACTCTGTTACTTTTTATAAAGCTAGCTTATAAAGGCGTAACCGTAGTAGATAGATAGATAGATAGATAGATAGGAACTGATGGCAATACGTAAGAACATAGTTATTGCCGTAAGTAAACAGGGTATCAACTAAAGAAATAGTCAAATTAAAATAAATAAACCAAAGAAAAAGATACAGAGATATGAGGTCAATTCTGTATAGAATTTATAACCATTTTCTTCTTTACATCATTGAAATAACTCCAGAATTCATTCACTAGAATGTCCCAGCAGAATTTTCAGAAAATTTCTGACTGACACACAAAAAAATATCGAAATAAATTCTGGGTGATAAATACAATCCAATTAACTAAAATAACAAATCAAATTCCTTCTGACTAAAACTCAAATCGTTTTAAACTTCTCAAAGATTTCGAAATGTTTAGTTTTTATGTTTCGAAATTGTGCATTTCTTAAATTTGTTTAAGAAAATAAAACTGACAGCTATAAAGTATTACATTGTTCTACAGTTTGTTTGTTAAAAGGGAAGATGTGGACTGTCACTTGTAAAACTCTGGGCGGGAGTATTAACCTCCAAATGTGTAATGTTGGTTTGGTTAAAGATTCTATTCTCGTTGTAATTTTCTCTTTGAATGCGTATTTGTATTAATAAATAAGTGGTAATTTACAAAGCTTTTTGCTTAGATGTGGTACAAGGCCATATGAATAAGGCACCCAATGAGACTCGAACTCACACGTGAAGATTTGCTTTTCTAGTTGGCTATTCATTACACCACACAAGGTGCTTTGTATTTCATGAAAAAAAAAAGATTTGATTTATCTCCCTTGTATTTCGCTTTTTAGAAAACCTTTCCGTATTTCTTGTAAAAAGACGACACGTTTTGATTGCATTCAACCAGAAAATATTAGTTTTATCTAAAATATTTCATTATTTCCCTCCTTTTTCTAACTTTCTGTAGGAAAAAAAAAACGACAAAAGAAAAAAAAAGTAAGTATAATGTTCTTTTATTTTCTTTGTTTACAAATAAAAAAATATATATATAATTTATAGGAAACCGTTTTTTTTTTTTGTTGTTTTTGTCTGTTGACGAAAAGTGACATATTTCTCAATTTGTGACAATAATTTATCTTCTATAAATATAAAAATATCTGGAATCTTTTGGAAATTGATTTAAATATTTTTTTTGAAATCCAATTTATTTAAACATTTTGAAAGTAATACAAAATGTTGATTTTTTTTAAATAACTGATCTTTTCATACAATATTTGCTTTACTTAAAAAAATTTGGGTGGGGACTTAGCTTTATATTAGATTTACTCATTTCACCTGTCCCAGGCTAAATCTAAATATGTTATCAAATAAAATATAATTGAATTGATTGAAAATTATAAATTTTAAGCCAAAAATTGGGAGTTTTTTTAGATTTTTCTTTGTTTGAGAAAGATATAGAATATATTTGATGAAAAAAATATTTATCAAAAATTTCTGGGATTTGTCGTTTTGTCCTTTGTTTTTCGGTGAAATATTCATGTAAGGAAAAATCAATTAATGAAAAATCTGTAGATAATTAGCTGGTAAAATATTAATTATTAAGAAAACAATCAAAAATAATTATTTTATTAATTTATTTGTACATTAACAATAGATTAAAAATAATTGAGGTTTCTTATTTTTATTTTCAAAAACAATGTTAACGTATTTATTTTCTCTTTTCAAGATTAAATACAAAAATAAACTATTGCTAATAGAATTTTCTCTACTTTCTATAAATTGGGTGACTAATTTTTGGTGGGAATTAAAGAACACATTAATATGTTTATTGCAAAGTGACACAGAAAATTTACATCATAACATTCGGAAATTATAGAAACCTTAAATGAAACAAAAACTGCATTTTCTATTTCTCTGTAACTCAGTGTGAAGTTTTTTTTAAGAAACCCACAAACACTAAACCTTCTTATATACTTTTAAAACAAATGGTCCCAAGTGAAATTTAGCAATATACAGGACGAACTCAACCTGGAACATTGTTATATATATATATATATAGAGAGAGAGAGAGAGAGAGATTTTAAAAAGAAATATATATAGGAAATTATTTCAACACAAGTTGAGTTTGCCATGCTGTGAAAATATACAAAAGAAAAATCATCATTGACTTGTGCTACTAGCACATATCTTCCAAACTCCCTCTTGCCAATCGTCCCTATCATCCATCACTCCTGGCAGGTCTTCTAGTCGATATCCTGTGTCCATAGAGAACTGTTGTAGGTATGTTCTTCTTAATCGTCCAACACTGACACATCCATGTGAAGATTTCAATTGAAGAAAACTATTCATGATTTTGTTCTTGATTCTCCAACAGTGTCCCACATGCTTTGTTCATCTTATTTGATTGGTTTTAGAGATAGGAAGTAGGTGGCCATACAACTGTTTTTTGAGATGTTACTTCCATGAATTTGTTCAGTATAGCTTGTAAGATTCTTGGGCAAAAAAGAAATAAAGAATAAAAATACCACATCCATTTCTGTGGAACTGAAGATAATAAACTGATTTATTTACCAAAAGAAGACAACTATACAAGGGAGACAACCGCTTAAGTTTTTGAAGTTTATGAAAATCTTTTAACACCCTACGCCACTTTATTCCATTCATATTTGCGCACAATGTGAAAAAGAGTTTTATAAATCTTTGGATCAATCTTTGTCAAAATTAGAAATATTATCACAGTCATAATAAATTTCATTTGATGTATTCCATTATTTGTTGAAAAGTAGTATAAGAATTTTACATGATATAAAGAAATAAAAATAAAATTGTATATAGGGTTCGACATCACATTGGCATTGTCATCTTAATACATTTCTGTATAATATACTCTGAGTATTTCATGGAATTCCTTTTTCCTTTTAATTTGGATAAATCTTTGTCAAAATGAGAAATATTATCTCAGTCATAATAAATTTCATTTGATTCATTCGATTATTTGTTAAACAGTAGTAGAAGAATTTTCATAATGGCTTAATGTGAATTTTACATAATATGTTGCAGTTAATTAAAAGATGAATTAATTGTAATATTATATTTCCAAACAATTTATGAGTCTCCTGCTTTTTAATTTCTTAATACTTTAATTTCTATTTATTTACAGACATCAGCTGTATTGGAGAAAAAGAATTTATTTTTCAAAATGTAATATATTAGTTTTTATTTTTAAATCTTATTTCAAACAAC
Source organism: Sepioteuthis lessoniana (assembly GCA_963585895.1). Classification (NCBI taxonomy): domain Eukaryota; kingdom Metazoa; phylum Mollusca; class Cephalopoda; order Myopsida; family Loliginidae; genus Sepioteuthis; species Sepioteuthis lessoniana. The sequence continues at coordinate 5,987,440 of OY757908.1, forward strand.
AACTGTGAAATCCTCGTTTTCTCCATTGTGCAGATTCCAAATTAAAAACAAACATGGAAACACAGATTATAGAGAAATCACACGCTTTCAAAGATTTTGGGTCAGAATTATCTGAGATTTCCTTATTGAAAAAACACATTGAAACAGACACTAGAGACAAAGTATTTTCTTGTGAAGTGTGTGGATCAACATTTTCGAGAAATTCCCATTTGAAAATTCACATGCGAACACACACTGGAGAGAAACCATTCTCTTGTGAAGTATGTGGATATACATTCTCAAGAAATTCTGATTTGAAAAGTCACATGCGAACACATACTGGAGAAAAACCATTTTCTTGTGAAGTATGTGGATCAGCATTTTCGCGCAAAACTTATTTGAAAAGCCACATGCGAACACATACTGGAGAGATACCATTTTCTTGTGATGTATGTGGATCAGCATTTTATGCAAATTCCTATTTAAAAACACACATGCGAATACACACTGGAGAGAAACCGTTTTCCTGTGAAATTTGTGGATCCGCATTTTCAGATAGTTCTAGTTTGCGAAGACACATGAGGACACATACTGGAGAAAAACCATTTTCTTGTGAAGTGTGTGGATCAGCATTTTCACGCAATGCTTATTTGAAAAGCCACATGCGAACACATACTGGAGAGAAACCATTTTCTTGTGATGTCTGTGGATCAGCATTTTCAGCAAATTCTTATTTAAAAACACACATGAGAATACATACTGGAGAGAAACCATTTTCTTGTGAGATCTGTGGATCTGCTTTTTCAGATAGTTCCAGTTTGAGAAGGCACATGAGAACACATACTGGAGAAAAACCGTTCTCTTGTGATATCTGCGGATCTGCATTTTCAGATAATTCCCATTTAAAAATACATATGCGAATACACACTGGAGAGAAACCATTTTCTTGTACGATCTGTGGATTATCATTTTCAACCTGTTCCATTCTAAAAAGCCACATGCAAACACATACTGGAGAAAAACCATATAATTGTGAAATTTGTGGATCATCATTTTCAGGGAGATCCTATTTAAAAACGCACATGCGAATTCACACAGGAGAGAAACCATATTCTTGTGCAGTCTGTGGATCGACCTTTTCTAGGAGTTCCTATTTGAAAAGACATCAGCAAACACATACTGGAGAGAAACCATTTTCCTGTCAAGTGTGTGGATCAGCATTTTCAGACAATTTCACTTTAAAAAGCCACTTGCAAACACACAGAGGAGAGAAACCATTTTCTTGTCAAGTGTGTGGATCAGAATTTTCTAGGAATTGTGATTTAAAAAAACACATGAAAAAACACACTGGGGAAAAACCATTTACTTGTGAAGTGTGTGGATCAGCATTTTCAGAGAATAACCGTTTGAGAAGACACATGCGAACACATACTGGAGAAAAACCATTTTCTTGTTTAGTGTGTGCATCAGCATTTTCAGAGGGTTCCTGTTTGAGAAGACACATGCGAACACATACTGGAGAAAAACCATTTTCTTGTGAAGTGTGTGGTTCAGCATTTTCACGCAAGGCTTATTTGAAAAGCCACATACGAACACATACTGGAGAAAAACCATATTCTTGTGAAGTTTGTGGATCGGCATTTTCTAACCTTTCCAATTTGAAAAGCCACATACAAACACACACTGGTGAGAAATTATTGTCTTGTGTAGTTTGTGGATCAACATTTTATAGAAGTACCCATTTGAAAATTCACATGCGAAAACATACTGGTGAGAAACCATTTTCTTGTGAAGTATGTGGATCAGCATTTTCAGATAATTCCACTTTGAGAAAACACATACAAACACACACTGGAGAGAAACCATTTTCTTGTGAAGTCTGTGGATCAGTATTTTCTAGAAGTTCTAATTTAAAAAGGCACATGCGAACACATACTGGATAGAGGCCATTTTTTGTGAAGTTTGTCCTAATTGCATTGTCACTGTGTTTTCATTTGAAAAGCATTTTTTGAACATACCTCAACAAACCTGTTTTTACATGATCCAAATTTGTGACATTTTATCCTTCTAATACTCCAGTTATTTGGACTTCCAATTTGTATTTGGCTGGTCACTTTCCATTACGATAAAAAAAGATCATATTTGTTTTTGATATGAATAAAATGTAATTGTTGTTTAATTCTTAATTTTATTTTCAGTGAAGGTCAGTGTATGAATAATTATTTCTCAATTACATTTTCTATGTAAGTTGAATATAGAAATATACAAATTTGCCCGGATTATTTTGCAGAATAAAACTTTTCTTAATCTCATTTTGAAAATTTCATACACTGGTTCTGAAAACTAATTACCAAGTTGAGTTTTCTGATACTTCTAGTTAAGAAATTTGATATATTCACTGTCTTGAGAATTACTAACACTGATGTTAATATCAAGTGAATCCTGAGCTCAGTTCTTAGCCATCAAGTATGGAATTTTAGTTTAAAGTGCTTTCTAAAAAGAAATGGCTAAATATTTTTCATTGCCTTATCAACAATTGACACATTTTCTGAGGATGAAGGGTTATTTGCTATTATTGAATAATTGAACTCATTCCTTTTCAGCATAACAGAATTGATTGCCTTTGTGCGAGAAAAACTAATTGGCTCTTTTGATGTGACTTGATTGTGAAGATGATGGCATCATTTTAGTTAAAGTTATTTTATTCCCTCTACATTTAAAATGTGTGCTCATGCTAAACTGAATTGTTTGAAATGGAACTGTTTTTTGACGCTTAACCTGTACTTACACTAAACTGAATAGTTTAATGTAGAACTGTTTTGACATTAAATGTGTGTAAAAAAAAAATCTGTACTTATACTGAACTGAATTAGTAGAATTAGAACTGAATTGCTTGAAATAGAAATGTTTTTTACAATTGAACTGTATTTATATAGAAACTGCATACTTATCCTAGACTGAGTTATTTTAAATAGAACCATTTTCATAAAAATTGGTTTGGCGTTAACCTACAAAGGTTGATATGCCATAAAACGCAAATAACCAACCAACCTTTCCATTCAGTATGCGAATCATGAAGCTTGTATAATGATTGTGCTACTTCACTGTGAAGGAAGGCGTGCATTATCGACTCCTCCCGATCTACTCATGGAATAATCTCTGGAGAAATTGCCAGTCTCATGATGAAAAGCCTCTTGCCGAGTCAGAGGGTTCTTCGAATCACCACACAGGTAAGTGATGCCTTGCTGTTAATGAGGCACTTTATATTGGGAGCTCACAGCCACACTAAGCGACTTTCCTTCTAGGTCAAGCCGAGTTTTTCTATAAATTCATGCTGCTCTTACATTAACAGTCAATAAAATGCCAACATGATTAACGCTTGATGTGTGAGAGACCAGTTTGCAACCGAAAAAATTAATTTCAAAGCGTACCAACGTTCACAAAAAACGCACTTGTTTCTGGGCAATCGGTGTGTCCCCAATCATTACAAGCACTCTGAACAGAATTTGCTGAATACTTGGCCGTGATAGTAGTACCAGGTAGTGTAAATATGCAGAGGATTGGGTTTGTCTTCAAACTGCGAACAAAATATTCCATCGCAAGAACTTACTGCATGAATAAGAGTGGTCAACCTTTACGGATTGATCAAGACAACCTAAAGGGTTTCGATCTTACCCTGTCCATCTACACCATGAAACCTGGAAACAAACACAGAAGGCAAATCCAGCTGAAAGAATTTCTTTCCAAATCCAGCCATATGCATTATTTCTTGAAATATTGTTTTGAGTTAGCAAGTGTGTAGTAAATGACCCTTGAACTTGACTTGAACAATCGCTAATTTGGGATGTATTTTCAGCCTGGAAATAGATTTAGATTAGGAAGAGGTATGCATGTAATATACATTGTTATTTTATGTCACAAGTTGGTTGATGTTTGGATTTGGTTTGGTTTTATGGTACATCAACTATTGTAGTTCATTAATGCCAAGTCCATTTTTATATATAAACAGTTCAATTTCAAACATTTCAGTTTAGCATAAGTGTACAGTTTACTTCTATTTGACCCACAGATAGGATCCTATCAGGTGCTAGCACTCTGGGCCAAAATGGACCTGGGAGCAATAGCAATGAAGGGGTGCTCCGGTTTCCCCAAAGCTCCAGCATTACTGTAACATCACCATCAGATTGTTTAGTGTCATATCTTGGACATTCGTTTTTTTGGTCTTACCCCTCCGCTAAGAAGCAGTTGGTATATTCCACAGCCCCAGCCGACTCGACAACTGAAGTTTGAACTGCAGAGATAATAGAACATATTGTATTGAGAGACGCAGACCCCACACACATATACATATACTATAGAAGTCATCCAACAGAAAATTCTAACTTAAATCCCTCTGCATTCATCAGTGAAGGATTCCAACATTTCACTAAAATGCTGAAGCTAACTTTAGACTTACACGAATTTTGTATAGAGGCCATAAGAGAGTTGATTGTCTTTCACTTAATATGCTTTTATTAAATTGTTTATCTGTAATCATCTGGCATTTTTTTTCTTCTGGAGAGAGGATCGACTTATCCTGTTCAGAACATTCATTACCAGAGATTACCAAGGATTATCATTCAGAGATTACCAAGGATTATCATTTTGGGAAATACTCTTAATGCTATACGGCTGTCATTACACCATGCTAAGCCTTTTTCTCATTTGGGCTCTTATGTGACAGAGAGAGAGAGAGAGAGAGAGAGAGAGAGAGAGAGAGCACACCCAGGTGGATTTACTAATTAACGGTTCAAAGGAATTGGAATAAATTTATCAATTAAATCGATAGGAGGGTAATTCCAGAAATAAGTTTTGTTGTTTTTTTTGCGTAGTTGATGGATGGGTTCGTTAATTTAATCCAATGATAAATGATGAATGGGATTTTGAGTAGTCTGAGGATGAAATCCAGACCCAAGATCCGAAAGAAGACAAGTAGATTTTGTCCGTCTCAAGTGGTCGCTGGCTGCGGAAAACTCACCGGGGAATCCAAATTCGTTTTTAGTACCACTTGAAAAACAGTCACCTGCTGAGTTTCAAAGATTATATGAAAATGCATAGTGGTCCTAGTGATTTACATATTATAATTCATGGACGGGGCCAAAAGTTGTCGATACTCCGCCTTACTTCATATATGCAGTCGGCAGAAGAGACTAAAGAGCGACCACTCCGAAGCTGCGGAGGGAGAGAGACCGACATTTTTCGGCAGTCAGTGATAGACATTTTTCGGCTGAGTCCAGAAGGAAAACAGACATTTTTCGGAGAGTCAGTCCGAGGCAGCGGTTAGAGAGAGACATACATTTTTCGACGATCAGAGATAGACATTTTTCGGCAGAAGAGATCTACAAAGTCCAGAGGGAAGACAGACATTTTGAGCGGTCAGACAGAGATGCCGAACGCTGCGAAAATGACTTGTTGAATCTTGCTTGTCGGATCTGAACCAAGAGATGGAAATAGAATCTTTGCGAATCCAGATAACTTCACTAACAAAGCCGAGAAAACAAACCTCAAAGTAATGTGCCTGTATCAAAGATCCGTAGTTGTCTCCCTTATATCCTCTGGATAGATCTGGCTGATTTCGCCTTTTCGCACTCTTTCACTTCCATCCGAACGGGTGAATCTCGTGTAACCTATTTTGAACTTTACGCATTTGTCTAATTTCTTTTGTGGCGAGATAAAGACAATAACCTTAAAAAGGTTTTATTTTACGGGGATCGAAGGTGTTGCTTGTCTCTTTTTGTGTTCTTGTAGTTGCGACTAGGACTATTTTCATCATAAATAGCAATCATTTTCGGCATGGAACCCAGCATAACCAACTCCCAGAACTAGACCGTCCTGAGGGGACCAGAACACCACTGTTCAGATCAAGAATTCACAACATGACGAAGAGTGATTATTCCTTCAGCTCAACAAAGGGAACCCGTATGATTTTATTTCGGCAAAAAACGCCAGAGTAGATGAGATACAGCGGCCGGCGGCTGAGTTCTATGTCAGACTTACACTATTTACCTCGGCAATGAGTTCCTTTATCATAACTGTCTCTTTATTGACTTTGTCTACCCTACTTATTCAATTAGCCTGTCTCTTGATATTGTTACAAACAATATACAGCCATCCAGCAACAGGGTTGTGACCAACTAATATTGAGAACATATTGACAATATAGTTCCTTTCTTCACAGATCATCTTTAACGTGGGTGATTTCATTCCCTCTATGAAAGAGCAACTTTCCTGGTCCATTTAACGTTTGTTAATGGCTCAAGCTGTTTTTGTTTCATCCCAAATTTCTTGCACTGGGTTATTCTACCGTCATCAATGTATGAGCTGGTTACGGGTTTCACAATTTAGTTGTTGTTGAGTATTGTTTTCAGGATTATCAACATAATTTTCATTGCAGAGTTAAGATCAAAATTTTAAAGATAGGAAGAGACTGAGATTGATAGGTTGTGTTTTGACCTCATCAATAAACTTGACACAATTCCTGTCATCAGCTCACAAATACTTAACTTGCTCCCACACACATACACACACGCCCACCGACAGGCGCCAAACTTTCTTTTAAAAATTCAATTGTTATCCAGTCAACATAGAGAGTTGACTTGTTTTATTCTCGCTTGACCGACTCACAGTTACCTCCCTTTATATGCCTGCTTTGTAAAATTATAAAAATAAAATTGGCAACGAAAATCAGATAAAGATAACACAGACGAAAAAAAGGGAAAAAGAACAAAGGAAAAGAAGAAGAAGAAGAAGAAGAAGAAGAAGAAGAACAACAACAACAACAACAACAACAATGGAAAGAGAAGACCCTTTTATGTGCATTATTGCGTTATTTCTGTAATCACTCTTGTCTATATTCATACATCTATCAGTACTGCTTAATAACTATGATTGTGTGTTAGTGAAAAGTCAGCGCATTAATTAAAATGTCTCGTATCATCTTGCATTTCTAACTGTTCAGCAGAGAATGATATTGGCCTTAAGTAGGTCAAAAATGGCAAACATTGCTCGAAGAACTTGAAGATGAACTTCATTTACAAGGAGTCACAGACAATAACGATAGAGTAATTTGTTTAAAATGAGACAGTGGAATAGAGAAAAGGCTGGTTGTCAAATACTTACCGAACAAAGAGTCACAGACGATTATGTCAAAAACAGTGGAAGAGAGATTAGGCTGATAGTGGAATATTTACCGAGCCCAGAACAAAATAGAAATGAGACTTTTGAAGAAGTAAAAAGAAAATTAAATCAACACTTCATACCAAAAGAAAAAAAAGAAACACGTTTGTTCAAAAGAATGAGACAGTTAAATAAGGAAACAATTTCTGAATTCGCTATGAGACTGAAGGAACAGACTGAATCCTGCAAATTCGGAAATAACAAAGAAGATAGAATTCTGGAACAACTCATTCAAACAATTGAAGAAAACAGCGAAATGAGAAGAAAAACAATCCAAAAACAATGGAATTTTAATAAATTCTTGAAAGAAGAAGCAAGTCAATGGCACGACCTCAAGCGAGAAGTAAAAGAAATTACGAGGCTTCATACAAACACTATAAACGGCGAGGACCAAAACGATAAAATTATACCAATAGAAGAAAACGAACGAAGAATTGGACAGAGCAGAGACAACAGAGAACATGTTGATATTGTGGCAAAAAAGACATATTTGAAAAGAAGAAAAAAAATTCCCCTGGGTACAGCGGGGAAATCATGTAAGCAGTGCGGGAGGAGAAAGCGCTTGACCGACTGCTGTAATTACCAGTGACACGTGACTGGAAGCAGAAAAGATAAACGGCCACTCTGTCGGAAATTAATTTTCTACTTTCAGAAAATTACCGACCATTGAACAAAGCGAACGTCGTCTAAAAAATGGGGAAGGAATAAATTATTTAAGAACGGTCTTACTCGATTGTAAAAGGAATTTTATTAACACTTATCTCCGCAAAGGAGGTAAAAAAAATAAAATAAAATAGGCAAAAGAATTTTCTTATGCATGAAATTCCTCATGCGTGACGTTACCAAATAAAATTTAGGGCGCTGAGTACCAAAAATACAAAAATATACAAAAAATGGTTTAAAAAAAGGGAAGAAAGTGCACTTACAGTTATGAAAGGGTGTAGTGAATGAACAACCCTTAAAAATATATATTCTCTCACGCAGAAGAGATAGAAAAAACAGTTGAGTAGTACTAAATAAAACCGTTCAACGTCTCTAGCTGCCTCTCGCTAAGAATGAAATTCCTGGATGAAAATTACGGATGTTATTCAAATTTCTCTTCTTTCTCATCAAAGACAATGCTCCTTGAAATTTTACTTTCTGGTGGGCGCAGAGAGTCCGCGCCGAAAGCTTATACAATATGCAGCTTGGGTGTCCTCTCGTCAGGAATTATTGCCGCTCCTTTTCTCGCCAAAAGGTATTCGCTGGTACCTCGTGTGTAGTTGTCAGGTTCGAGAAGTATCAGTAACCAAATTTTATGGCCTGAAAGCAGTTAATACGTCCTGCTCCTTTCTCATCAAAGGTATTCACTAGAACCGGCCAAAGTCCATACACTTGCTGCTTGGGTGTTTTTAGTCAGCACTAAGGATGGACAATCTGTTGGTAGCTTGCCAGAATTATTCGGACGTCTTGTCGCTTCGAGTGCCTGATCCAAAAAGGCCCGATTCAGAGAACACGTGACCAAATCCTACTTCCGGAGTTAGCCACATGGGCCCCTCTCTATTTCCGTTTACTTACGTAGCAAGATACGAAACTAGAGACATTGAAAGGCAGACAAAAAATAGGCATTAAAAATACCATACATTTTTTCTTGACAAAAAAAAATTTCCAACACCACCCAAAGAAGCGCATAACACCCCTAGAAGAATAAAGAAAATTGAAACAGAACGAGGTAATAGTTGTGATGATGAGGAATTTATGAGAAAAATCACTGAGAAGATTCGAATAAACAAAATGAAGACGATAAAGGGAAAAATGTTATAATACAATAGAAATAAGAATCACAAGTATCTACGCATATTGTGAAGTTAACAGCGGAGCTTCTACAACAAGAACAAGTACAGAGGCATTAAAATAAAATGTATTGTCATGAGAGGACACATGGATAACCTCCCCTTGATAAGCTGAGATAGACCGATAGAACGAGGCCTGATGATTTTAGAACCAACTGGAAATCTTAGAGAAACAAACGAGCTGAGAATTAAACGGATAAACGGAATAAATGAACCAAAATTCATGAAAGAAGTAATTGGACAATATGAAAATGTATTCTAAGGAATTGGGAACATTAAAGAACCCAAGACAAGAAAAGTCATCGAAGTCGGATTCGAAATGGAAGCTGGAATACAACCAATAGCTGAGAAAAAGCTCTCACCAAGACAATGAAAAAATGAATTGAACAAGTAGACGGTATTTTCGAGAAAGTGCCCAGAAATGAAGCCACCACATGGTGTTCACCTTTAGTCGTTCAGCCGAAAGCGACATAATCGATGAGAGAACGCAATAAACTTGATCTAAACATGATACGAGAATGCAAAGAAGTAAATTCGTCTAAGCGAAATCATCGAAAAGTTCACATACCACTTAAGGGAATGTAAAGTGTTTAGCCAGATGGAAATGAAAGCAGGGTACTACCAACTATAGGACTTTACACTCCTATTATTTAATTTGGGCGGTATGCCCCTTGTTCCCACAAAAAAAGATGGCGGACACTCACATATTCAGTCTCGGAAAAACCATTGGCCAGGAGAACCACGTGACCTGCGTAAAACTACGTCCGCACATAAATTTCGTCATGCGTTTTCTGAAGCCTGTAGGTGTTACTGAAAGTATTTATGCTTCCCCACAATTTTTTGTTTTCCCACACGTTTAATGTTTTAGTTTAGAATTAAGGTAGAATAAGCAGATGGATAAATGAAAGAAATTACTAACTCTACTAACAAAATAATAGTGTGTGTATATGTGTGAGCTCGTGTGTGTGTGTGTGTGTGTGTGTATAACACAACTAAGCTACAAAAAGAATTACAAGTTTAAAATGTCCTTTTTTTATGGTTAGAAATGGGCAGTTTCTCAGAGACTGGAAAGCGTCTCATAGTCCTTGTATATGAATGTCTGCGAGGCCCATTCATGGTGTTGCTTTACTCTCCTGTTGATTCACGCCAAAGGGGGTGTGTTGCTGCTGCGAAGAAATTTGGTCAAAGACAGCAAGGGTGTTTGAAGACAACGTATTTATAGAAAATACGCGTCTTGTAGATGGCTCAAAAACGCAGGACTTGAATTTACGCGCGGACCTAGTTTTAAACATGTCACGTGGTCCTCCTGGCCAATGGTTTCCCGAGACTGAATATTGAGCGTCCGCCATCTTTGTGGGAACAAGTGGCATACCGCCCAAAATAATTCATAGGAGTGTAAAGTCCTATAAGCCATTTCCAAGACACGTTTTTTCTATAAATACGTCGTCTTCAAGCACTCTTTCTCTTTTTCACAAGTTCCACTGCAGCGCTGACACGCTCTCTCTTCAGTGTGACACTCTTCTTATTCACCAACAGAGTTAAAAGACAAAAAAAAAAAAAATGGATAAGCCTCGCAGACATTCATTTCTTCAATATACATTGACTAGGAGACTTTTTCCAGTCTCCGAGAAACCGACTGTTTCGAACCACAAAAAGAAGTAGACATTTTAAATATGTAATCCAACTTAATAGGACGTTTTCGTCATTAACCTTTTTGTAGTTTATTTGTGTTAGTTACACACACACACACACACACACACACGTACAAACATGACTATTTCTAATGTATCAACGTCTGTTTTATTATATTATATAAATTTGTTTTGTTTGTCACCTTGTTTTGAATGTTCCTTTTGTCCGCGCCGTTTCATATCCTTTACTCACTTGTTTCATATTTTCATTCATTCAGGTACCTTTATCCATGTACCTCTTTCTAAACACACCACTAAGCAAGCACTGTTGCGGAGACGATACGCGTGTCGACTCTGCAAATAAATTAAGTTATATGCGTACGAGTGTAGTGTCAGCCAGAGACAATGAAGGAAACAAAAGGCAGGATAATAGGTACAACAAAAGTGACGATTTTATTGCCGGAATTACAAACGTGTATATAAATGTCCGTGGCGGTTGTATGTAGTCTTCAGCTAGGATGGGTTACGTCGTTAGCTGGTATGGTCGCGTTGTAGGTGTTCGCAGCTGGACGTTCGACGAGGGTAGCTGGCGTAGGTCGAGTCGTGGAGATACAGCTGGATGTTTGATGCTGGTAAGCTGAGATTCGGTCAGATCGTTGGATACCGTTGGACAGTCGACGCGGGCAGCTGAGGTCGGTCGAGTCGTTGCGGAAAGCCGAAGTTGGTCGCTGGTAAATCGATGTCCCGGTTTTGACATTTCGTTGGTATGGTCGAGTCGTGGTTGCTAGCTCGTAACAGCGAGTCGTTACGTGAGCTAGTTGCAATGCTAGTGTAGTCCGTAACAGCGAGTCGTTACGTGGACTGCATCGCCGGGACGTCGTGGTCGGTAGCTATGGCGTTGCGTGCCAGGTAGCTGTGCGGGCGTATCGTTTACAGTAGCTATGGCTTTGTCGTGCCAGATAGCTGTGCGGGCGTATCGTTTACTGTAGCTATGGCTTTGTCGTGCCAGATAGCTGTGCGGGCGTATCGTTTACGGTGGCTATGGCTTTATCGAGCCAGATAGCTGTGCAGGCGTATCGAGGCGGTGGCTGAAGCTGTTTCGCGCCAAAGCTGTGCGGACGTATCGAGGCGGTGGCTAAGGCTGTTTCACGCCAAAGCTGTGCGGACGTATCGAGGCGGTGGCTAAGGCTGTTTCGCGCCAAAGCTGTGCGGACGTATCGAGGTGGTAGCTAAGGCTTGCACGCCAAAGCTCTGCATTGTCGAGCGAACAGGCCAGGAGGCCGAGGCTAAGATTGGCGTTATCTTAGCGCTGCGCGGATGGTGGAGCGGTAGCTAAAGGCCAACCCCTGCCTTTAGCGCTGCGCAGCCAAACGGACGAGCGGAACCGAGCGATGGTTAAGACCGGCTGGTCTTAGTGAGTCCTCTTCGTGTTTGCCTCCAGGCCGTCTATTTCGACTGATCATTACTGACCGCCAGAGATGCACCGACCCGCAGAAGGTGACCTCTCATAGCCCTTAAAAAGGACTGTAAAAAAAAAGTTGTTGAATCCACCACTAGAAGTGGCGGTGAGGTGGGTGCAACTACGATAACGTAGGACCCGAGCCTCGTGGAGCCGAGTGGCCCCTGAGAGCGTCCGCGTAGACCTCTGTATTTATCGAAGCGTCCCACCAACGCACGGATATGGCACAAGGCCGTTTTTAAGGTGGGCCCGGTCGCAGGGCCGAAGCCCACACGCGTCCGGCAAGGCCAAAAATACCTTCGGCCCCGTCGGCATTCCTCTTTTGGGGCGCCTCAGGCGACAGGCAATAAATCCCCCCTCCTCGAAGGGGGTATATGCCTGGGGGGATGACCCCCTGTGGCCGGAGGAAATCTCCAGTGCTGAGGCACACCCGGCAGAACTGCCCAGAGGTAAGACGGCCTACCGAATGCAGCCCAAGAACTGGAGAGGAAAGGCCACACACAAGCGCCCTAGAGCGTCCGCTTTATTTCTGTATGAAATATACAGAAGGCACAAGGCCTTGAAGTTTTTTGGGGAGGGGAAGGGAGCGGTCATACTTTTCTATATATACTAAGGAGACCTCGCTAGCCACATTCGCCGACCCATTCAACAATACAATATATAGCCATTCTTCCATCGCCTTTTGCGCTGCAATCACCAAAATACCACATTTGCTCTATGAAGAAGTCCTACTTAAAATCCCGAGATTCATGAATGATTTTATTTACAAGTATGATTTATTTACAATGAATGTGATGGGAATGGGAGAAAAATCCCGAAATATATACAAAAACAAAGGAAAAATCCCCCGTTTGGTTGCCCTCCCATCCCCCCGTCTATAAAATTGGAGGCCGACTGTTTTCCGGGGCGAAAGGACCAAAAACAAGCCGGACCTACCCTAGGTGGGACAGGAATCCTAATCTACAGGGGTAAAAGAAATAAGGGGTCGGGCGCGGTATGGGTTGATACAAGCAGGTGATATGATTTTTATACATATGAGTGTTCAAGATCTTCAGTAAACGTGGACTGGGATACGAGTTGAGGTACAAAAATAATGGGGATGGGGAAGATCTTGAGAACTAACGACTAGATGACGGGGACAATGACTCACAAACATACTGCTAACTAGATTTCAAGGGGAAAAAACAGTCCTACTTACCAGGGGTGGGGTCCCTAAGGACCCGTACCGTAGACGTCATGAGCCGGCAGAGGAGGGAAGGATGACTCCAACGTTGCCCCCTTTCGCACGACCAGGCTCGCTGCATGCACCCACCTTTTGCTGAATGTTATGCGATCCAAGCGTTTTCTATCGCATCTGATTTTGACCCTCAGCTGATGCCGAAAATACAAAACCAGATCACGATGAGAAAAGTTTGCATCGTCATACAATCCCTTCTTTCGCGTCATCCAAATCACCATTCTAGCTACAGCTAGGATCGCGAGAAACACCACACGCTTCTCACCCTGATACGGAGGAAGAACGTTGTCCACGACGTAACCAACGTCGAGCAGCACGAGCTGCTCGGGTTCGATGCGAGCCGTCCACTCCCCGACGTGATCCCAAAACGGGCGAACTCGCTCGCAGTAGTAGAAGGCGTGCTCATCCGTTTCTTCCAAGCCACTGGCGCAGCGAGCGCAATCGGGCATATCTGCCAGGCCCGCTTTGTAGTTCAAGCCGACAAGGGGTAACGCATTTCGAACAAGTCGCCAGGTGAGCGAGAACTCGGAGTTGTTCAAGAAGCTCGACCCTGGCGCCCAATTCGATTGAGAGCGAATCTCCTCCGTCGTCCAGCCCCGCCGCTCGCTGAGAGGATCAGAAGCGGAACCCACCACTAGCTCCCGATATAGTTCTTTTCGAGGCCGTGAAAGGTCACTGGACCCAAGAAGGTCACGAAAGGCCGTTCGGCACTCGCGGACAAACAATGTTTCGCCCAAAGGCCTACGTCGACCTTCAGCCTTTGGGTCTGACTTTAGCCGAAGAAAAGTCCGACTCGCCTTTAGTCTCCACACTGCGTCCCCCGTCAAGGCTCTGCCCAAGTATGCAAGTCTTTCAGCAAGCCAGTGACACTCCAGATCAGGCATACCTAGACCCCCGTTGCGTGGACGTTGGATACAGACCTGCCTACGGACCATCGGCCTTGCACCACCCCAGAGCAATCTGGAAAGGGATCGTTGCAGCGCCAACCGATTTACCTTAGGCAGAGGAAGTACAGCCAATCGGTAAAGGATCAAGGGGAAGACGTACACGGCGCACGCCTCCGCCCTGCCCTTTAAGAACAACCTCCTTGAAAGCCAGATTCCCACCTGAGCATTCACCTTGGCTTGTATTTCCGACCAATTTCGCTCCAGTTGGAGGTCGGGCCCGAACCACACCCCGAGGATGCGGACGGGTCCGTCACTCCAGCGGAAGGGCCCTGGAAGAGTATTGCTACCCCTCCAAGCACCGAGCCGCAAACCTTCGCTTTTGTCAAAATTGACCTTGGCTCCTGTGATCCGCTCGTACTCGCTAACCGCCTTCTTCACAGCCTTTATATCCAGGCGGCGGGATACAAACACTGTGATATCATCGGCGAACGCGGAAACCCTTGCCGTAAGAGGGCCAGCAAAAGGGACACCGCGCAGGGCCGGATTTGTCGTCCTATCCCTGAGCCTACGGAGCAGGGGCTCCAAAGCTAGGACATAGAGAAGAGGAGACAACGGGCAGCCCTGCCGGACCGAACGCTCGACCGATGGTCAACCCTATCGAAGGCCTTGGACTGATCTAAACTGGTCAGCGCGGCCTCGGTGCCGTCTTCTATCCCCTCTAGGACCTCGCGAATCAAGTGCAGGTTGTCCTGGATCGATCTTCCCTTCACAGCAAAGGTCTGCTCAGAGCCGATCAGATCGCTAATGACAAGCTGTAAACGATTCGCTAAGACCCGGGCCAAAATCTTTAACTCTGTGTTAAGCAGAGTTATGGGCCTGTAATCATCTAAGCCCTCCCAAACATGCCTGCCACCTTTCTTCAGCAATGTGATCACGCCCTTGGTAACGCTACCAGGGATGGCTTCCTGGGCGAATCAATGGTTGAACATAGCGTCCGCGTAGACCTCTGTATTTATCGTTGCGTCCCACCAACGCACGAATATGGCACAAGGCCGTTTTTAAGGTGGGCCCGGTCGCAGGGCCGAAGCCCACACGCGTCCGGCAAGGCCAAAAATACCTTCGGCCCCGTCGGCATTCCCCTTTTTGGGGCGCCTCAGGCGCCAGGCAATAACCCCCCAGGAGGGGTATAAGCCTGGGGGGATGGCCCCCCTGAGGCCGGAGGAACTCTCCAGTGCCGAGGCACATCCGGCAGAACCGTCCAGAGATAAAACGGCCTACTGAATGCAACCCAACAACTGGAGAGGGAAAAAAAAGTCCGCGGGGACCTCTGTATTTATCGTTGCGTCCCACCAACGCACGAATATGGCACAAGGCCGTTTTTAAGGTGGGCCCGGTCGCAGGGCCGAAGCCCACACGCGTCCGGCAAGGCCAAAAATACCTTCGGCCCCGTCGGCATTCCCCTTTTTGGGGCGCCTCAGGCGCCAGGCAATAAACCTAAACCCCCCCCCCGAAGGGGGTATAAGCCTGGGGGGATGGCCCCCTGAGGCCGGAGGAAATCTCCAGTGCCGAGGCACACCCGGCAGAACCGCCCAGAGGTTAGACGGCCTACCGAATGCAACCCAAGAACTGGAGAGGAAAGGTCACAAACACCCTAAAAAAGAGCGGGGACCTCTGAATTTTCGCCGCCTGAAGCCTTTTTCATATGGAAGAAAGGGAACTCCACTTCTGTCGCGCCACGTGGATAGAAAGTTCTTCTACAAAAAATGGACGCAGAAAATAAGTATTTCTTTAGCCCAGTATAGGCTAGCGAAAAGTATTACTTCCATTTTTATAGAATTATTTCTGGCAGAAGTGTTTTGCAAATGTTGATAAATATTAATTTATCCCTTTCTTAGCTGTAACGGCCGGTTAGAATCGGAAAAGGGCTTCATCATTTCCGGTCGCGCCCGGATGTTATTTCTCTAGGGCGAAATGTAATCCGATGTGTTGACGTTCGTAGGCCGGTCGCTGCAGCACCATATAAAACTTTATCAATATTAAATTTGGGGGGACGAAGCATAACTACCAAAATAAGTCCCCCTACACAACTATCGATCAACGAGAAAACCCGAAAATTGGCTTCAATTAGTACACCCTAGGGAAACTACACACTGAATCGGTTGATATTGCGGGTAAAACCATTACAAGATCTTTTCGACCGAGTAATGTACCAAATATTTGGAGACATAGCTCTATGTATGAAGTAAAGAAGTAAGTAAAAAAATAAAAAGTTGGCAACCGTAGTCGAGGGCAACGAGAAGGCTACCTTTTCAATAGCTACTACACCGAGGTGAAGGAGAGGACTCTACTCCTTTCCCTGGATTGCTCCACTTTACCCTCAATACGTACCTTATATTGCTGAGTGTTAAGCAAGGAGGCATCATTTTAAAAGTCTTTGGTATGACGCAACCTGG
This sequence comes from Sepioteuthis lessoniana, assembly GCA_963585895.1. Lineage (NCBI taxonomy): Eukaryota > Metazoa > Mollusca > Cephalopoda > Myopsida > Loliginidae > Sepioteuthis > Sepioteuthis lessoniana. The sequence goes on from OY757908.1 coordinate 6,004,133, forward strand.
GACTGAACACAGGTCTCCCGGACCATTGGCGAACAGTTTACCCGCTAAGTCAATGAGAAGGTTAATTCTGGGAGGAAAAGATAGAGAGTAGCACAACAGAAGTTAAGAGAAAGTATTACGGAAAGCCAAAGAAATACAAAGTGAAATTCAACCGAAGGAAGGAAGAGAAATTACAATTTATTGCTCATTTATTCACACCAGAAGGGATAAAACCAGACCCTAGGAAGATTGAAGCTGTAATAAGCTGCAAGGAAGCGAAATCCAAAGTTAGGAGCTTTCTTCGGATGACAGGATACCTTGACAACTTTTTTAAGGAATTGTACAACACTGAGAGCTGCACTGCTGAAAAACTTAACAAGGAACAAAACAAAATTCAAATGGGAGAGCAAAGAAAAACTTAAATCAGTGATAACCAATCCTGAAACAATGGAATATTTTCATTCAACAAGCAAACTAAGTGCCCGTATTTCATGAAAAATAAAACGATTTGATTTATCTCCCTTGTATTTCGCTTTTTAGAAAACCTTTCCGTATTTCTTGTAAAAAGACGACGTGTACTGATTGCATTCAACCAGAAAATATTAGTTTTATTTAAAATATTTCATTATTTCCCTTCTTTTTCTAACTTTCTATAGCCCCCACCACCAAAAAAAAACCGACAAAAGAAAAAAGAGTAAGTAAAATATTTTTTTATTATCTTTGTTTACAAATAGGAAACATTTTTTGTTGTTTTTGTCTATTGACGAAGAATTGAAATATTTCTCAATTTGTGACAATAATTTATCTTCTATGAATATAAAAATATCTGGAATCTTTTGGCAATTGATTTGAATATTTTTAAAAATCTAATTCATTTAACCATTTAATTAATATTTAATTTTCACTGTGTTAATCTGTTGGGTGACATAAACCAAATCTTCCATGAAAATATTAAGCCAGAATTAACCGATTAAATTACGATGAAATCTTTTTAAAACTTTTTTCTTATAAACAAATGAAATACAAAACAATTTTTTTCTCAGGTCACTTGACTTTACTCCCTTCACGGCTGCTATTTATTCAGTATATACTTTCTGTGGGGATTGAAAAAATCCAAAGCTATACATGAAATAAAGAAAAAATAATAATTTGGAGTTGATGGAAGAAAACAGTGAATATTAAATTTTGAAAGTAATACCAAATGTTGATTTTTTTTTTTTTAAATAACTGATCTTTTCATACAATATTTGCTTTACGTAAAAAATTGGGGTGGGGGCTTAGCTTGTCCCAGGCTAAATCTAAATATGTTATCAAATAAAATATTATTAAATTGATTGAAAATTATAAATTTTAAGCAAAAAATTGGGAGTTGTTTTTGTTTTTTTAGATTTTTCTTTGTTTTAGAAAGATATAAAATATATTTGATAAAAAAAATATGGAAACGTCCGCTAACAATCATTTCTGGGATTTGTCGTTTTGTCCTTTTTTTTTTTTTCGGTTAAATATTCATGTAAGGAAAAATCAATTAATGAAAAATCTGTAGATAATTAGCTGGTAAAATATTAATTATTAAGAAGTCAATCAAAAATAATTATTTCATTAGTTTATTTGTTTTTAAGAAAGTCACAAACACCAAACCTTCTTATATACTTGTCAAAAGAAATGGTCCCAAGTGAAATTTAGCAATATACATGACGAAGTCACCATGGAACGTTATTATATATATATATATATATATATATATATATATATATATATATATATATATATATTTCTTTAAGAAAAAAAAAATCATTCACATTAGGATTATAAATTTATTTCCATCCTGTTATGTATTTTTCATATAAATCAAAAACACGAAAAAAAAATTAACAGGACTTCTTCAGATCTTATGGATAAAATAATTCAGAATAGTCACAGGAAAGAAGGGTGGGAGGGGATAGAAGAGGGTTGAGGACTTTTCTCCTCATTTAGCCCACTTCCGGTTTTTTATTTTATTGCCAGTTGTAAATTAATTTTTTTATTTTTATTTTTTAAAAATTCTAATTACCTTTCTACTTACCACTCCAGATTTAATTCTAATTTAGATAAAATAACTTTATTTAATAACTTTACGTAAGGATACAGTAATATTTATATTAAATTAAATTAAAGAATTAAAATTAAATTTTTTAAAATTTCAATTTGATTTTCGAGCCTATTAATTCAGTTACCCTTTTTTTAAGAGTATGTATACATTTTCTTAAATTTATTTTATTTTTATTCATTTCACCTTAAATCTCAATTTAATCCTATGTTTTTTTATTTAAGCATTATCTATGATAAATTTTCTACAGTTTAAATTTATTCCTATGTCTACATCTAGCTATTAATTCACATCTCTTATTGAACAATTTTTCAGGGTCTGGGTGTATCATTATTTGTATTTTTTCCCCCAGGCATAGATTACATCTACTATCAAAACATTTTGGAGTATTTGACTTTTTCAATATGGACCATTGAATCTCAGGGGTTAAACCTTTATTTTTCAAACTCCAAAAATGCTTAGATAGGGCTGTTTGGTGTTTCAGATGTTCATTGGAGAAAGAAAATTTATGATTCGCGTATCTAATTTTCCATTTCATGGAGGAAATTCTGATATAAGTTTTTTATCGATAATATTATTTTTGGGGTAAATAATTCCTTGATATACTACATTATGTAAGTTACATAATCCATCCATAGGACAATTATTTCGAGTTTTACAATTACATTCGTTTTCTTTACTATTTTTTATTATTATTTGTTCGGTCCTGAAATTCCTTAATTTTTTCTTTATTATGATTATTGATTATTTGAAAAATATTTTTCATGCAGGAGTAACTAATTTTTAATGTTTTTCTATTAAATATTTTATGTAGCATATTATCATGTTTAAAGTGCTTATCTATCAGCTTCAAAAAATATTTACCTACATTTATACTACAAAAAAGGGGTGGTTAAACATATATAGTTTTTCTTTTTCTATTTTCATGGACATACTTTTTATTTTTTTCTTTATTAATATCATTAGGTATATTTTCTTCTTGATAGGTAAACTCTTCCCTAAAACTGCTATTTTTAAGGGCATCCATATATATCTTACTGTTCTCTTGGAATATTTTCTCATTTGCTGATAAATTTCTTATTCTCAGATTTACCACTTTTGGGACTTGTTTAATTATGGTCTTTGGGTGATTCGAGTTAACATTAATATATGAAGAGTACTGATCAGTTTTTATAAACGGTTTATAAGTGTTATTCGAAAGGTCTAGGGTCACATCCAGGAAATTAACTATCTTATTATTTGATGAGACTTCTATTTTGAATCCTAAAAACTTAAAAGTCCTTATAATCTTCTTTTGTATGCTTGAGCTATTTGGGCCATTACTATTTGGGATATATATTAGCCCATCATCATGATATAAACCTACCTGTTCCAGGCTAATAATCCTATTACATATTTTCGGATGTAGTTAATCCTACCTATCAGAGTTTTTTTAGATTTAGAAGGATAAAAATCAATAATATCGAATTGCATAAAAGTAGCTTTACTCTTATTTTTAATCTTCCTAAACCATTCAATGGTGTCATACAAGTTTCTCCAAAGATTAAAATGGTTAGCCTTTTCCATATTCATTACAATATTTTGAATAATATTTTTTGATATCTTACCTAACTGTGTTTTTGAGGGATTAATCAGTCTGGATTGCAATTTATTCTCAAAATTAGGTTTATGGTCCTTAAATAGAGTGTAAGTATCTTTCTTTTTAAATTTCCTAACCTATCGTCAATATGTAATTTACTAGCAAAACTACAAGTATCCTTATTTATTTGGTCAATAGTGTTATTATAGTCTATTTTATAATTATCAGTAATCTTGTTCTTTAGAATTTCTTGGTATTTTGAGGGTTTAATTTTATACATATTTTTTTATTTATCCGCCCTCCCCCATATACAGTTAGAATTTTTTATTTCTTTTATATCTTTGTTTAATTTCATTTGAAAATTATTATGTTCTCTCTTAAATTCAACCTTTCTAATTAGTTTAAATAAGTCCGCCTCAAACGGGTCCAGTAGCTTATTATTTCGAGGAGTATTCTGGGATTTGAGGCTATATACCTCTTTTTTAGCATAGTCATTATCTTCACGTGAGTCCAGGTAGAAAAAAGCCTTCCATCGCAATCTTTTGATGAAATCCACAATTTTTTCCGTTAAAGCCAGTTGGAAAACATGATAAGATGGATAAGGGATGTTTTTCAGTGAATATTATGGAGTATTAATATCCATTTCCAAGTTGGTAATGTTTCCGATAATGTGTTTTTAAGTTGGAATTTTCCTAAGAGAGCTCAACTAAATCCTCATGTGACTGGTTTTGTTTTTTCTTAAAGAAATTATTGCTCTGTAATGTCAGTTACATTGAGCTCTTTACCAGGAAAATTTAAATGTTCACCTTTGAATGGATTTTGTCCTGATGGAATTACTCCCAACTTCGGATTAACTGGACTGAATAATACTTATATATATATATATATGTTTTTTTTTAAAGATATATATAGGAAATTATTACAACACATGTTGAGTTTACCATGCTGTGAAAATATACAAAAGAAAAATCATCATTGACTTGTGCTACTAGCACATATCTTCCAAACTCCCTCTTGCCAATCGTTCCTATCATCCATCACTCCTGGCAGATCTTTTAGTCGACATCCGTTGTCCATAGAGAACTGTTGTAGGTATGTTCTTCTTAGATGTCCATAATAGAACATCACTGATGATTTTGTTCTTGATTCTCCAGCAGTGTCCCACATGCTTTGTTCATCTTATTTGATTGGTTTTAGAGATAGGAAGTAGGTGGCCATACAACTGTTTTGTGAGATGTTACTTCCAGGATTTGTTCAGTATAGATCGTAAGATTCTTGGGCAAAAAAGAAATAAAAATTCCACATCCATTTCTGTGGAACCGAAGATAATAAACTGATTTATTTACCAAAAGAAGACAGCTATACAAGGGAGACAACTGCTTAAGTTTTCGAACTTTATGTAAATCTTTTAACATCCCTCTCCACATGCTGTGATATTACTATTTTATTTTTTCCATTTGTGTTCATAGATGAGTTGTAGAATGCAAACATTATCATCGGATCCGATGAACAACCACCATTTATTCCATTCATATCTGAGCTCAATGGGAAAAAGAGTCATGATAAATTTCATTAGATGCATTTGATTATTTGTTAAACAGTAGTAGAAGGATTTTCATAATGGCTTAACGTGAATTTTACATAATATGTTGCAGTTAATTAAAAGATGAATTAATTGTAATATTATATTTCTAAACAATTTATAAGTCTCCTGTTTTTTACTTTCTTAATACTTTAATTTTTATTCATTTACAGACATCAGCTGTATCGCAGAAAAAGAATTTATTTTTCAAAACGTAGTACATTAATTTTTATTATAACCTATTTTAAAGAACAACTGTTAAATCCTCGTTTTCTTCATTGTGTAGATGTGCATTTATTCATTGTTCAGAATCAAAGACAAACATGGAAACACAGATTAAAGAGAAATCAGACGTTTGCAAAGATTTGAGGTCTGAATTTTCTGAGAATTCCACCTTGGAAAGATACACGGAAACAGACTCTAGATTCAAACTATTTTCTTGTGAAGTGTGTGGATCAACATTTTCAAGAAATTCCTATTTGAAAATTCACATGCGAATACACACTGGAGAGAAACCATTCTCTTGTGAAGTATGTGGATTTGCACTCTCTAGGAATTCTGATTTGAAAAGTCATATGCGAACACATACTGGAGAAAAACCATTTTCTTGTGAAGTGTGTAGATCAGCATTTTCACGCAATGCTCATTTGAAAAGCCACATGCGAACACACACTGGAGAGAAACCATTTTCCTGTGATGTCTGTGGATCAACATTTTCAGTAAATACTTATTTAAAAAGACACATGCGAATACACACCGGAGAGAAACCATTTTCCTGTGAGATCTGTGGATCTGCATTTTCTGATAGTTCTAGTTTGAGAAGACACATGCGAACACATACAGGAGAAAAAATGTATTTTTGTGAAATCTGTGGATCTGCATTTTCAGACAATTCCCATTTAAAAACACATATGCGGATACATACTGGAGAAAAACCTTTTTCTTGTGAAATCTGTGGAATATCATTTTCAGTTGGTTCTACTCTAAAAAGCCACATGCGAACACATACTGGAGAAAAACCATATAATTGTGAAAAGTGTGGATCAGCATTTTCAGAGAAGTCCGATTTAAAAACGCACACGCGAATCCACACAGGAGAGAAACCATTTCCTTGTGCAGTCTGTGGATCATCTTTTTCTAGGAGTTCCCATTTGAAAAGACACATGCAAACACACACTGGAGAGAAACCATTTTCCTGTCAAATATGTGGATCAGCATTTTCAGACCATTTCAATTTGAAAAGCCACATGCATAAACACACAGGAAAGAAACCATTTTCTTGTAACGTGTGTGGATCAGAATTTTGCAGGAATTATGATTTAAAAAAACACATAAAAAAACACACTGGAGATAGACCTTTTTCTTGTGAAATCTGTGGATCAGCTTTTTCAGAGAATTCCCGTTTGAGAATACACATGCGAACCCATACTGGAGAGAAACCATTTTCTTGTGAAGTGTGTGGATCAGCATTTTCTGAGAGTTCTAGTTTGAGAAGACACATGCGAACACATACTGGAGAGAAACCATTTTCTTGTGAAGTGTGTGGTTCAGCCTTTTCTGATAATTCACATTTAAAAATTCACATGCGAACACATACTGGAGAGAAACCATATTCTTGTGAAGTGTGTGGATCATCATTTTCAAACCTTTCCAGTTTGAAAAGCCACATGCATACACACACTGGTGAGAAATCATTATCTTGTGAAGTTTGTGGATCAACATTTTATAGGAGTACCCACTTGAAAGTTCATATGCAAAAACATACTGGAGAGAAACTATTTTCTTGTGAAGTATGTGGATCAGCATTTTCAGATAATTCAACTTTGAGAAAACACATGCAAATACACACTGGAGAGAAAACCATTTTCTTGTGAAGTCTGGATTATTTTACAGAATTAGACTTTCTCATATTTCCTATTATATTGCCCATATTAGGATAAATTAGAATTTTTCATCAAAGTATTTTGGATTTATTTGCAAAATCTAAATTACCTGGATTGGTTTTCCTCACCTTTTCACTTAAAATCAATACTCAGGTCCGATGAATTATAATTATAAATTTCAATCAGTAAAAATGTTATGTTTTTTAGGTGACAAATTCTGTCCAGTTAGCAACAATGTCTCTCAATGTGTTTTTGACTGGAGTCAGTGATTGTGTGACGTGGTGGATACCATGTTGAAGTAGAAGAATCTGTTAGCATAGAATCTAAACTGTTGAACACACAAGGAAAACTTTTAAACATATGCTTTACTATAAAAAGATTCTAATTGTTTTAGTGCCTGATTAAAAAGAGTTTTTTGATTATTTCATTTCCAGGGAATATCTGCATATTTCTCAGTGACTTCAACATTGAAATTTTAATCAGCAACTATTCTGAAATATTATTTTGCAGAATTGTACTTTTCTAAATCTTATCTTCAAAAATTGATACATTAGTTTCAAAAACTAATCACCAGGTAGAATTTTTTTCATACCTCTTGTTAAGAAATTTGATACATCCACTGTCTTGAGAGTTATAAACGCTGATGTTAGTATCGGCTGAATCCTGAGCTCAGTTCTTAACCATCAAGTATGGAATGTTAATTTAAAGAGCTTTCTAAAAAGAAATGGGTAAACATTTTCCATTGCCTTATCAACAATTGACACATTTTCTGATGTCCATGTCAAATCATCTTGATGGGCAATCATAAAATATCATTTTCCTTTTCTTATTGTCTTTACACTTATCAAACATTTAAATGTTGCATTTAAAGATCTTGGTTAAATTTAGTGAACAATTGTCAAGGGTGAAGGGATACCAGTTTTTCTATAGAATTAGGATTAGAAATACAAAATTATAAGGATATTGTGCAATATTCTCATTTTCTTTGTTGTAAGACATTCCAAAATAAAACTTTTTTGAAAAATCCTACCTAAATTTTCAGGACTGATTGTTTTGTGTTTCTTCAATTGATTTGTGTCCTAATTTTCCTTTTTCTTCTTTGTCCAATATTTGATGCTCACTGATTTGATTTCAAGTTTTCTGGAAACTTTTTAAATCTCTTATTTTATGTATTCATTAATTTATGAATGAAAAGAAATAAAATTTGTTCTGATTGAAATTACAAAAACTAAACTGCAATATAAAATATCACATTTTTTATTTGCTGAAGTTTGTAGTAGTTTATTTAAGTAGTGAAAAAATCGACTGGAAAAAGATTTTATAAAAGTTTCTATTTTTCGTTAAAATTGATTAATAGTTTTTAATCTGTTTAAGTTCTTTATTTATTAGATAAAATTTTGAAAATTCAAAAACTTTGCTGTTATTAAATAAAACTTTGACTTAATTCAAAATTGTACTGGTTCTTTTTTAGATTAACCAAATTGATTGCCTTTGTGAGAGAAAAGCTACTTGGCTCTTTTGATGTGACTTGATTGGGCAGATGATGGCATAATTTTAGTTGAAGTTATTTTTATTGTGTCTATTTTAGAGATTGATTTCTTTTCAATCGAAATTCAATGGCTCATATTGACTTGATATTGATATATTATTCAGCCCTGTTGGCTGGGGCTGAAGATTATGCATACTGTATCTCTGCAGAGAGGTAAGACCCCACGTCCACCTACGAGTGTCCTGTATATGACATTAAAAAATCAAATGGTGTGGTTCCAGTTATGCTGGAGCTTTAGGGAATGCAGAGTACTCCTTCATTGCCATCACTTACAAGTCTACTCTGGCCTGGAGTGGTAGCACCTGATAGGGTCCTATCTATGGGTCAAATAGAACTGACATTTAAACTGAGTACAAACAAATGACATAATTGAATTGTTTGAAATAGAACTGTTTGATCATTTAAGTGTGCGTATCTAAAAATATGTTTACAAATCATATATCTAATATATATGTGTAAACAGAATTCGGCATTAAATAACCAACAATGGTTGAAATGCCAGAAAACCAAACAATCTATCTTTTTTTTTTGCAAACAGTTTTTTCTTTTCCCAACACTATTAAACAAGCACTGAAATACCCAAAAGTTTAAACTGACTCACAAAAGTTTTCTTGGCAACTAAAAAGTCAATATTTATCATGTACAAAAAATTAAATAGTGTACATAAATTTGTCTGAAGACAACAAGGTGGGTGAGTGGCTGGATATCACTATCTTAACTTTAGCTTAACTAGTTTCCAAACATACGATAGTATTCCTTTCACCACAATTCAGAAAATCTTCACAAAAATAGGCCACTGCATACAGCATCTAACTTGATTCTATATTTACAAAATTGTGAGGGAGGTAGATGATTGAAAATTTTATTTCATTTATAAACGTCCTTTCCAAAACCAAAACATACAATGATTATAAATACTGATTCAGAATAAAATGATCATTAATATATGGTTCTCTTCACAGAAAAACTAAACGATCATCCAACAAAATGCTGCTGAAAAAAAAGTACATTTTCTTTCGAACATACAGACAACTTAAGTTTCTGTCATTGTATAGGGGTGGACAAAAAAAAAAAAAAACCACAACAAAAATGGGTTCTAAAAATGTAAGTAAAAAGTGAAGTTGACGACTGTAGTCGAGAGCGATTCAAAGGCTCCTTTTTCGATAGCTACTACACCAAAGTGTAGGGGAGGGTGCTATGACTCGACCTGGGATTGAACACAGGTCTCCCGGCCCATTGGCGAACACTCTAGCCATCATGCCAATGTCCGGTTTTCGCCACTGGTCCGGAAGATCAGGGTTCAGTCCCAGGTCGAGTCATACCAAAGACTCAAAAAAAGGTACTTGATGCCGCCTTGCTTAACTCACAGCAATATAAGGTAAGGATCAAGGGTAAAATGGAGCAATCCAGGGAAAGGAGTTGCGCCCTCCACTACACCTCGGTGTAGTAGCTAATGAAAAGGGAGCCTTTAGGTCACCCTCAACTAAGGTTGCCAACTTTTTGTTGTTATAGAATAAATGAAACACCTCGTGTGTTGATAGCAGTCCTGATGTGTTGTTTTGTTATTTGATTGGAAGTTATGTCATGTCTAAATGACTAACTGCGCTTGCCAGAAAGAAAAACGTATGTGTCCTTTTTTTAAGGGTTTATGTCAACAAGTTCCCAACACTTTACTCTAAAAATGTAACTATGGCTTTTAGATATACTACTCAAGCCAAGTGAAATCGCCTTTTCAAAACAAAACAAAGGGTAGAGTTGTCAGTGAGTTTTCCAGGGACGCCAAATCTTTCATAAACCTGTAATATCTAATAAAGATCCAAGGCTAGTATCTTTCAGGCGGCATGAACGCGCTGCTTTTACTCACCTATAGCCGAACACCAGAAAATAGTTTTTGTTTCTCAAACAGAATTTTAATTTTAATCTGGTGCTTAAAAACATTCAAGCGTCTTAGATGAGGAAAACGTATCGTCGGGGAATCTTTTCTGTCACGTTGTTCCAACCACGATTCTCATGATAGCGCATATTATCAGAGAAATAGTGTTTTACTTTTTGGTCAGCGACGGAACCACATTGCTACATACAGAACTAGCTTTCAGGTCAAAGAATTTTCCATTCAATCTACGAATCATGAAGTTTGCACAACGTTTGTACGACTGGGCATCGAAAGAAGGTGTGTGCCACAACTCCTCCATTCTTGGTGTCATCTCTCAAAAATACGCAAGTCTCATCATGTTATGTACGTATCCGTCCTAGGAAAGTATGACGAAACATATGACGTCGTGAATATTCATTCGGTAATCTTCAGTAAATTTCTAATTGATGAAAGAAACAAATGTCGCGACAAACTAAAGTGGTCCGTTTGCCTGAAATGAACTCAAACAGGACTCTTTCTAGATCAACTAGAACGGCACACGGGAGAGGGAGCACTGAAAGCCGATAAAACTCAATGGGTACATGTGCTAACCACACACCTTGGCCTTGGAGATCTTCCTTTGTGAACAGATGCGGATAACGGCAATGACGTTTTCCAATACCCCCGACCAAGTTTTCTCTTGCTGGAGAATCAGATGTGGATTATTTTGCACTGACCCTCCGTCCAACTGAAGGAGTTGAGAAGCTCAGAACCCTTCCACGAACCCAATCACAAATCCAACGACTTTTCACAGTTAATTTCGCCCCTGAAACGTCTTTATGTAATACAATTAAGGAGTTTAATTAACAAAATTAGTTAATCCTTTTTTAAAGATAAATTGTAAGCTGGGTTTTAAAAAATTCGAGTTTGTTGAGTTAGCCATGTCGAGGAATAAGAAAATGTAGGGTTAGTATCGTGGCCTCCGCGCTATATATTAACGACGGCCACAGTTAGTATAGACGGAGGAATTCACACGTGTGGTGTCTTGGAAAGGAGAAAATAAAAGAAAGAGCTACTCAAGGCAGATAACTGCTTGAATTGTCGTTCTTGATGAAAGATCTCATAACACCCCCGCATGCTCTTATATTGATATTTTATTTCATTCCCACACATCTGAGACCACAATATAAAAAGAATTTAAAGTCTGTAGTGGGAACATGTTATTGTTTAGTGGATATGTTACTCTCCAATTTTTAGTGAGTGTGAGTAAGTTCCCGTCCGTATCTTACGGGTATTGCTTTCCACCACAAATACAACACACATTTTTACAAGCACGTAAATAAATGGAATATGACAACAACGGACATTAAGAAACAAGTAATTTAATGATTATAACAAAACAGGGATAAAAAAATAATGAGAAACACAATGTTCATATTTTGCACGAGCGGCCTTTGTAGAAATGCAGTTATGGCCAGTTAAATGAAAATTGGGTTGCTCGTCCGTGTGTGTGTGTGTGTTTACATGTAAGTAAAGTCTATCAAATAAATGGGTCCATGGTTGACCGAAGTGAGGAGGATAAAAATAATTGGCTTTAATTATATACATGGGTATGTGTGTGTATACGAGTGATGGACCGTAAGTATGGGTCTTTGCTTTCATTAAGCCCGCATGTGTGTTTTCTTAAGATTTTGGCGACAACGTGTCGCATTGGCCAATGAAGGTCGCATGCCTTTTCCCTTTGAGTCTTATGGCGTGGCTCTCTGCTGTCCGTTCATAATCCCTCGTAGTCGGTCAAGTCTTTTTGGTAGGAAGAAATGAACTTTTGGCCGCGGAAGAAATGAATTAAATTGAATGACCTGGTTGATTAAATTCTTCGTTATTTATACTTTTGGGGTAACTAAAGTGGATCAAAAATAGTTTTATTGCAGGTCCTAAAGTTTAAGCGCGCAGACATTTCTTGACCAATCAGATTCGTATATTTACTTATTTATTTTAGAGCCTAAATATTTTGTGTTAACTAGTTTCTGAGCCGGATTTTCTAGAATGTTCTTATTCTATGTTTTTAGCTGATTTGTTGAAAAATATAACAATGTAACTTTAATGTTAATGTGATTTTTATCCAAAATTTCTAGAATCTTCTGTTTTTGAGGTTGATTATTTTAAGACTAAAAAAATGTGTATTCTATAAGTCCAAATAAAAGTCTTTCGAATCTTTCTTATTTTAATTTTGTCATGGGTTTTGGCATTACATCCACAATCATATCTGCAGTTGGACATTTCTATTTTCTATTTTCTTCTTGTCCAACGAATCTCTGATAAAATGCTATTTGATATCTATATGTGTGCACCTTTGTCGATTTACCGAGTCTTTAGATAGTGCAATTGCACCTTGGTTATCTCCAAGTATTTTCACTGGTTCATATCTGTGTTGAGTGTCCATTCCATTTAATAGTTGAATTAAATATAGACTTTCTTGTGTCGTTTTAGCTAAGGCCATATATTCAGCCTCACAGGTGGACAGAGCAACTGTAGGTTGCTTCTTCGACTTCCATGAGATATGAGAGCTATCTTTGTTAAGATAAAAATAAAATCCAGTTACACTACGTCGATCACCCTGATCAGATGCCCAATCTGCATCTTTAAAAGCTAAGATTCTTAGTTCTTAACTTTTCTTATAACACAGATTATGTTCGGATGTGTCTCTTAAATATCTTAAAATATGTTTAACTGCAACCCAATGTTGTTGACGCGGTTCTGATAGACGCTGCGGCAATTTTCCTACAGCATCGCTCAAGTCTGGTCTAGTATAGGTTATTTTGGTAATAAATTTTACTAGCCTATATTTGAGGTCTTTTTTTTTTATTCCCGGGATAAAAGACTAAATATGAGGGACTGTTTCTGTCATATCCCACGAAAATCCCTTTCTCACATTTCAGATCGTTAAGTTTTCGTTAAGTTTTTGTAGGCATTACATGTTGATCCGAAAATATGCATCTATGATCGGTTAGGCTTCCTTCCTGTTATCAAATACTATGGAGTTTGTTTCAGACGGTTGTTGAAACATCTGTTTCTGATTACTGAACAACGTAGGTCCACGAGTTTTTAGGCAAGCTATTTTCGATAATCCTGCATCTATCCGTTTCAAATAGGGCTCGCCAATTTCTTTCTGCCGTCTCATTTTGGTGGGGTGAATAAGGAGCAGACATTTCATGTGTAATTCTATTATCACAAAGTAATTTTTAGAAATCATTTGACTTGAATTTTAGGGATTTTATCCTACAATGTGTGTAGTATCAACAATAAATTTCTTAGTGGCAGATACAGTATTGTTCTTAGATTTCAGAAAAGTCGTCTGTGAATGTGATGAAATACGAGGTGCATACGATAAGTTTCCAGACTTTTTTCGTATGGGCACTTTTATTGATAGTACATACATGAAACTCTTATCCCCTTCAAAGTAATCTCCTCCGGATGCAATGCACTTGTTGCACCATTCCAGCAGCTTCTCAAAGGCCACACGGAAGTCCTCTTGTGTGAGCGTGTCAATGACCTTCGTCACAGCCTCTTTCGTCTCCTCAATTGTCTCATAACGACAGCCTCTGAGCTTAGGGAATAACCAAAAGTCACAGGGAGCAAGGTCTGGACTATAGGGAGGCTGAGGAACTGTCTTGATGCCCATCTTGGTCAAATAGTCTGTGACAAGGATGGAGTTGTGAACTGTTGCATTGTCTTAGTGGAAATGTCACTGCCCCGACTTGAAGAATGCTGGCATCTTCCGACGGAATCTCTTCCTGAACTCCCATAAATCCTCAATATAATAACTCTAACCTAACCCTAACCCTTTGGCTAATCAACTCTGGTGTATTGACTTCCTTACTCCTCCCACACCTCTCATCATCCCTCACAGACTCCTTGCCTTCCTTGAATCTATTATGCCACGCAAAAACTGATGCTCGATTCATGCAAGATGGTCGAAAAGCGGTCTGAAGCATTCCATACGATTCTCTGGCATTTTTTCCAAGTTTAAAAAGAATCTTATTGCATATTGTTCTTCTAAAGTGTCAGATTGCATTTTTGAAATTCGCCAGCCGTGACAATCAGGCTTTAGTAGGGTGTATTTCAATTGCTGCTGTAGCTGTTGATTTGAACGTGAAATCATAAAAATTGGCCAGTCATCTCATAAGATGTATAGCAAGAACATACCGAATTTTCAAGAGTCTATGACAATTTTAAATGCTCACATGAAAAAAGTCTGGAAACTCATCGTATGCACCTCGTATCTATGTCCGTTTATATCGACTGGGTCTATAGGGCTGGCTAAGTCAGCGTGTGTCAGTTAAAAAATGGATGTTGCACATCTGTCGGGTTATTTATTTCTGCTCTGAGAAAATTTTTCCTGGATACAGATTTCACAGTCCTTGTTTAGAGTGCTTATTTTCTCTTTAATCTTTATCCCCTCTATCACATTTAGTAATTTCCTAATGTCATCATAATTGCTGTGATCAAGTATCCTGTGCCGAGAATGAATATCGTCGCAGCCCTGGCAACTGCCTTCTGATTTGTTCTCTGTCGACATTAGGTAATATAGCCTGTTGTACACTTATATTCTAAATTCAGTACCATTCCAGTAAACCGGCTCATTTTTCTTTTTCTTGGATGTTATAGTCGCCTCGTTTGCCGTGGCAGACATAACAGAAAGTATACTCTGTGGATAGGAAAGTATATATAGTGGCCCTTTTAGAGAGACTGTCACGTGATTTCTGCCCCTATTTCCAAGGCATATCTTAGCGTCATCCCGTTTTAATGCAATACCTTTAGTCCTGGTACTGCCAGCCAGCTCTATAAAATGGTTATCTGGTTGGAAGAGTCATCAAAGTTTTAAAATTACTTATATCTTTTATCATATGCCAAATAGCCCCCACACCAACCATAAGTCACTTACGTATAACAGTTTTCTGTTGTTGGTCAGTTATTTCTAAAACAAAAAAAGCTATTTCCTACGGCTGCTTTCTTGATAACGAGAGGGGCAAATTGTTGTCTAACCTCCTGTTAGATTAAAAAGAACAAATGAGTCGACGAAGATATTTGATAGTTTTCAATTTGGAAATTTTATTAACAGCTTGAGACAAAAGGAACCCTTGTACTGTAAGTTGCAGGAAGAAGAAAGCAGTTATAAAAGGGATGAGCAGGACCTTGGCGTTCAGTAGTTCGAGGTCCAGTAGATATTGGATAGAGGAATAAAGGTCTCCAAAATAGTTAAGAAGAATTGAAGTAACTGGATGTCTGAGCGAGGTTCGCGTCGCTGTAGTCAAGGCAAAAGTTGAGTTTGCCGAATTTAGAACAGGAATGAAGTATCCAGCCAGAAGTTTGTGGTCCTGTTGCTGTAGGAGAGAATAATGATGGTCTCCAACTGAGTTGAACAGGAATGAAATAGCTGAAGTTAGAGGCGACATAAAATGTTCCTGTAAGAGGTGGAATAAAACCATCCAATGTTTCAAGGAGCTGTTGGCTTTGGTGAGTTGAATGAGAGAATATGGAATGAATTCCCGGGCGCAACGGTCCATAAATTAGATGAAGCTCTCCTCATGGTGAAGTGATTCTACGGCTAGGAAGCTAAGAGAGAGAATGTGTGCTCTGTCATGTTGGTTGGATTGTTTTGCAACTAGCCAATAGGGAAGCGAGAAGAGGAAGACCGGACAGGTCTTTCCTGCTCGAAAGGCCTGCGTGAAAGAATGTTACCTCGCCTATTTATAGTTGCCCGGGGAAGTGACTTTTATTGTCCACGCTGACCCGAACACAACCAGAAACGGAAGGACAAGCTGGAAAATGTATTCGTTGCCCTAGACATAGACAGCGACAAAAAAAGGAAAGCGATACTTCTCCATTACGCGGGAGACGAAGTCTTCGATATTTATCAGTTTCACAGACAAGCAGAAAAGAATTGGCGCCACTACTACAACAGAGGATGGTTCTACAATACCTAATGAGTATGAAACGACTAAAAAGTCGCTAACAGACTACTTCACGCCCCAAAAGAATACATCATACGAAATTTTCAAATTCCGACGGGCCCTGCAAAACCCAGATGGAAATTTAGACGCCTATCACGCAAGGCAACGAACTCTGGCTTCTATGCGGGATTTTGAAAACACCAACCGAGAAATTCTGGCCCAAGTTCTACAAGTATGCTTGCCTTCTAAACTTAGAAGAAAGGCGCTGAGGGAAAATTCCTCCCTAAAATAGGTTCTAGACCAAGCCAGAGCCATAGAATTAGCTCATGTGCCTGCTACAGAGATGGAACAAAAAGAAATTTACGCGCTGTCGTCTTACAACAAAAATGAATTCGACAAGTGACGTACACACAGGAATAACAACCGCTGCAGTAGTAAAGGTACCACCAACTCTAGTAACGGCCATTCCAGATACCATCAACATGACTGCTGTCGCCGTATATGGGGGATACAAAAAAGATGGTGGACAGACCTGTCACTATTGAGGATACTCTTCAACACACCTAACTTGTACAGCCCGAGGTCAGGAGTGTAGAAACTGCCATAAGACGAACCATTTTGCTAGAGTATGTAACTCCTAGCCGGTAAGACAAATCTGTGTCCCCCATTCTTCAGTATCCCCGTCTACGTCGAGTGACGAGTCTGTATTCATGATTATATCTCCCACGTCGACAAAGACACCTAAAGTCACCGCTTTCGTAAATGATTCCCCGGTAACATTCGTTCTAGACACTGGTGATAGTGTCAACATAATATCTGGACGCGTGTATAACGGTTTAAAACAAAGACCAGCCATACACTGCACGACAACTCAATTATTTGTCTACAGATCCCAACCGGTGATACCAGTCCGAGGATTTATTGATACCACGATGAAATTTCGGGGAAAATGCTGCAGAGCCAAGATATTCGTGGTTTACGATGAGAGCCCCCTACTCGGACTGCAGAATTTGCTTAGCGCCTACTTCGCCAAAGCACTAGGCATGATAACATTTAACTTCACATTCCACGTGTCGGTCCCTATTCCGGACAAATTCCCTTCACTGTTTGACGGCAAAATGAGAAACATTTCTGGAGTCATTATCAACCTCCACATTGAATCCTCTGTTCCCTCAGTAACGCAACGGCACCGTAGAATACCTTTGCACATGAGGAAGGACGTTGAGGCAGAATTAAAACGCCTAAGAGAAATGGACTTCATTGAGGAGGTCACTGGTCCTACCCCATGGGTAGGCCCTGTGGTAGTAGTCACCAAAAAACCAAGGGTGTATGTATTTGAATCGACATGAGGAAGGCAAATGAAGCCATCCAAAGGATTTTAAAACACCCATTGCCGACCATGGATGACTTAATTGCAGATCTAAGCAGCTCGGCAGTTTTCAGTAAATTAGATCTCTCAAATGCATACCACCGACTGGAACTTGGAGAATCTAGCAGGCATCTCACAACATTCAACACACATGCAGGGCTATTTTGCTACAAGCGCCTACTTTTCAGTGTAAATGCAGCCTCTGAACTATTCCAAAAGGCAATTTCTGACCTTCTCAGAGGCATCAAAAATCTTTTGGGCGACATAATAAAAATGGACATGAACAAATCTTACATGATAGCAGCCTGAGGTCCACACTGGAATGTCTACAGAATGCTGGACAGAGAAAAATGCCTTTTCTCTGTGCGAGATCTAACCTTCTTTAAAGTTAGGATAGTGATGATCAGCCTCTCTGCTTGCTTGCTGCCACCTTTAGCTAAAACTATGTATCGCATTTCATTTAAACAATAAACTATTTCAGTGCTTATTTAATTACTTGTGATGAGAAAAAAATATTTGTTTAAAAATATTTGTTTAAAAAAGATATATGAATCAAAGTTCAAGTCACTTGAAGACACAGAATTTGGATTGAAAAGAAATCAATCTCTAAAATAGACGCAATAAAAATAACTTCAACTAAAATCATGCCATCATCTGCACAATCAAGTCACATCAAAAGAGCCAAGTAGTTTTTCTCTCATAAAGGCAATCAATTCGGTTAATCTAAAAAAGAACCAGTTCAATTTTGAATTAAGTCAAAGTTTTATTTAATAACAGCAAAGTTTTTGAATTTTCAAAATTTTATCTAATAAATAAAGAATTTAAACACATTAAAAACTATTAATCAATTTTAACGAAAAATAAATAGAAACTTTTATAAAATCTTTTTCCAGTTGATTTTTTCACTACTTAAATAAACTACTACAAACTTCAGCCAATAAAAAATGTGATATTTTATATTGCAGTTTAGTTTTTATAATTTTAATCAGAACAAATTTTATTTCTTTTCATTCATAAATTAATGAATACATAAAATAAGAGATTTAAAAAGTTTCCAGAAAACTTGAAATCAAATCAGTGAGCATCAAATATTGGACAAAGAAGAAAAAGGAAAATTAGGACACAAATCAATTGAAGAAACACAAAACAATCAGTCCTGAAAATTTAGGGAGGATTTTTCAAAAAAGTTTTATTTTGGAATGTCTTACAACAAAGAAAATGAGAATAATGCACAATATCCTTATAATTTTGTATTTCTAATCCTAATTCTATAGAAAAACTGGTATCCCTTCACCCTTGACAATTGTTCACTAAATTTAACCAAGATCTTTAAATGCAACATTTAAATGTTTGATAAGTGTAAAGACAATAAGAAAAGGAAAATGATATTTTATGATTGCCCATCAAGAGGATTTGACATGGACATCAGAAAATGAATCAATTGTTGATAAGGCAAAGGAAAATGTTTACCCATTTCTTTTTAGAAAACTCTTTAAATTAACATTCCATACTTGATGGCTAAGAACTGAGCTCAGGATTCAGTTGATGGGACTTCCACGAAAATGATCCACAAAGATGATTTGACATGGACATCAGTCATACCAAAGATTCAAAAAATGGAACTTGATGCCGCCTTCCTTAACACTCAACATAAGGATCAAGGGTAAAGTGGAACAATCCTGGAAATGGAGTAGTACCCTCACCAACACCTGGGTGTAGTAGCTATTAAAAAAGGGAGCCTTCTGGTCACCCTCGATGAAGGTCGCCAACTTTTAGCTTACATTTTATAACATATGGAAAAAATATGATCTTTTTTGTAGTCATGGAAAGCGACCAGCCAAGTAGAAATCAGAAGACTTAATAACTGGAGCATTAGAAGGATAAAATGTCACAAATTTCTCTCCAGTATGTTTTTGCATATGAATTTTCAAATCGGTACTCCTATAAAATCTTCATCCACAAACATCACAAGATAATGATTTCTCACCAGTGTGCCTTTACATGTGGCTTTTAATTTGAAAAGCTTTAAAAATGATGATCCACACATTTCACAAAATAATGGTTTCTCTCCAGTATGTGTTTGCATGTGGCTTTTCAAATGAGCCTTGCGTGAAAATGCTCATCCACACACTTCACAAGAAAATGGTTTTTTCTCCAGTATGTGTTTGCATGTGTCTTTTCAAACTGAAACCATCTGAAAATGTGGACGCACACACTAAACAAGAAAATGGTTTCTCTCCAGTATGCGATTGCATGTGTCTCATCAAAGAGGAATTATCTGAAAATTCTGATGCACACACTTCACAAGAAAATGGTTTTTCTCCCGTGTGTTTTTTCATATGTTTTTTTAAATCAGAATTCCTGCAAAATTCTGATCCACACCCTTGACAAGACAATGGTTTCTCTCCTCTGTGTGTTTGCTGGTGTCGTTTCAAAGAAGAACTACTAGAAAAGTTCGATCTACAGACCGCACAGGAAAATGCCTTCTCTTCTGTGTGAATTCGCATGTGCATTTTTAAATAGGACTTCCCTGAAAATGCTGATCCACAAATTTCACAATAATGTGGTTTTTCTCCAGTATGTGTTTGCATGTGGCTTTTTAGATTGTAACAGGTTGGAAATGATAATCCACAGACTTCACAAGGAAAAGGTTTCTCTCCAGTGTGTATTTGCACATGCCTTTTTAAATGGGAATTTTCTGAAAATGCAGATCCACAGATTTCACAAGAAAATGGTTTTTCTCCAGTATGTTTTCGCATGTGTAATCTTAAACTGCAACTATGTGAAAAGGCAGATCCACAGATTTCACAAGAGAATGGTTTTTCTCCAGTATGTGTTCGCATGTGTAATCTCAAACTGGAACTATGTGAAAAGGTAGATCCACAGATCTCACAAGAAAATGGTTTCTCTCCAGTATGTGTTCGCATATGTCTTCTCAAATTAGGTTTGCACGAAAAAGTTGATCCACACACTTCACAAGAAAATGGTTTTTCTCCAGTATGGGTTATCCTGTGTCTTCTCAAACTTGATCTATCTGAAAATGCAGATCCACAGATTTCACAGGAAAATGGTTTCTCTCCAGTGTGTACTCGCACGTGTCTTTTTAAATAGGAATTTGCAGAAAATGCTAATCCACACACTTCACAAGAAAATGGTTTTTCCCCCGTATGTGTTCGCATGTGACATTTCAAACCAAAATTCTTTGAGAATGCAGATCCACAGATTTCACAAGAGAATGGTTTCTCTCCAGTGTGTTTTCGCATGTGAATTTTCAAATTGGAATTTTTTGTAAAAGTTGATCTACAGATTTCACAAGAAAATATTTTATCTCTGGTGTCTATTTCTATGTGTCTGTTCAATGTGGTGTTCTCACAAAATTCTGACCCAAATTTTTCCCAAGTGTGTGATTTCTCTTTAATCTGTGCTTCCATATTTTCTTGATTCTGAACAATGAATAAATGCACATCTACACAATGAAGAAAACGAGCATTTCACAGTTGTTCTTTAAAATAGGTTATGAAAAAAATTCTTTTTCTCCGATACAGCTGATGTCTGTAAATGAATAAAAATTAAAGTATTAAGAAAGTAAAAAACAGGAGACTTATAAATTGTTTGGAAATATAATATTACAATTAATTCATCTTTTAATTAACTGCAACATATTATGTAAAATTCACGTTAAGCCATTATGAAAATTCTTCTACTACTGTTTAACAAATAATCGAATGAATCAAATGAAATTTATTATGACTGAGATAATATTTCTCATTTTGACAAAGATTTATCCAAATTAAAAGGAAAAAGGAATTCCAGGAAATACTAAGAGTATATTATGCAGAAATGTATTAAGATGACAATGCCAATGTGACGTCGAACCCTATATACAATTTTATTTTTATTTCTTTATATCATGTAAAATTCTTATACTACTTTTCAACAAATAATGGAATACATCAAATGAAATTTATTATGACTGTGATAATATTTCTAATTTTGACAAAGATTGATCCAAAGATTTATAAAACTCTTTTTCCCCTTGAGCTTAGATATGAATGGAATAAATGGTGGTTGTCCATCGGATACGATGATGACGTTTGCATTCTACAACTCATCTGCGAACATGAATGGAATAAATAAAATAGTAATATCAGAGCATGTGGAGAGGGATGTTAAAAGATTTACATAAAGTTTGACAACTTAAGCAGTTGTCTCCCTTGTATAGCTGTCTTCTTTTGGTAAATAAATCAGTTTATTATCTTCGGTTCCACAGAAATGGATGTGGAATTTTTATTTCTTTTTTGCCCAAGAATCTTACGATCTATACTGAACAAATCTTGGAAATACATCAAATGAAATTTATTATGACTGTGATAATATTTCTAATTTTGACAAAGATTTATCCAAAGATTTATAAAACTCTTTTTCACATTGTGCTCAAATATGAATGGAATAAAGTGGCGTAGGGTGTTAAAAGATTTTCATAAACTTCAAAAACTTAAGCGGTTGTCTCCCTTGTATAGCTGTCTTCTTTTGGTAAAAAAATCTGTTTATTATCTTCAGTTCCATAGAAATTGATGTGCTACTTTTATTTTTTATTTCTTTTTTGCCTGAGAATCTTACAAGCTATACTGAAAAAATCCTGGAAGTAACATCTCACAAAACAGTTGTATGGCCACCTACTTCCTATCTCTAAAACCAATCAAATAAGATGAACAAAGCATGTGGGACACTGCTGGAGAATCAAGAACAAAATCATCAGTGGTTTTCTTCTATGGACATCTTCACATGGATGTGTCAGTGTTGGACGATTAAGAAGATCATACCTACAACAGTTCTCTATGGACACCGGATGTCGACTAAAAGATCTGCCAGGAGTGATGGATGATAGGGACGATTAGCGAGAGGAAGTTTGGAAGATATTCGCTAGTAGCACAAGTCAATGATGATTTTTCTTTTGTATATTTTCACAGCACAGCAAACTCAACATGTGTTGAAATAATTTCCTATATATATATATATATATATATATATTTCTCTTTGAAAAAAAAAAAAAATATATATATATATATACTTAAAAATAATAACGTACCAGGGTGACTTCGTCATGTATATTGCTAAATTTTACTTGGGAGAATTTCTTTTGACAAGTATATAAGAAGGTGTTTGTGAGTTTCTTAAAAAACTTTATTCTGAGTTACAGAGAAATAGAAAATGCAGTTTTTGTTTCATTTAAGGTTTCCATAATTTCCGAATGTTATGATGTAAATTTTCTGTGTCACTTTGCAATAAACATATTAATGTGTTCTTTAATTCCCACCAAAAATTAGTCACCCAGTTTATAGAAAGTAGAGAAAATCCTATTAGCAATAGTTTATTTTTGTATTTAATCTTGAAAAGAGAAAATAAATACGTTAACATGGTTTTTGAAAATAAAAATAAGAAACCTCAATTATTTTTAATCTATTGTTAATGTACAAATAAATTAATAAAATAATTATTTTTGATTGTCTTCTTAATAATTAATATTTTACCAGCTAATTATCTACTGATTTTTCATTAATTGATTTCTTCATACATGAATATTTAAACGAAAAAAAAAAAGGACAAAACGACAAATCCCAGAAATGATAGCTGGCGGACGTTTCCATATTTCTTTCAACAAATATGTTTTTTATCTTTCTAAAACATAGAAAAAATTTAAAAAAGAAAAATAGCTCTTAATTTTTGGCTTAAAATTTATAATTTTCAATCAATTCAATTATATTTTATTTGATAACATATTTAGATTTAGCCTGGGACAGGTGAAATGAGTAAATCTAATATAAAGCTAAGCCCCCACCCCAATTTTTTACGTAAAGCAAATATTGTATGAAAAGATCTGTTATTTAAAAAAAATCAACATTTGGTATTACTTTCAAAATTTAATATTCACTGTTTTCTTCCATCAGCTCCAAATTATTATTATAATTTCTTTATTTCATGTATAGCTTTGGATTTTTTCAATCCCCACAGAAAGTATATACTGAATAAATAGCAGCCGTGAAGGGAGTAAAGTCAAGTGACCTGAGAAAAAAATTGTTTTGTATTTCATTTGTTTATAAGAAAATAGTTTTAAAAAGATTTCATTGTAATTTAATCGGTTAATTCTGGCTTAAAATTTTCATGGGGGATTTGGTTTATGTCACCCAACCGATTAACACGGACAAAAGGGAAAATTAAATATTAATTTAATATTCAAAGTAGATTTAAAAAAAACAACATTCAAATCAGTTTCCGAAAAAGTTCAGATATTCTTCGATTCAAATGGGATAAATTATTATCACAAATTGAGAAATATTTCAATTCTTCGTCAATAGACAAAAACAACAAAAAGGTTTTCTATAAATTATGTTTTTTTTACTTGTAAACAAAGAAAATAAAAGATCATTATACTTACTTCTTTTTCTTTTCTTTCGTCTGACTTTTTTTTTGGGGGGGGGCACTAGAACGTCTGAGAAAAGAGGGAAATAATGAAATATTTTAAATAAAACTAATATTTTCTGGTTGAATCCAATTAAAATGTGTCGTCTTTTTACAAGAAATAATCAAAGAGCAAAACAGAAGGGAGATAAATCAAATAATTTTTTTTCATCAACTGCAAGGTACCTTGTGTGGTGAGTTCGAGTCTCACTTGGTGCCTTATTCATATTGCCTTGTACCATTTCGAAATCTTTGAGAAGTTCAAAACGATTTGCGTTTCAGCCAGAAGGAATTTGATTTGGTATTTTAGTTTGGTATTGTATTTATCACTCAGAATTTATTTCGATATTTTTTGTGTCAGTCAGAAATTTTCTGAAAATTCTGCTGGGACATTCTAGTGAATGAATTCTGGAGTTATTTCAATGATGTAAAGAAGAAAATGGTTATCATAAATTCTATACAGAATTGACCTCATATCTCTGTATCTTTTTCTTTGGTTTATTTATTTTAATTTGACTATTTCCTTCGTATATATCCTGTTTACTTACGGCCATAACTATCGCCTATGTTCTTGTGTATCGCCATCAGTTCCTATCTATCTATCTATCTATCATGGTTACGCCTTTATAAGCAAGCTTTATAAAAAGTTCGTCAAGCAAGAATAAAAAAAAATCGATTCTCTAATAACAGGATAACTACTGAAAATTATTAAAAAATTTTGGCGCCTGTCGATGTGTGTGTGTGTGTGTGTGTGTGTAAATGCCAAGTATTTGTGTGTTGATGATCAGAAATGTTTCAGCTTTATTGATGAGGTCAGAACATTTCTCCCAACTCTCAGAGATTTGAATTCCATTTTTCTATGCGTGGTGGGAGTCTAGCGTTGACTTTCCTGAACATTGGTATCAAAGTTTTGCGGGCTGCAATAAAAGTGAATTTGGGTGATCCTATTTGGTAATTTCTTAGTCTGACCTAGTTTACTGCTGAGTCATCTTTTTCTGTTTGGCTATATCTTTTGGCCGTGTTCGATGGTCTTCTGCTGATGAAGTGTATCGGTTGCCGTCCTAGTTGTCCTTTCCGGAATAATGCAGCACTCAGTCTTTCATGGAAGCTCGCGTCTGTCCTTAGTATAGTTTGCTTGTTGAATGAAAATATTCCATTGTTTCACTCTTCCATTTGAATTTTGTTTTGTTCCTTGTTAAGTTTTTCAGCAGTGAAGCTCTTATTGTTGTACAATTCCTTAAAAAAGTTGTCAAGGTATCCTGTCATCCGAAGAAAGCTCCTAACTTCTTTGGATTTCGCTTTCTTGCAGCTTATTACAGCTTCGGGCAGATAACCTCTGGCCCACTATTATTACTGACTAAAGTGAATTTCAACATTTGCTTCATACATAAAGGTATATCTCCAAATATTTGGAACATTACCTGGTCGAATACATCTTGTGATGACTTTGCCCTCAACCGTTTTAGTCTACGGTTTCCCCAGGTGCATTAAATGTAGATAAATTATAAAGTTTAGGTTGTATGATTAAAGGTGAACACGATGTGATGGCTGCATTCCTGGGAACTCCTCAAAAATATTATCTCCTTTTTTTTATCCCATTTTTTAAAGTGGAGGCTGTAGGGGATACGGTACGTGTCTAGGTTTTTGAGCTATTGGTTGTATATATATGTTTTGCTCGTCCATTTTTTGCCATGCATATTGTGGATTGGTTATCCTCATATAAGAGTGTTGATTTAATTGAGGCTTCATTGAGATCATTTTGAAAACGTTGCATCCATACAGTTCTTGTGCTGCACTTGCCGATGCCATCTATTCGGCTTCAGCTGTAGATAATGCCACACAAGATTGTTTTTTGCTTCTCCAACTGACAGCAGCTTCACTCAATTTAAATACGTAGCCTGAAGATGAGCTGCAGTAATCCAAATCACCTGCCCTGTATGCATCAGAACATCCAATGAAATCCGTCACTTTATCTTTGTCATACAGCAACCCATAGTTCCGTGTACCATTTAGATAACGCATGATGTGTTTAATGGACTTCCAGTGTTCTATAGTAGGCTTGGAACAAAATCTGGCTACATTACTGACAGCATAGGCAATATCGGGTCTTGTTCTTGTTGAAAGATATAATAGACTTCCGATTGCCGACTGATACAATTCTTAATTAAATAACTTGCTGTCCTCAGTGGCTTTGGTTAGCTTTTCAGCAGTATCAATTGGTGTTGCCGTAGGTTTGGAATTTTCCATTTGAAATCTTTTCAAGACTTCTGCTGTATATGCTGGTTGTCCGATCCAGATCTTTCCTGACCCTGGATAAGCAATTTTGACACCCAAGAAGTAATGAAGTTTTCCCATATCCTTAATGTCAAACATCACTGTGCACAATTTCGAGCAGTTTTGAGGCTCGCCTACCGCCAGATTGTGGAAATGAAGAACGGTGATGTTTTCCATCCACACATAGCTCACAAAATTTTATGTCTTTTGTTACATCATAGTCAAGTCCATTTACTAGTTGATATGCTACTCGCTTCTGTAAATTCTTCATTCCAAGATGACCAAAACGTCGATGCCAAATCTCCTCCTTTGTGTCACCACTCGAGCATATAGTTGCTGCATGGGTTATTCCCTGTTCATCAATACAGTTCAAGGAGTACATGTTACCAACTTTTGAACCTCTTGCTACTACATTCCGTTTTTCATCCAGAAGATGACAACGTGACTCTGTGAATGTAAACGATTTTCCTGCTCTGGTCGCCTTAGACACACTAAGCAAGTTGTAAGATAACTTGGGAACATATAGTGTCTCAAATAATCTACATCTTTGTTGTTTTTCGTCAGACACATGTGGAGGTTAGTCCACATCTTCACTATTAACTAACAAACTGTAGAACAATGTTAAACTTTGAAGCTCTAAATTTTATTTTCTTAAACAAATTTAAGAAATGCACAATTTCGAAACATAAAAACTAAACATTTCGAAATCTTTGAGGGGTTTAAAACGATTTGAGTTTCAGCCAGAAGGAATTTGATTTGTTATTTTAGTTAATTGGATTGTTTTTATCACTCAGAATTTATTTCGATATTTTCTGTGTGTCAGTCAGAAATTTTCTGAAAATTCTGCAGAGAAATTATAGTAAATGAATCGTTGAGATAAAAATGGATATGATAAATTCTTTACAAAATTTACCCCCTATCTGTATATCTATCTTTTTCTTTGGTTTATTTATTTCAATTTGACTATTTCCCTAGTATATATATCCTGTTTACTTACGGTAATAACGATGTTCTTATGTATCGCCATCAGTTCCTAACTATCTATCTATTTCATTCTTTTCATTATGTATCTATCTATTATGGTTACGCCTTTATAAGCAAACTTTATAAAAAGTAACAGAGTCCGTCAAGCAAGAAGAAAAAAAATCAACTCTCTGATAACAATTGAATTTTATTTAAAAAGTTTGGCGCCTCAGTGTGTGTGTGTGTGTGTGTGTGTGTGAATGTCAAGTATTTATGTGCTGATGATTGGAAATGTGTCAACTTTATTGATGTGGTCACAACATTTCTCCCAACTTTCAGAGATTTGAATTCCATTTTTCTATGTGTGGTGGGAGTCTAGCATTGACTTTGCTGAACATTGGTATCAAAGTTTTGTGGTTTGCTATAAAAGTGAATTTGGGTGATCCTATTTGGTAATTTCTTAGTCTGACCTAGTTTACTGCTAAGTCATCTTTTTCCATTTGACTATATCTTTTTGCCGTGTCGATGTTCTTCTTTCGATGAAGTGTATCGGTTGATGTCTGAGTGGTCCTTTCTGGAATAATAAGCACTGTCTTTCATGGAAGCTCACGTCTGTCCTTAGCATAGTTTGCTTGTTGAATGAAAATATTCCATTGTTTCAGGATTGGTTATCACTGATTTAAGTTTTTCTTTGCTCTTCTATTTGAATTTTGTTTTGTTCCTTGCTAAGTTTTTCAGCAGTGCAGCTCTCAGCATTGTACAATTCCTTATAAAGTTGTCAAGGTATCCTGTCATCCAAAGAAAGTTCCTTCTTTGGGTTTCACTTCCTTGCAGCTTATTACAGCTTCAGTCTTCATAGGGTCTGGTTTTATCCCTTCTGATGTGAATAAATGAGCAACAAATTGTAATTTCTCTTCCTTCCCTCGGTTGAATTTCACTTTGTATTTCTTTGGCTTTCCGTAATAATTTCTCGAAGCTTCTGTTGTGCTCGTCTCTATCTTTTCCTCCCAGAATTATGTCATCTCTTCGCTGTTAGGAATTTGTTGACTTAAACCCTTAAAAAAAGGGAGACATACCTTTTTCTTTCTGGCAAGCGCAGTTAGTCATTTAGACATAGAATAACTTCCAGTCAAATAATGAAGCAACACATTAAGACTGCTATCAACACACAAGGTGTTTCATTTATTTTATAACAACAACAACTAAAAAAAATGTCTAAGGGCAGAGAACTCACACATACAAAAATGGTTTCAGGCAGATAACATCTGGTCCCACTGTTATTACTGACTAAAGTGAATTTCAATATTTGCTTCATTCATAAAGGTATATCTCCAAATATTTGGAACATTACTCGGTCGAATACATCTTGTGATGACTTTGCTCTCAACCGTTTTAGTCTATAGTTTCCCCAGGGGGTACTATATGTAGATAAATTATTAATTTTAGGTTGTATGATTAAAGGTGAACACGATGGGATGGCTTCATTTTTGGGAACTTTCTCGAAAATATCATCTGCTTCTCCTTTTTTGTCCCATTTTTTTAAGTGGAGGCTGTAGGGGATACGGTACATGTCTAGATTTTTGAGCTATTGGTTGTATATATATGTTTTTCTCATTCATGATACTGTGGATTTTTCACCATGCATATTGTGGATTGGTTATCCTCATATATGAGTGTTGATTTGACATGAACATCAGTCATACCACAGACTCAAAAAATTGAACTTGATGAAGCCTAGCTTAACACTCAGCACAAGGATCAAGGGTAAAGTGGAAAAATTCTGGAAATGGAGTAGCTCCCTCACCTACACCTTGGTGTAGTAGCTATTAAAAAAGGGAGCATTCGGGTCACCCTCAACGAAGGTCGCCAACTTTTAACTTACATTTTATGACATACGGAAACAAATATGATCTTTTTTGTAGTCATGGAAAGCGACCAGCCAAGTAGAAATCAGAAGACTTAATAACTGGAGCTTTAGAAGGATAAAATGTCACAAATTCTGGTTATTTAAAAACAGGTTTATTGAGGTATGTTCAAAAAATGCTTTTCAAATTAAAACACAGGGACAATGCAGTTAATACAAACTTCACAAAAAATAGGCTCTAACCAGTATGTGTTCGCATGTGCCTTTTTAAATTAGAACTTCCAGAAAATACTAATCCACAGACTTCATAAGAAAATGGTTTCTCTCCAGTGTGTGTTTGTATGTGTTTTCTCAAAGTTGAATTATTTGAAAATGCTGATCCACATACTTCACAAGAACATGGTTACTCTCCAGTATGTTTTCACAAAAGAATTTTCAAATCGGTTCTCCTATAAAATCTTCATCCACAAACATCACAAGATAATGATTTCTCACCAGTGTGCCTTTACATGTGGCTTTTAAACTGAAAAGCTTTAAAAATGATGATCCACACATTTCACAAGATAATGGTTTCTCTCCAGTATGTGTTTGCATGTGGCTTTTCAAATGAGCCTTGCGTGAAAATGCTCATCCACACACTTCACAAGAAAATGGTTTTTTCTCCAGTATGTGTTTGCATGTGTCTTTTCAAACTGAAACCATCTGAAAATGTGGACGCACACACTAAACAAGAAAATGGTTTCTCTCCAGTATGCGATCGCATGTGTCTCATCAAAGAGGAATTATCTGAAAATTCTGATGCACACACTTCACAAGAAAATGGTTTTTCTCCCGTGTGTTTTTTCATATGTTTTTTTAAATCAGAATTCCTGCAAAATTCTGATCCACACCTTTGACAAGACAATGGTTTCTCTCCTCTGTGTGTTTGCTGGTGTCGTTTCAAAGAAGAACTACTAGAAAAGTTTGATCTACAGACCGCACAGGAAAATGCCTTCTCTTCTGTGTGAATTCGCATGTGCATTTTTAAATAGGACTTCCCTGAAAATGCTGATCCACAAATTTCACAATAATGTGGTTTTTCTCCAGTATGTGTTTGCATGTGGCTTTTTAGATTGTAACAGGTTGGAAATGATAATCCACAGACTTCACAAGGAAAAGGCTTCTCTCCAGTGTGTATTTGCACATGCCTTTTTAAACGGGAATGTTCCGAAAATGCAGATCCACAGATTTCACAAGAGAATGGTTTTTCTCCAGTATGTTTTCGCATATGTAATTTCAAACTGAACCTATGTGAAAAGGCCAATCCACAGATTTCACAAGAGAATGGTTTTTCTCCAGTATGTGTTCGCATGTGTAATCTCAAACTGGAATTCTCTGAAAAGGCAGATCCACAGATCTCACAAGAAAATGGTTTCTCTCCAGTATGTGTTCGCATATGCCTTCTCAAATTAGGTTTGCACGAAAATGTTGATCCACACACTTCACAAGAAAATGGTTTTTCTCCAGTATGGGTTATTCTGTGTCTTCTCAAACTTGATC
The DNA here is from genome assembly GCA_963585895.1 of Sepioteuthis lessoniana. Lineage (NCBI taxonomy): Eukaryota > Metazoa > Mollusca > Cephalopoda > Myopsida > Loliginidae > Sepioteuthis > Sepioteuthis lessoniana. The sequence goes on from OY757908.1 coordinate 6,035,065, forward strand.
TATCTGAAAATGCAGATCCACAGATTTCACAGGAAAATGGTTTCTCTCCAGTGTGTACTCGCACGTGTCTTTTTAAATAGGAATTTGCAGAAAATGCTAATCCACACACTTCACAAGAAAATGGTTTTTCCCCCGTATGTGTTCGCATGTGACATTTCAAACCAAAATTCTTTGAGAATGCAGATCCACAGATTTCACAAGAGAATGGTTTCTCTCCAGTGTGTTTTCGCATGTGAATTTTCAAATTGGAATTTTTTGTAAAAGTTGATCTACAGATTTCACAAGAAAATATTTTATCTCTGGTGTCTATTTCTATGTGTCTGTTCAATGTGGTGTTCTCACAAAATTCTGACCCAAATTTTTCCCAAGTGTGTGATTTCTCTTTAATCTGTGCTTCCATATTTTCTTGATTCTGAACAATGAATAAATGCACATCTACACAATGAAGAAAACGAGCATTTCACAGTTGTTCTTTAAAATAGGTTATGAAAAAAATTCTTTTTCTCCGATACAGCTGATGTCTGTAAATGAATAAAAATTAAAGTATTAAGAAAGTAAAAAACAGGAGACTTATAAATTGTTTGGAAATATAATATTACAATTAATTCATCTTTTAATTAACTGCAACATATTATGTAAAATTCACGTTAAGCCATTATGAAAATTCTTCTACTACTGTTTAACAAATAATCGAATGAATCAAATGAAATTTATTATGACTGAGATAATATTTCTCATTTTGACAAAGATTTATCCAAATTAAAAGGAAAAAGGAATTCCATGAAATACTCAGAGTATATTATACAGAAATGTATTAAGATGACAATGCCAATGTGACGTCGAACCCTATATACAATTTTATTTTTATTTCTTTATATCATGTAAAATTCTTATACTACTTTTCAACAAATAATGGAATACATCAAATGAAATTTATTATGACTGTGATAATATTTCTAATTTTGACAAAGATTGATCCAAAGATTTATAAAACTCTTTTTCACATTGTGCTCAAATATGAATGGAATAAAGTGGCGTAGGGTGTTAAAAGATTTTCATAAACTTCAAAAACTTAAGCGGTTGTCTCCCTTGTATAGCTGTCTTCTTTTGGTAAAAAAATCTGTTTATTATCTTCAGTTCCACAGAAATTGATGTGCTACTTTTATTCTTTATTTCTTTTTTGCCCAAGAATCTTACAAGCTATACTGAACAAATTCATGGCAGTAACATCTCACAAAACAGTGGTATGGCCACCTACTTCCTATCTCTAAAACCAATCAAATAAGATGAACAAAGCATGTGGGACACTGCTGGAGAATCAAGAACTAAATCATCAGTGGTTTTCTTCTATGGACATCGTCACATGGATGTGTCAGTGTTGGACGACTAATAAGAACATACCTACAACAGTTCTCTATGGATACAGGATGTCGACTAGAAGACCTGCCAGGAGTGATGGTCAATAGGGACGATTGGCGAAGAGGGAGTTTGGAAGATATGTGCTAGAAGCACAAGTCAATGGTGATTTTTCTTTTGTATATTTTCACAGCATTGAAACTCAACATGTGTTGAAATAATTTCCTATATATATTTCTTTTTGAATATATATATATATATATATATAAATATGATAACGTTCCAGTGTGACTTCATCATATTTATAGCTAAATTTCATTTGGGACCATTTCTTTTGACAAGTATATAAGAAGGTTTAGTGTTTGTGGGTTTCTTAAAAAAAACTTCACACTGAGTTACAGAGAAATAGAAAATGCAGTTTTTGTTTCATTTAAGGTTTCCATAATTTTCGAATGTTATGATGTATATTTTCTGTGTCACTTTGCAATAAACATATTAATGTGTTCTTTAATTCCCACCAAAAATTAGTCACCCAATTTATAGAAAGTAGAGAAAATTCTATTAGCAATAGTTTATTTTTGTATTTAATCTTGAAAAGAGAAAATAAATACGTTAACATTGTTTTTGAAAATAAAAATAAGAAACCTCAATTATTTTTAATCTATTGTTAATGTACAAATAAATTAATAAAATAATTATTTTTGATTGTCTTCTTAATAATTAATATTTTACCAGCTAATTATCTACAGATTTTTCATTAATTGATTTTTCCTTACATGAATATTTAACCGAAAAAAAAGGACAAAACAACAAATCCCAGAAATGATTGCTGGCGGATGTTTCCATATTTCTTTCATCAAATATATTTTATATCTTTCTAAAACAAAGAAAATTAAAAAAAAAAAACAAAAAAAAACTCTCAATTTTTTGCTTAAAATTTATAATTTTCAATCAATTCAATTATATTTTATTTGATAACATATTTAGATTTAGCCCGGGACAGGTGAAATGAGTAAATCTAATATAAAGCTAAGTCCCCACCCAAATTTTTTTAAGTAAAGCAAATATTGTATGAAAAGATCTGTTATTTAAAAAAAAAAATCAACATTTGGTATTACTTTCAAAATTTAATATTCACTGTTTTCTTCCATCAGCTCCAAATTATTATTATAATTTCTTTATTTCATGTATAGCTTTGGATTTTTTCAATCCCCACAGAAAGTATATACTGAATAAATAGCAGCCGTGAAGGGAGTAAAGTCAAGTGACCTGAGAAAAAAATTGTTTTGTATTTCATTTGTTTATAAGAAAAAAGTTTTAAAAAGATTTCATCGTAATTTAATCGGTTAATTCTGGCCGAAAATGTTCATGTCAGATTTGGTTTATGTCACCCAACCGATCAACACAGACAAAAGGGAAAATTAAATATCAATTAAATGTTCAAATGAATTGGAATTTTTAAAAAAATATTTAAATCAATTTCCAAAAGATTCCAGATATTTTTATATTCAGAGAAGATAAATTATTGTCACAAATTGAGAAATATTTCAATTCTTCGTCAATAGACAAAAACAACAACCAAAATGGTTTCCTATTTGTAAACAAAGAAAATAAAACATTATACTTACTTTTTTTCTTTTCTTTCGTCTGATTTCTTTTCTTTTTTGCCAACAGAAAGTTACAGAAAAGAGGGAAATAATCAAATATCTTAAATAAAACTAATATTTTCTGGTTGAATGCAATTAAAACGTATCGTCTTTTCACAAGAAATACGGAAAGGTTTTCTAAAAAGCGAAATACAAGGGAGATAAATCAAATCTTTTTTTTTTCATGAAATACAAAGCACCTTGTGTGGTGTAATGAATAGCCAACTGGACTAGCAAATCTTCACGAGTGAGTTCGAGTCTCATTGGGTGCCTTATTCATATGGCCTTGTACCACATCTAAGCAGAAAGCTTTGTAAATTACCACTTATTTATTAATACAAATACGCATTCAAAGAGAAAATTACAACGAGAATAGAATCTTTAACCAAACCAACATTACACATTTGGAGGTTAATACTCCCGCCTTGAGTTTTACAAGTGACAGTCCACATCTTTCCTTTTAACAAACAAACTGTAGAACGATGTTATACTTTACAGCTGTCAGTTTTATTTTCTTAAACAAATTTAATAAATGCCCAATTTCGAAACATAAAAACTAAACATTTCGAAATCTTTGAGAGGTTTAAAACGATTTGAGTTTCAGCCAGAAGGAATTTGATTTGTTATTTTAGTTAATTGGATTGTATTTATCACCCAGAATTTATTTCGATATTTTTTTGTGTGTCAGTCAGAAATTTTCTGAAAATTCTGCTGGGACATTATAGTGAATGAATTCTGGAGTTATATTAATGATATAAAGAATAAAATGGATCTGATAAATTCTCTACAAAATTTACCCCTTATCTGTATATCTATCTTTTTCTTTGGTTTATTTATTTCAATTTGACTATTTCCCTAATATATATATCCTGTTTACTTACGGCAATAACTATGTTCTTACGTATCGCCATCAGTTCCTATCTATCTATTTCCTTCATTTCATTATCTATCTATATATCTATCTATTATGGTTACGTCTTTTTAAGCAAGCTTTATAAAAAGTAACAGAGTTCGTCAAGCGAGAATAAAAAAATCAACTCTCTGATAACAGGATAACAACTGAAATTTTTTAAAAGATTTTGACGCCTGTCGGTGTGTGTGTGTGTGTGTGTGAATGTCAAGTATTTATGTGCTGATGATTGGAAATATGTCAGCTTTATTGATGAGGTCACTACATTTCTCCTAACTCTCAGAGATTTTAATTCCATTTTTCTGTGCGTGGTGGGCGTCTAGGGTTGACTATGCTGAACATTGGTATCAAAGTTTTGTGGGCTGCTATAATAGTGAATTTGAGTGATCCTATTTGGTAGTTTCTTAGTCTAGTTACTGCCCATTTTACAGCTAAAGCATCTTTTTCTGTTTGGCTATATTTTTTGCCGTGTTCGATAGTCTTTTAAAGAATGGAAGAGTGGTTAAGTGTTGTTGAATGTGTGAGTGAGATATGTTCGCCATAGTGCAGCAAAAATTGTGTTTGCTGATTGAGGACAAGAACGTTGTCATCGTCCATGAATGCGTGGTCCTGCACTGGGGAGTAAAGCGGGAATGTCTCCAGAAAATGTTACCCAGGGATGAAGTGGCTGGATGTCTGAGGGGAATTTTCGTCGCAGTTTACATAGCCAAGCCTGAAGGCGACTTAGAGTTGTTCCTGTGTGAGGCGGATTGAATTCATCAAATTTATATTCAACTGGGAACCGTTGGTCTAAGAGACTAGACTGAAGAGGTCCATAAATTAGATGGCTTTCCTCGTTGTGGTGTGATGCTGCTGCTAAAAGGAGAGAGGACAATAATTATGTCTGCCCATTTCTAAAGCTTCCGAGGAAGAGAGAGTGTTTGCCGGGTCTTTTCCCAACTCGGTGCTACCCGGAAAAGTAGTCCAGTCTGAATAGGATAAGTCATCCTGATTGGGTGAAAATTATGGAATAATGCAGCACTCAGTCTTTCATGGAAGCTCGCGTCTGTCCTTAGCGTAGTTTGCTTGTTGAATGAAAATATTCCATTGTTTCAGGATTGGTTATCACTGATTTAAGTTTTTCTTTGCTTTTCCATTTAAATTTTGTTTTGTTCCTTGAAAAGTTTTTCAGCAGTGCAGCTCTCAGTGTTGTACAATTCCTTAAAAAAGTTGTCAAGGTATCCTGTCATTCAAAGAAATTTCCTAACCTCTTTGGATTTCGTTTCCTTGCAGCTTATTACAGCTTCAATCTTCCTAGGGTCTGGTTTTATCCCTTCTGATGTGAATAAATGAGCAACTAATTGTAATTTCTCTTCCTTCTCTCGGTTGAATTTCACTTTGTATTTCTTTGGCTTTCCGTAATAATTTCTCGAAGCTTCTGTTGTGCTCGTCTCTATCTTTTCCTCCCAGAATTATGTCATCTCTTCGCTGTTGGGAATTTGTTGATTTAATCCCTTAAAAAAAGGAGACATAGCTTTTTCTTTCTGGCAAGCGCAGTTAGTCATTTAGACATGGGATAACTTCCAGTCAAATAACGAAGCAACACATCAAGACTGCTATCAACACACGAGGTATTTCATTTATTTTATAACAACAACAAATAAAAAATATATCTAAGGGCAGGTAACTCACACATACAAAAATGGTTTCGGGCAGATAACATCTGGTCCCACTGTTATTACTGAATAAAGTAAATGTCAACATTTGCTTCATTCATAAAGGTATATCTCCAAATATTTGGAACATTACCTGGTCGAATACATCTTGTGATGACTTTGCCCTCAACCGTTTTAGTCTACGGTTTCCCCAGGTGCATTAAATGTAGATAAATTATAAAGTTTAGGTTGTATGATTAAAGGTGAACACGATGGGATGGCTTCATTTTTGGGAACTTTCTCGAAAATATCATTTGCTTCTCCTTTTTTATCCCATTTTTTTACGTGGTGGCTGTAGGGGATACAGTACGTGTCTAAGTTTTTGAGCTATTGGTTGTATATCAGTTTCCATTTCGAATCCAACTTTGATAAGTCTGCCGCGACCTGCCGATAAACCTAAACATATCAAGTTACACGCCCACGTTAGGACGATTATATCCGAGTACGACCGGAACTGACTAAGCCCTTTTTCTTTCTAACGACCTTGACATCTCGTTATAGCTAAAAGAAAAGGATGAATTAAAATTAATAACATTTACAAAACACTTCGGCCAAAAATTACCTGATAAGACTTGAACTAATAGTCGTCGCCAGCCTATAGCAGGTTAGAAAAATACTTTATGGCTACACTCATTTTTTATCAAAGAATTTTATATTCACGCGGCTGGAGCTGTGTGTCACAGCACCTTCGTAATATCAGCAAGCCCTTTTCAACGCTTAAACGGCGCGCTCCTGGCGAAGCTCTTTAAGTAGGAATCCCGCATTCTGTGCGGTCGCATTCACCTTAACTTACGGCGTTGGTCCCACTTCTCGTGGTAGATCTGGGTTTTTTTTTCCACCTACATGAGTATGCACAAAGGTCCTTTTTAGGACCATAAGAGGTCCCTGTCTGCGGGTCAGAGCATCTCTGGCGGTCAGTAATGATCAGTCGAAGTAGACGGCCAGGCGGCAAACACGAAGACGGATTCTAAGACCAACCGGTCTTAACTCTCACTCGGTTCCGATAGTCCGATAAGCTGCGCAGCGCTAATGGCACGGTCCAGCCTTTAGCTACTGCTTCGTTATCTGCGCAGCGCTAAGATAACGCCCATCTTAGCCTCGGCCTTCTGGCCTGTCCGCTCGTCCGCACGGCTTTGACCCGACAAAGCCTTCGCTCTCGTCCACACGGCTTTGACCCGACAAAGCCTTCGTTCCCGTCCGCTCGTCCGCACGGCTTTGACCCGACAAAGCCTTCGCTCTCGTCCGCACGGCTTTGACCCGACAAAGCCTTCGTTCCCGTCCGCACGGCTTTGGACACGACAAAGCCTTCGTTCCCGTCCGATCGTCCGCACGGCTTTGGGGGCCCAGCAAGGCCCTAGCCTTTCCTCGATCTCAACGCTCTTGCAAGGTACAACGCAGTCCACGTAACGACTCGCTGTTACGGACTGTTCTACCACTGCAAAACCCGACCTCAGCTGCCCGCGACGACTGTCCAGCTGTACTCAACGACTCGACCTATGCCAGCGACCCTCGTCGAACGCCCAGCTGCGAACATCAACAACGCGACTATACCAGCTAACGACATAACCCATTCTAGCTGAAGACTACATACAACCGCCACGGACATTTACATATACGCTTGTAAATACGACAAATAAATTGTCATTTGTTATAACCATTATCTCACCTTTGTTCCTTCATATTGCTTTGGCTGTTCTCATTCACATAAATTCATTTGCGGGGTCGACATACTTATCGGCTCCACAACAAGTCTTTTGTCTAGGGTTTCTTTATATTCCATATATTGTAATTATGTTGTTGTAAAGAGAATATCTCCTTGGAAGGGACTTTTATGGTTGTTACCACCGGAAGCGAGTGATGGAGGTTTTTTAAAATGACACTGCCTACCGAGAGAATTACCCTTTTGGGCTGAAGCTGTGGAGGAGAGAAGACGTGAATTTTGTAGTCCGATGATCTTTCGCAGGATGTGCTGGTTTTGAAGCCTTGCTGTTCCCTACAGTTAAGGGAAAATAGGGAATAGGGAGTAAATCCCTCAGAGAATTTTGCTGCTGTGTTGATAATTCTCCCTAAAAAGTTTTACTCGATCATAGTTGGGTTTTAATTCACTAATATTTCTTCTTCTTCTCTTTGGTGCTCTCAACTTTATCACCTGGTTTCTATGTTTTAGTCATCTGGGTTTCTATTTTAGCAGTTTTCTTCGCTGGACAAGCCAACAGCCGGTCAAATACAGAGTGTATTTTTTTTTCAAGCATTAGCTCTGCTGGCAATAAACCTGAACTCGTATTCGGGTTTGGCGTGATTCTATATACTGCCATAAATTTCTGGATACTTCTGTAGCAGAAAGAATTACGAATTATTGTTTAGCGCGGGAATTATTTTGATCGTTGAGGTTTTGATTTCATATTTTCGACTAATGAGGATGATTTATCCCATTCTGCGCGGATGACTTTCCCGGGCAATATAAAAGGCGAAGTAAACGCACGCTCCCTCTCTTCTTTGCATATTTTTCGAGCAGGACAGACTAATCCTCTCTTTCTCATTAACTCAGGCAGCAGACTACCATCAATATGAGGAGAGTACATCCAATTTATGGACCGTTGTTTTCTAGGAAATCATTCCTTTATCATTTATTCATTCCTCCGAGACCAACTGATCATTAAGGCTTCAAATTGGATGTTTAATTCCTGCTCTGACATCAGCGACTTTTTTCTGTTTGTACGACTCACAGTACAAGGGATTTCATCTCAAGCTGACATTAAAGATTTTGAAACTCAATCAATATTCTCGTCGACTCATTTGTTTTCTTCCTTCTCTTAATATAACAAAGGCAACAGGACCAAAACCCCCCAAAATTGACACATTGTTATACTTCTCTCATTCCTGTCCATGTCTTGATTTTTCCTCAAAGCTCTTTTGAAGGTGAAATTTTCCGCCTGTCCATTCGATCTTGGATGATATACTGCCGTTGTCACGTGATCAATGGACAATGATGTAAAGAATTCCTTGAATTCTCTTCCCGCAAACTGCGTTCCGTTGCCACTGACTAAAGTTTTAGGGACTTCAAGGCGACTATAAATTTCATTAAGTGCGTTTGTTGTATTTTTTGCAGTCGGATGTCTGTACTAAACAATTTCTGGTCACTTCGTGAAACTGTCGACAATGATTAGGTAATAAGATCCATTTAGAGGCCCTGCATAGTCAATATGCAATTGGGTTCATGTGACAACTGTCTTTGGCCATAGTTGAATCTTTACCGGTAGATCCCTTGCTGCCAGTTGGCATCCTTTGCACTGTTTCACCAAATTTTCTATGTCTTGGTCCATCCTCGGCCAATAAGTATAGCCTCTCATTAGAGATTTCATTTTCGATATCCCTGGATGACCAGTATGAAATTCTTACTGAATTTTCTTTTGTAGAGTATATGGCATTACAACACTATCTGCGTATGATAATACGTTGGCAGATTGAGAAAGGTGACACACTAATTCATTTTTTTTGTTCAACCAAACTTGTTTTATCATTTTTTGAATGAAATCCTCGTTCTCCGCTTCTTTTTTCACATCTTCTAAAGTAATCAGTAGTTCTCTAATAGTGTTGCATGATAGACCAGACAATTCACTCTCGTCTCTTAGTACCGCTAAAACTGTTTTTTTCCCAATAGTGCCGTATATTTAGATATTAGTCTCAACAACCCGACGGTATGACCTAATTTCTTTGAAGGCGCATATTCCATTTTAAAATTGTAATTCAATTGAATTACACCCCAACGCTGTAATTGATTTGCAGTGTGAGTTGATATGCCTTTTTTCGAACCAAATATTGTTGTAGAGTAAATTCTCTTCCGTATAGGAACCTGTGAGTTTTTTTTTTACAGCGTAGATTATTGCTAAACTCTTTTTCGATTTGACTGTAACTTCGTTCGGCGAGTAGTAACGTTCTCGAGGCATGTGCTGTTGGCTTCGTAGATCTGTCCTCGAATTTATCAAGTAATACCGCATCCACTCCATAATCACAAGTGTCTGATGCTACAATGATTTTTCTTTTCGGGTCGAAATGCACTAACGATAAGTCTGAAAATAGACAACGTTTTATTTTTTTTTCAAGCAAGTTCGCATTTTTTCGACTATATCCTCTTTGCTCCCTTTTTCACCAAATTATTTAAGAAAGCTTTCATATCATTCATTTTTGGGATATAAATGCTACAGTAACTTACTAATCCCAAAATTGCCTGGAGTTTAGCCACATTATCAGGTTCTGGCATATTTTTTATGGCCTCAGCCCTTTCTGGATCTGGTTTTCTTCCGTCACTGTCAATAATCTGCACTAAATATTTTATCTTTTTCATGAAGAACTCTCATTTTTTAGCAGCCAGCTTGAAATCGTATTCATCAATTCTCTGAAATAGCGCTCTAATATGCGTTTTGTGTTGGTCCTTGTTTTCACTTTTAATCAAAATATCATCGAACAGTAGTAAATAAAAGTTAAAACGAAGAAGAAGCATTTGAACTCAGGAGCCAACAGGAAGAAATATATCAATATTGGTCAGTATGTCTTTAAGTCCTATCAATTTAAAATGCTGAATTTTACAAAATGTCATGCTGTATTTTGTTTGTGAAATAATGCTTAAACTATGCGTTTTAAATGTAAAGACACGCTTATTCTACTATAAAGCCAAATTGATGTTTAGACTCTTTCCAAATGTCAGCGAACAAGGCAGAATGTTTTTGAATCTCTTCTATAATATGATTTAAAAATTCGTAAAGAAAGCCCTAACAGTAGTTTAGAAGAAAAAGTAAATGCCTAAAACACCCTGAAGCCTACTAGGTTCCCAACTGTAGTATAGAAAAAAAGAAAAAGAAAAACTAAAAAGCCTAGGAAAAGTCCCAATACCGCAAAAATCAGTACCAGTGAAAGTCTGACGAACGTACCTTAATCTTGGACTTTAAGTAAGTTAAAACTTAAGAAAACCTAAATCAAAATTACCCCCCCCTTTTTTTGCGTACACATGGGAAGCAGCATGATGTACGTTAAGGTATTTGAATAAACCAATGGACGACCAAACTCAATACCCAAATGGGTCCTGGACGTGAGTTTGACGACTTTACGCTCAGGATCGCTAGTTCGATCGGGGAACTACTGCTGCTCCTCTATAAGAGTGGCTTCTATAGAAGAGAATAAAACAGCCATCGAAAGATAACCATGACCCACACTCAAACCACATACACAAACCACATCGCTCTTCGAGCGGGTAAAAAAGGGGCGCGTCCTGCTGAGGTTGGAGCCCTGGCCTCAGTGTTCGAAAAATCAGCTACAGAGCTCAAACAATCAAAACTACTAAAATGCAAGCAAACACTACAAATAGCCACATTTAACGTAAGAACCTTAAATAGAATAGGACAACTACCAGAGCTAATCGCATCGGCCGAAGAACATAAGATAGACATAATATGCATACAAGAACACAGATACACGCACACCGAAGATATCAAATATCACGAAACTGGCAATGGGTGGTCGCTCGTCACTGTATCCGCATGGAAAAAATCTGTCAACGCCGCAGTAGGAGGGGTAGGATTACTTATAGGACCTAGAGCATTAAAAACGCTTAATAGCGTTGCGAAAATACAACCTAGAATGATGGCAGCTACTTTTAACGGCAACCCCAGAGCAACAATCATCTCATGCTACAGCCCCACCAATGTTAGTGAAGAAACTGAACTAGTCACCTTCTACGATGAGTTATCCTCATTAGTGCCTAGCATCCCGAAACACAACATGTTAGTCATTGGCGGAGACATGAATGCCCAAATCGGGAAAAACGGAAACAACAAATACAGCCTCCACAACACGTCAAATAGGAATGGGCAACATCTAACAGATTTCATGATAGAAAATAGATTAGCATGCCTCAATACAAACTACCAAAAAAGGGAAGGCAAACTATGGACATACACGTACGCAAACAATACTAAAGCTCAGATAGACTACGTCCTTATAAACAAGAAATGGAAAAATAGTGCACTGAATTGCAAGGCATACTCCTCTTTTGAGGGTGTGTCCACCGATCACCGAATAGTCACGGCGAAAATACGGTTAAGCCTACGAAAAAATGCCAAACGAACAGCGACCACCAAACACTATGACTGGGCCCTATTGAACAACAAAGATATAAGAGATAAATACGTATTAGAATTAAGAAACAGATTCGAAACACTACAAGAAAAGACGGAAAAAAAGTACACCAAACGACGAATATGAAAATTTCGTCGATGCACACCTCGAGGCAGCAGCAAAATACATTCCAACAAAACTTAAAACTAAATATAGAGTCCCATGGGAAACTTTAGCGGTGAGAGAAAAACGTGCACGAGTGAAAACAGCCTCCAAAAACTATCGAAAAAACCCAACAAACACAAATGCCTTAAAACTAAAAACGGCACAATATCAATTAGCAGGCATATATATAAAGGAACAGACAGAATACATACAAAATCAGATAGATAAGATTAGAGACTCGGTGGAAGATAGACAATCTAGAATAGCCTGGCAAACAATAAACGAAGTGAGCAGAAGAAAGAACACAGCCAAAGCAAAACTGAAAGCAGCAAACCAACAAGAAAGAATAAAACTGTGGAAACAGCACTTCGAAAACTTACTTGGAAACACACCAAAAATAACACATGAACCAATCACCAGAATAATTAGCAAACAATTAGACATTAAACTAGGACCGTTCACACAAGAAGAACTCGACTCGGTTCTCAGAAAAATTAAAAATAGGAAAGCTGCAGGGCTGGACGAAATTCCTCCGGAAGTATGGAAGACCAGACAATTCGACGACATACTGCTCCGACACTGCAATGCAGTATACAATCAAAATCCGATAGATAGATGGATGAAGGGATGCACACTCCCCTTCCCTAAAAAGGGGGACCTCGGATTAGCCAAAAACTACCGAGGCATAACACTTACATCCATAGCAGCCAAAATCTACAATGCCCTACTACGAAACTGCATAGAACCCAAAATCGACAACATACTTAGAAAAAACCAAAATGGCTTCCGAAGAAATAGATCCACGACCTCACAAATATTAACCATCCGTAGAATCCTTGAAGGTGTACGGACAAAAACCTACAAGCGACATTAATATTTGTTGACTTTACCAAGGCTTTCGATTCCATTCACAGAGGAAAGATGGAACAAATCCTACTAGCGTACGGCATAACTAAAGAAACCGTAGCGGCAATAACGATTCTCTATAGAAACACTAAAGTAAAAGTACGATCACCAGATGGAGACACAGAATACTTCGACATTGTAGCAGGAGTACTACAAGGGGACACGCTGGCCCCGTACCTCTTTATCATTTGTCTAGACTACGTACTTAGAACATCGATTGACAAAATCAAAGAGAATGGCTTCGAACTGACAAAGAAAAGAAGCAGAATGTACCCCGCAAAAACAATTACTGACGCCGACTACGCCGATGACATAGCGATACTGGCAAATACACCAGACCAAGCCGAAACACTTCTGCATAGTTTGGAACGAGCAGCAGCAAGCATAGGCCTCTATGTTAATCCACACAAAACGGAATATATGTGCTATAACCAAACGGGGGACATCTCCACTCTAGAAGGAACCCCTCTTAAACTAGTAGACAAATTCACTTACCTAGGAGGCAGCGTCGAATCAACCGAAAAGGACATCGAAACGAGGTTAACGAAAGCATGGACAGCTATCAATAGGCTATCGATTATATGGAAATCAGACCTAACCGATAAAATGAAACGCAGTTTTTTCCAGGCAGCAGTCACATCGATACTGCTATATGGATGCACTACATGGACGCTAACAAAACGGCTGGAGAAGAAGCTAGATGGCAATTACACAAGAATGCTGCGTGCAATCCTGAACAAGTCCTGGCAGCAACACCCCACAAGACACCAACTGTACGGCCACCTGCCCCCTATCACGAAAACTATTCAAGTTAGACGAACCAGACATGCAGGACACTGCTGGAGAAGCAGGGATGAACTCATATGAGATGTACTCTTATGGATCCCCACACATGGCCGCGCAAAAGCAGGACAACCAGCACGAACGTACATTCAGCAGCTATGTGAGGATACGGGATGTTGTCCTGAAGACCTACCTAGGGCGATGAACGATAGGGAGGAGTGGCGAGAGAGGGTCAGGGATATCCGTGCTACCAGCGCGATATGATGATATGATGATACGATTGCATTCTCCATACCAGTCAACATTGTATCCATTATTTGTTGGGATAGGATTCGAGCTACCTTCAATCCAAAAGGAAGATGATGTAACTTAAAAATTCCTTTATGCGTATATAGTGTCAGGTTGTAGGGAATTGTAGAATAACAATAACACATACCTCCGTAAAGCGTCCAGCTGGCAGACAAAAAAAAAGCAGGTCGTAGCTCAGTGCCGTCCTCCTTCAGTTTAGCATTGTAAGGAGGATGGCACTGAATAGATTTTTTTAAAACATTTAATTGAATTAAAAAAAAGAAAATTATTAAAATATGCGGAAACTCCCAGGGGGCTCTGACAGGAAAAAGGGACGACGCACGCATAAAGAAAAAGGGACCTCCCGACAAAAGAAGGAAGCTCATTTTCTTTATGGCAGTGATCGACGAAGTGACAAAACCTTACTAACTGGTGGAAGACGCCGTGCATTCGTCATTGGACGAAGCGTTAGCGAGTCCTTTCACCCAGTAGCAGCCCTCTCGGTTAACAGTATGCCGAAATATAAAAGGATACGAAATGGAACTACGAATTAAAAACACTGGACTTCGACAAACTCCCAAAAGCGATTAACAATTGTTGAAGCTTAACAAATGAGGACAAACATATACCAAGAAATGATTAACATATTTTAAAACACCTTGACTGGGGGATTCAACCATTTCAATTGTATTCAGGGAAAATTCCCTCACCCATGGAATGGTTGTTGAAGCCAGGAAATAAAGGAAAAATCAAACAAAACGGCTTCGTCTCTTTTCTGTTGCTGTCTTCTTTTGTATAATTCTTTTTGTGCCTTTCTTGTTCAAGGAGTTACATCAACTAGACAATGTGGGGTAAAATGAAATAACCTTAGAATGGAGTCAGATATCAAACGGCAACACAGCTTGCCCTAACCGCTGCCTGACTCCATAAGGTACTTCGAACATTCTTCATTGACTTTGACCTAATAAAAATTTATTTCTAAGAAAAAAAATGAAGCCGTGCGGCACTTGATTTGGCCAGAGTGGAAAGGGAAGAAATAATCCCAGACAATACGGCACCAAAAAGCTACCTCCTCTTTTTGTCGAGAACTACTATTGAAACTCTCAGTACGAATTCGGGGACCAAACTAAAGGCAAGAAGAATTAGCCAGCAGTGGGCTTCATCACTCACTTCTTGAATAGTCGATAAATAATCTAAACAGGCAAGAAGCTTCCCAAGAAATAAAACCAAAATCAAACTAAAGTACGAATTCGGTCACTCACTGTAAAAACCCAAACAATTAGCCAGCAGATGGGTTTCGTCACTCGTTTCTTGAACAGCTGATAAGTTCAACAGACTAGAAGCTTCCCAAGAAATAAAAGAAAAAATAAATGAAAGTCGACTACTGAAATTCTACCAAATTAAACAATTGAAAGAAAATTCAACCAAGAATTCTGCTGAAAAGAAAAGAAGACTCGAAATTAAATGAAAACTGAAAAATTTCGACAAAACTAAAAAAGAAAAGAAAAATACTCAAATTCAAAGAACTTTGTTTCCCAGACATTCTCTCAGATAAGTTCCCATGAATTGCACTAAAATTTGCAACACTTTATCTTTTCTATTCCTTTCTTTCTTGTTTTTTTTTTGTATAAAATTCCTTTTTTAAAAAGAGCCAATTTACTACATTTACAAAAAGTTTTGAAATTTTCAAAATGTTTTGTAATTTCAATCTTAAAACTTGAAATCAAATCAGTGAGCATCAAATATTGGACAAAGAAGAAAAAGGAAAATTAGGACACAAATCAATTGAAGAAACACAAAACAATCAGTCCTGAAAATTTAGGTAGGATTTTTCAAAAAAGTTTTATTTTGGAATGTCTTACAACAAAGAAAATGAGAATATTGCACAATATCCTTATAATTTTGTATTTCTAATCCTAATTCTATAGAAAAACTGGTATCCCTTCACCCTTGACAATTGTTCACTAAATTTAACCAAGATCTTTAAATGCAACATTTAAATGTTTGATAAGTGTAAAGACAATAAGAAAAGGAAAATGATATTTTATGATTGCCCATCAAGATGATTTGACATGGACATCAGAAAATGTGTCAATTGTTGATAAGGCAATGGAAAATATTTACCCATTTCTTTTTAGAAAGCTCTTTAAATTAACATTCCATACTTGATGGTTAAGAACTGAGCTCAGGATTCACTTGATATTAACATCAGTGTTTGTAACTCTCAAGACAGTGAATGTATCAAATTACTTATTTAGACATATCAAAAAAATCTGACTCAGTGATTAGTTTTTTTGGAATTAATGTATGAAATTTTCAAGATGAGATTTAGAAAAGTACAATTCGGCAAAATAATATTTCAGAATATTTGCTGATAGAAAATTTCTATATTTGAGTCACTGAGAAAGAAATACACAGATTTTCCCTGGAAATGAAATAATCAAAAAACTCTTTTTAATCAGGCACTGAAACAATTAGAATCTTTTTATAGTAAAGCAGATGTTTTCAACTTTTCCTTGTGTGTTCAAGAGTGCAAATCCTATGGTAACAGATTCTTCTACTTCAACATGGTATCCACCAAGTCACATAATCAATTTCTCTTGACTAAAAATATATTTTCTCTTTAGTGTGTGTTTCAATGCATTTTCTCAAATGGGAACTCAAAGAAAATGCAGACCCACAAACTTCATATGATTTCTCTCCAGTAAATATCAGCAGGTGACTTTTCAAAATGGAACGCTTTGAAAATGATGATTCATATTTTTTTTACATGAAAATGGTTTCTCTCAAATGTGTATTTGCATGTGTGATTTTAAATATGTATTCAGTGAAACCACTAATCTACACACTTTACAAGAAAATGCTTTTCTCCATTATTTGTTTGCATGTGGCTTTTTAAGGCAGAATATGTAGAAAAATCCACATGCTTCGGAAGGAAATGGCTTCTCTCCAGGATATGTCTGAATGTATCTTCTCAAACTGGAACTATCTAAACATGATTATCCAGACAAATCACAGGAAAATGTTCTGATGTGTTTTCTAAAAGTGAAACACAGAATTTCTAGAAAATACAGAATCACACACTTTATAAGAAAACGGTTTTTCTCCAGTATTTGTTTGCACATGGTTTTTAATTTGCAATGAGATCATAATAATGATGCACCATCTTCAAAAAAAATGGTTTCTTTTAAGAGTTTATTCGCATATATATTTTCAGATATGAAGTGTCTGAAAATGATGATTGACAGATTTCACTAAAAAAACGGTTTTTCTACCGTCTGATTTCAGATGTGTCTTCTCTAAGTCTCTGAAATGCTGATCCACAAACTTCAAAAGAAATGGGTTACTCTCTAGTATGAGTTTGCATGTGACTTTTCAAACAGGAACTCAGTGAAAAAGCAGATCCACAAATGTCACAAGAAAATGGTTTCTCGCCAGTGTGTGTTCGCATGTGACGTTTCAAACTGGAACCCATAGAAAATGCAGATCCACACACTTCACAAGAGAATGGTTTCTCTCCAGTGTGTGTTCGCATGTGACGTTTCAAATGGGCACTCATAGAAAATGCAGATCCACACACTTCACAAGAGAATGGTTTCTCTCCAGTGTGTGTCCGCATGTGATTTTTCAGACTGGAACTGCTTGAAAATGATGATCCACATGTTTTACAAGAAAATGGTTTTTCTCCTGTATGTGTCTGCATGTGTCTTTTTAGATATATTTTTTTTGAAAATGAAGATCCACACATTTCACAAGAGAATGGTTTCTCTCCAGTGTGTGTTCGCATGTGACTTTTCAAATTGGAACTCAGAGAAAATGCTAAGCTACACACTTCACAAGAGAATGGTTTCTCGCCAGTGTGTGTTCGCATGTGACTTTTCAAACTGGAACTCATAGAAAATGATGATCCACACACTTCACAAGAAAATGGTTTCTCTCCTGTGTGTGTTCGCATGTGACTTTTCAAACTGGAATTCATAAAAAATGCAGATCCACACACTTTACAAGAGAATGGTTTCTCTCCAGTGTGCATTTGCATGTGAAGTTTCAAATTGGAACTCCAAGAAAATCTTGATCCACAGACATCACAGGAAAATGGTTTCTCTCCTGTATGTGTTCGCATGTGACTTCTCAAACTGGAACTGGCTGAAAATGCTGATCCACACACTTCACAAGAGAATGGTTTTTCTCCAGTGTGTGTTCGCATGTGACTTTTCAAATATGAACTGCTTGAAAATGCTGTTCCACACACTTCACAAGAGAATGGTTTCCTTCCAGGGTGTATTTGCATGTGAATCTTCAAAGGTGAATTGTCCGACAATGCTGATCCATGGTCTCCAGTATGTGTTCGCATGTGTCTTTTTAATTGTAAATTATCAGAAAAGGCCAATCCACACTTTTTACAAGACAATGGCTTCTTGCCAGTATGTGTTCGTAAGTGTTTTCTCAAATGGCAACTTTGGGAAAATGATGATCCACAGACTTCACAAGAAAATGGTTTATCGCCAGTGTGTGTTCGCATGTGAATTTTCAAATAAGAACTACTAGATACTGCTGTACCACACACTTCACAAGAAAATGGTTTCTCTCCAGTGTGTGTTCGCATGTGACTTTTCAAATTGGAACTCCTAGAAAATGTTGATCTACACACTTTACAAGAGAATGGTTTCTCACCTGTGTGTGTTCGCATATGACTTTTCAAAGTGGAACTCATAGAAAATGCAGATTTACACAGTTCACAAGAAAATGGTTTCTCTCCTGTGTGTGTTCGTATGTGATTTTTCAAACTGGAACTCATAGAAAATGCAGATCCACACACTTCACAAGAAAATGGTTTCTCTCCTGTGTGTTTTCGCATGTGGCTTTTCAAACTGGAACTCATAGAAAATGAAGACCTACACATATCACAAGAGAATGGTTTCTCTCCAGTGTGTGTTCGCATGTGACTTTTCAAAATGGAATGGCTTGAAAATGATGATTCACATGTTTCACAAGAGAATGGTTTCTCTCCAGTATGTGTTTGCATGTGTCTTCTCAAACTTGAACTGACTGAAAATGCAGATCCACACACTTCACAAGAAAATGGTTTCTCTCCAGTGTGTGTTCGCATATGTATTTTCAAATTGGAACGGTTTGAAAATAAAGATTCACATGCTTTACATGAAAATGGTTTCTCCGCACTATGTGTTCGTTTGTGTATTTTTAGATGTGAATTATCTGAAAAGGCTGATCCACACATTTCACAAGAGAATGGTTTCTCTTTAGTGTGTGTTTTCATGTGATTTTTCAGATGAGAACTCCGAGAAAATTTTGATCCACAGACTTCACAAGAATATCGTTCATCTTCAGTGTCAGTGTGCAAGTTTCTTCTCCAAGTGGAACTTTCAGAAAATTCTGAGCCGTAATCTTTGCAAGCGTGTGATTTCTCTTTAGTCCGTGTTTCCATGGTTTTTTTTCAATCTGAACAATGAATAAATGCTCATCTGCACAATAGAAAAAATGTGTGTTTAACTGGAGTAGCTTTTCACAGTTGGGCCTCTAAATAGGAATTCAAAAAAGAATGTCTATGTACTGACTTTTGGGATAAAATTCTTCTTCTTCTCTAAAACAGCTGATATCTGTGAGAAGAAAAATTAAAGTATTAAGAAAGTAAAAAACTGGAGACTTATAAATTGTTTGGAAATATAATATTACAATCAATTCATCTTTCAATTAACTGCAGTATATCATGTAAAATTACAAAAGTTTTACTTTATATAATATCAGACGTAGATTTAGCCTAAGACAGGAGAAAAGTTCAAATCTAATATAAAGTTAAGCTGTACCATTTTAAACAAAACAAATATTGATACAAAATTATATCCCAAATAATCATGACAAAAATGATATAAGAAATCACAGTATAAATGATCGAACATTTAAAAACTTTTTTTTCACATTTGATATTTACATTCAAAATTTAAGATTCACGGTTCAAACAGATATGAATTTCTAAATTTTTTCTTTATATTTTTCATTATATACGGAAAGTATAAAAATGGCAGCACACACATGAACGAAGGCGGGGGGGGTAATATACGGAAAGTATAAACCAATTAAATGACAGGACACACATGAACGAAGGCGGGAGGTAAAGACAAGTGAATTGAAAAAAATGGCAAATGTTTTGATAAAATATCTATAATAAAATTCATTTATTAATTATTAGGAACAGTTGAAACCATTTAACTGTGTGCAAACAAATAAGCTCAGTTTCATTTAAAAAGAAAGTTACTAAAAATCATTCACTGACAACTCACACACACACACACATATATATATATATATATAATAAACCGACTATGGTAGATGGAGAGATAATGAACAAACAATTGAGAGATATTAATTTCAATACTTTTTTTAGCAATCTATAAATAAAATAAAACATTTAATAATAAAAACCATTTCTTTATAAGCAGTTAAATGATTTTAACCAACTAATAATAATAACCCTTAACGAAATAATTATAACTTCATGTAACAATTCTTAATAGAAATAATTAGCACAGTTAAAGGTCAAATGTCATTTATTATATCATAATTATTACCTTATATATTTATCAAAATCTTTCAACATTATTGTAAACATTCATATGACTTTAATTCGAAGAAAAAACTTGAAGAATGTCTCTTCTGAAATAAAGTCCTTTAAGAATTTAGTGATCGTCTAAAAGAAAGAAAAAACACTTTCTATTTAATGAATCGAGAAATGTTTTCTTATTAGGATTAACGTTTGTTTTAGGTTTAATTTGGTTATAATAAAATAGTTTTAAAAAGATTTCATGGAAATTTAATCGGTTAATCCTGGCCAAAAAGTTTCATGTCAGATTTGGTTTATGTCACCCAACCGATTAACACAGACAAAAGGGAAAATTAAATATTAATTAAATGTTTAAATGAATTGGATTTCGAAAAAGTCCTTAAATTTGTTTCCAAAAGATTCCAGATATTTTTATATTCATAGAAGATAAATTATTGTCACAAATTGAGAAATATTTCAATTCTTCGTCAATAGACAAAAACAACAAAAAAGGTTTCCTATTTGTAAACAATGATAATAAAAAAACATTATACTTACTTTTTTTTCTTTTCTTTCGCCTGAATTCTTCTGAGAAAAGAGAGAAATAATCAAATATTTTAAATAAAACTAATATTTTCTGGTTGAATGCAATCAGAACGTGTCGTCTTTTTACAAGAAATAATGAAAGGTTTTTTTAAAAAGCGAAACACAAGGGAGATAAATCAAATCATTTTTTTCATGAAATACAGGGCACCTTGTGTGGTGTAATGAATAGCCAACTAGAAAAGCAAATCTTCACGAGTGAGTTCGAGTCTCATTTGGTGCCTTATTCATATGGCCTTGTACCACATCTAAGCAGAAAGCTTTGTAAATTACCACTTATTTATTAATACAAATACGCATTCAAAGAGAAAATTACAACGAGAATAGAATCTTTAACCAAACCAGCATTACACATTTGGAGGTTAATACTCCCGCCCTGAGTTTTACAAGTGACAGTCCACATCTTTCCTTTTAACAAACTGTAGAACGATGTTAAACTTTACAGCTGTCAGTTTTATTTTCTTAAATAAATTTAATAAATACCCAATTTCGAAACATAAAAACTAAAAATTTAGAAATGTTTGAGAAGTTTAAAACGATTTGAGTTTCAGCCAGAAGAAATTTGATTGGTTATTTTAGTTAATTGGATTGTATTTATCACCCAGAATTTATTTCGATATTTTTTTGTGTGTCAGTCAGAAATTTTCAGAAAATTCTGTCGAGAAATTGTGGTAAATAAATTCCTAAATTAGCTTTGGTTTGGTTTTATGGCATATCAAACATTGTAGGTTATTTAAGGCCAAATTCTTTTTCATACATATATATTAAATATATGATTTTTAAACACATTTTGCAGATATCATTTTTAAAGGATCACAGCTCTTTTGCTTGCACACAGTTAAATATTTTCAAGTATTTCTATATAACACAAACAATTCAATTAAACACTAGTCATTTGCTTCTACACAATGAAATGATCAAACAGTTCTATTTGAATCAATTCAGTTTAGCATAAGGCAAGAAAATTATATTGTTCCAAATATTGCTATGTATCACACGAGCACTTCAATTAAAAATCTATCATTTGTTTACCCATAGTTAAACGACCAAACAGTTCCATTTCAAATAATTCAGTTTAGTGTAAACCAACAAAGTTGAATGGTTCCATGTATTACCGTGTATGACAAACAATTCAATCAAACATCAGCCATTTTTTGCACACAATTAAATAATCAAATGGTTTTATTTCAAGCACTTCAGTTTCGCATAAGTTCTTTGTTTAGACGTCAAAGTACACAGTTTAAATGTCAAATAGTTCTATTTGACTTATAGATAGGACATTTCAGGTGCTGTCACTCCAGGTCAGAGTGGACCTAAGAGCAATGGCAATGAAGAAGTACTCTGCATCTCCCAAAGCTCCAGCATTACTGGAGCCTCACCATCAGGTTGTTTAGTGTCATATCCAGGATACACATTTATAACATAATAGTTTTGTCCAGTTGCCAATACCAATAAGTTTGCATAGCACCAAATTTAGTACGATCACGTGGCCGTGGCTTTGCAGGGTTGAATCTTGTTTTTGGCAGTAAAGTGGATGTTCAGGGTCAAATCCTGCATCTGACAGAGTCGTAGACTTTCAGGGTCGAATCCTGTGCCTGAGGCACCATATGTAATACTATTGTTTGGTTTGGCACCAAATGTAACAATATGGTTGGCACCGTCTGGGCACTTATTTTGGATATGGTACCAAATATAGTACTATGGTTTGACCCGACATCAATTATAACACTATTGCTTGGTCCAGTACCAAATGAATTTCTATATTCTAGGGTCGGTTACCATTTGTAACGGTATCGTTTGGGTAAGGTACCAAATATGATAATATCTTGGTATAACACAACTGTAACAATATCGCGGTCATGACTATCAACGTCGATACCAGTGCCAAATGTAATACCGTTGTGCAGGACAACATTTGTGGGACCAAACGTAATAATAATAACTTGTCTTATCCTGGTAACATTGCCAAATGCGTTTCCAGGTAGTTCGTTTATCAGTCCTCTCTGTGCCAACGCTGTGTTTGAAAGATCCACTGACAGAGAATGACACAATCCACCTGGAAATTCCGAACATTGAAGTGTAACGGTAGCACCATGAGGCAAAAAATGAGGTAAAAGGCTCAACTGGTAAAGAATTTGTCTATTCGCAATAGGTCTTCGTTCCTTCTTTGACCCTTCTTTGACTGTGAAACTAAAAACAAAATCGAAAACAACTTCTGTAATCCCTTTCACACAGATCAATAACTTGGGCAAATACAGATACAGTGTGTGATTCTTACCTCTGTTTGCCTCAAAGAATGCCCCCTTCGCAAAGTCTAAAAGTCGCAGCTCCGTCATCCAACAAGTGTGTTATGCTCAGAGAAATGGTAATAAAAGGGCCAACCCTTCCAACGGTGTCACGTGTGTGATCGGTGTACAATGGTAATGTGTACCCAACTCTAAGGTGCCCGTACCAAATAAGGGGGATAGCTCCCTCATTTACATTGAAGTGATCGGTTAAAACAAAGTTACCTGGGTATTGGCAACTGAAAAACAAGAAGAACTCTACATCAGCAAACAACAATCATTTATAGTTCAATGTTCAGACTGCATACAGTAGCACGAGAGAGAGAGAGAGAGAGAAAGAGAGAGTGAAAATCTGGAAGGGTTTATGAAGCAACACAAAAAGACACCCTCCAGCCTGACCAAACTCTCTGAATGCCAACTTCTAACCGACAACAGACCACTTTTTTAAAATTCACTAATTTTTATATATCTAAATTCAGGATATCAGTAGGGTGATGATATCTTGCTAAGTTATAGTGTCACTCACACTTGTCCCTTAATG
This sequence comes from Sepioteuthis lessoniana, assembly GCA_963585895.1. Classification (NCBI taxonomy): domain Eukaryota; kingdom Metazoa; phylum Mollusca; class Cephalopoda; order Myopsida; family Loliginidae; genus Sepioteuthis; species Sepioteuthis lessoniana. Next base: position 6,058,912 of record OY757908.1, read on the forward strand.
TTTACCTTGTTTTCAATCAAACCTGTGACAAAACATGAATCTCTTTTATTCACATTTAGTTTTCCTGTATTTCTTATTTATGTACTCAATTGAACTTTTCAATTTGACTTACATTTCCGCTCAAAGATTTTAGCTAAATAAACAGCCAACTTAAAAACTCATGGCCCAACCAAACCAGATTATAAAATAATTAACCATCATGACAACTGGGTTACACATTGAGGGAGTTTTACCCCTCTGCACAGATGCAGTCAGTGTATTCTACAACCCCAGCCGACTGGGCCAAAGACTCCATAAGTTATTTAAATGATATAAAGAAGAACATGGATTTTATAAATTCTATACAGAATCTACACTATATCTATATCTATCTATATGTTTATCTTTTTCTTTTGTTTATTTATTTCAATTTGAATATTTCTGGTTCTAAATTTTATCATCTATGTTCATATCTATGGCCATCTGTTTCTATCTATCTATCTTGATTTGTTTAAATCGCCTGCAAATTTGGGATTTTGACCAAAATAATGCACTGAAAATTATGCCAATACACTTGAAAACAATCCTCAGCAACAACTGAATTGTGAAATGGGCAACTAGCCGATACATTGATGACAGCAGAAAAAGTGATGTCACCGGAAGAAATTTGGGCTGAAGGTATAATAGCCTCAGCAATTAGCAGACGTTAGATGGATCAGGAAAGTTGATTTTTCACAGAAGGAATGAAAATCTGTGAAGAAAGGAACTGTTCTCAATATGTCCTCAATAGCAGTTGGTCACGACCCTGTAACTAGATGGCTGTAAATTGTATGTAACTCTATCAATAGGTAGACTGACAGAATATGTTGGGTAGAGAAAGTCAGGAAAGAGACTGTTAATATGACAAAGGAGCTCATTGCCAAGGTAAAGAGACATGGTCAATAAAGAAATAGTTGGTACATGCACAAATGCAAATAAGTGGTATGGTGCAATGACAGCCATATAATACTGGGACTCTGTCTTTTAGTCTTTTTGGATGAACTCTGATCGGATGGCAGAGAGAAGAGTGCAAACGCAAGGAGCTTCAGAAATGGTCATAATGTGTCGGTTAGGGATGATTAAAGATAAAAAAAATCAGAAGCTATAAAGATATTTCAGGGGACTAATTAACAGTGAACAGTTGGTGGGTTTGAGGTTGAGTTCATCAAACGGACCTACCCTTCCTGGCTCTTTAAGTTGGATGGACGGTCAGTGCGAGATACTCAGCATCAGATTCAGCAGGAGAAAAATTAGTCAGAGTATTGGAAAATGTTGTGACCCTACCAGCATCTGTTCACAGAAGAAAGTCTCTGTGAAGGTCAAGGCTAAGGTATGTGGCTCACACATCTACGTATCATTCTTTATTGACTTTCAGTGCTTCCCCTCCTGTGTGCAATTCTAATTTATCAGGAGTCCTGCTTAGGTTAATTACAGGAAAACAGGTTCCTTTAGTGAGTCAGATTATCTGTTACCTCCATACATCCGAAGGAAGGCAAGGAGTACTCAATGGAGATACATACAAAAATTAATGCAACAATTTATGTAAATATGGAATCAGGCGAGACATTCGTAGAATGACTGATATGTTTTCATTGTTATAGAATGAAAGATTTTCAAAATAATTGTTTTCATAGTAAAAGGAATACTATTGTATGTTTCGGGTCGGTGAAGGGAAGTATATTTAAGTAAAAGTTAGGATAGCGATGACCAGCCTCTCTTCTCGTTTGTTGCCACCTTCAGGCAAATCGATGTACTCCATTGCATTGTACATAATAAAATTAACTTTTCTCTTGCCTAACACACCTTTGCCAATTAATTTAAACAACAACCTATTCCATTGCTTGTTTAATTACCTGTGGTGTAAGAAAAAATATTCATTTAAAAGAGATATACAAGTCACTTAAAGCCATTGAATTTGGATCGAAAAGAAATGTATCTTTAGAATAGAGTCAATAAAAATAACTTCAACTAAAATCATGCCATCATCTGCACAATCAAGTCAATATAAACCATTGAATTTCGATTGAAAAGAAACCAATCTCTAAAATAGAGGCATTTAAAATAACTTCAACTGAAATCATGCCATCAACTGCACTGTTAAGTCATGCAAATTACCTCCCCTGATACTCTCATGAAATGAGGATCTTTTTCTAGCCTGGAAGCAAACAGACAGCCATACTTGTTCAAATATGGAATAGTAAAAAAAAGGCGTCTCTCCGTATACAGAGTCTTTTAGACTCAATTCTTGATATCTAACAATTGTAGCAGAGCTAAACGACACTATGGCTTCAAAGTATTTTTTCCACCCACCCTACTTAAAGATAAATACTGTACATGGAAAAAAAATGCAGATTTGGGAGTAAGCCACATTCCTGAATAAAATAAAAAAAGCCCTCATAATGTTTTTATCATTGGAAGGAAAAGCTAGAGAAGCTAATTTTGGAGTTGGACACTGCTGTTCTTAATTCTGAAGATGGAATGAAAAATTTGTATAAAAAACTTGATACACTTTTTCTGGAAGATATAAACTGCCTTTTGAGCATACGAAACATTTGAAGGCTATCAGAGACCGCCTGGGACGATTTTCTGATTGACTTTGTCCGACATGTCACCAAATTAAAAGACTTTAACTTTCTTTTACCAGAACCTGTACTTGCCTTTAGAGCTCTAAAGAGTGCCAACCTCACCCCAGAAAACAAAAAATTGGTCAAGTCTACTGTCGGCGAGTTAACGCTATCTTCCATGTCTGGCCAATTATGGAAGATTATGCATAAACATTCTTCTGACGATTCATAACCCAACACTTCACCTGTTGTGGTAAAAAATGAAATGGATATTATTAACTATGCAGAAAATAACCAAATGGACCCTACTGAAGTATATTATGGTCGCTCCTCATATCGAGGAGATTCGCGTTTCAATAGTTGGTATGGAAAGATAAACCATGGTGGAAGACGACAAGGCAATAAGAATAAAACACGCTTCACTGACAAAAAGAAATTAAATCCACTAGATCCAGCAGGCAACACAATTGTACGTTTTAATTGTGGCTGCAAGTTTCACTGGTCATATGACTGTCCTTACGTTCATAGTAGCAGGAATAAACATGGCGGCAAAAAAGAGAAGGATTCTTCTGTGGCTTACGTTGTCCTTATGAGTCAGCAACAATGCGAGAACAGCGGGGACACTCTTTTGGGTGAGATGTTGGGCTCTGCGGTTCTAGATAGAGGTTCATCCAGCATCGTTTGCGGAACAAAATGGTATAAATGTTTTCTTGAAACATTAACAGATGCAAAAAAGAAAAAAATAGTAAAAAAACAAAAGAGTGAGAACCATTAAATTTGGCGATGGAAATAAACTGAACTCCCTTTACAAGGTGGTTCTACCATGTGTTGTCACTGATATTGAAGTCAGTATTATCACTGGTGTTGTGGACTCTGACATCCCACTTCTCTTGATTGAAGACGCCATGAAAAGAGCAGGGACTTGCCTCAACTTTGAGGATGACAGTGTTATGATGTTGAAAAAGAAAATTCCATTGAGATGCACATCATCTGGACATTACCACATTCCTATTACCAAACCTCAACTGGAGAAATGTAAGTTCAAACACATACTTTTTATTAAAGAAATCTCCTATAAAAATACAGCAGAAAAAAATTAAAATTGCAACAAAGTTACATTGACAATTTAGTCATCCTAGCAATAAGAAATTGTGTGACTTAGTTAAAAATGCAGGAGTGACAGATCCTGAATTTATAAAAATTTTGCAGATACTCTCAAGTTCCAGTGATGTATGCATTCGTCACAAAAAGACTGAACCTAAACCTATTGTTGGATTTACATTAGGATCTTATTTTAATGAAAATGTTGCCATGGATATCAAAGAAATAAGCGGTAATAAAGTACTGCACTTGGTTGACCATGCAACTAGATACAGTGTTGGAGTCAGGATTTCTAGTAAAGAGAGTTCTGACATTATCAGTGCTATATTTAAGCACTAGATAACATATTTTGGAACTCAAGAAGCTATCTTGACTGATAATGGCAGGGAATTCAACAACCAGTCATTTCGGGACATGGCACAGAATTTAAATATTGTTGTGCGTACTACTGCTGCTGAAAGCCCATGGAGTAATGGGTTAAATGAACGACATAATGGGATATTGGGAGAAATGGTGAAGAAGACTCTAGAGGACACACATTGTAGCTTTGAAATAGCACTAGCATGGGCTATAAGGGCCAAAAATACACTGCACAGTGTTCACGGATTTAGTCCCAACCAACTTGTTTTTGGTAGGAATCCCAACCTACCCTCCTTTCTGATTGACAAACTCCCTGCATTAGAAGGTGTCTCCACCAGAGAGGTCATTGCCAGTAACCTCAATGCTATGCATGCTGCTAGAAAGCAGTTTAAAATGTGTGAGTCTTCGGAAAAATTATGACGTGCACTTCGACATCAAGTGAGAACAAGTATAACTCAGTCATACAAAAATGGTCATGTTGTTTTTTATAAGAGAAATCTCTGTGATAGATGGCTTGGTCCAGGAACTGTTATAGGGTGGGAGCACAAACAGGTTCTTGTTAAACATGGGGGCACATATGTAAGAGTGAACCCTTGTCGTCTCGTGCCTCATCCAGTAGTATATCAAAATTCCTCTGAAAGTGAATCCATAGTTGAACCCACTACTTCACAATTTGGACCAAAAGAAACTTCAAATATTTCAATTTTTGGAGAGAATAATGTAGAAGAAGAATTAGGGACCCTAAATGATCATGTTCAACAACATCAAACTGTAAGAAATGGGTTACCCAAACAAAATTCCAATCAAAAAAAAATTGATCTTCCCAAACCAGGACAAACACTCGAGTGTAAACTTGCCAATGATGATGATTCGGAATAGAAAAAATTGAATGTCATAAGTAGGGCAGGCAAAGCCACATGCAAAAACAAGTATTTAATGAATGTGGCTATGGAACAGGGTGAACCATTTTGGCTAGATTTTGAGCATGGAGTAAGAGAATGGAAAGCATGTGAAATTAAACCAACAAGTGATGAAGAAAACATAATGATTTCCTCTTTTGATTGTGACCTGGAAACAGCAAGGGAGAAAGAACTCCAAAGCTGGATCAAAAATAAAGTCTACACCCAAGTATCTGACCAAGGCCAACCCAGAATATCAACAAGATGGGTTTACACTCATAAAAATATAAACAACAAAGTTTGCAAGGCTAGACTTTTGGCCAGAAGCTTTCAGGACAGGGATGCTGGAAATATAAGAAATGATTCTCCAACATGCTCCAAGGAAGATCTATGTATACCTTGGCCATAATGGCATCTAACTATTGGACATGCAAGTCAATGGATATAAAAACAGCATCCTTACAGGGCAAAGAGTTAGACCGATTGGTCTATTTGGAACCTCCTAAAGAAGCCAATGTTCCTCCTGGATATATTTGGAGGCTCTCTAAGTGTGTATATGGTTTATCTGATGCTTCAAGGTCCTGGTACCTGACTCTTAGGGAGGAATTATTGAAGTCTGGAGCAGTAGTCTCAAAATATGATTAAGCCATATTTACATGGTATTTTGGAGACAAACTGCATGGTATAATTGTAACTCATGTGGATGATTTTTGCTTTGCTGGGTCAGAGATTTTTCAGGCCAAGGTCATCGAAAGACTTTGTCACTTGTTTAAAATTAAATTCGAAGAAGTTTCAGAGTTCCAGTACATAGGATTGAGCATAAAGGAGAGCAAAGATAACATTAAAATTGGACAGAATGAAAATGTAAAGAAATTAAAATGTATCCCAATTGAAGGAAGCAGAAATTTGAGAGAGGCAATATCTACAACTGAAGTAACCGGAACCAGATGATTGGCCAACTTAATTGGCTAGCCACCCAAACTAGACCCGATCTTAGCAACGATGTTAGTGAATTAAGTTCAATGCTTAAACATGAGAATGTAGAATGTCTAAAACAGAAAAATCTCATATAGATATTCCAGATTTAGGAAATCTTAAACACCTAAAAATTGTTGCATACAGTGATGCCTCCTTCGGCAATTTAACTGATCGAGGTTCACAAGGAGGTTATATAATCTTTCTGGTTGGAAGCAATGACAAGTATATGCCTATTGCTTGGCAATCCAAACGTGTTGGAAGAGTTGTCAAAAGTACTCTAGCTGTGGAGACTTTAGCCATGGTTGACATGGCGGAGGCCTGTATTTTTTATAGAAAATTGCTGTTAGAAATGTTTGCAAGTGAAAGACAATACTGACAATATGTAAATCTTTTGCAAAACAGACAATTCTTGTCTCTATGATTCTGCACATTCCTCCAACAAAATTCTGGATAAGAGGCTTCGCATAGAGATGGCTGTTTTGAGAGAGATGCTTGAAAGAAAAGAAATTACAGAGATCTCTTGGGTACCAACTAACACACAAATTGCTGACTCCTTGACAAAGAAAGGAGTGCCTTCATTTAAGATCCTAGGGTTCATGTCTGAGTCGAAAAAATCCTCTGTTTAATGTTGTTACACTCTCCTATTTTCTTTTGCAGAACTTATGCCCTACAGAAATGAAAAGAAAAAGGAGGAAGAACTGTTAAGTCATGCTAATTACCTCCCCTGATACTCTCGAGAAAATAATATGTTTTTCTAGGACCAGATGTAAACAGATGGCCATACTTGTTGAAATGAGGACTAGTGAAAAAAGGTGTATCTCCGTATACAGAGTGTTGTAGTCTCAATTCTTGATATCTAACATGCACAATCAAGTCAATATGAACCATTGAATTTCGCTTGAAAAGAAATCAATCTCTAAAATAGAGGCAATAAAAATAATTACAACTAAAATCATGCCATCATCTGCACAATCAAGTCACATCAAAAGAGCCAAGTAGTTTTTCTCTCACAAAGGCAATCAATTCGGTTAATCTAAAAAAGAACCAGTTCAATTTTACATTTACTAAAAGTTTTATTTAATAACAGCAAAGTTTTCCAATTTTCAAAATTTTATCTAATAAAAAATTTAAACACATTAAAAACTATTAATCAATTTTAATGAAAAATAAATAGAAACTTTTATAAAATCTTTTTCCAGTCGATTTTTTCACTACTTAAATAAACTACTACAAACTTCAGCAAATAAAAAATGCGATATTTTATATTGCAGTTTAGTTTTTGTAATTTCAATCAGAACAAATTTTATTTCTTTTCATTCATAAATTAATGAATACATAAAATAAGAGATTTAAAAAGTTTCCAGAAAACTTGAAATCAAATCAGTGAGCATCAAATATTGGACAAAGAAGAAAAAGGAAAATTAGGACACAAATCAATTGAAGAAACACAAAACAATCAGTCCTGAAAATTTAGGGAGGATTTTTCAAAAAAGTTTTATTTTGGAATGTCTTACAACAAAGAAAATGAGAATAATGCACAATATCCTTATAATTTTGTATTTCTAATCCTAATTCTATAGAAAAACTGGTATCCCTTCACCCTTGACAATTGTTCACTAAATTTAACCAAGATCTTTAAATGCAACATTTAAATGTTTGATAAGTGTAAAGACAATAAGAAAAGGAAAATGATATTTTATGATTGCCCATCAAGATGATTTGACATGGACATCAGAAAATGTGTCAATTGTTGATGAGGCAATGGAAAATGATTGGTCTCTATAGTGTGACATTTTAAAATGCAACTGCAAAAAAATGCAGATCCACACACTTCATACAAGAATGGTTTCCCTCCAGTTGCAGTTCCCATGTGAATTGTCAAATGGGAACTCATAAAACATGCAGATCTACACATATCACTAAAGAATGGCTTCTCTCATGTGTGTGTCCACATGTGAATTTTCAAATGTGAACTTGCAAAAAATGCAAATCCTCACACTTCACAAGAGATGGTTTCTCTCCCTGGGGTATTCCCATGAGAATTTTCAAATGGAAATTCATAAGTTATTTTGATCGTCAAACATCATAAGTGGTTTCTCTCTCGTGTGTATTCGCATGTGACTTTTCAGATTAAAACTTCTAGAAAATGCTGTTCCACACACTTCACAAGAAAATGGTTTCTCTCCAGTGTGTGTTTGCATGTGACTTTTCAAATTAGAATGTCTAGAAAAGGCTGTTCCACACACTTCACAAGAAAAAGGTTTCTCACCAGTGTGTGTTCGCATGTGTCTTTTTAAATGTGAATTATCTGAAAAGTCCAATCCACATACTTCACAAGAAAATAGTTTCTCTCCAGTATGTTTTTGCATGTGATTTATTAAACAAGAACTTTGGGAAAATGATGATTCACATACTTTACAAGAAAATGGTTTTTCTCCAGTGTGTGTTCGCATGTGATTTTTTAAATTAGAACTTCTAGAAAATGCTGTTCCACACACTTCACAAGAAAATGGTTTTTCTCCAGTGTGTGTTCGCATGTGACTTTTCAAATTAGAACTTCTAGAAAATGCTGTTCCACACACTTCACAAGAAAATGGTTTCTCACCAGTATGTGATCGCATGTGAATTTTTAAATGTGAATTATCCGCAAAGACAGATCCACATACTTCACAAGAAAATGGTTTTTCTCCAGTATGTATTTTCAAATGTCTTCTCAAACTGGAACTTTGGGAAAATGCAGATTCACACATTCCACAAGAAAATGGTTTTTCTCCAGTATGAGTTCGCATGTGAATTTTCAAATAAGAATTACTAGAAAATGCTATTCCACATATTACACAAGAAAACGGCTTCTCTCTGACATGGTTTTGCTGGTGTTTTTTCCAGTAGGCACTTACAGAAAATGTTGTTTTAGAAATATCACAAGAAAATGATTTGTCTCCAGTATTTGTTGGCATGTGTTTTCTCAAACTTGAACTACGGGAAAATGAAGATCCACACAACACAGAAGAAAGTGATTTATCTTCAGTGTGTGTTAGCATGTGGCTTTTTAAATGGGAACTGCTAGAAAAAGTTGATTTACAGACTTCGCAAGAAAATGGTTTCTCTCCAGTGTGTGTTCGCATGTGACTTTTCAAATTGGAACTCCTTGAAAATTCAGATCCACACACTTCACAAGAAAATGGTTTCTCTCCAGTGTGTGTTTGCATATGACTTTTCAAATTGAAACTCCTAGAAAATCCAGATCCACACAGTTCACAAGAGAATGGTTTTTCGCCAGTGTGTGTTTTCATATGACTTTTTAAATTGGAACTCCTAGAAAATGTAGATCCACACACTTCACAAGAATATGGTTTCTCTCCAGTGTGTGTTTGCATGTGACTTTTCAAATGAGAACTCATAGAAAATGCAGATCCACACACTTCACAAGAGAATGGTTTCTCACCAGTGTGTGATCGCATGTGAATTTTTAAATGAGAACTTGTAGAAAATGTTGATCCACACACTTCACAAGTGTATGGTTTCTCTCTGGTGTGTGTTCGCATGTGAATTTTTAAATGGGCTTTCAAAGAAAATTTTGATCCACAAACATTACAAGTGAATGGTTTTTCTCTAATGTGAGGTCGCATGTGACTTTCTAAATTTGAACTGATTGAAAATGATGATTCACTTGCTTTACAAGAAAATTGTTTCTCTCTAGTGTGTGTTCACATATGTCTTTTTAAATGTAATCTATCTGAAAAGGTTGATCCACAGACTTCACAAGAAAATAGTTTCTCTCCAGTATATGTACGCATATGTCTTTCCAAACTGGACCTTTGGGAAAATGATAATTCACATACGTTACAAGAAAATGGTTTTTCTCTAGTGTGTGTTCGCATGTGATTTTTCAAGTAAGAACTATTAGAAAATGCTGATCCACATACTTCACAAGAAAATGGTTTCTCGTCAGTGTGTGTTTGGAGGTGTCTTTTTAAATAGGCTCTCATAGAAAATGTTGATGCACAAACATCACAAGAGAATGGTTTCTCTACTATATGTGTTTGTACATGTATTTTTAAATGATTTTTCAGATGAGAACTGCTAGTAAATTTTGATCCACAAACTCTACAAGAAAATCTTTCATCTCCAGTGAGTGTATGTGACTTTTCAAAGGGGAATTTTCTGAAAATGCCCAACCATTAACTTTGCAAGAAAGTAATTTCTTTTTAGTCTGTGTTTCCATTTCTGTTTTTGATTCTGAGCAATGTGTAAATTCTGATTTTCATGATGGAGAAATGTTGTTTTGCAATTGTTTTTTAGAATATGAATTTCAAAAGAATTTTATTGAATCTTAAAAAAGAAATCATTCTTCTGCAATACAGCTGATGTCTGTGAATAAATAAAAATTAAAATATTAAGAAAGTAAAACAATATTCTGAGTGAGAGATAAAAAGAAAATGCAACATTGTTTCCTTTTTCATTTCAGGCTTCCATACTTTTGGTATCTTATGAAGTCAATAATAAAGTCAGTGTCAGGTCTTTAATTTACAAATTTCTTTAAAATAATGGAATTCCCTTTATTCATCTTGAAAGAGAAGACTAAATACTAACATTATACTAGATACTAGACACTAACAATATACTAGATGCTGAAAATATTTCATTCTTTTTTCTGTTAAAATGAATTTAGAAATAACTAAAGCTATTTTTTAATGTTAACTTTTCATTCTATTTGAAAGGTCGAAATATCATAAATATCAGCATTTCGAGCAAAATAATATTACCTATGAAAATTTTAATACATTTAAAAGATTTAAATTCACCAAAAGTTGACAACCCTTTGAAACACAAGATTATGTAAGTTAAAAAGTGCAGTTAAAAATTTAATTCCCTTTTAGATATTCAATGTTGTAGAGAATAAATAAATCTTTCATTAAACATTGATTGATTTTTCCTTACGTAAGTATTTAACCTGAAGGGACCAAATGAGAAATCACTTAAATGATTGCTAGTGTACATTTCCATCAAACTTTTTTTATATTTTAAAAATAAAAATAAATAAATAAAAACAGTTACCAGTTTCTTCCTTTAAAATTCATAATTTTTAATTAGTAAAATTATACATTTATAACATATTTAGATTTAGTCTGTAATTAATGAAAAGTCAAAATTTGTTGTACAGTTAAGCACCCCACACGCTTCTTAAAGAAAACAAATGTTCATACAAAATTATTTCTCCAATAAACTAAACGAAAATAATATGATAAAAATAACGTTACAAACCATTCAACGAGAACTGAGACACACATAGAAATATGGACAATAAACTATGATAGATAAAAAATGAACAAACTAAGGAAGATAATCTACAAATAATTTTATTTCAATTTTCCGTAATCTACAAATAATTTAAATTTTTGATAATCTATAAATAATTTTGCTGTGCGTATAATATTTTATTTAATGTGAGACATTTAATAAAACCATTTCTTCATAAGCAGTTAAATGATTTTAACTAACTAATAATAATAATAACCCTTAACGAAATAATTATAACTTCAAGTAACAATTCTTAATAGAAATAATTAGCACAGTTAAAGGTCAAATGTCATTTATTATATCATAATTATTACCTTATATATTTATCAAAATCTTTCAACATTATTGTAAACATTCATATGACTTTAATTCGAAGAAAAAACTTGAAGAATGTCTCTTCTGAAATAAAGTCCTTTAAGAATTTAGTGATCGTCTAAAAGAAAGAAAAAAACACTTTCTATTTAATGAATCGAGAAATGTTTTCTTATTAGGATTAACGTTTGTTTTGGATTTAATTTGGTTATAATAAAATAGTTTTAAAAAGATTTCATGGAAATTTAATCAGTTAATCCTGGCCGAAAATTTTCATGTCAGATTTGGTTTATGTCACCCAACCGATTAACACAGACAAAAGGGAAAATTAAATATCAATTAAATGTTCAAATGAATTGGATTTTTAAAAAAAATATTTAAATCAATTTCCAAAAGATTCCAGATATTTTTATATTCATAGAAGATAAATTATTGTCACAAATTGAGAAATATTTCAATTCTTCGTCAATAGACAAAAACAAAAAAAGGTTTCCTATAAATTATATATTTTTTACTTGTAAACAAAGAAAATAAAAGAACATTATACTTACTTCTTTTTCTTTTCTTTCGTCTGATTTCTTTTCTTTTTGCCAACAGAAGGTTAGAGAAAAGAGGGAAATAATTAAATATTTTAAATAAAACTAATATTTTGGGGTTGAATTCAATTAAAACGTGTCTTCTTTTTACAAGAAATACGGAAAAGTTCTCTAAAGAGCGAAACACAAGGGAGATAACTCCAATCAACTTTAACTAAACCTACAACTGTAATTTCTATTTAGTCAAATTCAAGAAAAGCCCAATTTTGAAGCATAGAAACTCAACATGCAGAAATCTTTAAGAAAATGAAAAGAATTTGAGTTTCAACGAGAAGAAATTTGATTTGTTGTTTTCGTAAACTGTATTTTATTCATCACTCAGGATTAATTTAGATATTTTTTATTATGTCTCTGAGACATTTTTGTTAATGAATCCTTAATTTATTTCAAAGATATAAAGAAAGAAATGGATCTCATAAATTACATACGGAAATTTCCCTATATATGAATATCTACATTTTCCATTTGCTTATTTACGAGGTGCCTTCAATAAGTTCCCAGACTTTTTGTACAGTCATTTAAAATTGTCATAGACTCTTGAAAATTCAGTATGTTATTGCTATACATCTTATGAGATGACTGACCAATTATTATGATTTCAGCTTCAAATGAACAGCTACAGCAGCTATTGGAATACACCCTACTAAAGCCTGATTGTCACAGCTGGTGAATTTAAAAAATCATACAATAAAATTCTCTTTTAAACTTGGAACAAAATGCCACATAAACGTATGGAATTCTTCAGACTGATTTTCGACCATCTTGCATGAATCGAGCATCAGTTTTTGAGTGGCAAAAGAGATTCAAGGAAGGCAGGGAGTCTGTGAGGGATGATGAGAAGTGTGGGAAGAGCAAGGAAGTCAGAACACCAGAGTTGATTGGCCAAATAAAGAATTTCATGGATAAGGACCATCGTGTGTCTATAAAGACAATAAGTGCACAGTTTGATGTCAGTGTGGGAACTGTATACACAATTATTGGCGACGAACTGAAGATGCGGAAGGTTTACGCGAAGTTTGTCCCAAGGGTGCTCAGAGAAGATCAGAAAGAAAAACGTTGTCAGGACAGCAGGGAGATGGTCGAGCTGATCAATTCAGATCCCGCAGTTCTTGATGCTCTGGTGATCTGCGATGAAAGCTGGATCTACTGCTATGACCCAGAGACCAAGAGGCAGAGTTCCCAGGGGAAGCATGCTGGCTTTCCCAGACCCAAGAAGGCCATACAGAGCAAATCCACCCACAAACTTTTGATGATCTCTTTTTTTTGACAGCACTGGCATGATCTACATGCACTGGGTTCCCACTGGACAGACCGTCAACAAGGAATACTATGTTGAGGTCTTAAGGGAGTTCAGGAAGAGATTCCTAGGGAAGAGGCCAGCATTCTCCAAATCGGGTCAGTGGCATTTCCACCAGGACAATGCACCAGTCCACAACTCCATCCTTAACGTGAGGACACTTTAGAAGAACGATATACAATAAAAGTCTGTTTTAAACTTGGAAAAAATGTCACAGAAACGTATAGAATGCTTCAGACTGCTTTTCGACCATCTTGCATGAATCGAGCATCAGTTTTTGAGTGGCATAAGAGATTCAAGGAAGGCAGGGAGTCAGTGAGGGATAATGAGAGGTGTGGGAGGAGTAAGGAAGTCAGAATACCACAGTTGATTGGCCAAAGGGTTAGGGTTACTATGTTGAGGTTTTAAGGGAGTTCAGAAAGAGATTCTGTCGGAAGAGGCCAGCACTCTTCAAATCGGGCCAGTGGTATTTCCACCAGGACAATGCACCAGTCCATAACTCCATCCTTGTCACAGACTATTTGACCAAGAGGGGCATTAAGACAGTTCCTCACCCTCTCTATAGTCGAGACCTTGCTCCCTTTGGTTATTCCCAAAGCTCAAGGAAAACCTTAGAGGCTGTCGTTATGAGACAATTGAGGAGATGAAAGAGGCTGTGACAAAAGTCATTGACATGCTCCAACAAGAGGACTTCGATGGGGCCTTCAAGAAGTTGTTGGAACGGTAAAACAAGTGCATTTCAGCTGGAGGATATTACTTCGAAGGGGACTAGAGTTTCATGTGCGTACTATCAATAAAAGTGCCCATACAAAAAAGTCTGGAAACTTATTGTGTGCTACTTGTATTTCAATTTGACTATTTCCCTCCTCTTTTTAGTTGCGATAATAATCATCGTCTGTATTCATATCCATCACCGCCTGTTTCTATCTATCTATCTATCTTGGTCGGTTAAAAATCTCCTGCAAAGATGAGAAGACACCTCAAGAAATTTTGGCAGAAAGAAAAATAGCCTTTTAGCCATTAACTGACGTTAGATGGATCAGGAAACTTGGTGTTTCACAGAGGGAATGAAATTACTCATGTTTGGTTAGTTGTTTGGTTTTAGCCCGTATCCACCCTTTTCGGGTAATTTAAAGCCGAATTAAGAGTTTAACATCAGTACAGTTTTTGTTTACACTCAGTCAAATGTGAAAACAGTTCCATTTAAAACAATTCAGTTTAGGGTGAGTATACAGTTTAAATGTAAAAAATAGTTCTATTTCAAACAATTTAAGTAGTTAAGCTAAGTACACTTTTTTGTTATATTCAACCAATAGATTGGTGCCTACAAGATGCTACCACTCTGGGTAAGAATGGACCTGGGAGCGATGGTAATAAAGGGTTGCTCTGCACTCCCCAAAGCTCCAGCATTTCTGAAGCCTCACCATCAGATTGTTTCGAGTCATATCCAGGACACTTGTTAGAGGAATCTTAACTTTCTGCAGAGATGCAATTGGTGCATTCTGTAGCCCCAGCCGACCGAGCCAAAAAATCCCCATGTTAAAGATGATCAGTGAGGAAAGGAACTGTTCTCAAAATGTTCTCAATATTAGCTGGTCTCGACTCTGTAGATGGATGGCTGTACATTGCATGTACGACGTGCATACAATAAGTTTCCAGAATTTTTCGTATGGGCACTTTTATTAATAGTACACACATGAAACTCTGTTCCCCTTCCAAGTAATCTCCTCCGGCTGCAACGCACTTGTTGTACCGTTCCAACAACTTCTGGAAGGCCCCATCGAAGTCCTCTTGTGTGAGCGTGTCAATGACCTTCGTCACAGCCTCTTTCATCTCTTCAATTGTCTCATAACGACAGCCTCTGAGCTTTGGGAATAGCCAAAAGTCACAGGGAGCAAGGTCTGCACTATAGGGAGGCTGAGGAAATGTCTTGATGCTCATCTTGGTCTAATAGTCTGTGACAACGATGGAGTTGTAGACTGGTGCATTGTCCTGGTGGAAATGCCACTGACCCGATTTGAAGAGTGCTGGCCTCTTCTGACGGAATCTCTTGCTGAACTCCCTTAAAACCTCATCATAGTAATCCTAACCCTAACCCTTTGGCCAATCAACTCTGGTGTATTGACTTCCTTACTCCTCTCACACCTCTCATTATCCCTCACAGACTCCCTGCCTCCCTTGAATCTCTTATCCCACTCAAAAACTGATGCTCGATTCATGCAAGATGCTCCAAAAGCAGTCTGAAGCATTCCGAACGTTTCTGTGTCATTTTTTCCAAGTTTAAAACAGAATTTTATTGCATATCGTTCTTCTAAAGTGTCAGATTGCATTTTTGAAATTAACCAGCTGTGACAATCAGGCTTTAGTAGGTTGTATTCGAATTACTGCAGTAGCCAATTTTAAATTCCCATACGAAAAAAATCTGGAAACTTATCGTATGCACCTCGTAATTACATCAAGAGGCATGCTGGCAGGATAAATTGGGGGAGATAAAGTCAGTAAATAGACTGTTAAGATGATGAAGGACCTCACCGGTGAGGCGAAGAGACAGGGTCAGTTGAGAAGTAGTTGACACGTGTACAATTGTGAAAAAAAGAGTTGTACGGTGCAATGTCAACCCTTAGAGTATTGGAACTCTGAATGTTGCAAGTTTATCCTTTTCCAGGTAAATTCGACATTTAACCCACGTTTGAAAGAAAACGGGGAGGGTAATAAAAATGGTTTTGTTTGATCATAACTCGAAAGAACCACCCCAAGAGTTGACTCTTCACAAAATTGCATATATTTTCAATATGCAGACAACACAATATTTCAAATTCTAGGCGCCTGGTAAAAAGTCAGAAAATAAGAAACGAGTTACTCGAATATGGGTTTTACAAACAAAGAAAGCCACAAGAAAGTTTGTACAATGGAGAAAGAAAGAAAAAAAAAAACGCTTACTCTAACAGTTTTTTTTTTACAAATAAATTAACCCACGAGAAAGTTTAAACAATATAGAATAAGGGACAAGGTTTAAGTTGTCCCTGTGAAGAGGCTTCAAGATTTTGTCAAGTTTCTCTTGCCAGGAACTGTAATGTCTTTTTTTAAGAGTGTAAAGGCTTTATAGAGTACACGTTTTTTTAGCCTTAAAATAATCAACTCCGAAAACGTAGATAAGAACATTCTAGAAATTTCGGATCAAAATCGCATTAACATTGCAGCTACACTTTTATATTTTTCAATCAATCAGCTAAAAACTCAGAACAAGAACATTCTAGAAAATTCGGCTCACAAACTAATTAACAGAAAAATGTTTAGGCTCAAAAATGAATAAGTAAATATACGAATCTGATTGGTCAAGAAATGTCTGCGTGCTTGAATTTTAGGACCCGCAATAAAACTTAACAAAATTCTATTTTTGATTCACTTTAGTGGCCCCAAAAGTATAAACAACGAAGAATTTAATTAACTAGGGCATTCAACTACGAGAAGCCAGGACGGACAGTAGAAGGCAATGCCACAAGACTCAAAGCGAAAAGGCATGCGACTTTCTTTTGCCGACTACTAAAACTCGACACATTGTTGCCGAAGATCATAAACGCACGTGTGGACTTAAGAAAACAAAAGGTCCATACTTACGGTCCACCACTTATATCCACACACGCATATACTTGTACGTAAGTAAAGTCAATTTTTTATCCTCTTTACTTCGGCCAACAGTGGACACATTGATTTAATAGACTTTCCTAACATGTACACACGCACACACGGGCGAACAAATCATATTTTTATTCAACTGGCCGTAGCTGTATTTTAATTATTTTTATCCTGTTTGTTATGGTTATTTAACTGCTTGTGTGGGGATTTAGGAATTAACAATAAAACTCCCAACCGGATGTTGACTCGTCAGCTGCCACATACAAAATGTATAAACGCGTCGCCACGCATAAGGCTCCACGTATCCATCCGGTTAAAAATCAGAAAAAAAGAAAAATAATAAAAAGTAAAATAGCCAATGGGAAGTGGTCGCGCCAAAATTAGAAGGATTTTGGAGTGACGAATTTGGAGCCGGTGGAGAGAGATAAATACTCAGGTTTTCTGTGAACCGGGTCTTGTCAGGGAGTGTCCGTCGAACCAACAACATCATTTTGCTGTCTGGTGTTTTGGGCACTACGCTACGTATTGGGACGTAGCGTTGGTTAGTCCATTCACCAAGTAAATAAAGGAAAGTATGGAAGAAATGTTTCGTCTCTTATCTGTTTCTATCTTTTTTTTCTGTATATTTCTTTTGGGACTTTTTTTGGACAAGGCATTGCGCCGGCCAGTCAACGTGGGGTAAAATAATATAACCAAAATATGGAGTCAGATATCTTACGGCAACACAACCTTGCCCTTAGCCCCTGACCTTCAAAAATCTTCAAATCCCACACTTGTTTCATAATATTTGTTGTTGTCACCTTCCATTTGTTTATGTGCTTGTAACCTGAACCTGAAAGTAACTCCCATAAATTACGGAAGGAACTCAGTACCCCACAGCTTCAAGCTTTTGTTAAGTTTTTTTTCGTCTGTGACTTTAATGCCCTTTTCTTTCAGGATGTAAAAGTTTCAAGTCTTTTTCAAGTTTCTATCGCCAGAAACCATCATTTTCTTTGGTAGACCACAATTTAAGTGCAAATAGCTACTTTCAGGCCACCTTCTGTCACTTCTTATGAATTCTCGTGTTTCATTTCAGGAACCTTGACTAGAAAACGGGTACAAAAGTTTGCGTGTTTGAAATAGATTTTCCTGGTATTTTCGGTGGACCATGCACACAGTTTCTCGCAAGCGTATGTTGCATATGATGGGATTAGGGTGAATAAGCGACTTCAACTTTTCGAAGATGAACCAGAAAGTCCAAAAGAGTGTTTACTTTAGCTACTTGCCGGAGTCAAGGTTTACAGCCAAAGTAGTTGTCAAATGCTCACTTCATGTGCCGGGAAGAAAAATAGAAAGTAGAAGAGGCCAGTTTCACATGGTTGACCCGAATTAGGAGTCAGCCCCCTGAACTTTTTCCATCAGCGTATTTTCCTACCAAAGTACGAAGCAAGGGCTTTATGCCAGAGTTTAAAAAGGTTTTCAGCCCAAAGAAAACGATGCGAACAAAACGTATAATAAAAATAAAGAGGAGACACGCAGTGTGCCATTCTGAAATGCAATATATTTCCAATACTTTCCAATATAAAAAGAAATGTCAAGTAACCATCAAGGTGTAGCAGAAGGAATTTTCGTATTTTGGTTTGGCGCGTAATTTAATTCGACACATAATTTCACCCAATCAGGATGACTTATCCTATTCCTCCCCGATCTCCTTTCCGGGTAGCAGAAATTGGGGAAGCTGCCAAACACAGTCTCTTTGGCAGAACAACCCAGTTCTGTACAGACGTCCCATCTGCCTGCTCTTAAATAGCAGCAGCAGCAGCATGGACACAATGAGGGAACCTATCTAATTTATGGATCCCTTGCGTCTATTTCTCTTAGACCAAGGGACCCCAGTTGAATATGAATTAGATAAATTCAATACGCCACACACAGGAACAGCTTTATTTCACCCCCTAAATTGGCTATGTCGATTTCGATGTCTAATTCCGCTCCGGCACCTTGCAACTACTTCACCTCTGGGCAACATTTTCTGGTGACATTCCACTTCTCACCGAAACAACCAGAAACACAAACTCACGGTGACTCCAAAGTTTATTTCCTCAAACGGCAAACATGACTTTCGCAACATACTGTGAACATACCTCCCTTGCACGTCCAACAACACACGCTGCTATCTCTACTCTCTCATAACTCCATTTTGTCTCTTTACTTCTTTCCTTTCCCACGAGGCTTGCAGCACAAACGCAAACTCTATATTCCATGCAGCCGTTGAAAATAACAAAAACATTCTTCTTGCTAAAAAGGTACTTGACTTTTGCTCTCTTGCAGATCTACATGAACTGAAAGCTACAAGACCGTGAAAAATACATTATTCCAGCCAACCGGCTCCACTTGCTGTAATGGCTGCTCAGTTGAAACAACGGCCGCCACAGCTTGCTAAGTTGATAAGGGTGGCCACCTCACTTTTTAAAATCGTGAATAAGTCGAGGAGAAACGATAGGGATTATGTACAATATGCCAAATTGTATTTATTGAGACAGATGCAGTGTCTGTTTGTTTCCGAGGAGAGACGTTTTTGTTGAATCCTTATGACAGTAAGTTACCCCGCTTGGTCACAGATTCTGACCACTCAACGAGAGCGCGGGGAAAAATTGACAAGGCTAGATTTTATGACTACGAGGTTTGGTACCCGGTGCTGTTGCTTAGAAATTCACATTTTACTCGACTATCAAGACAGCAAATACCTGGGTATTTCTGCCACCCTTAATAAGCAACTAAACAAGAGAAGAATATCTCTGCAACTCAAATACACCTACTTCATCAGGAACAGACCCAAGTCGTTGAATGACGTAAAATAAAACGACCGTTCGGTTGTCGACATTTAAACAATTCAGCTAATTAACAGGCCAATTGATATGATCTCCAGCCAACGAAGGGGGACTTAAAAGCGTCTTAAATTCCTACTGAGAAACACTTCTAGTAATTGAATCTGCAGATTTCTCCAAAGTGTGGAGATATTTAAAACTGATTTCCACATGTTATAGAATACACACGTTTTTAGCCTTAAAATAATGAACCCCCAAAACATATATAAGAACATTCTAGAAATTTCGGATCAAAATTGCATTAACATTGAAGTGACATTTTTATATTTTCAACCAATCAGCTTAAAACCCAAAATAACAAAATGCAACTGAAATTTCAAAGGCATTAGAGATATTTGTGGAAAGAGATTTGATAAATGAACAGCTTATGGACAACATCACTCCCTGAAACAGATTTGGGATAAGTGGAGTATTAGATTCTTTTTCGGGGTTGAATATCAGCCCAGTAGCAACAGAATTGTCAAAGTTTATCATCGAACAATTATATTCACCAAAAGAAGCTTTCTTTTGGTTGAATATATATCTCCAAACACAAGAAGGAGAATTAATGCCACAAAGAGAATTGTTCAAATATAAATGGAAGCACTCATCATCTAAACTTATGACCAAAGCAAATGAAGAACAAGATTTTGTACAAATAAGAGAAGAGGGAGTCAAACCAAGTAATATTCAATAAACTAATCAATGTGATAGACACATTGTAATAGGCGGTTTACATATAATGTTGATGTCTATTTCATTTCCAACTGGTTGGATCTGGAAGGATGTAAGCTACCAGTCAGAGTGGCAGGAAGGAAATCAGCTTGTTGGTTTTGCGCAGACATTGGCCACCTCTTGGCAAATTACACAAGGAAAGAGGCTCCTGAAAAAGCGCCTAGTATTTGTCGCTGCCTCCCACCAGACACGACTTGACACAAGGTCAAAAGCCCGAAGGCCGATTAAAGTGGGGATAAAGGGGAGGGGAGGTCGGGAACGAGCCGAGACTCGAACCCTGCTGGTCTGTGCTGCTCATCGGCTCACTTAGTGCAATGTGAGCCTGATGAGGCAAGCAGTTTCACGAACCCAAATGTGGGTCCGGGCACGTATGCCAGTTTGCGGCTTATACTAGACGCATGGTCTAGTGCCGTCCAAGGGGGACAAAGGAGACAAAAATGCAGCTCGCCCACCCGAAGGTAGCCTAGTCGAAACTAGGTGCCTAATTAAAGGCCTCAAGTCTGCCATTGTTCCTTTTCCAGGGCCACGCTCCGGACCGAAGTCCAGAACAGGCCCCGGGGCGCTCCTGAAAAAGCGCCTGGCCATATAAGCAATCAACACATTTACCAAAGTTGTTGGAAGCCACTAAGAAGTCAATGAGAAAGTAGCTGTAGCGGAACCTCTGTTGCACAAAGTTGCCCAGACAGACATTTCCTAAATAGGAGAGACCCCATAACAACAACTACAAACATTAATCATGGAAAGACAAAATCCAACAAAGTCCTGAAAGTTAAGAAGCAGCTGAACGCGGCAAAATCATCAGCCTCTTTTCCATGATTTTCTCAAATAAAGGATAATAAGACAGCTTTTAACTCCAACTGGCTGGCAGATACCACACCCATAGATGACGGTCTTAACAATGATCATATCAAAAGGAGCAATTCTACCGCTGCCATTGGTTGAACATACAACATCAGCATTACCGCCAACAATAACGGCAATCAAAATGTCAACAGAAGCATCAACAGAAGTACAACCATCAGCAACATCAATCTGCATATAATATTGTCTACTCCAATCACATCGTCCTTTTACTGTGTGTTATTCTAGTGTGTTATTCTAGTTTATCAAGAAAGAGTTTGAGTTTATTTCAGGCAAACAGGCCACTTTAGTTCATCACAACATCTATTATTTTCATTCATCAGAAGGCAACTGAGGAGTACTGTATGAAGATACATGACATCATAGGTTGGGCCATACTTTCCTCGGACGGATGTGTACATTCCGGCCCAGGGAAACTGTGCCCTCGATTGATGGAGAGACTCGTCCACTGCCAAGAAATAAGTAATCTTTCTATTGGGAAGATTGGCATACTTTAAAAGTATTCTTTTAATTGCAGACTGGTCTCTCCAACAGCCAGCTATAATCGGGTTGGGCATTTTATTGACTGTTAATAAAGCGGAAATTAAGAAATAGTTAGTCATACACAGACTTTTTATCAAAATGAAATAATCAAAGAATACATCAGGTATTACACATTATAACCCATTGAAACAAATATAATCTTTATAAAGTAAAGCTAAGTGACACATCTAACTCAAAATAGGAGACTTGCCAGCCAACACTTTTTGTGTACGATTCATTAAATAAAAGCTTACCATTTCAAAGTTATACTCTTGCCTTTGCCAACCTTTTGTTGTATAACATGATGAATGATATAATACTTAGTTTACAAAAATATACATCTCTTTATTTCTCTCGAAAGGGGATCGAAACTTCTGTAGTGTGTGTGAGAGAGAGACTGAGACAGGGAGACGAAGACAAACTGCCATATTGACCCATAACTTCTTCTCTTGATCTTACCACCCTGTGTAATCTTAAAGGTCTCACGTCTTTGCCTCTTCTGCTTCCCAGCAAGGGACTACTGGGGGCCGCAGCCAATTTGTGGGAAAACTGAAATCATCCAGACACTAACCCTGCTGAGATCGGCCAGAATATAGAGGAGAGTCCAAGGGATCTGAAGAGACTTGCTGTCACGTAGACTCCTGTAAAAGATCACCAACTTACGCTGGTGTGAAAAACCATAATAATAAAAATGAAAATAAAAAATGAAAGTTTTTTCTCTTTTGTTTATATATATATATTTGACAAAAATGTCCAATTGTTTCTTTCCTGCAAAAGTGTGGTGGAAAATTTTGTTTTAAAAGCGTACGTTCAAATCAAGAAACGAGATAAATCTCTTCATCTAACCAATCACCCCAGGTGAAAGTAGAAAAAACTCGACTCACCTTATTTGTAAAAGGTGGAAAATAGCAACAATGCCTTGAATGGCAAATCTTTAGAGGTAAAACCTCATAGGACTCATAAATGTTGTAAAAGGTAAGAATAACTCCAAAATCTCGTTGGTACCGGCCGGCCCGATCGGTATCTAATAAACCAATAAAAAGAGGGTTCAACTTACCAGGTCATCATCATCATCATTATGTCGCGCCGTCAGCTTAGATAGCCCTGACTCTTTCTCGCCACCCTTCTCTATCGTCCATTGCTTCTGACAGGTCTTCAGGACTACAACCCGTATCGGCACAGAGCTACTGCATGTAGGTTCGAGCTGGTCGTCCTGTCTTTGCTTGTCCATGTGAAGGGGTCCACAAGAGTACATCCCTTATGAGTTCGTCCTTACTTTTCCAGTAGTGTCCCGCATGTCTGGTTCGTCTAATTTTGACAGTTTCCGTGATGGGTGGTAAGTGGCTGTACAGCTGCTGCTTTGTAGAGTGCTGCCTCCATGATTTGCTCAATATTGCTCGCAGCATTCTTGTGTAGTTGCTGTCAAGCTTTTTCTCCATACGTTTAGTTAGCGTCCATGTTGTGTATCCATACAGCAGTATTGATACGACCGCTGCTTGGAAGAAAGACTTGAGGAGGGAAGAGCATCATAAAAAAATTACCGTAAGCCAGAAGGTATTAATGTTTTCTTCAAATGGTTCAATGGGGTTGTTGAAAAGTAATGGCGGGTAAGGTTGTTTTTGGAGTTGCGTGTTGATGTCTGTCTCGGTTGATGAGACCCTGCTTCCTAGGTTGGTGAACTAGTCAACTAGTTTCAGAGAGCTACCGTCTAGTGTGGAGATGTCGCCTCTTTGATTTCGTCTTGTGTGCAACCTCGGCAGGTAATGTGCCGTTTATTATCTATTCAACCAATCACAACGAAAGACAGCAACAACAAAAACTATTAAAGAAAAAGAAAACACTAAGGCACTCTTCGAGCTTTTTCTTCCTCGAATATTGCTGGTAAGTAAATATTCCAGAACATTTTAAGAAAAAAATGAAATTAAGAATGACATTTTTTATCCCGGTTCGTTCGAGGCTGTCGAAATCCTGTCCAACAAACTCGTATTGGTTTGGATGGGGTGCATATACCAGAACCAGATTCTTTTATTACTGTCATCGGTTCCATTTCAGCCTGCAAAAGAAAATTGTTAAATTGAATTATTTGAAGTCAAAAAAAAGAAAGTTTGTTTTTTTTATCATCGCTTATCTCCCTTGACCTACACTCTTTAACTTATATTTAAATAATTGCAGAAGAGAAGACGTCTTTTTCTAAAGAAAATTTAACCCTTTATTTTTAATTGTTTTATCCCCCGCTTTTTTTCCTCCAATTTTGCTTTGAAGACAATTTGGACGAAAGAAAACAAGATAGGTTAGTGCATAAAATTTATATAATTCTTTATAAAACCCCATTTGTACATACTATATTTTCAATTATCAATTTACGATGGATATGAATTTTTCTAAAAATAAATATGAAATTTAATCGAGAATTAATTTATTCATATTGGAAAATTATTTTGACTTATACTGTTTTTTCTTCGCTGTGATTAAATTTTGGTAGCAATATTATTGATGAATCACTTGTCAAAATTGTCACATAAATAAAAACAAATCCTTTGATCACGAATCGGGATAATATTTAATTAAAATTTACACTTTTTAAAATAAGAATTTGAGATGAAACTAATAACAAAATCATTTTTCTGCATGATATAATAATTACTGGGTTTAAAATTGGTGTTTACATTTGTTAAAATATATATATATATATATATATAGTGCTAAATAAATTCATCCGTAAACACACTTTCTTTAAAAAAAAAATGCTCCCGAAAATCATCCTTTATCTTGTAAGGTCACTGGTCAAATTTGGTTAAGGGAATTATAACGCTGCAGTGACCCTTAAATTTAACCACAAACATCTCCGCAAAACATGTTAACGATCGCTTCTACAACAATAAAGGCAATTCTTGAAACAATGAAAGACTTTATTATGCCTTTTTGCTTAAATGTGGCTCAAGGCCATATGAATGAGGCACCCAATGAGATTCGAACTCATTCGTGAAGGTTTGCTAGTGTAGCTTGTTAACCATTACACCACCCGAGGCCACCCACTTCTAACAATATATAACAGTAGTTCTTACCGGTATTTCATATAAAATAGCTCTAATTTAGAAGAAAATTAAATGACCTCGCTAAACAAACACATATGTTTCAAAAATCCCATTATTCCTTTGACAGTGTCACTGTCTATTTGTTGACATCTCAAAATACGATCTTCAGGTCTTTAAGAATGACCAGTTCTGGTAGGTCCCTTCAATTATTAAGGTTTTTAAATGTAAAATATTGGGATAAATAAGGATCTGACTACATATGAAAGTGATTATCAGAAGGACTACGAATGTCAGGTGAAAATCCTTCACTTGTCATTTGTAGTTGAAACCTGTTAATGTATCAATTTATTTTATCAATCCCTGTCCAAATTGAGATCCCTCTTTTAAGCTGTGAAATACTTTTTTATTTTCATTTATTGTTAATAAGTGTCAATTTTTAAACGAGTGTGTTCTAAATAATGTAAAAAAAATTTTCTCCATTGCATTTGTTAAAAACCAAAACAAAAAAAAAAGAATAAAGCAAAACAGACGAATATCAATATTCAATATTATTTCATATTTTTAAAAAAAAGAAAGGAATAAGGACTACTACTATTACTACTACTACTACTACTTCTGATAATAATAATGATAATGATAATAATAATAAGCAGTATCACTGGGTGTTCGTTTTACCTCTGTTATGAAGGTTGCGTGTATTTACTAGTTTATGTATAACAAAGTTTGAAACAAAATATTGTATATTTTTGCAGTTTCAATGAATTCTGTGCTAATGCCCTTGGGAAAGGATTGAATTCATCTCTTCTCCACCTAACTTACCCCTAGCTATTGGTAAATAATGGAGCACACTAGGGTTTTTAACATTGGCTGGACAACCAGTCTAGGAGAAGGAAAACTAAATTTCAAACCAGCTGTACTCTGTTTAAAAATTGACTTTGTGTCACATACTGCTCATAGCATATAATGTACATAAATGTTTTCCATATTCTTTTTTGACTTGTTGTAAATCAGTCTTGAATTCCTCTGATAATAAAATCTGGTTCTTGTTATGAAATTCAGGACTAATATTTTTGATTTAGAGGCTGGAGAATCTAAGGTCTGTCTTCTTCAACTGTTGGACTGCTGCTGTCTAGCTAGTGTTCAGACTCACGATATTTTGGCAGCAAAATAGAGACTAATTATTTTTGGAAATCATGACATGTTAATCTTTTTTTGTTTTTAGAGTTGATTACACAAACTTGAATATTTTTCATGAAATATGACTGGATCTTATTTTCTTTTCAATATATTGTTTATTTGTTGTTGTTTTTTAAGTGAAATAAAAAGAAATCTATAGAAATTCTATGCTAATCTATAAATTGGCAGTTATTATTAAAATTTTATTTTACTTTGGAAGTACTTTTTTTTACCTGTTCCAATAAAATGAATGTTAATTAGATATTCAACGATTCCTCAT
Source organism: Sepioteuthis lessoniana (assembly GCA_963585895.1). NCBI lineage: Eukaryota > Metazoa > Mollusca > Cephalopoda > Myopsida > Loliginidae > Sepioteuthis > Sepioteuthis lessoniana. The sequence goes on from OY757908.1 coordinate 6,085,429, forward strand.
TACAAAATTATCAAGGTTTACAGAAAGGGTGCCAAATTCAAGGGCTCAAAAAGGCCATTATATGCTGAGATAGAATATAGTTTTACTATTTCAGTCACTTTCAGGATCATGAGCTGAAAAGTAGAAATAATCAAATTTTATATTTTGTACATTTAAGAAACATTCTTAAGAAACTTGAGAAATTTAGATCAGCCTGTTTCAAAGATCTATAGTGATGCTAGGGTGAGTGAGATTGTGGCGGAGGGGTGAGTGAGATTTTGGTGGAGGGGTGACTAAGATTGTGGCGGAGGGGTGACTGAGATTGTGGTGGAGGGGTGACTGAGAATATAGAAGATTAACTCGCACAACAAAACATTTTTTTGTTTTACAATGTGAAAAGGGATAGATTTAAACAACTATTGGCATAAACGGTGTATCCAATATGACAATGGCTCAGTTGGCTAGGGCTGCAGAAAACACAGACTGCATCTCTGTAGACAAGTAAGACTCCCTCAAGAAGTGTCCTAGATATGACACCAAACAATCTGATGGTGAGACTTTCGGGAATGTAGAGTACCCCTCCATTGCCATCACTTCCAGGTCCACTTTAGCCCAGATTGGTAGCACCTGATAGGTTCCAATCCAAAGGTCAAATAGAACTAAACTGTGTATTTATGTTAAACTGAATTTTTTGAAATAGAATTGTTTGATCATTTAACTGCGTCTAAAGAAATGACTCATGTTTAATTGAATTGTTGATTGTACATGGCAATACTTGAAAATATTTCACTGTATGCAAACGAATGATTAATTGTAAATAGAATTGTTCATATAAGATAGAAATAAAAAGGAAACCGTTAAATTGTGGGAAAAAGTGAGCTCAGGTGCATTTCAAGATGTTATCAACAAAATGTGTTTATGAATCATATATATTTAATATATATGTATAAAAGAGGATTTGGCATTAAATAACCTACAATAGTTGATATGCCATAAAACCCAAAAAAACCAAATCATATATATTTAATATATATGTATAAAAGAAGATTTGGCATTAAATAACCTACAATAGTTGATATGCCATAAAACACAACCAAAGCAAATCCTATATATTTAATATATATGTATAAAAGAGGATTTGGCATTATATAAACTATAATGGTTGATATGCCATAAAACCCAACCAAACCAAAGCGTATATATTTAATATATATGTATAAAGAGGATTTGGCATTAAATGACCTACAATGGTTGATATGCCATAAAACCCAACCATACCAAATTGTATATTTAATATATATGTATAAAGAGGATATGGCATTAAATATCCTACAATGGTTGATATGCCATAAAACCCAACCAAACCAAATCATATATATTTAATATGTATGTATAAAGAGGATTTGGCATTAAATATCCTACAATGGTTGATATGCCATTAAACCAAACCAAACCAAATCAAATATATTTAATATATATATGTATAAAGAGGATTTGGCATTAAATATCCTACAATGGTTGATATGCCATAAAACCCAACAAAACCAAATCATATATATATTTAATATATATATATATATAAAGAGGATTTGGCATTAAATAAGCTGCAATGGTTGATATGCCATAAAACCCTACCAAACCAAATCATATATATTTAATATATATATGTATAAAGAGGCTTTGGCATTAAATATCCTACAATGGTTGATATGCCAAAAACCCTACCAAACCAAATCATATATATTTAATTTATAAATATATAAAGAGGATTTGGCATTAAATATCCTACAATGGTTGATATGTCATAAAACACTACCAAACCAAATCATATATATTTAATATATATATATGTATAAAGAGGATTTGGCATTAAATATCCTACAATGGTTGATATGTCATAAAACCCAACCAAACCAAATCATATATATTTAATATATATTTGTATAAAGAAGATTTGGCATTAAATAAGCTGCAATGGTTGATATGCCATAAAACCCTACCAAACCAAATCATATATATTTAATATATATGTATAAAGAGGATTTGGCATTAAATATCCGACAATGGTTGGTATGCCATAAAACCCTACCAAACCAAATCATATATATTTAATATATATATGTATAAAGAGGATTTGACATTAAATATCCTACAATGGTTGATATGCCATAAAACCCTACCAAACCAAATCATATATATTTAATATATATATGTATAAAGAGGATTTGGCATTAAATATCCAACAATGGTTGGTATGCCATAAAACCCTACCAAACCAAATCATATATATTTAATATATATATGTATAAAGAGGATTTGGCATTAAATATCCTACAATGGTTGATATGCCATAAAACCCAACCAAACCAAATCATATATATTTAATATATATATGTATAAAGAAGATTTGGCATTAAATAAGCTGGAATGGTTGATATGCCATAAAACCCTACCAAACCAAATCATATATATTTAATATATATATGTATAAAGAGGATTTGGCATTAAATATCCTACAATGGTTGATATGCCATAAAACCCTACCAAACCAAATCATATATATGTAATATATATATATGTATAAAGAGGATTTGGCAATAAATATCCTACAATGGTTGATATGCCATAAAACCCTACCAAACCAAATCATATATATTTAATATATATATATGTATGAAGAGGATTTGGCATTAAATATCCTACAATGGTTGATATGCCATAAAAGCCAAACAAACTAAATCCTGTATATTTAATATATATGTACACAGAGGATTTGGCATTAAATAACCTACAATGGTTGATATGCCATAAAACCCTACCAAACCAAATCATATATATTTAATATATATATGTATAAAGAGGATTTGGCATTAAATATCCTACAATGGTTGATATGCCATAAAACCCTACCAAACCAAATCATATGTATTTAATATATATATGTATGAAGAGGATTTGGCATTAAATATCCTACAATGGTTGATATGCCATAAAACCCTACCAAACCAAATCATATATATTTAATATATATATGTATAAAGAGGATTTGGCATTAAATATCCTACAATGGTTGATATGCCATAAAACCCTACTAAACCAAATCATATATATTTAATATATATATGTATGAAGAGGATTTGGCATTGAATATCCTACAATGGTTGATATGCCATAAAACCCAACCAAACCAAATTATATATATATTTAATATATATGTATGAAGAGGATTTGGCATTAAATAAGCTGCAATGGTTGATATGCCATAAAACCTAACCAAACCAAATCATATATATATTTAATATATATGTATAAAGAGGATTTGGCATTAAATAACCTACAATGGTTGATATGCCATAAAACCCAACCAAACCAAATCATATATATATTTAATATATATGTATAAAGAGGATTTGGCATTAAATAACCTACAATGGTTGATATGCTATAAAACCCTACCAAACCAAATCATATATATTTAATATATATATGTATAAAGTGGATTTGGCATTAAATATCCTACAATGGTTGATATGCCATAAAACCCTACCAAACCAAATCATATATATTTAATATATATACGTATAAAGAGGATTTGGCATTAAATATCCTACAATGGTTGATATGCCATAAAACCCAACCAAACCAAATCATATATATATTTAATTTATATGTATAAAGAGGACTTGGCATTAAATATGCTGCAATGGTTGATATGCCATAAAACCCTACCAAACCAAATCATATATATTTAATATACACATCTAGAAAGAGGATTTGGCATTTAATATCTTACAATGGTTGATATGCCATAAAACCCAACCAAACCAAATCTTATATATTTAATATATATATGTATAAAGAGGATTTGGCATTAAATAAGCTGCAATGGTTGATATGCCATAAAACCCTACCAAACCAAATCATATATATTTAATATACACGTCTAGAAAGAGGATTTGGCATTTAATATCCTACAATGGTTGATATGCCATAAAACCCAACAAAACCAAATCATATATATATTTAATATATATATATATATATATAAAGAGGATTTGGCATTAAATAAGCTGCAATGGTTGATATGCCATAAAACCCTACCAAACCAAATCATATATATTTAATATATATATGTATAAAGAGGCTTTGGCATTAAATATCCTACAATGGTTGATATGCCAAAAACCCTACCAAACCAAATCATATATATTTAATTTATAAATATATAAAGAGGATTTGGCATTAAATATCCTACAATGGTTGATATGTCATAAAACACTACCAAACCAAATCATATATATTTAATATATATATATGTATAAAGAGGATTTGGCATTAAATATCCTACAATGGTTGATATGCCATAAAACCATACCAAACCAAATCATATATATTTAATATATATATGTATAAAGAGGATTTGGCATTAAATATCCTATAATGGTTGATATGCCATAAAACCCTACCAAACCAAATCATATATATATTTAATATATATGTATAAAGAGGATTTGGCATTAAATATCCTACAATGGTTGATATGCCATAAAACCCAACCAAACCAAATCATATATATTTAATTTATATGTATAAAGAGAATTTGGCATTAAATATCCTACAATGCTTGATCTGCCATAAAACCCAACCAAACCAAATCATATATATATTTAATATATATGTATAAAGAGGATTTGGCATTAAATAACCTACAATGGTTGATATGCTATAAAACCCTACCAAACCAAATCATATATATTTAATATATATATGTATAAAGTGGATTTGGCATTAAATATCCTACAATGGTTGATATGCCATAAAACCCTACCAAACCAAATCATATATATTTAATATATATATGTATAAAGAGGATTTGGCATTAAATATCCTACAATGGTTGATATGCCATAAAACCCAACCAAACCAAATCATATATATATTTAATTTATATGTATAAAAAGGATTTGGCATTAAATAAGCTGCAATGGTTGATATGCCATAAAACCCTACCAAACCAAATCATATATATTTAATATACATATCTAGAAAGAGGATTTGGCATTTAATATCCTACAATGGTAGATATGCCATAAAACCCAACCAAACCAAATCATATATATTTAATATATATATGTATAAAGACGATTTGGCATTAAATAAGCTGCAATGGTTGATATGCCATAAAACCCTGCCAAACAAAATCATATATATTTAATTTATAAATATATAAAGAGGATTTGGCATTAAATATCCTACAATGGTTGATATGTCATAAAACACTACCAAACCAAATCATATATATTTAATATATATATATGTATAAAGAGGATTTGGCATTAAATATCCTACAATGGTTGATATGCCATAAAACCATACCAAATCATATATATTTAATATATATATGTATAAAGAGGATTTGGCATTAAATATCCTATAATGGTTGATATGCCATAAAACCCTACCAAACCAAATCATATATATATTTAATATATATGTATAAAGAGGATTTGGCATTAAATATCCTACAATGGTTGATATGCCATAAAACCATACCAAACCAAATCATATATATTTAATATATATATGTATAAAGAGGATTTGGCATTAAATATCCTACAATGGTTGATATGCCATAAAACCCAACCAAACCTAATCATATACATATTTAATATATATGTATAAAGAGGATTTGGCATTAAATATCCTACAATGGTTGATATGCCATAAAACCCTACCAAACCAAATCATATATATTTAATATATATATATGTATAAAGAGGATTTGGCATTAAATATCCTACAATGGTTGATCTGCCATAAAACCCAACCAAACCAAATCATATATATATTTAGTATATATGTATAAAGAGGATTTGGCATTAAATAAGCTGCAATGGTTGATATGCCATAAAACCCTACCAAACCAAATCATATATATTTAATATATATATATGTATAAAGAGGATTTGGCATTAAATATCCTACAATGGTTGATATGCCATAAAAGCCAACCAAACCAAATCCTGTATATTTAATATATATGTATAAAGAGGATTTGGTATTAAATAACCTACAATGGTTGATATGCCATAAAACCCTACCAAACCAAATCATATATATTTAATATATATGTATAAAGAGGATTTGGCATTAAATAACCTTCAATGGTTGATATGCCATAAAAGCCAACCAAACCAAATCCCCTATATTTAATGTATATGTATAAAGAAGATTTGGCATTAAATAACCTTCAATGGTTGATATGCCATAAAAGCCAACCAAACCAAATCATATATATTTAATATATATGTATAAAGAGGATTTGGCATTAAATAACCTTCAATGGTTGATATGCCATAAAACCCAACTCAACCAAATCATATATATTTAATATATATGTATAAAGAGGATTTGGCATTAAATAACCTGCAATGGTTGATATGCCATAAAACCCAATCCAACCAAATCATATATATTTAATATATATATGTATAAAGAGGATTTGGCATTAAATAACCTACAATGGTTGATATGCCATAAAACCCTACCAAATCAAGTCAATATGACACATAATGAAGACAACTTGAAGATGAAATACATGTGTCAATTCATCTTGATTTGGTTGCTTTGTTTAATGGCATGTCAAGTTTTATGGGTTTAGGCATCCTTGTAGAAGGACAGTAGTGATCCTATTTAACCCCTATCAAAAGGGATAAGGGAGTTCATATTTTCCCGAGGTCCAACTTGCATTGCAATTGGGAAGGTTTACTTATCATAATGGACTACACACCCAAAAGAAATGTTTGAAATAATCAGAAATTATATTTGTTATTTCTTTAAATGGGATAAAACTTTGAATTTTGCTTTTGTTTTCTCTGATTTGATGATATTTACATTACAATTTATTGCAATTCAGCCCATGAAATACCATAAAATGGAAATAAGAGGAAATTTTGAAATGGCAAATTTGTCCCTTTTGATTTTCTACTTTCTTCCTACTTATTATTATATTTGTATTCCTTTTGATGAAAAATAAAAGCCTATTTGTTGTATTGCATATTAGCATTATAGCTAGTGGAAATCGTGCTCCACGCATCTCATTTTTCACCTGCTATGCCTCTTGCATGGAGCATATCATCTCTTTTAAATTCTTGAGTGTGGACCCCAGAGCATATCGGCCCTTTTAAATTCTCGAGTTTGGACCCCAGAGTATATCAGCCCTTTTGAATTCTCAAGTTTTGATCCCAGATCATATCAGCCTTTTAAATTCTCGAGTTTGGACCCCAGAGCATATCAGCCCTTTTAAATTCTCGAGTTTGGACCCCAGAGCATATCAGCCCTTTTAAATTCCTATGTTAGGATCACAGAATATATGAGCCCTTTTAAATTTTCAAGTTTGGACCCCAGAGCATATCAGCCCTTTTAAATTCTTGAGTTTGGACCCCAGATCATATCAGCCCTTTTAAATTCTCAAGTTAGGATCCCAGAGCATATAAACCCTTTTAAATTCTCGAGTTTGAACCCCAGAGCATATCAGCCCTTTTAAATTCCTATGTTAGGATCACAGAACATATCAGCCCTTTTAAATTCTCAATTTTGGCTCCTTTCTTAAGAACCAATTTTGATCATTTAACCAAAGGATGAAAACAAAGACAATTGTTTGATAATTTAAAATAAATTTAATTTTTTTTAATACTAAGTAAATAATTTTATTGTTGCATTGACTTAAGTGTCCTTTATATAAAGATTAGTGTAAAACCATTGAAAATCTTTGATTTAATCAAAATCCAATAATTTAATTTGGACATTTAATTGTATTAACACCTTAAAGAATGTGAGAGAATTTCTTTTTCTTGAAGATCATCACCAAATATGTATTTTTCATGAAAAAAATTAATTGGAATACCAGTAAATGATTTTCTAAAATTACATTTTATGAATATACATGTTTTTTGTTTTGCTTTTTTCACAGATGTTCGGGCATGAAAAAACTCAGCTTTTTAAATAATTTTAAATTATTTCAAATCATTGTGAATTTGAATAGATCAACATTTTTGTCTGTGACTTTAATTTTTAAAAATGGATAATTACACAGAAAAAAAATATTGTTGTGAAGTTTGCGGATGTCAATTGGCAAACAGTTCAAATCTAAAACGACACTTGAAAACTCACACTATTGACAAACCTTTTTCTTGTGAGGTTTGTGGCTCATCATTTTCACAGAAATCACATGTATTGCAACATATGAGAATACACACTGGAGAGAGACCATATTCTTGTGAAGTGTGTGGATCATCTTTTTCACAAAAATCACATGTGGTGCTACATATGCGAACACACACTGGAGAGAAACCGTATTCTTGTGAAGTGTGTGGATCTTCCTTTTCACGGAAGTCACACATGATACGACATATGCAAACACATACTGGAGAGAAGCCATATACATGTGAAGTGTGTGGATTTTCCTTTCCATTTAAATCTAGCTTGGTACGACATATGCGAACACACACTGGTGAAAAACCCTATTCTTGTGAAGTCTGTGGAATTTCATTTTCAGGACAGTCCTATTTGGTGCCACATATGCGAACACACACTGGAGAGAAACCATATTCTTGTGAAGTTTGTGGTGCTTCCTTTTCAGGAAAATCTAATTTGGTGCCTCACATGCAAACACATACAGGAGAGAGACCATATACATGTAAAGTTTGTGAATCTTCTTTTCCATTTAAATCAAGTTTGGTACAGCATATGCGAACACACACTGGTGAAAAACCATATGCTTGTGAAGAGTGTGGAGCTTTCTTTTCGAGAAAAGCAAATTTAATACCACATATGCGAACACACACTGGAGAGAAGCCATATTCATGTGAAATATGTGGAGCAGCCTTTGCAGGAAAGTCAGCTTTGGTGCAACATATGCGAACACACACTGGAGAGAAACCATATACCTGTGAAGTGTGCAGAACTTCCTTTTCACAAAAATCAACTTTGATGCAGCATGTGAAGAAACATAGTAAACAAAAGACGTATTCATCTCTTGAGTGTTGATCATCTTTTTGCAGAAGTCAACTTTTTTTTTAATATATGCAAAAGTTTTCAGAAAAAAAGAACACATTCCTATAAGTTATATAGATCTATCTTTTCACTGAGTTCACACTGTGAAAAAACTTTTTCCATTATTGGCACAAATTTTAATGAAAAATCAATAATTCAGCCATGCATAGGAAGTAATTATTTTTATCTAAGTTCCCTTAGTTTCAATGAAAAGTCATAATTTAGTATTTCTGAGAATTTTCCAGTTAGAAAATTTTGACATTTTACTAAATGAACTTTGATGAAAATAATCTCCTCCTATATGTGTTTAAACCATTGGATTTTTATTAGAATTCATAGCAATAACAAATGGTTCAGTCTTTTCAATGTTTTTTTTCTTTTTGGTCCAACACATGCTGGAGGGAAAACGTGTTTTCATGAAGTGTGTAGATATTTCTTTTCACAAATGTTATGTTTAAAAAATCATTTGAAAATACACAGAAGAGAAACTAGATTCTTGAGATATTTGTGTATTTTGGTTAAATATGAGGGTCATTCAATAAATGAGGTGAATTATACAATATCACCATGGAAAAAAAACAAAAAAACACATTCTTCTCATTAAAAAACAAGCAGTTCTTTCAGCAAATGAATATTTGCCTTTTACTTGAAAATGTTTTTTCTATGCAGAAATCTTTTGAGTGGGCTAAAAAAGCGGGAGTTAAAGAGAATCAGATCTGGACTGTAAGGTGGATATGTGGCAGGTGTTCCTAACCAAACTGACGAATAGTTTCCACTGTTCTTCCTGCAATATGAGGTCTTGCATTGTCTTAGTGAAATCCAAAGACAACTGACCTTAGAAAAAGCAAGGTCATTATACTCAATTTTGTGTGCTGTTTCCACAGAAATTTCCAGTTGTTCAGAAATCTCATCCGTTATAACTTTTCTGTCAGCCAAAAAAGCACATTAACTGATTTTTATCATTAAGGGTTTTCGGACTATTGTCTTCATCTTTATTGTTATTTCTTCAATGTTTCGGCCGATATATCCTCTGGCCTTTTTTAGGTGTTTGTTGAACGTGGAAACATTAGTGGAACTTCGAACTACATCCTTTATTGAATCCACGGGGTTTGCCTGTTCTGATTCCGTTAGCCATAACCGGGTACAAGTGTTAAGTATTCCTGTATTATTACTCACCTGCAGTCAGGATTTAACCTGTCACCTCCAGATGATTGTCTCCTTAGAAGCTTTGGGAACCAATGCCTATAACTGTTATGCTATGTGTCCTGCTGGACACATAGCGTAACAGAGGATATATCGGCTGAAACGTTGTGGAAATAACAATAAAGATGAAGACAATAGTCCGAAAACCTTTAATGATAAAAATCAACAAGCTTCGTCTCAGAAATTTAGACAACACATTAACTGAATCCACCATTTCAGGTGTGCTGGCCATTGTGCGCATGTCTTCATCTTGAATACTATTTTGTTTTTCTTTAAACATTTTAACTAAAACATACTTCTCTGTATAAATCACATAGTTTGCACTTATCAGCTACCAAAAATTTCATGACAGACCTTTGTTCAAGCCTGGAGCATTCTGTTTCATTTGTCACCATTTTGAATAGCCTCAAAACAAATATTTTTGTGAGATTGAAATAATTTTTGCTATAAACCAATTTCAAATAATTCAGAGTTTAGATTTATGAAATAAATTTTGAAAATTTTTCTTTTTTTTCAAAAAATTTCTCTTATCTATTGAATGACCCTTATATATATATATATATATTCATCTAAACTATTTTGATACTTTTTTTTAGTTTTAGACAAATTTTTAAAAACACCTCTCAGATCTCACATTATATGAGAGTCAATCTTTTTTTTCTCAAACAGTGAAATGTGTTGAACGAGTTACCTTCCCGTTATATTTAAAGGAAAATAAATGAATCAGAACGAGATATCAAAAGGTTTTCAAGAAGGTTTAATGGCAGCCGGTATAAAGGGTACCTTTATGGAGCAAGTCTCATAGGAAGGAAGAAATAGTTATTGAGTTGAGAAAGAATCACAGCAGCTAAATGTCTGAGCAGAATATGCATCGCTGTAGTCATGGCAAATATTGAGTTGCTGATTTTAGAACAGCAGTAAATGTTCAGCCGTAGATGTGTGGTCCTGGTTGCTGTGGGAGAGAAGTAATTGCTGTCTCCTTAAAGGTTGTCCAGGAATGAAGTTGCTGAATTGTCAGGGGCGAAAATGATTCGTCTAATTCATATTCAACAGTGGAACCCTGGGTCTAGAAGTGTAGACCCAAGGGTCCATGAATTAGATGGTAGATCAGGAATGAAATGTTCAGCCATGATGTGTGGTCCTGTTTGCTGTAGGAGAGAAGTATGAAGGTCTCCAGAAAAGGTTGTCCTGGAATGAAGCAGCTAAATTGTCAGAGGCAGAATTAATACGTCTAGTTCATTTGCAACTGGGAACCCCTGAGTCTAATAGGGTAGACCCAAAGGGTGCATGAACCGGAGAGCTCTTTCCTCATGGTCGTGAGTTGCTGCTGATAAAGGAGCGGACAGAAATACATCTGTCCTGTCTGAAGTTTGCTTAGGAAGAGGTAGTTTGGCGGGCTTTCACCTAATTCAATAGGCCCGGGAAAGTCATCCGGGCCGAATGGGATTCATCATCCCCATTGGGTGAAATTATATGACGAGACCAACGGTCAAAATAATTTACGCACCAAACATTCAGAATTCTCTCTGCTACATTTCCAAGAAAACAAGTTAACATGCAAGAACATACACTGAAGAAAAAAGTCAAATTTACAAAACTATAGAAACAGTCTTTATATATCTTGATAGGGTCCTAGTTTTACGCACTTATTGAATTCACTTTTGAAATTGTAGCATAATCTTGGATGATCAGCGATCATTTGAAGGGGAGATAGAGAAACAAGAAACACACAATTCATCTTAAGTGTTAGGTTGTCTGCTGCTTTATTCTGTCCATTCAGTGTCTGAGGCCATCAGAGGAGCAAGAAATGGATAATGGACACAATGAGTATACTGGCTTCTTCATTCTTCTAGGAACAGGTTTCTTCTCATATCTTTGATTCATTCCTCCTTATCCTACATGTTCGTATCTACTCACACCAGCCACCAAAAGAATCCAGATCACAAAATTCATTATATATATATATATATATATATATCTTTAAGAAAAAACAAAAACCGGTCACATTAGGATTTTAAATTTATTTCCATCCAGTTATGGGTTTTGATATAAATCAAAAACACCATAAATAACAGGACTTCTTCTGATATAATGGATAAAATAATTCAGAATAGACACAGGAAAGAAGGGTGGGAGGGGGTAGAAGAGGGGTGAAGAGTTTTTTCCTCGTTTAGCTCACTTCCGGGTTTTTTTATTGCCAGTTGGAATTATAGTAAATTAATTTTTTTATTTTTTTAAATTCTAAATACATTTTGACTTAAAACTCCAGATTTAATACTAATTTAGATAAATACAACTTTCTTTAATAACTTTACGTAAGGATACAGTAATACTTATATTAAATTAAATTCAAAATTGAAAATTAAAATTTTTAATTTTAAATTTTATTTTTGAGCCTATTAATTCAGTTACCCTTCCATTAAATAGTACGTACACATCACATGGTTTTTTCTCATCTTTTTTATTTTATTCTATTTTTATTCATTTTACCTTAAATCTCAATTTAATCCGATGTTGTTTTATTTAAGCATTATCTATGATAATTTGTCTATAGTTTAAATTTATTCCTATGTCGACATCCAGCTATGAATTCATATCACTGATTTAATAATTCAATATATATATATATATATATATATATATATATATTGGGGTTCAAATGTTTGTATTGCTTTATTCTCTCTATTCAGTCTTTGAGGCTGTGGAAGCAAGTGGATACGGATAATGCCCTGAGTAAGCGTCTTTATTCTTGTTGAAAATATCTTTTCTTGTATCTTCAATTCATTCCTTGTTCTCTATTTAAGCAGATATTTGCTTCCTCAGAAGAGGCAGAATCATAAAATCCATCATTGGGGTTTACAGGACGCCTCAACCCGACTTTCATTTCAGAAAAGTGACATCATCTGGCCACCTTCACTCATCACTTAGAAGGATGATTGCTGGTGATCTCAGCAAGACCCAGTCAAAGTTGCTAGAACAAACATATCTTGTTACAAATAGCTCACTGGATGAGATGTTGAACTTGTTCACTCTGTCTTTCTGCATAGCTGCTTGCTTTTTCGATAACTTATTTATTCTTGCCCCATTACAATGTTGCATAGAGTGACAAATAAGTTTATTTCTGGATGGCTTCATTTCTTGACAGACTTACCAGCTGTGTATTCATGAACCACTATTGGCATCAGCTTAGCCTCAGTGTTGTATTTCTCCTAGACTAGTTGCCAACTAAAGATAGAGAGCTCAGTTAACCCATATTTAGTTGGAGAAGAAATGAATGCCTTTCTTCACTGGTCCTGTAACCTGGTTTGGTTGTGGGCGCACCACCCCTTTTTCATGTTTTGGATAGGAATAGCCTAGTAGAGTCTCTACTTCTCCAAGTCTACAACTGGTTTGAATTTTGTTTTCTAGGCTGGTTACTATACAAACAAGTCAGTCTGCCCTACTATTTACTCACAGCTGGAGGGAGAATAGTTGGATGCTTGTATTTCCAAAGGAAATTAGTACATTGTAAAATGCAAACAGCCTTGTCCAGGATTTGAACTTGGATTGCCAGGTTAACTTTCTTTGATGAAAGCCATTACACCTCGAGCACCTCCTAGTGGCATTAGTACAAATTAAACTTTCTTAATCAGAATTTTGACTTTGTTCATCAATTTGATTACCTGTTTGGCTAATCACGCTGCACAGTTGTAAACTGGATTAAAATGTGTTGAATTTAATATTAATTACTCCTTTCTTTTTAGATGTGGGTTGCCTAATTAAGTGGAGAAAATGTATTTGGCAAGTTGATTTCCAACTTCATCTGAGACAGGTTTGTGTTCGCTTGATGTTAAAGTATTTGGAAAAAGCATACGTACCTCTTCTACCCCAGCTATGTGTGTTAAACAATAGGGAAAATTGAGCTCTCAACTCATTTTTGGCAAACAGTCTGAGATTAATAGACAATCCTCGTCCCAAATCAAAGATCAACTCTCACTAATAAAATAAATGTCAGTTAAATAAATTAAAGTTTATAATCATTATTTATATTCAAAAGATTTTTTATTTGTTTTTATCATCTATTTGTTAAAATTTACTGTTTTGTATGTGTTTTATATGGAAGTTGATTTAATCTTAGTTGGGAAATGTACCTTTAAAATCCACAAAATTAATAGTTTTGTATGGAAGATGATTTCAGGTTGGTTGGGAGATTTATATTCAAAATCTACAAAATTAATATTTTTGTATGGAAGATGATTTCAGGTTGGTTGGGAGATTTACCTTCAAAACCTTCAAAATTAATAGTTTTGTATGGAAGATGATTTCAGATTTTTTGGGAAATGTAACTTCAAAAATACACAAAATTGATAGTTTTGCATGGAAGGTGATTTCAGGTTCATTGAGAGATTTATATTCAAAATCTACAAAATTAATATTTTTGAATGGAAGATGATTTCAGGTTGGTTGGGAGATTTACCTTCAAAATGTACAAAATTAATAGTTTTGTATAGAAGATGATTTCAGGTTGGTTGGGAGATTTACCTTCAAAATCCACTAAATAATAGTTTTGTATGGAAGATGATTTCAGGTTGGTTGGGAGATTTACCTTCAAAATCCACTAAATAATAGTTTTGTATGGAAGATAATTTCAGGTTGGTTGGGAGATTTACCTTCAAAATCCACTAAATAATAGGTTTGTATGGAAGATAATTTCAGGTTGGTTGGGAGATTTACCTTCAAAATCCACTAAATAATAGTTTTGTATGGAAGATGATTTCAGGTTGGTTGGGAGATTTACCTTCAAAACCTACAAAATTAATAGTTTTCTATGGAAGATGATTTCAAGTTGATTGAGAGATTTATATTCAATACCTACAAAATTCATATTTTTGTATGGAAGAATTTGTATTCCCAATTCCCAAGAATCCCCCAATTTGTATTTGCAACATCCCCTCTAATTTAATGGGTGCTCCTGACCCTGGGGACACGCCTAAATAAATGAGATAAAAATAAAACTTCAAAAGAAACATCGTTAAACATCATAAATAAATTAGTCGCAATTAGTAAAACCAAAGATGAAACAATCAGATTAATATTTTCTTGGGAAACACTAGTATACTCGCTTTGTTTGATTTTCCTATTGTAACACAGTTGCCGTGAAGGTTAATTATTTTATTACCTGGTTTGGTTAGGCTGCAAGTTTTTCAGTCAGCTGTTAAGTTAGATGAAATCTTTGAGCAAAAATGTCAGTCAAATTGAAAAGTTGAAGCAAGTACATAACAATCAACACAGGACGGCCAAAATAGGTTCATATCTTGTCTCTGACAGGTTTGATTGGGAGAATGAAAACTAAATTTGGGACATGTGAGAGATGACACAATAATTTGGCAAGATGACATCACCCTATTGATATCCTGAATTTGAATATATAAAAATTAGAGAATTTTGAAAAAGTTGTCTTTTAGAAGTTTGTGTTCAGAGAGTTCAGTTATGTGGGGGGGGTCTCTGTGTGTCTGTTCATCGACCCTTACAGATTTTCTCTCTCTCTCTCTCTCGTACTACTGTATGCAGTCCAAACATCAAACATTAAATGATTGTTGATTGTTGACAGAGAGTTCTTCTTATTTTTGAGTTGCCAATACCCAGGCAACTTTGTTCCAACAGATCACCCCAACCTTCAAAAGAACTTCCAGGTGGATTGTGTCATCCCCTATCTGTGGATCATTCAAACACAACATGGGCACCGAGAAGATTGATAAACAAACTATCCAGAAACACATTTAGTACCAGACCAAGCGATAGTGTTAAAATTGGTGCCAGGCAAAACTATGATACTATATTTGGTACCGTGCCCAAGAAAAGGATCCGGACGGTGCAAGCTGTAGTATCATACTATGAACAAAATACAGGATTAAAAGAACAAAGGCGGAGGAAGGGATACAAGACTATTTTACGATAAAGTTTCTTATTTATAGTATTTATTTAAAAATTCTTTTTGCATAATTTTTAAATGCTTTGCAGAAGAAAGAAAATCAAGAGAAGGAATCAAATGAAATTCTATTCTGATTATTTAGATATTTGTTCATTAGGGTAACTAAAATGGAATGTGAAGTGTCCTCAGTTTTTAAAAGTAATTCTGAAATAAAATTCATCTCTCTATAAATAAAATTTCTATAAATAGAGTGAATAAAATCTTAAGTTATGTCATTGTTTTATTTTTTACTTATATTAAACAATAAGCAATTTTACAAATTTTACTTTCTCATTTCACTGCTATTGGCTGTGTTGCAGAGAGAATTTCAAATTATTATTAAGTATGGAAATTGCTTTGGCTGTTGGAGTTCAAATTTATATATTTTGCCCAATGAGAATGACTGATGCCATTCTACCCAGGTCATCTCCCGGGGGCAACATAAAAGTCTTTGCTAACCCTTTCTCGCCCTCTTCTCACTTCCCCACTGGCCAGCAGCAGGATGAGCCAGCCAACATGATAGAGCACATATTCTCTCTCTTCACCTCCTAGCAGCAGGACAAGCCAGCCAACATGACTGAGCACATTCTCTCTCTTCACTTCCTAGCAGCAGGAAAGACCAGCTAACATGAGAGACAACATTCACTCTTCTTCACTGACTCTCTCTCACATATTTCAAGCAGTCCACTCAGCATTATGAGGAGAGCACATCCAATTTATGGACCATTGTTGTCTGGGAAATCATTCTTTCATCATTCATATTTCCTTCTAAACCAACGGATCCTCGGAGAAACAAATTGGATATTTTCAACTCCTGTTTTAACTTTAGCATTTTAATTCCTGTCCCGACGATAGCATCTCAACTTCTGCTTTGACTTCAGCATTTTAATTCCTGTCCTGACGACAACATTTCAACTCCTGCTTCTAACTTCAGCATTTTATATTCCTGTCCTGACGACAGTGTCTTAATACCAGGTCTATCATTTACAACTGTTTTTGCCCTCCTGCAACTTACAGCACAAGGGTTCCTTTTGTCTCAGGCTGTTGATAAAACTTCCAAATTGAAAACTATCAATATCTTTGTCAACTCATTTATTCTTCCTTTTAATATAACAAGAGGCAACAGAACTCTACAACCTCAACTGCCATTTCTGTATAATTGGTAATATTATCTGCCCTACTTTTAAAGCTGTTAGAATGTCATCAAAATTCATTCAAGTTTTTTTATCTAAATTTGTCATGATAGTTTAAAACATTTTGAATGAAAAAAAAGGTAAAGAAATAAAATGACTGACAACATTGGTAATAGGAAAATTTTGTTCCTTTTTCCGGTAAAAGAAAAAAGCAAAATAATACATCTTATTAATTTTTAAAACTTTTTACACATTTAAAATCACCAAAATTTGACAAGTTTACTCAACTAGAAGTTACATAAATTAAAAAAAATGTTATCAAGATTTTAAAATATTTTGAAAAAGTTTTTGTCAATAAAATTAGTAACTAGAAACTGATTTATCCAAAAATATTATTTACTTTTACACAAGTTGGTGGTCAGAATTAATGACGAAACTTTCTGTATCACTTTACAGTCCACATAGTAATGTATGCTTTATTTTTGAGTTAAACTTTTTTAAGTATAGAAAATCATATCAGTAATAGTTTATTTTTTAATATTGAAAAATGAAAATAAGTTTGTTAACAGTTTTAAATGTACAATTAAAAATTTCAATGAAATTTTTAATTAATTGCTGAATTATTATTAAAATAGAGAAATATTAATTTTTTATAGCCTTTTAATATTTAATGTTTTACCTGGAAATAATTTGCAAATCTTTCATTACCCCATAAACGCTACTTTTTAAAATATTTTTTCAAACATTTTTAAAAGTTTTTCAGAGAATATACAACTGACTTAAAATGTTAAAGTTTTATGTATGGTAACATTACGAGTTGTAGTTTTTAAAAAAATGCTTATTTATTTGTGTATAAGTTAAAATTTAAAAGATATTAAATTGATTTGAATTAAAAATGAACTCTTATCAACTCTGTAATTCAATTAAAGGAAATCCAAGTGTGAAAACTCCCATTTTTTTGGATGTTTCCTTCACCAGAAATGAAATATCTTTCTCGCTATTTAAGTTGGTTGGACGTTGGAAGATATTTAGTCGAGTTCCTACTTACCAAAAACCAATATTACAATTAATATATATATATACCAACATTATATACCAACACTGAAAACAACCAAAGGAAAAACAAGATAAACATATTTCTCCACACAGAAATGTTTTATATATACTTAATATACATACAGGTAACATTGAAAATAATGCCCAAGCCTGTCCAAAAGCAAGAAATATGCACATATTGTTCAATAAACAAGCAGTGGAAAAAAATGGAGAAGGCTTACTTGATAATAATGTTGTTGATTTTTTTTTTTTTTTTTATGGTGTATCAACCCCTTTTCGGGTCATTTAACGCCAAATTAAATTTCAAACAATTCAGTTTAGTATAAGTATAGTTTTTGTTTACAAACAGTTAAATATTAAAACTGCTCTATTTCAAACAATTCAGTTTAGCATAAGTACTCAGTTTCAATATCAAAAACAATTCTATTTCAAACAATTCAGTTTAGCATAGGTACAGAGTTTAGTTCTATTTAAAAGCAGTTCTATTTCAAGCAATTTAGTTTAGCAAAAGTACACTGTTTAGTTCATAAAGTTGACATTTGGAAAAGTTGATGGAAATCAAGGTTGCGAAGGCCAGAAGAGACAGCAGACACAGTTGGAAACAAGTTGACAGATGGGGTTATTTGTTGATTTCTATGTCGGTCTTGCCTTATCAAAGAAAAAATAACCCCTGTCACTTTATGTATTGTCTCATGCATGAAGTGGTAGAGGTTATTCTTTCTTTCCAGTTATAAAAAACAAAAAAAATAATGAAGGCAGCTATGGAACGTGATGTTCATATCAATATTACAATTAGTTCTCAAGTCAATTTTGACTGAGGGATGAACTCAAGGGACAACAACAATAAAGACCTTATATGATTTCTTTCAAACGAATATAAAAATTTATTTCTATAAATAGAACAAAATGACCCACATGTGGCTCTTAAGAGCAATTTTGGCACTTTCAGAGTGGAGAAGGGAGCCAAGAGCTAAGGCAATTAAGCACCAAAAGCTGCCTGCTACCATTTGTTGGCAGCAACTACTAATGCTCAATGTGCACTTTGCAGTCGGACTGTTAAGGCTGAAAAAAGATAGCTAGCAGAAAGGTTTTGTCCGTAGCTTCTTCAACCATTAAAAAGATAAGCAAGGAGCTGTCTAAGAAAGTCAACTTAAAAGACAACTTTATGGAAAAATCAAAATTCAATGGAAACTGAAAATTCAACCCTGAATTCTGCTAAAAGACAACTTTATGGGAAAATCGAAATTCAATGGAAACTGAAAATTCAACCCTGAATTCTGCTAAAAGACAACTTTATGGGAAAATCAAAATTCAATGGAAACTGAAAATTCAACCCTGAATTCTGCTAAAAGACAACTTTACAGAAAACTCAACTAAATTAGACAAAAACAGAAAATTCAACCAACATTTCTACAAAACCACAAAAACTACTCAAATTCAAAGAAGTTTGTTTTCTAGACACTCCAACTCAGATAAATACTCACAAATTATAACAAATTTGCAACTCTTCATCCTTTGCATCTTTTCTTTCTTTGTTTCTTTTGTATAAAACTTTGTCATTTGTATCATCTTTTTGAATCAATATCCGAACTAGAAAACTGCAGAGCCTACTGTTTAAAATTACCTACAAAAAGCCCCTAAAAACATTATCCCTTTATATAAAAAATTTGTCTCCTTTTACGAAAGGTGGTTGATTTTATGGCATTTTTTCTCTTTGCTGGCCATTTGAGCTCTCTTGAAAAATGATCTGTTTATGTATGGTAATGCAGAAGAGAGAGAGAGAGAGGGGGGGAGGATGCAAACGGAGCCATTGACCTGACAAGGAATGTCATACTGACTGTTTAAAAGCAGGATGGAAGAAATAGTAAGAAACAATTATAAAATCAGTAAATGGGGTAAATTTTGTGTACAGAAATGTATAAGAGGATCTTTTTCCTTTTGGTTGTTCAGAGGGATTACAAAGAAGCTAAGTTATTAATTGTCCATTCTATGATAGGTGAGTGCTTGGTAGGTGTTCATCAAATACTTGTTTTGCACTGTCTTTCATGCGTGTGTGAGGTAAGGTCGCTTGATCCCATTGGATATGTTCTAAGTGTTGAAGTATGTGAAAGAGCTACTGCCAGTCGATGATATGTTGGGGGCTGTGAGAATGAAGACAATCCATTTTGGAGTGGGAGGTGGGTATTTCCATGCTTTTGGTGGGATCACAGATTTAGTCAGAAGTGCCTTCTGATTGGTCACAAAAGTCTTTTATCTCTTGTCATGTGATTGATCACCACTACATCTGCCATTCAGTTCCTAACATCAAACAGCCTACAGGCCATTCTATTTGTTGATCACGATAAAGAATTTATGAATTATAAGGAAATTTAACTTAGAGTATAAGAATAAGTCATTAAACACTGAACTGATACAATCAATTTTATAATTTCTATTTTTCTTGATAAGTGCTGAAACGGAAAAAATGATCAGTTATCTGAAAAGAAGTGAGCCTTACAATGAAACACATTATTTTCACAGGCCATTCCTGCTGTGGTGAGTTTTCATCATTTGTTAATGTCCTATGCTTCTAGCTTTCAAGTTTAACGTCTACCAATTTGCCCCTTTCCAACTGAGACATAAATGTCAAAAATGCTAATTTTCAAGTCAGGCAAACCTTATCCATATCAAAGCTTCACATAGCACTATCTTAGATTTTGTCAATTTCTAGAATCTAATTTGAATTATTTTCATATGTTAGTATTTAATTACTGATTGAAATGAAACAATATTAATTTACTGAAAAATTAAAAGACTTTACAACTTGATTATTTGCATATATTCAAAAACTCATTGCTGTAAATTTAGTCCTATGCTAGTCATGGTTATTGACGTACTCTAAGTTCTGTTCTGACGTTGCGAATCCAGCCCTGGCTGATACATCTAGTTCCACCTGGGATTTTTCGCCCACATTCAATTCCTCAGCTCTGCTTGCCAATCCGAGATAACTATTACCATTCGCCACGTTGTGTCTTTTGATCCGAATGGCAGTGTTCTAGCTACCTCAGATTGTTTTCAATTTTGGCTGGAATCCACGCCGAAATAAAATCGCTACTGGGAGAGAGATTGTACCTGTTGCGGTTCACAAAAACAACGCTTTCAAATTTCTCAAAGCATTTGTTTTTATCTAACTATGTATGTATTTACAAAAGTGTGTAGAATACGATAAGGAAGAAAGAAAAAGGTCTCACGAAACTTGTTCGTTTGTTTGGAAATATGACAGATGAAACAGGAGGTGTAAGGGAGGCAATTATCGTTCTTGGTTATCTTAACAGAAAAATAATTGTTCGTCTCAGCTTTTGCTTCGAACTCCCAGTTCTAGGCTAATCTTGGTTTTGCCCGAAATTCTAAGATTATTCTTGGATGGTTCTGCACTGGGCCTTTCTCTGTCTCTCTTGATCTCTCGTCTTCCTCGATCTGATCTGTAATCATCTATGGACGTCATACCGTGTTTATATAATTTGTGGGCGAGATTTCGATTATCTCTAGGCACACCCATGCATAATGATATGTAAATCGCCAAGCTGACCAACTTTTTCCACAAATGGTTGACGCTTTGTTTAAAGAGATATTTAGAATTTAGATTCAGTACCCACCGCTGGTTCTTTGCAGATGGCCAGTACTTGAGATGGGGTAAATCCATTTATATTGTCTCAATCTTTAGCTTAAACTTATTCTTACTTTGATCACATAGATTTTATGACTATTTTTTTATCATAAGATCCACTTAAGTTGTTTTCATCTTTAGCTCGAATCCTTTTTCCCTTTTCTTGACCATTTGGACTTTATTACCATCTCCACCGTAAGATCCACTTAAGTTTTCATTTCTAGCTTGAACCTTTTTTCGCCCCTCTAGTCAATACAGAGTTCATTACTGTTTTTATCTTAAGATCCACTTAACGAATCTTGGGACATCAGTCAAAAGTTTAAAAAATAAATAAATAAAATAGGATTGGAGACAAAATGATAAGAGAGAGAGAGAGAGAGAGAGAGAGAGAGAAAAAATATGAATTTTCCCTAATTATTTTCCTAGAATCGTTAATTAATCAATCAGTCTGGGGGTGGGGTGGAGTTATCCTTGTCACACTGTGACTACCACATATTTCTGGCTAGTTGAATTATCAACGCCTTTCATTGAGTTTGAAAGATGCACCGATGGAGGATGACACAATCTACCTGGAAATTCTTCTGATGGTCAGATAGAACAATTTGCTCAGGTGTTGGCAACTCAAAGACAAGAAAAGCTCTATTAACAGATAACAATGTGGAGGTGCCCATGGTGTAATGGTTATCGTCATAGGAAATGGACACGGCGACACGAGTTCAAATCCTGGACAAGACTGATTACATTTCCCATAGCGCTAATACCCTTGGGAAAGGTATGAATCAAATTATTCTCTCTCCAGTTATGGGTGAGGCAACTAGTCTAGGAGAAGGAAAAACTCTGAATTCAAACCTGTTAAACTCCGCTTAAAAATTGACCTTGTGTCATATCCTGCCCGAGCGGAGGGGTTGGTAAATATGATTAACAGATAACAATTTTTATTGAAACACAACTTCATAACAATTATATATAAAAAAAATTGCGTTTTTGTGTTGAGAAAAAGACAAGTTGAAGAATTTGGCTGGTGCAGTCTTCCCATTTTGATCAATTTGGTAATTTTTCAGAGTATTATTTTTGCTGACGAGGCTTTTTTTTAATTCTCCTCTCTTCTGTATGGTCTTTGAATTTTCTTTCACTTTTAACTCTTAAACCCTTTTAACCCTTAAACCCTTTTAACTATTTTTGTATAGAATTTCCCTGAGAATAAACATTTCTGATTGGCTTATGTTACATGATATTAATACCTGCCCCGACCCTGAATCGGAACAGATTTCTTGTACAGGTCAACCAGTGAGACACTATTCATAGAAAGTACTTTAGATGGTCGAGATGAAACTCGCTTCCTTCCCCCACCCAACCTAGGCCGGTTTTGCCAAAAACAGTGACTGAAATTATGATTTGAACATAGAAGCTGATGGTTGAAGGAAAGGTGGCCCGTGTCAAAATTAGACTTTCATGCAGCAGAGAGCCGAATTGCTGAGAAGTCAGTTATCCCATGAGCCCGCAAATTGACCAGGTAAAAAGAAAAAATAACCCCTCATTGACAAGCTTGCCCTGGCTGGGGCTGTAGAATACACTGGCTGCACCTCTGCAGAGGGGTAATACCCCCCCCCTAACAAGTGTCCTGGATATGACACTAAACAATCTGATGGTGAGGTTCCAGTAATACTGGAGCTTTGGGGAATGCGGAGTACCCCTTCATTGCCATCACTTCCAGGTCCACTCTGGCCTGGCGTGGTAGCACATGATAGGGCCCTATCTATGGGTTAATTAGAACTAATGGCATACTTATGCTAAACTGAATTGTTTGATTAAACTGAACAGCTTGAAATAGAAATGTTTTTGCCAATTAAACCTTACTTACATTTGAACAGCATGCTTATGCTAAACTGAATTATTTCAAATAGAACAGTTTTTTGACATTGAAACTGTATTTACACTAAACTGAATTGTTTAATATACAACTGTTTTGATGTGTACTTATACTGAACTGAATTTGCTGAATTAGAACTACTTGACTAAACTGAATAGCTAGAAATAGAAATATTTTGACAATTAAACCGTACTTACATTTAAACTGCGTGCTTATGCTAAACTGAATTATTTGAAATTGAACTGTTTTTGACATTGAAACTGTACTTACACTAAACTGAATTGTTATATATAACTGCTTGAATAGTTTGAAATAGAAATGTTTTTGACTATTAAACTGTGTACTCATATTAAATGTTTGAAATAGAACTGATTATTTACATAAAAATAGATTTGGCGTTAAATAACCTACAAAGGTTGATATGTCATAAAACCCAACAAACCAAACCAAACCATCATAGACAAGCAACAATCATATTTTCTTTGATTGAAGAAATCTTAGAAAGAAAGGAAAAGAAAAGAAAATCCGAAGATTCATCCAGAAGCAGTTGATCATCATACGAGATGATAATCAAAGAATGAACGGATTTTAAAAAGGGGAAATTTGATTAAACATTCTGTCAACAACAGAAAGTGTAAAAAGTAAAAGTGAAAGAAAAGAGAAAAAGAAAGAAAGACAGTTGTTGAGGTTTTAAGGGAGTTCAGGAAGAGATCCCTAAACGTAACCCTAACCCTTTGGCCAATCAACTCAGGTGTATGGATTTTCTTACTCGTCCTACACCTCTCATCATCCCTCACAGACTCCCTTCCTTCCTTGAATCTCTTATGCCACTCAGAAACTGATGCTTGATTCATGCAAGATGGTCAAAAAGCAGTCTGAAGCATTCCATATGTTTCTGTGGCATTTTGCTCCAAACAGAATTTTATTGCCTCTCATTCTTCTGAAGTGTGCTCACGTCCAGATTGCATTTTTGAAATTCACCAGCTGTGACAATCAGGCTTTAGTAGGGTGTATTCCAATTCCTGCTGTAGCTGATCATTTGAACCTGAAATCATAAAAACTCATCAGTCATCTCATAAGATGTATAGCAATAACATAGTGAATTTTCAAGAGTCTATGGCAATTTCAAATGCCTGTACAAAAAAGTCTGGAAACTTATTGAAGGCACCACGTATATATTTGATGGTCCATCCAAAGATTTATATTTGGGAGTTTGTTTTGGAAGATTTTAGCTTCTATAGTTTTGTATATTGTGAATTTATTGACAGATTTGCATGGAATATCTTATTCACTCATTCTGACTGCATTCTGGTTTGTAACCCTAACCAATCACATACCATTTTTTATTTTTCGACAACTTTAATTGGTCAACCAATCAAAAGTTATGATCTACATCAATGGAAAGAGTAATCCCTTTATGAATCATATTCTAATCAGTCATCCAATGAGGCCTCAATATAGGAACTTGGCTAAGATTCCTATCCTCGACCTTGTGGCAAGAGTATATTTTTTCATATTAACTAATAATAAAACAATCAAAGATATGATTTATCTATCCAACACTTAAAATTGACCTTTGAATTTCAACAGATGGTCAAAGACTAATTTGGAATGTTATGAGTTTAAATGGATTGATGCTTCAGCAGACCCCAAATAAAATTCTTGCCAACTGCTTACTTTGATTGTATTGATAACTTGTTGGTGTGTAAATTTTCACAGACCATTTTAATTGATTTTTTAATTACTTTATGCATACGCAGAATGTGAATAAGACCATATTCTTACACTTTCATATTAGAAAATAACATTTTGCTGCCTTTTAAAGAAAAGTACTTTTCATTTCATATGTTTTAGTAATGAATACCTCATATTTTCATTGTCTTTCCATAACTATCCTGTCATTTACCTTATAAGTAAAAAAGAGAATTTATCAAATCTGCAACAATCCATGAAAGAATACACAATAACATTTAGTTTTATGGATTGTTTCTTTTCTGAAAAAGAAACATTTTTTAACAAAATTTGTAAACCTTTTTACTCACAGGTTTAGTAATGTAAAGAGAAGTACAATCCTTTTATCCTAAAGATAAAAAAACTCAATCTTCTCAACCTGAGAAATAATTCTATTGGAAAATATAATAATAGCAAAATTTTTCTTTTTTTAAAGTTCAATTTCAATAATATTTTTTTTAAATCTTAGAGTTGGTTAAACTGGTGGCAATCCTAATGGTTCTTCCTGTTTGGTTGGTGATCGTCATACTGGTTTTCTGTCAACTGACTTTATTATTTTATCCTCATAAGAGGTATAGCAATAAGATACTGAATTTTCAAGAGTCTATGACAATTTTAAATGCCTGTACAAAAAAGTCTGGAAACTTATTGAAGGCACCACATAAATTTGAAACACTAACCAAAAACTCATCATCATCAATTCACACTGAATGCATGGATTCCTCTGAATCTTTCTCACCATCCATCCTTATCATCCATCGCTTCTATCTGGTCTTCTAGGTTCCATCATATGTTTGCACAGAACTGATGTAAGTTTTTGCTGGTTGACCAATCACTGGCACATCCATGTGCAGATGTCACTTATAAATTTGTCTATGCTCCTTCAGCAGAAGCCCCCATGTTCTTGTTCTTCTGACTTGAATGGCTTGTGGGATGGAAGGCATGTGGCCATACAGCGGCTGGTTTGTAGAGTAATGCTTCCGGGATTTGTTCATGACCATGTGCAGCATTCTTGTGAAGTTGCCGTCTAGCTTTTTCTCGATGTGTTTTGTTAGTGTCCATTTGGTGCATCCAAACAGTAGTTTGGATACAGCTACAGATTGGAAAAAATCCCATTGCACTCACATAGAGGCCAAAGCCTTCCACTGCTTGCTCTAAGCAATGTAGCAGAGCTGGTGCATTTACGAGAAGTGCAAGATGATCTGTATAGTCTGCCTACAACATCTAAAGCTATATTTTTTTCTGACATGAATGAACATCAGTTAAATGATCAAACAGTTCTAGTTCAAACAATTCAATTTAGCATAAGTCAACAAAGTTAAATGGTTCCTAGTATTGCTATGTATCACTAACAATTCAATTAAACATCAATCATTTGTTTACACACAGTTAAATGATCAAACAGTTCTATTTCAAACAATTCAGTTTAGCATAATTCATCTGTTTGCACTCCATTTAAACATCAAACAGTTCTATTTGACCCCCCATCGAGAGGACCCTATTAGGTGCAACCACTTCGAGCCAGAGTGGACCTGGGAGTGATGGCAATGAAGGGGTACTTCACATTCCCTAAGCTCCAGCATTAGTTGAACTTCCCCATCAGATTGTTTAGTGTCATATCCAGCACATTCATAGGTGAGAGAAGTCTTACTCTTCTGCATAGATGTAGTCAGTGTATTGTATGGCCAAATGAAGGGGCTGCATTTATGCATGCCAAAACTTAGAACCATTTCACAATTAGCAAACAAATGATTCATACTAATTAGAATTATTAGTGTTAGATTGAAATACTTGAAACCATTTGACTATGTGCAAACAATAGCAGTTCTTGCATTGTAAAGAAATTAGCTCTAACTTATTTGAAAATAATATTTTCTCCCTAGCTGGGTGTTTTGTGGTGGGATTTTCTCCCCAGCTGGGTGTTTTTTAGTGTGATTTTTTCCCCAGCTGGGTGTTTTGTGGTGATATTTTCTCCCCAGCTGTGTGTTTTGTGGTGTGATTTTTTCCCCAGCTGGGTGTTTTGTGGAGATATTTTTTCCCCAGCTGGGTATTTTGTGGTGTGATTTTCTCCCCAGTTGGGTGTTTTGTGGTGATATTTTGTCACCAGCTGGGTGTTTTTCAGTGTGATTTTCTCCCCAGCTGGGTGTTTTGTGGTGGGATTTTTTTCCTGTTGTTGAAGGCAACCAAAAGGCTCCCTTTTCAATAGCTACAACACCGAGATGTAGGGAAGGGCGCTACTCCTTTCCCTGGATAGCTCCATTTCCTCCTTGATACATACTTTATATTGCCGAGTATTAAGCAATGGGGCATCAAGTACCATTTTTAAAGTCTTTGGTATGACACAACCTGGGACTGAACCTAGGTCTCCCGGACCATTGGCGAACACTCTACCCACTAGACCAATGAGCCAGTATCTTAAAATAAAGAATTCTATAATTTTCATAGATTTATAATTGTTAAAAGATTAGCATTAAAATTTTTTATCCATAATGGATAAAATAAATGTTTGATATTATTTAAGATAATTTGTCACAAATATATTTACTGTCATCTTTGTTTTATCCTTAATTTTTCTTTGAGTCTGTTTTGGTTGCAGGATAAGATTCCAAAATACAATCAATCTTGGGCCACTCCTCAAGAAGTTTTCCTGCTTTGATATCATCTTTGGGGTGAGATCTGATAATAATACCATTTCTGGGTTGAACTTGATTGAATAAGCAATAGACCAAGACAAGGAGCACATAGATGAAATTAACAATGGATACTCTCCACCAGGGAAACTTGTAAAGAAATGGAAAATTAGCAGGGTAAGGGAAGAGAAGATTTATAGGGGAAAGTACTGGAAATTAAATGAATTCTGGGTGGGTGGTTAGGGAGATAAAACGATTGTATAATAGGAGGAAGGTGAATTTTGGGGTTTTGACTTGTTGTTTGACAAGTGAAAGAAAAAAGGAAAGATGTTTGATTTTCTTTAATCCTGCCTCTTCCCTCGTTAATTTTTTTGTCTTGCTGTTTGTATATAATTTCCCAATTTGTTTTCTTTTTTTGTGTGACAACTAATGATACCTGGTGAGTGTTTTTTAATTCATAAAACCACAATTTTGAATTGGTGTCTGTTAAAAAAAAATGATGAGGTACACAGCAAATTAGGATGTCACACAGTGTGCTACAGAAACCAACTTTTAGAACTAAAATGAAAACAAAAGAATAGACACCATAATAAAACAAAATAAAACAATGTTTATTTATTAAATATAAAATGATCAAATATCAAATAATTTTTTGTAGTTTTACTCAAAATTCACTTTCGGTTTTGAGTCAATTCAGAAAAATTCTAAAACGAAATGGTTAGAGAAAAAAACAAACAAACAAGAAAGCTTTAGTTTACAATTGGTTTTTGTTCAGATGAGTCAATATTGAAGTCGAGTAATTTGGGTTGGGGTAAGAGTATGTTTGGGACAGGTTCAAGTTTGGGACTCGGACTGGGATTGGGATCATACCATTCGGAAATATGTTGCAAAATATTATCAAATGCTTCTCGATATGTGCGACCATGTTGTTGTCTCCACATATATTCATCTAAATGTGATGGCAGTGTTGTAGAATGGACTCCTAGCATTGCCCGGAATTTTTTCTGGCAATTCTTCCACATACATTCAACTCTATTAGTGTGCACATTGGTAAAGGTTTGGTGTGTGTATTTTGGATTTACATCGATGTCAGCAATATTATTGTAGGCTCTCCAACTGTGAGAATAGATAGTTGTTCCAGGTAAGATAAATTTTTTTATCAAGGGAATAAGTATCTCCGCTGATCTGTTCTCAACACAAACTAAGAAACCAATGTTAGTCTCTGTGTCAATTCCTCCAAATACCCACCTTTCGGGAACCGGGCGACCCTGGTGACTTTTTCTCTGTGTCACTAAACTTTCGTTTATTTGTACAATGTGGCCAGGGCCACCAATAGTAATATAATTGTTCACCAGCCGGTTGGAACAAACGTCTCTCAAGTAGGAATACCACTGGACTAATGTGGCTTTAGATAAACCAACCATAGCAACACTCGTTGTCACCGCAATTTGAAGTGCCCAGACATAAACAATTTTTATAAATTGTTGTAAAGAAATATTCTGCTTCTGCAAAAAACTGCCTTCAAGTAAAGACATGGTGCTATTGTTGTGAGATGGACATCGCCATCTCCTTTGTTCTCCACGACCATATTTAATTTCGCTCATTTTTCGAAAACACACGTTGCATTTAGGAATTTCACATCGAAGGACACCCCTGGAGCGAAGAAACTCCATCGCTGTATTGTAGTCAGCCCAATGACGAGACATTATGCTTAAATCCATAACATTAATTTTAAATGATTAAAAGACAAGTGCGTGTCGTTCGCTTCTTTGAATTTAAACAAACACAACTCTATGTGACGTCATAATTTGTTGTGTACATTGGAAATTTTCATAATTATTTGTTCAGTTCATAATAACAATAATGTTGTTAAAAGTTGTAAAGAATGAGACAAAAAACGAATAAAATATCGTTTAAATATCGATATACCTTTTGAGAAAATATTTCGTCAAATAACAAAAGAAGAAATGAAGGAAAATTGTTAAGCGGTGATAAACATAATTTGACCGCTTTGAAAATAATGAACCGGATAAATAATATAGATCAGTGGAACCTTACTGAAATAGTAAGGAAAATAATTTACCAAGCCCTTGTTAATAATATATACCATGATTAATGTCTTTTAAACATTCGTGATAAATAATTTATTTAAAATATGAATATTCAAAATCCACACGTGATTGGGCACAAGACACAAATTTTATGGGGAAGTGGTCTTCTGCTGTTCGAGCTGTTTCACAAAAATCTCGAGCAGAACCTTGTCAGTGAGTCCGATTTTTACTAGATGTCCCAAACCACTGGGCTACCCGACCTTCCCCTCCCCTTTATCCCCACTTTAATCGGCCTTCGGGCATTTGACCTTGTGTCAAGTCGTGTCTGGTGGGAGGCAGCGACAAATATCAGACCCTTTTTAGATAGTTCTATAGGATTTACACTCCAATTTTTTTTTTTTTAAATGGCCGCGATACAAGAAAATTCTAGAAAATAGGATAATGATTCATTTGTTCCCGAAACAAAGATGGTGAACGTCGGTAAACTAATAAGTTTCGAGAACTTATTGGTAAGAGAAGTCACGTGATTTATGCTCCCTACTTCGTCCGCACATTTGATTTTATGACGCGCAAAACAAACGGTGTGTTTGGAGACGATCACATGACAAGGTATAATTTACTATACACTAGACTTCCAATAACTCGTTCTCTTACTTTGTGACTTCCAGAGACAGCTGTCATTCTCTCTTACATTCTGAATCCCAGTTAATTACATGTAGCTTCAGAAACATACAATGGACGATTAGCGAGGAAAATTGTTACGTTAGTTCCTCGTTATATTGTTGAAAAATAAATGAGTTGAACCAAGACATAGAAAAGCTTTTAAGAAGGTTTAATGGCAGCCACAATAAAGGGTACCTTTATGCAGCAAGTCTCGAAGGAAGGAAGGAAGGAAGGAAGGAAGGAAATAGTTATTGAGTTGAGAAGGAATTTTAGCAGCTAAATACCTGAGCGGAATGTGCGTGGCTAATGTCAAGGCATTGTTGAATGTCTGAGCAGAATATGCCTCGCCATAGGTGTAGCAAAAGTCGTGTTTGTTGGTTAAGGACAGAAATGATGTAGTCACCCATAAATGTGTGATCCTGGTTGCTGTAGGAGAGAGGCATGAAATGTCTCCAGAAAATGTTGCCCAGGAATGAGGTAGCTGGATGTCTGAGTGGAATTGCGCGTTGCTATAGACATAGCAAAACTTAGAGGCGACACAAAGGTGTTCCTGTAAGTGGCGGATTACGTGCATCTTATTCATGTTCAACTGGGAACCCTTGGTCTAAGAAGGTAGACTCAAGAACTCCATAAATTAGACGGTTTTCCTCATGGTGTTGTGATTCTGCTGCTATGAAGGGAGCGGATAGAAAGTATGTCCGTCCTTCTAGAAAGAATCTGAGGAAGAGGGTGTTTGGCGAGTTTTCACCATTTTTATGTTGTCCGGAAAAATGGTCCGGACTGAATTGAATAAGTCATCCTCATCGGGTGAAAATATGCGACGACCATAACGGTCAACATTAATTTACGCGCCAAACAAAAATACGAAGTTCTTTCTGCTACAGGTGCGTGTACAGTATGCGAGTTCTTTCTTCTCACGTTTTCTCTCCGTCGAAAGCCTTCATTCAACCTCAGACTCTTCGGCAAAACCAGAAAGAGATAAAAGGCCGGTGTATTAGTACTTTTGAGTAAAATACTTTATCAACATGCACATGCGGCCTATAGAACACTGTTAATATTTAGTCTACTTGCATGTACCTAGATAATAACCGCTCACACACACACGCGCGCGCGCGACTCTTTTACGAACTATATTTTGAACATTCTTCACATTTTTCTACAATGTACTTGTTGATATATAAATGTATTTTTGTTTGTATTGCTTTGTTGTGGATGTTCTTTTGTCTGCGTCGTTTATATCGTTTGTCTTTCAATCGTGAGCTACCACAAATTGTGGGAGCAATATATTTGATAACTACATCCCACAGTACGATTTTCACTGGATATCCCAAACCTCTAGCCAAAGCTTAGCGAATAATATTGATAAACTAATACATTCTCTCGCGAATCAATGCCCCCCGCCAAGCGATTCGGCCACACACTGACCAATCAGCAGGCAGTGCGCATTGATTCCATCTTCCTCTAAAGAACTATGTTTTCTAGCCCTTTTTTGGAAGTCTGCCACAGACAGAGAGCACAAGACCAGCAAAGAAGAAAGACCTCTCTCCTGTAGCCTGCCACGGGAGCCCAGCATTGACGATCTTCACTGAAGATAACTGTTGCCACAGATACCCACTAAAGAAGATAACGGCGGCTACCAGCTACTCACAAAAGAACTAACGCAATGCACTGCAATTAAAAAGAAATAATTATTTGAAACCTTATAATTATTCATATTAGATAGGAATACTTGAAACCATACAACTGTGTGCAAATCATTAGTATTAGGTAAGAATATTTTATATGGGGATATACCAATTCGGATCTGTGCTTGTCATGTAAAAGTGATCGGGGTACTTTGCGCCACGTACTATCTGCATGTCCACAATCGCTTCAGATTATTCATATTAGATAGGAATACTTGAAACCATACAACTGTGTGCAAATCATTAGTATTAGGTAAGAATATTTTATATGGGGATATACCAATTCGGATCTGTGCTTGTCATGTAAAAGTGATCGGGGTACTTTGCGCCACGTACTATCTGCATGTCCACAATCGCTTCAGATGTACACATGGCGACATAACAAGGTGTTAGAGGTGATAATAGAGTTGTTAAGAGCACAATGTGAGACAGCAAACCAACAACCTGTTACAGCCAAGGAACCCATAATTCAGTTTCTCAAGGAAGGTGAATGTCCTGTGAGGAAACAAAAAAATCCTAACATGAAGCTACTGAACGGAGCTAGTGACTGGAAAGTTTCAACAGATCTCAAGACATCTCTACAATTTCCAGTTCACATTATTCAAACAGAAAAGCGGTCGGACATTGTAGCATGGTCCGATTCAAAGAAGAGTGTCCTCCTCATAGAATTGACTGTCCTCTGGGAAGAAAACTGGGAGGAAGCACACGAGCGGAAGAAAAACCGCTACGAGACACTGCGTGCCGACTGCGTGGAAAAGGGTTGGATATGCCATGTGATTCCTGTTGAGGTTAGTTGTCGTGGTTTTCGAGGACACTCAGTAATTTCGTTTCTTTCAAAAATAGGAATCACTGGCCGCAGTTTGAAAGTTGCCTCAAATCGTCTTCAGACCACGGCGCAATACGCTTCAAGTTTGATTTGGTCGAAAGCGAGAATTTTTCAGCATGAAGGAAATACACGCAGAACCACCATTCCCGTGTGATTACGTAAGAAACGGTTACTGTAAACGCGTAATAACATAAACGGCCGAAAGTAAACGCGTTTTTTTTTTGTTTGTTTGTTTGTTTGTTTATTTTAATCACTAACTGCACACTAAAAATGAAGATTAACGTCCAATGTAGTCTCTACTCTTAATTGATCTGGCGTACATATATATATATATATATATATATATAATTCTCTTAATATCCTGTCCGGTGGCAAAAGCTACTTGGTAGCGCTAGGAGTGGCAGTACCGCCTTCAGCTACCAAAACTGCTATGCATCTTATAAGATGACTGACCAATTTTTATGATCCATTTAAAATGAACAGCTACAGCAGGAATTGGAATACACCCTGCTGAAGCCTGAGTATCACAGCTGGTGAATTTCAATAATGCAATCTGGACGTGAGGACACTTTAAAAGGACGATATACAATGAAATTCTGCTTTAAACTTGGAAAAGATGCCACAGAAACATATGGAATGCTTCATACTGCTTTTCGAGCATCTTGCATGAATCGAGTATCAGTTTTTGAGTGGCATAAGAGATTCAAGAAAGCCAGGGAGTCTGTGAGGGATGATGAGAGGTGTGGGGGGGAGTAAGGAAGTTAATGTACCACAGTTGATTGGCAAAAGAGTTAGGGTTACGGTTACTATGTTGAGGTTTTAAGGGAGTTCTGGAAGAGATTCCCTCGGAAGAGGCCAGCACTCTTCAAATCGGGTCAGTAGCATTTCCACCGGGACAATTCACCAGTCCACAACTCCATCCTTGTCACAGACTATTTGAGCAAGATGGGCATCACGACAGTTCCTCAGCCTCCGTATAGTCCAGACCTTGCTCCCTGTGACTTTTGCTTATTCCCTAAACTCAGAGGCTGTCGTTATGAGACAATTGAGGAGATGAAAGAGGCTGTGACGAAGGTCATTGACACACACAAGAGGACTTCCATGGGGCCTTCCAGAAGTTGTTGGAACAGTACAGTAAGTGCATTGCAGTCGGAAGAGATTACTTCGAAGGGGGCTAGAGTTTCGTGTGTGTACTATCAATAAAAGTGCCCATACGAAAAAGTTTGGAAATTTATTTAATGATCCTCGTATCATTCAGTTGGTTGGGCTTTGAACTATTCGAGTTAAGAGTTCAGGTGCATAGTTATTGGGTACAGTTTTACGCTCACGCGCAATGGATATGACAATCACCATTGTCATAATAAACTCCCATACAGGAAATGGGCCTGGAGTGTGGATGATGTCATGGCCGGAAGACATGGTCTTGAGAATTATAGGATTTCGAAAAAGAATCAGTTGGGAATTGGCATTGGACCATGGAGGCAGAAAGTTGGGTTTCTGCCATTGGGGCATAGAGTTGAGTTTCTGCTATTGAGGCAGAGAGTTGGGTTTTCGGATCTCTACCGACAGAGATCTTAAACATCACAAGATGCACTACGCGTTGTGGATGGTATGGAGTCAGGCAGAGGTCAAGGACAAGCTGTATTGCCGTTTGATATCTGACTCCATTCTGAGGTTATTTTATTTTACCCCAAAGTTAGCTAGTTGGTGTAACTCATTGAACAAGAAGACCCAAAAAGAATTATACAATTATAGAATTGCTATGTCTACGCGTCGCTGTAGACATAGCAAAACTTAGAGGCGACACAAAGGTGTTCCTGTAAGTGGCAGATTACGTGCATCTAATTCATATTCAACTGGGAACCCTTTGTCTAAGAGGGTAGACTCCAAATGTCCATAAATTAGACGGCTTTCCTCATGGTGTTGTGATTCTACTGCTATGAAGGGAGCGAACAGAAAGTACGCCCGTCCTTCTGGAAAGGTTCTGAGGAAGAAATAGTTTGGCTGGCTTTCACCATTTTTATGTTGTCCGGGAAAATGGTCTGGTTTGAATATGATAAGTCATCCTCATTGGGTGAAAATATGCGACGACCATAACGGTCAACATTAATTTACGCGCCAAACAAAAATACGAAGTTCTTTCTGCTACACTTCCATTGCTCTGAAAAATGCAATGGTATCCTATAGACCAAATAGTTTATAGGATATGTAGTGATATTAGAAAAATGGTTATATGTAATTTGCATATGAAAGAATGGAATTGATACATAGTCGTCCTACTTGGAGACAAGAGAAATATAAAAAGATGACATAAACATCTTGTGTGATGGAATGATTAGCTAGCAAGACTAGCAAACCTTTACGACATGAGTTAGAGTTTCATTGGGTGCTCCATTCAGAAGGCCTTGTGCCACATTTAAACAAAAAGCTTTGTAAATTACTAAAAATGTAAGCTTCAGGGTGTCTTAACCCGAGGCAGCACTTTCTTCATCCCCTTTTGGGATCATTTCAAGCACACCAGCTGGATTTAGTATCTATGTCATCTTCATGTTCCACAGCTTTTTCTGTCCTCTAGCAAGATCCTTTCATTTTCGCCTTGGTGATCGGCTAGAACTGCAAAATACTTTAAACGACAAGTTCTTTTTATCTTGTTGACATTAAGTCTGGTCTTCTAAATGAGATTGGGTCATCCATTTGGATTGATTTGGTTTCTTTGTTTAATGGCATATCAATTTTTGTGGGGTACTTTGTGGGATTTGAAGACTTTTGAAGGTCAGGGGCTAAGGGCAAGGCTGTGTTGCCGTAGATATCTGACTCCATATTTTGGTTACACTGTTTCACCCCACGTTGACTGGCCGACGCAATGCCTTGCCCAAAGAAAGTCCCAAAAGAAGTGTACAAAAAGAAAAGATAGAAACAGATAAGAGACGAAAACATTTCTTCCATACTTTCCTTTATTTACTGGGTGAAGGGACTAAACGACGCTACGTCCCAAGACGTAAGCGTGGTGCCCAAAACACCAGACAGCAAAATGGTGTTGTTGGTTCGACGGACACTGCCTCAAAAAGGAAGATAATATCGTCTCTTTTTTCAAGAGGAAAAATCCTTTTTTCTTTTTACGCATGCGTCATCTCCTTTTCCGTTAGAGACCTCTGGGAGTTTCTTCAAATTTGATAGTTTTCTTTTTATCAATTTTTTTTTTTTAAATTTAATTTTTTTATTTATTTATTCGTTCCCTACAACTTAATGTCAAAAACCATCCTTGTAAAAGAACAATAGTTGTACTATTTAATCCATCGCTGGTGGGAAGTTATTAAGAGCGTTCCTACCTTTCCCAATGTTATTAGTCCAAAAGCGAATGTAACAGCGCGACTGGGGTTTGATCTCATTTACTCTATGGTTGCAGTCCAACATGGACTCTGCATGAATCGTTTGTAGCTCATATTTCAAGAGAATTTTTTGGCTTTCATTTTTTGGGGACAGATTTTTGTTTGAACGTATACTATTTGTTTGTATGGAAATTAAAAAAAAATCTTTTGCACAGTTCCCTGTGGGTTACCTTTCCCGCCCAATTCTGCCAAGTCCTGTGCTCCTTTTGTAGCATTTATTAATCATGTGATAGAACATTTCACCTATATCTTCCTGTATCCTATACATAATATTCTGTTGAATTTTGTTATTATGTGGCAGTCGTTCAATATTGTTGCTTACGTTACATTGGCATAATGGTTAGAGTGTTCGCCAATGGCCCGGTGATACCAAAGACTCAAAAAATGGTACTTGATGCTACCTTGCGAAACACTCAGCATCATAAGGTAAGAATCAAGGGTAAATTGTCGCAATCCAGGGAAAGGAGTAGCGCCCTCCCCTTCACCTTGGTATAGTAGCTATCGAAAAGGAGCCTTCCGGTCACCCTCGACTACGTTACATTTCACGTTACATTTTAAAAGAAATAATGACTATAAATATAATTAGTCTTAAATCAAATTATTCCATTCATTGTCGTTGATGTCACAATTTTTAAAATTAAATTTAAAAGGAAAATAGTTATAAACTCTGAATATAAAATAAAGGAGAAAAAAATCTATAAATTCGAAAACGTATGACTTTTTTATTAGAAGGGACGAAATAATGTTTGTCACCGGTTTGTCATATCTTTTGTTTTTCATTGTAATTATATAAAACGTTTCATCTAAAATAATTTAACGGATTTATTAATTTTTTAAATGTAACTTTCTTTATACAATTTTTTTTTAATCTTATTTTTGTCATTTCAATGAATATTATCAAAATTTACATGAATATTTCTTTTAACAAGTCCAACAAATTTCGACTGAAAAAAAATCACCGAAAATAGAAACAAAAAAAAAGACTTTTTTAAAAAAATTTTATTACAATTTTGGCTTAAAAAAAAAAGGTAAGTAAAAAAAAAAATATTTGATGGGTAAAATTGAATTAGAATATTGTTTATTTTTATTGAATAATTAATTAGGTTTTTTTTATTTAAAAAAAAATATATATAAATTTAATAATTTCACCTTTTAAATTTTTATCATCATTTTCCCCATTTTGTCAATAGAAATTAAAATATAATTTTAATCAGATTTTAATTTTTTAATTCATTTTATTTTCACTGAAATATTTTTGTAATTGTTTCAAAATTTCGTTTTTATTTTTATGTAATTTTTCTTATGCATTTCCCCCCCAAAAAAAAAATTGTCTGATTTGTAATTTTTACCTTTTTTTTTTTTTTTTATAAATATTTTTTTCACTTTTTATCTACCAAATTTACAGCTTAGTCAGTGGAGTTTAAAAAAAAAGGTTGACTGTAATCATTTAGTAAGCTTTTTGCTTATGTGTGGCACAAGGCCGTAAGAATGGGACTCTCAGTAAGACTCGAACTCAATTGTGAAGGTTTGTTAGTCTAGGTTGTTAACCATTACACCTACCGAGGCGCCCGAAAACGTCGATTGTATCTCTTGCAGAGAGAAAAAAAACGCCCAGTCTCATAAAGGGTGTCCTAGCATGGTTCTAAAATGCATCTGATGGTGAGGCTACTGTTCTGGAGTTCTGGAAAGTGTGAAGTATTCCTTCATGACCATTACTTCCAGGTCCACTGACACGAAGTGATAATACCTGTTAGGGTCCTATTTATGGGTCAAGTAGGACTGTATAAAGATTATTTACATTCGAGAAAAATACTTGATGCCATATGAATTTGAATTATTTTTTTTAAGAATAGTTACTTGAATTTTTTTACTCTGGATTATTCTTGCTAATTGAAATGATATAACCGTTTTTCAAACAAATGAAATAAGTACTTGAAATCTTGTAATTATTGATATTAGATTGGAATACTTGAAAGCTGTGAACAAATTATTTCTCTGTATTTAAAACATTCTCAAGAAACAATTTCAGCAAAAGTAAAATCTCAACGCACAAATGATTTTCTATCTTTTCGCATAAAATAACCCTAGTCTTGTTGACATGCCGTTAAAATCAGTCACTCATTAAGTTTATTAATAATATTGGTTAAAAAACATTTTTCTCCGCTTCACCTAAATAAATATTATTATTATAAATTTTTAATCTGTCGTCCAAGTTATTTTCTACGATGGTTTAATTTCATTGTTTTAATAGCACGAACAAAATTTATATTAATTGAAACATTCTGATGCTTATTTTTTTTAAAAATCGAAATTATGTTTGACCCCCCCCCCGTCGGTTTTTATTTACTTATTTATTGCAGTTTATGTATTATATGATTCATTTCTTTTCATCAAATTTAAAGGGCGTAATTTCGGAATAAGCATTCTTTACCTATTAATTTTTTTTCAAAAGTTTTCTTCAGATTTTTTTTTTTTTTTTAATTAGCG
Organism: Sepioteuthis lessoniana; assembly: GCA_963585895.1. Classification (NCBI taxonomy): domain Eukaryota; kingdom Metazoa; phylum Mollusca; class Cephalopoda; order Myopsida; family Loliginidae; genus Sepioteuthis; species Sepioteuthis lessoniana. The sequence continues at coordinate 6,124,782 of OY757908.1, forward strand.
CTAATTTAGATTTTCATAATACCCCCGAAAACTTGAGTTTCACGAGTGGGTTTCAATTTACAATATAAGTTTATGCAAAAACGGACCCTGATTTTGAATCCGGTGTCAGACTTCAGTATTCCCTTTTGAAAAAATAATACAATTTCACAAATGTGAAATAAGAAATGAAACGTCACAAAACAATTGCACAATCACAAATAAAGTAAAACGAAATGTTGAATTGGACACCCACGACTGTCAGCGACTATTTATTTTATAAACACCTAAACTCTTTTCTTACAGCTTAATAGAATACCTTCCCCCCCCTCTAAAAATATATATATATATATATATATATATTGCTCTATTTTCGTTGTTCAGTAATAATTCCAACAAATTTTTGAAAAAAATACAGGCTCATTGGTCTAGGGGATAGAGTATTCTCCAATGGTTCAAGAAACCTGGGTTCAATCCCAGGTCACGTCATACCAGAGACTTTAAAAATGATACTTACTTAACACTCAGCAATATAAGGTACGTATCAAGGGTAAAGTGGAGCTATCAAGGGAAAGGAGTAGCGCCCTCCCTTACACCTCGGTGTAGTAGCTATTGAAAAGTGAGAATTCTGGTCGCCCTCGACTACGGTTGCCAACTTTACTTTGAAAAAAATAGAAATTAAATCAATAGTTATTGAACAAACCGACACTAAATTTGCCACCTGAATGTTTTTACTTGTTACCAACTTATATTGTGGTGCTAATTTTGAAAATGTAGTCCATTGCGATGGAAATACATATATCTAGTAAAATCTGACCTGTGACAAAATTTATGTTCTGGAGATGTTCGTTGTGTTGTTCTTTTTGGATTATGAAATATAAAATATTATTATTTGAATTTCAGAAGGTAAAGAAGACGACGATATTTAGTCTGAAAGATTTTCTGTTTCGATTTGGTGATTTGTGTTTTGCAGAATTGAAAATTTTTGTGTAGTTTTTTAATATTTGAAACATCAAAGAATGACAATGTTATAGACTTTATTTTAACTTGTCAATGGGGAAATCTCTTTAAAAAATAAAGTATGAGATTCATTATAATTTGGGAATTTCTTTAAGAATTAGTTGAATTTGATAAAATATTTTGTATTTAATTCATAAAATACTGAATTAATTTACAAATAGATTATATTGGGGAAAATATTTAAATATATATATATATTTGGATTATATATATATATGTGTGTGTGTGTGTGTGGAGCGTGCAATAAGTTTCCAGACTTTTTTGGTACAGGCATTTAGAATTGTCATAGACTCTTGAAAATTCAGTATGTTATTGCTATACATCTTATGAGATGACTGACCAATTTTTATGATTTCAGCTTCGCAGCAATTGGAATACCCCCTACAAAAACCTGATTGTCACAGCTGATGAATTTCTAAAATGCAATCTGGACATGAGGACACTTTAGAAAAACGATATGCAATAAAAATCTATCTTAAAACGTATGAAAAGCTTCAGACTGCTTTTGGAGCATCTTGCATGAATCAAGAATAAGTTTTTGAGTGGCATAAGAGATTCAAGGAAGCCAGGGAGTCTGTGAGGGATGATGAGATGTGTGGGAGGAGTAAGGAAGTCAATACACCAGAGTTGATTGGCCAAAGGGTTAGGGTTAGAGTTACTATGTTCAGGTTTTAAGGGAGTTCAGCAAGAGATTCCGTCGGAAGAGGCCAGCACTCTTCAAATCGGCTCAGTGGCATTTCCAGCAGGACAATGCACCAGTCCACAACTCCATCCTTGTCACAGACTATTTGACCAAGATGGGCATCAAGACAGTTCCTCAGCCTCCCTATAATCCAGACCTTGCTCCCTGTGACTTTTGGTTATTCCCTAAGCTCAGAGGCTGTCGTTATGAGATAATTGAGGAGATGAAAGAGGCTGTGATGAAGGTCATTGACACACTCACACAAGAGGACTTCCATGTGGCCTTCCAGAAGTTGTTGGAACAGTACAAGTGCATTGCAGCCGAAGGTGATTACTTCGAAGGGGACTAGAGTTTCATGTGTGTACTATCAATAAAAGTGCCCATACGAAAAAAGTCTGGAAACTTATTTAATGATCCTCGTACATATATATATATATATATATATATATATATATTACATGAAACCCAGAGTTAAAAACTGTTATACCATGTAATATAATATATATTATCACCCTTCCTCTCATTCGCCTCACAACAGTATATAATGAGATACTCACCACATGGAAACCATTTCAATTTTTTTACTCCTACAATGGTACTGCTTGTTAGGGCCCCATCTCCTGGGTCAAATCAATCTTTTAGGGTCCCATCTACTGGTCAAATAGATCTGCTAGGGTCTCCTCTATGGTCAAATAGATCTGCTAGGGTCTCCTCTATGGTCAAATAGATCTGCTAGGGTCTCCTCTATGGTCAAATAGATCTATTTGAAAATGATTAGTATTCTCTAGGTCCATTAAAAAAAAAAGAAGAAGATATGTATTTTGATAACTACACAAAATGTAATGGATATGATCCTTTAAGCATAATATAATCCGAGGCAGGTTGACATGCCATTAAAATCAATAAATCAATCTGAAAACCTGTCAGCTGGTCATTGTTTTCAACACTTGTATTTTTTTTCTTGACTTGGTAGTTGTATCTTTTTTTTTTTTTTGATTATTCATAATTATTTTATACTTTATCTGACTTAATCATGGGGGAGGGTGCATTTACCATTCCTGACAGCAGTTTGTTCCAAGAATCAACCGCCTTACTACTTAAAAGAAATGTTGTCCATTAGTTGTCATGACGTATCTTTCCAAAAGTCTAATTTCACATTCTTTATTAATACTTCCTTGAATAATGGTTGCCCAGTCGGCTGGGGTGGGGGCTGTAGAATACACTGACTGCACCTCTGCAGCGGGATAAGACCCCATCAATGAGTGTCCTGGTTATAACACTAAACGATCTGATGTTGAGGTTTCTGTGATGCTGCAGCTTTGGGGAATGCAGAGTACCCCTTCATTGCTATTGCTCCCAGGTCCACTCTGGCCTGGAATGGTAGCACCTAACAGGGTTAAATAGAACTAACTGCATACTTATGCTAAACTGAATTATTTCAATTAGAACTGTTTGACTTGACTGAATTGCTTGAAAAAGAAATGTTTTTGACAAATAAAATGTGTACTTACATTTAAATTATGTGCTTATGGTAAACTGAATTGTTTGAAATAGAACGGTTTTTGACATTAAAACTCTACTTACACTAACCTAAATTGTTTACTCTAGAACTGTTTTGACATTTAACTGTGTAAACAAAATCTGTACTTATACTAAACTGAATTAGCTGAATTGGAACTGTTTGACTAAACTGAATAGCTTGAAATAGAAACGTTTTTGACAATTAAACTGTGTACTCATGCTAAACTGAATTGTTTTAAATAGAACTGATTATTTGCATAAAAATGGATTTGGCATTAAATAACCTACATAGATTGATATGCCATAAAACCAACCAACCAACCAATTGATTAATGGATTATTGGTTTATATTTGCAGAGTAAATTGCGTGTGTATATTTATAGACTTCTGTCATATTTCTTTAGACTCAATGATAATACAAATGAAGCAACTATGATTATCCTCGATCTCTCTTTATAGGATATCTTTCTCTATTCAAATATCATTTTATTGGCTCTCTCCTCTGTCTTCCTTCAATGAGGCTTGATAACTTTTATCTCTTAGAATATTTGGACGATTGTCTTCATCTTCATTGTTATATTCACTACATTTTGACTGAAGTGTTCTTTGGTCTTCTTCTGGTGTTTCATATTGAATTTGGGAGCCCACACCGAACTTTGAACTGAATCCTTCAATCCACAAGGGTAGATAGTTCTAATTCCTTAACCATGACTGGGTACAAGTGTCGAGCTATAGGAAGTATTCTTTATTCCTTCCTTACCTGTAGTAAGGAATGAACCGGCAACCCTGATGAAAAAAAAATTATGATATGAGCTAAGGTAAAAAATCATATTTAATAGTATATTATGGGTTGATGGAGACATTATGTTTATAAGTCCCCAAAATTCACTTCGAATTGTCCAGCAGGACACATGACACAATAGATTTAGACATTTGGTTAAAAAGTGCTTCTAAGGGAAATCATGTGGAGGTTGCAGGTTCAATCCTGACTCTAGGTAAATAACAATGAATTCTTACTTTAGCTTTACACTCCACCCCCCCCCCTCAGTCATGGTTATGGCCGAATCAGCTGGGGTTGCAGAATACACCAACTGCTTCTCTGCAGAGGTGTTAGACCTTCAACAAACAAGTGTCCTGGATATAACGCTAAACAATCTGATGGTGAGGCTCCTGTAATGCAGAAGTTTTGAAAAATACAGAGTACCTTTTCATTGCCATTGCTCCGTGGTTCACTCTGGCTTGGAGTGGTACCACCTGATTGGGTCCTATTTATGGGCCAAATAGAACTGTTTGATATTTAAACTGTGTACTTTAGGCTAAAGTAAATGTTGTTAATAGGACAGTCTTTATATTTAACTGTGACTAAACAAATGACTGACGGTCCTGTCAGCTGGAGCTGTAGAATACACAAACTGCTTCTCTTTGGAGGGGTAAGACACCCCCTCCCAATGAGTGCCCTGGATATGACACTAAACAATCTGCTAGTGAGGCTCCAGTAATGCTATAGCTTTGGGAGATGCAGAGTACCCCTTCATTGCCTTTGCTCCCAGATCCACTCTGGCCTGGGGTAGTAGTACCTGATAGGGTCCTATCTATGGGTCAAATAGAATTGTTCGACATTTAAACTGAGGGCAGAAAAATTACTTATACTAAATTGAATTGTTTGAAATAGAACTGTTTGATCATTTGATTGTATGTAAACAAATGACGGCTGGTTAATTGAAATGCTACTGATCCATAGCAATACTTAGAACGATTTAACTTTGTTCACTTGCTAAACTGGGTTTTTTTTAAAGATAGAACTGTTTGATCATTTAACTGTGTGTAAACAAATGCCTGATATTTAATTGAATTGGTTGGTTGTTTGGGTTTTATGGCATATCAACCTTTGTAGGTTATTTAACACCAAATCCATTTTTATGAAAATAGTTCTATTTCAAACAATTCAGTTTAGGATAAGTACGCAGTTTAAATGTAAGTACAGTTAAATTGTGAAAACCATTTCTATTTCAAGCTATTCAGTTTAGTCAAGCAGTTCTAATTCAGCTAATTCAGTTTAGTATAAGCACAGATTTTGTTTACACGGTTAAATGTCAAAACAGTTCTATATTAAACAATTCAGTTTAGTGTAAGAACAGTTTCAATGTCGAAAAACAGTTCCATTTCAAAAAATTTAGCTTAGCATAAGCACGCAGTTTAAACGTAAGCACAGTTTAATTGTCAAAAACATTTCTATTTCAAGCTATTCAGTTTAATCAAACAATTCAGTTTAGCATAAGTATGCAGTTCTATTTAACCCATAGATAGGGGCCTATCAGATGCTACCACACTGGGCCAGAGTGGACCTGGGAGCAATAGCAATGAAGGGGTGCTCCATATTTCCCAAGGCCCAAACATTACTGGAACCTCACCCTCTGATTGTTTAGTATTATATCCAGGACACTCATTTGGCGGGGTCATACCCTTCTGCAGAGGTTCAGTCGGTGTATTCTACAGCCCCAGCTGACTGGGCAATAATTGAATTGTTAACCAGGTCATTGGCCTAATGAGTAGAGTGTTTACCAATGGTCCTGGAGACTGGGGTTCAATTCCAGGTCGAGTCCTACCAAAGACTAAAAAATGGTACTTGATGCCACCTTGCTTAGCACGAAACACTATAAGGTGAGGATCAAGGGTAAAGTGGAGCAATCCTGGGAAGGGAGTAGCGCCCACCCTTACACCGCAGTGTAGTAGCTATTGAAAAGGGGGCCTTTTGTATCACCCTCAACTAAGGTTGACTAAGTTTAGTGTTATATAGCAATACTTAAAAACATTTAACTGCGTGCAAACAAATTGAAAATAAATAGCATTATTCCCATGAGGGATAAGTGAAACCATTTAACTGTGTGCAAAAAAAAATGAACTCAGGCTCGTTTAAAAATGTTATTTATAAAACGTGTTTAGAAATCAGATATTTAATATATATGTATAAAGAGGATTTGGCATTAAATTACCTACAATGGTTGATATGCCATAAAGCCCAACCAAATCAAATTATATATATTTAATATATATGTATAAAGAGAATTTGGCATTAAATAACCTACAATGGTTGATATGCCATAAAACCCAACCCAACCAAATCCTATATATTTTCCCTATCATTCATCGCCTCTGGCAGGTCTTCTGGACAACATCCTGTATCCTCACATAGTTGCTGAATGTATGTTCGTGCTGGTTGTCCAGCTTTTGCTCGGCCATATGTCGGGGTCCATAAGAGTACATCACTTATGAGTTCATCCCTGCTTCTCCAGCAGTGTCCTGCATGTCTGGTTCATCTAACTTGAATAGTTTTCGTGATAGGAGGCAGGTGGCCGTACAGTTGGTGTCTTGTGGGATGTTGCCACCAGGACTTGTTCAAGATTGCTCGCAGCATTCTTGTGTAATTGCCGTCTAGCTTCTTCTCCAACCATTTTGTTAGAGTCCATGTAGTGCATCCATATAGCAGTATCGATGTGACTGCTGCCTGGAAGAAACTGCGTTTCATTTTATCAGTTAACCTCGTGTCGATGTCCTTTTCGGTTGATGATACGCTGCTTCCTAGGTACGTGAATTTGTCTACTAGTTTAAGAGGGGTTCCGTCTCGAGTGGAGATGTCACCCATTTGATTATAGCACATATATTCCGTTTTGTGTGCATTGACATTTATATATTTAATGGCATGGTGACTGTTGTTTTGTAAAAACTTCATGAAATCCAGGAGTTGCTGACTAACTTCCATGACATTAAATATATAAAACTAATATATATATATATATATATATATATATAAATGATTGCCCAGTCAGCTGAGGCTGCAGAATACACTGACTGCACCTCTGCTGAGGGGTAAGGCCTCCCTCCAAACGAGTGTCCTGATAATGACACTAAACAGTCTGATAGTGAGGTCTCAGTAATACTGGGGCCTTGGGGAATACGAAGCACCCCTTCATTTCTATTGCTCCCAGATCCACTCTTGCCCGGCGTGGTTGCACCTGATAGGGCCCTATCTATGGGTTAAATAGAACTGCATACTTATGCTAAACTGAATTGTTTGATTAAACTGAATAGCTTGAAATAGAAATGTTTTAGACAAATACACTGTACTTACATTTAAACTGCGTGCTTATGCTAAACTGAATGATTTGAAATAGAACTGTTTTTTGACAATGAAACTGTATTTACACTAAACTGAATTGTTTAACGGAGAACTGTTTTGACATTTAACTGTGTAAACAAAATCTGTACTTATACTAAACTGAATTAGCTGAATTAGAACTGCTTGACTAAACTGAATAGCTCGAAATAGAAATGGTTTTCACAATTAAACTGTACTTACATTTAAACTGCGTGCTTATGCTAAATTGAATTATTTGAAATTGAACTGTTCTTGACATTGAAACTGTACTTACACTAAACTGAATTGTTATATATAATTGCTTGGATAAACTGAATAGTTTGAAATAGAAATGTTTTTGACAATTAAACTGTGTACTCATGCTAAACTGAATTGTTTGAAATAGAACTGATTATTTATATAGAAATGGATTTGGTGTTAAATAACCTACAAAGGTTGATTTGCTATAAAACCCAGTCAACCAAACCTAATATATGATTTGTTTATTAACTTGAATTTCAATGTTTGGAAAATTTTAGCTCAAGGTTTGCATTTCCAACCAGGTGTTTTTTCAATTCTGTAGTTTTAAGCAATTCTCTCTCATTAGAATAACTTTTCCTGTAAAGTATTTGTTTTTTAGATTATGGAGTATTTTTCTTCAGTCAATTTTAAAATATAATATATAGCTAAATTTAAAAGAAAATATTTTTATCCGCTAAAAAAGCAGTTGAAAAGTTATTCTTAATAAAACTATAAATGTATGCAAAAATCTCTTAAGAAATAACTGCACAAAAACTGTAAATGTGAATAAGCAATGAATGCAATTCCTTAACCTCTTGGAATGAAATAACTCTAAACAGGTTGAGAAGCCATGAAATTTTTTTGTGCTTTTACAAGTGTTTCAAAAATCTAATAAACATTAAATTCTTTCTTATTTTGTTATTCAGGTGAAATGTGTCACTTGAACATTTTAGAGATTATAAATGGATTCCTGGTAAAATTCTGGCCCATAAACATGTGGCCATTATCTAGTTTATCATATTTTTTGACAACTTTGCTTTGTTGAATGAATCTCTTAAAGTGCATTGATTTTTTATTACGTACATGTTGAAAATAAAATAAAAAATAAAAGCAGATTTTTTTAAGGTTAATTGTTTTTTTTTGGGGGGTTGCCTTTCATATACCAGGAAATATTTTCCTTTGATATTCTGGTTGCGTGAATGTTGTAGCAAATGATGCATACCAAGTTTAAAACAGAATGTTGTTCAGTATTGTTCCTAACTAGTTTTTCCGCTGCCTTGCCTTTTTTTCTATCCAATTTCTTTTTGAAGGCTAGTGTCACTCAAACTGCTCTCTCTCTTCTTCCTGCATAGTAATTCTTGCCTATGTGAAAAAAAAAGGTGGAAAAGAAAAATTCCTGCTTGTCACATTCCTAATAAAAGATAAATTACGCTGGAAAAAATATGTAACCATTGTCAACTCTTTGATTATTTCATAAAAATGTTATTTATGATATTTTAAGTAAAAGTTTTTATTACTGAAGATTTTATAAAATTTTAATTCTGAGTATTTACTAAAATCTGTCTTTGATTTATTCACAGATTAGTGGAGGTGACAGAGGACAACTGAATTTCTGCAAAAGGAATTGTTATATTTAGAACACTGAGAAATTATTGGATTTGTTTAAATTGCTGAACAGATTTTACAACCACACTCAGCAGTCTTGGAACATTTATGCGTCAATTATTCAGTGAAACCAAATTAAAAAAAAAAACATCAGAAAAGAAGAAATATCTCTCGCAAAGTGGGTTGGCTTAAGTTTTCATTGATTTAATATTTTGAAATTAAATGGATACACATGCGCTGGCAATCAACATCATTCATGTGAAGTGTGTTACTTAAACTTCTTCACAAGAAAAAAAATCTTTTCTGTAGATCGGACTTATATATTCTTGTTAAATTTGTTAATCTGAATTTGAAAATAACTCAATAAAAAATGTACATGCAAACTCACACGGAAAAAAAGACATACTCTTGCACAGAATGTGGATCTGTATTTCCACACAGAGGTAGTCTACAAAGACATATGCGGGTTCATACTGGAGAAAAACCTTACACTTGTGAAGTGTGTGGCTCTTCCTTTTCAGATAGTTCAACTTTAAAAAGACATGTACGAATCCACACAGGCGAAAAACCTTATTCTTGCAATGTCTGTGAATCTACATTTTCACGAAAATCAGATTTAAAGACACACATGCGAACACACTCTAGTGAAGAGCCATATTTTTGTGATGTTTGTAGATCTGCTTTTATAGATAGTTCACAATTAGAAGGGCACATGAAGTTTCATAGTGTAGATGAATTATATTCATGTACTTTGTGTAAATGTTTGTTTGTTTCAACTGCACAATTAAAAAGTCACTTGCAAATGCATACTGGAGAGAAGCCGCACATTTGCAAAATTTGCGGATATGCATTTGTACAAAGTGGTAATTTAAAAAGACACATGCAGACTCATACTGGAGAAAAACCATACTCTTGCAAAGTGTGTGACACAGCTTTTTTACAACATGGAAGTTTAAAAAGACACATGCGAATCCATTCTGGAGAAAAACCATACTCTTGTGAAGTGTGTGATTCTTCATTTTCAGACAGTTCAACTTTAAAAAGGCATATACGAACACACACTGGTGAGAAACCATATTCTTGCAGTGTGTGTGGATTTGCATTCTCCCGGAAATCCAATTTAAAAACACACTTGCGCATACACACTGGGGAGACACCATATTCTTGTGATATATGTGGATCTGCATTTACTCGAAAATCAAATTTACAAACACACATACGAATACACACTGGTGTGAAACCAAACCCTGGTGGTATGTCTGGATCGGCAGGTGAACAGGCACCATCTAGTAAAGATGGTCTGTATTCATATAACTCGTGTGAATCTGTGTACACTTCAAGTTCACTTTTAAAAAGCCAGTTGCAAATTCATCCTGGAGAGGAACCCTACATTTGCAAAGTGTGCGGCTTGGCATTTATACAAACTGAAAGTTTACAAAAGCACATGCAAACTCATGCGGAAAGAAAACAGTATTTTTGCAAAGTGTGTGGGACAGCATTTATACAACGTGGAAATTTAAAAAGACACCTGCGAATTCATGCTAGAGAAAAAAAGCATATTTGTAAAGTATGCGAAGCTTCATTTTTAGACAGTTCAAGTTTAAAAAAACATATACAGACTCACACAGGAGAGAAGCCACAGTCTTCGTAGGACTAACATTCATTTAATTAATTGGAATCGGTATTTGTTTTGAATTGTACTATTTAAAAAGTCAATTGTAAACTGACACTTAACAAACATTTACCAAATGAATGGATCAGAATTTTTTTGGTATTTTTATTTAAAAAGACACAATGCAAATTTTAAAAAAAAGAGAACAATATACTCTTTTGTAGAACAGCATTTTTCTTAAGTGGAAACTAAAGAAAAAAAACCTGAGAATTTAATCTGTGAATTGTGTAACTCTTTAACTGCTCAAATTTAAAACCACATTCAAAGAAACAACAAACTGAAACCATTTCTGTAATATATGTCTATGTACATTTTCATGCAAATCATTTGAAATTATATATTTGAAGATGGATGCACAGACTTGTCAAAAAAAAACATGAACATATTTTTGTTAACTGTTTACATTTTCAGGATGTTCAAATTTTATAAACACACAAACTTGGTTAGTCAAACACTTAAAATTTGAAGACATAAATTTTTTTTTGATGTCCAATGGATTTTTTTCTACAAAGTATTATAAAAAATGTTAATGTACAATTTGTGCAATCAAAAATTTCTTTATTTTACTTGGGTGAATTAAAAGGTTTGCAATAATTTAGTAACCTGAGGCATTATTAGGTAACTGTGAATGCTGTGGTTGTGAAGATGACAAAATACACTGGACTGTAAGATGTCAAGCTTGCCTGATATTCTCCAAGTGCTACTTAACAGGTTTGCTTCCATGGTTTGGAGTATGGCCTTAGAATTCATGGTTTTCAGGCTTACATGACCTTGCTTGATCGTTGAGGGTCTTGCTGCTCATATGAAATTTCTTCTAGTTTCTGTAATGTGATCAACTGCACCTTTTTACCTTTCAAACATGTTTTTGGTTACTTTTGTGGCATGCCAGCCAAGTTTGAACTTGTAGAGATTAAGTTCCCAAATTAGACTATGTTGTACGTTGATTTGTGCAGTTTTTAAATCCTACATGGTGTGAAGCAATACACAATATGTCCACACACCAACCTCAGTAGGTGCCTACCAAGGTTTGAACTGCTTTTTCACATGATATACACACCAAAAACTATCATATATCAAACTATTGCTAAAGTTTTGTCCACCCAAGTATTTTATCTGAAATCTAACACTATAGAAGAATTGAGCAAAATTTACTAACAATTTTTTTTTAATACTTAAATATTTCATTTTTAGGTTTGACTTGCTTTTGATCAGAAATTGTTTAGAAGTTCTAAAACATAAGGTTTTCCTATATTCAGATTTGTACAAAACATGGAAAATCTGATACAAGCAAAAGAAATTAATATAGAAACAGATTTTTTTTTAAATTTCATCTGTGTTAAAGAATTTTTTTTCTTTTAAAGGTTTAAAAATGTGTTTTATTTTTAAATTTTGATGATGACTTTGTGCATTGCAGAATTACTCGTATTCACTTCCTCTTTAAAGAATGCTCTTCTGGACAAAGTGACGTATTGCTATTTTGAAAATATTTTTGAAAAATGTTTAGTTCCAGTTGACTCCGAAAGGATTGGTATCAAGTCCCAATTCAATAAGTGTTGCATTAAATAGCATACATGAATTTGTTTTTTTTTATAGCAAATAGAAGATTCATTTTCTAGAATGCAGCATTGATGGCTATTTCTTTAAGACAGGAAAATCTTTATGGCTTACACTAAATAATTCAGCATGCTTCACATTTTTTTTTTTGATTGCATTTATCTATTTTTCTTTTGTTGTGGATTTAATTTCATATTCTCTGTTTAGAAAACTTTATTTGTTTGTATAATTTCAATTTATTTTTTTATTTTCAAAAATAAACTTTAGAGAAAATGATTTTTTTATTTGCCATCTAGTTACAAACAGATTAACTGCATTCTTGAAATTAAAATTGATTAAACACATTAACATGTTTTTGATGAAATTCCAACATGATTATCCTTTAAGAATTTTCTGGATTCATTATTAGAAAACCAAACTTTGTATGTTTTGATTGATCTCCTCTATAAAAATGACGCATGAATAGATTATGGAGGCCCATAACATATTTTTACGACATTTATCGACTGTTTACCTTGAAAAATGTGTGTACCAATCGTTTACATTAATATTAGATGGAAACGTGTAATTGTGGGGGTGGGGGGTTCAATATTTCATATTTTTAAAAAGATGTTAGAAATTCTCATCTCTTCAGTCTGTAAAATTTGATTTTGAAATGAAGGAAAATGTTCTGTTTGGTATTAATTTTGAAATGCTATTCTTTTACATCTGTTTTTTCTTGGTTTTTTTTTTGTTTTTTTCAAAAATATATTTTTTAAAACTGTCTTGATTAAAATGTGTCTGATGATTGACCTTATTTTTTTATTAGAGATTTTTTAGTGTTTCAGTGAAAAAAATTCTTTTTGGCTTCATAAATTTAAATTCTTAGTATGTTTAAAATATTCTTGCATAATTTCATTTTTAGAAATTACAGTGTAGATTTTATACTTGTTCTGAAATGAAAATTAAAATCTTATTGAAAGCACTGAAGGAGCAAAAATAAAAAAAAACTTGACATGAAAAACTAAAGGCAATGAAAAAAGACCCAAATCCATATTATAGTTTTTTTTATTTAAAAAGAAAATATTTGGGGGAGTCAAAAGTTTTGCAATATTTTGTTAACACGAAGCAATATTCAACAGGTCTGGATACTTTTTGCTAACGTTGTGAATGCGTTGAAGAACACCGAGTTTGCCTGAATCACTGAGTGCCATTCATTTGATTAACCTTTAGGGTGCAGAGCAGGGCTTAGGAATCCATGGTTTTAGGCTTACCTGACTTTGCTTGATCATCGAGGTCCTTGTAAACCAAGCAAAATTTCTTCAACCATTACTGTACTGCGATCAACTGCAACTTTCACACTATAAATGTTTTTGTTTGCTTCCGTTGCATTGCGACCCAATCGCAACTCGTAGAGCATAAGTTGCACGTTTATCTGGGCAGCTTTTATATCATGCATGGAGTGAAGGGATGTATGTGTCGGTGTACCAACTAACATCATATGACCAACCACAATGAGTACCCATCACAACTTCAACTGTTTAAGACATCTGATATGTGCACTGTGAACTACCACATACAACCAAAATATTATAAAACTTTTGACAAGCTCTAGTATTTTAGATTATATTTTTAAAACTAAAAATATATATTTTGTTATTTGACGAAAATTTAAAATATATCAGATAACAATTTTATCATTTGTTCATGGTACATCGGCCATTGGCATTATGGCTCGAGTGATGCCAATGGTCTGAGAGACCAGGGTTCAATCCCAGGTCAAGTCATACCAGACTCAAAAAGTGGTACTTGATTCCTCCTTGCTTAACACTCAGCATTATAAGGTATGGATTAAGGGTAAGTGTAGCAATCCAGGGAAAGGAATAGTGCCCTCCTATACACCTTGGTATAGTACTTATTGAAAAGGGAGTCTTTAGGTCACCCTTGACTATGGTTGGCCAACTTTCTTACTACTTATGCCACTATAAATGTATGACAATGAAAAATATTTTTATGGTTATAAATAGTTTTTGCGTCATAGAAGAAATATATTTTATATATTTTACCTTTGGAATGAAAAGAAATTCTAAAAATCTATCATAAATTTGATTGACCCCCTCCTCCTCCATTACTGTCTACAATCAAATCATACAAGCCTATTTATGTTAGATAAAAATGTTTTCTGAACGGTTGAGATGTTGGTCAGTAACTGTACAGTCTATCATCGTCTCATTTGATTTTCCACTGTGCAAATAAACTGTAACATCATTTATAGACTAAATTTCCCAACTCAGTTTGAATATTTACAAAGTTGGATGTAGTGACTGCGCCATTTCTTAACAATGTAAATGTCTACCCAATCGTTATAAGTCAGGGCTCTTTTTTAATCCGTGCTCTACAAACTACTTTTCTGTGGCACATGTCAGAACAATTTTCGTGACTAATATTTTCCTAAAACTTGGTAATTTGACCCTTGCCCCGGATCTTGTTTCTCTCCAGCTTTTTTTTTCAATAGTTTTTCTGATGATAATAATCCAGTGATTGTATATTGAGTTGTACAGTATCATAAAAGGGTTCTGCAATTTCATGTTTCAGTATTATTATCTTTTTCTATTTTGGGTCACTTTTTAAAGGTCTGTATTGACCTTTCCATTATTTGACCTTTTCTCCTAGAAGGTTATGAGAATAATTAGTTGTTTTAATTAGTATACTCTACTGTCAAGAACTTTACAGTTCGATTAAATTGATGAATGGTAGATTACATTCACAGATGATTTGTTTTGTAGTGGCGAGCCATATATTTTGGTTTGGTTTCTTTGTTTGATGGCATATCAACCTTCATGGGTTAATTAATGCCAAAGCCATCCTTATTGTTCATACTTTTCCTGAGGATATTAGTCTAAAAGTGAATGCAATGGTAAATCTGAACTTACTATGATCTTGTAGTCCTGCTCATTAACTGCTATGTCATAGCAAACCCACCTACTTTCTGGATGAGCTGTTAACAGAAGAAGGATGAATGGGTACGTCCCAAATTCTCTAAACAATAAACTTCAGTTCATTCTCTTTGACTAGTCGACTTATCAAGGTTAGAGAGCCAAGTCTACCTTTACCATTACATACCAAATATACAGTTGTAACATTACATGGCACAAATAGAAGTTTGTACTGGTACTGTCTCCATAGGCGTTTGTACAGCTATTAGACATGTCGAACAGGTTTATGCGGGTAGCATTATGTCTTAAGTGTCAGTCAGACTTTGTGATAACTTTGCCGTGAGAAAAAATGACGAATTCATAAAAACCCCATCATGGTTCATTAACACCAAAGGTTACTTACTATTGCACTTTTTAAGTAGTCATCTGGAAGAGTGAAACTAAATCAAACTTGATAGCTAGACAAAGAGAAACAAAATGTCATGCAGAGAGAGAGGGCAGATACAGACATTAGATTATCTTCGACACTTTCTCTTGTAGTTCTAACATGTGCTTCACTGCTGCACATCTGAGCTTCGACTGCTATCTTTACATCATTGTATCCCACAGCCAACTCACTCGTCTCCTGTTTTCTATCCCGCACTCACTACCCTAATCGTGTTTTCATTTGAGTTCTTTCTATTAATCAGAACTCGTTGATTTGCTACAGATACATTTCTAATTTTAACCTGTACGTCCCTAATTATTTTTCATACCCTGCTAGATTAATTGACATATCAAGGCTACAGAGCCAAGTCTATCCTACTGTTTTAGCCATTGCTGGGGAAGAAATGGATATATAACATTCTCAACAGCATGAAGTGAAATGCAAACAAATTTATCTAGAATACAATCTTGTTTCACGAAGTCCATGACCCTTATGAATATGAGACTTTGGTTTCTGGGCAAATTTCCTTCCAAGAGACACTGTGGGTATTTGGTTGTTCAGTTAACACACAGAGCAGCATTGACTTTTAATCGCTGTTACACATAGTACTTGGCAAGGGTCTTCATCCTCAAACACTTGGTTGTATATCATGTAATTTCTATACTATTCTTTCTCGACCTGAAACTAAAACTTTTTGACACCAAAGCAGATGACTATTATGAAGTTTTTTCCTCTTTATGTGTGAAATATATTTTCTTGTTTTTTTGGGGGGGTGGGGAGCTTAAAAATAAAATTTGGGGTTGTCAATTATTATTTTAAAAAGTTTCACACAATTATGAATATTTTATAGATTTGATTTTATTATTTAATTATTTTGCATATTTTAAAAAATCTTCTGCCTTAATTTTTAATGTTAAATAGTTTATACAAATTCTAAAAATATAAATTTAGTCAATTTCTTCATTGAAATAATCTGTCGTAACATAAAATACAGTGCTTGCTTCTTTTTTTTCTTTCTTTTTTTGAATAAAGGGATTAAGTGAATGTAAAATATTTCAAGACTTGTATATCTTCTCTTCCATATGTACTTTTCTGTATTCAATAAAAAAACATTTTTCATCTTTGAAATATTTCAGTTATTTTTTTTGTTTTAAAGTTTGAAATAAATTTCTCTTTTAATGAGTTTTATAATGCACTGTATCTGCTGCAGGGGTAAGATTCACCTAGAAAGAGGCATCCTGGCTATGAAACTGCATTACGATATTGAAGCTCCAGTTCCGGAGCTGTGGTGATTGTAGATGGTTTGGTTTGTTTGGTTTTATGGCATATCAACCTTTGTAGGTTATTTAACGCCAAATCCATTTTTATGTAAATAATCTGTTCTATTTAAAACAGTTCAGTTTAGCATGAGTACACAGTTTAATTGTCAAAAACATTTCTATTTCAAACTATTCAAGCAGTTATATGTAACAATTCAGTTTAGTGTAAATACAGTTTTAATGTTGAAAAACAGTTCTATTTGAAATAATTCAGTTTAGCATAACCACGCAGTTTAAATGTAAGTACAGTTTAATTGTCAAAAACATTTCTATTTCAAGCTATTCAGTTTACTCAAACAATTCAGTTTAGCATAAGTATGCTGTTAGTTCTATTTAACCCATAGATAGGGCCCTATCAGGTGCTACCACTCCGGGCCCGAGTGGACCTGGGAGCGATGGTAATGAAGGGGTACTCTGCATTCCCCAAAGCTCCAGCATTGCTGGAACCTCACCATCAGATTGTTTAGTGTCATATCCAGGACACTTGTTGGGTGGGGGTCTTACTCCTCTGCTGAGAAGCAGTTGGTGTATTTTACAGCCCCAGCCGACTGGGCATGGCGATTGTAGAGTTTCAAGTATAATGCTACAGGATCAAATATGATGGGGATAATATTTTGTTACCCTCAGGACCCATTATGAAACGTTATCACATTTCTCAAAGTACAAAGCAACTCTGTTGTTTCTTGAGATACAAAAGATTATTTTCGTCTGCAACATTCACATAGTTTTCACCAAAGCAAGAGAGAAAGAAAGGTTGAAAGAATTACTGATATTCATTAGAAATACAGATAGTTTCATTCGTGAAAGACAACCGATCAAAATGCCGACTTCCCTTTTTCACCATAACTAGGCCTGTCACACTCAAGGGGGTCACTTGATAAAAATGCCTGGATTAATTCATTGACTGTCTCCAACCAACTGCGACCCTCTGATGAACTCTCTTCTCCCAACTCCTATAACTGACTGCTAAATGACTCTCTTATATATATTATTGATTATTTTATTAACTAATGATGATAAGAACACATCATTAAAAAATTTCCATAAACTCATCAATGCTAAGCCAGCCAAAATTGCATTCAGTATGTTTATCTTAAACCTCCTGTTGGCTGTGGGTTTTAAAACATCCTGTTAATTTCACATCCTGCCTTTTGGTGTGACATGTGCACCATTTGACCTTTCTCGAATGCAACTTGCACTTCAATTCAAAGTTTTTAGCTAACTCACAATTTATTACACCAAATAAAATAATTAACTAATATAATAAATTACCATCCTTAATTATATTACACTTTGTCGTAACTCCCAGGTCCACTCTGAGTCGGAGTGGTCGTTCCTGTTCATATCGCATTTATCTGTTTGAAAATTATTTGTATTTAGGATTGTTTCATGAAGCTAGAATTGGTTACTAAAGATTATTGTTATTAATTACTTGAAACATGATAACTGTGTGCAAACAAATGATTATTATTAAATAGAGATAATTACTTGAAACTATATAATTAAGCAAAAATTATTAGTATTGGATAGGAATACTTGATACCATATAACTAATTTATTATTTAGAATAGTAACTTGAAGCTAGTTACTTTAAATCATATGTGGGCAAATAAGTGATTATTAAATAGAAATAATTGAAAGCATATCATTATTATTAGATAGGAATACTATATATATATATATATATAGTTTTTAAAAGTATGTGCATAATAAAATATGTGGTGCATTCAATAAGTTTCCAGACTTTTTTATACAGGCATTTAAAATTGTTGTAGACTCTTGAAAATTCAGTATCTTATTGCTATACATCTTATGAGAAGACTGACCAATTTTTATAATTTCAGGTTCAAATGAACAGCTACAGCAGGAATTGGAATACACCCTACTAAAACCTGATTGTCACAGTTGGTGAATTTCAAAAATGCAATCTGGATGTGAGGACACTTTAGAAGAACAATATACAATAAAATTCAGTTTTAAACTTGGAAAAAATGTCACAGAAATGTATGGAATGCTTCAGACTGCTTTTAGAGCATCTTGCATGAATCGAGCATCAGTTTTTGAGTGGCATAAGAGATTCAAAGAAGGCAGGGAGTCTGTGAAGGATGATGAGAGGTGTGGGAGGAGTAAGGAAGTCAATACACCAGAGTTGATTGCCCAAAGGGTTAGGGTTACTATGTTGAGGTTTTAAGGGAGTTCAGAAAGAGATTCAGTCGGAAGAGGCCAGCACTCTTCAAATCAGGTAAGTGACATTTCCACCAGGACAATGCACCAGTCTACAACTCCATCCTTGTCACAGACTATTTGACCAAGATGGGCATCAAGATAGTTCCTCAGCCTCCCTATAGTCCAAACCTTGCTCCCTGTGACTTTTGATTATTCCCTAAGCTCAGAGGCTGTCGTTATGAGAGAATTGAGGAGATGAAAGAGGCTGTGATGAAGGTCATTGACACGCTCACACAAGAGGACTTCCGTGTGGCCTTTGAGAAGCTGCTGGAATGGTACAACAAGTGCATTGCATCCGGAGGAGATTACTTCGAAGGGGATAAGAGTTTCATGTATGTACTATCAATAAAAGTGCCCGTACGAAAAAAGTCTGGAAACTTATGTAATGATCCTTGTATTTTTTAAAAAAATGATTGAAATATTTCAAAATCCTAAAAAAGGGACCTTTTGTTTTGGTCACTTCTCTTCAGAGAATTATGTCAGTGACATTCAAGTTTTTACCTGTGGAAGTAAACATGATATAAACTTTTGTTGTCACTGACATAATTCTTTGAAGAGAAGTGACCAAAACAAAAGGTCCCTTTTTTTAGGGTTTTAAAATATTTTAATCCTTTTTTAATATTTAATTATGCATCTACTTTAAAAAACAATATTTAAATTCTATACCTTTCACAAAATATATACCAACAGTATGGCTTCTTTTGACTCTCACTCGCCATCCCTTCCAGTAAGTCATCTAGATAGCATCTAGTGTCTGCTCTGAGCTGATAAATATAAGTTTTTGTTGACCAACCAGTCTTAGAAAGACATCACTTATGAGATTATCAACTGGATCGAAAAACTTTAGCCAAGATCTTGACCAGCCTCTCTGAATCAAATTATTGTTTGTGCCATGTCAGACCCTCTTCCCTTTCTTCAAGTCTACAATTGGCTGGGTTATCTAAAAATGAGTCACAGTTTATTATGGTGTCTGTAAAATGTTGGTTAGGTTCCTTTATCCATCTTTACCATTTCTTTATATGGTTATTGATCCTCTTAACCGTTTTCTTAAACTCTTCATTAGACTCAGTTAAAATCCATCCAAATCCACTTTCAAATATTTGTAAGAAGGCATCCCCACTTTGTTGTTGCATGAATATATTTCAGTTACTCGAGGCAGAACAAATGGTGTTTATCAAAATATAATTTGATCTGACTATCTATTTCATTTATTATATTTTAATGTTGCCCAGTCAGCTGGAGCTGTAGAATACACCGACTGCACCTCTACAGAGGAGTAAGACCCACTCCGAGTATCCTAGATATGACACAAAACAATCTAATGGTGAGATTCCAGTGATGCTGGAGCTTTGGGGAATGCAGAGTATCCCTTCATTTCTATCACTCCCAGGTCCACTCAGGCCCGGAATGGTATTACCTGATAAGGCCCTATCTATGGGTTAAATAGAACTAAACTGTATATTTATACTAAACTGAATTGTTTGAAATTATTTTGAATTGTGTGACTAAACTGAAAAGCTTGAAATAGAAATGTTTTTGACAATTAAACTTACATTTAAACTGATACTTACAGTAAACTGAATTGTTTAATATAGAACTGTTTTGACATTTAACTGTGTGTAAACAAAATCTATACTTATACAAAACTGAATTGTTTAAATTAGAACTGTTTGACTAAACAGAATAGCTTGAAATAGAAATGTTTTTGACAATTAAACTGTTTACTTATGCTAAACTGAATTGTTTGGAATAGAACTGTTTATTCGTATAAAAATGGATTTAGCATTAAATAACCTACAAGGGTTAATATGCCATAAAACCCAAACAATTAAACAAAACCTATATTGTGATAGTATTGATGAGATAGATTTTAAAAGTATACGAATCATGACAAACTTTTCATTTCATTTAAAATACCAGTCAATAAATCTTTGAATTTTGCATGTACTAATGCTTAAAAGTAAAAATGTTGAATATTAAAAACATTTTGTTTGTGCTGCTGGGGTCACTGGGATGACTTTCTGCAGGCTAAAAATTTCAAATTTTTAAAAATATGAGCTAAGTTGGAAAATGATTCAACTCAAAATTATTGATAAAATTTTCAGAAATAACTAATCACCCCAATGAGGAAATGACCTTTTGACCCTCATTGGGGATTTTTAGTTTCCCGGCATTTCTAATAATCAATTGTCTTCATTTTCTGACTTGAAAAACTTCAATCACCTTGTAGCAGAAAGAACTTCGTATTTTTGTTTGGCACATAAATTAATTGGACCGTTATGATCATCGCCTATTTTTCCCCAATGAGGATGACTTATCCTATTCAGCCCGGAACATTTTCCCATACAACATAAAATGGTGAAAGCCCGCCAAACTATGTTTTCCTCAGAACCTTTCGAGCAGGACGGACGAACTTTCTCTCCGCTCCCTTCATAGCAGTAGAATCACAACACCATGAGGAAAGCCGTCTAGTTTTTGGACCCTTTGAGTCTACCCTCTTAGACCAAGGGTTCCCAGTTGAACATGAATTAGATGCATGTAATCTGCCACTCACCGGAACACTTTTATGTCGCCTCTAACTTTTGCTATGTCTACAGTGACGTGTAATTCCGCTCAGACATCCAGCTACCTCATTCCTGGGCAACCGTTTCTGGAGACTTTCATGCCTCTCTTCTCCAGCAACCAGGATCACACATTTATGGGCGACTATACCATTCCTGTCTTTAAACAATAAATATGACTTTTGCTATGTCTATAGTGATGCATATTCCGCTCAGACATTCAGCATTGCCTTGACTAGCGACGCACATTCTGCTCAGGCATTTAGCTGCTATAATTCCTTCTCAACTCAATAACTATTTCCTTCCTTCCTTCCTTCCTTCCTGCGAGACTTGCAGCATAAAGGTACCCTTTATTCTGGCTGCCATTAAACCATCATAAAATTTTTTCGATATCTCATTCCATCTCCTTTATTTACAACAACATAGCAAGGAACTAACATAACAATGTAAGAATTTTCTTCGCTAAAACCTTCTTTTACAGATTTCAAAATACAATGGGTAACCAAAAACCTTTTAATCTGTGAGTACAGCAAATGCCCAAATCTACTGGAAGACATGACTGATAGATTGGACATTGATTTCATTTATCTATTTTACCACTGGGAGATATGTCTGACAGATGGGGCATTGGTTACTGGTGAAAATATTATATTCATCACAATAAATTAGTCAAAGTTAATATAACAATTTTAACCCGTTTACAGTTTAGGAAGATTTCACTTTTGGGTTAAATTATCAATTAATATTACTGACTGAATTCACCCTCTAATTGTTTTATTTCATCAAATATCCAAAAATTAATGGTGATTTATCGGAATACATCCTATAAGATTCTTTGGGTATTTAGATATTTTTCAAAGAAAAAGATTTTTAAAAATAGGTTAAATCAATTGTTGTATATTTAAATTTTCACATGTTTAAAATTTGGAGAAATCTTGCATTTAATGAGTAAAAAATATGAAAAAATAAATTCAAAGTAGATTAAAAATATGAAAATTATAAAAAAAAAATCAACAAATTAAAAAATTAAAAACTCAAAAAAATTTTAAAAGTAAATTAAAAATATGAAAATCATCAATCAGGGATATAAACAAAATAAATTAAAAATAGGTTATCTGTAAAATTTATGAAAAATTAGATGAGAAATATAAGAATTATTTTAAAAATTAGTTAATTAAAAATAGATTATAAAAAATATCGAAAGTAAATTATATGAAAAATAAACTAAGAATAAATTATAAAAGAAGATGAAAATAAACTTGAAAATTTACCAAAAATGTGAGAATTATTAATAAAAGATGTGAAAAGTTAAAAAATACACATTAAGTTTTCCAAATTATCTCCCCTGATTTTCCATTTTTCAGTTTTTCGTCGGGATTTTTTTTTTGTATTTCTTAAGAATTTCAGTTCTTAAAGAAAATGAAACCTCGAAAATTTCTTATTTGTTCAATATTTTTATACTTTATATGTATGGGGATATATATATATATTTAATATAAATAATTTCTACAGACTTAAAAAGGCTGAGATGACACATGTAAGTTTAATCTTATCTTTTCATTTCTTTGTTTGTAAAAAAAATCAATGTGAGTCTTTGAATTTTTTTTAATATTGTGTTAAGGAAAATAAAACGAAAATAAATGTTTTCTTAATTTCCTTGTTTACAAATACAATAAAAAAATCAAAAATGGTAAATAGGTTTTGTGATCACGAAAAATGGTTTCAATTTAAGATTTTTATCTTCTGTTAAAAAGAAGAAAAAAAAAAAAATTAAGACGTTTTCGTTTTTATTTCTTTCCTTTTTTTTTACCTTTGAAAACAAATAATTTTAGCCAACTTGATTTTAATCAGTTTTACATCAATTTAATTTGATAAAAAATATTTTTTATTTTTTTCTGCCGACTTACATTTTAATTTCGATGTTGATTTTCTATCTTAGAAAATTTCAAGGTGTCTTGTGAATTTTGTTTTGATTATAAGAAAATCAAAGAGCACTTTTTCAAAAGCGACTCACATTTCCAAAAACAATTAAACTCGAAAAAATCTGTTTTCTCCAATTTTTATTTTAAAGAACATGAAAGCAAAACATTGCCTGATTATCATTCTAAAAAAAGATAAAATTGAAGTATTTTAAAAAACATAAAATATATTAAAGTATTGTCTTAAAAAGTTTCTACTAAAAAGTTTAGGGACTATTTCTTCTACTGACCACAATTAAACCGTTCTTGTTTTTTGTGTGTCGAATTAATGTTTGATAAAGTCAATTTTAAATCGAATTTGGATTTTGGTTCCCTTATTTCAGTCTATTAATCATTAATCGTTGTGATGGAAAGAATCTATTGAGCTGATTCACTTCAGTTATGATCAAGAGGCTCCACTGGTTTCAGACTTTCCACAATTTCTATAGCACTCATCTACAAAACAATAAGGCTATAAATATCTCGTATTACTACCTCCTTTGAATCCCCCAGGTTTCAAATTTAGATCTCCTTGGTGAAATTGGTGATTATCCTGCCACTACATCTGTGCCCCAGCATCACCCATGTACACAATTTCCTACTAGTGACGCCATTTTCAATAATTGTAAAAAGAAGGGACACTATGCAAAAGTGTGTAAATCTAAAAACTTTGCAAGTGCTGCACCAGAAAGCTGTATTTCCTGCTTTATATTAACTGCAGTTGCTGGTGTTACTACTGTCTGTCTAAAGCTCTGGGTACTTTGACAGCCAATTGGGTACTTATCAATGTACTGATAGACTCAGAAAGTTTGGAAAACTTTGTAAAAAAATATGATTGTAAGGGAAAATTATTCCAAAAGTGAGATCTCTATGGGCAAATCTTGTCATTCCTCTAAAGTTCTAGGGTACTGCTCTGTGAATTTAAAACTCCAAATACCAAATTAACAGTTTTGCCTCACTTTTAAACTGATGTGATTTCGGGACACAAATTTCTACAGCAGTATAAATCTTTGAAAATCCTTTTTGGTGGATCTAAATCTAATTTTAGATGATGTGTCCTTGCTGTAGTTAGAATTAACCTTCATCTCACTTTTTGTTAACATAATTGCCAATTGCAATTATCACTATTAAATCCAGTTGATGTACTATTATGGACAGTAAATCTAATTTGAAAAATAGCTCGGGCAGATAGGGCATTATTAGGCCTAGAAAATCTCCCTAGAGAGTTCAAGTATTCTCCAGCTTCAGTTTAATAGCAGCACAGATTCTGTATTGAGTTACAGCCTGTTTTATTTTTGTTTGCCAACTGGATGCTTGTTGGGACTCCTAGCCTGGTCAGTATTATTGTGATTCTACATATCCTCCTCTCACATCGCACGTGGGTGGAATGAGTTCCTTCAACCCTGGCTGGCTGTGTGGGAGTAAACTGGACAATATCAGGGTTATTTTGACCTGCATTAATTTAGGTAGCTGAGCAATGTTCTTGGATGGTTGGTGCATCTATGATCTTATTCCACTTTCCATAGTTTGCAGCACCAGTTTATTGGGTTTGTGGTAATCTCCAGGCATTGGTTGCAAGGGTTTGGGCAAAGCACTGGGAATGGGAAGTGGAATTACTGGTACTTCAAGCTCCCTGAGGAATCTGTGATTTGGTGAGATGATTCTACCTGACCTTCAACCTTAATCTGTTATTACTGCTTAGGGAGAGTTTCAATGACTCAACCTGTTGTGTTCCATCGGCGAGTGCTCAGACATATTCAGACTTTTTCTCTTTTTCGTAGTGGGCATAGGGTATGCGCTGTGTGGTTGTATCACTCTATCAGACAAGCGTTGCATCAAGACAGGTTTATCTCACGATTTTGAGCTGTGGCTATCCATTTTGCATGCGGTTTGTATAGTGTGGGTTGGGATGGTATGAAGTCACATAGTCAGCAGTGGAGTAGTACTTGCGTAGGGGATAGCCCAATGTTCTGGATGGGCATGTTCCTGTACTGGAGGATAACTCTTGCCACATAATCATTATCCAAAGATCCTTGGGCTCCTGTGTTGCCAATTACTATTCTTTTAGCTGCCTTGACAGCGAGCTCTACCCGACTGTTGGATTGAGGGTAGGTGGCTGATGATTGCCTGTGCTTTACAACCCAGTACTTCTGAAACTGTTTAAATGGGAGGGAAATGAAGAGTGGTCCACCATCACTGCTGTATAATGTATTTAGTGGCCTCTTCAAAAAAAATAAAAAACAAGGAAATTGTCTGTTGATGCTTTAGTCCTGTTATTACAACATCCTGTACAAGCTTGCCAAACAGAAAGAGTTGGCAGATGCCCACTAATGGATATGTACGTATCTCCACTTACTGTAATGAGATATTGAAGGTTCTACATGATAATCTATGCCACCCAGGTATTTTATGTACAATACATTCAAGACTATGCCACCCAGGTATTTTATGTACAATACATTCAAGACAATACCATAATCTAGTCTTCTTCAGATGGTGTCCTCATTCGCTCACTTGTTATGAAATAAAACCTCATTTTTTCAAATCTAGTTGAAAAAAATCAGTCGAAACTGCACAGCCATTTGAAGGGTTCAACTTGGATTTTAAAGGACCTTTATCATCCTTTTTTTTTCTTTTTTTTTTTTTACAACCAATATATTCCAACCATAATTGGTGAATTGTCTAGATTCCTTTTTGCATCCCATTCTCCTTATCTTTTTCTAACTCAGTTGTAAAATGTTTAACCCTCTTCTGTTCATTTCTTGTGGAATGTCTGCTTATCTACACTTGGATAAAGATACTTTTTTTATGTCTGAAAAATTGAAACTCTAAAAAAAATTCTGAGATGTATTCTCAATTTCTATTTCTATCTTAAAATTTGGTCAATTAATAACAAAGAAAATGGATGAAGTTGCCTTACAAAGAAAAAAGACTTGAATGGAAAAATTGAAGATTTGATTTTTAAAGTAGCTTGTTTTTATTTTTGTTGTTAAATATGCTGGAAAAAAGTTTGGATTTTGTCTTCTATACTTCAGGTATTTTAAAGAACATAAAATAAAATCATTGCCAAAATTATCCTTTCAAAATACTTTAAAGAATATGAAATATTTTAGAATATTGATAAATAAAAAATAAATCAAATGCTGAACTTTTTTTTAGTGTCATAAAATAAATCTTTAATTAAATTAAATTATCTAAATTAATGGTATAATTTTAAAAATATCTAAATTTGGTATAATTTTAAAGATATTTTAAAAAATCTGGATTTTGCTAAAAATTTATGGTTTTCTTTAAATTTTGATATAGATTATTCAGTTTAAGTAAAACTTGCTTAAGATGAGGATATCTGCTTTCAAACTGTTTCTTTTATTCAGTTACTACACTTTATTCTGTTTCTGGGGGTGTTTTCGTGGTGTAATGGTTAAAGCGATGGACTGCGGAATCATAGTAAGCGAGTTCATACTCCAGTTGCGCTATTACATTCACTTTCGAGCAAATACCCTTGGGAAAGGCATGAACCCCCTTATCCTCCCAGCTATGGATTAAATAGTACCACTATTTTTTTTCTTGGAGAATGGCTTTGGCATTCAAGTGTTGTATAGCCGTGATACAACTATACGTATACATATACATGTGGAAACATAATCAACAATAATGACGAACAACACCCTTCTTTAGAAAAATATATACCTCTCACACTTTATTCTCGAAGGGGTTGCAAAAGGGTTGATATTGGTTATGTTTGAGGGTGAGTTGAAGACGGGAGAAACTGCAACATATTGACCCCAAGTTCTCTGACTATAGCAGCACTTCTTCCTCATTCTGCTGGGCTGCTCAACCAGGGTCCTGATAGGCCCAAGCCCTCTCCCTGGAGCTGGTTCTCACTGCCTCAAACTGCAACTCGAACTCCAACTAATGAACCCAACTCACCTAAACCGTCTGTGGCACTATGTTATATAATTGTTTGACACCAACCTGCTTCCTGTTGGTGTCACAATTGCACCAAATTCAACCCATCCACAGGTCAAGGTGATATCCCGATATCTTTGACCAGATGCACCTGTTATTTACACAGGTGCATCTCTTAATTGACAGCTCGGTCGAGGGCCAATATATTACAAACGGACAAATACCCTTGGGAAAGGTATGAACCCCCTTATCCTCCCAGCTATGGGTTAAATAGTACCACTACTGTTCTTCTAGGAGAATGGCTTTGGCATTAAATAACCTACAAAAGTTGATATGCCATTAAACAAAGAAACTTAAACCTTACTCTTTTTCTTTTTGCATCATTATATTTCATACTAGAACCGGCTCATTGGCCCAGTAGGAAGAGTGTTCGCCAATGATCTGGAAGACCTGGGGTTCAATCCCAGGCCGCGTCATACCAAAGACTTTAAAAAATGATACTTGATACCTCCTTGCTTAACACTCAGCAATATAAGGTACGGATCAAGGGTAAAGTGGAGCAATCCAGGGAAAGGAGTAGCGCCCTCCCCTACACCTCGGTGTAGTAGGTATTGAAAAGGGAGCCTTCTGGTTGCCCTCGACTAAAGGGAGACAACTTTGCTTTTACTTATATTTTATACTAAAATTAGTTCACTGTTTCTGCTTCTAAAATTATACTTCACACCATAAAAAATACTTTGATATCAATTGAAATAAATTTTCATGGCAAGTTTGATTCATTTTTATTGTAATTCTTATAATCTAACAATTTATTCAGAAGTAAATGTTTTATGATATATGAATTCATAGAAAACAACTTTACTTATGATAAAAATACATCTTATATTCAACTGTTCTTTATTTTAAAAAAAATCAAGCTGCTCAATTGAATGGTTTTAGGAATCAACATTCTCACATTAAAAATTTATGACGAATTTACAGATATTTTGCACAATATCTTTTGGGTTATTTCCCTTTGTTTATACAACCAAAAGGAGAAAAGTTCAGGCTAATTTGTGGATGCTATGAAAGCAACTGATGTATGAATCACTAAGAATTATATAATTCGTGCAATATTTTGATTTTATAAAATATTTTTATTTCATGTTCTTTAAAATGATTATTTATGCTTTACATTGACCAAGTGGGTAGAGTGTTCGCTAATGGTCCAGGAAACCGGGGTTCAATCCCAGGTCGAGTCACACCAAAGACTTTAAAAATGGTACTTGATACATCCTTGCTTAACACTCAGTAATATACAGTACATATCAAGTGTAAAGTGGAGCAGTCCAGGGAAAGGAGTTGCACCCTCCCCTACACCTCGGTGTATTAGCTATCGAAAAGGGATCCTTCTGGTAGCCCTCGATTAAAGGGAGACAACTTTACTTACTTTATTTCTTATTCTTTAAAATACTTTAAAATTTATAATAGACTAAAATATAATTTGCCCAAAAATTTTTAAAACTGAATTTAATATAAATTTTAAATTGCAAATAATCTATACGAATATTTTTTTCATAATAATTCTTTTTCCTTTACAGATATCAATTATAATGGAGATAACTAATGAACTCATCTGATTACCATCTGTAAATATTGCATAAAATGCATCTGTTTGGTGTTAAAGAACCAGAAAAGAAAACTAAAATAGAAATATTTTGAAAAGTTAAACTTAATAAGTTGAATGTATATTTCAAGAGATTTTTTAAAAATGAACATACACATTAGAGATAAATCATATCCTCCTAAGTTGTATTATAATTTCTAAGTGTTCCCATTTAAAAACATATATTCAAATATGTGCAGGAGAGAAATTCTACTGTGAGTCAATATTTCTGAGAATTCCCACTTAAAAGTAAATATGCAAACAGACAGTGAAGAAAAACCGTATACATGCAGAGTATGTAGTGCAGCATTTTCACAGAAATCTGCCATGAAAGAACATTTGCAAACACACACTGGAGAGAAACCTTATATCTGCAAAGTGTGTAGTGTAGCATTTTCACAGACGTCCACTTTAAAAGAACACATGCGAACACACACGGGAGAGAAACCCTATATTTGCAAAGTGTGTAATGCAGCATTTTCACAGCGATCCACTGTGAGAGAACACATGCGAATACATACTGGAGAGAAACCTTATATCTGTAAAGTGTGCGGATCAGCATTTTCACAGCGTACCAACTTGAAAGGACACATGCGAACACATACTGGAGAGAAACCATATTCTTGTGAGGTGTGTGGATCAGCATTTTCACTGAATTCGTCTTTAAAAGTACACATTAAAGCACACACTGGAGAGAGACCTCATATATGTAAAGTATGTGACTCATCATTTTCCCAGAAGTCTACCTTGAAAGCACACATGCGAACACACACTGGAGAGAAACCCTATTCATGCAAAGTGTGTGGTGCAGCATTTTCACAGAGGTCCACCTTGAATGTACATATGCGAACTCATACTGGAGAAAAACCTTATTCTTGTGAGGTGTGTGGTTCCACATTTTCACTGAGTTCATCCCTAAAAATACACCTGCGGGCACACACTGGAGAGAAGCCTCATGTCTGCAAAGTCTGTGGAGAAGCATTTTCAAAGAGATCCACCTTGAGAGGACACATACGAACACACACTGGAGAGAAACCTTACACTTGCGATATGTGTGGATCAGCATTTTCTGAGATTTCGAACTTGAAAGTGCACATGCGAACACACACTGGAGAGAAACTCTACTCTTGTGATGTGTGTGGATCAGCACTTACAACAAGTTGTAACTTAAAAGTACACATGCGAACACACACTGGAGAAAAACCCTATTCTTGTAAGGAGTGTGGATCAGCATTTTCACAGAGTTCAAATTTAAAGAGACACATGCAAAAACACAGAAAAAAGGAATCTTAAGTGAGAAAAGACATTTACAAACACTCACTGTTGATCAGGTCTCAAATTGAAGGACTCAAAAGGGTTACTACTTCCTAGGAAAGAGGCACAACAAACCAAAAAAATGATATGATGAGGGTATGTTTTCTACCAGATATAATGCTAATTTGCAATACAATTGATAAGCTGCTATTTATTAATTTATTTATTTATTTTTTCCTCAAAATATGTATGATAGTAATTAGTACAAAATGTATGTGGACAAATTTTAATTTTATTTTTACCATTTTTTTTATTTTCATTTTTGATGAATTCTATTTTATTGTATTTCATGGATAAATTGCAGTCATACTTTCAACATTAAAACTGAGAAATCAAAATACAAAGTTTCGTCACATTTAAAGAAATATCAGTTATCATTTCTTTTTCTTTAACAATTAGTTCACCTTCCTCATTTCAATATGAGTTGTCAAATCTAATTCTTCTTATGAAGCAACAAATTTTTTCATGTGTCTTATCTGTCATGTCAAATACAACTTTCATGACAATATGAGTCATCAAATCTGCTTTTTCTTACATCACAAAACAAAAAAAAATCTTTCTCTTCTGGTGAGTCAATTTTCTATAATGTCAACCACCACAACCAGTCTTTGAATATTCTAACCCCATTTTACAAGGTGGTGTTTTAATGATAACATTTTTGGTGACTTTTGGACCTTCTTAGAAATTTATTGTAATTTAAAATGTAAAATACTTGAGCTAAATGGTTCAACTAAGATAGACTGAGGCAAATATTAACCGTGGTGATTTGGTACACCAAATATGGGTAAGATTTCTAGCAACCTAATAATAAGTATTGTATCCAATATAAAGGGATTAGGGTTTAGCTGAAAGTTATGTAAATCCAAAACATAAAACTGAGATTAGGGTAAGATCATCACATTTTTTATTTTTGTATAAATGTTTCAGTGATTTTATTTTCTAATTGAATAATGAAATCCCAAATTATATAGATGTGTAATAAAGGGTAGAACGATAGAATTGTCGCCCTAGAAAAGACGACATGATTCCATTTCCGGGTAAGCGGAGCGGACGTGTCACTCAGAGATGTCACAATAGCCCAAATGGGAAACGGGGCTAGGGAGTGTAAATGATGTTAACCACCGGAAGTACACAGGATTTTGAAAAAGTCAGTTGAGTTGAAAACTAGACACCAAACGAGAAGGGTCAACTTTCAGGGCTCACAGAGGCCAGACGAATTTGCGCGCTATAGGTGCCGCATGTGTTGGAGGGGCAGATGGAAAAGCCAGAATAGAAAGAATGTGTATCTCTCTCCTTATGTCGAAGAACCTTTAAACTCAAAGGTAATAAAAAGTTTCATACCTGAACTAAGAAGTCGTAAGTGTTTTTCATGTTTCGGGACTCCTATGTTCTATGTATATGTGTTATGAATATTCTATGTACGTTTCGCATATCCGTATCTGGCTATTCTTGTTACATTAAACCTATTAACTTTGTTATATTCCTCCCTTACCTATGAGTGAAATGTGATCTTTATCAACATTTTGCTCTATGCAAAAATCTAAGAAAAGTTTAGGATGGATCATGTTTTCCATTCTTCCAAAATGACATGCAATTTATTGGGAAAAAAACCCCAAAGTTCTGGGAATTCCTTTACCCTCTTCTTTCTTTTAAATATCCACTACAGTCCTTCTAAATCATTCTCCAGTATCAATTTCAGTTGCACAAGAGGCTTGTCCTAATTTATTATCTGCAAGGTGTCAAAGTAGGTCTCTATTCTCTTCAACTGCGTTCAGTATTATGTACTGCTTGAATTCTTCCTTTCGAACTTTGGTTACTCATTTCCTTTACTTCATTTGATTTATCAAACCTCAATTTACATATCACAAAGACAACAGAATCAACATAGTGTGCTACACTAAATAGCACTATAGTATTGTAAATAAGTAAAGTTGGCGATCCTAGTTGAGAAGTGGCCCGAAGACTCTTTTTTCAATATCTACCACACCGAAGTGTAGGGGAGGTCACTATTCCTTTCCCTGGATTGCTCCACTTTACCCTTGACCCTTGACCTTATAAGGCCGAGTGTTAAGCAAGGCAGCATTAAGTACCATTTTTTGAGTCTTTGGTATGACTCGACCTGGGATTGAACTCAGGTCTCCCAAACCATTGACGAACACTCTACTCATTAGTCCAATGGTATTATGCCTCTCTTAATTCTCTAGGTGTCTTAGTACTGGTCACCCTTCTTAATTTCTCTGTTTAGCTCTTTAATATTTATAGTTTCCAACAATTTTGAAATCTCGTTTCTTTTATTTAGGAAACTCCTTGACTTATAAACTCCAGTCTAACAACAAGAAATTATCTCTAATTTCAAACTTGTTTGATAGAAAAGCAAAATAGTATTGCGCCAAAAATACCACAACCCTTGGCAAACCGAATAACAGTCAAAGGGAGTCTCAGCTCTTGTGCTTCTCCCCCCCCCAGTTCAATATCTTTATTGAAAGCGATTGCCCATATCCTATCGGATAACCTCACTGCTTGAGGTAACTCTTCCTCTTTCTTAATTATATTAATTTGACAAACGTCTGGGATCACATCTACATGTCCATTAAACAATTCCATCACACTTATCTTATACTAGTCATATAATTTAGGCTTTTCATTGAACACTGATTCATGCTAAAGCCTCCTCTGGATCTAATAGCATAAATTTAGACCCTACCAGATTTACTGCAATATTGTTTGCTTCCAATCTATACTTTGTTGATCTTGTTTCTTACTTGAATAGGGAACAAGTCCAACTGAGCCGTGACGTTTTCCACTGACAACAACAACTGAGAAGTTGGATTCAGTCAAGCATTTACTTTTGTCCATATTTACCAACCCTTCCGCTCAGGCAGGATATGACACAAGGTCAATTTTTAAACAGAGTTTAACAGGTTTGAGTTCAGAGTTTTCCTTCTCCTAGACTGGTTGCCTCACCAAGACTGAAGAACTCAGTCTGCCCTACTATTTACCCGTAGCTGGAGAGAGAATAATTGAATTAATACCTTTCCCAAGGGTATTAGTGCTATGTGAAATGCAATCAGCCTCGTCCAGGATTTGAACTCATGTCCTCGTGTCCATTTCCTACGACGATAACCATTACACTATGGGCCCCTCCTAAAGCATTTACTGTTGTCAGTTGCAAGATTAGCTTCATTGCCACTGCCAACCTCCCAATTCAAACTTATTTCTCATATTTGTTGAATTATATTAAATATCGACCCTACTGGTCACCCTTGACTACGGTTGCCAATTTTAGTTATTACTTTATTTAATATCCAATTGACTTTTTCTATTCTCCATTAATTTGGTTCTTATCACATTTAGAATTGATTTACTTTCTCTGAAAGTTGTTAGTTTTTTCTGGTTTTCCTTCTACTTCCAATCTTTCATTTATAAACCTGAGAGAGAGATTTCTTCTGTACCTTGTAAAAAATAAACAAAATACAATATACAAAGAAATGCAACACAAAGAAAAAAAAAGTCCAGTGAGAATACGTTAACAAAAAACTCAGATCATTTTATTCAGATCCAAAAATACGAATGAATATTGATTTATTCTTAGCAAAGCATTGTTGCTTGTTTTTTTAGTTTCTCAATTTTAAAGACTCAATTTCAGTCTCATTTATGAAAATATTTGATGATACCTTCGTCAATGTTTTTTGTATTACAGTTGTCATTGTATAAATATTAATTTAACAGATACCTTAATTTTGCATATCTGCTTGATTAGTTGTAACTATGTCAAGTCATTTGGACTTATAAAATATGCAGAGAGATTTTCTAACATCTCGACATAAATTAACACGACTTGTAGACAGATTGTGATGATGTGAAGGTTGATTCATTTTAATATACAATATTTTTCATCTCATTTTAAATTTATGATCATCTTGTTTATGGATGACTGAAATATCAAACTTGTATCTGAGGGTCATTGTTCTAAATCTTTTTTGTGTAGATAAAAAAAACTTAAAATTTTTATCAGCTCCATTCTTTGATCAAAAGTAAAAATATCTATATACAAGTTAATGTGATTTTTGAGGGTTAACATCAATCAAAATCTAATTAGACACAAGAAAAACGTGCTGCCATTTTATTTATCTCTAAATGGTTTCAAAGGTGTTGGATTCTTGAAAATGCTTTTGGGAAAACTTCACTTTTCTTATTGTGCCGAAGCATATGTCTTTTCAGAGATGAATTCAAGCTTCACAGATGTGTCGTTTTTAACATGAGTCAACTGGTGATTTATTAGATTTGATTTTTAGGAAAACTTCGTACCACAAATATTACAATTGAAATTTTGCTTTTTTGGAATGTATTTGTTTTGCCTTGGCAATTCAGACAATTGCAAGAATGAATCTTCTTTTGAAGACAACTCCAAAACATGTTTTCTCTGGGGCGTTCAAGTGTGGGGCATGTCAAAAATTGACCTCAAGATAAATGAATAATCACTTATGACTTCGAATGGCATTTTCATTTGATTTTGTTGAACAAATTCAACTAATGCTGGAAATCCTGCATGTTTCATCCATAAATACATTTCTCTCTGAACGATTCTGCTCATTCATGTCTCACACTAAAAATGAATAAAAAAATTATAAAATATTTAAGACTTAATGAAATACCTTTGGCATAGCACTTACATTTTAAGAGATGAGCTAAGACTGAGACACCCAATGCACCAATTATGATTGAATTGACTGGTAGCTGGCAATGGTAGTGTGTGTAGATCAGACTTTTAGGTTAATATATCATCTATCTTCCATTTGGCAGGTGCCACTTTATTGACATACAGGGTTGCCAATATGCTGTTACTTAAAACTTTGTTCATTCAACTTGCTGAGAATCTACCAAAATACAAGCTAAAGTGTCCCAGTTTGCCTTTTAATTCATATTTATTAAAGGTGGTATTTATCTATTCAACTAATTTGAGACTTTTCCTCATATGAAAATTATCATGTCTACGTACCTTTCCATCAATTGTAATCATTTGGAAGCCTACTTGAGGCTGGCTACCTGCATTTACTGTTTGGACTATGCAACTCTAGCCAACTCCATTCAGTGCAAGGCATCTGAGCAAGGGAGTGACCAAATTTCAATAGCCTACGTAGAAGTGACCGAGATCCTACACGAAACATCTACACATTTTTTGTGAAACTCGCTAACAATCATTTTCTTAGATTGATTTGATTTCGGTTTAACACCAAATCAAGTTGCATCCAAACGATATTGCAAAAACTGCTATAATAACGCCATTCGAATTTTATGAATATAAATATATGCTGTTAGTGTTATATTTTGACCTTCGACCCGGCCCAAAAATGCTATTCCAAGGTGATACACAGGAAGAAAGTGACACATTCCAATGGCCAGTAATCGAAAGAGATCGCGTGGGCGGATTAAGGCTTATGATATGGGACAAGCTGAAGGTCCCATTGTGCCACTACAGTGATGCACCGGAAGAAAGTGACCTGTGAACTGCATGATAGTTATTTCCGCTTGATGACGATTAAACATTCGATTTCAAAGATCCAGTGGGCGATCGTGTGGGCGTTGAATTATTATATAATTGAGTTGAGTTGGGTGCCAAAGCAGTTGCCAGTAGAATTCCAGACAGCTAGAGACCAGATGTGGTAGGGAAAGCTACACCCGACCGAGGGGGGTCCTCGGAAACCCCCGATGGAGTGGACCCCAGCGTCAGGAGAACAAGAAAGACACAACGTGACGGTCATAAGTAGTGGAGGTCAAAATATGAAGTTTATGTTCAGTCTCCAGCACCCTCTCACATGCAAACCTTGAACAACCCTTTCGAACCCTTGCAATAAAGTGAGAGGTAAATATATTGTTAAAGAAGTCTTTTTGCGTCTTCCTTCCTGCGTCTTTCTGCGTGCGTCTGTCTCTATTATTGTGTCGTTGTGATGCTGTAGATGACTATGCAACATTAGGATTAAAAAATGTGTCAACATTTCAATGCTATATAGACAAAATTCAGAGACTTTGTGTTTTTGTTTTTGACAACATTTTGATTTTCTGCAATGAGATTTCTCACAAAAAAGACAGACTATTTTTAGCATTTTACAAGAAATTTTTTTAAATTTCTGCCTCCAAATCTGTTTTAATGTAACTTCCCTAAATTTCTTTGGTTTGCAGGTTAATTTAGATAGCATTAAACCTACAAGTGAAAAGATAGAATTAAAATTCTTTCCTTACCCAAGTGACTCAAAACGTTCATGCAGACTCCTTGGAATGGTGGGGTTTTATTGAAAATTGATATCAAATTTTCAAAAATATCTTTACCCATACCTGAGAGAATGAGACTGTCTCCTAAAGGCTCATAAGAGAAAGCACAAGCTGAAAAAAAATTTTCAATCTTACCCCAGATTAATTAAATATAGTGAAATTGAAAGGCAGAACCCACAGACTCCGATGAGCTAACTGGGGTTCGTTGTTCAAAGAGATGAGTGGTGTGCTGTATATGCAGGCAGAACAGCCGACATTTAAGTGAATCCAGCAACCGTCCCCGGCTGGATAAAAAACAGGTGGTGAGCTGAATGAACAAGAGAAATGAAATGTCACAATGAAGCTGTGTGGATTAAATTCCTTTCATAGCAACACTAAAAGGAAGAAAGAAAGAAGCAAGAAGTGATGAGTGAAATGGCCTACCTCAAAGTTCAAAAGGAATGTGAGTGACTTTTGTGTGTGAAGTGCCAGAAGTAGAGAAAGAAACAGAAGTCCTTGGTAGTACAATTTATAGGTCACGCATCTGTTTGTGACATATGCAAATTTTGGCCAGCCAGAACTAGTATAAAAGGAGTAATCTCAGCATTGTTGTTGCTGCATTTGTTTCTTCACAGTAGGACTGAGCGAACCAGTGTATTGACGCGGCAAGTGAGAAAAACAGGACCGGCCACAAACAGTTAAAAGGTTTCATTAAATGTAAAACATTGCAAAAACTTGTATACGAGTATTTACTAATATTGTAAGATTATTCAGAATTAATATTCTAAAAAGCTGGCTTGTCTTCAAATTTTTTTGCATGTTTTAAGAGGGTTTTTTTCTCAGCAGTTTATTCAGTCTTGATAAGACTGACGTAACAAATTTTTATAAAACCTATTCAAAATAATTATAACTTTTTGATTTCCTATATACACATGCATTGCTATTTTTGTCCCTAAAAACATGGAATCCTAAAGAAAGGATGTCAGTTTTTGAAAATGTTGTCCTGTCATTAGTTGCAATTATGAAATATCTAACAGCAATAAATGAAGTTGTCTCCCATTAATCGAGGGTGACCCAAAGGCTCTCTTTTCAATAGCTACTGCACCAAGGTGTCAGGAAGGGCACAACTCTTTTCCATGGATTGCTCCACTTTATCTTTGATCCATATCTTATATTGCTGAGTGTTAAGCAAGGAAGCATCAAGTTCCATGTTTTGAGTCTTTGGTATGACTCGATCTGAGCTTGAAGCCCGGTCTCCCAGACCATTGGTGAACACTCTACTCATTAGGCCAATAGCGGTTAAGACTCTCCTCTCAACTAATAACTCCCGGTAGCAAAGATGCGAGATGCATACAATAAGTTTACAGACTTTTTTCGTATGGGCATTTAAGATTGTTGTAGACTCTTGAAAATTCACTATGTTATTGCTATACATCTTATGAGATGACAGACGAATTTTTATCATTTCAGCTTGAAATGAACAGCTACAGCAGCAATTGGAATACACCCTACTAAAGCCTGATTGTCATAGCTGATGAATTTCAAAAATGCAACCTGACACTTTAGAAGAACGATATGCAATAAAATTCTGTTTTAAACTTGGAAAAAATGCCACAGAAACGTATGGAATACTTCTGACTGCTTTTGGAGCATCTTGCATGAACCGAGCATCAGTTCTTGAGTGGCAGAAGAGATTCAAGGAAGGCAGGGAGTCTGTGAGGGATGATGAGAGGTGTGGGAGACGAAGGTCATTGACACACTCACACAAGAGGACTTCCGTGAGGCCTTCCAGAAGTTGTTGGAACGGTACAACTAGTGCATTGCAGCCGGAGGAGATTACTTCAAAGGGCAAGAGAGTTTTATGTGTGTTCTATCAATAAAAGTGCCCATACTAAAAAAGTCTGGAAACTTATCGTATGCACCTTGTAGATTTATTTTCCTGTTTCTAATGGAGTAAAACTAGTGGACAGATGAACTGAATGGAATAGACTGAAGAGGAGCCATCTTGTAACATTCCAGACTGGAGAAGGGATCATTCTTACCTATTAGCCCATTGCTAATAGACTATTAATAGGAAGTAGATAAAAATATTGCTATAGGTAATCCCCCTCTCCTAGTCAATGCTTAAAAATGATGCTACATATTGCTTACAGGATTTAATGTTCTTCCTTGTAAAAGTAAAAAAATCAAATCTTCGACTATTTATTGGGTTTCAGAATGTTCTGTAATAATTCTTTTTTTTTTTTGTATTGTTTGGATGATTATATTCATGGCCCATCCAATCAGATGGAACAGACTTTAGATAAAAGAAATTAAAACAACAGGCACAACAATTGAATTTATTCCCCCCTCCATGCTGAGCGTGGGGTAGGGGCTTCTCTTAAGATAATACCTGCTTGACAAGGCTAAATTTATTTCTTGGCACCTGAGGTGCCCTAAAATGGGAAATGCCGAGGGAAACAAGTCTATTCTGTGATGGTCATACATAAGTTGAGATTTGGGAATAACGCCCCCACCCCGTTAAACAGCTTCATATCAAATCTGAAACTGGATATCTCCCCACCCTACTCTGTATACTAAGTTTCATAAGTAAAAAGTTTCAAAGATATTTTCCCATTGATTTGATATTTCAACCTTTAGAGAAATTATTTACGTAAATTTTAAAATTGTAATTAGATTGGGGGGGGGTGTAAAAACATAACTCAAAGATCAAATTCACTGAAATTGACAATCGAAAGGATAGTTTCTCCTCCCACGAAATCCAGCCCCCCAACCCTTTTCATTTAGCATAGGGGTCTGGCATAATGGAAATGAGTTTGATATTTATCCAACTTGACAATTTTATAGTGGGGAGCCATGCAGAAATCGAGATTCAGGCATGGCAGGTGCAAAAAATGCTTGATATTGTATATATTTAGTTCACATACGCTATAGATAATTCTGTAGTTATTTATGTAGCGCTGAACAAAATAACAAAACTTCTTTGAAGAACAACGAATGGTTTATTTTTATGACAGAAAGTAGACTTGTGTCAGAGAGACAAAAGTTCTTTTGGGTGTCAGGGAGCTGCAGTGTCGCAGGTCACAGCGTTAGTTCTTTAGTGTATAGTAGGTAGCCGTCGTTATCTTCTTGGGTGTGTAGCTGTAGCAGCAGTTATCATCAGTGAAGATCGTCAATGCTGGAGCGTCCGTAGAAGAGAATGGGAGAGAGGTCTTTCTTCTCCGCTGATTTGTTTTTCCATCCTATTTTTATAGATCAAAATCTGGGCTAAAAAGGTTTCTAGTTGTCCAATAGAGACAATTAGGAGGTATATTCCCATTGGTCAGCCAATCCTAGCTCAGGATTATATCTTACAGGTATAGGGAAAACCCTTTTTAGATGTTTTGACCAATGGTAATAGTTTTAAAGCAATGGGGTTGAACAAAAGAATTATCAGCCTCACCTGACTGGATGAGGCATGCCCAACTCACCTTTATTTAGGGTGGAGCAAAATTAAATCTCCCTTTTGACATTGACCTTCAAGATAAGGACTAGAAAAATATATTTTACGAAATGACCCGTTTCATCATTGTGATTGAAGTTTCAGTTGACAACCGAAAAACTAAATAGATTTGCTAACCTTTAAAATCAAAAACAATTGTCTCGCACTTAACTGACTTTTAGGAACGATCAACCAGCTTTTTAGGTCATATATATCTTGACCAAAAAGATACTTATTTTAAGGATCTTTTTTTGTTTTTGAGATATTTGTATATATATTAATTAGAATATATTTCATAAATTCTAATTTTTACATATTAATTAAGTACTCAACCACACGTCCTGTCACAACATCAACAGTAGTAACCAGGAAAAGACCATCTGCCCAACCACTGATCCTGCCTAGGAACTTTGGGAACACCCAAAACCAGAAGGGTGGACCCTGATAACCAAGAAAAGAAAAGTACAATGGAATAAACCACAGGAGCAACAACAACAAAAAGCAGCAGTAACAACACCAACCGAATCAGCAGATCAACCTCCGTCACCATCTTTAAAAAAGCTAAGAAAAAACAATACTGAACCGCCTGAGGAGATGAAAACCTCCAGAAACCTGAAGAGACGGAGACAATGGAGAGATCAAAGCAAAAAATCTGTGTACGCAACCCAATATCCCCATAGTATCACAGCAGCCTCCTACAATCTCCTCGATCGGCACCCCTATCATCACCTCCATTAGAACCCCCCCCGCAAACTCCTCTTCAAACTCCCCAACAATCCCCTCAACATGAAATCCCCTTCTCTCACCTCTCAGGCTGTTCGCTAGGTCTAGATCCCTCACTACTCCCAGACAACAATCCGCAACGAGAAAGCCCACGTCCCCAGTACTCCAAAGCCCGACTAAGAGCTTGGTCGGCGTCTTCTAAAGATAGTCAAGAACTTTTAGGAGTGGCTTTGTGCTCTGCGGAAGTTGAAGAACTTTCAGCTCCGCAGAGCACTCAAGTCACTCCTCAATTACACTTCAAATCCATATTTGTTCAGTGGTGCACCCATGGTCACCACCTTTGATCGCTCGGCTAGGGGCCGCACGAAAGGTATGTGGAGGCTCATAGCGAAAGCCAGTCGAGCGGATATAATGGAGCTCACCTCCTTAAAAAACCATTCATATTGTTCCGAGCGAGTCCCCATTTATGTACACCCCTCTTTTTACAGGCCGCTAAAACTGACGTACCCCCTAGACGTCGGAGGCTTATCTCGAGACGACCGAGTGACAACTGAACTCTGGACTGGAGCCCTGAGGCATGCAGTCGGCGTCCTCAACCCCCCCCCCCGCGAGGATTTTTTTTGCGCTGTAATCGACAGTGAGTAAGGTAAGTGGGTTTGATGGCTCTGAACCTTGCCACTTTGAATGTGAGGGGAATGAGGAATCCAAGTAAGTGTGCGCGCTTGCTTGCTGAACTCTTGAACCTCAGCCTAAATGTTGCTGCAGTGCGAGAGACTTGCGCTGCGGCCTGTAGGGTGCTTTCAGCATATGGCAGCCGCAGCAGCGTTGGGGTCTCTTAGCTAATTGGACGCAGCCTTAATGCTGATGTTAATCTTGTCCTTGCAGATAACGGAGGCCGGCTGGTTGTGGCCGATGTTGCCATTAAGTTTCGAGTTGTGGGTGGTCGCGATTTATGTGCCCAATATCGCTGCAGAGAAGGTTTCCATCTTTTTTTCGGCGGTTAACGCAGTTCTTCGACTATCCGAAACGGATATTTTTCGTGGGTGATTGGAATGTGATCCTTGATTCCAACATAGACAGGATCGGAAGGAGAGCTAGAGAATCGGGAAAGTGTGAAAGCAATCTGCTCGATTTTATGGCTCGCCATGACTTGGTCGACAACTTTTGTCTGGATCACCTAGGGAGGGAGATGTGAATGTGGCTGGTGTTAGCTGATAGGCCTAGTCTAGCCAGTAGCTGGAGTAACGGGACTTCCGAGACCGGCTGGAATCTTCAGTTCAGTGGGCATTAATGAGGGCGGTTACCGGGAATAAGTGGTGAGATCTCTCAAACATACGATTAGAGATTTCGCCATCAAATACGGTCACCAGCTCCATCTAGATAGGACCAAGATGACCAAATCTTTAGAAGATAAGGTATCCCAGGCGGTGGAAGGGGGATTCACTAGCCGTAGATTTAGCTAGACGGGACCTTGAGTGTGAGGCTAGCGAGCGCTACAAGGGATACGTAGTTAGATCTAAGCTAAAAAGAATTCCCAATGTAGCCGTGAATTGGTGCTCGTTTGTGCGTGAGGAAGAAGTACGAAGGTTCCCTTTTCGGAATATCGAATCGGTCAAGTCCCCGGACGGGAGCGTGCACGGTTCGAATCGTAAAATGCACGACGCCTTTCGGGCGCACCCTGATCGCTTGGCTCGCAGTCCTAACCTCCAGTTCAGGAGTTTCGTAGCTATTTAGCTGTTTTACCCCGCCTTCGGGAGGCTGAAGCGGCTAGCTGCGAGAGTTTAGTTACTGAATGCGAAGTCCGTGATGCGTTGCAGCAGGTCAGCCTCAACAAATCGCCCCGACCCTACGAAGTGTACTTGAGGCTGCCGCACATGTTTGTGCCTATTCTGACAGATATGTTCAACCATTGGTTCGCCCAGGGAGCTATCTCTTGTAGAGTTACCAAGGGCGTGATTACATTGCTGAAGAAAGGTGGCAGGCATGTTTTGGGGAGAGCGAGACGATAACAGGCCCATAACTCTGCTTAACAGATTTTGGCCCGGGTCTTAGCGAACCGTTTGCAACTTGTCATTAGCAATTTGATCGGACCTGAGCAGAACTACGCTGTAAAGGGAAGATCAATCTAAGAAAACTTGCACTTGGTGCGCTAGATCCTAGAGGGGTTAGAAGATGGCACCAAAGCTGCGTATATCAATTTAGATCAGTCCTAGGCCTTCGATAGGGCTGACCATCGGTTCTTGGCGACTGTTTTGGAAACTGTCGGATTCCAACTGGAGTTCCGCAAATGAATTAGTATGATGTACCACAAACCGCAGACAGTGGTGCAGGTGAACGAGAAGCGTTCGCGATCGAGCGGTCGGTCCAGCAGGTTTGTCCCCTTTATTGCAATTCCTCCCAGATCCACTCTGACCCGGAAAGGTAGCACCTGATAGGACCCTATCTATGGGTTAAATAGAACTAACTGCATACTTATGCTGAACTGAATTGTTTGAATTAGAACTGTTTGACTAAACTGAATAGCTTGAAATAGAAATGAACTGTACTTACATTTAAACTGCGTGCCTATGCTAAACGGAATTGTTTGAAATGGAACTGTTTTTGACGTTAAAACCCTACTTACACTAAACTGAATTGTTTATATAGAACTGTTTTGACATTTAACCGTGTAAACAAAACCTATACCTATACTAAACTGAATTAGCTGAATTAGAACTGCTTGAATAAATGAATAGCTTGAAATAGAAATGTTTTTGAGAATTAAACTGTGTACTCATGCTAAACTGAATTGTTTTAAATAGAACTGATTATTTACATAAAAATGGATTTGGCGTTAAATAACCTACAAAGGTCCATGTGCCATAAAAGTCCAACCAATCAACTAAACAATCTAATGGTGAAGTTCCGGGAATGCGGTGTACCCCTTCATGGCCATTGCTCCCGGATCCACTCTGGCCCAGTGGGGTAACATATGATAGGGTCCTATCTATGGCTCAAATAGAACTAAACTGTGTTGGTTGAGATGGTCAATTTTGACATTTAAACTGTACTTATACTAAACTGAATTGTTTGGAATAGAACTGATTATTTGTATAAAATGAATTTGGCATTAAATAACCTACAAAGGTTGATATGCCATAAAACCCAAACAATTTTTGTCACCTTTTTGTTTCGTCTCGTTCGACTCCTCGCTCTCACGTTTTTCTCTTTTCTTCGCCTCGTTCGTCTCTGTCTCGCTACTTTTGGACAAACTGCCTCCTTCGAGGTCTGCCGTAGTTCACTGCCTACTCGGCTACTGACTCTTGCTGTTACTGTAGTGCGTGTAGATCAAACGTTTTTTATATTTTGTTAACCTATCATCTATACTCCATTTGGCAAGTGCCACTTGATTGAAATACAGGGTGACCAATATGTTTTCTGGTATAGTGGGGAATGAGTTTGATAATTATCCAGCTTGACACAAGGTCCTTTTAAAGTGGTTAGCCATACACAAATCGAGATTTATGCATGGCAGGAACAAAAAATGCTTGATCAATTTGCATTTAAATTTTTCGGGGCACTTCAGGTGCCACGAGATCAATTCAGCTTTGTCAAGCAGGTATTGGCGGTGGGTAAAGAATACCCTCATTCCCGAAACCAGGAAATTAATAAAAGCAATGAGTTTACTGCTGGTAAAGGATCATTTGTAGC
The DNA here is from genome assembly GCA_963585895.1 of Sepioteuthis lessoniana. NCBI lineage: Eukaryota > Metazoa > Mollusca > Cephalopoda > Myopsida > Loliginidae > Sepioteuthis > Sepioteuthis lessoniana. The sequence goes on from OY757908.1 coordinate 6,169,385, forward strand.
CCTGTAGAACCGAGGGACACAAGAAAAAAAAAAAAAACAAAGTTTAATTTGTGTTGTATTGTATACTACGCGTATACAAATATACACGGAAACATAATCAACTGATAATGACGACTTCAATAACGAACGAAACACACTTCTTTATAAAAATATAAATCTCTCCCACTTCTTTATAAAAATATAAATCCCTTATACTTTATTTTCGAAAAGGTGATGTTTGTTGCGTGTGAGAAATGAGTGGAGACAAGGATGGACTGCTATATTGACCCAAGTTCTTCTCTCGACCATTGAAGCACTTCTTTCACATCTTGGCCTGGGTTCCTCAACCGGGGGTCACTAAGAGCCCAAAGCCCTCTGTCTGCAGCTGGTTCTCACTTTGGCGTCCTGTCTCTAACTGACTCGAATCGCCCGGGCACCTGATTATATTATTTTCTAACGTCCACCTGCTTCCGCTGTTCTTCCGTTTATTTACACAGGTGCATCTCTTGACTGACGGCTCGGTCGAGGGTCAATATATAACACTTGGGAGTGCAATTCTCTCCAATGAATGGGGGGATATAAGAGAAAAATTTAGTTGATTTGATTTTTTTTAAACACAAATTGACATCCGTTGATTAAATTCCACTTCTCACTGCAGGTGACTGGGATTTTGTTAAAGTAAAAATATTGAATAAATTTGACTTATTGAAATAAGACATTGTATTTTGAATGGTTGTTTTTTGTTTTGTTTTTTGAGGATATGGACTCCTACAAGAGAACCAAAGCAAAACTCGTGTAGGATTCTTTTCACATTCCTATTTATAATTGTTAAATTATAACTTTTGCCCAGTCGGCTGGGGCTGTAGAATACACCGACAGCACATCTGCAGAGGGGTAAGACCCTCCCCCAACGAATGTTCTGGATATGACACTAAACAGTCTGATGGTGAGGTCCCAGTAATTCTGGGGCCTTGGGGAATGCGGAGCACTCCTTCATTGCCATTGCTCCCAGGTCCACTCTGGCCTGGCGTGGTAGCACCTGATAGGGTCATATCTGTGGGTTAAATAGAAGTAACGGCTGTTACGACCCTCCCCCACCTAAATCTCTCGTGTTTAATTTTTTCTATCTCACACCCACACACACTCTTCTCACTCTGGGAAGGAGAAGACGGAGAGAGCCGGAGTGTCCCAAGTAGGAGCGAAGATGCCTGAAGGAGGACCGGAAATTGGGCGCCAGCTTAAAAACAAATTGCAATAAGGTTTGGTTGTGCCATAAATCGGTCGAGATTGGACCTTCTTCTGCGTTCGGCTCCCACTTATAGAGAAAGTAAGATAGTTGATACTTTTTTTTTGCCTTCTCTGTTTTTTGGTTGATTTCCGCGAGGGTTTGGCGATTTTTGCCCCTCCTCCGTTGATGTTGAATTGTTACTTTTCTGATTTTCCTTGGGAGGATTGTGTCCCGTGTGGAGGGTTTGTCAGTGCTGAAGTGGAATGACCTACAAGTTAATTCGTTTTTGCATTGTGTTGGGTCTGTTGTTCCTTCCACTGGTTTTCGCGGCTGAGTGAGAACCCGTAAAATCTTTTTGTTAATCCGAGCTGATACCACCATGGTGGTTGTTTTCCCCAGCAAGCATTAGGTATGTCACCCTATCCATCAAGAATGGGAAGGCCGTGACACGGCATACTTATGCTAAACTGAATTGTTTGATTAAACTGAATAGTTTGAAATAGAAATGTTTTTGACTATCAAACCGTACTTATGCTAAACTGAATTGATTGAAATAGAACTGTTTTTTGACATTGAAACTGTATTAACACTAAACTGAACTGTTTAACATAGAACTGTTTTGACATTCAACAGTGTGTAAACAAAATCTGTACTTATACTAAACTGAATTAACTCTGCTTGACTAAACTAAATAGCTAGAAATAGAATTGTTTTTCACAATTAAACTGTACTTACATTTAAACTGCGTGTTAAACTGAATTATTTGAAATTTAACTGTTTTTGACATTGAAACTGTATTTACACTAAACTGAATTGTTATATGTAACTGTTTGACTAAACTGAATAGCTTAAAATAGAAATGTTTTTGACAATTAAACTGTGTACTCATGCTAAACTGAATTGTTTTAAATAGAACTGATTATTTACATAAAAATGGATTTGGCGCTAAATAATCTACAAAAGTTGATATGCAAACAAACCCCCCAAAAATTATAGTGTAGGAATTTTGCAGTTTTAATTCTGATTTTTTAACTTCATATTTCACTGATAATATTTTTATAAGGGATTTCAAAATTTTGATTTTGGAAACGTCAGGTTCCACTTTACTATGAACGTCTATTGAAAACTGAACCCCATTGATAAAATTTAAAGAAACAAATAAAAAAATATATATTCCAGATAATTGGGATTTCAGAAAATTGTGTTTAATCTGAAATATTGTGGGGTCAAGCCGAGGTCAGGGCAAGCTGTGTTACCGTTTTTTATCTGACTCCATTCTGAGGTTATTCTATTTTTACCCCGCGTTGTCTTGTTGTTCTCCTTGAACAAGAAGGCCCAAAAAAGAATTATACGAAAGAAGACAGCAACAGATTGAAGACGTTTTTGTTTTATTTTTTATCTTTATTTCCTGGGTTCAACAACCATTCCATGGGTGGGGGAATTTTCCCTGAATACAATTGAAGTGGTTGAATCCCCCAGTCAAGGTGTTTAAAAATACATTAATCGTTTCTTGGTATATATGTGTCCTCATTTGGTATTTTAAAGCTTTAACCACGTGTTAGTCGCTTTTGAGAGTTTGTCCCAGTCCACTGTTTTAGTTCGTAGTTCGATAGGTCCATTTCGTAGCTTTTTATATTTTGGCATACTGTTAACCGAGACGGCTGCTTCTTGTGGAAGGGCTAAACAACGCATCGTCCAAAGACGAACGCTTGGCGTTCTCCACTAGTTGACAAGGTATTGTCACTCCGCTGGTCTCTGCTGAAAGTGAATGATCTTCCCCCTTTTCTCGGGAGGCCCCTTTTTCTTTACCCATGCGTCGCCCATTTTTCTGTGAGTTTCTGCATAATTTAATAATTTTCTTTTTTAATTCAATTTAAATTTATCTATTTATTCCCTACAACATCTTCTTCCTCGAAAAAGTGATTAAACCCTCAAAGTTCATTTTTAAACGTTCAGTGGAATTTTATTTTTTATATCAAGAAACTTTTTTTTTTGTTGCTTGTGTTGAATAATCACGTAAGAAACCTTTTTAACCAGCAAACTTAAAAAAATAAAGGGCTCAAGTAAATAATCATTGATTTAAATAATTTTTTAAAAATGGTCGCGAATAATCACATGAGAATTTTAGAAGCAAATTTAATTTTTAAAATTAATTTTGGCATCATCTTTAAAGTTTGCTTGTTTTTTTAAAAGAAATGTACAGTGTAACCCGCATATAAGAGACCCTTATTAAGAGATTTTATCTGGTCCCAAATTAGAGCCTTTGATACCTAAACAAAGTAGATAAAACCCGGATATAAGAGACTTGTTCTCCACACCACTCTCTTATATCCGGGTTATACTGTACATACAACATTAGTAAATATTTTTACTTCATTTAACTTATTTTTTCTTATAATTTTTTTTAGAAAGCCATAAGTTCTGTTTTATTCAGATTGACTTCAAAACAAATTATTTAGTAAAAGTCTGAACGATGTACAAATTAAATTTTAAAACAAAACACTTGAACTTTTTAGCAAAATCTAGTAACAACTTCGTTTAAAAAATGTTGGTATTTTTAAAAAATTCATATAATAAAACAATATTCTAACAAATTGTAACAATAAGAATGATAAAACAAGTCAAATTTCAACAATAAGCATTTTAAAATTCAATATAACACAATTTAAAACTCAAGAGTATTTTTTGTTTAGATGTGGTACAAGGCCTTATGAATGGAGCTCCCAATAAGACTCATAATAACTTGTGAAGGTTTGCTAGTGTTGACTAAATTTGACTTTCTAAATTAAAAAGGAAGTTTTTTTTATTTCCTGCAGCTCAGACCGACATATTTTCTTTCAAATCTGGAACATGACACATAAAAAACATTAAATAAAAAATATTAAAAACGTTAAAACAAAGAATAAAAAAAAAAATCAAGAACATTTAAACAATAGAATATTAAATGATTGTAAAAATAAGAACTGTCAAAATTAAATATTGCGGGATATTTTAACACAAGGAACGAATTACATCAAACACCGTTTAGCCATTTTTTTTCCTATCCCGACATTTATCTTATTAATAGAAGTAACAAAAATTATTCGGACTCATTGAGAAATCCTTTCAAACAGATCATTTAATTGTTTGAAAAAATAAATTTAAAAAAAACGAAAACAATTTAAATTTGAAAAAAATTATTGCTTCTTAAATTTGAGGCTTTTTTTAAAATCTAACATCTGAAATGTAAGTTGAAAAATCATTTTCTTTTTTTTTTATTTGAAATGTGAGTTTACAAGATGCCAGGAGGTAAATTTTATTTATCTAAAATAAAATTTCCTTTGTGCAATCGTAATCTAGGAAAAATAGCTGATTATATTAAATTTTTAATCGGGCAATATTTATTTAAATGAACTTGCTCAAGGAATAGAATAAATTCCAGTCCAATTTGTGAGACAATATAATTTTCTGGGACCTTCGTACTAAATGTCAAATTTTGATTATTCTAAATCTGAAATCGTTTCATTTGAATTAAAAAAAAAAAATATTGATTCTATTAAAATTTAGCAATTCTTAAAATAACTTTAAAAAAAATTCAAGTGAAGTTATAGCATTTCTGAAATATTAAATTTTAATAATAAAAAATTATGAAAATTAAAAATGTGAGGTTTGCGAAAAAAAAAAAGCAACCAAAACATATTTCTTCGTTAGTTATCAGTTTTTAAAAACAAAGAAAATACATTCGACATTGATGACTATTTAGTGGTCACTGTGCTAAAGTTTAAGTGTCGCCCATAAATAAGTACACCCTTGCCCCACCTTTTTAGATAAAAAATTAACTAATTGATTTTAAAGGCATGTCAACTCATCTTGGGTTATTTTATGTTTATAGATTGTGTACATATATATTTTACTTTTTCCTTTTTATTTTTTTTTTTGTCTACGATCATATATCAAGTATTCCTTATAGGTCCAATGATAGGACTCTACCAAATTTGGGTCAAAGTGAACCTGGGAGTAATGACAGTAAAGGGGGTACTCTCCAGAACTTCATAATTAGTTTCACACCACTAGTTGTCATACCCAGGACCCCTTAGCTGGGGATACAGTCAGTGTATTATAAGCCTCATCAACCAGGCAAAATAAAAAGTTAGTTTTTTTTTCTAAAAAGTTTATTTTCCTAGTGGAACATTAAAAATTGCAATGGATATTAAGTATTTTTAGCAGAGACTTTACAGCTTTGAAACCATGACCAAAATTAAAATTGCCTAAATGTATATGTGGGATGTATTTGGTTGGTTGGCTTTTTTGGCATATCAACCCTTGTAGGTTATTTAATATATACACCTACACAAGCTGAATCCCTACTACATAGTCTGGAGCAGCCAGCAGATGGCATTGGTCACCATGTGAATGCAGAGTAATCAGAATTTATGTGCTTTAATCAAAAAGGAGACATTTCCACTTGAAATGATGGGTATAATGAAAGCATGGACTGCTATTGATGGATCAGACTTCAATATGATTGACAACCTAACGGATAAAAAAAACGCAATTTTTCTTTCTAAGCAGTGGTTGTATCAATTCTACTACATTGATGCTAACTAGGCGTTAAGAGAAAAAGCTAGATGGGAACTGCACAAGAATGTTCTGAGCTATATTGTACAAATCCTGGAAGCAACATCCCACAAAACTGCAGATGTACAGCCACCTGCCTCTCATCCAAATAAGATGAACAAGACATGTGAGATGGTTGCCTATAAGAACCAAACAATCCAATGCTTAGGGATAAAAAAAAACCTACAAAGGACCTATAGTATAGAAAATATGGATAGTGACACAGACCGTGTAATTGCCGGCCTTAATCTTGAAGAAATAATCAAAAACTACAATACTTGAAACCACTTAACTGTGGGCAAACTTATCAGCTTAATCACTTTTTAAAATTGTTCATCTCTTACATATCATACGTATCAATTTAAATGTGTGCAAACAAATGACTGATGTTAAATTCTTACTGCTACATAGCAACTTTTGTAATAATTAAACTGTGAGCAAACAAATTAGGAAAAGTAAATAGAATGATTTATACTGGATAGAAATGATTGAAATCTTTTAACTGTGAAGGTAAATGAGCTCAGGTTTGTTTAAAATGTTATTAGGAAAAATTTGTTTAAATTAGAACTGTTTGACAAAATTGAATAGCTTCAAATAGAAATGCTTTTGATAATCAAACTGTACTTACATTTAAACTGCGTGCTTATGCTAAACTGAATTGCTTGAAATGAAACTGTTTTTTTGACATTGAAACTGTATTTACACTAAACTGAATTGTTTAATATAGAACTGTTTTGACATTTAACTGTGTGTAAACAAAATCTGTACTTATATTTAGCTGAATTAGAACTGTTTGAATAAACTGAATAGCTTGAAATAGAAATGCTTTCGACAAACTGTGTACTCATGCTAAACTGAATTGTTTGAAATAGAACTATTTGCATAAAAATGGATTTGACGTTAAATAACCTAGAAAGGTTGATATGGCATAAAACCCAACCAACCAACATGCAGGATATTGCTGGAGAAGTAAGGGTGATCTCATAAGTGAGGTTCTCCTATGGAGCCCATGCACATGGATGTGCCAGTATCAGCTTACCAACAAGACCTGCTACCGCTGTGTACAGACACAGGATGTAGTCTAGAACTGCTGGAAGCGATGGATGACAGGGAGGAATGGTGAGAGAGTCTTGGAAATCAATGCCAACAGTGCGACATGATGATGATGATAATGATTTATATATTGAATATATATGATTTGTAAATAAATAGTTTATACATGGTGCATTCAATAAGTTTCCAGACTTTTTTGTACGAGAATTTAAAATTGTCATAGACTCATGAAAATTCAGTATGTTATTGCTATACATCTTATGAGATGACTGACCAATTTTTATGATTTCAGGTTCAAATCAACAGCTATAACATGAATTGGAATACTCCCTACTAAAGCCTGATTGTCACAGCTGGTGAAATTCAAAAATGCAATCTGGATGTGAGGACACTTTAGAAGAATGATATGCAATAAAATTCTGTTTTAAACTTGGAACAAAATGCCACAGAAATGTATAGAATGCTTCAGACTGCTTTTCGACCATCTTCCGTGAATCAAGCATCAGTTTTTGAGGGGCATAAGAGATTCAAGGAAGACAGGGAGTCTGTGAGGGATGATGAGAGGTGTGGGAGGAGTAAGGAAGTCAATACACAAGAGTTGATTGGCCAAAGGGTTAGGGTTAGGGTTACTCTGTTGAGGTTTTAAGGGAGTTCAGGAAGAGATTCCTAGGGAAGAGGCCAGCACTCTTCAAATCGGGTCAGTGGCATTTCCAGCAGGACAATACACCAGTCCACAACTCCATCTTTGTCACAGACTATTAGACCAAGATGGGCATCAAGACATCAGCCTCCCTCTAGTCCAGACGTTGCACCCTGTGACTTTTGGTTATTCCCTAAGCTCAGAGGCTGTTGTTATAAGATAATTGATTAGATGAAAGAGGCTGTGACGAAAGTCATTGACACGCTCCTTCCAGAAGTTGCTAGAACGGTATAACAAGTGCATTGCAAGCAGAGGAGATTACTTTGAAGGGGACTAGAGTTTCATGTGTGTACTATCAATAAAAGTGCCCATACGAAAAAAGTCTAGTAACTTATTTAATGATCCTTGTATATTGTGTTTAAAATCAGGATACAATAACTGCATCGTTTGCTGTGGAGTAAGACCCCACCCCACAAAGCAACGTCCTACGTTTGACTCTAAATTGCATCTGAAGATGAGGCTCCCGTTCTGGAGTGTAGAGTACCCCGTTATTGCCATTAATCTGGACTGGTAGCACCTATTAAGGATCCATCAATGGATAAAATAGATCCGTTTGAAAATTATTTCTGTTTGATAGGAATACTTGATCTCATAATTGTGTGTAAGAAACCTTTTTAAAAAACAACCACACAAAAAATGTGAATTTGAATGTACAATGAATGTGATTCTCTAACCACCAGGCATAATAAGAATGTTTTTTGAATTAACTTTATTTATTGAATTATGATTTGATGCCATTTTAAATACATTTTTTCTTTCACAGATGTTCCAGCCTGAAAAGAATTTTTCTTTGGATTTATATTCGTAACTTTAGGAATTTGAACCTAGAGTTTTATTAATGATGTCAATTTCAAAAACCATGGAAAATTCTGCATCCAAAAAATACTCTTGTAATGTTTGTGGGTGTAAATTGTCTAACAGTTCAAACTTGAAAAGACACTTAAAAACACATACTGTTAAGAAGCCATATTCTTGTGAAGTTTGTGGATCTTCATTTTCACAGAAGTCATATGTGCTGCAACATATGCGAATCCACACTGGAGAGAAACCATATTGTTGCATTGTGTGTGGATCTTCATTTTCACAAAATTCCAATTTAGTGATACATATGAGAACCCACACTGGAGAGAAACCATATTCTTGTGACGTGTGTCGATCTTCTTTTTCCCGAAAGTCACACTTGATGCGGCATACAAAAACACACTCTGGAGAGAAACCATTTTCTTGTGAAGTATGTGGATTTTCCTTTACATTTAAGTCAAGTTTGGTGCAACATATGCGAACACACACTGGTGAAAAGCCATTTTCTTGTGATGTTTGTGGAGCATCTTTCTCAAAAAAGTCAAATTTAGTACCACATATGCGAACACATACTGGAGAGAAACCATATTCCTGTGAAGTGTGTGGATCGGCATTTGCAGAACAGTCAGCTTTAGGGAGGCATATGCGAACACACACTGGAGAGAAACCCTATACTTGTGAGGTGTGCAGATCTTCCTTTTCCCAGAAAGCTACTTTAGAGAAACATATGCAAACACATAACAGAGAGAAGACATGATTATCTGTTAAGGAGTGCAGCTATTTAATTTTCACAGAAATCAATTTTTGGACAAAAAAATTTGTGATTACACTCTTGAGAAAAAGCATATAGTTATTAAGTATGCTAGTCTTCATTTTTAAGACAAATTTTAACAAGATATCTCTAAAAAATAAAAACCATATAACATTTCAGGAATTCAGAATCATAAATTTTTTACTATTTTTATTATCATCCTATTTTATTCTTGAAAAATAATGTATATATATATATATATATATATATATGTGTATATATAGAGAGAGGGTGTCCCAAAAATGTATACACATTAAAAATAATTGTAAATGTAGTGTTTGATTAGAATTTTATTATTTTTGAAATAATAAAATTCTAATTAAACATTACCTTTACAATTAATTTTAATGTGTATACATTTTATTTGGGACACCCGGTATATATAATATAATTGGAAGAAAAACTTCATTTGGCTATTATAAATTTATTTCAGGTGACCACTTTTAAAAACAGCCAACCTTTTTCAGATTGCCATCATATAATGTAGAGGGAAGGTTAAAAACAACAACAAAAAAAAAAGACGTAAACTAACCTCGAAGGGGAAGGGAAAAGATCGGAAAGGAGGCTAATGCCTACTTTATGTACAAAGTCCATTTTGGCATCATGTATCCTTTGTTTATCTTCATGTATCCTTTGTTTATCTTCAAGACTTTTAAAATTAGCAGCTGGTATCATTTTGCCTCTTTTAGCCTATTCTATTTTAAGAAAGTAAAAATAAAGTTGTCTCCCTTTAGTCGAGGGCAACCCAAAGGCTCCCTTTTCAATAGCTATTACACCGAGGTGTAGGGGAGGGCGCTACTCCTTTCCCTGGATTGCTCCACTTTACACTTGATTTGTACCTTATAATACTGAGTGTTAAGCAAGGAGGTATCAAGTACCATTTTTTAAGTCTTTTCTATGACTCAACCTGGGATTGAATCCAGATCTCCCAAACAATTGACAAACACTCTACCCACTAGGCCAATGAGCCGGTGTCATTTTAAGAAAAGATCTATTTATTTAACTATTAAGGAAAGCAAAGAGATAAATGCTATTACTAATATCAAACTTTTCTTTAATTAAAAGGATATTTTTAGGATTTTATTTAAGGTTCCAGTTCCAGAAGGTTTCTAGTTGGCACTCCAGTCGATAGGTCACGCTTTGCTCAGCCGTGTCTGGAGTGGGTGCGGATCTGGCCGGGTGTGGCTTGTCAACTGGTAAAAGAAAAAAAAAAGAGGTGCTCATGGTGTAATGGTTATCATTGAGGGAAATGGACACAGCGACACGAGTTCAATTCCTGGACAAGACTGATTGCATTTCACATAGCACTAATACCCTTGGGAAAGGTATAACTCCAGTTATTCTCCCTCCAGCTATGGGTAAATAGAAGGGCTGACTGGGTTCTTCAGCCTTGGTTAGGCTAGGAGAAGGAAAACTCTGAATTTAAACCTGTTAGACTCCGCTTAAAAATTGACCTTGTGTCATATCCTGCCTGAGCAGAGGGGTTAGTAAATAAGGATTTCTATTTAAGGTTTAAATCTAATCTTTCTTTAATGTATTGTTATTTTTATATATCTATTTTCAAATACTTTGAAATTACCTTTGAAATCTTTATGTAACATCAGTCATTTGTTTCCCAATCAAACTATTTGATCCTGCTCATATTCCCATGGAATTCATCCAACCAGCCTCTGTTTAAGTGTGCCATTAACCTCTTGTTGGGTTCATCAGCCTTTACATCCACCATGCTGCTTCCCATGGTGTCCGTGGTATATAATAAATCTTTTTTTATTTTATTTTTTCATTTTCTTTCTCCCTCCCCTGTGCCTGTATTAAGTTTTAACTTAGTATAAGTCAACAATTACTTTTTTAAAAATTCATCAAAGAGTCCTTATTTATATTTCATTGCAGCCTTTTTTACACTAACTTAGGTTTTCAAAAACTCTGAAAAACGATGTAAAAGATTTTAATACTTTTAAAAATATTGCATTCTTTAACTTGAAATTTTGGCCAGTCAGCTGGGGCTGTAGAATACACCTACTGCTTCTCTGCAGAGGGGTAAGACCCCCCCCCAACGAATGTCCTAGATATGACATTAAACAGTCTGATGGTGAGGTTCCAGTAATGCTGGGACCTTGGGGAATACGGAACACCTCTTCATTGCCATTGCTCCCAGGTCCACTCTGTGGGTTAAATAGAACTAATTGCATACTTTTGAATAATACTGTTTTAATTAGAATTGTTTGACTAAGCTGAATGGCTTGAAATAGAAATGCTTTTCAGAATTAAACCACTTACATTTAAACTGCCTGCTCATGCTAAACTGAATTGTTTGAAATGTAACAGTTTTTGACATTGAAACTGTACTTACACTTAACTGAATTGTTTAATATAGAACTGTTTTGACATTTAACTGTGTGTAAACAAAATCTATATTCATACTAAACTGAATTAGCTGAATTAGAACTGTTTGAATAAACTGAATAGGGGGAAATAGAAATATTTTTGACAATTAAACTGTGTACTTATGCTAAACTGAATTGTTTGAAATAGAACTGATTATTTGTTTAAAAATGGATTTGGTGTTAAATAACCTACAAAGGTTGATATGCCATAAAACCCAACCGACTAACTAATAAGGTTTAGTGCAAGATCTATTGTATAATTACTGTAATTAAAAGTTTCATTTGGAGATTATTTTATTTAGTATCAGGCAATTTCTCCCCTTTTTCCATCTTTAATACTATTTGTGTATTTGTTTCTGTGTTCTGAGAGTTTTTTTTATCTTGTGGTATTTTTCAATGAAGGGGTTGGGTAGTTTACTTAGGATTTGGTTGTTTGATGAACGATGAGGTTTGTCTAGTAGAATATTTTTGTATATTTTGTTCAGGGAGATTTTGTATTGTTTTTTTTTTTTCAGGGCTTCTTCCATTTGAAGACTGAAGGTTTTCATCATATTTTTTTTTAGATTGCATAAATGTTTATATTCTAAGTTTGTTCTACAGTCATATGTTGCATTGGATGGATGTTTCTTGAGTTTAGGTAATATTCAATGCTTAGTTTTTCTTCTAGGTTAGTCTTGGGTTAATCATTCATTCTATTGTTTGACAGAGACAGCTTGTTAGAGGTATTCGTCTGTAGTTTTCTGGGTTGGTATCATCTTTCCTTGGTTTTAGAACTGGAATTATAATTGATTGTTTCCATGTTTTGGGTAGTTGATTCATATATGGTTGAATATGTCTAGAAATTAATACATGGATGTTTTAAGTTTTGAATCTTTCAAGAATATTTTGGCTAGAATTTTGGCTTTTTTGTGCTGTTAATTTCTATATGTTTTATATTTGGGAATTTGCTTTTACCTTGAAATTTTCTCATCTTTTCCCAGATGGTTTTGAAGTTGGTGCTTACATTGCTCTTCATTTCACTTTTTCTTGGCTTCTTGTTTTGTTATTTACCTTTTTGCTTGATGTAAATTGTATTCATTACATGATGTGTGGGGTGGGGTTTTTGTTAAATTTTCATAGGGCTGTTTATTTACGTAATTTTAGCACTTTTGCTGTTTTCGTTAAACTGTCACCTGTCTTGCTTCATCTTTGTTTTTTTCTCTCAGTATACATTCCTTTTGATTTCCATGAAAATGATCGACTCGGTTTTCTGAATTTTGGATTCTTTGGATTCATCTTTCTTTGTATTTTGATGTGGTTTTCTTCTTGTCTGTATTTTTTAGTTTCAAGTCAATGTTTTTTCCTTTGGTGTTTTCTAATCTTAGGAGGAAGTGATAACTGGCACAGGTACTTTTCAGCTTTATATTCCATATAGATTGAAAAGTTATTTATTGTTAAATCAATGACTGAATTATTGGGTTCAGATATGTTTTTGTTCAAATAATGAGAAGCAGAGATTATTTTTATTTATCATTTCTTCTTGGCCACGTCAACTAGGGCTGTAGAATACACTGACTGCACCTCTGCAGATGGGTAAGACCCCTCCCCAACGAGTGTCCTGGATATGACATTAAACAGTCTTATGATGAGGTCCCAGTAATGCTGGGACTTTGGGGAAATGGGTTAAATTTAACTAACAGCATACTTATGCTAAACTGAATTGTTTGACTGAACTGAATTGCTTAAAATAGAAATGTTTTTGACAATTAAACCGGACTTACATTTAAATTGCATGCTTATGCTAAACTGAATTATTTGAAATTGAACTGTTTTGGACATTGAAACTGTATTAACACTAAACTGAATTGTTATATATAACTGCTTGAATAGTTTGAAATAAAAATGTTTTTGACAATGAAACTGTGTACTCATGCTAAACTGAATTGTTTGAAATAGAACTGATTATTTACATAAAAATGGATTTGGCGTTAAATAACCTACAAAGGTTGATGTGCCATAAAACCCAACAAACCAAACCATTTCTTCTAGTATTTTGTCTTTTTTGGTTTGTTTATCTCCTTCTGCATATAATGCTGGTCAAATCTCCTTATACTATAAATATTGTGAGGGTGTCCTCATGGTGTAATGGTTAAAGCAATGGACTGCAAAATTGTAGTAAGCAAGTTTGAACAGCAGTCGCACTATTACATTCACTTTCGGACAAATACCCTTGGGAAAGGTATGAACCCTCTTATCTTCCCAGCTATATGTTAAATAGTAACACTACTGTTCTTTTAGAAGGATGGCTTTGGCATTAAATAACCCACTTAGGTTGATATACCATTAAACAAAAGAAACCAAACTAAACCTATTATCGTTATAGCTGTTTTAATTTCTTAGTCACAACATTTACATGACTAAGAGATTAAAACAGCCTGAACAATAAAAGGTTTTGTTTGGCATTAAATAACCCACAGAGCTTGATATGCTATTAAACAAACAAAACCAAATCCATCCTTCTAAAAGAACAGTAGTGGTACAATTTAACCCATAACTGGGAGGATAAGGGGGTTCATAACTTTCCTAAGGGTATTTGTCCAAAAGTGAACGTAATAACATGACTGCTGTTCAAACTCGCTTACTATGATTCCGCAGTCCATTGTTTAAATTTTCTTGTACTATAAATGTTGTGGGGATGTCCTCGTGATGTAATGGTTAAAGGAGTCACAACATTTATGCTACTAGGTGATTTAAACTCTCTCAACATTTATAGTACAAGGAAATTTAAACAGCCACAATATTTATACTACTAGATTTAAACAGTTGTGAAATGTTGTGGCTGTTTAAATTTCCTGGTAAATGTTGACTGTATCTTAAAATGTAAATTTTCTTTTCTTTGTTTTTGTTTTTGTTTTTTTTTTGAGTTTTTTGTCAATTAGAGGTTTTATTCCCCAATTTTTATTTCTTCCGAGGCCTTGAATTTTTTTTGCAGTCAGTGATTTTGATCTTGAGAGAGATCTTTAGTGTGTATGTTCTTTTCATCAGTTTTTTTTTTTCTTCTTTAGTTTTTCTTTCTGATGTGAAGTTTGTGATGGTTCACTTTTAGATGAAGTTACAATAAGGATTATTTTATTGTCTTTCTTAGAAAAGATATCTTGTTTCTCATTTGATTTTGTAGGTTTTTCTTCTGTATTTTTTTATTCCACATTTTGTTTCTCGATCGTGTTAGTTATCATTTCATTATTTTTTTTGTGTGGTTTCTGCTTGGTGAATTTTGTTGTCAGTTTTATCTGATTTATTCACCTTTGACCTTGGTTTGGCAGTGGTTCCTGTTATGATTTGCTCTAATCATTTCAATAAATCTTTCAGTTCATGGATTAATGACAACACCCCTGGTTGGCCGACCCCCACTATATTAGCTTCCTTGAACCAAACCACTCCTGGCCAGTGATTCATCTAGTTGTTTTCAACCAGGGTTATCACACATTTCTTTACAGATATGCAAAACAAAACCGAGAGGGTGGAGGAAAAGAACAAATGAACAAACACGGACTTGGGTCAGCTCCAAGCGTAAGAAGGGGGAAGTCTATGTGACACTTTTGTGCAGCTCTCCGTGCATTTGCAGGCTATCATGGGTGTGTATTTTGCACGAAACTACACTAGGAATGCTGACTCATCTCTTAACTGTCTTCTCAGCCCTGCTTCCATCTTCTCACTACCTCCTTCTGCCGGCTATGTCCTTCTCTGGACAGCTATCTCAAACCGACTGTTCTCTTCTGCCCTCCTTTGTCAACTGCTCTCTCTGTTTTTTCTGGGACCTTCCTTCCCTCGTCCACTTCCGGTCTCGTGGGAGATCTCACCCTCAGGCCCTTTGTGTGGTTTTCGCACCAACAACAGACAAAAAGATCCTCTGACCGGCGTGCACACACACACACACACACACCAACACAATGAATGGCCAACACAGTGTCACATTAATGATGTCAATTCTATTTGTCTTTCATTTGTTTGGTTAAATAATGTTTTTCTGGGTAATATAGCCGGGCGTTATTTTTGTAGTTCCTTCTTATGATGGATTTTGTACACATTTCAGTGAATTAAACATTTTTAGTTTATTTAATTGGGAGAATTTCATTTTCTCTTCTCCATTTTTCACATTTTTTTACAAAGTAATTCTCAGTCCGGATATTGGCATAATAGTTAGGTTGTTCGCCAATGACCCAGGAGACCTGAGTTCAATCCCAGGTTGAGTCATGCCAAAGACTCAAAAAATAGTAGGGGTATTCTCATGGTGTAATGGTTAAAGCGATGGACTGCGGAATTGTAATATGCAAGTTCGTACTCCAGTCGCACTATTACGTTCACTTTTGGGCAAATACCCTTGGGAAAGATATGAACCCCCTTATCGCTCCCAGCTATGGGTTAAATAGTACCACCACTGTTCTTCTAAGAGAATAGCTTTGGCATTAAATAACCTACAAAGGTTGATATGACATTACACAAAGAAACCAAACCAAAATCAATCAGCATTATAAGGTAAGGATCAAGGGTAAAGTGGAGCTATCCAGGGGAAGGAGTAGCGCCCTCTCCTACACCTTGGTGTAGTAGCTATTGAAAAGGAAGCCTTTGGGTCACCCTCGACTACAGTCGTCAACTTTACAACTTAATTCTCTCCGCAGTTTGCCCAATGTTTTGGTTCCTGGCATTCATTTGGTGGGTGATTGGGGTCTTTGTGTCTTCACTGTTAGCAAAAATGTAGTTCTGTGCACTTGTTCTTTTGATGACCAAATTTCTTGGGGATATAGGGTTCAACTCTTTCCATGTTATATTCTATTTTAAGTTTTTCTGACATTTTTTGGAACATTGAAAGTAGTAATATATGTATCTGTTAAGATGAAACATTGGAATGCCTAATGTGTCAATCAAAATGTTTTTGTCATTTGTTCCAATTGATTTTTCCTTTCTTTTTCAACTTCATCCATTGTGCAAAGGGAGACTTCTTGATTTTTTATCCTTTTAGATAAATTTAGGATTTGATGTGGGGATGTTTTATTTCTAAGGGTATAAAATTTATTTCTTTTTAATTAGACATCTGTAGAAGTCACTGCACTAATGTGCAGAATAAACAACAATAATAACAACACTTACCAGCTCAGCAGCTCCAGCTAATGTCCAGCTGACAAAAATAAAATATGCTGTAACGCAATACAGACCTCACATTACTGAAACAGGCTGGTATATATATATATATATATACACACACTCACTAATATAGCCATTTCTGGGCCAACAACCAATCACTGTCCTGGGTATGGACTCAACCACATGCACAAAATAAAATGCCCCAATGACCATAAAATCTTTCCTTCCTCAGAGTTCTGGAGAGTTCACTTCAACTCCTAACTTAACTGGTTACACTACTGAGTGTGGACTCATATCTACCAAACTCAACATTTTGACACAAGTGAAATCTGACACGAGAGACCTTTGACAAGGTTAGGGTATTTTTTTGTTCCACTTCAACAAGTATCGTTTTATTTTTAATTCTTTAACTCTTTTGGGTACGTGTTTTGTGGAGATAATCCTTTCAATTATGATGGGCAATAGTTTGGGAATCAGTGTGTCCCAAAAAGATTACAAAGTCATAAATCTTTCTCAGCTATGGGTTAAATAGCATCACTGCTGTTCTTCTTGGAGGATGTCTTTGGCATTAAATAACCCATGAAGGTTGATATGCCATTAAACAAAGAAACCAAACCAAACCAAGTCATAAATCTTTGGGGTATAATTCTTCATTTTCAGAGTTTGATTATTGATGTAATTGTTTATTGGATTTTTGGAGTGCGAGTTTTTCCTTTGACTTTCTTTTTTTTTTCTATGAATAATAATTTGTTATTGAGTTCACTATTTTCCCAACCCACCACAGAGTCTTATAAAGGGGAAACCCATCGACCTTAGCAAATCAGCCCTACACAGTCCGTATACTCACATTGAGGAAAAGAACCTCTCAATTGGAATTCCTTGTTTTTCATTCCCAAGATTATTATTAACCCAAAGAAAGGAAATATCGGCCTTTCATTTGCATGACTGTAAAATTCTGAGTCAAAGGGATTTTAAACTGTCCTGAAATCAGAATGTTTTTTTGTGTTTTTTTTTTGTTTTTACTTTATTGTTTGTAGCAAACTAAAATACATATTTTTTATTTCAGTTTATTTTTCGAAATTGTGGTTTCCATGTTTTTTGTTTAAGAAAGAACGAAACATCAATTAAACAAAGGTTTTTGTTTTAAAAAGAAGAAAAAAAGACAATTTTTTTCTTTTGTGAAATAAAGACAAATTTTCGAGTCATTAAAGAAAATCCAAAACGAAAATATTTTTAATTGATGATACAAAAAGTACAGAACATTAAAAATAAAATCTGATTTTGGTGGTTTTACACGAGATCATATCAAATCTTAACAGTCCAAAGCAAAAAAAAAATTTAAATACCAAAAAAAAGTGATGCAGCCTTTATTTTTCATCAATTAAAAAGAAAAACATGACCACAAAACGATTTTAAAAAATCTGTGAAATTTTCCGTCTTTTAATAGCCAGTTAAATTCATTTTAATTAAAAAAGATGTCGATACTGTGAGTTGTCTCTGAAAAGTGGGCTCAGTCCCCCGCCACACACCTACCAAAATTGTAGTGTCCTCAGGAAAATGGGACCCTGTTAATCTTGAACACTGGCTATTACCTATTGGAAAGAGATGAATGTAACATAGGACCAAAATATGTTGTAGCTGAAAGAAAGGAGTTCGCAGGAAAGAAACACTCAAAACTCAAAATTTAAGGAAGAAAATAGTAGTTGCTTTTTATTCATGGAAACTACAGCAGGCGGTAGTTAAAAAAAAGTTTGTTCGATAGTGTTCTTCCTCCTTCCCCTTCTTGGGGTGAAAGTAGCGTCGTTATAGCGGCCTTGTTGATACATTCATATCAGTCGTATTGTTGACAGGCTGAGTATAGCATGGTTCGGGGTGTCCTGCACCTCTGACGCACCTGTTTAGAAACCTGCCTTGAACTCCCCAAAATCTCGTTTGCCCAAGTCCAGTGTTTTAGTTTGTAGTTCGATAGGTTCATTTCGTAGCTTTTGTTTTTGGCATACTGTTAACCAAGACAAGTGATACTAGTGAAAGGTTAGCCCAACGTGGCGCCTTAGAGCGGTCACGTTGGCTTCCACTAGCAGTCGGGAGATTAAGATGTTAATTCGCCAGTCACTGCTGAAAGCGAAAGAGCTTGCTCCTTTTGTCGGGAGGTCCCTTTTTCTTTACGCATGTGTTGTCCCCTTTTCCTGTTAGAGGCCTCTGGGAGTTTCTGCACATTTTAATTTTTTTTTAAATTCAATTTATATTTTTATTTATTTATTTATTCCCTACAGTGTCAGCTGGGTTTATTACGAGCAGCTCAAACCGATTGAATCTATCACGGGAGATCACTAAAAACTACAATTGATGTATTTGAGCTAAACATTGAAGAAGAAAAGCAGAGACATGACAAAGTAATTTTGTAACACGTTGCAAAACGGATTAAAACCTACTCGGAAACACTTGAATAGGAAGTCGTAGTGGGTGCATGTAATTGTTTAGTGGATATGCTACTCTCCCATTTGTAGTGAGGGAGTGTGAGTGAGTTCTCGTCCGTATTATTACGGGTATTACTTTCAGGTTTAGTTCCACCACAAATACAACAGAAATTTTACAAGCATGTAAAACAAATGGAATATGACAACAATGAACATTAAGAAACAAACAATTTAATATTCATAACAAAACAGGAATAAAAATTAATGAGAAACATAATGTACGAGCGGGTTTTGTAGAAATACATTTATGGTCAGTTAAATGAAAATAGAGTTGTTCGCCTGCGTGTGTGTGTGTTTACATGTTATTCAAGTCTATCAAATAAATGGGTCTATGGTTGGCCGAAGTAAAGGAGGGTAAAAATAACTGGCTTTACTTACATATATGGGCATGTGTGTGTGTATATGAATGATGGACCGTAAGTATGGGTCTTTGCTTTCATTAAGTCTGCACGTGTGTTTTCTTAAGATTTTGGTGACAACATGTCGCATTGATAAAAGAAGGTCGCAAGCCTTTTTTCCCTTTGAGTGTTATGGCGTGGTTCTCTGCTGTCCGTTCATGGCCTCGTAGTGTAAAGCCTTTTTGGTAGTAGACGGAATGAACTTTTGGCTGTGGAGAAATGAATTGAATGACCGAATGACCTGGTTGATTAAATTCTTCGTTATTTATACTTTTGGGGTAACTCAAGTGGATCAAAAATAGTTTTAATTGCGGGTCCTAAAATTCAAGCGCGTAGACATTTCTTGACCAATCAGATTCGTATATTTACTTATTTGTTTTAGAGCCTAAAAATTTTCTGTTAATTAGTTTTTGCTCCGGATTTTCTAGAATGTTCTTATTTTGTGTTTTTAGCTGATTGGTTGAAAAATATAAAAGTGTAACTTTAATGTTAATGCTATTTTGATCCGAAATTTCTAGAATGTTCTTATGTATGTTTTGGGGGTTGATTATTTTAAGGCTAAAAAATGTGTATTCTATAATGTCCTGCTCCACCTGCTGTGTACACCAGACATTGCTCTGTCTGATTATCACTTGTTCTGATCGAATGCAAATTGCCTGGCTAAGCAGTGTTTCTATTCTTATGAAGATGCAAAAAAAAGGGTTGACTCGTGTTTAGCCGCAAAAGACGTGTTGTTTTTCCAACGTGGAATTTCAAATTTTATTTTTTAGCCTATTAATTCAGTTACCCTTCCATTGAAGAGTACGTACACATCCCGTGGTTTCTTCCCATCTTTTTATTTTATTTTAATTTTATTCATTTCACCTTAAATCTCAATTTAATCCTATGTTTTTTTTTATTTAAGCATTATCTATGATAATTTTTCTATAGTTTAAATTTATTCCTATGTCTCCATCTAGCTATTAATTCACATCTCTTATTTAACAATTTTTCGGGGTCTGGGTGTATCATTATTTGTATTTTTTCCTCTAGGCATAGATTACATCTACTATCAAAACATTTTGGAGTATTTGACTTTTTCAATATGGACCATTGAATCTCAGGGGTTAAACCTTTATTTTTCAAACTCCAAAAATGCTTAAATAGGGCTGTTTGGTGTTTCAGATGTTCATGGGAGAAAGAAAATTTATGATTGGCGTATGTAATTTTCCATTTTGTGAAGGAAATTCCAATATAAGTTTTTTTATCCTTAACATTCTCTTTTGGGGTAAATAATTCCTTGATATACTACATTATTTAAGTTACATAATCCATCCATAGGACAATTCTTTCGAGTTTTACAATTACATTCGTTTTCTTTACTATTGTTATTATTATTATTATTTGTTCGGTCCTGAAATTCCTTAGTTTTCTCTTTATTATGATTATTGATTATTTGAAAAATATTTTTCGTGCAGGAGTAACTAATTTTTAATGTTTTTCTATTAAATATTTTATGTTGTATATTATCATGTTGAAAGTGCTTATCTATCAGCTTCAAAAAATATTTACCTACATTTATACAAGCTAATCTACAAAAAGGGGGGGTTAAACCATATAATTTTTCTTTTTCTATTTTTTTACCATACTTCTTATTTTTTCTTTATTAATATCATTAAGTATATTTTCTTCTTGATTGGTAAACTCTTCCCTAAAACCGCTATTTTTACGGGCATCCATATATATATCTTACTACTCTCTTGGAATATATATATATATATATATAGAGAGAGAGAGAGAGGGAACTAAAGTAATCCAAAAGAGATGAACTTATTATAAAGGAAAGTCAACATTAAAGCTTTTCGGTTTTAATAAACCTTCATCAGGACATTAAGATGATGAAACAAGTGTTGATGGAACAACGATAGATGTTTTTTTTTGTTTTTATTAAAACATCCATCGTTGTTTCCTTGACAGCTGTTTTGAGCGGTACTGCTTCCAAGATTTTTTTAAAACAGTGTAGTTTCCATCTAGCTTTTTCTTCAAACATTTCATTAGAGTCCAAGTAGTGCAGCCATACAGTAGTATTGACATGGCTATAGCTTGAAAGTATTCCTATTTGATTTTTTCAGTGATCAGATATTCATATAGTCATTAACTTGTCAATAGCTATCCTTGCTTTACCTATGAATATTTTGACATCCCTTTCGGTAGATGAGATATTGCTACCAAGGTATATGAACTGGTCTACTGATTTCAAGGGTTTGCCATTTAATGAAGGGATGGAACCATCTTGATTAAAGCAGATAAAACAGAGTTCTTATGAGTTCATATAGAGACCAATGCTTCTTGCTGCCTGCTCCAGGTTATGCAGCAGAGATTCAGCTTGAGTATATCCATTTGCAAGAAGCATTTGATCATCTGTGTGGTCTGCATGTCTGGTTCGTCTAACTTTATTTATTCTGCGTCCCACCACCGGACAAGTAGGGCACAAGATCTGAGATGCGATCTTTATTGAACTCTAAAGAAGAAGAGTTATTTATAGCACATTAGGACATTCCATTGTGCACATGTGGGGAAGTCTATTCCTTAGATAATGATTGGTTGCTGGCCTCGGAGTGGACATATACTGACTTGTTTAGTAGTAACACTGAGCCTGTATTGAGTTAGAGCCTGTTTTACTTTTAGACAATAATTGGAATCCCTGGGCCAGTGTTATTATTATTGTTATTATTCCACACATTAAAGTTGTGACTTTTACAATAGATAGATATATAGATATATATATATGTGAGGTGACTGAAATTGATATATATATATATATATATAGGTAATATTCGGTCAGGTTAAAACAGAGTTTGGAGTAATTTTAGTTTCTTTTTATCCATTCGGTCTGAAGAAGTACTGTATTCATTTTTTCTTCATGTTTTTGGTTCACACCAGAAACTGAAAATACGGGACCGAAATAAATTTATAATCATGAATTAACCGGTCTTTGGTTTTTTTCTTAAGGATATATATATATATATATATATATGTAGAAAGATAAAATAAGATTGAGATAGATAAATAGTAGTGAACAGATTGAGGACACAAAATCATTCACCTTTTAGTGGGATTAAAGTACTTATGAAGACTACAATTCAATTTGTCGTACAATACAGGGATGAGTCAAAAGTTTTGCAATATTTTGGTAAGTTTTTTGTTTTTTTCTACAAGTTACAACAAAAGCAGCCGACGATTCATTAGAGGTTACACTGTCTGAAGGCAAATTTTCTATCTGTTCCTTCATCCCGTATTGATACTAGTTTGTGTCCTTTTAAGTGAAGAACTTTTTTACTGAAGCTTCCACCTCTGTTTAATTGTTGAAGCATCACAAGAGCAGGAAATAAGCCATGAATCGGAACAAGTAATGATCCAAGGAAGCTATGTCCAGACTATATACTGGCTGTGGCATCAGTTCAATTCCCTTAAGTTTCTGGAATCTATTCTCAAAACTAGCACATATGCAAAACTTTTGACTCACCCAAATATTTATTCAACTGATATTTCAGGAAAATATACAATGAATCAAACAACGACTTCTTTATGGAATTAACTGAATTCAAGTTGGATAAATTCTGCCTTTTTTTATCGGACTTTTCTCTACATGTGTGCAACAAGCAAACAGATTTTTTATGGGATGCCGAAGAAAAGTTTTTTAATCAATATTTTCCGAGAGTTGGTTATTTATCCCTTGACCATTTTTCTCCCCACAAAAAGATCAAATGTTTTTTGATATTTTAGTTGCTCTCATTTCAATATCATAAGATGAAAAGTAGAAATAATTCAATGTGGGTGAAATTTACATTGGCTTGTTTCAAAGATCTATTGTGGTGGTGGGGGCGACTGGATTATATTGTGACAGAGGACGGGGTGACTGGATTATATTGTAGTGGGGGGTGACTTAGATTATATTGTGGTGGAGGGGAGAGGTGACTGGATTATATTGTGATGGAGGGAAGGGTGACTGGATTATATAGTGGTGGTGGGGGGGATTAGATTATATTGTGTTGGCGGGGAGGGGTGACTGGATTATATTGTGATGGAGGGAAGGGTGACTGGATTATATTGTGGTGGGGGTGGATTAGATTATATTGTGGTGGAAGGGAGAGTGACTGGATTATATTGTGGTGGTCGGAGAGGGTGACTGGATTATAGTGATGGAGGGGAGGGTGATTGGATTATATTGTGATGGACGGGAGGGGTGACTGGATTATATTGTGGTGGAGGAGGGGGGTGACTGGATTATATATAGAAAATTAACTCACAGAAGATGAGGAATTTTTGTTGCTTCATAATGACAGAAGGGGTAGAATTGACAATTCATTAGTATAAAAGGTAATAAACTTAAGATGATAGATGACACATGCAACGGAAGATGAGGAAATTTGTTTTATAACGTCAAAAGAAATAAATTCTCCAATTCATATTGGCACGCAGAAAGTGTACCTGAGATGACAGACAAGACAAAAAGAAAATCATAAAAAATGTTTAAGAGATAATTGTCAAATAAACAGAAATTATATCCATTATTTCTTTAAATGTGGTAAAACTTTGAATTTCATTTCCGTTTCTTTCCATTTTAATAATATTCATAGTATAATTTATTGCAATTTATCCATATTTACCAACCCCTCCGCTCAGGCAGGATACGACACAAGGTCAAATTTTTAAGCAGAGTTTAACAGTTCAGAGTTTTCCTTCTCCTAGACTAGTTGCCTCTGGAGGGAGAATAATTGGATTCATACCTTTCCCAAGGGTATTAGTGCTATGTGAAATGCAATCAGTCTTGTCCAGGTAAGGCAGTTTATCCAGGATTTGAACTCGTGTCACCTACGACGATAACCATTACACCACGGCCACCTCCATTGCAATTTATCCATGAAACACAATAAAATGGATAAAACAGAATTTATCAAAAGTAAAAATGGAATTAAAGATGAACATTTGTCTGCAATTTTTTGTTCTCATTTCCATATATTACTTTCTATTGTGTGCATTCATTTTGGTGAAAAAATAAATGGTAATCCATCAGCTGCAGATAAGCATTATAACTAGTGGGAATCACGTGCCCACTGCTAATCTCATTTTTTGCCAACTGTGTCACTGCACCAGGATGTAATAACCGTTTTGAGACCTCACATTTAAGACCCCTGATCTAAGGGTTGTTCAACATTCACAGAATGAAAAATATTAGGTCTATGCAAAAATTTATATATTTTGTCTTAAAAAAAGTTTTTCTATTGTATATTCAGTTTCAAGTTATAAAAAAAAAGATTTTTCTTAATGGTCTGACATTGGAGATCCAGCCCTGGCCGATGCGTCTAGCTTTGCCGGGGAGTTTTCACTGAACTCAAATCTTTCCTTGTTAATCTGAGATAACTGCCACCATTCGCCACGTTGTGAATTTTTTTTATCTAAATAGCGGTGTTTTAGCTACCTCAGACCGTTTCCACTGTGGGAGTCGATCTAATTTTGGCTAGAATCCACGCCGAAGTAAAATCGCTGTCTGTGGAGAAAACAGTTCCTGTCGCGGTTCACAAAAATACACAAAAAGAAAGAAAACAACGCTTTCTATTCTTGTATAATACAATTTTCTCAAAGCTATTGTTTTTATCTAGCTATATGCGTATTTACAGAAATGTGTAGAATACAAAAAGAAAGAAAAAAGTTATACGAAACTTATTCGCTAGTTTAAAAAAAGGTTTTTCTTAATGGCATATCAACCTGTCTAGTGTTATTTTATGTTTAGAAGTTAGGGAATTGTATTCATGCATGTTTTTAACATAGTAATATTAAATACAGTTTTTAAAGAGATCTATTTCACTGATATATTGTACCCAAATGAGTACTCCCACTCCAGGTCGGAGTAGACTTGGGAGAAATGGCCAATGAAAAAGTATTTTACACTCCCCAGATTTTCAGAGCCTCAATATCAGATGCAGTTTCATGTTATATCCATGACAACCCTTTTTGGTGGGGGGTCTTACCCCTTTGCAGAGAAGTACGTACAGCCCCATCAATGGTTGTGAGGAAGGATGATGGAAACATTTGCACACACCCAATAAAAATATCAAAAGAAACTGAATATCAAAGATATTATCCCAAACAATATTTTGATTTCATTTCAGAAGAAATTTTAGAGATAATTATTCCACGCATTTAAATGAGAAATAATTACAATTTATATGACAAACATTCGCATCTCTTCCGATAATTTATTTGTGGATTTTAAAAACTTAACTTGAAAAAATCATGAATTGAATTACTACGACCAGAAAATCCAGCGAACACCTATGCACGACATACAGAAACACTGGACAGCTGTTTCAACCTTATTAGGTCTCATCAGCAGTGTATACCGTGATGTCCACCACCAGCGAGATCAAACCAGCGACCACAACAGATTGCAGAGCCAAAACATAACAACTAAGCCAATTGCTGCACAATTACCATGACTAGTTGGTTTGGTGTCACTTGTGTGTGATATGGACAGATGGCTCAGTCGTAGAGTTTTGGCTCAACAATCTGTGGTCGTTGGTTCGATCTCCAGTGGTGGAGATCACTGTATACACTGCTGAGGAGACCTAATAAGGTCGAAACAGCTTTCCAGTGTTTCCGTATGTCGAGCGTAGGTGTTTGCCTGATTTTCTGATTGTGGTTATTCAATTCACAATATAATTCCTCAGCTTAAAAAAAAAAGAAATTGTAGAAAAAAATTATAATAAAAACCCAGCAAAAATTCATTTCTTTTAAATATGAATCCAGTGAAACAAGTGAAGTTCGATGAAAATATTTTCTTTAATGACATGTGTGTGTGTGTGTGTGTGTGTGTAGATATTTCATAAAAAGCAGATTTACACAGCGAATAGAAATATTTGAGTCTTAAATATATCTGTATCTTTTTTTTCCAAATGAACCTTCTTTGAAAACAAAGATCTATAAACTTTACAAAAATGAAGTCAACTTTCATGCGTTTTTTCATGTCTTTTTAAAGATGATTTGTACGAAAATAAAGATCCACACTCTGCACATGAATATGGCTTCTCGCCTGTATGTGTTCGCACATGTCTTTTCAAATGTGAACTTTGTAAAAATGCCGATCCACACACTTCACAAGAATATGGTCTGTCACCAGTGTGTGTTCGTAAGTGTCTTCTAAAATTTGACTTATCAGAAAATGCAGAACCACACACCTCACAAGCAAATGTTTGTTTTTTAATATGTATTTGCATATGTTTTTTTAGACTTGACTTTACTGAAAACGTTACACCACACATTTCACAAGAATAAATTTCTTCAGTGTGTATTTTTACATGTCTATTCAAATGTGAGTTTTCTGAAAATGCAGATCCACACACACCACAAGAATATGGCTTCTCTCCAGTATGAGTTCGCATATGTCTCTTCAAAGACGTGTAATGTGAAAATGAACCTCCACATACTTCACAAAAATGTGGCTTTTCTTCGGTGTGGGTTCGAATATGTATTTTTAAATATGAGTGACGTAAAAATGAGGATCCACATATTTCACAAGAATAAGGTTTTTCTCCTGTGTGTGTTCTTAAATGACTTTTCAAATGTGAAGTCCGTGCAAATGCAAATCCACACACGTTACAGGAATAGGGTTTTTCTCCAGTATGTGATTGCATATCTCTTCAATTCTGAGTTGTTTCAAACTGCAAATCCTTTACACTGCATACGAATATATTATTTTTTTATGTGTGTTTTTTCATGTCAAATTTCTAAATTTTTTCTGTATTTTCTCCTTTCAAGTCACCATACTTTTTTAGCTGTTCCAATTCACAATTCACTAAGTGACTTTAATAAATACTGAATATAAGTTTCCTTTCCAAATCAGGTGATCTGTAAAAGCAATAAATACAAAATAATATTTAATCTTTGAGAAAAGATGAAATATTGAAGCAAACAAATATAATTATATTCTGTTTGTATGTAAATAAATAAATACGTCCTTTTAGAATGTATACAATAACGTCTTTCATTTACATCTGATAACATTTATTCTATTTGATTATAATACATTTGAAGACTTTGTTTTCGTACATGCGTATTAGTCGGAGAAAATATGAGGGTGAGTCAAAAGTTTTGCAATATTTTGGTTGTATGTACCGGTTTGCAGTGCATACATCACAAAATCAAAGCAATTCAAGCCACGTAAGATACTCACTGTGGTTGGTAGTATGATGGTAGATGGTGTGCTGACATGTTGTGCATTGCTTTGTTCTATGTGTGATTTGAAAACCAGACGGATGAACATGCATTGTAGTCTAATTCAGAAAGTTATGCCCAACGAGTCCAAATTGGGCCATAATACTGTGGTAGCAACAAAAACATTTGTTGTTGGAATGAATCTCAACAATCAGGCAGCATCAGTAGGTTTAAAAGAGTTGATTCTAAGGCTGTGCCCCAAGCTATAGAAGAAAATCTGGCAGTCCAGTATGGTTTATTGGCTTGACAACTTTGAGAAAAATATCCACATGTGCCAAATTGTGTCACATGTACAACTAAAATATTGCAAAACTTTTGACTCTCTTTGGTCTCACAAATATGAAAACAATTTAATGACATTGATTTTTATATTTGGTTGAATTATTTTGAGAATGATTGATAAAGTAAATAGCATGATTATTCGGTGATGAAAGTTTATTCTCTTTATGAAAGTAATTGATACAGTTAAACTGTATCCAGCCATAAAAAATAAGATTCTGTTTTTGATTTGATGATTGAGGAATTTTTCAATATCTTCAATTTGTTGGAATGGCAGATATAGATATATGATTTGGTTTGGTTGGTTTTAATTGCATATCAACCATTGTAGGTTATTTAATGCCAAATCCTCTGCCAAATCCTCTTTATATATATATATTAAATATATATGATTTGGTTGGGTTGGGTTTTATGGCATATCAACCATCATAGGTTATTTAATGCCAAATCCTCTTACTACATATATATTAAATATATATGATTTGGTTTGGTTGGATTTTATGGCATATCAACCATTGTAGGTTATTTAATGCCAAATCCTCTGCCAGATCCTCTTTATACATATATATTAAATATATATGATTTGTTTGGATTGGGTTTTATGCCATATCAACCATTGTAGGTTATTTAATGCCAAATCGTCTTTATACATATATATTAAATATATAGGATTTGGTTGGGTTGGTTTTTATGGCATATCAACCATTGTAGGTTATTTAATGCCAAATCCTCTGCCAAATCGTCTTTATACATATATATTAAATATATATGATTTGGTTGGGTTCGATTTTATGGCATCTCAACCATTGTAGGTTATTTAATGTCAAATCCTTTTCATGCATATTAAATATATAATTTCTAAATACATTTTGCAGATAACATTTTTAAATGAGCCTGAGCTCATTTTTTTTTGGCACACAGTTAAATGGTTTCTCTTATTTTTATCTAACACAAATAATTCTATTTATTATTCATTTCTTATTTGCCCAGCGTTAAAAGTTTACAAACTTTCTTATTCAATATAAACAATTCAATTAAACATCTCACTTATTTGTTTACACACAATTTCAATCTCTTCAGCATGAGAGTCATTTGTTTGCACTCAATTTAAATGTCAAACAGTTCAACCCACAAATAGGACCCAATCAGGTGCTACCACTCCTGACCAGAATAGACCTGCATTCCCCGAAATTCCAGAATTACTGGAACCATCAGACTATTTAGTGTCATACGCAGGACACTCATTGGGAGAGTCTTACCCCTCTGCAGAGATGCAATTGGTGTATTCTACAGCCCCAGCTGACTGGGCCAGATATAGAGTGAAAGCAGTTGTCTGAAGATTGGTTAGTTTTATGGCACATCAACTCTTGTGGGGTTATTTAATGCTAATAAAGTCTTTTTTCTTCAAACAGTTGCTTGGTTTCAAGTAACTAACAATTTAAATGAGTGGTAAAGAATTTCACATAAGCAAGGTGTGACACAAGGTCAATTTTTTAAGCAGAGTTTAACAGGTTTTGGTATTCCCTTTCCCAGGCCAATTAATATACCAAGGCTAAAGAACCCAACCTGCCCTACTATTTATCCATAATTGAAGGAAGAATAGTTGGATTCATGCCTTTCTGAAGGATATCAAATGTAAACACTGATCAAGGATTTGAATGCAGGTCGCTGTATCCAATAACAATAACCATTGCACCGTGAATGCGTCCTAAAACAATCACTTCTTCAAGTAACTATTCTTAATACAAATAAATTATTTACACAATGGTGTTATATAAAAGTATAATAAATAAATTTATATCGGGCAGCAAAAAGCACTAGTTTCTACATGAATTCAGATAAAACAAAGGCCGTGTATTTTTTTAATCTTGAGGGTATCATCTCATTATATGGCAAGCCTCTGGTAGACCAGTTCATATACCTTGGTGGCAATATCTCATCTACTGAAAGCATTGTCAAAATACACTTAGAGAAAGGATGGATAGCTATTGATAGATTAATGTCCACATGGCAATCTGATATCTGATAAAATAAAACAAGAACACTTCCAAGGTGTAGCCATGTCAGTACTACTGTATAGACTTTAATAAAACAAGAACTCTTCCAAGGTGTAGCCATGTCAGTACTACTGTATAGACTTTAATATAACATCTGCTGAAAAAGCTGGATGAGAAATAAACTGGGATGCTATGGGCTATTTTGAATGAATCCTGAAAGTAGCAGTTTTCAAAACTGCAGCTCTATGGCCACTTACCTCCCATCATTCAAACCAGCCAAGTAAGACAGACAAGACATGATGAGTACTGCTGGAGAAGTAAGTACAAAGTCATATGAATCGAGTCTTGATAGCTTAAAAAATATTCATGGTGTTAGAGTTTTATGGATGTTAATGGTGGTTGATTATTTCTTCTTTCATACCCCAATACATGGAGTTTACTTTTGCTGGTTACGTTAATTGAAATGGAATGAAGGAAGGAAGGAGAGAAAGAGATGAATGAAGCTATTAAGACCCAATTTTATTACTACAGAAGTTTGCAACTAAATCTTGAAGGGGGAAAACCTCCCTGAGCAATAAAATATCTGTTTGTTTTTAGTACCAGTAAACCTCTTCTTTTTCCAATTACACTCAGGTTTATCTTCCTGTCTGAGGCATCCTGTGAGATGGTTATTTCTTTTATGTTTATTTTATTTTGTGTTTTTTTTTATCTGGTTTTATTTTGTAATCACTTTCATTTTTCATTCAAATTACATCCACAAATTGCCGATGAGATTAAGAGAAATCAGTTTAAGCAGTGCAAGTGATTGAGGAATAACAAAACGATTGGAGAAAAAGCTAGACGGCAATTACACAAGAAGGCTGTGAGCAATATTGAACAAGTCCTGGAGGCAACACCCTACAAAGCACCAACTATACGGCCACCTACCTCCCATCACAAAAACTATCCAAGTTAGACGAACCAGACATGCAGGACACTACAGGAGAAGAAAGGACGAGCTCATAAGTGATGTACTCCTATGGACCCCCACATATGGCCGAGCAAAAGCCGGACGACCAGATCGAACATATATACAGCAGCTATGTGAGGATACGGGATGTAGTCCTGAAGACCTGCCAGAGGCGATGAACGATAGGGAGAAGTGGCGAGAGAGGGTCAGGGATATCCGTGCAAGTGGCACGACATGATGATGATGACGAAATATGAAGAAACCTTAAACTTAAATAAGAAACAAAAAAATTATTATTTTATATTCTACGTTAGATTTTATAATAAAGATTTAACTTTTGGCAGCATTTTGGGTAAAGACTATTGTTAAATTTGATCCGACACTTACTCGAATTTAGTTTTTCATTAGTGTATAATGAGTGGGAAGCAATTTCTTTTTTTTAATTTCCTTTAACGCTTCCATACTTTAAAATTAGGAACGTTTTTGTTCAATGTTCTTTGGAGTTGTGATAAATTTATAGAAATTAAATCAACTCTACTTACCTTAAGTTTATTATTTTCAATTAAAGTACTTTCTCATGATGTAATTTTTTGTATTGTTCGTTCAAATCATAAAAACAAGAGAATTGGGGGAAAAAAGGATGGTACAAAAATACGACAAAATATTTACTAAGCTTAAGATGACTCCAGACACCATCCAGTGAAGATCGAACTCATTACCATTGGTTTACAAGATTAACTCGCTAACCAATTACGCCAGCGACTTTTGATAAACAAGAAAAATCGTCTAAGCGGTGTTCTTTATAATTCCACCCCGTATGTAAAAAAATCCACTGTTTGTTTTAAAATTTTCCAAATTGCGTGCATCTTTTGGGAAAATTTTCCAAAGAAAAATTTCAATTGCTACTGATTTGGTTGTGTATTGGTTTCTTGGATGATATGCAGAAAATTATTTAGATTTTAAATTAAGGAATAGTCATTTTTTTTACTTCAACAGGCAAAGAAGGGTTTAAAGCTGAGGGACAAAATTTGGCCAAATAGCAAGAAGTGGAGAAAGAGAGAAAAATAGTCTTCTGGAGAGGAACTGTCTTGGCTTTTATCATTACAATGAAACCATTCCTGTTAGCAGGTATCAAAAGTTTGGAAATTTGTTTGCAGAATATTAAAAGTTTGTACCGCAAATATGGTCGGTTAAGTTAAAAAAAAGAAGTTAGTATCAGGAAAAAACATTAACACATTGGAATTTTATTGTACTATATTTACTGTTGCCAACAATTGTTCTGTTTGCAGCTATATAATATACGAGAATAAAGATATAATTGTCCACTAAACTGAAGTCGTTGTGTCATATATTTGCGGGATTTTTTGTTTGTTATTTTTAACGAGCGAAAGTCTTGTTTGCTGTTGGAGGAAAGAAACTTTGGAGCCACCGTGAGTTTTGTGTGTCTGGTGATTTGGGGAGAGGCGTGCGTTGTCTCCATTAAAGTGGCCCAAAGGGGAACTGAGAGCTAGGTGCCGAGAGCGGAATAAGGCATCGCATCGACATAGCCAATTTTGGGGATGACATAAAGTTGTTCCTGTGTGTGGTGTATTGAATATATCTAATTCATATTCAACTGGGATTCCTTGGTCTGAGATAGGCGCAAGGAATCCATAAATTAGATAGGTTCCCCCATGTGTCCATGCTGCTGCTGCTATTGAAGAACGGCCAATGGGACGTCTGCACTGGACGGCGTTGTTCAGTCAAAGAGACTGTGTTTGGCAGCTTACCCAATTTCTGCTGCCCGGGAAAGAGTTCCGGGTTGAATAGGATAGGTCATCCTGATTGGTTGAAATTATGCGCGCCAAACCAAAATACCTTCTGCTACATAGATACCAAAGTTTAACGTAGTTCCCGAGGCTCCGGATCACTGCTGGAATTTTACCAAAAAAAAAAAAAATCCTTATGTTTGCTCGTTACTGAGCATGGTTGTTAAAAGAGAACGAGACACGTCTTTAAATCTGGCGCCAACGTAAATAAACTAGTGATAGGTTAATTTGAAAAGATGTACTTGAAGGGATTTGTGTCTTACAAAAAAACAAAACAAAAAAACAAACAAACAAACAAAAGAACAAATCCTTCAACGAAGAAGAAGAAAGAAAAACACTGTAAGGGAGATAACTCACGACCGTTTATAGCCTAGAATAAAAACCCTGTAGCAGAAAGAACTTCGTATTTTGTTTGGCGTGTTAATTAATTTGACCGTTAGAGTCGACGCATATTTTTAGCCAATCAGGATGACTTATCCTATTCATCCCGGGTCATTTTTCCGGGCAGCACTAAATTAGGGAAAGCCCGCCAAACACTTTCTCTTGCTTTGAAGCTTTCAAACTGGACAGACGTAATTACTGTCCGCTCTCCTTTTAGCAACCGCATCACGACACCATGAGGAAAGCCATCTAATTTATGGACCTCTTGGATCTATTCTCTTAGACAAAGGGTTCCCAGTTGAATATGAATTAGATGAATTCAATACGCCACACACAGTAACAACTTTAAGCCCCCTTCAGCTTTGGCTATGTCAACTGCGACACAAAATTCCGCTCCGACACCCAGCCACTTCATCCCTGGGCAACATTTTCAGGAGACATTCACGCTTCTCTCCCCAAACAACCAGGACCACACATTCATGGGCGACGACATGGGTGTTTGCTGTCCTCAACCAGCAAACACGACTTATGCTACAAATGTGGTGACATATCTCACGCACACATTCAACAATACCTTAACCTAGCGACGCACATTTCACACAGGCAAATAGCTGCTAAAATTCCTTCTCAACTATTTTCTTCCTTTTTTTTCCTTCCTTCCTACGAGACTTGCAGCATAAACGTAAACCCTTTATTCTACGCTGTCATAAAAACTTTTCGACATCTTGTTTCTCTCTCCTTTATTTTCCAACAACATTTAGAGAGGAAATAACAACGTAACAACACATTACCAGTAAAATCATCGCTAAAACCCTTTCACATATGTTGCAATTTCAAAATCCATAAGTTAACCATAAAATAAAGGAAACGCACGTGTCCAACAAATGATCAATTTATTTAGAGAGAAAAATAATTACACACTATATATGTATTTAAAAATAGGGAGAAGCACTCACTGCTAAAAATCTTGCACTCTAGCACCCAGCTTTTTGTGGTTTGAGTGTGGATCATGGTTATTTTTCGATGGCTGTTTTTATTTTCACCTACAGAAACCACCCATATAGATGAGCTGCAGTTGTTCTCCGATCGGACTAATCGATCCTGCCCGTTGAACCGTGGGATTCATACGCCTTGAACGATGTTAGGCATTGTGTTGAGCCGTCATAGGGTTTATCAGCTTGCCTTTACGTCCACCAAGCTGCTTCCCATGGCTTTCGATAAAAGAAATTTTTAAAAAAAGAAGCTTTCGTTCCCCTGTTTTTCATTAAGTTTTAACTTAGTTAAAATCCTCGACTATCTTTTAAAATTCATTAGTGTACTATTTTTAAAAATTTTATTTCTTATCATTCTTATAGGCACAAAATCCTATAGACAGATGAATGAAGGGATGCATCATCCTCTTCCCTAAAAAGGGCGACCTCGGATTAGCCAAGAACTACCGAGGTATAACACAGCGTCCATAGCGGCCAAAATATACGCAACCGCATAGAACCCAAAATTGAGAACATACTTAGGAAGAACCAAAATGGCTTCCGGAGAAATAGATTCACGTCATCACAAATTTTGACTATCCGTAGAATTCTTGAAGGTGTATGCATAAAAAAACCTACAGGCAAGAATATTATTTGTTGACTTTACTAAGGCCTTTGACTCCATTCACAGAAGAAAGATGGAGCAAATTCTTCTCGCCTACGGCCTACCAAAAGAAAGGTTGTGGGTTCGTTGTGTATGCACAGATGATACTCAAGGAATTTCTGTAGAGTTCTCTCTGGTCCATTGTGGGTATTAGATGACGCAGTTGGGTGTGGCATTGAGTTTCTCAGGAAGATGTCTAATAGTAAATTTTTACATGAGAATACGTTCCCTGAAGCTAAAGAAGCTGTGGTTTTTTAAATTTTTTCCAGAGCCCTATCCCAGAATTTTTTTGTGAGTGGCTGATGGTCCTCGGTCGCTAATAAATTAGGGCATCCCAATACGAATATCCGACACGATTACAGTCGATAGACCAGGGCTAGGGCTTCACCTTTGACCAGTGACCCTTTCCATAATTTGGGTTCGCTTCGACAGGGCAATTGCAGTGCTTTTGAAAAAGAAAATAACTGACTCCCGTTTTGTTATGATACGTTGACAGACATGTCGACTAATTGATCTGGAACGTCTTGACCCCATCCTCAATTTTCTGTACGATTACTCGCTTAGATTCTTCAAAAAGTTGGTGTAGTGTTTCATTCTAATAAAACTTTCTGTTTTTTAAGCACAGTAATTCCCTAAAGGGGACCATTACGTCTGCTTGAGAAAATGCGTAGGATATCTGGTTCGCAAGTCCAAACCAAGACCTGACGCCTGTGATATTCCTGGGGGTAGAAAAATAAAGCATTGCCACAGTCATTTTTTCGTTGGTCGAATACCATCGGCCGTTACCAAGATCCTTGTAAATTCTACCTCATTTTCAGCAAAATGGAATTTTTCAGGATTAAAAACAGTCCTATTCTTCCCACAATCATATTTACCAACCCCTCCGCTCGGGCAGGATATGACACAAGGTCAATTTTAAGCAGAGTTTAACAGGTTTGAATTCAGAGTTTTCCTTCTCCTAGACTAGTTGCCTCACCAAGGCTGAAGAACCTAGTCTGCCCTACTATTTACCCATAGCTGGAGGGAGAATAATTGGATTCATACCTTTCCCAAGGGTATTAGAGCTATGCAATTAGTCAGGTCCAGGATCTGAACTCGTGTAGCCGTGTCCACATCCTGCGACGATAACCATTACACCACGGGCACCTCCTATTCTTCCCACAATAGGATAAGATATATACTCTATTGTGTACCTGGTCGAAGACTCCACAGAACTGTCTCAAAGGAGGCTATCATCTATGCAATAAGTTTTCAGGTTCATGTCCGCTGTTATATCCTCAAACCGACGGGTGTACTCGTCTTCAGACGCGTGAAAACCCTAGAGAACACGAAAATATCGGTACCATCCCCATTTAGTAAGGAATGTGGTGGTGATTTGTGCCTCTGGGGAAAATATAAGCTCTGGTACCCGTTCCATGCACCCAGAACTGATACGATGGAAACTTGATTAAATGGGGACGGAGTGTGATGGGTTTCCCTAATGGTGGCAGCGTTGAGTTTTTGCAAGTCCACTATGCATCTGGAAGAGCTGTCTTTTTTAAGTGTTACTACCATTCTTGACCATCAGAATGAAATAACCCATACAGCAGTTTTGGTTGGTTGGCCTTTTGTCTAGTGGTGTTGACCTCGATATTTCTTCTCACACCCGGATAAGTGGGCATTTCACAAGTTAATAAAATAGAATAACAACAAACAGGGGGTGGAAGAAAAGACAAAACACGGATTCAGAACAGTAAACTGTAAGACGGTGAAGTTTGGCACTTTTTTTGGTACTCTGTGTATATGTAGACGTTTGGCTATCAGAAGTGCATTGTAAAACTCCCAACAACTGCCAAAAATGCTGACTCATCTCTGGTCATCGTCTTCACCGCTCGACGTCCCGTTTTTGACTTTACTGCCCGAGGTGTCCCGGCTTTCACTGCCTGGCCCCACGTCCTGAGCCCTGAATTTGTGACCCTCTACTCCGGGGTCTCGCTCCTAACTCCCACGTCCTTCGCCCTTTTCCAGTCTCGAAGGTTCACGTGGGCACAGTTCCTTGTTTGGTCTTCGCGCCTAAATAGATAAACAAAAGAGACACTCTAAGAGACTCCGGCGCTGGTCAAAGATGCTGAAGATAAGATCCCTTCCTTGGCCACCCATCAACGAACACACAGAGATCAACCCACATCTGTCAATATATATACACACACATGAATGCCCGTTACTGTTCCACACCAGGTTGTAGGAGTTGTCACTAGCAAAGGTTCAATTATACCCAGTGCAATGTCTTGATCGAGGTCTTCTTTCACTTTGTTTTTCCAGTGGTGGGGGGCCAGGATAGGTGTCTGAATTGCTCTTGGTGCTATATCAGGGTCCAACAGCCTTCAGCAAATATAATGTCCAACAGCATTCCTTCATAGTTTGTAAGGGTTGGTGTGGGCACGTGTTAAATGTGCTGGACTTAAAGTGATAGTGTATCCATTGTTTTATAGGATACACATTTTTTCTAGTCTTAAAATAAGCAATAAAAACATACTTAAGAACATTCTAGAAATTTAGGATCAAAACCGTTTTAGCTCTTAAGTTACATTTTTATATTTTTCAACCAATCAGCTAAAAACATAGAATAGAACATTCTAGAAAAATAGGATCGGAAGTCAACTAACAGAAAATATTTAGGCTCGAAAATAAAATAGTAAAATACAAATCTGATTGGTCAATAAAATTTTAGGACGATTCTTTGATCCACCTGTAGGATATAAATAACACAGAGTTACGGAGCCATAGACACAAATATACACGAAGACAAAGAAAAAACACAAGCCACTAAGCCAGTAAAGCAGTAGCCGATACTGTGTCCGGCAAATTCCTTTCCTTCCTCAACTAAAGTTCATGACTTAACTTCAGATGGCCGCAAATTACATTCAAAAGAAAAACCCGACAAACTTTCTTTCATCAACGCGACACGCTGACGCCACAATCATAAAACAAGACATGAACTTAATGTAAGTGAGAACGACTTATTTACGGACTCCATTAACATACACACATCTTTAAACAAATTTATTTTCTTTTTGCCAAACTTTATTTTCCAAAAGGCCATTTACACATCATGTATTTTATTTGTTTTCATATTCTGTTATATGCATATTAAATTGTTTGTTGTTTAATGTTCGTTGTGTTCTATTCCATTTCTTTTTCGCGATTGTAAAGTTTTGTGTTGTATTTGTGGTGGGAATAATTTAGAGAGCAATACCCGTAAATTACGGACGAACATCTACAGAAATAACCAAATTACATACAACCCCCACAGTCTCTATTGGTGCCTATTGGTTTATGTCAGAAGGAATCGGATGGTACAAGGCATCAATGGAATGGGTTCTCGACACAGGCATATATACTTGGCGATTTCCTTTGTGACTTCCATCGAGTTGAAATCGTGGGGATTTTTATAAGCCCCGAAAAGCCCGATTTATTCCCACGTTTTGTATAAGAATAAACCGTACTTCAACAGCAGTAGGGAGATGGGTGACAGCTTTTGGAGAAGGGAAACGAAAAACTTTTAGTGTAACAAAATTTATATACAACAAACAACAAACAGAGTTTTACACCAAATGGAACAAACAACGAATATTTAAGAGTTCAAAAAAGAGTTCAATGTCCTGATAGGTGGTAGGCGTATAAGAGTAAGGTTAGGTAAGGTTTTGTAAGGTTAGGTTATAAGGTGTAAGGTGAAGTTTTGCAGATAATATGCCTGCTGGAACTTAGCTGTGATCTTGGTTCCTTTTAACTCAGCGCGTGCGTTCGTCGCTCTTGGCTCCTGGCTGGTGGAAGGTACTAAATACGTTTGCCGTCAAGGGCTGCTACGAATGGACCTGTTGCTAACAGTAGTGGGAGTGGAAAAAAGAAGAAGAATCTTCAGTTGGAGCTCTTTTTATAGTGGACACCACGTGACCCCAAGGGGCTGCTGATATTCGGTGAAACAGGGTCACCAGTTCCTTAACAAATTTCCACAAAATAGAATGTCTGGGCTGGGAAATCAGGTGGCAATAGATGGAGGTCCTTCAGGGCAGATTCTGACAATTCCTGTTAAGACGTAAAACATCTGTTGCATCTCTCTCGAATCAATTTTTATATGAGTCCAAGCGTCAAAGAATAATGCCCTGTATCAGTTGAATATAAAAACCAAGTTTTGCCTCTAAAGTCTGAGCACTATTATATTATCAGATGAGGTAACTTCTGCAGTTTAATGCTTTGCCTTTGGAAGCTCCCATTATTTAATGGATCGCTTCATTTCTACTCTACACTGGGGTGAGCGAGGTGGGAGATAGAGGAAAATCAAGGATGAGTAATTTGTGGCGGTTTGTGAGAAGTGTTGAAAGAAACGGGGTGGGTATGGGGATCCTGGAACCCTAATATGACCGGGGCAGTGACACAAAACATGATGTTTACTCGGATAATGGAGGAAGAAGAAGACCTATCTTACCTGGGATGCAGCCCCAAAGAGAACCGCAGACCCTCTTGGCCATGAGCAGGAAGTGGAGGGAAAGATGACTCCATAGTTAGTCCCTCTCAATGACCAGGTTCGCTGCTTTTATTCACCTTTCATTGAATGTTATACAGTCCCAGCTTTGTTTTTATCTCATTTAATTTTGATGCTAAAAGCCGATGCCAAAGATAGAGATTAAATAGTGATGAGAATAGTTTGCACCGTCATACAATCCCTTCTGTCAAGTCATCCAGGTCACCAATGGGGTGTCCTCGTGGTGTAATGGTTAAAGCGATGCACTGCAGAATCGTAGTACGCGAGTTCGTACTCCAGTCGCGCTATTACGTTCACTTTCGGGCAAATACCC
This sequence comes from Sepioteuthis lessoniana, assembly GCA_963585895.1. NCBI lineage: Eukaryota > Metazoa > Mollusca > Cephalopoda > Myopsida > Loliginidae > Sepioteuthis > Sepioteuthis lessoniana. Next base: position 6,209,070 of record OY757908.1, read on the forward strand.
TTGGGAAAGGTATGAACCCCCTTATTCTCCCTCCAGCTATGGGTAAATAGTAGGACGGACTAGGTTCTTCAGCCTTGGTGAGGCAACTAGTCTAGGAGAAGGAAAACTCTGAATTCAAACCTGTTAAACTCTGCTTAAAAAATTGACCTTGTGTCATATCCTGCCCGAGCGGATAGTACCAATCGCTCGAAATACTCTTCGTTTCACACCAATTCACGGAGGATGAAAATTGTCTACGTCGAGTAACACTGTGTGGGATCGATGCAGGCCGTCACCTCTCCGACGTGGTCCCAAATTCGGTCGCAGTAATAGAAGCGGTTCTCGACCATTTCTTCTATTTCTCTACCGCATCGAGGGCAATCGAGCATTTCTGCCAGCCCCGCTTTGAAGGCTCAATCAGCGAGGGTAAGTTGGGGTAGCTCGTCTTTTGCATCCAACTTCATTAGGCGTGAATCTCTCCCATTGACAAGCCAAGCAGCTCCTTAGGCGGGTCCGAAATGGTGTACCTTCCATTAACTCTCGATATAATACCTTTCGAAGCGGTGAAAGGTCACTGGACCAAGGAAGCTTACAAGGAGCCCCTCTGCACTCGCAAAAGTACGGCACATCATCCCTTGGCCTACGATAGCTTTTGATTTCAGGGTTGGATTTCAGGTTAGAAAAAGCGGCTCTAGCCTTGTCCCCAACCTTACGTCCCCCGTCAAAGATCCATCCAGGAATGCAAACCTTCCGGTGAGCCAGTGACAAACCAAGTCAGGCATCCCCAGGTCTCCATTGTAAAGACGTTAGTAGCAGATCTATGAACCGTTGGCTTGCCACCCTTTTACAGAAGCGATAAGAGGGGTGGTTCTACCGTCAGTCGCCCATCTGCAGGCAAAGAAAAGGCAGACAACCGGTAAAGGATCGGGGGAAAATGTACACAGCGCACACCTCCGCTCTGCCCTAGAAGGACAATTGCTTTCGAAGTACCTACCTGCGCTTCTACCATTCCTTGTACCTCCAACCAAATTTCCTCCATCTGGACGCCGAGATTGAACCAAACCCCGTGGATGTAGTTCGGTTACTCCAACGAAATGACCATGACAGAGGAACATCTCTCCAAGCATCCAGCAGTAGAACTTCACTCTTTTTTACACTGATCTTGACTCCTGTCACTAACTCTTACCTCGAAATCGGCTGCAGTGCCACAGTCACGTCCGAGATGGACACAAAGACTGTGACGTAATCGGCAAACGTGAACGCCCTCCCCCCAAGACAGCCGGGTAGGATCAAAATATACTTGAGTATGTTAATAGCTATTCTGACGAATATCTTAAATCATTGTTTTCTCAATGAGCCATCTCTGGATATGTTACCAAAGATGTGATCCCATTACTGAAGAATGGTGGCAGGCATGTAGGGAGGGAACTAGATGACGGTAGGCCAATAACTCTACTAAATATAGTTGAAGATTTTGGCCCAGGCCTAGGCCAACCGCTTGTAAATTGTTGCTAGCAATCTGATCGGAATTGAGTAGAACTTTGCGGTAAAGAGAAGGTCGATCCAAAACAGCGTGCACTTGATGCACGAGCAGGGATAGAAAACGACACTGAAGTCATTTGGATCATCGGTTTCTGGCGGTGGTTCTGGAAATTGTCGGATTCCAAGCGGATTTCCACAGATGGATAAGCATTCTGTATCATAACCCTACGGCAGTGATACAAGTGAGTGGCAAGTGCTTTGGGTTTTTTTGCAACCGAACGGTCGATCTGGTGGGGTTGCCCTCTGTCCGCACTTCTCTGAGTCCTCGCTTTGGAGACCCTATTCCGTGGAACTCCTTCGGTCCTGCACAGTATCTCACTCTCCACCTCTCTCGGGGTGAGGGCGTCTGCATCCGCCAATGTCTTTGCGTCCCGTTTCTCAGACTTGGGAAATGAATAGAATTATTAGCGTTAAATAGCAATACTTATAACCACTTTACTCTTCATTGGCCTAGTGGGTAGAGTGTTCGCCAATGGCCCGGGAGACCGGGGTTCAATCCCAGGTCGCGTCATACCAAAGACTTTAAAAATGGTACTTGATACCTCCTTGCTTAACACTCAGCAATATAAGGTACGTATCAAGGGTAAAGTGAAGCAATCCAGGGAAAGGAGTAGTACCCTCCCCTACATCTCAGTGTAGTAGCTATTGAAAAGGGAGCCTTCGGGTCGCCCTCGACTAAAGAGGGACAACTTTACTTACTTACTTATAACCACTTCATTGTGTGCAAATAAATGATGAATATTAAATGGAATTATTGATGTTAGATAGCAATACTTGAAACCATTTAACTGTGTGCAAACAAATAAAATCTGGTGTATTAAAAGATGTTATCTACAAACTATTCATTTACAAATTATATATATATATGTGTGTGTGTGTGTGTGTGTGTGTGTGTGTGTGTGTGTGTGTGTGTGTGTGTGTGTGTAAGAACATGATTCGGCATTAAATAACCTACGAGGTTTCATATCCCATAAAACACTACAAACAAACCTTTCCCTCTCTTTCTTTTTTCTTTTTCATTTCTCTTTTCTTCTATTTATCTCTCTTCTTCTCCATTTTTTTCTGTTACATTCAAACATTTACAAACGAAATCAAATTTCGGCATTAAATGACCCATAAGAAGTTGATATACCGTTAAAAAAATAAATTAAGAATATCTACAACCCCCGAGAGAAGTATTGTGTCTTTTAAGAAGGGACTAAAAAGTATATATCACCGCTTAGCATCTTCCGCTTCCTCACACTTAATAACAATTTCCTTAAGATAATTTGATTTTAACAATATCACTTTTACCTCTTTTCTCTCTTTCTCAACTTTGACATTACCACTAAATTCAACGAACAAGGCAGAAAATGTATAAATTAACCAAGAAATTTTAACATGTCCACCAGAATTCACGCAATAATTTCTTGAATTTTATGGTTTTTCTTTTGGCCTTTTACAGTCAAAATTGCACATAAAAGGTAAGATGGAATTATTGTCTTCTCATTATTTTTTCCGATATTATTTTACAATTACATCCATCGCACTATCGATTCTTATTATTTCAGGCTCTTAAAGTAGATCTCAGTATTTCAAGACTTTTTTTCTATACATCAACCGTTACAAATGAGCTTTTTTTAGACATATTCATTTTTTTTTCACGTTGATTTTTCCCCAAATTTGGCCGAATTCTGCCTCCTGTCTCCTCCCACTGGAAATCTAGTTTTCGTATGTGTGTGCGCTGCTGACGGGCCCATAATTGGCCAATCATATTAAAGGGAGGAGTTAGGGTTTTGGCTTTTGAACGAATCTAGTCTTCAAAACAGTTGTAAATTAATAATTTGGTACTTATGCATCTATGTTACCGCGAAAAAACCGAACTTTCCCGAGCGTTTCCGGAAAGAATCGGAATATGCCGAAATGCCGAGCTAATCAAATTTAAGCAAGCAGACGATAAAATAATTCAATCAATTTGTTTACTTAGTTACAAACAATTGTAAACAACATGAATTTATCGCAGCTAAGCGACAAACGACAATCTGTGGAAAAAGTGATACAATTCTGCCACGAAAAAAAAATGGTTCCTATGCACTTATTGTACCGGGCTATTTTTAAATAGTATTTTTCAAGTTAAATTCAAGTGTTACGATATCTTCTTTTTTTTTTTTATTAAATTGTTCGGTGAAAGTACAGAATACTTACAAAGCACTCCCCCTCCCCATGGTAAGAATGGATTTCTAAATTAACACGTTATTACTTCTGCACGGTACAATAAGGGCATAAATACGAAAAAAAATTATTTAAAAAGACAAATAAAATGATACACAAACCGAAAAAAATAGATAAAATAAAAATTCAAACTATTTTTCCGCATTGAAAATTAACATACATTGAGTGTTGATTTATTCTTTTTCTCCTGAAAAGGTTGGTAACATTATCCATTAAAAATTGTCGTTTTCTCTTTCTTTTTTTTTTTTTGGTCGGGGGGAGGGGTCTTCATGCGTTTTGTCAATAAATTGGTTGACTGACTTATTTTATCGTCTGCTTGCTTAAATTTCCTTCCGGTATATTCCGATTCTTTCCGTTATCGGCCCGGAAACGCTCGGGAGAAAGTTCAGCTTTTTCGCGGTAACATAGATGCATAAGTACCAATATTTTTTTTGTGCTTCTACTCGAGAACTCCCACTGTTATATAAACAGCTGGAGTCGGGGGAGGGTACTAAAAAAACAACAAGTAATTTCCTAAGGTTTTGAAGGTCAAATTCGTCCAAAATACATCAGGAACCATGGAAATAATTATAAATTTATCTCTAAAATGAGACGGGTGTATTTGTATTAAAATTGGAAGACTTCTTTTAATTACATTTTCGTGTTTACGATTTTCCCGTTGTATTTTGTAAATCTCTTCTTTTGCGTATTATTATTATTATTATTATTATAAATATCCCACCAGTTTTAATTGGTAAGTTTTTTCCTTACAGTCAGAGTGACAGCAAGTTCATCAAAGATTCTAGCTGATCTTAAAAATCTCATGGCCGGGATGATCACAATTTTTCCTATGATTATCAGGTCTCTTAACCTTTGGGGACATATCCAAGTGCTCCAACTACAATTGATATCACTGTCACCTTCATGTTCCACAGCTTTTTCAACTCTCTGACAAGATCCATCTTTTTTCGTTTTATTTTATTTTTACTCTGTCGTCTGCTGGAACAGCAAAATCCACTCGATAAGAATTTCTTTCTTCTTAATTTACGCTATGTCTGGTCGTCTGGTCTGGATTCGGGGATCCGTTTGTATTTCAAAATCCCAGAAATTATTATTCTTATTTCAAATATTGATTAAATGCACACAAAATGTTTGCTACAAAACAAGAAGTATCCGAAAGTAGAAAGTTTTTATTTATTTTAATCAAATATCAGCCTGTCTAATATTATTTTATGCTTAGAGATTAGAGAATTGCATCTATTTTTTATATATATATATATATATATATATATATATATATATATAGTCATCCACAGACAGACCTGTTTCGTTCTATCAGAACTCTTCAGTGTGGCTAGACAGGCTAGATTCCCGAAGCTGGGATCGAAACCCGGTTGACTCAAACACCAATCCAAGATTCTACCACGTGGAAACCAGCCCAAGCGAAGGAAATTTAAATGCTTATGTATCACATTTGTTTTTGTTTACATATATCCGTATATATATATATATATATATATATATATATATATATTGTAGTCGTTTCTAAAGAGTATTTTTACACACAGTTTTATGATATCAAGTATTCGAATTTAATCCAATCTCCAATTAGATGCAAGCCATTAATATGATAATGATTTATTACTGAAACAAGTGCAATGGCTGTCATTTGGAATAAGGTCTGTAAAAAATGCATCCATTGAGCTAGAGACATCAAATCAATTTTTTTAAAATTGATATTATATCAGCTTCCAGGACATGCAATCTTCTTGGTAATAAAACATTATTAGATTAATGGGTTACATCTATTTTGAGACAGTCTTGAATGATTTTGTCTCCAAATAAGTAGATAAGCCAAATATTTTTCTTCTCTTATCCAATGCATTGTGATCGAAGATTAATAGTTGTTAGAGAATATTATTTTCAAATCTGGGGAAAAAAAGGACACATTATTTTATTATTAGTAGTAGATTTACCGGACATTGGCTTAATGGTTAGAGTGTTCGCCAATGGCCCAGTAGACCTAGGTTCAATCCCAGGTCGAGTCATACCAAAGACTCAAAAAATGGTACTTGATGCCTCCCTGCTTAAGACTCAGCATTATAAGGTACAGATCAAGGGTAAAGTGATGTAGTAGCTATCAGAAAGGGAGACTTGGGGGTCACCCTCGCCAACTTTACTTACTTAGATTTATTAGCAGTCACATGGGTCCCATGTATATTGAGACACACTACATATAATCGGGCAGTCACATGGGTCCTGTGTATATTGAGACACCCTATAAAACTAATTTGCTCTCGTATGGTTTCAAGTAATTATTGTAATTTACGAAGCTCTTTGCTTCGATGTGGCACAAGGCAGATTGAATGGGGCACCCAATGAGACTCGAATTCACTCTTGCAGGTTTACTAGTCAAGCTTGGTAACCATTACCCGAGGTGTCCGTTTCAAGTAATTATTTCTTTTAATAAATCACATGCCCACAGTTAAATGGTTTCATTTAGCTAATATTACTTTTTAGTAAAACGTTATAGCTTCAGGTATTCTCATTGAAAATAATTTACAGTATATGGTGTGGTCCTATAAGTGGCTGGCAGCTGATTCGGACTTCTCTTGACATATTGAAATAGTTGACCAGCTAACAGCACCGGTAAAGTTGGCTGTCTTCCGACCCAGCCAGATCCAAGAGAAGTCCAAATCACCTTTTCCCCGACTTTCCCGTGGGACGAACAACGCAACGTGGACACGGAAATCTGGACAAGTAGATGCACCCGAAACTTTGACCTCCAAGTGGCTCGCAGCGCGACATGCACTTATAGAACCACAATAGTAACAAGTACCCAAAATGAATATATATGATTTTCAAAACAGAACTATTTGAACTATATATGGAGTCCCTACCAGATTGTACCTCACAGGGTGTAGGCATAATGGCGATTGAGAGGTACTATACACTTTTAATGTATTGGTGTTGGTTCCATATCACTATAAGTTAATTTTTAGTTGTTTATGTAGCGCTGAACAGAATAACAAAGCCTCCTTGAAGTACAACAATGAACGGTTTATTTTTATGGCAAAAAGTAGACTTGTGTCAGAGCGAGAAAAGTTCTTTGTGTGTCGCAGGTCGCAGCAGTGTCGCAGTTAGCAGCAGTTATCTTCGGCAAAGATTGTCAATGCTGGAGCGTCCAGTGGTAGGCGACAGGAGAGAGATCTTTCTTCTCTGCTTGCCGAGTACTCTCTGTTTTGGGTCGATTTCAAAAAAGGGCTTGAAAAAATAGTTCTTTTGAGGAAGATGGAATCAATGCGCTCAGCCCACTGATTGGTCAGTGTGTGACTGAATCGCTTGGCGGGGGCATTGATTCGCGAGAGAAAATAGATCTGTTACTGCTACACTCTCCCTAGATCTCCAGAACTGGACTCTCACCATCAGATGGTATTTTGGAGGTGGTTACTTTCATTTTAGTAAAGTTGGCGATTGTAGTCGATGGCGACCAGAAGGCTCCCTTTTCAATAGCTACTACACCCAAGTGTCGGGGAGGGCGCTACTCCTTTCCCCGGATTTTTCCACTTTACCTTTGATACATACCTTATATTGCTGAGTGTTAAGCAAGGAAGTATCGAGTACCATTTTTAAAGTCTTTAGGTATGACCGGACCAAGGATTGAACCCAGGTCTCCCTGGCCATTGGCAAACACTCTACCCACTAGCCATGGCCTAATGAGTGTTCGCCAATAGTCCAGGAGACCGGGGTTCAATCCCAGGTCAAGTCATACCTAAAGACTTAAAAAATGGTACTTGATACCTTCTAGCTTAACACTCAGCATTATAAAGAAAAGATCAAGGGTAAAGTGGAGCAATCTAGGGAAAGGCGTAGCGACCTCCCTTACACCTCGGTGTAGTAGCTATTGAAAAGGGAGACTTCGGGTAACCCCCGACTTTAGTCGACAACTTCTTTTTACTTTCATTTTGTAGTTTTTGCAAATGTATTCCATTGGTTGGCTGCATCTACAGATTTGGTGTGGATATGTTTTAACTGTGATTATTTGGCCCTGCCATTTTGTCCCACGACAGTCTCAAAAAACATTCTTATTTGCCTCTATTCTTTGAATGGAACCAACTTTGTCTCCTGCTATTGCCATGAAACACATTTCATCTTTACACATTATCAAGTGAACCTTTTTCTATCCTTGATCCCCTTCCAGATACTGTTGGTTTATAAAACAATATCTGTATATTTGTAGCTGTTGAGACATATTCATGCATCATTTTCAATACTTATCATCATTTTGATATGCAGACAGCACAGATTCCCTTGACTTTCTCTTACCTTCCATCCTTATTGACCATTGCACTTGATAAGTCCTCTAAACGGCATCCTGTGTCTCTACAGAGCTGATGAACTTAAATTTTTGCTAGTTGGCAAAAACTAATATCTCTGTGTGTAGGAATCCATAAGAGAAATGTCACTTATGAATTTGTCCTTACTTCCCCAAGTGTGCACACCATGTATTGTTTGGATAGTTGGTTTATGAGATGGGAGGTTAGTGGTCATACAACTGTTGTTTTGTAGGGTGCTGCTTCTTGGACTTTTTCAAAACAGTATGTAGCATCTTTGTGTAGTTGTTTCAATCTGGTTTTTTTTCTCTAAGTGTTTCATTAGAGTCCATGTTGTGCTGCCATACAGTAGTACTAATATGATTGAAGCTTGGAAGAATTTCTCTTTTATTTTGCCAGTGAGATCTAGTTTTGGTATGATCATTAACCTATCAATAGCAGCTCATGCTTTACCTATGAGTATGTTGATGTTAATTTCAGTCGAAGAGATATAGCTACCAAGGTATACAAACTTATCTACTAATTTCAGAGGCTTGCTATTTAATAAGGAGATCATACCATCTTGATTAAAACTCATGAACCCTGTTTTATCTGAGTTCACATAGAGACCAATGCCTTTTGCTGCCTGCTCCAGATTATGCTGCAGATATTTGGCTTAAGCTGGAGTATTTGCCTGAAGCACTACATCATCCATGTAATTTGTATGAAAATATTTCTGTATGTGTAAATGAGCTTATATTGCCTTTCCTTCTATTTATTCAGTGTAGCTCCTTTGTTTATCTCATTTGCCAGGCATGGATAACACTCAACATATTCTTTTCAGACCAAGCCACACAAAAGCCAAACAATTCATCTCCGAACTTTTAGAGAACTGAACATTACTTTTAATAATTTGTATTCAGGATGTTTTGTTGCAAGGGGGTGGGATCTCAAACCTGAACACTTCAGATGGTTGAGTTGGGCATTTGACAAAATAACTGAGAAATAATTTCAATAAAAGTTACTCCTTTAAGTGTGTTGGGGTGAAAAAAAGATTTTTATATTCATTAAATTCAATACGAATTTATGTTGTAATGTGATCTCCCACTTTTTGGCCACATTTCTTCATCTGTTATTTTATATTCTTTGGTCAAAATTCATTTGGGGATGGTTAGGTCTGCATAATTTCTTTTTATGTCTGTACTAGAATGAGCCAAAAGTTTTCCAATATTTTGGTACATGCAAGTTTGTGGCATGTATATAATGTGACCAAAGCAGTTCAAGTTGTGGAAGGTACACGCTGCAGTTGGTGATATTGTGGTTGTTGGTGTGCTGATATGTTGTGTATTGCTTCACTCTGTGATTTGAAAGCCGCACTGAGGAATGTGTTACATCGTTCAAATCAAGAACTTCTGCTTTAAATATTCAAAGTGGGCCATAACGTTGCATAAGCGACCAAAAATATTTGCTGTCCAAAAGATGAAGGCACAGTTGATTACTATACAAGGACCATATGGGTCAAGAAATGTCACTCGTGTTGCCAGAATCCTGACGATCAAGCAAAGTTTGGTTGGCTTAAATGCATGGGTTTTGAGGCAAATTTGACGAGTAGCGCTTGGAGAGTATCAGGCGAGCTCAGCATCTCGCAGTCCAGTGTGGTTCATCGTCTTCACGACCTCAGCAAATCCAGTGAGTAACACTTGGAGAGTATCAGGCGAGCTCGGCATCTCACAGTCAAGTGTGGTTCATCACCTTCACAACCTCAGCAAATCCAGTAACACTTGGAGAGTATCAGGAGATCTCAGCATCTCACACTTGTGTGGTTTATCAGCTTCTGTGCTTCTGGATAATGCCTCATGTTACTAAAATATTGCAAAACTTTTGACTCTACCTTCTATCATAAAAAGTAAAATGTTCATGATTTTATTGAAATATAAATTGAATTCATGTGCTAAAATGTTTTATCGTTTCTCTCATACTTTTTTTTTTGTTTTTACAGATTTTCGTGCAGGGAAAGGAAACCACTGTTCAGGTTTTGTTAAAATCCCCTTTAAAAATTAGGAATTTGGATAAAAGTTTCATAACAAAAATATGGCAAAATTTAAAAGTTTATCCAAAACTTGAGGATGTACTTTTTCAAAGATTGCTGCATATGGAAGAAAAAATATTTTCTATTGAACGATAGTTTTAAATATTTCATATTTGCAGACCTACATGAGGGTAACTTTAGATATAGATTTAAAGATTCACTGATAAAAAGACACTGAAGAGAAATTATTATTTTGTGTAATTTCAGAATTTTCTGTCAAATTTATAGGAACATATAAAACGTTGTGGAGCACTTGACTAAATTAGTCTTTTTGTAAACATTTTCATTAAACATGCAAATTGGTTAAAAAAAAAAGGAAAAACTATATGATGGTCACATGTATATGCAAATTTGATTAAGAATCCATTTTTGACCTCAAAATAGATTTATATATTTATATTTATATTCACACTTAAGTAAAAGGAAAAAAAAATGTTGAAAAAACGTATGAAACCAGACATTTGATGAGAATTGATAGCAAATAGTAATATGAAACAAAATGAAATGAATACACGATGTTTGACTAAAATCTTTGCTTCTAACAATGGAATTATATATGTCATGTACTTGATATTTATTCTAGAAATCAACTTTAGAAACAAAATATCGGCAATTTAAAGAAAATTTTAATTATAGATGTTTTCCAAATAGTCCTGATTGAATTGAATAAAATCACTTGAAAGGGATAAAACATGTAGGTTCTTCTTTTAGAATATATAAGAGTCGTATATTCTGTCTGTATTTTCATGATTTTTTTTCCAGTAATACAGAAAATACTGTGGTTTTTCCACCTCCATCCCCCACCCGCCGAATGATATTTTTGGGGTGGAGTTGACCTGAAAGTAAAATTTTACTGATTCATAAAAATGTATTACTAAATCTTTAAGTAAAAAAAAATCTGAATATTTCTGTAAAGCCTAGGGGTATCTCAAAGCCTAGGGGTATCTCAAAGCCTTGGGGTATCTTAAAGCCTTGGGGTATCTTAAAGCCTAGGGGTATCTCAAAGCCTTGGGGTATCTTAAAGCCGCCTGATCTAAAAAGCCATTTTAAAGTTTGCACCACAATTCAATATCATACTTGCAAATTTTATCATCGATTTTTTTCATGAACTTCAAAATGCTGCAACTTTCCAAGAAAAAATTATTGAAATAAAATTCTAAAAGATGTTGCCTAAAAATTAAAAATTAAAAATATGCTCATATCCTGTTAGACTAACAATCTTCAAAAATAGTCAATGTCTGGCACAAGGCCCATATTTTTGTTGAGTGTGTGTGTATATCTTTTTCTAATAAATCACATTTTTATGACATCATGCATAAGTAATTTTATGTTTTAAAAAAGTTGTACATGACTTTATTGTAGTACAAATGAAATACACCTATGTTCAAATGTTTAAGAAAATCTTTTCTCTTTGTTTCTTGCTTTTACAGAAGTTCTGTCATAAAGAGAAATTATTCTTTATATTAATTTAAATATTTGGAATTTGATTGGATGAAAATATTATGGTATGATGGCAACGGAAAACATGGCAAAATTTTCTAATCCATCAAGATTGGGCACAACAATGCTCACTAGTTAGAAATTAGTCCTGTAAAATGTGTGGATGCACACTTTCAAATGAGGTACATTTTTTTTAAAAAACCATAGAAATATTGATGAGAAGCCTTGTTTCTACTGTAGATTTTATTTTCAGAGAAATCATCTTTGGTAGAACATTAACAAAAGTATATTGAAAAGAAACCATATTCTTGTGATATGTGTGGATTTTCCTTTACATTGAAGTCAACTTTTGTTGTACATAGGCAAAGACACAGTGGAGAAAAACCATATACCTGTGATATATATGAATCTACCTTTTTAAACAAGTCAATATTAATTCATCACATTCTAGGACACACTGGAGAGAAACCCCATTCATGTGTCGTGTGTGGATCTTCATTTGTGCAGAAATGTAACTTGAAAGTTCATATGCAAACATTCTCTAAAGAAATACCATATTCTTGTGATATCTGTGGATCTTCCTTTGCAAAGAAGTTGAATTTGGTGGGACATATGCAAATATTTACTGGAGAAAAACCTTACACTTATAATGTATATAGAACCTTTTTTTCACAAAAGTCAACTATCATGAAACATATACAAACTGACACTGGAGAGAAACTATTTCCTTGTGAAGTATGTGGCTCTTCTTTTCCAAACAAATCAGCATTGATTTGTCACACTCGAACACACACTGCAGAGAAAACATGTTCATGTGATATATGTGGATCTTCGTTCACGCAGAAGTGTAACTTGGAAATACACATGCGAACACACACTGGAGACCAACCATATTTTTGTGAAATCTGTGGCTCTTCTTTTTCACAAAAGTCTACCATTATAAAGCATATGCGAACACACACTGGAGAGAAACCATATTCTTGTGATGTGTGTGGCTCTTCCTTTTCAAGCAATTCAGCATTGATGTGGCACTCACGAACACACACTGGAGAGAACCCATATTCATGTGACGTGTGTGGGTTTTTGTTTACACAAAAGTGTAATTTGGAAATACATGTGCGAACACACACTGGAGATCAACCATATTATTGTGAAGTGTGCGGATTATCTTTTTCACAAAAGTCAACTATTATAAAACATATGCAGATGCACACTGGAGAGAAGCCATATACTTGTGAGATGTGTGGCTCTTCTTTTTTAGACAAAACTGCATTGGTGCATCACACTCGAATACACACTGGAGAGAGTATGTGATGTGTATGGATCTTCATTTACATAGAAAGGAATTTTGAAAATACATGACAGACCAACAATGTTTGTGTGAATCTCCTCTTTTAGTGAGATCAAATTTGATATGTGACACACAAACATTTCAGACAAATCCTATTTTTGTGAAGTGTGTGAAATTTTCCACAGAAAATAGATTTGAAAAAGTCTTTATAACTAAGAAAACATATTCTTGTGCCAGGTAAATTGTTTTGTTTTTTTATGTAAGTTTGCTTTAGTGATATATTGAGGAACTCACATTAGAGAGAAACTATACTTAAACATCGAACTTAGACCCGATGGAACTGAAATATTTCCTATCCATAAGACTCTCTATTCTTTTCAGTGATTTTTTAAATGGAAGGAAAATATATTTCTGAACTGAATATTTTTTGTTGGATTATCTTTGGTATAATCTATTTATAACTGAAATAAATAACTATTGACATTGCATTCTAAGAAAAATGAATCGTCTAATTACGATAAAAAAAAAGTCCAACTTATATGGACCATTTAATATGATGTTCCTTGCGTGAAAAGACATCTTGCTGATGTTAGATTTACTATTTAGTTTTGTCTATTAGGAAATCCAATTCTGGATTCAATGCTGAACTGGATAGTGTAATCTTTGTTGACTCAGAACTTGACGTCAATTCTCTTTGATTTAACGCCAACTAAAACAATTTTTACAAGTTCCTTCTTTGTATTACCATTTAATATATGACGCCTTCCAGCAGTTTATTTATAAACATTCTCATTTCAAGTTGGGAAAAACGTTATCTTGCAATATGTGTGAAACTGTATTTCAAATCATTCACACTTTGTATAAGATCTGAGAAAATAGAATCCCATTTTTAAAATTTGTTTTTTGAATTTGTACTCCGCAACTCAGTAAGGCAGAATGTTCTAAATTTAATTCTTACAAATGTGCTTTACCAGTGATAACAGTCTGAGCAGTGTGCTTTTTAAAAGTTACCGAGGCAGTAAATTATCTTCTGGAATGAAATATACAGTTATGTCTTTTAAGTTTAAAACGTTATTCAAATTTCTGACTATATTGTGTGCATTCATGTTCAACAAAATACAAATATTTTCTTCATTAAAATTTTATTGTTATCAGATAAATATCAACATTTTTTGTTACCATTATTTCATATTTATACATGGTTGGAAATTATTATGCTTGTAATATTACGGATGGGCGCTGTTGTTGAGTTGTGGTGACCTCAAGGTTGGAAAACACGCAAGCACATCGGTTGTCATCAATCACTGGGTATACAGGTCTGACGATCAAAAATGTAACGAACCTCATGCGTGCAGGCAGTATAACCTGTAGAGTTCAAGTGTGATTTTAATATAATCACGCGTGAACTTTCACGTGCTACACTATTGTTTTCACTGGCGTTCATCGAGCCTTCTGGAACCTTCAAATTGATCCATCAAATCGCTATATAAGAAATCAAGTAGCGAGATTTTGGGCAGTTCAAGGCAGGTTTCTAAACAGGTTCAACAGAGGTCCATGACACCCCAGCCTGTCAACAATACGACTGATATGAAGGTATCAACAAGCCAGCTACAACGACACCGCTGTCATCGCCAAGAAGAGGAGCTTGTGGTCAATATGTGGCAGTCTATCCCCGTCTCCAACTCACCTCTCACACACAACCAACATCAACCCTTTCGCAACCCTTTCGAGAATAAAGTGTGAGAGGTATATTTTTCTAAAGAAGTGTGTTCGTTTGTCATTATTGTTGATTATGTTTCCGCATATATATGTATACATATAGTTGTATCATACGGCTATACAATATGCTTTCATTATTCAAGAATATTTCATTCTGTAAAGAATTTCATTTTTGTTCTTGTAAAATGATTCTTTTTAGGATGCTGCATGTTGTTTGGAACAAATTCTGGAAGCTACTATATGGCCACTTCCTTCCTATCACACAGACCACGCAATTAAGCTGCTGGCATTGTACAAATTCACAAACAACATTTTCCTATGAACACACCACCATTTGCTGACCAGCAAAACTTACATTCATCAGCTCTGTAATGACACAGAATGCTGTCTAGAGAACTTAACAAGAGCAATGATTGATAGGGACAGGTCTCAAGAAAGTCTCTAGGGAATCTGTGCTGTTGGTATGACTTGATGATTATCAAGAAAAGTAAAGTATTATTATTATCAGATTAATATCAATTTTTTGTTATTGATATGTATTTGGCATAATGGCCCCCAATTTTTTTTTTTTTATGTATATTTGACACTCTAAAGAAATTCATTTTTAGTCTTGTAAAATCTTTTGCATAAAGAATTCATTGTTTCTGTTAATTTCTAAGTTTATTTGGTTTTGGATTTTGTAAGGTTGATTTAAATGGCATGTTAATTTATCTAGGGTTATTTTATGCATTCATGGTACATTTTTTGTTTTTTGGCATACTTATAACAAGTATTCCTATCTAATACAAATAATTTGCAAACAGATATCTTCAAGGGAGAGTCTCCATGGTATATGTGCTATTCTATTCACTTTTCGACTTATATCTTTAGGGGAAAAATGGATTCCCTTATCCCACTGCTGTGGGTTAAATAGGACCACGATTGTCCTAAAAGAATGGCTTTGCAATCAGCCCATGAAGGTTGATGTGCCATTAAACAAAGAATTCAAAGCAGATTTATTCGACTCATAGATGGGACAATGTCAGGTACTACCTCTCCAAATTAGATCTGGGTGTAATGGTAATGATGAAGTACTCTACAATCTCCAGATCTCCAGAATTGTAGCCTCACTACCAGATGCAGTTTTGTGTCATATCAGGACACTTTTTTGGAGCGATGGGGAGACACGTCTTATCCATCTGCAGAGCCTCAACCAACAGGGTAGAATTTTGTGAAAGTTTGATTAAATGCTCATAGAATGTTAATTGCTCAGTTGGCTTGTGAGGGGGAGCTATAGAATACACCGACTTCCCCTCTGCAGAGGGATAAGACCCCTCCAACAAGTGTCTTGGATATGACACTAAACAGTCTGATGGTGAGGTTCCAGCAATACTGGAACTTTGGGAAATGCAGAGCACCTCTTCATTGCCATTGGCCTGGCATGGTAGCACCTGATAGAGCCCTATCTATGGGTTAAATAGAACTAACGGCATACTTATGCTAAATGGAATTGTTTGATTAAACTGAATAGCTAGAAATAGAAATATTTTTTGACAATTGAACCGTGCTTACATTTAAACTGCGTGCTTATGCTAAACTGAATTATTTGAAATAGAACTGTCTTTTGACATTGAAACTGTATTTACACTAAACTGAATTGTTTAACATAGAACTGTTTTCACATGTAACTGTGTGTAAACAAAATCTGTACTTTTATTAAACTAAAATAGCTGAATTAGAATTGCTTGACTAAACTGAATATCTCGAAATAGAAATGTTTTTTACAATTAAACTGTGTACCAATGATAAACTGAATTGCTTTAAATAGAACAGATTATTTACATGAAAATAGATTTGGCGTTAAATAACTTACAATGGTTGATATGCCATAAAACCCAACCAAGCCAACTCATATATATTTAAAATATATGTATAAAGAGGATATGGCATTAAATAACCTACAATGGTTGATATGCCATAAAACCCAACCAAACCAAATCATATATATTTAATATATATGTATAAAGAGGATTTGGCATTAAATAACCTACAATGGTTGATATGCCATAAAACCCAACCAAACCAAATCATATATATTTAATATATATGTATAAAGAGGATTTGGCATTAAATAACCTACAATGGTTGATATGCCATAAAACCCAACCAAACCAAATCATATATATTTAATATATATGTATAAAGAGGATTTGGCATTAAATAACCTACAATGGTCGATATGCCATAAAACCCAACCAAACCAAATCATATATATTTAATATATATGTATAAAGAGGATTTAGCATTAAATAACCTTCAATGGTTGATATGCCATAAAACCTAACCAAACCAAATCATATATATTTAATATATATGTATAAAGAGGATTTGGCATTAAATAACCTACAATGGTTGATATGCCATAAAACCCAACCAAACCAAATCATATATATTTAATACATATGTATAAAGAGGATTTGGCATTAAATAACCTACAATGGTTGATATGCCATAAAACCCAACCCAACCAAATCATATATATTTAATACATATGTATAAAGAGGATTTGGCATTAAATAGCCTACAATGGTTGATATGCCATAAAACCCAACCAAACCAAATCATATATATTTAATATATATATGTATAAAGAGGATTTGGCATTAAATATCCTACAATGGTTGATATGCCATAAAACCCAACCAAATCATATATATATAATATATTTGTATATATATATGATTTGGTTTGGTTGTCTTTTATGGCATATCAACCATTGTAGGTTATTTAATACCAAATCCTCTTTATACATATATATATTAAATATATATGATTTGGTTTGGTTGAGTTTTATGGCACATCAACCATTATAGGTTATTTAATGCCCAATCCTCTTTATACATATATATCAAATATATATATGATTTATAAAGATGTTTTGTAGATAACATTCTTAAACAACCTGCATTTTTTTAGCACACAATTAAATGGTTTCAAATATTGTTATATAACCATCACATTTCAACATCAGTGATTTGTTTGCACACATTTTTTTTCTATTTGACCCCAAAATAGGACCCTATCAGGTGTTACCACTCTGTGTCAGAGAGGACCTGGGACTGATGGCAAGGAAGGGGTACTCAATATTCCCAAAATATTCAAGGTTAGAGCCTCACAATCAAATGGTTTAATGTCATATCCAGGACTCTCGTCAAGGTGTGTATGTGTGTGTGTGGGGGGGGTCTTACCCCTCTCTGGGGCATCAATACAATGTATTCTGCAGTTCCAACTCATTTAGCTGGTGGCTAAATAGAGTAGCAGACAGTTTTCTGATAAAAGATGGTTATTCTAGTAAAAATAAATCTTGGATGTGAAGAATAGAATTACGTTCTTTTTAAGATCCATTTTAACCGAGCAGGGCAAGGCTAATACATGCAAAAAGTAAAACTTGTAAATAAAGTACACTCAAGAAAAATTCTGCAAAATATCAAATATGATAGTTCTGTAATTCAAGAGGAGAAAACCAATATCTTTTACAGATAATTCTCAAAATATCGGTGGGGGTGTCTTCGCAGTGTAATAGTTAAAGTGATGGACTGCGGAATCGTAGTAAGCGAGTTCGTACTCCAGTCGCGCTATTACGTTCACTTTCGGGCAAATACCCTTGGGAAAGGTATGAACCCCCTTATCCTACCAGCTATGGATTAAATAGTACCACTACTGTTCTTCTAGGAGTATGGCTTTGGCATTAAATAACCTACAAAGGTTGATATGCCATTAAACAAAGAAACCATCAAAATATCGGACGATATCAAGAAGGAATGAGATGACGAAACGCTGTTCCCTTTCTTCATTAAGGGAATGAAACCACACCTCATTTCCCAAAGACAAGTCTAAAAATAGTACCTTAAAATGCAAAGGTGTTGGGGAGATGAAGAGAAGGGAATCAAATCTATGGTGTAACACAATATCAATCAAATGACGAAATGTGTAGATTATCTTTTTTCACAAAAGTCAATATAACGTCAACATTTTGAGCACGCGTAAATAAACCACAAAAGCTCAACATTTTCTTGTTGGAATTGAAGTGTAAAATTAAAAATAAATTTTCAATTATACAGATATTCTAAAAATCTCTATAAAGAATTTAAACTGAATATTTTCCACATGTCATGGGTATGACGCTAAATTGCATCTAATGTTCAGTCTCTAGTTCCGGGGATGTTGGAAGAGTAAAGAATCTCTTTATTGCAATAACTCCCAGGTCCACTCTGACTTGGAGAGGTCATTCCTGTTAGGTTCCCATCTCTGGGCCAAAAAGATCTGTTTGAAAGTTCTTTTTTATTTGATAGGACCGTGTGGAAAAAGAAACAATAACACAAATATATTTATTTTGATGCTATTTAAAATGATGGTAAATCGGAATGCTCCAGGCTTGAACAGAGGTCTGTCATCAAATTTTTGCTGGCTGAGAAGTCCAAACTATGTGAAATTTACTGAAGAAAATTTGATGGCAAATTTGATGAATCACGTTTTTGATTAAAAAAAAAATGGCCTAAATATGAGTTTGTCACTCAACGAGCCTGTGTTGGAAAGTCGATTAAGTGGAAACACAATAACTTTCTAATAAAGAAAAAGTCCCAAGCACTGCAGTCAATAAAGAAGATCATGCTGACAGTTTTCTTGGACATGAAACGATCCATCACTTGATTTCCTTGATAAAAGTTCAATTATAAACAGTGCTTCCTATTACAAAAGCAAAAATTCAATTGAATTATTGAATAACCCTTGTATATATATAGTTACAAAAATTATTTCGTGAGTCAGGAACTAACCTACTACAGTTTCACCTAAATGGCTCCTCAGGGTATCAGGATTAGACACCCTGAGGAGCCACTTAGACGAAACGGTAGTAGGTTAGTTCCTGACTCACGAAATAATTTTTGTAACTATTTTGCTCTACCTAGTATTGAGCACTCTTTGTAATTGTAGCTTTACAGCATTTTACGGTGGGTTTTTTTCTTTTGACCAACTGATTGCATATCTCTTGATTTTTTTCAATTGGTGTGACAAGGTTGGCCTTTTCTTTTTTTTCTCGATAATTTTTTTCTTTTTTTCCCAGACAGTGATTCGTGATATATTTTTATCTTCGAATTCTGGCATTTTTTTTTTCTTTTTGTCTGTCACCATAAGTGCTTTTAGTCAGTAAGTTAGTATATATATATATATATATATATATATATATATATATGAGGGTTATTCAATAATTCAGTTGAATTATCTATGATAAAATGTACTATCTGTGAAAAATGTCACAGTTATTTTATCATTGAGTACAGATGGTCCTTTGCCAGGCCATTGGACTAATGAGTAGAGTGTTCACCTATGGTCCAGTAAACCAGGGTTCAATCCCAGGTCAAGCCCTACCAAAGACTCAAAAAATGGGACTTGATGCCGCCTTGCTTAACACTCAGCATTATAAGGTAAGGATCAAGGGTAAAGTAGAGCAATCCAAGAAAAGGAGTAGCGCCCTCCCCTCCACCTTGATATAGTAGTTATTGAAAATGGGACCTTTCAGTTCACCTTTGTCAAAGGTTGCCAACTTTATTTACCTTGCTTATAGACTGTCCTTGGCAGAGAGCCAGTATCCAGGATGCTCTGTATAGTACACTGATGCTGCACGGATCGAAGTTAAAAGTAAATAATCTTTTAATTTTTAATTGGAATAATTCTCATATCAACAATCAATTGTCTTGTTAAGTTTTGTTTTTAAAAAAAGAATTTGTCCTGAAAAATACTTTTAAAGGTTCATCATGATTAACAAGGTATGCTAACAGCATAGATTCCCTTATCTCTCTCTCTTCTCTCTCTCTCTCTCTCTCTTGCCATCCATCTCTCTTAAACAGTCCTTGCTCTTGGTAAGTCCTCTAGATGGAGTCCACTGTCAGCACAAAAAAGCTGATAAATGTAAGTTTCTGCTGGTTGGCCAGCACTGGTGTGTCTATGTGTAGGAGTCCATAGGAGAATGTTTTGAAGGGTCCTGCTTCCAGGATTGTCCAAAATATCAGGTAGCATATTTCTTATAGAATGACATTAACGTATATCTCATTCTGTTGGTTGGGCTTAAAATATACTGACTGTATCTCATGCGGAGGGGTGAGACCCCGCTCCCGCCAACAGTTGCCTTGCATCTGGAGGTGAGGTTCTGTAGCTCCTCAGGTCTACTCTGATCCAGAATGGAAATACCTGTTAGAGTCCAATATACAATAGCCACTATTCCCTCTAAATGTAAAATAACCCTAAAAAGGTTTATAGGCTATTAAAATCAATCAATCTGATTCTAAAATCTTGGCAAACCCCCTTCTTTTTATGAGGAATTTTAAAAATTTATAAGAAAAATTAAATTTACACAACTAATTCTTCTGTATCTAAAAACTGAGTTTTCTTCATATTTAAAGTTTGAAATTTCAACTCCAGAGTCAGGAGAAATGTTGTTGCTTAAAGTGTAGAGTAAATGCCACAGAGAGTCAGGATTCCTAAGTTAAAAAGGATGCAGGAAGTTTATTCTTTCTTTATCGTTAATACTATTTATTGATGGCCATAGAGTAACGATTTAAACAGTAAAGATGAAATGCACGGGAAATTAACATGAAAGAAATATAATGTGGCTTATTGCGTTTTCTATTGAAGATTTCAAATTGTTTACAAATATTAAAGAAACATGAAGTAAAAGAAAAATGAAAAGATATATATATATATATATATATGTGTGTGTGTGTGTGTGTGTGTGTGTGTGTGTGTGTGTGTGTGTGTGTGTGTGAAGAAAAATTTATAAGGTAATCCAAGTTAAAGGAGAGATTTATTGAAAAGCGAAGTTGATACTATAGCGTTTCGGTTCTAATGAACCATCATCTGTAAAAGATGATATTAGTGATGTTAAATCAACGATGGATGTTTAAAAGTGCAAAATACAAAAACTTAAGGGGAAATTTGTATAACAAGAAAAAGTTGGCCGTTTATTTGGTGAATCAGAATTTGTTGTATTAAATTACGTCATTTGACTTATTAGGAATATTGTATAGAATTTATGTTCTGTTTGTTTATCGAGAAAGAAAAATAGAAAACATAAGAATTATGATATCTGTGGAAAATATTAACTAAAGATGGAATATTTTGTAACTATTTAAAATGGATTTGCCTAAGTCAGAAGAAATATTATAAAAGCCAGGATGAGTATTTAGGGAATTAAAGAGTGAAATGGCAGCGGCTTCGAAAATTCGTCTTAGACTTTTATTATGAATATAAATGAGCATCTTTGCAGATATATATATATATATATATATATATATATATATATATATATATATAAACAAAATAATTTGTTAGAAAATACGAGTAAAAAAGTGAAGTCTTTTTATGAATGAATTGTAAAGATGTTGCGTGCTTGATGAGCAGGTCTTTGTACGGATTGAAAAGTCCTTGTATATGTGTTTGCGTGATATAGCCAGCATGTTTGTGTGTTGTAGAATGCATGAGAATTCTTCCTGGGGAAGAGGACATTTGAGTTCTGACAGTGGCGATTGTCTCCAAGATGTCTGGTCTCGTGCAAAGCAAGTTTTGGTCAGTCACTGGTAAGCAAGGCTTCATGTGTGCGTAAGAGAGAGAGCAGCTGTTTGCACAACGGTTACTCTATTGGATCTGGTTGGCAATTGGATGACACGCCGATTATGAGATTAAAAGATCAGATCTTTGATTTTTTAAAATTTTTATTTGTATTTATTTTTATTTTTTTTGGTTAAAGTAAAAAGAGATACTGTCCCAGACTTGGACAGACTCGTGTGCTGCCCGCCAGCAGCTAAGAGGAAGAGGTCCGGTCAGTCTAAAGGTACTACTGAATGAGATAGGATTTCTCTTTAGTGCCTGGAAGACCCTTTCTATCAGAGGTTTCTTCAGAGTTTTCTGTGAACCGCTTCTAATCTCCTCGAACTCATTCGAATTTTGGTAAATTATTGTTTATTGCTAAAAATGAAACATAAAATGACGACGTCTGATTAACTCAACTTTCTGTTATCTATTTTTTGTTTTTATTTTGTTTTTATTTTACTTGTTTTATTTATAATTTATTTTAGTATTAACCCTTTTATCACAGTTACCCAGGAGAATCCTCTGCAACAACACACAACACGCTTCTTTTGTAACATCACATTTGATATGAAATATGAAACACACAAACTGAAGAAAGACCTTATTGTTGTAAAGAATGTGAAACTTCCTTTAAAACTGACCTACACTTCAAGTGACACAAAGCCAGTGCTAGATTCTCAGGTATCACCAGCCTCAAACCAATGATACGGGGCCCTACACTCTATTATTATTCTGAAAAAATGCCATGTCATTTTAAGTGCTATTTCTGATTAAAAGTCATTAGGAAAAATATAAATAAAATAAATGCAAAAAGAACAGAAATCCCCAGAAGCCCCTGACAGGAAGTGGGGGTGATGCATGCCCGGAAAAGGAACTGTCCCTGCAAAAAGAAGAAATTCGACCTCACTACAGCGGTAACATTCAGACAGAAAGGATCCTCTTTCATGCAGCCGCTAGCAGCTAACACATGGCTGATTAGGTTTAGTAGCCTAACACCGTGTCTGCTGCTAGCGAGCCGACACCCACGAAACCAACAATATAAAAACGCTAACTTTGGACATATCAACCACCCAAAACGACTGACATATTTTAGCACCTTGTCTGGGAGACGCAACCATTTTCATTAGATTCGGGAAGAATTTTCCTCACCCACAGAATCGTTGTTGAACCCAGAAATAAAGTTAAAATTTTAAAAGTATCTTGGTCTCATTTCTTCCTTCCTTTGCAGCCTTCACAGACAAGAAGAAACCAGGAATTAAGATGGGGCAAGAAGAAAAACAATGGTGTCTGATATCAAAACCCAAACCCCTAAAAACAAGATAACCGACAGCAAAATCCTCAGAACTTTTTCAAAACTGTAGCCGATTACCAAAAGGGTTTTTTTTTATTGTCATCTTTCTTTATCTCAAATCTCGAATATGAAAGAAAAAATACAATCATCACTTAGATTTCCGCGATTCTTTTTGAGACGAAGTTACTTTTAGATTTAAAAACAATGCAGATGGCTGTTTCAGCATAGAACATTACTGTTCTTAACCCATTACAAAAATATCTTTATAGATTTGGAGGAATATAAAAAAAGACCCCAAAATGTCAAAATCCGCGAAAAGTCTTTATCCTCAAGTAGTCAGTGATACTTACAGCGAATTGCATATTAGTCAACGGCAATTTTTTTTTTTTTGCTGAAAATTCTAAGTTTGAGTTTGTAGCAGAAAGAAAGAATTTCAAATTATTATTTAGTGCAGGAATTACTTTTGACCGTTGCGGTTTCAATTTATATATTACGTCCAATGAGAATGACTGATGCCATTCTGCCCGGATCACCTCCCCGATCAATGTAAAAAGCTGTGCATCGCTCCCTCGACCTCTTCTTTTTGAGTAGGACAGACCTGTCCTCACTTTCTCGTTAAAACCAGCAGGAGACCACATCACCATGAGGAGAGCACATATAATTTATTGACAGTTGGTTCCTAGGAATTCATTCTATATCAACTCTCCTAGACCAACGGCTCCCAGAAGCATTAAATTGGATGTTTTATTCCACCTCTGATATTAACATTTCAATTTCTGCTCTGTTTTCAGCAACACGTCTTTTGTCTTGACTACAGCGACTCGATTCCAGCTCAGACATTCAGTTACTTTATTCCTTCTCCACTGTACAACTGTTTTATTCTCCCTGCGACTTACAGCACAGGGGTTCCTTTTGTCTCAAGCTGTTAATAAAACTTCCAAATTGAAAACTATCAATATCATCGTCAACTCGTTTGTTCTTCCTTTTAATATAACAAGAGGCAACAGAACTCAACAACCTCAACTGCCATTTTTGTATAAATGGTAATATTATCTGCCCTCATGTTATAAGTTAAATCTGTTGCATAGGTTGACTATTTAATAATATTTAACAGGTTGCCAAAAACCTACCCAGTCGACATAAATGAGGATAAGCTACGATAACCTGTTTCAAGAGTATATAATATGGCCAATCTATTTGCATCAAGTCTTGAGTAGTGATTTATATTGTGGGAAATTTTAAAGACTTTTTTTTATATCAATGGCTATATTAACGTAAACCTACAAAAATCATCACTGAAATCAGATTTACATCATCTATATATAAAACATACACATTTTATAAATTAGAGTTTATATTTATCTGAATTCACAATCTATTGTGCAATCATGAAATTATGCAGAAAAGCAGCATACAACAGTTGTCTGATTGGCCGTCTGAATGCTGTGACGTTCCCGTTAGTTTTTATCGTAAGTGTACCAACTGTAACTGTCTTTTTTGAGGATGATCACCGACTACCTTATGCGAAATGTCCTTTTAAAGACTAACATCAGTCAACCAGCCAGCTGACGTCGAAAAGCTGAAATCTACCCTTCCGAAGCCCCTAAAACCTCATACCCAAGGAGGCTTCGAGGGTAGCATATGCTGGCACTGAAGAGACATATGAATATATTCAAAAATGAAAAAATATTCAGGGAATATGTGAATGTGAGATTTCACGTGAATTTTAGAATATGAATTTTTTAAAAAAACTTCATTCTTGTAGACTCTAAAATGATATAAGAAATTATTGGAAATGATTATAAATGTTAGACTATACGTTTATATATATATATATATATATATATATATATATATATATATATATATGAAGCGGTTCTTTGAAATTAGTAGACAAATTTATGTACTTCGGCTGCGTGATATCAATATGCGCTTTGTGTCGGCGTGAATTGCCATCGATTGGCTATCGATCACGGAGAAGTCTGATCTATTCGATAAAATAAGATTTCGTTCAAGTAGCTTTGTGTCAGTACTACTGAATGGATGCACCATATAGATGTTGACAAAACGTATAGAGAAAAAGTTAAACAGGAACTGCACAAGAATGCTACAAGCTATAATGAAGAAATCCTGGAAGCAACACCCCGCGAAACAAGAGCTGTGTGGAGATTTACCTCTCATCTCTAAAACCATCCGAATAAGACGAACTAGATATGCTGAAGAAGTAGGGATGAACTCGTCACGTTCCCCTTTGGACCCATTCTCATAGACGTGCCAGGGTTGGCCGACCAAAAAAAACCTATCGACAACAGGATGTAGTCTAGAGCAATGGATGTAAGGGACGAAAGGCGAGAAAAAGGCTGGGAAATCTATCCTAGCGGTGCGACTTAATGATGACGATATATATATATATATATATATATATATATATATATATATATTGGTGTAATGGTTACAGGGTTCGTGAATAACCCGGAGACCAGGATTCAATCCCAGGTCGTGTCATACTAAAGACTAAAAAAAATGGTACTTGATACCTTCTTGCTTAACACTCAGCATTATAAGGTATGGATCAAGGGTGAGTGGAGCAATCCAGGGAAAGGAACAGTGCCCTCCCTTATACCACGGTATTGTAGATATTGAAAAAGAAGCGTTCGGGTCGCCCTAACAAAATATAATACAATTGTGGTGATCTGTACAAAGGGGACATGATATTCTTTTACACCGTCTCAATCACAATTTTTCTTTGTTATTAGACAAAACATCTTCTTGAAGAATGAAGATATTTTGATGTTCGTATTGTGCTTTTTTTACTGCTATTTTCACTTTCAACATTATTGCTATGAATTGAATGAACAAAACAGAAATAGTCTAGAGAAGAAATCATATCTACATTTTTCGCTTTTTTTTATCTTAATTGCATTTTTATGAAAGGTAAGTAAAAAAAAAAAAAAGCAAGAAACAATAAGAATATTTGTGTTTGTTAAAAAACGTCCTGTTTTTGTTTAAACATTTTGTATTTTGTATTATTTGCTATTTTTGTCTTTTTTAAATATTATTTTATGATTACTTTTCCCCACTATATTCTCAATAAGTTTATATAAAGTAAAGATATTTTGTTACTTACAAAAATGATCTATTCATTCATACTTTCCAACAAAACAATAATTTACTTTTAATAAAATTTTTATGGATATTTCTATGAAAGACCAATAAAAAAAACGTCCCCTTTTAGATTTTAGTATCTATGATTTTTACGTTTAGATTTTCTTGCTCTACGAAAATCTAAAGACCCCTTTGAAAAATAAGGGCCTTGTGAATATTTACTTCTATACTGTAGATGTCTTTAATGAATGATAGAAATTAATACCTGATCTCTAGATAAGATTGCCTCTTGCTTCCATGACCTCGTTTTATTCAGAATGAGGCTACGACCTTGTTTAAAGGAGGTCAATCATTATTAACTGTCAAAATTTTCTTGCTTTTAAAGTCATTTGAGTCAGAAACATCAAAAGTTCTTTACCAGGGTTCTTAGCGGATTATATATAGCTGTACCTCTTTAAGCATATACAAAACCTTTATATTCTAGGAGATAGCTCACTGATATCTTAGTGGTGCAACCATACAGTAGTACTGACACAGCTACGGCTTGGAAGAACCATATTATTTTATCAAAGAGATAAGATTTTCATCGGGTCAATTACCTGTCAAAGGCAGTCTATGCTTAGGTTGGCGTCACTTTCTGTAGAGCTGATAGTCAATCACAAGCCTAATTTCTATGACGACCTCTGAGAATTGCTCACTTGCTGATATAACTGCTGCCTCTTTTTCAATCTGTACTTTGTGATTTATAGTCTCTGATATGATACTCAAAACTTTATGGAATGCATTTTCCTATCGTCCTTCAAGATGAAATATTTATAACCTTTGATGTTGAATGTATTTATCCAACTCGTCTGCCATGAGCAGGAAATAACACAATGTAAATTTTTATATAGAGTATAACTGGTTTGAATTTGAGCTTTTCCTTCTCCCAGACTGGTTGCCTATCAAGGCTAAATATCCCAGTCTGTCTGTCTGGGAGAGAAGAAATCATGTTTTTTCCAGGAGCAATAGTGCAAAGTGGTATGCAAATTTGCTCATCTAGGATTTGAATGAGGTAAGTGGGGGGGGGTCAACTTTTTGTAGCTTAATCAAACCCAAGAAAATAATGCAATTTTTAGATCAGGATTTCTATTTTTATTTTTAGTCTGTTGATTCTGGTTCATTTACTACAAGGGTGAGTCTAAAGTTTTGCTATATTTTGGTAGTATATGGTAGTTAGTAGTGTAAATATCATGTGATCGAAACAGTTCAAGCAGTCAAGGATTCCCATTGTGATTTGTACTATCTTGGTAGTCAATGTCCTGAAACTTGTGAATGACTTTTCCCTGTGTGTAATTTAAGATCCTCACAGATGATTGTGCAACTCAGAAAATTTTGCTTTACAAGTTTAAACCTGGTCGTAACACCACAAAATCCAACAAAAACATTTCCTGTTCAATAAATGAAAGTGCACTTGATTGCAGTACAGTAACCAGGTACTTGAAAAAAATTGGGAGGTATTTCAAGAACCTCAGTGATCAGACAATGTCATGTAGACTCATAACTGGATTCTGAGGCCGTGCCCTAAGCCAGTGAGTAACTCAAGGAGAGTATCAGGCAAGCTTAATATATCACAGTCCAGTGGGATTTATTACCCTCATGACCTTGACAAAAGCATCTAGAGCTGCTGAATTGTGCTTCATGTACTACCAAAATTTTGCTAAACTTTCGACTCAACCTAGTAAATCCCCAAGTAAGATATTACATTAGATTTTATTGGATTTTAAATTTCCACTTTATGCGTATAATTTTGAAATCAACCTTATTTTATTTAATTTATGAAATCCGTTTTATATATCATTAGAATATTTACTTTCCTATAAGAATATGTTCCTAAACTGCTGAAGAAGAATATCAACAATTGTCATGTTTTAATTTAACCAAAGCATCCGTCAGACTTTTCAATTTAGTCTCATTAAGATAAGATTTCTTCATTCAACTAAAAATAATTATTTTTATCAATTATGAGATAGACTTCCATATGATAGATAACATATCTCTAGCTGTCCGCGCCTTTGCAAGAGATACGTGGTGTATTCAATAAGTTTCCAGACTTTTTTGTACAGGCATTTAAAATTGTCGTAGACTCTTGAAAATTCAGTATGTTATTGCTATACATCTTATGAGATTACTGACCAATTTTTATGATTTCAGCTTCAAATGAACAGCTACAGCAGCAATTGGAATACACCCTACTAAAGCCTGATTGTCACAGCTGTTGAATTTCAAAAGGGCAATCTGGACATGAAGACACTTTAGAAGAACAATATGCAATAAAATTCTGTTTTAAACTTGGAAAAAATGCCAGAGAAACGTATGGAATGCTTTTGGAGCATCTTGCATGAATTGAGAATCAGTTTTTGAGTGGCATAAGAGATTCAAGGAAGCCAGGGAGTCTGTGAGGGATGATGAGAGGTGTGGGAGGAGTAAGGAAGTCAGAACACCAGAGTTGATTGGCCAAAGGGTTAGGGTTAGGGTAACTATGTTTAGGTTTTAAGAGAGTTCAGGAAGAGATTCCTTGGGAAGAAGCCAGCACTCTTCAAATCGGGTCAGTGGCATTTCCACCAGGACAATGCACCAGTCCACAACTCCATCCTTGTCACAGACTATTTGACCAAGATGGGTATCAAGACAGTTCCTCAGCCTTCCTATAGTCCAGACCCTGCTCCCTGTGGCTTTTGATTATTCCCTCGGCTCAGAGGCTGTCGTTATGAGACAATTGAGATGAAAGCGGCTGTGACGAAGGTCATTGACACCATGACACAAGAGGACTTCCATAGGGCCTTCCAGAAGTTGTTGGAATGGTACAAGTGCATTGCAGCCGGAGAAGATTACTTCGAAGGGGACTAGAGTTTCATGTGTGTACTATCAATAAAAGTGCCCATACGAAAAAAGTCTGGAAACTTATTTAATGATTCTCGTATGTTAACATAATTTTCAGTTGATGAGATTCTGCTACTGAGGTATGTGAATTTGTCTACTAATTTCAGATACTTGCTACTTAAAGTGTACGTCAAAATGCTCGTTACATAATTGTTTGCCTAAACCCGTTAAAATCAATTAGACAAAAAACTGTAAATATAAATGTACAACGGTCACAATTCCCTAATATTTAGGCATGAAATAACCCTAGAGGGGTTGACATGCGATTAAAATCAACCAAAAAAAACTACAGAACCTTTAGATTCTTATTCTAAAATGTAAAATGTAGTAGTAATTTATGAAGCTCTTTACTTCAATTTGGCACAAGGCCAAAAGAATGGAGCACCCAATGAGACTCAAACTCACCCATGTAGGTTTGCTAATCTAGCTCTAAAATGTAAAATGTGAATGAAAATATAAGTACAACTGAGCAACAAACAATAAACTGATGTCTAGACGTCTAGTCTGCTGTCTAGAATTTGTCAAGATGCAAAAAATTCCAAATCCAATTTTAATACTTTTGCATCAGCAATATTTTTATGAAATACTAAAATGTACAATTAGAACACCGTCTATCCTCACGGAACCTCAATCCATACAACTTGTTTTCTCAACTAAAAATCTTCACTTTAAGATTTCAGGATGGGAAAGATATTGTTATATTTAGCGTATGGTAGCAAGGAAAAGACAAACACAGGTCGAAAGATTTTAAACAATTATATTAACAAAAGGAAAAAGTAGGTGATAAGGTGAAGAATCAACTGCACAAATTTTTAGTGTACAATATCAAGTGAAAGAGTGAATCGAGGTGTGTATGTGAAGCCAGAGTTCATGTACGGTCATGTATAAGTTAAGAAACTCACTTGGTGATAATGGTGGTGTAAGGGTGGTAAGGGTATCAGATGATCTTGGTGGTAATAGCAGTCATGGACAGGGTGGCGTTGTAGCTAAGTCAGCAGTTGTTCACAGCAGGTGGTGTGTTAAAAATCTGTCAGAGTTCAGATGAGTTCTTATAGCCATGGTGTGTTCTTCCCTTCCTCCCTTGGTCGGCCAGTCTCCCAGCTTTGAAGATTTTTGCTGCTTAAGTAGTTACCCTTTGGATCAAGTTGGTTCTGGGAATTTTTTTAGGGGGAAGATTTATGATTGGCTGGAAAAGGGTATTTTGTTAATGAGAATTAATGTCTTGCATTCTTGCCCGGAAGCTCTGCGCAGAGCCTCTTGTGCAAAGACACATTTTATGCATTGTCTTGGCAGCAGCCGTCAGGCTAACATCCGGTCGAATGCTACCCTTCTCCAGCCACGTGTATGTTTTTTGAATGAAATCGTAAATCGAGAGAGATCTGAATCCTGCTATATAGCAATATTAAAACAAGTAAATATCAAATCAAAAGTTTTTGAGGTGCTTCAACTAATTATGACATGCCTTTCTGAAAAAGGACTTTTGTAAAATTTCTGATCAAAGATCAGAAAAAGAAAATGAAGTCTATAGTGTTTATCAATTGTTTTATTATTTTATTTTAGCAAAATTAATTGTTGATTATTCTTGACCTTGTATTTTCTAATACTATAAACAGATTAACCTGATTTTCTTTCTGTACCATAAATAGCATTTTTTTTTCAATATACTGTGTCTTTCTGTAGCAAAACATACAGACATGTTAGGTAAAGATTAACTTTTTTTAATCAGCACATTGAAATTGTTAGAAAGAAGTTCAAATGTCTCATGAAACAAAACTTTTCTATCTTTTTGTAGGCCTCATTTTTTTGTAACTATTTGTAGAATTTAATTTAATTCTAGAATAAATTATGATTATTTGATTTTAATTTTACAAAATCACTTTGCCTGAGCGACAGGAGTCTGGACCTCATCAACAGTACCTTTTGGGGATATTTCATAATATCTGTATATTTAAGCTCTCCATCATGAGCAAGATATTACACAAGTTCAGTTCTTGAGCAAAGTACAGCTGGTTTGAATTAAGTTTTTTCCTTCTCCTAGACTATCCAAGTTATAACACTAATATACATCTGATGATAAGACTCCAGTTCCAGACACCTGAGATGTATGGAATAACCATTTATTTCTTATACTCCCAGGTCCACTCTTACACAGAGTGAGAGTACCTGTAAGGGTCTCATTTTTGAGTCAAGTAGATCAATTTGAATTTTTATATTTATTAGTATTTGATAGGACTATGTACAAAAAAAAGATTTTTGAGGAACAAGTACACAAAAAAATATATAAATTTCCATCATATGACTAAAGATTGATTACTAGATATGGTGAAATTCTTCTGCTCGTAAATGAGTCATAAATCTCATTTTAATAACACCTCTTTTTTATTTACAGATGATGATTACAATGGAAAATAAAGAAGTTTATCAAATGGCTTACAGTAACGTTGCCTCACCAATATGGTACCATCTTGGATATTAATAGGTGTTGCATTACACAAAATGCAAGACGAACCCATTTTTTTTTTATTAGATACAAAAAGTTTATTAGCTCTACTGTTTTTTTCTGGTAGACAGACACAAAATGAGAGAGAAAGATAGGTAGAAGGATTTACCTATGTTATAGAAACGCTATCAGATTCATTAATGGTAGACAAAAACAAAATCCCGACTTTGCTTTTTTCCCCCGACTGGTCTTCAGCCTAAGAGGGCTGGAATCTCTGAACTCAACCATCTCCGACTCTGAACTCGACTAACTGACCCAACTCTTCTTATATATCTTAATTATCTCATCAACTAATGATGATAAGAACACATCATTAAATTTCTAGTGTGACATCAGCTTCCTAAGTCATCTAACTTGCCTTCAATTTTCTTTACTTTTTAACAATCCTGTCTACTACCCCGAGTTCAAAACAAAATCCTATTTTGACATGAGCTGACATGCTGGTCATTGTATGTGCGCACATACGACCTTTTCAATATGAACCACACTTCAATTCAAAGCTTTCCAGGCAACCTACAATTTATCACTACAAATAAAATAATTAACTTATATAATTATAATTATCATCCTTAATTATATTTCATTATATATAAATGATAAATCAATAAAATCAACTCATCAATTCAATGTTTTTTCTGAGAAATGTCATCATAAAAAGTAAAATTGTTTTTTGAGAATCTTTTGGGGTCAAGATATGAAAACGCTTGAAAGAAGCCAAAGGATTCTGAAATGTTCTTTTCCAGATATTTCTATAGAAAAAGAGGTTTATAAGAATTAATTGATGGTAAATACAAAACAGGTTCCATTTTTTAGTATATTATTAAAATCAACCGATTTAAAAATGTGTGTAAAAACTTTTTGGAGATTACCCATTCACACTGGAAATTACTCATTTTCTTGTGGACTGTCTGGATTTGTAAAAACACAAATAAAAATTGGACAAAAAAGATTCCTATGAACTGGGTAGTTCAGCATTTTCACTTTAAAAAGTGTTATTCATGGGAAATATCAGCATTTTCAAAGAGTTAAATTTAAAAAATATAGATTCAGATATATGCTGGAAAGTAAATAAATTTTTTGAAAGTGTTTAAAATCCTTTCCAGGAAGTTCAACTTTTAAAAGTCATGCAAAATCACACTAGAGAGAAACCATATTCTTGTGAAGTGTGTGGGTCAGCTTTTGCACATCGTATTAATTTAAAAAGGCACATTTTTACACACACTGGAGAAAAACCTTATTCTTGTGAAGTGTGTAATGCAGCCTTTTCACATAGTTCAAATTTGAAAAGACATATGCGAGTACATACTGGAGAAAAGCCTTATTCATGTGAGGTATGTGGATCTGCATTTTCAAAGAGTTCCAGTTTGGAAGGACACATGCGAACACACACTGGAGAGAAACCTTATTCTTGTGAGGTGTGTGGGTCAGCATTTTCACACAATTTAAATTTAAAAAAACATTTGCGTACACACACTGGAGAAAAGCCATATTCATGTGAAATGTGTGGATCAGCATTCTCACAGAATTCTTCTTTAAAAGCACACATGAGACTGCATACAGGAGAGAAACCATATTCTTGTAAAGTGTGCAATGCAGCATTTTCACAGGACTCCTCTTTAAAAGCTCACACAAGAGTACACACTGGAGAAAAACCCTATTCTTGTGAAGTGTGTGATGCAGCTTTTTCTTATTATTCTAGTTTGAAAGGACACATTCGCACACACACTGGAGAGAAACCATATTCCTGTGAAGTATGTAATGCAGCCTTTTCAGATTGCTCAAGTTTTAAAAGACATATGCGAAAACACACTAATGAGAAGCCTTTTTCTTGTGAGGTGTGTGGGTTAGCTTTTGCAAACCGCATGAATTTAAAAAGACACATTCTTACACACACTGGAGAAAAACCATATTCTTGTGAAGTGTGTAATACAGCCTTTTCACTAGGTTCAAATTTGAAAAGACATATGCGATTACACACTGGAGAGAAACCATATTCTTGTGAAGTGTGTGGATCTGCATTTTCAAGAAATTCACAGTTGAAAAGACACATGCAAACACACCCTTGCAATAAACCCTAATCATGTGGAAGATTTACAAATTCCTGATTCAAATAGACAAACATGAACATACACCTGAGAAAAAACATATTCTTCTGAAGTGAGTGAATCAGAATTTTCATATTTGAAAAAATGTGTGACTACAAATAAAAACGAATCAGATCATCCATTGTGTGGATCAGCCTTTCTACTGAGAGACAAGAAAGAAACCAGATTTTTTTTGATCTGTATGGATCTTTATTTTCACAGGTTTTTGACATAAAATGCTTGTGGGAAGATGTTTTCTTGCAAATAGTGAGGATTGGGAATTTTACTGAATTCATGTTTATATTAAAAGTATACTTCTCGCAAGAATTTAAATTTTGATTGAAACTACAAATAAGAAAATATTGCAAGTAAGGTATCTTAAATTATGAAAAATAGTGTTGCTATAAAGCTACTTTTTTTGGCGGGGGGACCGAAAATTTTGTTTGATGAATGAATAATCTAGAATATATTTTGTTTTTCCTGCAAAGACAAAGTAATTTATATTTTCAAGAAAAATTTTTATAAAACTTTTTACTGATTTCAAAAAAACACAAAACAGTTACTCAAGAAAATATCTTTCCAGAATCTTCATATTTAACACTGAATTACTCGTTTGATTATACAGCTCTTCTTCAGAAATTTTTAATCAACAAAAATCTGATATTTTTATTTCTAAAATTTTATTGTGTAGTAATTCAGCTATTAATAAAACAACTTTTCTAATATTAGATGAAGTATGTTTCCTTCTTTGTTGTTCAAAATTGTAATTTTGCTTTCCTGAATAAATTTCCTCTTCCCCCATCTTGCTGATTTTCCATTTACATGTTCGGCTGGTGGTAAGTACACAGTTATATTGCAATATATTAATGGGACCTGCAGGGTTGAACACAGCAGATGTTGTCGACAGATACATTGATAAAATCGGAGTGATTACTGGAATGTCCCCATGCCCTGCAGGTGTTTTCGATTGGTGGATGTGTTGACAGTTTCATCCAGCCGAAGATAATATCAACAAAGTGATTGCCAGAATGTCACCATGCTCTGCAGGTGACTTGTATCAGCAGACGTGTTGACAGCTTCATCCAGCCGAAGATAATGTCAACAAGGTGGTTGTCGGAATATCACCTTGACCTATGGACGTGGTTAAACTCGATAACTGGTGACAGATGCGTCAGCCCGTGGAGGTGGGCTTGTGTAAGTAGCCAATGGGAAACAAGCAACACATGGACGGGAGCTGTAACCAATGAAAAAGAGGAATTGTTGCTGGTCACATGGGAGTTATAGACTATATAAGTTCCTGAATTTTGGCTAAAGTCAGTTGTTCACTGGCTCTTTTGTCTCCCAATAACTCCTTCATGTGCGCGAACTCTCTGCGATTGCTTTTCTGCTCCACATAAGTATCATCACCAAGAATAAAAATATAATCCTATATTTATATATATATATACGTGTTCCTCGTTTATAAAGACACAGCTGAGTATACAACGATATTTCTCTTTTACACCACGTGTAAAATTCAGCGGTTCAAAATTTTATCCATTTGTAAACAGTATGAAAGTATTTTTAAAATTTCTCAACCTCACTAAAAAAAGTTGTATGAGAAAGATTGTCCTTGTATCATTTTACACCACAGTCTTCTTCAACTTCAATTCATTGATGTTAGATAATTCAGTCTTATTGCTACTAAGTGTACTTAAGCATTTTAAAACAACTTGTAAGATGGTCATTGTTAAAAGACGCAGAGTAGCTTTTAATAAAGTTTAGGATTATTGTTCTCTCAGGTTTGGTAAATAAAAAAGGCAATTTAAATTATATTCAAAATTTAATTCATGAGAAAAAACAATTTTTTTAAATATTGTTATTTGGCTTTAAATATTATATCAGCCAAATGTTTGATCTCACCAGCAATACATTGTCTCAGTTTCATCACAAAATCATTCAGTTTGTTGTCTGCATCCATCCTTTAGAACCTTCAGGTTTCCCCAGAACTTCTTCCTGAGGGGATTTAACAATATGCAAATGAATGAGTAATACTGATTAAGAATTATTAGTGTTGAATAGCAATACTTGAAATTCTTTAACTTTGTACTTAAATCTAATTACTGGAATTACATAGCAATACTTGAAAGCACTTCATTGTGTAAAGAAATGATTCATAGTAAATAGAATTATTAGTGCTATAAATACTTGAAACCATTTAACTGTATATAAACAAATAAGCTCTGGCTTGTTTAAAAATGTTATCTACAAAATGTGTTCACAAATCATATATGTATAAAGAGGATTTGGCATTAGATAACCTACAATGGTTGATATGCCATCAAACCCAACCCAACCCAACTCAACCAAATCCTATATATTTAATATATATATATACAAAGAGGATTTGGGATTAAATAACCTACAATGGTTAATATGCCATAAAACCTAACCAAACCATAAGGGAGGTAACTCTTGTAAGCAAGATGACCATAGGATTTCACTATGCAATGAGATGAAGCAAGTGCAGAAAAATGAATCTTTGAATTTCCATCGATTCCTTCCGCCTGATGATGCTAACAGAAATGGCTGATGCTGATGCTGATGCTGATAATACCTCTCACCTTCTCACTTACAACAAATTCCCATACAGCAGCAATTTTAATTCTTCTAGAATCCGTATCAGTCAATAAAACTTTTGAGAATTTGAGTTATAAACCTTTAATCCCATTTGATAATGAAGTGAGACAAAAAGACGTGAGGTTTTCTTTACCTTTCATGTACAGCCTGATCTTAAGTTTCTTTGAATTTATAGCGTTTGCTGAATTTCATTGGATTTCATCTCGTGAATCCTCAGTTTTCGTCTCTGTTGAAGATTGCTTAATGCATCTCAAAATCCATAAATATGAGAAACACATAAACACAAGAACATTTTTCTTGAGTTCTCCAACAAAAATTTGGAAAAGTTTTGTTTCTCTCAACTTGTTAAAACTAGTTCTTCTGACGTCTTGTATACTTACAGGATTTTAAGCCGAGGAGAATAGCTATTGAAGTATTGATATTGTTGATGGGAGGGGAGTCATTATTCTATCAGCAAATAATTTAATATATTAACATTCTTTCTATCAAACTGTAATTTAATATAAACATCAAACTATCAAAATATAATCTATAATATCAATATATTTCACTAGCATATAACTTTATAATAACATTCTTCGATCAGCTTATAATTTAGTATATTTATCTGAAATAAGCATCAATTGCCCAGTCGGCTGGGGTTGTAGAATACACCGACTGCACCTCTGCAGAGGGGTAAAACGCCCCCAATGAGTGTCCTGGATATGACACTAAACAATCTGATGGTGAGGTTCCAGTGATGCAGGAGCTTTGGAGAATGCGGAGTACCCCTTTATTGCCATCACTCTCAGGGCCATTCTGGCCTGGAGTGGTAGCACTTGATAAGGGCCCTATCTATGGGTTAAATAGAACTAAACAGTGCTTCTTTCACTATACTTTAAACTGAGTATTTATGCTAAACTGAATAGTTTAAGATAGAACTGTTTTGACATTAAAACGGTGTACTAATGCTAAACTGAATTGCTTGAAATAGATGTGTTTTGATGTTTAAACTGTGTACCTATGCTGAACTGAATTATCTTAAATAAAACTGTTTTACATTTAACTCTGTGTATTGCCCACTTTGTTGGGGCTGTAGAATACACTGACTGCACTTCTGCAGGGGCGTAAGACTCCCCCATTGAGTGTGCTGGATATGACACTAAACAGTCTGATGGTGAGGTCCCATGCTAGGGCCTTGGGGAAGATGGAGCACCCCCTTCATTGCCATTGGTCCCAGGTCTACTCAGGCCTGGGAGTGGTAGCACCTGATAGGCTCTTATCTATGGGTTAAATAGAACAGCATACTTATGCTAAACTGAATTGTTTGATTAAACTGAATAGCTTGAAATGGAAATGTTTTTCACAATTAAAATGTACTTACGTTTAAACTGTGTCCTTATGCTAAACTGAATTATTTGAAATAGAACTGTTTTTTGACATTGAAACTTTATTTACAGTAAACTGAAATGTTTAACATCAAACTGTTTTGAATATTAACCATGTGTAAACAAAATCTGTACTTATACTAAACTGAATTAGCTGAATTAGAACTGCTTGACTAAACTGAATAGCTAGAAATATTTTCACAATTAAAATGTCCTTACATTTAAACTGCATACTTATGCAAAACTGAATTGTTTGAACTTAAACTGTTTTTGACATTGAAACTGTAATTACTCTAAACTGAATTGTTACATATAACTGCTTGAATAAACTGAATAGTTTGAAATGGAAATGTTTTTGACAATTAAACTGTGTACTTATGCTAAACTGAATTGTTTGAAATAGAACTGGTTATTTACATAAAAATGGATTTGGCATTAAATAACCTACAAAGTTTTATATCCCATAAAACCCACCAAACCACACCAATGAAATATGCATTGAATTTTTTGTTTTGAAAAAAATTACTTTTTCAGCAATTATTTTTGTAGTGACTAATGTTCAGCATTTTCAATTGATTTCAAAATCCATTGGTTGGTACATAACGGAAACTTACACAGCTGATAAAATAAATGCAAAAGTGTATTTTCTGCAGTTTATATTTGGTTACCATATTTCATTTACAAAAGTTGAAATTGAAAAAATAAAAAACATATTTCTTAACCAAGTCACTAAATTTTCAACCAAACGTCATGTCAACAACTACATCCAGCCGGTTATAGGCATTGGTTCCCTAAGATTCTTAGGAGACAATCATCTGGAGGTTGCAGATTCAATCCTGACTGCAGGCGTGTAACAATACAGGAATACTCAGCACTTGTACCCGGTTACATCCACTTAAAATAATGATTCTTATCATAAAAACATCATTAGATACAGAAATCTCAATTGCTACGATTGCTGTAACTATTAGTACAAACTATTCACTATTTGAGGGAGAATAGTGGGGAGAGTGTTTGTCAATGGTCCAGGAGATCTGGGTTCAATCCCAGGTCGTGTCATACCAAAGACTTTAAAAATGATACTTGATACCTCCTTGCTTAACACTCAGCAATATAAGGTACATATTGAGGGTAAAGTGTAGCAATCCAGGGAAAGGAGTAGCGCCCTCCCCTACACCCTGGTGTAGTAGCTATTGAAAAGGGAGCCTTCTGGTTTCCCCCACCCCTCGACTACAGTTGCTAATTTTACTTACTACTTATCTATACATAAGATAAAAAAATTATGGAATTAGCAAACCGAGTGGGTTAGGGTTAGGGTTCATATTTAGCTGTAAATAAAATAACAAACACAAAACATTTTTCTTTATTACTGCTATATAATTAAGGAATGATTTTTTTATTTTAATCATTTTTCATTAATTATATTTTATCATTCAGTTTGGTTGGGCTTTGAACTATTCGGGTTAAGAGTTCAGGTGCATAGCCAGCCATTGGGTACAGTTTTATGCTCACACACAAAGGATATGACAATCAACATTGTCATAACAAACTCCAGACAGGAAATGGGGCTGGAGTGTGGATGAGGTCATACCCAGAAGAGATGGGCTGAGAATTGGAGGATTTTAAAAAAACAGCAGTTGAGATTGGACCATGGAGTCGAGTAGTTAGGGGTTTGGCCATTGAGTTGAGAGTTGGATTTCAGCCGTTGAAGATGTAGTTAGGTTTTTTGGATCTCTACAGACAGAGATCTTAAACATCACAAGATGCGCCATGCATTGAAATGAGGTTAGTAGAGTATGGTTTGTATAGACTTTTGAGAATTGTATCTCTCCCCTCATGTTGAAGAACCAAAGTCAGAATAAATCATATTTACCAACCCCTCCACTCAGGCAGGATATGACACAAGGTCAATTTTTAAGCGGAGTTTAAAAGGTTTAAATTAAGAGTTTTTCTTCTCCTAGACTAGTTGCCTCACCAAGGCTGAAGAACCCAGTCTGCCCTACTATTTACTCATAGCTGGAGGGAGAATAATTTCCCAAGGGTATTAGTGTTTTGTGAAATGCAATCAGTCTCATCCAGGATTTAAACTCGTGTCGCCGTGTCCATTTCCTACGACGATAACCATTTCACCACGGGCACCACCAAAGTCAGAATTAATAAACCATTCGTACCTGAACAACAGAGAGTCTGCCTGTTTTCGCCTGTGTTTTCTGCTCGTATTTGTATTATGACTATACAACAAGAGCTGAACATTCTGGCTTGTTAAAATATT
The DNA here is from genome assembly GCA_963585895.1 of Sepioteuthis lessoniana. Lineage (NCBI taxonomy): Eukaryota > Metazoa > Mollusca > Cephalopoda > Myopsida > Loliginidae > Sepioteuthis > Sepioteuthis lessoniana. The sequence goes on from OY757908.1 coordinate 6,249,416, forward strand.
CTTTAAATAAACTAGATTAATTATTTTAAGCAATGGTTTGGTTTTTTTCTCAGACATGAAGAATGAAATATTCTAGAGTTACCCAATGTTGAGGAAATAATTATGGAACGTTCTTGTAATTTACATTCCTAAAACAAACGACAGCTGAAACCTAAATATGCAAATTAGTCAACAGTTAAAAACAGTTCTTTCAGACCTCAGCAAGAAGGAAATCCATGGTAGAGTGTTACAAAAGATGGTTCCAGATGGTTGTGTCAAACATTTGGTGTAAATAAAAATAAATAAGGTGGTAAGTTTATTCTAAGTTACTTCATTGTAAGATATTTTTCAGTTTAGAAATCTCCAATAAAGAGGAAATCCTAGTTGTGCAGTGGTTAACAGGTTCAACTGTGAGATAATAGAAAGCGGGTTCAAACTGCATATTCTCTATTATATTCACATTTGATCGAGTATACTTGAGAAAGCTATGAACTCCATAATACCCCAATTGATGGGTTATATGGTACCACTTCTGTTCTTTTACAAGGATGGATTTCAACCCGTGAAAGTTGATATGCCATTAAATAAATGAAAGAAAACTAATCAAAAATAAAAGACATTTTATTTCCCACATTTTATTGAACAACAATATTCTCATAGTTTTGTTCAACTGACTGAAGACTTCTCAGTTCAAACAAATTTCAACCTGGTCTCCAAATATTTGTTCTAGTATTTAATTCCATTTCTTTTAATGTTTGCTACCTTCAGTTGGTTGAATTGGGAGCAATACTTGTTTGAATCATTCAGTGGGTGCTCATAAAAAAAGTTCTCTCTTTCAAGTGATGCAGTCTCTTTGGAGATAGCATCACTTTCTGATGTTAGTTCATTTCAATGACCCCCCCCCATCGTCACTTATATTTTGTGTTGCTGCAAAATATTCACATTTCATTATCTACAACAATTTTTTCTTCTTTTAAATGGAAGATTTTAATTCTGTACAAGCCACACATTGAAGTGACAAACATAAACAACTCGGTAAAAATGATTTTCAGTGTTTCCTTTTGATATATTGAGTAAGTTGGTTATATCTTGCTTTGATCCCTCTCAGTTTCAGCTGATCTGCCTGTTTACTATTTAGTGAGAAACCTCCAGACAAAAAATTGGCAAACCACTTTTGTCATGTTTTATAAATGACAATACCTTCTTCATAAACTGAACAAATTATTTTCTGTATTTCAGTTGTATTTCTTTCTTTCTTAAAAAAAACATCAGTTTCTTATTTTATTCAGTCTTTAATCTATAAACAAAATTACCGCAATCCTAACTACTTTTTAAAGCTTACTGATATAACAGCTTCACAACATAATCAAAATTGATCTTTTTGAATGAAGTTAGATAAAACTAAACATTCCTAATGCCATCAAACAAGAAATACAGAATAAACTTTTTGACTGACCTAATATTTAACAATAAAATTAATATATTTAAAAAAAAATGATACTCTAAGATTTTCCATAACAAAAGAAGCTGAGAATGAAATGGGAATTATATAATTATGTGTATCAACATATTTCACACATATTTCATATTTGGGTCGGTTAATCATATTTACCCAACCCCTCCACTCAGGCAGGATATGACACAAGGTCAATTTTTAGGCGGAGTTTAACAGATTTGAATTTAGAGTTTTCCTTCTCCTAGACTAGTTGCCTCACCAAAGCTGAATAACATAGTCTGCCCTACTATTTACCCATAGTTGGAGGGAGAATAATTGGATTTATACCTTTCCTAAGGGTATTAGTGCTATGTGAAATGCAATCAGTCTCGTCCAGGATTTGAACTCGTGTCGCCGTGTCCATTTCCTACGATTATAACCATTACACCACTTGGGTCAGTTAATAGGTTGAGAATTAGACCACAAAAATTAACAATCTATATATCAATATCTATACTCATATATCATATAAATATCATATAAAACTAAATTTAAAAAAGAATTTCAAACGTAAAACATGAAAATCTATAGTCATGAATTTTTAGTCCACAGTGTGCGATAACATATGTCTTTTTAAACTTGAAGAAACTGTAAATGTAGATCCACATTCATTACAGCCGAATGGTTTATCTCCAGTGTGTGTTTGCAAATGTCGCATTAAATGAGAATTCTGTGAAAAAGAAGATCCACACAATTCACATGAATATGGTTTTTCTTCCGTGTGTGTTCGCATATGTCGCACCAAGTGGCACTTTACAGAAAATAAAGATGTACACAATTCGCATGAATATGGTTTTTCTCCAGTGTGTGTTCGGACATGTTGCACCAAATGTGACTTCCTTGAAAAAGAAGAGCTACACACTTCACAACAAAAGGGTTTCTCTCTCGTGTGTGTTTGCTTATGTTGCACCAAGTATGACCTCTGTGCAAAGCAAGATCCACAAACTTCACAAGAATGTGGTTTGTTGCCTGTGTGTATTTGCTTATGTTCAACTAAATTTGACTTCTGTGAAAAGGATGATGTACACAATTCACATGCATATGGTTTCTCTCCAGTGTGTGTTCGCACATGTCTAACTAAATTTGACTTCTGTAAAAATGACGATTTGCACAGTTCACATGTATATGGTTTCTCACCTGTGTGTTTTTGCAGATGTCGAACTAAGACTGACTTCCTCGAAAAGGAAGATCCACATACATCACAAGCATATGCTTTCTCAAAAGCGTGTGTCCGCGTATGTTGAACCAGATGTGATTTCTGGGGAAAGGAAGATTTACATACATCACAAGAATGTGCTTTTTCAACAGAATGTGTTTGTAACTGTCTTTTTAAATTTGAAGGTTTATAAATTTCATCACAAAAATCTTTTGATGTGTAATTTTCCATGTTTTCTGGTCTCAATTCAACATGAAATATTTAATCGACACAAATTCACAATACAAGAAAATGGTTTTTATATTGGTATTTTCCAGGCTGGAACATCTGTCAACAAAAATAAAATATACAATTTTAAAAAGATGAGAATCATTAAATAAGATTATACTGATATATTTCAAGGGGCCAATTTTTACCAGATTATTTTAACTGATAAATATGTATCAAATCATTATTGTAAATATCAAATTATTATCTTTGCTACATAATGGGACAATAAATTCAATGAGCATAACACTTTGCACGCAGATACATATACGAGGTGCCTTCAATAAGATCCCAAATTTTTTTCATATGGGCACTTTTATTGATAGTACACACATGAAACTCTAGTCCCCTTTGAAGTAATCTCCTACGGCTGCAATGCACTTGTTGTACTGTTCCAACAACTTCTAGAAGGCCCTATGGAAGTCCTCTTGTGTGAGCGTGTCAATGACCTTCTTCACAGCCTCTTTCATCTCTTCAATTGTTTCATAATGACAGCCTCTGAGCTTAGGGAATAACCAAAAGTCACAGGGAGCAAGGTCTCAACTATAGGGAGGGTGAGGAAGCCCATCGCTTTAACCATTACACCACGAGGACCCCCCCCATTTCTGTCAACACATAATCAACACTTGCAGTCTGTTACATCTATTTTGACTTCATTATAATTATTGGAATAATTATTATTCAGTGTTTTTATTGATTCAATAGGGTATGAGATGACGTCCCTTGTCTGCGAAAAGAAATTTTATTAATTACCATTCAATGATGACACTATACAGTTGCCAGAGGGACAGAGTTTTGTATAAACGAAAAAGGCACAATGACTTCATAAACTTTCCTCACAGAATAGTCTAGGTACAAGGACCTATTATACTCTGCTGGGAAACATAAGTCCCCAGCATATTTTAAATGAATTGAACACTCTACAAAACAGTCCACAGCAAATAATATATTTTGTTATATATTGACCCTCGACCGATCCTTCAATCAAGAGATGCACCTGTGTAAATAAGCGAAAAAACAGTGGAAGCAGGTGGACATAAACCAATGATATAACCAGGTGCACAGACGGTTCGAGTTAGTTGGAGACAAGATGCCGAAGTGAGAGCCAGCAGCAGACAGAGGGCTTTCAGCCTTCAGTGACCCATGGTTGAGCAACCCCAGCCAAAATGAGAAAGAGGTGATGCTATGGTCAGAAGAACTTGGGGTCAATATAGTAGTCTGTCTCCGTCTCCAACTCACCTCTCATACACAAGAAACATCACCCTTTCAAGAATAAAGTGTGAGAGATATATTTTTATAAAGAAGTGTATTCATTCGTTCATTGAAGTTCATCATTATCGGTTGACTATGTTTCCGCATATAGTTGTATATGTATACTTGCAGTTGTATTGTGGCTATACAACAATTTCTTCATTTAAATAATAATAATAATAATAATGGTGCTTTACCAAAGCAGAATTTGTAATACATTCATAGTTTGATTTATATTTCAGTACCTTTTGGCGATAGTCTTTAATTGGAATCATTTTGAAATGAGGCTTCTTAATCTGAGAACTAATTTTTTTCTTTTTATTTATTGCGGACTTTTTGTCCTCATCTTGGTAGTTTTTGTGTTGTTTCTTCTTCACTACGTTTTGGCCAAATTTCACCTCTGGCCTTCTTCAGGTGATCAGCCGCGACCTTGGATAGGAATGCTGAGTCTTGTAACCGTATCCCCAGTAATTACTGCCTTCCATACTTGTTGTCTATTGCACCACGTTTTTGACCAAGTAAACCTCTGGCCGGCTTGGGTAGGAATTGAAACCGCTATCTTCTAACAATGCTCACCGAAGGGCAATCAAGGTTTGATTTTTTGGTCTTATAAATCCAATTATTTGTTCTCTTAATCTGGTCTTCCATAGTCGGGTCCGTACCAAATTTGTAATTGTCTTTAATTGGAATCATTTTGAGATGAGGTTTCTTAATCTGGGGATATGGTTACTGGGGATACAGTTACAAGACTCAGCATTCCTATCCGAGGTCGCGGTTAATCACCTGAAGAAGGCCAGAGGTGAAATTTGGCCGAAATGTAGTGAAGAAGAAACAACACAAAAACTACCAAGATGAGGACAAAAAGTCCACAATAAATAAAAAAAAAAAAAATTAGTTCTCAGACTTTTGGTGATATTTCATTATATATTGGATTGAGTCATGAATAATTTTTATTTTCTAAAAGGAAGTTGTAACAAGACATTTTAAACATACAATGTCTTAAACACAACCTGATTAAAAAGTCCCATCACCAGTCATTCTTATTTCATTAATGAAAAACTTAAGCTCCTAAAAAGGAGGAACTGAATGTGCATATTCGACACGTAATGTTATGCATGTTTAAAAATAACAAAATCACAACAGAAATAGCTAAGAATATTTCTAGTGTTAATGGTTAAGGTGTTATTACTGAATACCGGACATTGGCATAATGGCTAGAGTGTTCGCCAATGGCCCGGGAGACCCAGGTTCAATCCCAGGTTGTGTCATACCAAAGACTCTAAAAATGGTACTTGATGCTACCTTGCTTAACACTCAGCATTATAAGGTAAAGTGGAGCAATCCAGGGAAAGGAGTAGCACCTTCCCCTACACCTTGGTATAGAAGCTATCAAAAAGAGAGCCTTCGGGTCACCCTCGACTACAGTCGCCAACTTCACTTACTTTTACTGACTGCCAATTCTGAAACTGTTTTTCAAAATTTCATTCTGTTTTAATTTGGTCTAATGGCACATCAACCATTGTTAATGCCAAATCCATTTTCATACATAAAACAGTTCTATTTCAAACTATTCAATTTAGTATAAGTATAGTTCATCAGATTTAGCACTAAGTGATTTCAATCTTTTTTCTTTTCTACAAAATGATTAGAATGACAGATTTTCTCACGAAATCAGCTGAAAACGTTTGTGGAAAAGTTTTGGAGTTGGAAACCAGCTGAATTTTATTGGTGAGGAATCAGCAAGTTAATTGATCAATGTCACGAGACGAATCAAAATAAGAGTGAATATACTTTGATCGAAATTAATTCATTATTTATTTATTTATGAATGAATTATAATTTTTACGAAAACAGGAATTATATATGATTCAGTCTAATATAGGCGTGTGTGTGTGTGTCTGTGTGTGTTTGTGTGTGTATGTTTACTCGAACAGGGTGTGACACAAGGTCAATTTTAAGCAGAGTAAAGCTGGTTTGAATTCAACTTTCCTTCTCAATGACAGGTTGCCTCAGCTAGGTTAAAATGCCCTATTATTCAATCCAAAGATGGTGAGGGGAGACTAGATGAATTCATATCTATAGCGCAAAAGGAAAAGCAAACAGGATTTGAACCTGGGTCACCAATTCCATTTCCTACAAGGATAACCGTAACGTTAACTGCACTTCCTAATTTTATAATGTAATTGAATATTTCGGTAAATGGCACATTCAAAAATTAACATAAAAAAGTTTTGATGAAAATATTTCGGCAATCAACAATATAGAGAGGATTTTTTAAATAAATATTTTTCCTTACGACCTACCATACAACAAAAAAGGGATTTCCTTTAGAATTTTAAATTTCTGTTCGAAAGACTAAAATCTTGGAAAATAATCATTTTTTTTGCGTTAAGTTGTAAATTTATTTATTTTATCTTTTTTTTAAAGATAAATAAAAAAAAGTAAAGACGAAAAAAAAGAGAAAATTCCTAAAAATGTCTATTATTTTCCCGCTTTATGTTCATTGATAGACATTCTCTTTTGAAAATTGAATATTATTTATATATTCTTTTACTTACCTTTAAATCATGAAATTCAAAACAAAAAAGATGAAAAAAGGAGGAAAAATTGGAAAAAACAGGCAAGATATTTTTTACCGAAAATACCCGATTTTAATCGGGGTTTGTTTTTTTGTTTTTTTAGATTTTCTGTCAGTTACACAATTTCACAATTGTTCATTCAATTTATAAAGAAAATATTGAATTAAAAAGAATAAAACAAAAAAATAACATAGAAACAGTGGAAAAATACCAGAAATTAAAAATAAAATAATCTCCGAAAAATGTTTTCAAATAACGACAAAACAAAAACAAAGGAAACCGGTGTTTTCTATAAATTCGTTCCTTAAATAAAAATGTTCTAGTTGTCTAAATTTCTGAGACGAAGCATGATGATTTTTATCATTAAGGGTTTTCGGACTATTGTCTTTATCTTTATTGTTATTTCCACAACATTTCGGCTGATATGTCTTCCTACCTTCTTCAGGTGTTTGTCGAACTCGGGATCCTTCACGGAACTTCGAACTACGTCCTTTATTGAATCCACGAGGGTCGCCTGTTCTGATTCAGTTAGCCATAACCGGGTCGAAGTGTTAAGTATTCCTGTATTGTTACTCACCTACAGTCAGGATTGAACATGCAACCTCCAGATGATTGTCTCCTTAAAAGCTTAAGGAACTAATGCCTATAACCGTTACGCTATGTGTCCTTGGTTCCCTTAGCTTCTAAGGAGACAATCATCTGGAGGTTGCAGGTTCAATCCTCACTACAGGCGAGTAACAATACAGGAATACTTAACACTTGTACCCGGTTATGGCTAACGGAATCAGAACAGGCGACCCCCGTGGTTTCAATAAAGGATGTAGGTTGAGGTTCCGTGAAGTTACCTGAGTTCGACAAACACCTGAAGAAGGCTGGAGGATATATCGGCCGAAACGCTGTGGAAATAGCAATATAGATGAAGATAATAGTCCGAAAACCCTTAATGATAACGTGTTCTACTTACACTTTTTTTTATCATAAACAAAATGAATCGAGTAATAAGAAAAAGTCCATGCAAAATAAATAAATAAATAAGATTTTAAAAATTTCCAATTACAGCTAATTTTAGTTTGGTTTGGTTTTATGGCATATCAACTATTATAGGTTATTTAATGCCAAATCCTCTTTATACATATATATTAAATATATATGATTTGGTTTGGTTGGGTTTTATAGCATATCAACCATTGTAGGTTATTTAATGCCAAATCCTCTTTATTCATATATATTAAATATATATGATTTGGTTGGGTTGGGTTTTATGGCATATCAACCATTGTAGGTTATTTAAATATTATATATTAAATATATATGATTTCTGAAAACATTTTTCAGCTAACATTTTTAAAACAAACCTGAGTTCATTTTCCCCCATAGTTGAATTGTTTCCCTTATTTCTATCTCATACTATTAATGATTTGTTTGCACACAGTTTAATGTTTTCAAGTATTTCTATGCATCACTAACAGTTCAATTAAACATCAGTCATTTGTTTACACACAGTTAAATAATTGAACAGTTCTATTTCAAACAATTCAATTTAGCATAAGTCAACAAAGTTAAATGGTTCCATGTATTCCTATGTATCACTAGCACAGCAATGAAACATCATTCATTTGTTTACATGCAGTTAAATGTAAAAACAGTTCAATTTCTAACAATTCAGTTTAGTTTAAATGTCAAACAGTTCTATATGACCCATAGACAGGACCCTATCAGGTGCAACCACTTCAGGCCAGAGTGGACCTGCGAGAGATGGCAATAAAGGGGTACTCCACATTCCCAAAAACTTCTGCATTACAGGAAGCTTACTATCAGATATCCAGGACCCTCGTTGGTGGGGGGAGTCTTACCCCATTGCCGAGATGCAATAAGTGTATTCTGCAGCCCCAGCCGATTGGCCCAAATTATCATTAAGTAAAAAGTAAAAATATATTTTCTGTTTGAATCTTTCGTTGTTTCATAATATCAGTGTTGAATATGAAAAAAACAATTTTTTTTTCTTTCTTCTTAAATAATGTTTGATACTTTGTACAAACATTTGTTTATTAATAAACACATAACCTCAATTTAAACACACACACACACACACAGCATTGGAATATTAATGCTATCCACTGCACAGTCAGGGGGAGTTAGAATATACTGACTGATACTCTGCAGAGGGATAAGCCCCCTCCCAAAAGCAGAATCCTAGGTAAGCTACCATATAGCATCTAATTCTCTAGGGTAGCCAAATTTCTGTGTTTGCACCAGTCTATATGGCTTTTGAGCCGGCTATTCTCTATCTGGTACTAGCACACATTGTCAAGTAGTAAAGTTGTCGAGGGTAACCCAAAGGCTCCCCTTTCAATAGCTACTACACCGAAGTGTAGGGAAGGGTGCCACTCCTTTCCCTGGATTGCTCCACTTTACTCTTGACCCCTACCTTATAATGCTGAGTGTTAAACAAGGCAGCATCAAGTTTTGGGTCTTTGGTATGACTCGCCCCACGATTGAACCTTGGTCTTACGGACCATTGGCAAACACTCTACTCATACCACATCTAAGCAAAAAGGTTTGTAAATTAACTTGTCAATATAGTAACACATTTTCTCTCACCACTAAAGGACTCCACACGGAAAAGCCCACAACTCATAGTAGGAGGGTGTTTAAATGCAACATCCCATTTCATATATAAATTACAAGGTTAGACATGTGCTCTCACCTCTCTTGTTGCTTATATACTGAGTCCCCACTGAGAACAGATTATAGTTATGTTTGCCCCCCAGAAAAATGCTGAAAAGAAAAGACCACATTAAACCAAGAATGGAACAAAGATTTTTGAATTACATCAAGAAGCAGAAAGACGATTCTCAAGTCTTCTGTACCGAATGCTGTTGCGATGCGGGGATTGGCTGTAAAGGGAAAAGTGCTGTTATCGATACATTACAACAGTTAACTTTAGTTCTTTTTCTTTCTAAGATCTCCTTTTTGGAGAGCAATATTTATAAATAGCCAGATATAAGCAGCCTCAAGGTGCACCAGACTAAGCAAATCCTAAAACAGCATACTTTTTCTTACCCAATGGACTAATAGTTAATTAATACAACAAATAAAATCTTAGTTTTCTCTCATCATCAGGTGAAATATTCACAACGTTCTATTTATTTACTTTCTAAGGCATTTTTGAGACATTCTTCTCAAATCCAACAAAAAATTCATTCAGTTCTCCGTGAAAGGAATTGAATGAATATTTTTCTGATTGAAAAAGAAATCCTTAAATGATGGCAATTTTTTTTTTTTAATTTTGAAAGTAAAGTACAAAATACACCTTAAAGGATTTTAAATATATATATATATATATACATTTTTTTTATCAAGCATAAACCTATTCCACCATCCATTTGTTAAAAGATTGTGAAATTGTCAAAAAATAGTCAAATTTCAGACTAAGACCCTTACCAACAAAAAATTCTGCTATTGGAATTACTTTTTCTGTAAATTTCTTTAAATGTTAGACATTCAGATTATTCAAAAAAATTGATTTGAAAAATTATCTAATTTAATTTCTAAATGAGGGTGAAACCTTATTTTTCAAAGTTAAATGTCAAAATTAAAATACACCCGTCTTATACACTGACTGTATCCCCTGTAGAGGTAACCCCCAAATAAGGGTGTGTTCTGGGTATGACACTAAACTGTATCAAACCCTAAGCAGGTTCCAGTTCGGATGCACAGGAATATTCTTTAACTGCCTTTACTCTCATGTCTGACCCTGTTAGGGTCCCGTCGATCAGTCAAATAGATGTGCTTGAAAATCATTCATATTCCATAGGAATACTTGTTAGTATCAAGAATATAACTGTGTGCCAAGAAAAGTCTGTTATTAAATAGAAATAATTCTTTGAAACCATCAAATTATTAGTATTAGACAGGAATACTTGAAACAATATAACTGTACAAAATTATTGGGATTAGATAAGATTACTTGATATACAAGGATCATTAAATAAGTTTCCAGACTTTTTTTTTTCGCATGGGCACTTTTATTGATAGTACACACATGAAACTCTAGTCCCCTTTGAAGTAATCTCCTCCGGCTGCAATGCACTTGTTGTACCGTTCCACCAACTTCTGGAAGGCCCCATGGAAATCCTCTTGTGTGAGCGTGTCCATGGCCTTCATCATAGCCTCTTTCATCTCCTCAATTCTCTCATAACGACAGCCTCTGTGCTTAGGGAATAACCAAAAGTCACAGGGAGCAAGGTCTGGACTATAGGAGGGTGAGGAATTGTCTTGATGCCCATCTTGGTCAAATAGTCTGTGACAAAGATAGAGTTGTGGACTGGTGCATTGTCCAGGTAAAAATGCCACTGACCTGATTTGAAGAGTGCTCACCTCTTCCGACAGAATCTCTTGCTGAACCCCCTTTAAACCTCAATATAATAACTCTAACCCTCACACTTTGGCCAATCAACTCTGATGTATTGACTTCCTTACTCCTCCGACGCCTCTCATCATCCCTCACAGACTCCCTGCCTTCCTTGAATCTCTTATGCCACTCAAAAACTGATGCTCAATTCATGCAAGATGGTCAAAAAGCAGTGTGAAGTATTCCATACGTTTCTGTGACATTTTTTCCAAGTTTAAAACAGATTTTTATTGCATATCATTCTTCTAAAGTGTCCTCACATCCAGATTGCACTTTTGAAATTCACCTGCTGTGACAATCAGACTTTAGTAGGGTGTATTCCAATTGCTGCTGTAGCTGTTGATTTGAACCTGAAATCATAAGAATAAGCTCACTACTTGCTGGGTGTGGATGATAAGGTTGGACAATCATCCTTGTTAAGTATGCAAATTATCTCCCCTGATACTCTCGAGAAGAGAAGGCATTATTCGATGAACGGAAGTAAACAAACGGCCATATTGGTTTATGTGCGAGTGTAATAAAGTCTGAGTTCTTTGTTTTTAACATGGAGTACCCCTTCATTGTCATTAATTCCAGGTCTTTTTGAACCTGGACTCAATCTATGGATCCAATAGATCTGTTTTAAAATTATTCATTTTCCATAGGAACATGATAAAAAAAAAAAGAATTAAAAAAAAAGCTCTTAAGAGACAATTACACAAAAAATTTAAATATGTGTTTATAATGAATGCAATTCCCTAACCTCAAAGTAGAGTTGACATGTCGTTGAAATCAATCATTCTCTTAAGATTAATATGAAGTATACATTATAATTGGAGGTGCCCATGGTGTAATGGTTATCTTCGTAGGAATTGGACACGGCAACACGAGTTCAAATCCTAGACCAGACTGATTGCATTTCACATAGCATTTGGGAAAGGTATGAATCCAATTATTCCCCCTCCAGCTATGGGTAAATAGTAGGACAGACTAGGTTCTTCAGCCTTGGTGAGGCAACTAGTCTAGGAGAAGGAAAACTCTGAATTCAAACCTGTTAAACTCCGCTTAAAAAATTGACCTTGTGTCATATCCTGCCCGAGCGGGGGGGTTGGTAAATATGATAATTGGTCTTTTAGTAGTATCCAGAATTTTAGATTTTTTAAAAACTTTTATATCATAAGCAAAAATTTTGAAAAATTGACCCAAAATTATAAAATGAAAAATGCATAAAGATTCAAGCATTTTTAAACCACTTTATTCAATAAGTAATTAACACTAATTCTTTTCGATAGCCAAAGTTGATTGGTTGGTTGGGTTTTATGGTATATCAACCAATGGCAAATTCTATCTATATGTACTTGTATATACATTCAACCAAAGATTTCTAAATGAATACTTTGTAGGTAAAATTTTCTATAAGCAGGATTTCATTTGTTTGTACATGAGATAGCCAAGTAAAGATTCTATTTTTTACTTTGGGAATCATGGGTACATTTTTTTCTTAAATTTAATGGCTACTCCATGTTTAGTCTACAGCACATGAAAACAACATACTAGGGTGAATCAAAAGTTTTGCAATATTTTGGTAGTACATGAAGAACAATTCGGCAACTCCAGATACTTTTGCCAAGGTCGTGGAGGTTATGAACCACACTGGACTGTGAAATGCCGAGCTCCCCTGATACTCTCCAAATATTACTCACTGGTCTTTTCTCCATGGCTTGCAGCACAGCCTCAGAATCTATGTTTCTCTGACTTTGCCTGATCAAGCTTTTTTGTAAACCAAGGGAAATTTTTTGAATTATCTAGTTACTATACTGTGATCAACTGAACCTTCAGTACAACCAATGTTTTTGGTTGCTTCTGGGGTATTTTGCCCAGTTTGAACACGTAAAACCTAAGTTCCTGAATTAGACTACATTGCACGTTCTTCTGGGCGGCTTTCAAACCACACATACAGTGAAGCAATGCAAGATGTATCAGAGTACCAACTACTAGGATACTACCAACCATGGCATGAACTGCTTTGGTCATGTGATATATACATATAAAAGAGGTTTATAGTTCTTATGAGCTCACTTGGTGAGTAAATGAAAGACCAAATATAGCAGTATTGCTAAATAGTGCTCAATATCAATTATAGAGCATTTACATATATATATATATATAGGTAAAGTTGGTGATCATGGTTAAGGGTGACCTGAAGGCTCCCTTTTCAAGAGCTACAACAATCCTGATGGAAGAAAGTAGTTCATATAGAAATTGAGGATGTGGAAAGCAAGATATTTGGATTTTAAATCTTCTGAAAGCTGAAGATTGCTGAGTTCTATCAGAAGTTGTAAAGGGAGCTTCTTCCGAGTCAGGATTAAATTTTGGAAGTTGGATGAAGGGCTGCATGATGGGTTTATAAAGCTGTAGGTGTCCATGGACTACAGGTTGGGAACAGCAGGTTTACACTAATATTAGTACACTAATTTTTATTAGTAGTAAACTAATCTTTGTAAAATTCTATGGTTAGTTTAAAACATTTAAGTAGTTGAACAAATGTTGGGAAATTTTAGAAACTGTTTCTCTAAGTAGCTGAATAGAAGAATTCTTAGAATTTAGAATTAAAATAAAAAAATTTGCTCAGCAGTATAATAAACTGATAGTATTGTAACACTATGTGGGTGGTCCGCTAAGCAGATGATCCCTTTGTCTGTTTTGGCACAAAACCAAACAAAGGCCTGAGCCTGCAATCATCAACATGACTGGAAGCGGGTAAGGGAACGCGAGAGAGAGGGGTTGGACAAAGGAATCCAGAGAGAAGAGTTGGCGACGGGAGACGCAGAAGGGCAGTTGGAGTCGACACCGGACATCTGAGAGACCAGTTGGCATAAGATAGAGTCCAGCAGCAGTGAGGGAAGACCAATCAAGATGAGTTGGCATTCCAAGTACCTTTGTAGAAAATTCGCTAGAAATCCATGCTAGCGTTAGTCTACATATGCATAAGGAATGCAGAGTGTCACAACTTAACCGTCTTGCACTTGAGTTAACCCAAGCCCATATTGTTCATTTGTTCGTTTGTTCTTTCCTCCCACTCCCTTGATTGTATTTCTGTAGCCATGAAGAAATGTGTGATACCCCTGTCGGAACCACTAGATGATTCACCGGTGAAGATTAAAATTGTTTCAAAGAAGATGATGTATACAGGGGGTGGGGGTATTGTCACAGTATAAAAATTCTAAGAAATATTGAAATCATTTTAAATAACTGTTTTTCCTGAGTTTGTTTACAATTAAGCTAAAATAAACATTGATGGTTTGGTTTGTTTGGTTTTATGGCATATCAACCTTTGTAGGTTATTTAATGCCAAATCCATTTTTATGTAAATAATCTGTTCTATTGAAAATAGTTCAGTTTAGCATAAGTACACAGTTTAATTGTCAAAAACATTTCCATTTCAAACTATTCAAGCAGTTATATGTAATAATTCAGTTAAGTGTAAATACAGTTTTAATGTCGAAAAAAAACCAGTTCTTTTTTAAATAATTCAGTTAAGCATAAGCACGCAGTTTAAGTGTAAGTACGGTTTAATTGTCAAAAACGTTTCTATTTCAAGCTATTCAGTTTACTCAATTCATTTTAGCATAAGTAAGCTGTTAGTTCTATCTAACCCGTAGATAGGGCCCTATCAGGTGCTACCACTCCGGGCCAGAGTGGACCTGGGAGCAATGGCAATGAAGGGGTACTCTGCATTCCCCAAAGCTCCAGCATTGTTGGAACCTCACCATCAGATTGTTTAGTGTCATATCCAGGACACTCATTGGGGGGGTCTTACCCCTCTGCAGAGAAGCAGTCAGCATATTCTACAACCCCAGCCGACTGGGCAAAATAAATCTGATTATTTAGACCAGTATTGTTCAATATGAATTTAGCAATTTGAGGTGATTTTAATGAAAATTTAAAAAAAAAGAAAAGACAAATTTTTGAAAATTTATTTAGGTGCTATGAAGTGAAAATTAGGTTTTGCTAAATATATTGGCACAAAAAAATGAAGATCCCAACAGATTGAATGTTGCACAAGATGTGTAAATTTTAATATCAAACCAAATTTTCACAAATGACTATAAAAATTTACACATATCATTGATAAAACATTGGTTGCTTTATATTTTGTTGAATTACAAAATGATATCAATGAATCAAATAAGCACTCTTGATAGAGAATGGCTTGTGAGATGTGCAAAAGAAGAACGAGACTAGAAAATACTTAATAATGTGTCAAACATAAAACATGTGGGTTTGTAGCATCAAAGTAATGAAAATGTTTCATTAAGGGAAGAGAATTGTACTTGTCTTTAATTGGAATCATTTTGAGATGAGGCTTCTTAATCTGAGAATTAATTTTTATTTATTGCGGACTTTTTGTCCTCATCTTGGTAGTTTTTGTGTTGTTTCTTCTTTCACTACGTTTCGGCCAAATCTTACCTCTTGCCTTCTTCAGGTGATTTACCGCGACCTCGGATAGGAATGATGAGTCTTGTAACCATATCCCCAGTAATTACTGCCTTCCATAGTTGTTGTCTATTGCACCACATGTTTGACCAAGTAAACCTCTGGCCGGCTTGGGTAGGATTTGAAACCGCTATCTTCTGACAATGCTCACCTGGAACCGTAGAGACTCAACGCCTCTATCCGCTGCGCCACGGGCCCCAAATACCAAGATGAGGACAAAAAGTCCGCAATAAATAAAAATTAATTCCCGGGAAGAGAATTGTTATCCAAGGAACAAGATCAACAATTAGGTAAATGTATTGAAGAGGATTCCAAGTTAAATCCCCGTCTCTCAAGGGTCTTTAAGACAGCACACTGTTCACAACCTGATCCACATATATCACAAAAAAATGGTTTCTCTCTCTTGTAGAGTCTTTGGTATTGAATATTGTTCTCAAGAAAAATACTTCTTATTTAGTGTGTGTCTGCATGTGTCTTTTCAAATGTGAACGTCTTGCAAATGCAGATCCACACTCTTCGCAAGAATGTGGTTTTTCTCCCGTGTGAGTTTGCATGTGACCTTTTAGGTGTGTTCTTCGTGCAAAACTTGATCCACATATATCACAAGAAAATGGTTTCTCTCCAGTGTGCGTTTGCATGTGCATTTTTAAAGAAGAGTCCTGAGAAAATGCTGTTCCACACACTTCACAAGAATATGGTTTTTCTCCGGTGTGTGTTCGCATGTGATTTTTCAAATGTGAATTCTGAGAAAATGCAAATCCACAAACTTCACAAGAATACGGTTTTTCTCCTGTGTGTATTCGCATGTGGCTTTTCAAATATGAACTGTGTAAAAATCCAGACCCACATACATCACAAGAATATGGTTTTTCTCCAGTGTGTGCCCGCTTGTGTATATTCAAATGGGATTTAATTGAAAATTCAGATCCACACACCACACAAGAATAGGGTTTCTCTCCTGTATGCACACGTATATGGGTTTTTAAATGAGAACTTTGCCGAAACGAAGATTTGCACACTTCACAAGTGTAGGGTTTCTCTCCAGTGTGTGTTCGCATGTGGATTTTTAAATATGCATTCTGTGAAAATGCAGATCCACACACTTCACAAGAATATGGCTTCTCAGTAGTTTGTGCTTCCATGATGAATATGAACTTTCTGCTGATGTAAGTTTATATTCTTCCCAAGAATTTTGTGATTCCTCAAGTATAACATGTAGATTTCAAAAGTTTCATTGAGTTACAATATATCCAAAGATGCTGCAATGATTTTTTTTGTTGAAATAAGGTTTTTTCTTCTGTTGACTGAGAAAGGTTGATCTGTAAATATTAAAAGGACTCTCAATGTTTGTTTATTATTTAATCTATTTTCCACTCGGCTGGAGAATCTGTAAAAGAAAATAACTAATAAAAAGAATTAACTCTGCAATCAACAAGATATTATTAATTCATTTTATATGAAATGTATATATATATATATGAATAAATAACTGGTTTTTAAAAGAAAATAGCTATTCAAAAAAATTAACTCAACCATCAACAAGATATTATTAACGCATTTTATATGATTTTGGTTGGTTGTTTGTTTGAGTTTTATGGCATATCAACCTTTGTGGGTTATCTAATGCCTAATCCATTTTTATATAAATAATCAATTCTATCTAAAACAATTAAGTTTAGCATGAGTACACAGTTTAATTGTCAAAAACTTTTCTATTTCAAACTATTCAAGCAATTATATATTACAATTCAGTCTAATGTAAGTACAGTTTCAATGTCAAAAACAGTTCAATTTCAAATAATTCAGTTTAGCACAAGTACGCCGTTTGAATGCAAGTACATCATAATTGCGAAAAACATTTCTAGCTATTCAGTTTAGTCAAGCAGTTCTAATTCAGCTAATTCAGTTTAGTATAAGTACAGATTTTCTTTAGACACGGTTAATATTCAAAACAGTTCTATGTTAAACAATTCAGTTTAATGTAAATACAGTTTCAATGTCAAAAACAAGTTTTATTTCAAATAATTCAGTTTAGCATAAGCACACAGTTTAAATGTAAGTACGCTTTAATTGTGAAAAACATTTCTATTTCAAGCTATTCAGTTTAATCAAACAATTGAGTTTAGCATAAGTATGCCGTTAGTTCTATTTAACCCATAGATAGGGCCCTATCAGGTGCTACCACGCCAGGCCAGAGTGGACGTGGGAGCAATGGCAATGAAGGGGTGCTCCGTATTCCCCAAAGTCCCAGCATCACTGGAACCTCACCATCAGATTGTTTAGTGTCATATTCAGACACTCATTGGGGGGGGGGGGGTCAGTGTATTCTACAGCCCCAGCCGACTGGGCAATCATTTCATATGAAAAAAATGTACATGTGTATATATATATATATTTACATGGAAAAAAAATGACAAAAAGGGATAAATTTTTTAAACAGGAAAGTTGACGCTATAACGTTTCGGTATTAATAAACCATCCTCAGGACTTTAAAAGATAACATCAAATGTTGAAGAAATAAAAATGGATGTTTAATAAAATACAGGAAATAATGGAGAAAATATGTAAACAAAGAAAGAACATACAACCATTCAAACGTTAAATCAGCATTTCCTGCTTAATAAATTCATCACTTTTAGACTACTCTATCAATTTTTCCCCATACTGTCAGATTCTTTTTCACGATTAACTTCCCAATATATATATATATATATATATATTTATGAATACTAATTTATGTTTTTAAAATCTTATAACTGAGCCACATGGAGCCCCATGCATAGAGAAATGATTGGCTATTTTATAGACATTTAGATTGAACGTTACAAATTTATCAAAAAAAAAATAGGATGAACCGCACAATAGGGACATATTTATAGGCCAGAAATCCATTTCTGGCCTATAAATAGTAGTATGATGCAAAGAATTCAATGTCTATTAGATTTTTGACACTCATGTAAAAAGGCAAAAAACAAATAAAAAAAAACTAAAGCACAAAATAAACTGGTGTACCTCATAGTTATCACTTTCAGCCTTCAAAATTTAATATAGACCAAAACGTAGATATAGGAGCCTCTTTCATACAATTTAATCATAATTTTTTTCTTCTGACAATAAAATTTATATTTATTCTGGAAACAAACATTGATAATAAGATATGCACAACTTAAATAAAGTTTTGATAATGGATATTTTCAAAAATGCTGAAATGAACAAAATCATTTTAAAGAGATAGTGTGTAGGCTCTTATTTTAGAAGTTTTTGGAAGTTTGGTACAAGAAAACCCGGTGGTGTTATAACCCCATCTCAGTATAAATAGGGGCCAAAAAAATCGGCTGGCTTGCTTGGCATCTGGTGAAGAGGATCAGAAGACAGTTCAGTCTAAAAGTTCCTGCCTTCTTCCAACAATCATAGATACCCAGTTACCATCTACTTTTCCAACGCCATGAGCGGTTAACACCACAATCCATTCTTTTCTTTTTAACGGTCCTTTTTAGGACTTCCTCAAACTGCCCTTGTAAGCCCAAAGGGCTTATCTGCCTAATACTGCCCTTTCAAGGTAGTAAACTACAACCTGATCAATATCATGAGAATGAAGCTATACTAGCAGCCAGCTTGAGTAATCTACAAGTCGACAAGTAGATACAACTTGAACTACCATCGAATTCACTAGCAACTCTGGCTATATTACCCAGCCTGCAAACTGCTAGCCTTACAACATCAGTACATGAGTAATTAATGATTGAACCAACAATGACCGTATCAATTTGTTTGAACCCTGGCTAACTGCCGAATCAAACACCAGGACATTTGACTGCTGCTGCAATCTGATATGTGTAAGTCTCAGGCCGTCAGCCGACTACCTGGCTATACAGCAGCACCAACAACCTGTTCAAGATCACTAAGACTTGCTGTCACCTACCAGTCATGTCTACACTTTCAACATAAACAAGAACTTTACACAAATTTCTATTCTTGTATTTATTGCCAAAATAAAAGACAGCTTTAGACTCACTCAACAACCTTTGTTATTCTTGCCAATTCTGTGTTACTTCATTTCGAAAAGTTTGCAGGATCAACATATTTATCAGCCCTGCAACAAAATATATGAATCAATAGAAAATATCTCTGTTAAATAGGCATTTTTGTGGGGTGTTACCAAAAAATCTGGTTCTAAAAAGTAAGTAAGTTGGTGATAGTAGTCGAGGGTTACTCAAAAGCTCCTTTTTCAATAGCTACTACACCAAGGTGTAGGAGAGGGCATTACTCTTTTCCCTGGATTGCTCCACTTTACCCTTGAAATGTACCTTATAATGCTGAGTGTTAAGCCAGGAGGTATCAAGTACCATTTTTTGAGTCTTTGGTATGACTCGACCTGAGATTGAACCCCAGTCTCCTGGGCCATTGGTGAACACTCTACCACTAGTAAACTTTTCAATAAAAGAAAGAAACAAATTTTTTTAAAAAAGTGATGACCCCAAAATTCAAGATTAAGAATTATCTCATGTCCTGATATACAAAAATAACCAATGTCTGGCACAAGGCCTATTGAGGAATAACTGAAATTTAGCTCTGGTGATATTTTAGTAAATAAAACTGAAATTTCTAAAAAAAAAAAAAATTGTAAACGATTCCAAAAAAATGGATTATTCAGAACGAGAAAATTATTTTTATAAATTGCAAAAAATAAATCCAAGTTTTTACATTTTCATTATCTGAAATTAATTCCTACAAAGAAAGAAAAAAGAAATATGAATAATCTAATGCTATGTTCTACATTGTTCTGTTGTCAGGGCTTAGTCTAGAGCAGGGGTAGGCAACCTTTTGGAGAGAGAGGGCCAAACAGCTATGCAGTGTCTTGGAGGAGGGCCATGTTATTAAATATGCAAATCAATTTTCTGGAGATTTAAAGCAAAACAAGGAATTTTATATAATTTTATTTCAACAAAGCCCCTTATTTTACTGCAGGAATAACAACAACAAAAAAGGTAAAGAAAAAACTACAAACACATTAAAAAAAAAAAGCAAATTCCTTATTTTACAGCAGGAAAAACAAAAAAACAACAACTATCACAATCAACAACAACAACAAAAAATAAATTCTTTGCTACAAACGAAATAAAGTTTAAAATGGTAAATAATCTAAAGAGACAATTGTTTTAGCTTATTGAGTGATAACTTCTCCACATCAGGAGGAATATTTGTCGACAACAGAAGCAAAACAAGCAATCAATGCATCTAGCAAATATCACGCACTTTGGCCAGCCATGGCATAAAGACACAGATCTGGTTGAGTGTGTCTTGTCTCTGATGGGGGTTACATAGTTAAAGCTGCCTGACGCGGGTGCTGGGGAAGTCCAGCATTACGTCATGCAGCTGACACACCTCGAACCTCAGGGAGACATCCCCCCATGCTCAACACTCCTTGGAGGGGCTAGGTTTATCACCTGGTGCCTGAGGCTTCCCTTTTTTAGGGGAATGCTGATGGGGCCTGAGGCATATTTTGGAATGCTAGCAGTGTCTGGGCTAAGGCCCTATGCCTGGACTCACCTTGAAAAAAGCCTTCTGCTGTACTCTCCAGTTTAGCAGGGCATGCGACATATACCGTCATCCAAGTGGCCATCATGAACCCTTGTTCTTAAATGACTTTTAGCATATTTCATTTTGAAAAAAGTTTTTCACAAGTGTATGTGCTTCCGGATAATGATATCAACAGTTTTGCGTTTGTCAAGATGTTTTTATATTTTCTGCTTAACAATATACATTTCTTGCAGAAGTCAGTTCGAACTGACATTTCAATTTCAAAGATTTGTCACACTGTAAGTCAATTGTAGTGTAATGTCAATCCAGTGTAAGATGACGGGCCGGACAAAAATCACTCTAGGGCTGGATGTGGCCCACAAGCTGGGGGTTACCGAGTATAACACTGAAAGGCATCAGATGGTGAGGCTCTAGTTCTAGAGCTTAGGACAGAGAAGATTACTTCTTCATTACCACCATTTCTCCAAGATCTACTTTGGCATGGAGTAGTAGTACCTGTTAGATTGAGTTTGTTCCTCACTGAGCGCCCTATATTTCTAGTGCAATTAAACTTAATAAAAAAAAATTTAAGTTCCAATCCTCGGTATTTAACCGAGAAAACGAAGAATGTTTTTATTAGTTGAATCTTATCTTAAAAATAAATATAAAAATATTAAGTCGATTTAAAATCGAATAAAAATAATTTACAAATGTTAAGATTTCTTGATGATGGAAAAAATGCAAAGAAATAAATTTTTATAGAAATCTTATACATATCAATTCAGAATTTCAATGTAATTGTCTTTGAAAAATAAATAAATAAATAAAAACATGAATCGTTTAATAACAATCGGGTTTCTTTTTTTTTTTTTTTTTGTTCTTACCTTCGAAAGACGAAAGAAAACTCTCGTCTGTAGCAATGAAATATTTTCTTTCTTTTAAAATTTCAATTGTTTGTTTGAGTTTTTCAACGAATCTACATAATTTCTGTCATCTTCATACAATTTATATCAATAAAAGGTCGAAGTTAAAAAGAAGAAAATAGAGAAGAAAAAAAAAAACAACGTGAAATTAAGAGTATATCGGTGTTCAAGAAATTTTAGTCCCTTTTTTAAGAGAAGCTGCAAAATTAGTGACTTTTACTGTGGAAATCAGAGACGATTTTTGAAATTAAAAACTATTTTTAAAAAGATTGTTTAAAAAATTTCTAAAAAAAAAAAAAAAAAATTATTTAGTTGATTAATATTTTGTTGAAATTTCTGAGAATCTTTTTTTTATTATAATTAACTCATGCAGAGTATAACATTCATCATTTAATATCATTCTTTGAATTAAAAGATTGTACGTCTAATTTTATATCGTTATTTACTTCGAGTAGTTTAATTGTGGTACAAGGCCAGAATTATAGGGCGCCCTTGAGAATCGAACATGGTCAGGTAATCTAGATTTCTAACCATTACACTATCTGAGGTACTCAATTTATTAACTAAGCATAGCATAGTTGTAGCTCACGATTAGAAGTACGGGGCACCCAGTGAGAATCGAACTGACAAACAATGGTCTGCTATTCTAGATTACAAACCATTACACTACCACATGAAATATCCAGCTTAATTACTAAGCTTAGCTCAGTTGAGACATAAAACCAGAAATATGGGGCACTGAGTGAGAATCGTACTCACGATAGATGGTTTGTTCATCTATTTTACAAATAATTATACTACATAAGGTGCCCAGTCTAATTTCATATTGGTGAATAGACTCGTTATATTGCATCTTTCATCATTTATACTTTCATTTGGAAATTTGAATTCTTTCTTTCGTTCTTTTTCTTATCTTTGCAGACCTGTGTGATGTGAGGGACAATGAAAGAGAGTACTTATGCTTGAATAGGAATAAAACATACTCAAGGTTCACTGAAATGTAAAAAAATGTTTTATTTCAAACAATTCAGTTAAGTATAAGTACACAGTTTAAATATCAAAACAGTTCTACTTTTCAAATCAGTTTAGCATAAGTACACCGTTTAGTTTTATTTAACCCATAGATAAGACACTATCAGGTGATACCATCCAGGCCAGAGTGAGTAATACACAGAGTTAAATGTAAAAAAATGTTTTATTTCAAATAATTCAGTTTAGCATAAGTACGCAGTTTAAATGTCAAAACCAACACTGTTGAGTTGTATTTCACCCTTAGATAGGACCCTATCAAATGCTACAAATCTGGACCAGATTGGACATGGGACCGATAGCGATGAAGGGGTACTCTGCACTCCCCAATGCTCCAGCATTACTGGAACCTCATCATCAGATTGTTTAGTGTCATATCCAGGACACTCATTGTATTGGGGAAGGGGGTGGTCTTACTCCTCTGTAGAGGTGCTGTAAGTGTATTCTACAGCCCCAGCCGACTGGGCAAATTTGCTTTCTAGATGTTTTTGTTTGTTGTTTTCTAAATTAAGTTAATACTGTTGTTGTTGGCAGCAGCAATCAGTCTTTGTTTATCCTTTTTTTTATATCATTATTACCTATTACTTATTATATGATAACTTATTATATATACTTTTGCAATACGAATGACAAAAAGCAACCAGTCAAGGAGAAAGAAAACTCTGAATTCAAACCAGCTGAACTTAAAAATTGGCTTTGTGTCCTATGCTGCCGATATTGAAGGGGTTGGTAAATACTTACGTGCGTGAAATATTAGCAAATGGATAGACAATCAATATGGGTGGTAGGAAGATTTTAATGGCAATGAAGAGTACTTTACACTGCCCAGGAATGGAGCCTCACCATCAGACCCAGTTTAGTGTCCTGTTCAGGATCCCCCTCCAACCTCTCTGATAAACCAAATTTACTTTATAACTTCTGGAGTATTTTCCAGAAAACTTCAATATTTGTACACACAGTAAATTCAAAAATAAACAGCAAAGAGTTAAAAAAAAAAAACACTAAATGAAAAATATTTTAATAAAGAAGCCATCCACTAATTGCATTTTTATATTTTACCATAAAAGACAATTCTAGTTATTGTGAATTGAATTACCAGGACCAGAAAATCAGGTGAACACTTACACACGATACACGGAAACACTGGACAGCTGTTTCGATCTTATTAGGTTTCATCAGCAGTGTATACCGTGATCTCCACCACTGGAGATCGAACCACTGACCACAGATTGCAGGGCAAAAACTCTACAACCGAGCCACAGTCTATATTGCACACAAATGACACCTAATTAACAAGTCATGTTAATTGCATTTAACCCAAATGTGTCTTGCAAGTTACATCCGTACTTTTTACACAGGGCACAGTCACCTCTAGGGCCACGTCTTTCCAAGAGGATTAGAAATATGCATCCATGTAAATATCATAACCCCAAGGACAGAATACAGATCTACATTTTCCTTTTTTTTAAGTAGAGGAATTATATTGTGAATTGAATAAGGTCGAAACAGCTGTCCAGTGTTTCCATATGTCATGCGTAAGGGTTCACCAGATTTTCTGGTCATGTTGATATATAATTCTTCTACTTAAAAAAAAAAGGAAAAATAATTCTAGTTACATAAAATAACCTCAATGTTCTTTTAATGATATGAAAAATCAATCAAATCTTAAATTTTTCTGATAACTGAATGGTAATGACAATTAATCCTAATTTTAAAAATTTCTAGAAAGAGAAATGTTCAAATTACCGTTAGCTGGATGACATCCAAATAGTTGATGGAGAACATTGTAGGAAGCTGAGCGAATTAAAAGAAGTGCTATACTTTTACCAAATAGACAAATATCTACATCAGTGTAATGTTTATGCAAATATAAAACATAACTTCAAATGTCCAACTGAAATAGCGTTAATGACAAAGCGTCCAGATATTGTCATTTGGTCTGTTAAAGCAAAAAAAGTTTTCGTTATTGAGTTAACAGTCCCTTATGAAGAAAATTTCAACTGGGCACATCAGCGTAAGTTGGAAAAATATGAAGATCTGCGAGAACAATGTGTCAGAAATGGCTGGATAACGAATGTATTTCCTATCAATGTTGGATGCAGAGGTTTTATTGCCAACTCAACCTCCGTTTTCTTAACTAATCTTGGACTTCCTCCATCAGACAAGAGGAAATACATGGAAAAGATCCAAGATAAGGCTCTAACTGCATCAGCATGGATCTGGCAATCCCACAGAGTGACAACAATCTGACAAAGTCTGGTGGTGTCATGAGATACTGCTGGGGCGCTCTGGGCTAGTGGTAATGATGCTTCGGCCCCGAAACCATGCCTGAACCCAGAGTCATCATCTGATGAAGGCTTTGTTAGAAGCAATGCTGTTGTATAAACATCAGTTATTGTATGATACCTCCTATTAAATATATCTAATTTATAAAGACATCTTCTTGATGACATTTCTAATGAGTCTGAGCTAATTTTTTTCTTGCACCCAGGTAAATTGTTTCAAGTATTTCTATTTGACAGCCACAATTTAACATCAGTCATGTTTGTCCACATTTAAATGGATATACCTATTTGTAAGAGACTTTACGTAATTTCAATTTTAAATGAGTTCAATCTAATTTGTTTGAACACTAGTATTGCTATCATTTCTACACAGTGAAACTTGATATTGATTATTTGTTAGCGTATAGTTTAATGGTACAATTATTGCTGTTTCATACTAATTAATCTATTCAACACTTTTCATTGATTTGCACAGTCAAATGGTTCCAAGTATTGTTATGTTATGCCAATATTTCTATTTTGGTCCACACTTAAATGGTTTCAAGTATTGTTATTCAACACAATTCTATTCAACATTACTCATTCGTTTGCGCATAGTTAAATAGTTCCAAGTATTGCTATGTATCACTAACAATACAATTACATATCAGTCATTTGTTTACACACAATTACATGATCAAACAGTTCTATTTCTAACAATTTAATTTAGCCTAACTCATTTGTTTGCACACAGTTTAAATGTCAAACAGTTCTATTTGATTCATAGATAGGACCCTATCAGGTGCTACCATTCCGGGCCTGAGTGGACCTGGTAGTAATGGCAATGAAGGGGGTATGTACATTTCCCAAAGCTCCAGGAAAGGAGCCTCATCATCAGCTTGTTTAGTGTCATATCCAGGACACTCATGGTAGCGGCCTTACCCCTCTACAGAGTGGTACAGTCCCAGCCGACTGGACTGAATTTCAGTTATTGCTATTCAAAACTAACAATTCTATTCAACATTTCTCATACACAGTTAAATAGTTTCAAGTATTTTTATGTATTACAAACAATTCAATTAAACATCAGTCATTTGTTTACATGCAGTTAAATGGTCAAACAGTTCTACTTCTAACAATTTGATTTAATATAATACATTTGTTTGCACACAGTTAAATGGTTGCAAGTATTGCTATTTAACATTAGTAATTCTATACATCAAGTATTCCTATGAAATACAAACAATTTGTACACAACTGTACGGTTTTAAATAACTAATAATCTGAAATAAATGATTAAACAGTTCTATTTGACCATAGATGGGACCCTAACAGGTATAACCACTCCGGGTCAGGGTGGACCTGAGAGTATTGGCAATGAAGGCTTACTCCACATTCCCCAAACTCCAAAACTGAAACCTCACCATCTGATAGATAGTACCATACCCAAGACACTGAACCTTATTGATGCTCAGCCAATGTCTTCTAGCATCTTTAAGATAAAAAGGGTTGAGTACTTGTTGGCCACAAGAGCAATTTGAAAAATACCGTCAGGATAATTACATAAGTGCTAAGGATTGACACGACCAGCTGATTGATCGGATTAGGCTTTTCCAACCACCTCTCTAGTCCAGTAAGAGCCAAAGTGGATTGTTGGAAGTCATATGACCACTTTGGCTGGTGGGTCATGTGACTGCTCAGCCCCCAAGATCCTATCATCAAGTATTACAGGTCATCCCCCACAGCCAAACAGCTGGCCTCATTGGTGGCTCTTACCTCTCCATCGAGGGACAGTCAGCATATTTTACCACCCCGACTGATAGTGTGTAATTCTTAGAAAGATAATTTGATTGGTTGGCTGTTTTGGTTTTATGGCATATCAACCTTTGTAGGTTATTTAATGCCAAATCCATTTTTATGAAAATAGTTCTATTTAAAACAATTTAGTTCAGCAAAAGTATGCAGTTTAAATATAAGTACAGTTTAATTGCGAAAAACATTTCTATTTCAAGCTATTCAGTTTTGTCAAGCAGTTCTAATTCAGCTAATTCAATTTAGTATAAGTACAGATTTTGTTAACACACAGTTAAATGTCAAAACTGTTCTATATTAAACAATTCAGTTTAGTGTAAGTACAGTTTCAATATCTAAAAACAGTTCCATTTCAAATAATTCAATTTAGCATAAGCACACAGTTTAAACATAAGTACAGTCTCAATGTCAAAAAGATTTCTATTTCAAGCTATTCAGTTTAGTCAAACAATACCATTTAGCATAAGTATACTGTTAGTTCTATTTAACCCATAGATAGGGTCCTAGCAGGTGCTACCATTCCGGGTCAGAGTGGATCTGGGAGTGACGGCAATAAAGGGGCACTCCACATTCCCCAAAGCTCCAGCATCACTGGAACCTCACCACCAGATTGTTTAGTGTCATATCCAGGACACCCATTGGAGGGGGGTTCTTACCCCTCTACAGAGGTGCAGTCAGTGTATTCTACAGCCCCCCAGCCGACTGGGCAATAGAAAGATAATAACTCAGACGTGTTTCACTTCGGCTTTTTCCTATACTGTTTAACATTTATTAAAAACATTAAACTTTTAAGAGTCTCGTGTTTTTTAGCTGATTACTACCTATATCGATAGGCTATCGGTCATATGGAAGTCAGACCTGACCGATAAAATGAAACGCAGTTTCTTCCAAGCAGCAGTCGTGTCGATATTGCTATATGGATTCACTACTTGGACGCTAACTAAAAGGCTGGAGAAAAAGCTTGACGGCAACTACACAAGAATGCTGCGAGCAATACTGAACAGGTCCTGGAGGCAGCACCCCACAAAGCAGCAGCTGTACGGCCACCGACCAGCCATCACAAAAACTATCCAAATTAGATGAACTAGACATGCAGGACACTGCTGGAGAAGTAGGGATGAGCTCATAAATGATGTACTCTTATGGACCCCTACACATGGCCAAGCAAAAGGAGGGCGGCCAGCTCAAACCTACTTACAGCAGCTCTATGAGGATACAGGGTGTAGCCCTGATGATCTGCCAAAAGTGATTAACAATAGGGACGGTTGGCGAGAGAGTGTCAGGGATATCCATGCTGATGGCACGACAAGATGATGATGATGATGATGATGACTACCCATATTGATTTTAAAAATCTTCAGTCTATTGCTCTACCAACTTCAAAGAACTTCTGTAAATGTAAATCTGATTCCATTTTATTTCATGCTTTTCATATAAAAGGCACTTTTGTAAGATTCTTCTAAATTATTGCAAAAACTTCAAATTATATTATAATGTGGTTTTAATTTCTGTATCTTCCTGCTTAAATATATATATATATATATATATATATGTGTGTGTGCGCGTGTGTGTATGTGCATGGGTATTTGTGTACATACAGACATATACAGTATTGGACAAGAAAAATCCAGAAAGATGACGTAGAAAATTTATTAAATTTTACCAAGATAATTGATGACAATCGATGTAGTTAGGACAGTTTGTGAACACAATATTTGATAGGTAATCCGTTAGCATCAATTCCTGATGGACAGTGTCTGGTCATGCTTTGAATAAGTGATTGACAACAATCATTGATTATGTAACAAAGAGAACTTTGATGACAATAATCGAGGAAAATAATCTCTTCCTATGTGTGTCTAAGTCATTGAAGTTTTATTAAAATTTATGGTAATAATAAAAATAGTGAAAGTTTTCTCTATTTCTTTTTGTCCAATGAGTGTGCGTATAAATAGTTTTATTGATAAATAATTTCATTTTGACCTTTAAATATAAATGAATCTATCACTTCATATCACTATGTCCATATCTAGCCATTTATATATATATATATATATATATATATATACGTCCTACTGATATTATATAAACCGGTACTATGTGTTTCATAGTTAAGTCATTGACAACTAAATGCAGTTTGTCAGGTGAGGAGTGTGGCTAGAGATCCCGCAAAATGAAAAACAAGACCCGTCAAATAGCTGAGGAAGCTTTATGCTTAACAGCCAATTAGTTAATTATTCCTGGGAGTGTTGGATGCCTTATACTCCTCGTCAAGTTATCTAACTAGAAGACCAACTCTGATGTAACAACTGTGGCTAATGTGATTAGTGGTTATCTTACTTCGGTTTGTCAGTGGATAATCATAAAGACTTAGAAAGTGATATTTGTGTTCTACAAGCATTGGCTACTATAATATTAAGATATACAAACGTTCCTTGGTGAATCTTTTCCTCTAACAAACAATCTCTCAAAAAGTACCTTGAAGATAGAAGCATAGCAACATATATACATACTTGTCCAGTTGGAAGCATGTATTTATATATCTACACATGGGCGGCAAAAGTCTTGACTTAATATCATTGTTGTGTCCTTCAGTGACAGAGACTGAACCTGGTAGAATTCTGTGTCAGCCCTATTTAGCTGAGCACTGCTCACCCAGATGGAGGAATGTAGATGGTGGGTGAGGTAAGATTATGAGGGAAGGCAGGGTTCTGTGAAAGATTATATGGTTGCCTTCTATCTGTCTATTACACCTTAATATTTACCCAACCCTTCCACCACAAGGATATTTACCCAACCCTTCCACCACAAACAAGATGTGATACAACATCAATCTTTAAGTGGACCATAACTGATATAAATTCAGAGTTTTCCTTCTCCTAGGTCAGTTGCCACACCAATATTAAAAAGCCTAGTCAGCCCTACTATTTACTCACAGCTGAAAGAAGAATAATCGGATTCATACTATTCCCAAGTTTATTAACACTGTAATATAATGGTCGAGGGATTTCGTTTTATACATCTTGCCTTTGGGTTTAGTTAGGCTGGGAACCTTTCGGCTCAGCACATGGGTTAGTTAGGTGCAAACTTGAGCGCAGGTGTTAACGCGCATGCAGGGAGGATGTGTCATTCACAGATGTCAAAATAAAAATCCCAGATAGAAAATGTGATGGCGGGATGTGAATAATGTCATGCACCGGAAGCATGCGTAGAGGATTTTGGGGATTTTGAAAAAAGTCAGTGAGTTGGGTTCCTGACTCGGAAGAAGAAGATTGATTTTCGCTTGCTCGCCGAAGCCAGGCCAGTGGCCTTGTAGCAGGTGCCACACGTGTTGGGGGGGGGGCAGATGGAAAAGCCAGCATAGAAAGATTGTGCCTCTCTCCTTATGTCGAAAAACCTTTTAACTCAAAGGTAATAAAAAGTTTCGTACCTGAACTAAGAAGTCAAAAGTGTTTTTTGTGTTTCGGGATTCCTATGTTCTATGTATATATGTTATGAACATTCTATGTACATTTCACATATCCGTATAATGGGTATGGTACAACACTATGGGGAGTGCAAACTGCTTCATTGCCAAGTCTATTTCCTATGACAATAGCTGTTACATCATGTGCACAAAACATAAGTTCACCGCCTGTAGTTGAGAATGAGCTGAAGGCTCCTTTTTCAATAGTTACTACAACAAAGTGTAGGGGAGGGCACTACTCCTTTCCCTAGATTGATCCATTTACCCTTGATCCATACCTTGGGTATTAAGCATCAAGTACCGTTTTTTGAGTCTTTGGTATGACTCGACCAAGGATTGAACCTGGCCTCCTGTACCACTGGCGAACACTCTAACCTATAGGCCAATCCAAGTTACTATTGATTTTAAGAAACATTTCAACTTCAGTGAGATTTTTGATGCACATTCTTCATTATCACAGATATTGACGTCTTACATTGGTCAAAAAAAGATATAATGATTTTGTCAAGCATTACATATGTCCATTCACAATACCCTCTTGTTTAAGTTTCACATATGTCCTTTATAAGAATATAGTTTACATACTTTACAAATTTAAAAAACTATTTTCAACTAATTGTTCATTGTTTCCAAAAATTAACATGAAATTGAAGATCTACATTCAATAGGTGAATATGATTTCTTTCCAACATGTATTCGCATATGTTGCTTCAAAGTTGACTTCTGTGAAAAGGATGAGTCACACACTTCACATGAATATGGTTTTTCTCCAGTGTGTGTCCGCATATGTCCCCGTAAATGTGAATTCTGTGAAAAAGAGGAGCCACACACTTGACAAGAATATGGCTTCTCTCCAGTATGAGTTCGCATATGTTCCACCAAATGTGATTTACCTGCAAGGGAAGAGCCACACACTTCACAAGAATATGGTTTCTCTCCAGTATGTGTGCGTATATGCCGCTTCAAACCCGATTTCTGGGAAAAAGAAGATCCACACACTTCACAAGAATATGGTTTCTCTCCAGTGTGTGTTCGCATGTGATCAACCAAATGTGATTTCATTGAAAAAGAAAAGCAGCACACCTCACATGTATATGGCTTCTCTCCAGTGTGTGTTTTGATGTGACTTGCCAAATGGGATTTCATTGAAAAACAAGAGCCACATATTTCACAAGAATATGGCTTCTCTCCTGTGTGTATCCGTAAATGTTGTCTCAAACTTGAGTTTTGGGCAAAAGCAGATCCACACACTCCACACACAAATGGCTTCTCTCCTGTGTGAGTTCGAAAATGTTCAACCAAATGTGACTTTGTAGAAAAATTAGAGTCACACACTTCACAAGAATATGGTTTCTCACCTTTGTGCATTCGCATATGTCTGTTCAAATTTGACTTATTAGAAAATGAAGAGCCACACATTTCACAAGAAAATGGCTTCTCTCCACTATGTTTACGCATATGCTTTCTCAAATATGAAACTTGCGAAAAGGAACACTTACACACTTCACAAGAATATGGTTTCTCCCCAGTGTGAGTTCGCATGTGACTGACCAAAAGTGATTCCTTTGAAAAGGAAAACCCACATACTTCACATCTATGTGTTTTCTCTCCAGTGTGTATTTCCATATGTCACTTAAAATTTGACTCTTACGAAAAGGGTCACATACATGTATAAAAATATGTTTTCTCTCCAATGTTTGTAAATGTTGTCTACAAGATGCCTTTTATTGAATACATGATCTGAATAAATATGTTTTTTTTCTCTTGACTGTGTTTTCACATCAGCTTTTATATAACTTTTGTGATCAGAAAAACCTACACACAAGAATATTTTTTCCCTAGTCCCAGCATTTTGGGTTTATTTTATTATGATTATTGATCCATAAGATGATTTAACTTCAAAGTATCCCAAACAGTTTGTTTTCTTTATGTATAGTTTTTCATATTTTCTTTAGGTCATGAGAAAAAATGATGATGTATTTAAATTTCCCAAACTATAAGTCTAGGAAATAATTTTTGAGTTGAAACATCTGAAAAAAAAAGAAAAGAATTCATATTTTAAAAATTATATAATGATTAAACAAAGAATTACATTATATAAACTTATGAACTTTGAGATGCCAAACTCGCCTGATACTCCCCAAGTACTACTTTCTGGATTTGCCTCCATGATTTGGAGCATGGCCTCAAAATTCTACCTGATCTTATTCAATTATTTTGAGGTTTTTGCAACCCAAACAAAATTTCTTCAGCCATCTGGTTACTGTACATTCATTAATTATGCTTTCTTCACATTTGGCACAACAAATATTTTTGGTTCATTTCATAGAATTATGGCCAAGTTTGAACTCATAAAACAAGTTTCCAAATTAGACTATGTTACATATTCATCTGTGCAGCTTTCAAATCACATCAAGTGAAGCAATGCACAACATGATAGCACACCAACTAGCATAATACTACCCACAACAGTGGGTACCCCTTCCATGGTTTAAACTGCTTCAGTCACTGATATACATACCACAAGCACATACTACCAAAATGATGCAAAACTTTTTGTTCACTCAAATACTGTATATTTTATTAGGCTCAGTGGTATAAATTTTTTTTTTATATTAGGACCTTGAATAAGTTCTTGCTGCTTTCCAACTGATGCCGTTCCCAGAATTGCATGCATGTAGTTTCGGATGGTAATGCATCTATAAGAATATACTACAAGTAAGCTTGAAATTCAGCGAATGTCATTTCGCTAAAGTGTAAACAACTTTGTTTTTCATTGCATTAAACATGTAAGATTTTGTGCTAAAGAAAGTGTATTTGGAGGGAATTTTACTGCACTGCTTTATTCAAAGGAAATCTGCAGCTGAAGCACACAGAATTCTTGTTGAAACTTACGGTGACCATGCTCTGTCAGAAACAACATGCAGAGATTGGTTTAAATGCTTCAAAAATAATGTTTTTGATGTTGAAGATAAAGAACACTCTGGCACATTGAAAAAGTTTAAAGACAAAAAATTGGAGTCATTACTTCAAGAAGATTCATGTCAGGCACAAGGTGAACTTGTAGAATCATTAAGAGTTTTGAAATGTTTAAAAGCATTAGGAATGATTCAAAAGCAAGGACATTGGGTAGCATACGAGTTGAAGCCAAGAGATATCAACGGCGTCTTGTCACATGTGAACAGCTGCTTCAGTGGCAGAAAAGGAAAGTTTTTTTCCATATTATCATGACCAGTGATGGAAAGTGGATGCATTACAATAACTCTAAGCATAGAAGATCATAAGGGAAGCTCAGCCATGCATCAACATCGGCAGGCAAAGCTGAATATCATGGTTTGAAGCTTCTGCTCAGCATTTGATGGGATTAGCTGGGTATAATTTATCATGAGCAGCCCAAACAAACTAAAACCATCATGGGAGATTGCTATTGACAACAATTGATGCATTTAAGCTGAGCCTTCAAGAAAAAATGGCCGCTATATGAGCAAAGACACGACAAAGTGATTTTGCAACATGACAAAATGGGTGAAAACCTAGAAAATGCTTAAATGGGAAATCCTACCTCAACCAACGTATTCACCAGATATTGCCACATCTGATTATCACTTGTTCTGACGGATAGCACAGGGACTGGCTAAGAAGCACTTTCATTCTTATGAAGAGGCCAAAAAAAGGGTTGACTCATGGTTAGCCTCAAAAGTTGGAAAAAAGTGGTGGCTAGCAATGGACAATACTTTCAGTGACATGTTTCTCATTGATTTTCATGAAAAATCAGTGAGAACTGATTCAAAGTTCAAATAAATTCTTTTTATTAAGGCCAGTTTGTACTTACCCAACCCCTCTACCACAGGCAAAATGTGACACAAATTCTATTTTTAAGCAAAGTAGTGCTTATTTGAATTCAAGGCTGGAAAACTCAGTCTGTTCTACTATTTAGCTCTTGATGGAGAGAGAACAGATAGATTCATGCCTTTCCCAAGGGCATTAGCATAAAGTGAAATACGAACAGCCTTCTCCAGGATTTGAACTCATATTCCAGCATTTCACTTCCCATAATAATAACCATTACACTAAGTTTTCAAAATGTTATCATATAGACAATAATGTTTATCATCAAATTGCATCAAAAAATTATTAGAAATCTGGATCAAATGATTATAGATATTTATATATATATATATATAATATTATATTATAACAGTGTTGGTTGTCACTAAATCACTTTGTGGGTATGTGTCCAACCAAGTGCAATATAATATGGAGAGTGCTCAATATCTAGGATAGAGCTATTATATAATAATAATAATAATAAATAAATATATATAAGATATATATATTTAATTCATGGAATTTAGACTGCCACCCCTGGGTTTCATGGATTTTTTTGCAAAACAACAATCATCAGGCAGTTAAGAAAATGGGATTCCATGATGATTGTTGTTTCGCAAGAAACTCCATGAAACCCAGGGGTCTCAGTCTAAATTCCATGAATTGAATATATATATCTTATATATATATATATATATACACACACACACAGGTATGTTTTGAGTCTTTCTCGATTATAAGTCGTTTGTCAAATAAAATATGTCATTTTATTTGACTTTACGTCTGTCGACCACAAATAGCAAAAGTAAAGTTGGTGACCTTAGTCGAGGGTGACCCAAAGGCTCCCTTTTTGATAGCTACTACACCAAGATGTAGGGGAGAACGCTACTCCTTTCCCTGGATTGCTCCACTTTACACTTGATCCGTACCTTATAATGCTGAGTGTTAAGCAAAGTAGTATCAAGTACCATTTTTTGAGTCTTTGGTATGACTCAACCTGGGATTGAACTCAGGTCTTCCGGGCCATTGGCGAACACTCTAACCATTATGCCAATGCTCCTTATCATGTAATCCTTGAAGAAAAGGAAAAAAACACATTTCCAGGAACTCTTGACCAGTTTTTTTGATCAAAAAGCATATCAAACAACAACAACAACAGCCAGAATCAGCTGTTCATGTTGATGATCCACAGCCATTTAAGTCTGTAATGTAGAGTAATAAATTGAACGGAAATATTAGTAAATTTAATATAAATTACTTTATTTTCTACGATCATAAAATAATTTTAATAACTGTATTTCTTATTCAACTGTGGTGAGAGAATTAACGCACGTGGCAGCTCAAAGTGTGCACGAATATGTCTGGCATGTAAAATGAGATCGGGGAGAGAGAAACAGGTGATGGGGAGATCAAACTCACATCCTCTCGATTGTGAATCGTGTTTGACGTCAGGACTACCTACATGCTGGTACGCATGTAAATTACCACATTGTGCGATTGACCCAGATGTGGTATTTTGGTATCATTATTTAAGTCCTGCCTGAATGCAGCAGGACAGACAGGTGTTTTGAGTCTTGGCAACGCACAACAAGAGACGAGCTTGGGTGTACGACTGCTAGAGAAAATTGTTGCAGGCAAAAAGGAATATTTTCAGCGTAGAAATTCAGCTGTCCACCTTCTATTTAGAAGAAGACAACACAGCAACAGCACTTGAAATTGATTCCACATGTTCAGTTAAGAGAGACTCTTTTCTTTCTGTTTCTGAGGAGGCATACCATCCACCACCTCCTCTTCTTTCATCAACCTTACAAAATCATTATATTTTATAATATCTTAGAGCAAACCACATTCACAAATAAAGAGTCTGCAATGTACTGTAAAGATCGCCAAATTGTAAACATCTACATTTACAAGTATGCATGTATATGTATTTGTAAATTTAGATTACTTTTTTTCTCTACAATATTAAAAACTAAAATTTATTTGTTTCTAAGCTTAAAATAGATTTTAATGATCATATATTATTAAAAATGCATTTATGAATAAAAAACAGAACTGAGAATGGTTATTTGTCATTTAGCCTCGAGATAAATAAATTTGACTTGAGTTATTTTTTAACTTAAATCACCTGGAGTGAATTATCAACATAAGGTGAGGTATGCCTGTATAGAGAAATGAACAAATTGGCAAAAAACCATATTTTTTTGAATCAGAAGTGCTCAAATACTGATCTGTGGAGCAAGATAAAATTTAAAGTAAATAAAATGTTTTCTCATCTCCTCATGACTATAAAGTTAATACATTTGGAAAAAAAGGCAAGATCCATCTAAAGATTATATTTTTCCTAATACACGACACATATAGTTATAGGACGGACATGAGGAAGTTAGAAAATGATTTATTTTATATATATGTTCACAAAAGACACTCCACTTACTTCAGAATTATTCAATTCATATTCAGTAAAAAGAATCTGCAAAATAGAATTTTCTAAAGACCGAACTGATTTATTGATGGATTTTAATGGCATGTCAATACGTCAAAGGTTATTTTATACCAAGAGGTTAGGGAATCACATTCATTATACATTTATATTGATGAAGAGGACATAATTCTTGTATGACACAATACTAATTTCAAGAGTGTATACCATACTAAATATATTCAACACTGGGCGTCTTTTAGTGTCAACCCTGTTTTTCCATTTATTGCAAACTTTTTGCCCTCATCTTGGTAGTTTTTTGTGTTGTTTCTTCTTTTACTATGTTTTGGCCAAATTTCACCTCTGGCCTTCTTCAGGTGATTTACCGCAACCTCAGATAGGAATGATGTGTCTTGTAACCGTATCCCCAGTAATTACTGGGGATACGGTTACAAGTAATTACTGGGGATACGTAGTGAAAGAAGAAACAACACAAAAAAAAACTACCAAGATGAGGACAAAAAGTCCGCAATAAAAAAAATTCTCAGATTAAGAAGCCTCAGCTCAAAATGATTCCAATTAAAGACAATTACAAAAATTCGGTATGGACCTGACTATGGAAGACCAGATAAGGATTTATAAGACCAAAAAATCCATCCTTGATCACCCTTCGGGGCCCATGGCGCAACGGATAGAGGCGTTGAGTCTCTACGGTTCCAGGTGAGCATTGTCAGAAGATAGCGGTTTCAAATCCTACCCAAGCCGGCCAGCGGTCCAAAACGTGGTACGATAGACAACAACTATGGAAGACAGTAATTACTGGGGATACGGTTACAAGACTCATCATACCTATCCAAGGTCGCGGTAAATCACCTGAAGAAGGCCAGAGGTGAAATTTGGCCGAAACGTAGTGAAAGAAGAAACAACACAAAAAAACTACCAAGATGAGGACAAAAAGTCCACAATAAATAAAAATTAATTCTCAGATTAAGAAGCCTCATCTCAAAATGATTCCAATTAAAGACAATTACCTGTTTTTCCATTATAAAAGTTTACAAAAGAAATCCTAGAATCTTTTATTAATCTTATTATTATTTACAAAGGATTAAGTAAAACTGTAATGTGCTTGTCAATTTAAGGATTTACTCTGCCTGCAGGGTTCCTCTACAAAAAAGTAAGTTGGTTCGTAGGTTTTACAGCGTATCAACCCTTTCCAGGTCATTTAACACTGAATTAAGTCATTTTGATAAAAGTTTCAAACAATTCTGCTTAGTAAAAGAATTTTTTGTTTACACAGAATTAAATGTTAAAACAGTTCTATTTCAAACAATTCAGTTTACCATAAGTACAGTTTTTTTGTTTACACAGAGTTAAATGTTGTTGGCAATCGTAGTTGAGGACGACCAGAAGGCTCCCTTTGCAATAGCTTCTACACCGAGGTGTAAGGGAGGGTGCTACTCCTTTCCCTGAATTGCTCCACTTTACCCTTGATACATACCTTATAATGCTAAGTGTTAAGTAAGGAGGTATCAACTATCATTTTTAAAGTCTTTGGTATGACGCGACCTGGGATTGAACCCAGGTCTCTCGGACAATTGGCAAACACTCTACCCACTAGGCCAATGAGTTAATTTTAAACAATTCAGTTTAGTGTTCGTAGACAACAGTTTAAGATCCTATCAGGTGTTAACACTCCAGGCCAGAGTGGACCTGGGAGCAATGGCAATGAAAGGCTACTCTGCATTCCCCAAAGCTCCAGCATTACCGGAGCTTCACCATTAGATTCCTTAGTGTCATATCCAGGACACCCATTGGGGAAGTCTTACTCCTCTGCAGAGATGAAGTCAGTGTATTCTGCAGCCCCAGCCAACTGAGCCAAAAGGAGTAAGACTTCCTCCAGAAAGGAGTGTCCTCTTTATGACACAAAACTGAATCTGATAGAGAACCTCCAGTTCTGAAAGTCTGGAGAATGTGGAGTCATACTTTCATTGTCAATTACACCCAGGTTTACTCAGACCCAGAGTAGAAGTACTTCCCTGAGTCTGATCTATTTGATAGGACCATGTGCAAAAAAAAAAATCTCTTAAAAAACAATTACAGAAAAAATATAAACACAGATATACAAAGAACGTGATTCCTTAACCTCTCAACATAAAATAACCCTAGACGGGTTGACACACCATCAAAATCATTCAATCAATTTGACTGCAGAGAGAATCACATTCCAATAGCAAATAACAATAACACAAAATTCAGAGATTGTTTTATTGGTCAGTTCTCGTATGGAAGACTGACAATGATATAAAAAAGAGAAACCAGTTTTCTTTATACATACAAGCTCATTAACTAATTAAAAGGAGTTTGTCAAACAAAATAATCAAATTATTTATTATTTCATCTCGCATAATTAGGAAATATTCGGTGCATAAAAAAAATTTTTCTTTTTTATCATGAAGAGTTTTCCGACTATTGCTATTTCCACAATGTTTCAACCGATATGTCCTCCGGCCTTCTTCAGGTGTTTGTCGAACTCGAGAACCTTCAAAGAACTTCGAACTACATTCTTTATTGAATCCACGGGGGTTGTCTGTTCTGATTCCATTAGCCATAATCTGGTACAAGTGTTAAGCATTCCTGTTTTGTTACTCACCAGCAGTCAGGATTGTCACCTTAGCTTAGGGAACCAACGCCTGTAACCATTATGCCATGTGTCCTGCTGGACAATTCAAAGTGAATTTTTGGGACTTATAAACTTAATGTTCTTACTTGTCTAGAATAACTACAATTATACATGATTTTTTACCTGTGCCCATATTCAGATGTTTTTTTTCTCATCTAGCCTTCTTAATTATCGGATCCCATACTGTATTCAACTTTATACTCGGTCTACTCAGTAGGTCATTGTAGTCCAACAAATATGCTGATTCCTTAAGGAATCATCACATATGTTTGGATACAACATGTGGATTCAATAAAGGACGTAGTTCGAAGTTTTGTGAAGGTTTCTGAGTTCGACAAACACTTGAAGAAGGCCGGAGGACATATCGGCCGAAACATTGTCGAAATAACAATAAAGATGAAGACAATAGTCCGAAAAGCCTTAATGATAAAAATCATCAAGCTTCATCTCAGAAATTTAGTCAACTAATATCCAGTGTGGAAATAACAATAAAGATGAAGACAATAGTCTGAAAAGCCTTAATGATAAAAATCATCAAGCTTCATCTTAGAAATTTAGTCAACAAACTCCAGAAGAAGACTGGAGGACGTATCGGCTGAAACGTCGTGGAAATAAAAATAAAGATGAAGACAATAGTCCGAAAAGCCTTAATGATAAAAATTATCAAGCTTCGTCTCAGAAATTTAGACAAAAAAAAAAAAAAAAAAGTTTTCCATTTTATGTTTCACATAAAATTAAAACTACTTTCCCGACTAATTTTTATATAAACGTAAATATTTTTAGGGTCCGAAAAATTGAGATTTCACAAGATCAACAGAAGAGAAGTTTATTTAGTCTAAAAATTAATTTCTGCAATTTTCTTACAAATACTCTTTTTACAAAAAAACAAATTAAGTACAAAATACAGAATACTTTATTGGGATTTCATAATTAACTGATTTGGTCGTATTAAATGACTAATTCATTTTAACAGCATATCAACCTGTAATGGGTTATTTTATGCTAAAAGGTATTTACCATACATTTATTTAGTTTTTTGGGTTTTTTTTACACAGTTCAATCAAATATAAACGATCCTGAAAAAGATCAATTTGACCCCCCCCCGTAGATGGACCCCGAACAGGTACTACCACTCAGGATTACAGTGGAACTGGGAGTAATGGCAATGAAAGACTACTACACACTCCCTATATCTCTAGAGCTGGAGCACTTTAGTGTTATATCCAGAATATCCCCTTTTTTTAGAACGTCTTACTCCACTAAAGAGGATGAAGTCAATCTATTCTAATCAGCACGAAAACTGCTTTGGTATTCAACTCAACACGTTTTTCCTTTTAAAAATATAATGGTATTTCTACTAAAAACGTTTTTTTTGTTTTTGTTTTGTTTGTTTTTTTAAATTGTGGACAAATTATTTAAATTCTATACATTAGACGCAATTATTGGCAATAGTCCGGAAGATCTAGGTTCAATCCTACGTCGAGACTCAAAAAATGGTACTTGCTTAACACTGAACATTATAAGGTACCGATCAAAAGTAAGGGGAGCAGTCCTAGAAAAAAAGGCACGCCCTCCCCTACACTTCGGTGTAGTAGCTAATTAAAAAGGGAGCTTTCGGGTCGCCCTCGACTACGTTCGACCAACTTTATATATATATATATATATATATATAAAATTTCCGATTTTTTTAAAGAATGTTACTGAGATTATAGCGATAAGGTTAACATATTAAAACTTTCACTTGTTTTGTTTTTAATCGACATGTGTCGCTCTCTTACCAAAAAAATCCATGTACATATTAAAAGTAAATAAATAATAAACTTACCGATTGAATTATTAAATAAACTTCAAGGGAATTCTTGTTCCAGAAATTCAACATAGATTAACGGCAAACAACAAAATCAATGAATTAAATACGATCGAATTAAACTTTAAAATTGACAAGATTATCCAATATGAAATGTTAGGTGGTTTCTGAATTTGAAAAAAAGATGTGACAGATTAGGATTTCCTGCGATAATCTACTCGACGTCCAAAACGGTGTAAAATTGATTTATGTTCCTTTAAATGAATTTATTATTTCATTTCTTGAAGAGTTCCTTTTAAAATTAAGAGGTTACCTTTTGCAGAAAGTAAATGGTTTAATTAATCATTTTCGAAAGGAAAAACAAAAAATATTCCATTCAATTTGTATTTATCTTTTAAATACAAATTGAATGGAATATTTTTTGTTTTTCCCTTTAATATGTTCATCACGATAATCTCAGTAAAATTCTTTTAAAAAATCGGAAATTATATATATATATATATATTTATATATTTAAAGTTGGCCGAACGTAGTCGAGGGCGACCCGACCCGAAAGCCCACATTTTAATTAGCTACTACAACTAAGTGTAGGGGAGGGCGTGCTTTTTTTTTTTTTTTTTTTTTTCTTGGACTGCTCCACTTACCTTTGATCGGTACCTTATAATGTTCAGTGTTAAGCAAGTACCATTTTTTGAGTCTCGACGTAGGATTGAACCGAGATCTCCCGGACTATTGATCGAAACTATTCTCGGGAGTGCTCCGAAAGTAATGCCTCCAATTTATTCCCACCAACTACATTGATAGTACAGTAACACCGTTATATAGAGCGGGTATTTAGCTACAAAACATTTTTTTCTGCGCAGTTGCCATCATTTGTTTTGCATTATTGCAAACAATTACCAAGAATCAGCGGATCTTTTGTAGATCCCCATCAAAAATAAATAAATAAATAACCCCACCCCCGCCACCAAAAAAGAACCGACAAAATGCGGGTTTTAACAAAAAAATGTTTTATTCGTTATTGAAAAGGGTGAAATTTTTTCATATCACATATATTTCTGCCTCCAAGATGTGTTCCACAGGGGCGTTTATTCTGCATTTTGTACTGATGCCAAAAAGATTTGATTGTTGGAAAGTGGGCCCCACACTCTGGATCGACTAAATTAGTCGAATGGTTAACAGTTTGGTAAGTGTAATCCATTCCCATCCTAACCGTAAATCCAAACCCTAAACCCTAACCGAAATAAATCGATGACGGGCGGATGGACTTACCTGAGAGAAAATATTTACATTTTCATTTATCTGAAAACGTTGAGAGGTGCAGTTCTTGGCCGTTACGACAAAAACGTTGATTGTGAATACTTTTATGGGTTTGTAAAAAGCGAATTTCTGATTCCTTGTAATAAACTTGAAGACTTGAAAGCAAAAAGAGTCTCATCCCTAACAAAAACACCTGAAATAAATTTAAAGAAGAGTGAAGATGTGATTGACCCATTTACCCACCGCTGGAGCTGTGTTTTTTTTTCTTTTTTTAAAACTCATTTCTCCATTAGAGGTGAGGTGCTTCAACAAAAGATTCGATTCAGCAAGAGAAACGCTAAACAAGTAATGCCTCTGATTGTCACACGACATCAGAAGTAGATGTTGGTGGTCTGGCATTAGAGTTTGAACCTGTAGAAATTTTGTTAAGGAACTGGTGATCCTGTTTCACCGAACATCAGCAGCCCCTTGGAGTCACGTGGCGTCCATTATAAAAAAGAGCTCCACTGGAGATTCTTCCTCTTACTTCCTCTCCCACCGCTGTTAGCAACAGGTCCTTTCGTAACAGCCCTTGACGGCAAACGTATTTGGTACCTTCCACCAGCCAGAACCCAAGAGCGACGAATGCACGTGCTGAGTTAAAAGGAACATGGCAAACAGCTAAGTTCCAGCAGGCATTTTATCTGCAAACCTTCATATAACCTACCTAACCTTACCAAACATTACCTTGTGGGGTTTAAAAGGGGTTTTGAAGGTCTGGGGCTAAGGGCAAGGCTGTGTTGCCGTAAGATATCTGACTCCATATTTTGTTTATATTATTTTACCCCACGTTGGTTGGCCGGCGCAATGCCTTGTCCAAAGAAAGTCCAAAAGAAATATACAAAAGAAAAGATAGAAACAGATAAGAGACGAAAACATTTCTTCCATACTTTCCTTTATTTACTTGGTGAAGGGACTAACCAACGCTACGTCCCAAGGAGTAGCGTGGTGCCCAAAACACCAGACAGCAAAATGATGTTGTTGGTTTGACGGACACTCCCTGACAAGACTCGGTTCACAGAAAACCTGAGTATTTATCTCTCTCCACTGGCTCCAAATTTGCCACTCCAAAATCCTTCTAATTTTGGCGCGACCGCTTCCCATTGGCTATTTTACTTTTTATTATTTTTCTTTTTTTTTTTTCTGATTTTAACCGGATGGATGCGTGGAGCCTTATGCATGGCGACGTGTTTATACATTTTGTATGTGGCAGCTGACGAGTCAACATCCGGCTGGGAGTTTTATTGTTAATTCCTAAATCCCCACAACCTTACCTTAAACCTTTACCTTATAACTTTCCCTTATAACAACCTTACAACTAAACCTTACAAACCTTACAAAACCCTACCATCTATTGGAATCTTGAACTCTTTTGTGAACTCTTACATATTCGTTGTTTGTTCCATTTGCTGTAAAACCCTGTTTATTGTTGTTGTTGTTGTTGTATATAAATTTTGTTGCAAGTAAAAGTCGTTCGTCTCCTTTCTTCAAAAGCTGTCACCCAAATCCCTACTGCTGTTAAAGTATGGTTTATTCTTTTACAAAGCGTAGGAATAAACCGGGCTTTTCGGGGCAAATAAAAATCCCCATAAACCTTCCCATCAATGTCCTTTCTTTTAGTCTAATTAAAAGATTTTAGTTGAATGGTAGTCTGGCTAAGAGTATATGACATGAAAATAAAGGTTCGTTGGTAATGAGTGACCCATATTAGTAGTGATGCACCTGTGTAAATAAGCAGAAGAAAGCGAAACAGGTGCATCCGGTCGAAGATATCGGAATATCACCTTGACCTGTGGACAGGTTTGAATTCGGTGCAGATGGGTACGCCCATAGGAAGCAGGTGTATGTCAAACAATTATATAACCAGGTGCCACA
The DNA here is from genome assembly GCA_963585895.1 of Sepioteuthis lessoniana. Taxonomy (NCBI): domain Eukaryota; kingdom Metazoa; phylum Mollusca; class Cephalopoda; order Myopsida; family Loliginidae; genus Sepioteuthis; species Sepioteuthis lessoniana. The sequence continues at coordinate 6,293,958 of OY757908.1, forward strand.
GACGGCTTGGGTCAGTTCGAGTTCGAGTTGCAGTTCCAGTTGGAGACAAGATGCCGGAGTGAGAACCAGCTCCAGACAGAGGGCTTGGGCCCTCAGTGACTCACGGTTGAGCAGCCCAGCCAGGATGAGAAAGAAGAGGAACTTGGGGTCAATATGTAGCAGTCTGTCGCCGTCTCCAACTCACCTCTCACACATAACTAACATCAACCCTTTCGCAACCCTTTCAAGAATAAAGTGTGAGAGGTATATTTTTTCATAAACAAGTGTTTTCGTTCGTTCCATTGAAGTTCGTCATTATGTTTCTGTTTACATTTGCAGGTATATGAGTATACAACACACACACACGCGCGCGCGCACAAACAAACAAACAAAACAAAACAAAAACAAAGAAACATTCAACTTTGGAAGTATAGAAAATCGTATCAACAATAGTATATTTTTGTATTTGTTATATCAAGCGTTTGGTTGCAAGGAAAGGACAAATCACAGAATTGCAATCAAATGACTTGAAGACAAATGAAAAATTTAACGACTGTATTAACAAACAAGAAACAAAATGTTCAAATAATCGTATTCGTGAATGTGAGAAGTGAAAATGTTTGATTGTTGTATTGATAGGAATTAATTAATTTTTAACGTGTGTTGTATGCTAGTAAAATCGAGAAAAATGTTCCAATATTTGTGTTGGTAGGGATGAATAAAAGACTTACGCAGTCAACCAAAGTTAATGTCGACAAGGAAGGAGAACACCAGCGTTGAAAAAGAGGAATGTAGGTGGGCTGGTGCTTCTCGTGTCACGCAGCTTCCGTCAAGGGACCGCAGTAAGAAGGTTAAGACGAGTTTGTGTGATGTTGAATGTTGCCAGCGTCGAGTGATGTTCCTCTCTCTTTCTCTCTCTTTCTCTCTCTCTCTCTCTCGCTGGACTTCGAAGGAAACTTGTCTTTTATTACTCTCCCTTTCTCAAATCGGATCAACTTGGTCTTTCTTCATTTTTTTTTTTATTGCGAAGGTCATAGATTGGTCGAAAAATTACTTTTAATCTTATTTTTCGTGAGAAATTCTATCAACATTTCACCGTGCGCGGAGCCTATGCGCAGAAACGCATTTTTTTCTTTCGGGGAAAAAAATCTCGGCCACGGCAACATCCAGTAAGTGCTCTCCTATCCTGTTAATTTAAATTGCCATTATTTTGTTTATACTATGGTGATGTCTGTAATGGTTATGGGCAAAGCTGTGTTGCTGTTTGATATTTGACTCCATTATGAGGTTATTTTATTTACCCCACGTTGGCTAGTTGGTGTAATTCCTTGAACAAGAAAGGCCCAAAAGAATCATACGAAAGAAGACAGCAACAAATAGGAGACGAAGATGTTTCTTTTATACTTTCCTTTATTTCCTGGGTTCAACAACCATTCCATGGGTGAGGGAATTTTCCCTGAATACAATTGAAATGGTTGAATTCTCCAGTTAAGGTGTCTAAAATACGTTAATCGTTTCTTGCATATGCTAGTCCCCATTTGGTATTTAAGGCTTCCATAAGGATTAGTTTCTTTTGGAAGTTTTTCAAAGTCCAGTTGTTTCAGTTTGTAGTTCAATTTCGTAGCCTTTTATATTCCGGCATACTGTTAACCGAGAGAGAGCTGTTACTGGGTGAAAGTGACTAACCAACGCCTCGCCCAAAGACGTATGTGTGGCGCCCAGACACCAGACAGCAATGGTGTTGTCAATTCGCCGGTCACTGCCGGAAAGAAAAGAGCCTACTCCTCCTGTCGGGAGGTCGCTTTTTTCTTTACGCATGCTTCGTCCTTTTTTCCTGTGGGAGACCTCAGGGAGTTTCTGCAAATTTAATAGTTTTCTTTTTTAATTCAATTTAAGTTTTTTCATTTTTTATTTATTCGTTACCAACAATACGATAAATCAGAAGAGATCTCTATCAGTCATGTAACATATTTAATCTTGAAAAATGAAAATAAACACGCGTTGATATCGTTTCTGAATGTATAATAAAGAAAAACCCAAATGATAATTTCTAATTTTTTTGTTAATTTATAATTAAAGTACTGAAACAATAATACCTTCAGATTGCCTTTTTAACATTTAATTCGAAGGGACAATAAAGATTTTATTGGTGCTATTTGTTTCGGCTGGTTGGTTGGTTGATTTTGGTTTTTGATATCTGACTCCATTTTTTTTTTGTTGTTGTTGCAGTCACATATCTATATCCTCTCGCGAATCGATGCCCCCACCAAGCGATTTGGCCACACACAGGCCAATCAGTGACAGAACGCATTGATTCCTCCTTCTTCACTAGGACTATTTTTTCTATCCCTTTTTGGAAGTCACGACAAAGCAGAGAGCACCTAGTTAGCAGCCAAAGACAGACCTCTCTCGCATCTACGGCTACGGACATTCAACATGGAACACCTTCACTGAAGAACACGCTGCTACTAGCTTCACACACAGAAGAACCAGCCTCGCAATCAGTCACACGAGCTACTTGCTACTGTGACACACACATCCTACAGACTCAAGGACCAACATACTAACCGGCGACACCAAAAAGAACCTTTTCTCACTCTGACTCGTTTACTTCTGCTACAATTATAAACCTTTCGTTGTTGTGTTTTAAAAAAAAAAAAAATTAAGAATGAAGAAGTAATCAATGCGCTCTGCCTGCTGATTGGTCAGTGTGTGGCCGAATCGCTTGGCGGGGGGGGGCATTGATTCCCGAGAGGAAATAGATCTGTGACTGCCACATTTTCTTCTCTGTCCCAATTAATTCGTTGTCGTCTTCTTGTCTGTGAAAACTGCTAAAGAATTTCTGAAGGAAGAAAGGAAGAAAGAAAAGATATCAAGGTACCTTTTTAATTTCGACTTCATTTCTAGGTTCAACAACCATTCTGTGGTTGGATAAATCCTTGCTAAAACCAATGGTAATAGTCGCGTCTCCAAGACAAGGTGCCAAAATATACAAGTCGTCTCCGGTGGTTGGTAAGTCCAAATTCGCGGTAGTCGTGTCAAGTGGGTGTTTTATAATGTTTGTTTCGGCACCCTAGTAGCAGACATCGATAGGTTTCAGGCTATAAAACCTTATAAGCTATATGTTCGCTGCTTGTGGCCGTGTTAAAGAGGTTCCCTTCACTGCTACGGTGGAGGCTAAAGTCAGGTCTTTTTTGCATGCGCCGTTTCCACTTCCTGTCTGGGGCTTTTGGGAATTTCTACACTTTTTGAATTTATTTTATTTATTTATCTTGATTTTATTTTTCTAATCACAACAAATGTATTTCCTGGTAACAATGAAAACATTTTTCATTACCCCCAAATACTATTTTTACCTTTTTTTCTAAATTTCTTATTTTTATTACAAAATTTCATTTTTTTTTTTTCACGCATTTCTAAAAGCATTTCAGAGAATAGACAACAAAGTTAAAATCTAAAAGATATCAAATTAATTTGAATTAAAAATGAATGTTTGAAAAGAAATAATTGAATTTCTTTTAATTCTTCGACGTTTTTTTTTTATTATTATTTTAAAGAAACTAAAAGATAAGAATCTTTCAAAATATGACACTTGTGAACTATAAATAAAATTGAAAGTTGAAACGAAACGTATTAAAAAGAGAAATTTTCAACTCGAATACAAGAAACAAAACTGAAAATTGATTAACAAATGATTATTACTGTAGGTTTCCATACTATTTTTCGTCTAACATTTTCCTGCATCTTAAAAAATAAATAGAAATTTGAAAAACAGCGCCCAGTTTCTTGGTTTAAAATTTATATTTTTCGATTTGTAAAATATTTAACCGTGACTCACAGCACAAGGGTTATCTTTCTGGCTGTCATTAAGCGTCTTGAAACTCATAAATATTCTCGTCCTCATTCCTGTACTTCTTTTCTTCTTAATGGAACGGGTGGGGGGCATGCTACAATTTGTCCTTTCATTAAAAAAGTAAGTGACCTGAAAAAATCTGCGTTTTTTTTCAGTGAACACTGAAAATGTTATTAAAATCAGATAATTTGGTGATTTTTTTCTTTCAATTTTTTCTTTTTTTTTTCTTTTTTTTTTTTTTTTTTCTTTGTCAGGGGTTATGATTTGCAAGACAGCGAAAGGTCTATGTCAGTCATGTTAGTACCTCATATCATACATCACTCAATGTCCCGGCCTTGACATATAGATGGTGCCACTAAAAAAAAAATCCATACGATTTTTATAAAGTACTAACCTTCAAATGATACTTGTCAAAATTTGACCTAATGCAATTATTTTACAAATTACAGTTATTTAAGAGAAGCTACTGTTGCAAATTTTCAAAACAATGAAAAAATCTTAATTTCGTGTGTTGATAAAGCATTGTTTTCAGGTAGGAAAAATACTGTTCAAGCAAAGCAATGGCTTGATAAGAATTATTCGGACTCTGTTCTGTCAAAAACAACGGTTAAGAGGTGGTGTGCTGACTTTAAACGCGGTAGTACAGACACAAATGATACTGAATGCTCAGGTCGCTCAAATTCGGCAGTTGTCCCGGAAAACACCAAAAAACTCTACAAACTCATTTTGGCTGAACGTAAATAGAAGTTGGGGTGAGATAGAAGAGGATTTGAAGATATCAGAGGGCAGTGTACTCACCGTTTTCCATGAACATTTGTCAATGAAAATGCTGTGTTCAAAGTGGGTGCTGCGTTTGCTCACAGTTGATCAAAAACAACAACGAGTCGACGATTCAGAGTGTTGTTTGCAACTGTTTCAGCGCAACAAAAAGAACTTTTTGCGTAAATATGTGATAATGGTTGAAACATGGATCCAACACTCCCTCCGGAGTCAAATCGGCAGTCAGCTTAGCAGACAGCGGCAGGTGAAAGCAGTCCAAAGCGATCAAAGACGTAACCATCAGCAGGCAAGATTTTGGCCTCCATATTTTGGGATGAGTAAAGTATTTTGTGCACTGATTACCCCGAAAAAAGGAAGAACCGTTAATAGCGAATATTATTAGGCATAATTGGTACGTTTGAAGGAAGAAATTGCCCCCCCCCAAAAAAAAAAATGAAGAAGAAAAAGTGCTGTTTCACCAAGACAACACATTGACTCACAAGTCGATCGCAACGATGGCAAAACTGCATGAATTGCACTTCCATTTGCTTCTGCAGCCACCCTATTCTCCAGATCTGCACCCCCAGCGATTACTGGCTATTAATAGACCTCAAAAGAATGCTCCAAGAAAAGAGATTTGGCTCCAATGAAGAAGTGATATCGGAAACCGAGGCGTATTCTGAGGCTAAAGACAAATCGTTCTACAAAAATGACATCGAATTGTTAGAGAAGCGTTGGAATCAGTGTATCACCCTAGAAGGAGACAATGTTGATGAATAAAATCGAATTTTGCCTAAAAGTTGTTTTATTAATTAGACCCAGGACTTATTAATGAGTAGAGTGCTCGCCAATGGTCAGGGAGACCGGGGTTCAATCCGAAGACGAGTCATACCAAAGACTCAAAAAATGGTACTTGATGCCGCCTTGTAAGGGTCAAAAGTAAAGTGGAGCAATCCTGGGAATGGAGTTGCGCCTTCCCCTACACCTCGGTGTGGTAGCTATTGAAAAGGGAGCCTAAAAAGGTTACTCTAAACTAAAGTCGCTAAATTTACTTATATATATATAGAGAGAGAGAGGGAGAGAGAGATACGGACAGAAATAAATAGAGCCTTGCATAGTATATCAAGATCAAGAAAACTATTAGTAGTGAGTTTGAGTATCACTGGGTGCCACATACATTCAGCTTTGTGCTACATCCAAGCAAAGCTAACTAGATTAGTGGTAGACAGACAGACGGGGATAGATGTCTTGTATAGTGTAAAGTTTAGAAAGCTCCTCCAGAAAACCATTAGGATAGAATTTGAGTCTCACTGGATGCTCCATATATTCGGCCTTGTGCCACATCTAAGCAAAGTCTAGTAGATAGATAGATAGATAGATAGATTTTATTAAGACAATAAACAATTAAACACATGGACGAGTCCCGAAAGTGAAAACTTCGCTCTTCAATCAGTGAAATACAAAAGTCAACTATTTCACTAGGAACGAAAGACACGTAGCACCGCCAACATTTAAGAACGAATTTTCTGTCAATTCTAATGTAACTTTTTTTTTTTCAAATCGAAAAATTTCTAAAATTGATGCATTCAATCATCTGGTAAGTGTCTTACACCTTATTTTACATCTTTTTTTGAGCAAATGATTTTAAAAAAGAAATTGTATTTTCGATGACTGATTCATAGTCGATTGATGTATTTCATTCTGTTTATTTTTATTATTTAATCGGTACTTATGCATTTATGTTATCGCAAAAAAAGCCGAACTTTCCAGAGCATTTCCGGGCCGATAACGGAATGAATCGGAATATTCCGGAACGAAATTTAAGCAAGCAGACGATAAAATAAGTCAACCAATTTGTTGACAAAACGCATAAAGACCAAAAAAAAAAAAAAAAAAAAAAAATGAAAGAGGAAAGACAATTTTTAATGGACAATGTTACCAATCTTTTCAGGAGAAAAAGAAGAAATCAACAGTCAATGTGTGGTAATTTTCAATATGAAAAAATAGTTTTAATTTTTATTTTATCAATTTTTTTTTTGGTGGGGAGGGTATCATTTTTTTGTCTTTTAAATAATTTTTTTCGTATTTATGCCCTTATTGTACCGTGCAGAAGTAATAACGTGTTCATTTAGAAATCCATTCTCACCATGGGGAGGGGGAGTGTTTTGTAAGTATTCTGTACTTTCACCAAAAAAATGTAATTATCCAGGTCCTGCATTTGGTGTTACGGCATGTCCAGCCATAACTTTTCCTCAATTTTTTTTTTTTTTAGGGGGCAAGGATGCTCACTTTTAATTTTGCCAATAAGGTTTTTTCTTGGCAGAATTGGATCACCATTTCTGCACATTGTAGATTTTCGCTTAGCAGCGATAAATTCATGTTTACACTTGTTTGTAACTTTGTAAACAAAATGATTGAATTATCTTATCTTAAATTTGATTAGCTAGGCGTTTCGGCATATTCCGATTCTTTCCGGAAACGCTCGGGAAAGTTCGGCTTTTTTGCGGTAACATAGATGCATAAGTACCATTTAATCTATGTTCATTATAATTGTGTTTAGGGGTCGAGTGGGGGGCGGGTATGAGAACTGAATTCGAATTGGAAAGTAGCGAAGGAAATTTCCAAATGAAACAAAGTTTCAATAAAAGACGAAGAAAGAGTTGCAACAAAATTGTTTTTATATATAAAAGTATGTTCAGTTGGAGACCTTAGCCGTGGGTGAACCGAAGGTTCCTTGTTTAATAACTACAATACCGACGTGCAGAGGAGAGCGCTCCTTCTTTCCCTGGATTGTGCCATTTGATCTGTACTTTGTAATGCTGAGTGTTAAGCAAGTAGGTATTGAATATCATTTTTTGAGTCTTTGGTATGACTCGACCTGGGATTGAACCCCGGTCTCCCGGGCTATGGGCGAACACTCTTCCCCCAATTGAATGTAAGGTCTTGATAGTATCCTGAAAACTTATTTATCATTCCTAAGATTCTAAAACGGATACCTTAGCGTTCATGTGATTCTAACGCTAGCGTCTCTGTATTTGCCGTGCGTCCCACCAGCCAGACAAGTGTGGCACAAGGCTTTTTAAAAGATGGGTCCAGGCGCAGGGCCATAGCCCTGACATTCCTGGTTTCTCAAAATTTCCTCTAAAAAGGGGGCGACTCAGGGACAGGTGATAAACCTTGCCTCTCCCAGAGAGGGTAAGAGCCTTCAGGGATAGCCCCTTCAGGTTCAAGGAGAGCCAGTCTTAGAATGCATGATACGAATCCCAGCTTCCCAGTATCCATGTCTGGTGGCTATGCAACGAGAAACATGGCCAGTGGGTGACTCGAATTGAGACATCTCTGCTACTCTAAAGGTTGTTTGTATTTAGAAGTTGGCGTCGGTCAGTCTGGTTTTGTCGATTTTTATTTTGCTCTTGCTAAAAATATGCTACCTATGAACCATTACAATTGAAGATTTTTTTTTTTAAATTTCATAGTTTCGTTTATACTTGTGTAAGGATTACCGTTAAGTTCAATTCCTGGACAAAGCTGAATTTTACTTTTCATTAATAAAAAGCATAAATCTATCTGCTCCTCCCCTGCCAATAGATAAGTAGTAGGGCAGACTGTGTTCTTCAGCTTTGATTAAGTAACCAGTCTCGGAGAAAGAAACGCGAGATTCAAACCAGCCACCAGCGCTACCCAGCATGTCTTGCTCGTTTTACTTGAATTACTTGTGAGATAGGAGGAAAGTGGCCATAAAGTAAGAAAAAACTCAATGAGAACGACACGAGAATGCTGTGTGCTGTTTTGAACATATACTAGAAGCAGCACCTTACAAAACAGCAGCTGTAAAGCCACTTGCCTTCCATCACACAAGTAAAAATATTTTTTAGATAAAAATAAGAGTCAACACAATATTTCAATATTTATTATTAACTGATGAAGGAGAAAGAAAATGTCTTCTTTCTTTCAAATGCAAGTAGAATTACCTTAGTGGACAAATGTTTACATTATTTTGATAAGTTTACTGAGTCTGGCACAAGGCCACAAGTTACTATATTTTTCTGCCAGGGAAGCCTGCCGAAAATTCTGACTGCACCTCTGCAGATAAATAAGGCCCCCACACCCACCAAGTGTCCTCTAAACGCCATTCTTGAGCCTTGGGAAATGTAGAATATCTCTTCATTGCTATTACTCCCAGGTCCACTCTGACTTAGATTAGTAGTACTTGTTAGGGTCCCATCTAGGGGTCAAACAGAACGGTTCGTTCATTTACGTGAGATTATTATTAGCTGAAATAATACAACTGTGTGTAAATGTTACATATTGACCCCAGCCAAGCTGTCAAAAGAAGAAATGCACCGGTGTAAATAACAGGTGTGTCCGGTTGAAGATATCAGGAGATCAGAGGCGACCTTGACTGTCAAGGGGTTGAATTGAGTGCGAATTGTGACACTCGCGGGAAGTAGGTGGACGTCAAATTATGATATAAGCCCGGCGACAGGAAGTTCACATCAGTTGGAGAGAAGATGCTGGAAAGAGAACCATGTCCCAGCAGAGGCTGGGCTCCCAGGCCCCTGGTTGGGCAGCCCAGGAGAACGGGAAAGAAATACTGTGATAGCCAGAAGAGTGGGGGTCAATATATTGCAGTTCTGTTCAGTCTCCAACTCACCTCTCACACAATAAAACCTTTCGTAACCCTTTCGAACCCTTTCAAATAAAGTGAGAGGTATATTTTTCTAAAGAACTGTGTCCGCTCGTTGTTATTGTGTCGTTTCCACACGTATATGTGTATGTATAGTTGGTTGTGACTATACAACATAAATTATCTATATTACATCGGAATACCTGGTAAATAGAATTACTAACGTGAAATTTCAATACTTGAAACAATTAGTGTTCAATCAAAGGATTAATATTAAATAGAATTATTAGTATTAGATCACAATACTTGAAACCATATAACTGGGTGCAAACATCTAGGCTTTGGTTTTTAAAAAAAGAATAAGCAAGGCAATAAAAAATGTCTTCTCTCTTTCAGTTGCAAAAGAATTAGTTTATTCGACAAATTTACTTACTACTCAACATAAAAGTCCATTTCATCATGCACTCAGCATATCTTGATAATGACATATATATATATATATATATATATATATATACGAGGAGCATACGATAAGTTTCCAGACTTTTTCGTATGGGCATTTAAAATTGGCGTCGACTCTTGAAAATTCAGTATCTTATTGCTATACATCTTATGAGATGACTGACCAATTTTTATGATTTCAGGTTCAAATGAACAGCTACAGCAGCAATTGGAATACACCTTACTAAAGCCTGATTGTTACAGCTGGTGAATTTAGAAAATGCAATCTGGACACTTTAGAAGAACGATATGCAACAAAATTCTATTTTAAACTTGGAAAAAATGCCACAGAAACATATGGAATGCTTCAGACTGCTTTTGGGGCATCTTTCATGAATCGAGCATCAGTTTTTGAGTGGCAGAATAGATTCAAGGAAGGCAGGGACTCTGTGAGGGATAATGAGAAGTGTGGGAGGAGTAAGGAAGTCAATGAACCACAGTTGATTGGCCAAAGGGTTAGGGTTAGCGTTACTATGTTGAGGTTTTTAGGGAGTTCAGGAAGAGATTCTGTCGGAAGAGACCAGCACTCTTCGAATAGGGTCAGTGGTATTTCAAGCAGGACAATGCACCAGTCCACAACTCCATCCTTGTCACAGACTATTTGACTAAGATGGGCATCAAGACAGTTTGTCACCCTCCCTATAGTCCAGACCTTGCTCCTCCCTGTGACTTTTGGTTATTCCCTAAGCTCAGAGGCTGTCGTTATAAGACAATTGAGGAGATGAAAGGGGCTGTTATGAAGGTCATTGAAACGCTCACACAAAAGGACTTCAATGGGGCCTTCCAGAAGTTTTTGGAACGGTACAACAAGTGTATTGCAGGTGGAGGAGATTACTTCGAAGGGGACTAGAGTGTCATGTGTGTATACTATGAATAAAAGTACCCACACAAAAAAAGTCTGGAAACTTATCGTATGCACCTCGTATAATGATAAGAAAAGATTCAGAATGTTTTCTTTGCTGACTTTAAAGTCCGGTTATGTTAAATAGCAATACTTGGAACCATTTAACTGTGTGCAAACAAATAATTAATATAAATAATATTAAATAGCAATACTTGTGAGCAAACAAATTACCTCTAACTCATTTAAAAATCAAATTACCAAGAAACGATTCACTCACTAATCCTAAATGTATATCTATTTAACTGTGCAAAAAAAATCACTGATGTTAAATTGTTAGTGTTACATAGCAATACTTGAAACCATTTAACTATGTGCAAGCAAATGAGATCTGGCTTATTCAAAAATAGTTACCTGCAAATTATTCATTAACAACTCATATATAATATATATGTATAAAGAGGATTTGGCATTAAATAGCATACAATGGTTGATATGCCATAAAACCCAACCCAACCAAATCCTATATATTTAATATATATGTATAAAGAGGATTTGGCATTAAATAACCTACAATGGTTGATATGCCATAAAACCCAACCCAACCAAATCCTATATATTTAATATATATGTATAAAGAGGATTTGGCATTAAATAACCCACAATGGTTGATATGCCATTAAACATAACCTACCAATCTTCTGAATTGATTCTGTTCAAACTGATGCTTTTAATTCACTCTGGGATTTCTATCAGAATAATGTTGTTTTTGACGAGTTCAGATTTGATGCCACACCCAACGCAACAAATATTAGGATCACCAGTTATTCCTTCCAGAAGAAATATCGGAGACTAACTTCCTTCAGTTTGCCTCCATTGAATAATCTACTTTTACTGAGAGGGATAAGATCCTTTATATCAATGGAAGATCTTAAGTCAAACATCCAGGATCATAAAAAAGTCAGAATTCAGTCTCGCAGGTTTAAAGTCAAAATTGCCCAATCGACTGGAGCTGTAGAATTCACCGATCGCTTCTCTGCAGAAGGGTAAGATCACTCCCCAACGAGTATCCTGGATATGATACTAAACAATCTGATGGCGAGGTTCCACTAATACTGGATCTTTGGGGAATGCAGAGTACCCCTTCATTGCCATCATTCCCTGGTCCTCTCTGGCCCCGGAGTGGTAGCACCTGATAGGGTCCTATCTATAGGTCAAATAAAACTAAACTATGTACTTATGTAAAAATGGATTGTATGAAATTGAACTGTTTCTATGTATAAAAATGGATTTGGCATTAAATAACCTACAATATCACGAGCAAAATGTAGTAAAGCTGATTTAAATTCAGAGTTTTCCTTCTCTAAGATTGCTTGCCTAACCAAGGCTAAAGAACCCAATCTGCTCTACTATTTTCCCATAGCTAGGGGGAGGACAGATAATTAGGGTAAAGTGAAATGCAACAGCCTTGTCTAGGATTCGAACACTCATCGCCAGTTTTATTTCCAATGTTATCTATGAATCGGTCTGCTTAATTATGGCCTAAGCCATTTATAACAAGCCAAATGACAATTTCACATCCGCTGATATGAGTAAAATATTGCATTAAGAAGCTCTAGCAAAGTTTTCCTTCTCCTAGACTAGTTGCCTCATCAAGGCTGAAGAACCTAGTCTGTCCTACTATTTATCCATAGCTGGAGGGAGAATAATTGGATTCATACCTTTCCCAAGGGTATTAGTGCTATGTGAAATGCAATCAGTCTCGTCCAGGATTTGAACTCATGTCGCCGTGTCCATTTCCTATGACGATAACCATTACACCACGGTCACCTCTCGCAAATGTTTTGTCTGTCCCTGTTGTCGAATATTGTCACATAAAGTTAAAAGAAGTGGCATTATCAAATTGTTGGTTGGTCCAGTCGACTGGGGGTTGCATCTCTACAGAGGGGGGGTAGACAATCTGATAGTGAGGGTCCAGTAATACTGGAGCTTTCGAGGATGTAGAGTACCTCTTCAGTGCCATCACTCCCAGATCCACTCACACCCGGAGTTGTAGCCCCTGATACGGTCCTATCTATGGGCCAAATAGAACAGTTTGACATTTAAACTGAGTACTTACGCTAAACTAAATTGCTTGAAATAGAACTGTTTGTTCATTTAACTGTGTGTAAATAAATGATTGACGCTTAATTGAATTGTCAGCGATACATAGCAATACTTGAAAACATTAAACTGTGTGCAAAGTAAATGGAATTATTCATATTAGATAGAAATAAATGAAACCATTAAACTGTGAAAAAAATTACCTCAAAAAAATGTTATCAACAAAATGTTTAGACTTCATGTATTTAATGTATATGTACCTCTCATTTTGCACGCTAAGCATGAACATGATTGCTTTACCATAAGGATGAAGTTGTCTTCGCTTCTACACTCTTCCCTGATCATATAGAGGTGGATGGGATTCGTCCATCTCTTATCCACTTGGCTTCTCTCGTTCTTAGCATCATCATTGCTGTCTTCAGAATCTGCGCTGATAAATCGTTTGGCCCTGCCCTGAAAGCAAACCCCAACACGAGTGGAAGTCTCTGATATGGCACGGCGCTTCATTGTCTAGAACAGAATGTGGGTTATAGATCCATGTCACCGTTCCTTTTTTTGAATTGTTTAGAGTATTGTTCATAAGGGGTCTTTATCCACACCGCAGGGGGAGTCCTCGTGGTGTAATGGTTAAAGCGATGGACTGCGGAATCGTAGTAAGCGAGTTCGTACTCCAGTCGCGCTATTATGTTCACTTTCGGGCAAATACTCTTGGGAAAGGTATGAACCCCCTCCCAGCTATAGGTTAAATAGTACCACTACTGTTCTTCTAGGAGAATGTCTTTGGCATTAAATAACCTACAAAGGTTGATATGCCATTAAAACAAAGAAACCAAAACAAACCAAACCCACACCGCATCTACTATTTTGTAAATTCCAGGATCTGTGCACACGTGGCGGTTCAACACGAATGCCCTTTATGCGAGCTTGATATATGTATATTGAGTTGGCTGGTGCTGTTAAAGCACTTATGTAATCCTTTGGGGTCATGTTGTACCATTACCCAGTCAGCTGGGGCTGTAGAGTACACTGACTGCTCCTCTTCATAGGGGTAAGACCCCACTTCACCAACGATTTTCCTGTATATGACACTAAACAGTCTGATGGTGAGGTTCCAGTGATCCTGGGGCTTTGGGGAATGCGGAGCCCCCCTTCATTGCCATTGCTCCCAGGTTCACTCTGGCCCGGAATAGTAGCACCAGGTAGGGTTCTATCTATAGGTTAAACAGAACTAAACTGCTTACTTATGCTAAACTGAATTGTTTGAATTAGAACTGTTTGACTAAACTGAATAGCTTGAAATAGAAATATTTCTGATAATAAAACTGTGTACTCATGCTAAACTGAATTGTTTGAAATAGAACTGATTATTTGTATAAAAATGGATTTGGCAATAAATAACCTACAAATGTTGATATACCATAAAACCCAACCAACCAACCAACCAACACGTTGTACCACTATACTGCCTCCATGATTGAACCCTATGATCTTGCAGCAACGCATTTGATGGTACAGGACGATCTTTCTACTCTTCCTTTTTACCCAAGGTTACACAGATGCATCAAATCTCAGTGAATTTTGTGAACATCTCTCCACAAAACCGTGTCCCATTTTCAGTAAACTGTTCAGCGGGTGGGTCCTCTTTCCTAGTGGCTCAGTCAGCTGGGGCTGCAGAATATGCTGACTCCTGCTACAAGTGTCCTGGATATGACACTAAACAATCTGATGGTGAGGTTCCAGTAATGCTGGAACTTTGGGGAATGCAGAGTACCCCTTCATTACCATCACTCCCAAGTCCACCCTGGCCTGGAGGTTAGCACTTGATACGGCCCTATTTATGGGTCAAATAGAACTGCTTAAAATTTTAACTGTGTACTTTGATGTTTTAACTGAGTGCAAACAAATGACTGATGCTAAACTGAATTGTTTGAAATAGAACTGTTTCATTATTCAACTATGTGTAAACAAATGACTGACGTTTAATTGAATTGTTAGTGATGCATAGCAATACTTGCAACCATTTAACTGTGTGCAAACAAATCACTAAAAGTAAATAGAATTATTCGTATTAGATAGAAATAGGGGAAACCATTTAACTGTGTGAAAAAATGCTCGTTTAAAAATTTTAATCTACAAAATGTTTAGAAATCCTATATCTAATATATATGTATAAAAAGGATTTGGCATTGAATAACCAATAATGGTTGATATGCCATAAAACCAAACCAATCCAATTACTGGATAATGCTGGCAGAGTCTTGGTGTAAGAACGGTCTCCAAACGGCAAATCGACTGAGACCGCAATGTATCAGCGTTAGGTCATGCCGGCCTCCAAAGTGGGCTATGTGCATCACAACCCTACTCCAATTCTTACCCACGTCCAGTCTACCTATCTTTCAATACACTAGATCTTGCTAGATCTTTGGATTGACACTCATCACAGTTTCTGACCACTTCATGCACTCCTGCTTTAGGGACCCCGGAGTTGACCATCCTTGCAAAGTACAGCTTACATTTCACGCCGGAGTGTCCACTACATTGATGGATATTTCGTGTATTTCCAGTCTGTTCGAAGCTGATGCACACGGCAGTTCTATGGGTTCTGTCTTTTCAACCATTGTTGGGGCACTGGCGAGTTGATCGATTCGGTTCTTGAGGGATTTCACAAGTTTTAGATAGATCGCCAGTTCATATTCCGAGGTCAGTTCCCGAAGGGTAGTTAGCCGACACCTGATCCACATTTCTGACGTTGCCTTGGTACGCACCCTCGTCTTCCTGGATAAGGTGTCAGAAATTTAGCGGTGCACGCATGTTGAGTCTGTCAACAGATGAATTACACTTGCCTTCCACTGCAGCGCCAGGTTGACGCCCCTCAAAACAGCCACCGAGCTCTGCCAGATTTATGTGACTGTTTTCATGCACCGGTCGTAACCAGCTTTTATCCTCAGCTATGGATCCACCATTCTCAATGACAACATCGGTGACAAAACAGCTTGCATCTACCCATACAGTAACGTCTGGCCCATCCACACACCAATCACCAAGGGATTGGTCCATTTGAGATGGTCTTGTAATGATTTCCACCAACATTCGATGCAGGAGAAGGTCTCGTAATTTATCGTCCCGTTTAGTTGTTACAGCACCCATTCTGCACCTCACAAACGAGGTCGCAACACAGAGCCAGTCACACACTGGTAAATGCCGTGTCAATTTCCCCCACAGACAATAGATGCTCCGATGGGTGAGTACTTTGGGTGCCCTTGGAAGCTCACCTTCACGTCACCATTACAGTCTTCTGTGTTCCTCCCAGTTGTGCGCCATTCCTCAGTAGTTCAGGGTCCTTACGAGTCAATCCAAATCAATCTAGATGCGCCTTCACTCGGGCCGCAAGACATAGACTCTTGTTGATGAATATATCGTCGATATATGAAGAGGTGGCGCTGTTAACAACTTCATCTTGTCCAACCAGGGCCTTGGTGATGGATAACATTTGAGGTGCCACGTTCAGCCAAAACCACAAGCGGGTGAGGCAATATCTTCACTCCTTAATTTTTACCTTTTAAAATGGCTACAAAGACTTACCATGGATCTGTAAGTACACCCGGTGCAAATCCAATAAAGCGACATTCAACTCCTGCTGTCGACACTCTCTCAACTTCTGCGCATACACGTCTGCACTGGCTGTGTATACATCCACGTGCTCATTGAGCTCACAGTAGTCCATGACAGGCCGAACTTTTCGCTTGTTCTGCAGTACCGTCATCAGCAGAATTATACCCTTCGGTGGTCCAAGTTCACCTTCAAGGTACAACAGTAGACAATTATTATCTATCCAGTTCTGCAGTTCACGATCGTATTTCCCTTGAAGTTGTTTACGTGAAGGATATTCTACTAGTTTGTTTTTAGTGTGACTGGCGATTGGTCACCAGACCAGTTCCAAAATACAAGCCAGATCCTCCTATTCTGAACATGCTCTGCATGAAAGTCCAGCTCATTGATGGTAATGGCTGCGCACAAGAGACAGTCAAGTTGAGGAAAACTTACAGTCCCATTACTGGTCATAGATACACCTCTCAACTTCTTGATGGTGTCAAATCCAAGCAGTAGGTCGAACCCTAGTAATTTATCGTCCACAACTAGGACTTCAATACTGACAGGACGCCTGTTGGACAAGTCTTAGCCCAGAGCACGTAAGGGTTCTTTCACTAACAGTGAGCATGTCCACTTCCTTTCTCTTCCAAGAGTTACAAAGTAGTTTAGTAGGGCCAAACTCCTTATACCATCAACCCGTACGGCAACTGTGAGTAGCGCTACCTTCATATGGGGCTTGAGGATTAGGCTGCGCTGAGGCCTATACCCCTGGCTCGTTTCACAGACAATTGCGGGATATTTAATCACCTCGTCGCACTTGAAGCATCTTAATCCTGGTTTCCACCTTCCGGTGTGTAGTCCTTTGGTTGAGACCATTGCGGCGATGCTAGATATGGGACCACACGGGAGATTCCTCATTTTATCCCGTGTTGTTCGTACCGCAGCAACTACCCTACTCTCCTCTATCACCTTGTCTAACCGACCACCCGCGGGCCAACAGATGATCGATGGAGAAGTCGTCCATTAGGTCGAAGCATGAAGGAGACGTTTAACCTGGTCAGGCAGCCCCATACGAACGAACACACCATGCCATGGTCGCTCATTCCACCAAACAGAACCAAGGGTCTTAAATCCACCAGGTAAACATCAACCGATTCCCCAGGGCAGAGACGTCATCCAGCAAATTGCTCATTAGCCAAGAAACCATTCATGGCAAAAGCTATATACAGCGCAGATCTTATCTGGCTGAAATCCCTCTTTTCCTTTTCCTTAATCTGTTAGTCGACAGAAAATGTACCCCCGTCAGTAATAAGAAGACTATGTCTCCAGATGTTTCATTTGGCACATCTTGCAGACCAACTCAGCCATCTCCATCCACTCGATCACCGATGGCCCAGATGCAGAGCCTTCAAACTCAGAGTTTGAGGTCAAACTTAACCTGTGTCATTTTTGCCGAAATAATTTGTTAGATTCTCGAGCTGGGTGAAATGAATCCCAGTGAACGCTAACAAAAATAGTGTCTTCACTCAGTCGCTGTTCCGCTAACAACGTTTTCACTCGATTGCAGTCTCCCACTAACGAAAATAACGTCTTCACTCAGTCGCCGTTTCCGCTAACAACGTTTTCACTCGATTGCAGTCTCCCACTAACGAAAATAACGTCTTCACTCAGTCGCTGTCTCCGCTAACAACGTTTTCACTCGATTGCAGTCTCCCACTAACGAAAATAACGTCTTTACTCTGTAGCAGAAGGAATTTCGTATTTTTGTTTGGCGTGTAATTTAATTCGACCGTTAGGGTCGACGCATAATTTCACCCAATCAGGATGTCCTGTCCTATCCTATTCATCCCGAATCACCTTTCTGGGAGGCACAAATTGGGGAAGCCGTCAAACACCCTCTTTGGCAGAACAACTTCGTTCTATACAGACGTCTACCGTCTATTCTCCAATAGCAATGGCACCATGAAGGAAGCAGTCTAATTCATGTACTCCTTGGCTATTTTTCTTAGACCAAGGGTTCCCCGTTGAATATGGATTAGATACATTCAATACGCCACCCACAGGAACAACTTTACGTCACCCCCAAAATTGGCTATGTCGACTGCGATGCAGAATCCTACTCCGACACCTAGCTCTTATTTCACCTCTGGGCAACATTTTCTGGGGACACGCACGCTTCTCCCCGAAACAACCAGAACCACAAAATCACAGTTTATTTCCTCAAATAGCAAACATGACTTTTGCTACATACAGCAAACATATCTCCCTCGTACGTCCAACAATACCTTAAAATAACAATACACTTTTCGTCCAGGTAGTTAGCTGCAAAAATACTTTCTCCACTCTACCATTACTTCTTTCCTTTCCTACGAGACTTGCAGCGCAAACGTAAACTCTATATTCCATGCTGCCATTAAAAACTATCATAAAAACATTTCGACGACTTCGTACTTGTCTCTCTCACTCTCTCTCTCTCTCTCTCTTCTATATACCTAAAAACACTTAGCGAGGATATAAACACGCGCAAGAATACGTTTCTTCGCTAAAACAATCATCATCATCATCATCATATCGTGCTGGCAGCACGGATATCCCTGACCCTCTCTCGCCACTCCTCCCTATCGTTCATCGCCCTAAGTAGGTCTTCAGGACAACAACCTGTATCCTCACATAGGGGTGTCCTCGTGGTGTAATGGTTAAAGCGATGAACTGCGGAATCGTAGTACGCGAGTTCGTACTCCAGTCGCGCTATTACGTTCACTTTCGGGCAAATACCCTTGGGAAAGGTATGAACCCCCTTATTCTCCCTCCAGCTATGGGTAAATAGTAGGACGGACTAGGTTCTTCAGCCTTGGTGAGGCAACTAGTCTAGGAGAAGGAAAACTCTGAATTCAAACCTGTTAAACTCCGCTTAAAAAATTGACCTTGTGTCATATCCTGCCCGAGCGGAGGGGTTGGTAAATAGTACCTGTATCCTCACATAGCTGCTGAATGTACGTTCGTGCTGGTCGTCCTGCTTTTGCGCGGCCGTGTGTGGGGATCCATAAGAGTACATCTCTTATGAGTTCATCTCTGCTTCTCCAGCAATGTCCTGCATGTCTGGTTCGCCTAACTTGAATAGATTTCGTGATAGGGGGCAGGTGGCCGTACAGTTGGTGTCTTGTGGGGTGTTGCTGCCAGGACTTGTTGAGGATTGCACGCAGCATTCTTGTGTAATTGCCATGTAGTTTCTTCTCCAGCCGTTTTGTTAGCGTCCATGTAGTGCATCCATATAGCAGTATCGATGTGACCGCTGCCTGGAAGAAACTGCGTTTCATTTTATCGGTTAGGTCTGATTTCCATATAGTCGATAGCCTATTGATAGCTGTCCATGCTTTCGTTAACCTCGTTTCGATGTCCTTTTCGGTTGATTCGACGCTGCTTCCTAGGTACGTGAATTTGTCTACTAGTTTAAGAGGGGTTCCTTCTAGAGTGGAGATGTCCCCCGTTTGGTTATAGCACATATATTCCGTTTTGTGTGCATTAACATGGAGGCCTATGCTTGCTGCTGCTCGTTCCAGGCTATGCAGAAGTGTTTCGGCTTGGTCAGGTGTATTTGCCAGTATCGCTATGTCATCGGCGTAGTCGGCGTCGGTAATTGTTGTTGCGGGATATCTTCTGCTTCTTTTCTTCGTCAGTTCGAAGCCATTCTCTTTGATTTTGTCAATCGATGTTCTAAGTACGTAGTCTAGACAAATGATAAAGAGATACGGAGCCAGCGTGTCCCCTTGTAGTACTCCTGCTACAATGTCGAAGTATTCTGAGTCTCCATCTGGTGATCGTACTTTTACTTTAGTGTTTCTATAGAGAATCGTTATTGCCGCTACGGTTTCTTTAGGTATGCCGTACGCTAGTAGGATTTGTTCCATCTTTCCTCTGTGAATGGAGTCGAAAGCCTTGGTAAAGTCGACAAATATTAATGTCGCTTGTAGGTTCTTTGCCCGTACACCTTCAAGGATTCTGCGGATGGTTAGTATTTGTGAGGTCGTAGATCTATTTCTTCGGAAGCCATTTTGGTTTTTTCTAAGTATGTTGTCGATTTTGGGTTCTATGCGGTTTCGTAGTAGGGCATTGTAGATTTTGGCAGCTATGGATGTAAGTGTTATGCCTCGGTAGTTTTTGGCTAATCCGAGGTCCCCCTTTTTAGGGAAGGGGAGTATGCATCCCTTCGTCCATCTATCTATCGGATTTTGATTGTATACTGCGTTGCAGTGTCGGAGCAGTATGTCGTCGAATTGTCTGGTCTTCCATACTTCCGGGGGAATTTCGTCCAGTCCTGCAGCTTTCCTATTTTTAATTTTTCTGAGAACCGAGTCGAGTTCTCCTTGTGTGAACGGTCCAAGTTTAATGTCTAATTGTTTGCTAATTATTCTGGTGATTGGTTCATGCGTTATTTTTGGTGGGTTTCCAAGTAAGTTTTCGAAGTGCTGTTTCCACAGTTTTATTCTTTCTTGTTGGTTTGCTGCTTTAAGTTTTGCTTTGGCTGTGTTCTTTCTTCTGCTCACTTCGTTTATTGTTTGCCAGGCAATTCTAGATTGTCTATCTTCTACCGAGTCTCTGATCTTATCTATCTGATTTTGAATGTATTCTGTCTGTTCCTTTATATATATGCCTGCTAATTGATATTGTGCCGTTTTTAGTTTTAAGGCATTTGTGTTTGTTGGGTTTTTTCGATAGTTTTTGGAGGCTGTTTTCACTAGTGCACGTTTTTCTCTCACCGCTAAGGTTTCCCATGGGACTCTATATTTAGTTTTAATTTTTGTTGGAATGTATTTTGCTGCTGCCTCAAGGTGTGCATTGACGAAATTTTCGTATTCGTCGTTTGGTGTACTTTTTTCCGTCTTTTCTTGTAGTGTTTCGAATCTGTTTCTCAATTCTAATACGTATTTATCTCTGACATCTTTGTTGTTTAATAGGGCCCAGTCATAGTGTTTGGTGGTCGCTGTTCGTTTGTCGTTTTTTCGTAGGCTTAACCGTATTTTCGCTGTGACTATTCGGTGATCGGTGGACACACCCTCAAAAGAGGAGTATGCCTCGCAATTCAATGCACTATTCTTCCATTTCTTGTTTATAAGGACGTAGTCTATCTGAGCTTTAGTATTGTTTGCGTACGTGTATGTCCATAGTTTGCCCTCTCTTTTTTGGTAGTTTGTATTGAGGCATGCTAATCTATTTTCTATCGTGAAATCTGTTAGATGTTGTCCATTTCTATTTGACGTGTTGTGGAGGCTGTATTTGTTGTTTCCGTTTTTCCCGATTTGTGCATTCATGTCTCCGCCAATGACTAACATGTTGTGTTTCGGGATGCTACGCACTAATGAGGATAACTCATCGTAGAAGGTGACTATTTCATTTTCTTCACTAACATTGGTGGGGCTGTAGCATGAGATGATTGTTGCTCTGGGGTTTCCGTTAAATGTAGCTACCATCATTCTAGGTTGTATTTTCTCTATGCTATTAAGCGTTTTTAGTGCTCTAGGTCCTATAAGCAATCCTACCCCTCCCACTGCGGCGTTGACAGTTTTTCCATGCGGATACAGTGGCGAGCGACCATCCATTGCTAGTTTCGTGATATTTGATATCTTCTGTGTGTGTGTATCTGTGTTCTTGTATGCATATTATGTCTATTTTATGTTCTTCGGCCGATGCGATTCGCTCTGGGAGTTGTCCTATTCTATTTAAGGTTCTTACGTTAAATGTGGCTATTTGTAGTGTTTGCTTGCATTTTAGTAGTTTTGATTGTTTGAGCTCTGTAGCTGATTTTTCGAACACCGAGGCCAGGGCTCCAACCTCAGCAGGACGCGCCCCTTTTTTACCCGCGCGAAGAGCGATGCGGTTTGTGTAAGTGGTTTGAGTGTGGGTCATGGTTATCTTTCGATGGCTGTTTTATTCTCTTCTATAGAAGCCACTCTTATAGAGGAGCAGCAGTAGTTCCCCGATCGAACTGTCGATCCTGAGCGAAAAGTCGTCAAACTCACGTCCAGGACCCATTTGGGTATTGACTTTGGTCGTCCATTGGTTTATTCAAATACCTTAACGTACATCATGCTGCTTCCCATGTGTACATAATAAAATAAATAAAAATTAAAAAAAAAAAATAAATAAATAAAAAAAATAAATAAATAAATAAATAAATAAAAAGGGGGGGGAATTTGTTTTAAGTTTTAACTTAGTTCAAGTCCAACATTAAGGTACTTTCTTATGACTTTCACTAATACTGACTTATACTTTTTTGCTGTATTGGGACTTTTCCAAGGGTTTTTCATTTTTTTTTTTTTTTTTCCATCCTACAGTTGGGGACCTAGCAGGCTTTAGGAATTAGAGCTCTGTGGTAGCATTAGGCGTTCTAGGCTTTTTCTTCTAAACTACTGTTAGGGCTTTCTTTACGAATTTTTAAATTATTCGATAGAAGATATTTAAAAACATTCTGCCTTGTTCGCTGACATGTGGATAGGCTTAATATCAAATTGGCTTTACAGTAGAGTAAGCGTGCCTTTACATTTAAAACGCATAGTTTAAGCATTATTTTACAAACAAAATACAGCATAACATTTTGTAAAATTCAGCATTTTAAATTGGAATTAAAGACATACTGACCAATATTGACATATTTCTTCCACTTGGCTCCTGAGTTCAAATGCTCTTCTTCGTTTGGACTTTTATTTACTACTGATATTTTAGGTAGCTTTGGGGGCGGTCTAGTGGGGTGAAGGGGACAATTCGTTTTTGTTGGGTTTTTTTTTTTTTTTCTTTTCTTTTTCCCTTTCTGAGGGGGGGGGGCTGTAGTAGCATTCTAGGCTTTTTCTTCTAAACTACTGTTAGGGCTTTCTTTACGAATTTTTAAATTATTCGATAGAAGATATTTAAAAACATTCTGCTTTGTTCGCTGACATGTGGATAGGCTTAATATCAAATTGGCTTTACAGTAGAGTAAGCGTGCCTTTACATTTAAAACGCATAGTTTAAGCATTATTTTACAAACAAAATACAGCATAACATTTTGTAAAATTCAGCATTTTAAATTGGAATTAAAGACATACTGACCAATATTGACATATTTCTTCCACTTGGCTCCTGAGTTCAAATGCTCTTCTTCGTTTGGACTTTTAAACCTCGCTAAAACTCGATTGCACTATCTTCGTCTTTTTCTTGCACGTGGCGTTTTTATGCTTGGCCGGTATATTTGCTTTAAAAAATTGCATATGCCACTCACGCTAATTCTCCTCGCTCGAGACTGCATTTTATTTGAAATTGAAATTTTGGGGCAGCCATGTTTATTCTCTCTCTCTCTCTCTCTCTCTCTCTCTCTCTCTCTCTCGGGTGTACCACTCATTTTGGACGACAGGTATAAACGTGCTTGCTTGCTACTCTAGGTAAGTTCTCTTCTCTTCTAAATATATACATACAAATGACTGGATATTTTAAAGATTTTTTCATGTTATAAAACTTTCTTTAATTTTATCTTTTATTGATTGCTACTTTTTTCCAATTTTGGTTGTAAAGACGTCGACTTTGATGTCTTATTTAGTTTTCTTTCATTCATGCCTGTAAAATATTGGTAAGCGAAACACATCGGTAAAGTTTGGGTAACGTTGTAGTCTATTTTTGCGCCTATCTGGAACAAGGAAAATAATTACCTCTTGTTCTTACATAATCCCTCCCATGCAGGCAAGGTCCTACGAGGGACGGACAGTTTGTTAGGGCATAATCTAGACAGAACTCAAGGAATTCTTGATGGCATGTGGTGTATGTACTGAGAGTATGATGATGTGTAATTGACTCTCATGGTGGATTTAACTGCTGCATCTGCATCTTTACTAACAGATTGGCGAATTGGGATACATTATTAAAACACCATTGGCAGACCCTGTGGGCACTTGATATGGAAGTAAACATGATTTCAAATAACATCTTCCTCGAGAAACGATGATTTCTAAGCGAAATTCTGCCTGCAATTCTATGTGGCTAAAGTCGAAGAAATGTATGTCAGTCACTAGTGGTTGCTCTCTTGTCCGTTCTCGCATAAAAATACGGCTGGCCTTATTGTCAAGCTAATCTGCAACAAGGGAAATAACTACCTCTTGTAATGATTGATCGATTGATTTTAACGGCATGTCAACTCAACTAGGGTTATTTTATGCCTAGAAATTAGGGAATCACATTCATTGAGTGTTCATGTTTATATTTTTTGTCTGAAGTTTTTTTTTGCACGCGGTCCTCTTGAATATCAATAATTTTAAAATAGATTTATTTATTCCAATATTAGGACCCTAACAGGTATAACCACACACGATCAAAGTGGACCTGGGAGTAATGAGAATAAACAGATACTCCATAGTCACCACATCTTTAGAAACGAAACCTCACTATCAGGTGAAGTTTAGAGTCATACCCAGGACATCTCTTTTTTTGGGGGGGGAACCTTATTCATCTGACAGTGGGATAATGTCATAAAGAATACCATATAAATCAAATCTATTGACTTATGTGGGATATATTTTTTATACATACCTATTTACATAAAATAGAATTTCTATCTTGTTCCTATGAGATCCAACAAATTCTGCAGATCATAATTTTTTTCACTTAATTAATTCTGAGTACAAATCAAGTTAAAACACATAATAGTAAGTATGTCGGCAGAGTTTTTGTAAAATGATTTTAGCCGAAGTTGGTTTGTTAGTAGCGAGGGAAAGTTTGCTGTTAGCGAGGAAGATGGGTGTAACGTATGTGTGTTTATGTTGTGTTGTTTCCTCGCTGAGTGTTGTAAGGCCCTCACTAAGTTTATAAGAAATAAAAGGTAGAATGATGAAGAAGTAAGACGGCAAGAGTCGAAAGGTGTTTTTAGAAATAAGTTTTATTTGCAGCATGGAATATTGGGTTTGCTTTTGGTGCTCCAAGACTTGTGGAGTTTAAGCTTGTTAGTATTGAGACGAAATTGAGTTATGAGATGTTGAGAACGTTGAGATGGCAGCGTGTGTCGTCAGACGTGTGAGGGATTGTGTTTTAGAGTCACCATGGTTTTTGTCCATCTGGTGGAGAGGCGTGCGTTGGTCTCCATTAAAGTGGCCCAGAGGTGAATTGAGAGCTAGCGTGTCGAGAGCGAGATTACGCTCAGATCGACATAGCCAATTTTGGGGTGACATAAAGTTGTGCCTGTGCAAGGCATGTCGAATGCATCTAATTTATATTCAACTGGGATTCCTTGTAAGGAATCCATAAATTAGATGGGTTCCTTCGTTTGTCCATGCTGCTGCGGCTATTCTAGAGCCGCAGTGAGATGTCTGCATTGGGCGGCATTGTCCAGCTAAAAAGCATCGCTTTTGAAGAACGGCCAGTGTGACGTCTGTACTGGTCGGCGTTCTCCAGCTAAAGAGCTGTGTTTGGCAGCTTACAAGATTTGGTGACCGGAAATGAAGGTCCGGGCTGAATAGGATAAGTCATCCTGATTGGGTGAAATTAAATGTCAAATTAAATTGCGTGCCAAACCAAAATACGAAATTTTTCCCTTCTCTACAAGTAGTAAAGTTGGCGACCGTAGTTGAGGGCGACCGTAGTTGAAGGCGACCGTAGTCGAGGAAGACGAGAACGTTCCCTGTTCAATAGCTATGACACCGAAGTGTAAGGGAGGGCGATACACCTTTGAGTCTTTGGTATGACGCGACCTGGGATTGAAGCCAGGTCTCCCGGACCATTGGCGAACACTCCACCCACTACGTCAATGAGCTGGTTGAACAAATAATAAAAGTAAGTAAAGTTGTCTCCCTTTAGTTGAGGGCGACCAGAAGGCTCCCTTTTCAATAGCTACTACACTGAGGTGTAGGGGAGGGCACTACTCCATTCCCTGGATTGCTCCACTTTATCCTTGATACGTACCTTATATTGTTGAGTGTTAAGCAAGGAGGTATCAAGTACCATTTTTTGAGTCTTTGGTATGACGCAACCTGGGATTGAAGCCAGGTCTTCCGGACCATTGGTGAACACTCCACCCACTAGGCCAATGTACCGGTTGAACACACAATAAAAAAACAAATAATCTAATCATATCGAATGGCATTTGTGCGATATCCGCTATACAAATGTATCTAATATTTTTACCAAAATTGTTTCAAATTTAACTTGCAGTTTCAATCAAAATGTTCAAATAATTATATTGGTGAATATGAAATGTGTGTGATTTAAAAAAGTAAAATTTTCGGTAATTTTATCGGTAGTAATGAATTAATTTTTGAGAATTGACGTGTGTTAAATTGTAGTAAAATCGAGAAATGAAAATATTCCAATATTGTGGTGGTTGCAGGTGACTCACAGACTTATGCTGTCAACCAAAGTTTGTCGACAGAGTAAGGAAAACACCAGCATTGAAAAAATGGAGTGTGGGTGGGGTGGTGATTCTCGGGTCATGCAGCTTCCATCAGTAAGAAGGCTAAGAAGAGTTTGTGAGATGTTGAATGTTGCAGGTGTCGGAGGTCGATGTTCAAGCACCTGGCTCTCTTCTTTCTGTCTGGACATCGAAAGAATCTCGTCTTTTATTGTTCTCCCTTCCTCAAATCAGATCAACTTTCGTCTTTCTTTAATTTTTTACTTCAAAAGTCATAGAGTGGTTGAAAAATTACTTTTAATTTCATTTTTTGTGAGAAATTCTATCAACATTTAACTATGAAAAGTGAATTATTCTAATTTTATTTGCTGAATTACTGTTTGATATTTAAAATATTTTTTTTCCAGATGTTCCAGAATAAAGAATACTTGATGAAGTTGAATGAATCAACAATATCTTTGTGATCTGAAATAAAAAAAAAATAAAAAAAACAACAAAGAAAGATAAATTCTGTTTTTTGAAAATTTGGGAGTAAATTGTCTAATGGATCAATTTTTCAAAAAAGACAAACTTACTGCCCTACACTTGAAAAAATTTCTCATCAGAGCGGATCAACATTGGTTTGTTTGTTATACAGTATATCAATTCTGGTTAGGTTATTTAAAGCAAAAGATCGACTTTTTGAAGCAATTATATATTTTCATGTTTTCCAATCTGATACAAATGAATTCCCAAAAATCTATTTGACCCCTATTTGGGACCCTGACAGCTATTACCTCTCATGGTTTGAGTGTATCAAGGAATTATAGCAACAAAGGAATAGTCCACTCTCCCCAGATCTCTAGAGGTGGAGCCTCAACACTGGATGCAGTTTAGTAGCAAACCCAGGACAACTATTTTGCAAAATGTTTCCCTACACACGGGGAATTCAGTTGACAAAAGGCCCATTTAGGGCAACATTTTCAAATGCACTGTAAAGAAGACGAATACTTTAAAAGTGTAGGGCTCTTCCTTTTCAAAGAAGTCAGGTTCAAGGTAACATATGGAAAAACAAACTAAAAAAAAAACACACACTTGTGAAGTATGTGGATTTTCCTTTTCAAAGGAATCACTTTTGGTAAATCACATGCGAACTCACACTGGAGAGAAACCATTTTCTTGCAAAGCGTGTGACTCTTCTTTTTCAAAACATTCTTATTTGAAGGAACATATGCGAAGACACACTGGAGAGAAGCCATTTTCTTGTGAAGTATGTGGTTCTTCCTTTTCTAATAAGTCAAATTTGAACCGACATATTCGAACACACACTGGGGAGAAGCCATATTGTTGTGAAGTGTGTGACTTTTCTTTTTCAAACAGGTCACACTTGGTGGTACATAGGAGAACACACACAGGAGAGAAACCATATGTGTGTGGAGTGTGTGGGTCAGCTTTTGCTCTAAACTCAAGTTTAAGACAACATTTGCGAACACACACAGGAGAAAAACCATATGGTTGTGAAGTCTGTGGCTCTTCCTTTTCACAGAGAGCACATTTAGTAAGTCATATGAAAACACATACTGGAGAGAAGCCGTATATTTGTGAGGTGTGTGGCTTTGCCTTTTCAATGAAATCATGTTTGGTGGATCATATGCGCACACATACTGGAGAGAAACCATTTTCTTGTGAAGTATGTGGCTCTTCTTTTTCACAGAAATCAACTTTAAGGCATCATATGCGCACACATACTGGAGAGAAACCATATTCATGTGAAGTGTGTGGTTCTTCTTTTACAGCTAAATCACATTTAGTCGATCACATGCGAACACACACTGGAGAGAAGCCATTTTCTTGTCAAGTGTGTGGCATATCCTTTTCCCAGACAGCATCTTTGGGGACACATATGCGAAAACATACTGGTGTGAAACCATATTCTTGTAAAGTGTGTGGCTCTTCATTTTCACTAAAGACACATCTGAGGCAACATATGCAATCTCACACAAAGAAGAAAGCATAATCATGTCTACCTTCATTATTCATTTTTCTAAAATATGCATTTCAAATTTCTGAATCATTTTTGAACAGTTTATCTAAACCAACAAAGCTGGTTTGTTGTATGACGTATTTTGGATTGACATTTTTCTAGTGTTTGCAAGTTCTTGGAAATTATCAAACTGTTTGGATAAGATTTTGAATAAATGATAAATGGCTGATTTTAAAGTCATGTCACCCCATCTGGGGCTATTTTATGCCAAGAGTTTATGGAATTACATTCACTGTACGTTCATAGTTACTGTTGTGTTGTTACTTATGTTTTTTATGCATTTTGTCCAATTGAATCTGAATAATCTTTTAATGTCTATTTGAACAGGTAATACTACACAGGTTCAGGGGAATAATGGTTATAAAAGTGGATTTCATATGATCCAAAAGAATTAGTTTGGAATCATACTGCAGATACTCCACATTTTTTTAAAGACAGTTAATCCCTTGGCAGGAGATACAGTATATTCTAAGCTATACAAGATAAGCTTTTAAGGAAGAAGCTATCAATAAAACACATGTAGTAAGTTTGTGTGTATTTAACTTAGCCGCCAGATGAATCTTTAAACAGGGGTCTTAAAATTATGTTATTAATCAAGTTTAAATTTATATATCAGTTGGCTAAAGTGAGATGAGGTGTTATAAAATCCTTTGGGGTAAGAAAGATTGCCGACTTAGAAAAGAAGTGTTTGATATACTAACTCAGACACTGACTTCTCGTATAAACTGAGAAAAAAATTTAACTGTGATGCAGAATATATATATATATATATATACTAGGGGCGACTCTAGCCTATTTTTGCTACTCGTGCCCCCTACGCCCTCTGTCAACTTCAGTTCCCAACCCGTGGTCCGTGGACCCAAAGTAAGTCATCATAGTTGCTATTGCGTGATTCTCCATTGTATAGCACAGATTGACAGACGTACCTTGCATGGTGTTTTTTTGTAAACAATCAAGATACTATATAATTTGTAGTCTTGTTAATACAGTAGATAAGATAATTTTTTTCCTTTCAAAAGTATAGAAGAAAAGAGAAGATGTTCATTACTATGACGAGAAAAATATGTTTATTAGAATAAAGAAACTGATGACAATATACACTGACACAGCTAGTAGTTTCAATTTCGCTTAAAATAAAGATTATTTGTTGAAAATGTATTCAAATAAACAAATTTTAGTTACAGAATGTAATATATGCAACATTCATTAAAGAAATAGACATCTGTTAGTGAAAAAACGAATTGAAACATGCCGTTTAACCAACATTTACCATAGCGATGATGATGATGTCGGCAACGGCTATAATCTGCGATCCCCCCCTCTCTCTCTGTCCCTCTCCCTCTTCCCAAGACAGCTGTCAGCAGTCACAATGTGCTAATATTTTTGAGCACGGTGTTTTGAGTTGCTCTTGCTATTGGCTACAGCCAAAAGCGGATTTCTCTAACATTACTGTTATTATAAGGGTCTAGTCCTGGGCACGGATTGCGCGTGTTCAACATTATAGCCGATTTTATGGGATGTTCAATGAATCTGACAGTGGCCGGACAAAGACCATCCGTTCAAAACAGCATCGTTGTATTATTCCCAGATATATTTATGAACTTTTGGCTACTTATCGAAACTTAAATAGATACGTAATTTAATTGAGATCAGACTAAGTATGTTTGCTTGAAATTAATGGATGATTTTTAATCCATTTTGAATAACATTGACCGAGTTATTAGTCGTGCCGGGCACGAGTAGCTCTAGTCCCGTCTCCGCCTCTGATACACACACAAGGTATATTAAAATTTATCTAAATTGAATAAAGTTTTTTCTCAAGTTTAAGGAATTAATTTCTCATTGAAATTCATTCCCTAACCTATTAAAACAAGTTTCAAGTATCAGCCAGATTTTTAGATTACATACCTAAATATCAAAACCTGATCAATTTGTAATGAAATAGAAAGCACATGCTTCAAAAAAATAAGGGGAGAGGTTGGGAGTGAGAGGGTGCTCAGAGTAATTTCAAACTTGTAGCAGTAAATGAGGAAAAAACTACCATTTCAGTGTAAAGAGAAAAATAAAAAAACTGCGTAGTGGTGTTTGGTGAAATTAAACAATAATTCTTTTTTTGAATCAAGCTATTTTAGGTTTTGTTTCTTTGTTTAATAGCATATCAACCTTTGTAGGTTATTTAATGCCAAAGCCATTCTCCTAGAAGAACAGTAGTGGTACTATTTAACCCATAGCTGGGAGGATAAGAGGGTTCATCCCTTTCCCAAGGGTATTTCCCCGAAGGTGAATGTAATAGCGCGACTGGAGTTCGAACTCGCTTACTGCGATTCTGCAGTCCATCGCTTTAACCATTACACCACGAGGACACCCACCAAAGCTATTTTAGCATTATAAGAATGGCAACAGACAATTTGATCTTTGACTGATCCCTGAATTTAGTGGAGCAGTGATGGATTTACCACTTGTATAGTGGTTGGAAGACCTGGAACTGACCTGTTAAACTTGTGAAATAGTCAAGCTGGAATGAATACTGCAGCTGCATCTGAAAGGCGCAGCTCAAAAGACATATTGGCAGCTGTCAAAGGAGAAATATTTGAGCGTATGAAACAGATAAATTCGTGGTATTTAGCCAATTTACTGTACACTGCATTTGGCCAGAGGAAACTGACAGACTTGCAATGTTTGTCTTAGCGATTGGGGTTAGTGCCACCAAAATGTTGAATGAAGGACACTTTCATAAATGGCCAGTCGAATCATGAGGAGGGACTACTACAATCATCAACTTGGAAAGAATCCCTGACTATAAGAAAGTTACTCAAAAGAGCTCATGCCATATTGGCAGATACCAAAGAAATAGACAGAGTTTTAGCCCCAACTACACTGAGCTTTTCCAAAAAAGTCTAACAACTAAATTCAATGTTGGGCTACAATAACCTGCTGAGTAGACCAAGTATAGAGTTGAATACAACATGGGAACTGATAATTAAGAAGGCTCGATGAGAAAAAAAAATCTGAATATGAGCACAGGTAAAAAAAACAATACAGGAATACTTAACACTTCAACCTGGTTATGGCTAACGGAATCAAAACAGGTGACCCCCGTAGATTCGATAAAGGACGTAGTTCAAAGTTCCGTGAAGGTTCCCGAGTTCGACAAACACCTGAAGAAATAACAATTGTGGAAATAACAATAAAGATGAAGACAATAGTCTGAAAACCTATAATGATAAAAAAAAAACTAAATTCAACTGGCCAGAGATTGCCTACAGTGATAGGGATAGAGTAAGGCTGACCATGCACTGTTATCAGGGTCAGGAACAAGAAAGAAGTACTGGCTCCTTTTCCTGCCACCAGATAAATAACACAGTCCTCTCAATAATTAATATACTCATCAACGGAAGTCCATGTAAGACACGAGTTGATTCTGGATGCTCTCTGATGCTGTCAATGGTAAAATGCTCACTTGGAGAGAAGGGTTCAATGGAAAACCATACAATATGTATATAGTTCTAGCTGTTTTGACATATTTAAGTATTCTTTCTTTCTGGAAAGACAATTCATGAATTTTAAAAAAAACATAATATTACTGAAAAAAGAAAGGAAAGAGAGTCAGTCACTCCAAAACAGATGGTTGACAGTCTATAAAACAAAAAGTTGAAAGATTTTTCACCCCTGAAATTTAATCCTAAATCCTGGATCAACAATTGCTCAAAATGTGCATTGACTATGACAAATCAGCTATATGTAGACACTAGATGTAGTTTGAAGGACCTGGTGAGAACAATATATGATAGGGAGGGACAGAGAGAGAGAATCATGGAAATCCATGCAGTCAGCACGATTTGAGGATGATGATGATGGCACAAAATCAAATGAGAAAAGAGCTCACAAAAATGTAGAGAAAAATCTTAAAATAACTTGCAAATTTTTTCAAATATACAAGATACTCTCAACACGACTGACTTTGGTACATGGTCGTCTAAAAGTTAAAACTCTTCAAATCAGATTATTTTGTTGATATTTCTATAAATATTGCCAAAACCCAACATAGTTCCCCTTCTAATTGTTTTGCAATATTCATTAACTTGGAAGGTTTTTTTTTCTTTGCAGAAACTCATTCTGAATCATTACACAATAAAGGTCAACGAAAAAGTGTCAATCCTTATTAAGTACATAAAACAATTCATCAATAAAAAAGATGTGCGGACTCGACAATAAAATTAATCAAGACAAAATGATTATACGAATAAGAAAGAAAAAATTCCATGAAACTCATCTTTATCACATACACAATTACCTTTGAAGATAAATATTGACTAAAGTTTAGTTGCCACCTGATGTCTGCAGCATAATACAAAGGATGGTGGCTGTGACATTGTTTTTCTGGGTTTGTCCCTACCCCAAATAATTAGCAGCATGCAGAAGTGAGGTCAGAGAATCGAAAAAAATGGATATATGGATTTGGTTAAGACAAAACAAGGATGGCAAGATGAAGATCTGCACATGTCAAAAGGTCAGGGGTCATCAGAGTAGAATTTGGTAAGCATTTCTATATAACAGCACTTGTAAGCGTATTGGAGCAATTCAGATCTTCTAGATTGAGTGTTTGGTCGTGTGTGAAACTGTCAAAATTTTATGTTCGAATGAAAAAAAGTTGTTTACTTTTTAATACAATCCTGCAAGTTGACATTAGCAAGGGATAATCAGTCACTATTTTAGAGCATAAAGATTGGCACGGCCAGAAAAGTTATCAGAGTTGAAGCTAAGAAAATTAAAATAAAACAAAACTTTGAACTAAGAATCATATTAAAATCTTACAAGATCTGAATGACTTCCCCTTCTTACTGTAGTGCAATAGTCATAAAATTGATGAAGCTGTTTTTCTTTGTAGAGACTTTAATAAAACCAATTCACCCAATCAAATGTTAAATGTCCATTTTCTTTCAGGAAGAGAGACTCAATATGAACGTTATTCAAAGATAATGTAATTGTTTCGAGCAACTTGAATTAAACCAGATGTTTAGAATATTTGCATTTTCATAAAATGTGGGGGAGATGTATTAATATTGCCAAAACAAACAGACTTCTTATTCAGAGACATGGATTGTTCTCTTTGATTGACAGATTTTAAAAGCATGTTATTATGTCTAGGGTTATTTTATGTGAGAGGTTTGGGAATCATGTTCATAATTACATTTTTTTGTCTAGCCATTTCTTAAAATTTTTTTGCATAACACAATCTTATTGAATAATTATTAAACGGATGCATTTAATTAATAGATGGGACCCTAATAGGTACTAACAGTCTGGTTCATAGTGAATCTAAGAACAATAGCAAGGGATACTCTATACTCTTCAATCTTAACAACAGGAGTCTCACCATCAGATGCAGAAACATTAGATGCAGTTTAGTGTCATACCCAGGACACCCCTTCTGGGGGAAGAGTCTGACCTTTCTGTGTGGGATACAATAAGCTTATTTTGTGCTTCACTGACAGGGCGAGTTTTTTTTTTTATTAGGATCAAGAAAGTGTCAACAGCTTTAGTCTACATTGCCTTCTGATTGGACAAAATAGTTTTATTCCTTTGACATGTAATTGCTCACTGCTACGTCTTTCACTCAGTCAGACAATCACCTTCAATGGCCAACAAGCCATTTTGTTCTTGGTGATGAAAAATTTATGATTTATGACAACACCTCACTTAGAGTGTAATGTTACCAAAGATTTGTTTGTGGCAAATAATAGTTTTATTCTCAATAATATACGGAGGAAGTCAAATATGAAACATTCAAGATATTTACGTGATAGAATATTAAATTTTAGCATCTTTAAATGCACAGAGGTTGTAATTAATGATATTTATAAAACTGACAGACAGTCTGGATTTTAAATGATAGTTTTTTTGTTCTTTTTTAATCAGCCCCCAAATTGAAACTTTATATCTTTTTCCATTTTATAACAAAAGGCAAATAATATATAAAAATAGTAAAGCAATGAATCCCTTGTAAATACAAAATCATTTGTAGTTTTTTTTTACTTGTCAGGAATTTCAAGAAATAAAAAGTAAATTTACTTTTAGCCAATCAACACAATTTCTCAATTGTCTGTAAACAAAAATTTCTTTAAATAAATGGAAAGAAAAAAAAAAGAAAATAAAACCATTTGTATTTTTTCCTTTACATTAAAAGGAAAATAGTAAATCACTGTTTTTTTATTTGTATTTTTTCTACTAAATTTACGGGCCAAGAAATTGAAATTTAAAAAAAAAGAAAAAAAGATTTGTTGATTTTCTCAATTTGTTTGAAATTAACTTTCAGCCAATCTGCAAAATTTCTGAATATTTTTTTCATTTGAGATGAGAAAACTACATTTTTCTTGGAGTTTCTTTAAATTAAATTAAACTTCTCATCATTAAGTGAAAATATCTCATAACTGTCTTACGAGCATAATTAATGGTAATAAAAAGGTATTATTTCCCTCTTTGTAAGTCTCTTCAGGTCTCCAGGACTCTACTCAGTATTGTACCTGATCTTAGTTATACTGTAAACTGGATAGTCTCAATTTGTTGTCTGATTTCCAACTCTTCCATTAGGGGCCATTCCAAGAGCTAGATTTTTAAATAAATTTATCTAATTGAAGGAAGAAGATGGGTGTGGCCATTTTTAAATTTTTCAAATCTTTCATCTAATTTTTTTAATTGACAATTTTTTCTTTCAAATTGGCTTAAAAAAAAATTAGGAATAAAAATAAATTTTAATTTACCTGGAAGAAGGTTTTTCCGCAATCAAATGTCTCTAAAATCTTTTTAGAAAACTTTAGAGACAACAACACTTCAAATTTACACACAAAATCTTTTCCAGTCATTGAAGATTCATTGGAATTGACAAAAATTCAAACTATTTGAAAAACTATGCAAATTCTTTTCAATAAGAAAATATTTCACCTGATAATTTAAAAAGAAACCATCAAACGGTGTTAGGCATAATTTTGTCGCTTATATTTTTCACATCGGATTAAATTTATTAATCCACAAGTGGAAATAGCAGTGATAATTTCTTTGTTCCTTGTCTTAAAGATCTTTCCATTTCTTGGTGAACATTTTTCTTGTGACCCCCACCCCCCTTGAGATACTTCAAAGGGAAAATAACAGTAAATAATAATATCAAATACAAATTACATAAAAAGACATTAAGTTTAATCTCTGATGTTAATTAAAAATATGAAATGTAAATATTTTTTGTAGTGGGACCAAAAGGCAGAATGAACCACCGGCTGCTGTTAGTGAAAATGGCCATCCTCATCGGTCAAAGAGACAACATTTGGTGTGTTGTCTGTGCAGAAGGGGATGGCCAGCACAAACACCTGTGGTGGCCGAGCAGTGGCGAAATTCTGCTCATCCAAATGACTCGTATTTTGCATAAAAGTGTTTTCAGTTCTACATAAGGTGACTAATTTAAATTACAGCGGAAAATTACACAGACACAATTTGAAAGAAGTGAAAAAGGCAGCTATGATGAAGATAACAGAGATGATGAAGAAGAAGTAACAATGAGGATGATGAAACTGATTTAGTGGGCTGATTTAAGACTTTTTTCTTAATAATTTGATTCATTTTCCTTTCAAAGTCTTTGGTAGGCAACAATTAATTGCAGGATGTTATTTACTACCTCTATGGTCTTATGCATCTAAGTGTACAGCCATCTAGAAACACCAAAGGATGATAATAAACATATTCATATGTTGTCTGAATATTATTCATACAGCTTTTATTTTGCAAACTCTTTATTCATTTACACAGATGGTTTGAAATTTCCGGCTTCATCATCTCCAAAAACAAAACATTGTAAGTAGGAAAGAAAATTAGACGTCTCATTGTTGAGTGAAAATATCTCATAACTGTCTTACCAGCATAATTAGTGGTAATAAAAAGCTATTACCTCCACTGGTAACCACAATATCATATTTGTTTATGGTAACACAAGGATGTAGAAAAAGAGAGAGTGTGGTGAATTGGGGTACAAATACGTTGGTAATTGATGAAAGTTAGTATCAGGAAAAACATGAACACAACTTGAAGATTTAGAACATTACAGTTGCAAAAAAATAGCTTTTTGCAGCTATATGAATTATACAAGTATAAATATATAATAGTTGACTAAAATGAAATCCGTAGGTCAGTTTTGTATATGCTAAAGTTAAATGCACGTCACATGGTTCACTCGTTCACTGTTGGAATTGTTGCAGAGACAATTTTAATGTCTGTTTGTTCTGGATATTGGTTTAAAAAGAGGACAAGACATTTTTCTCGACATCTCTTCCCAAGGTATGCAGGTCATTGGTTGGTTTGTTTGAAAAATGCAATGATTAATAAAATGTGTCATACATGGGCTTTAGAGAGTGAAGTCAACTAAAAGAGAAAACCCACCGACCTTAGGTATATATATATATATATATATATCAGGGGCGGAGACGGGACTAGAGCTACTCGTGCCTGGCACGACCAATAACTCGGTCAATGTTATTCAAAATAGATTAAAAATCATCCATTAATTTCAAGCAAACATACTTAGTCTGATCTCAATTAAATTACGTTTTAAGTTTCAATGAGTAGCCAAAAGTTCATAAATATATCTGGGAATAATACAACGATGCTGTTTTGAACGGATGGTCATTGTCCGACCACTGTCAGATTCATTGAACATCCCTTAAAATCGGCTATAATGTTGAACACGCGCAATCCGTGCCCAGGACTAGACCCTTATAATAACAGTAAAGTTAGAGAAATCCGCTTTTGACTGTAGCCAATAGCAAGAGCAACTCAAAACACCGTGCTCAAAAATATTAGCACATTGTGACTGCTGACAGCTGTCTTGGGAAGAGGGAGAGGGACACAGAGAGAGAGAGAGAGAAAGGGGATAGCAGATTATAGCCGTCACCAACATCATCATCATTGCTATGGTAAATGTTGGTTAAACGGCGTGTTTCAATTCGTTTTTTCACTAACAGATGTCTATTTCTTTAATGAATGTTGCATATATTACATTCTGTAACTAAAATTTGTTTATTTGAATACATTTTCAACAAATAATCTTTATTTTAAGCGAAATTGAAACTACTAGCTGTGTCTGTGTATATTGTCATCAGTTTCTTTATTCTAATAAACATATTTTCCTCGTCATAGTAATGAACATCTTCTCTTTTCTTCTATACTTTTGAAAGGAAAAAAAATTATCTTATCTACTGTATTAACAAGACTACAAATTATATAGTATCTTGATTGTTTACAAAAAAACACCATGCAAGGTACGTCTGTCAATCTGTGCTATACAATGGAGAATCACGCAATAGCAACTATGATGACTTACTTTGGGTCCACGGACCACGGGTTGGGAACTGAAGTTGACAGGGGGGGGCACGAGTAGCAAAAATAGGCTAGAGTCGCCACTGATATATATATATATATATATATATATATATATATATATATATAGTGTGGAAGAGGGATAATCTACTGAGGAGCAAAAGTGGAAGAAATAGTAAAAAATAGAATCAACAAAAAATTTATATTTGGTAATATACAATGAAAGATTCCATTTTAATTTTTAGTTCCAAGGACATAAAAAGAAGTGAGGTTGCTGAATGTTTCTTCTGTAGTGTTCAGTTCTAAGTTCAGAGATAACTTGTTTTGATTATCCTTTTGTGTGGCTTGGTCTGAAAAGAATATGTTCAGCATTATCCATGCCTGACAAATGAAATTAAAAAAGGAGCTACAGTCTATTAAAGTCCCTTGGGGGCTGTGATAATGAGAACTGGTCATTGTGGAATGGGAACGGTGTTATCCATGCCTGGCAAATGAGATGAACAAAGGAGCTACAGTCTATTAACGTCCCTTGGGGGGCTGTGATAATGAGAACTGGTCATTGTGGAATGGGAACAGTGTTATCCATGCCTGGCAAATGAGATGAACAAAGGAGCTACTGTCTATTAAAGTCCCTTGGGGGCTGTGATAATGAGAACTGGCCATTGTGGAATGGGAAGAGTTAGTTATATGCTTTTGAGAAGATCAAAAAAGACTTTATAGCTTCAGTCTGTGGGAGTTTCTAACTGGTCAAAGAAAAAAAGCACAATTTCTTGTCACATAATTTTTGAGGAGAGTGTATTGAATGGATGTTTACAAGAGAGAATGATGAAAGGAATTTTGTTGTTGAAGGAACCAAACTTTATTGTGAAGAAGGAAAATTACTTGTGTCATTTTTGTTGGTAAAAAAATACAAGAAACAAGTTTCGATGGAGACACTTTAAAAAACTTTTATGTTACAGCAATTGTTGCAGATTATTTTTCTAGTGTGACATGTCTTTCAATTATATTTTCAGCACAAAAAAGAAATTCCTTTTATCATTTTATAACACAGTAAAAGAAATTCTAACATCTGACATTCATCTTCTATTGTCGTTGTCTCAGCAGTTACTGTTCATATGTTGTATGAAAATTTCTTTGAGCCAAGTCTAAACAGCGTTTAAACTGCATCCACTTGTGGAATTCTGAGAATTGTGGAATAATCTCTTTGTTTTTATAACACCCAAGTTAAATTGGATCTGAAATGGCAGCACCTGTTTGGGCTCCATCTTTGAATGAAATTGGATCTGTATTTAATGAAAATGTTGGCTGTTATTATTGATCACATAAAACTATTTTCAATGTGTGTTAGTATATGAAACACCAAGGACCATTTCCCTGCAGAAGAATATGGTTTCTCCCCAGTGTGACTTTCTGTATATTGTACTAAGCTTGATTTTTCTGGAAAGGAAGATCCACATGTTTCGCAAGAATGTTGTTTCTGTTCAGTGTGGGGTCGCATATGAGACAACAAATTTGATTTGTGTGTACAAAGGAAAATCCACATCTTTCACAAGAAAATGGTTGCTGTCCAAGTGTGAGTGCCTATGGGACAACAAAGATGACATATGCGCAAAGAAAGATCCAAATATTTCACAAGAAAATGGCTTCTCAACAGTGTATGTTCACATATGAACCAACAGAGATGTATTCTGTGCAAAAGTAGATCCAGACATTTCACAAGAATATGGTTTCTCTCCAGTGTGAGATGGTATATGTTGTATCAAGCTTGACTTTACAGGAAAGGAAGACACACTTATTTCTGAATTTGATTTCTTTATAGTGTGTTTTTGCATATGAGACATTAAAGATGACTTCCTGGCAAAAGAATATCCACATATTTCACATGAATATGGTTTCTCACCAGTGTGTGTTCGCATATGAAACACTAAATTTTCCTTTCGTGCAAAAGAAGTCCCACATATTTCACAAGAATATGGTTTCTCTCCGGTGTGGGTCCGCATATGAAATACCAAAGCCGATCTCCGTGCAAAGGAAGATTCACATATTTCACAAGAATATGGCTTCTCACCAGTGTGAGTCCGAACATGAGCCACTAAAGACATCTTCGAAGCAAAAGAAGATCCGCACATTTCACAAGAATATGGTTTCTCTCCGGTGTGTGTTCGCATATGAGACAGTAAAGAAGACTTCTGTACGAAGGAAGATTCACACATTGCACAAGAATATGGTTTCTGCCCAGTGTGAGTTTGCATATGAGATAGTAACGTATGCTTGTGAGCAAAGGAAGATCCACAGATTTCACAGCAATGTGGTTTTTGTCCTGTGTGTGTCCGCATATGAGACAGCAAAGACGACTTCTGTGCAAAGGAAGATTCACATATTTCACAAGAAAATGGTTTCTCACCAGTGTGAGTCCGCATATGAAACACCAAGGATGTCTTCTGTGCAAAAGTAGATCCACACATTTCACAAGAAAAGGGCTTCTCTCCAGAGTGTGTCCGCAAATGAGGCACCAAAGACGACTTCCGTGCAAAGGAAGATCCACATATTTCACAAGAAAATGGTTTCTCACCAGTATGTGTCCGCATATGACCCACCAAATATTCCTTTCGTGCAAAAGAAGACCCACATATTTCACAAGAATATGGTTTCTGTCCAGTGTGTGTTCGCATATGAAATACCAAAGCCGATTTCTGTGCAAAGGAAGATTTACATATTTCACAAGAATATGGCTTCTCACCCGTGTGTGTCCGCATATGAACCACCAAAGACATGTGCCATGCAAAGGAAGAACCACACATGTTACAGGAATATGGTTTCTGTCCAGTGTGTGTTCGCATATGAGGCAACAAAGCCGATTTCTGAGCAAAGGAAGATCCACATATTTCACAAGAATATGGCTTCTCACCTGTGTGTGTCCGCATATGAGCCACAAAAGATCTCTTCCATTCAAAAGAAGATCCACACATTTCACAAGAATATGATTTCTCTCGAGTGTGAGTTCGTACATGCCGTACCAAGCTTGACTTTTCTCCAAAGGAAGATTCACATATTTCACAAGAATATGGCTTCTCACCAGTGTGTGTCCGATTATGACGCACCAAAGATCTCTTCCATGCAAAAGAAGATCCACATGTTTTACATACATAAGATTTCTCTCTCCTTTGAGTTTGCATATTTAATTACTGGCAAAAAGATCCGCACACTTTTCAAATGACTCGTTTCTCTTTAATTTGTCTTTTTATATGTTGTACTGATTTTTACATCCATACAAAGAAAGATTCTCAGGTTTTAGAAGAATATGCTTTCTCTCCAGTGTGTTTGCTTCTGTTTAACACTGATGTTTAATCAAAATTTATGGCTTCAACATATATAATTATTCTTAGCATATTTTTCCACTTTTTCTATTAGATGTCAGAGGTAATATGTTCATTCATCTTCTCACAAGACCTGGTTGTCATCTAAGCATCTGTAAAAAGAATAGCAACATTTAAAAAAAGAAAAAGTTATATTACTTCACACATTGAACATTAGAGATTGAGTTTAAATTTCAACAGACACATGTAATTCTTTACAAGTCTTTAATTCACAAGTGTCTAGAAGCCAAACAAGTTACATTGACAATGTTGATCGAAAGACAATGATCAACTCTTACCGAGCCCTTAACCCTTTTGAAGATCTGTTTTTCCCTACTAAGTCCTTTACACCCTTTCAAGAATCTTTTGCTCTCTCAAATTGGAATTCCATGAAACCTACTTACAACATTAATTTAAATAATACCAATTGGAAGTAGGCAAAGTTTTCATCACAGTTCTACAGTCTCTGCCTTCAATTAACAACAGACTTGACTCTCACAGCATATCTATCATTCCTTGTTTTTGGCTGTTCAATTCGATATTTTCTCTAGAATATCCCAACCTTTTCACAACCAAACAGTGACATCTGGCAAAAATCAAGTGCCCTAGGCATGTATATAAATTGGAGCCATATTTTGTCATCCAATCAGCAGAAAAGAAATACCTTTTTAGATTTGCAAGCAATAAGAATATCTTCAAATTCATCCTCTTTATTCGTATTTCAAGACAATATGTTCTTAAGGTCTAATTATTAAGATTTAACAACTTTTATTTAGATACTTTTTCAGGATTAATATCAAAGTTGAAATTTAACATTTTCCAGCATCCAAAAAGCATTGAATTCATTTTATCAATTCTAATGAAAATAAATATTTCGAGATTTGGTTTTTATAGACTTTTTTCTTCTTACTGTTATATTTACGTGTGGTAATGAAAGGAAAAAGAGGAAGAACAGTGGATTGTTTTGTTGCTTGGGTTTTATGGCATATCAAACTTTATATGTTATTTAATGCCAAATTCTATTTTACATATATAAAACCTAAAATTTCTAAATGAATCCTTTGTAGATAACATTTTAAACAAACAACAGCTCATTGGTTTATATGGAAATAGTTTCAAGTATTTCTATCTAATACAAAAGATTTTATTCACTTTTGATTATTTGTTAGTAAACAACTAAATGGTTTTAAGAATTGCTATGTAAGAGTCAGAATTTAACATCAGTCATTTGTTTGCTCACATTTAAATAGATATACATGATATGTATGAAATTAGATACTCGGTAATTTCATTTTTACTTTTTAAGTGGATGATTTGTAACATTGAAAAAAATGGATTGAACTTATCTGTTTGTGCACAATTAAATGGTTTCACGTATTGTACTTATTCATCATCTCTTCTAGATTAAGGTTGGCAACGAGGCGATCAGTGTCACTATCCATACTTTCTATACTATAGGATCTTTGTTGGGATTTTGTTAATCCGTGAACATTGCACTGTTTATTCATTCTCATAGGTGATTTTGTCTAGATGTCGAAGGGACTGAACAGAATTTGGTTGAGGACAGTTTGAATACGCTTCCTGATCTTTCATTGTTCACTTAGTTGGTCATCTTAATTTTTCCACCTCAGCTAATAGGAGCTGGTGGTCTTCGTTTAATTTGTTGCAGTTTTTTGAGAGACAAGTTTTTGAGTTTGTTTACACACTTTCTTCTTTTTGTTATATTTATGCATGGTTATTAAAAAGGACTAGGGAGGACGAGAGGTCCAAGGATTATGTGCGCATGTGTGCAGAAGCAGATGTTTCTACCCTTGACATGACAGGCAGAAGGATGACTCGTGTGCTTTTCAGGAATTGACGGTGAGATAAGTTAAAGACAGAGTTGAACACAAGCCACGAAGATGTAAAGAGTAAAAAGTTTATGAGCCCAATTTTGGTGGTGCATTCTAAAGGGGGCATTCAACTACGTGATCCCATGCATGTTAGAACTAGGGTCTGTGTCTGCTCTCTTTTTCCAACCGGGATATGTTGCTTATTTTCTCTAGCTGACACCTTTGTCTTAGTTTCGATACTGTCTTTCTTTCTTCTAGTGGCTAACTACTACCTAGTAGTAAACAAACCTTTGTTTATGTTTAACAGAGTTTCTTTGTGTGTTCATCATTTTACCATGGTGGGGTCTCAACAGCATTGAAAAGTCTCTATAGGAATGCAATGTATTTGTGAAGATATTTTTTTTTGTATCATGCATTTCATAAATCTCTATGATGAAATAAAACAATTTGACAGAAATTTGGGAGAAATATCTTAACAAATGAAGATATGTAGCCAAAAAGTAAGGGATCATTTTACAACATGGATACATGAAGAGATCCTCTCTTTCTAAAAATAGAATTCACACAAATTAATTCAATTTAAACATTAACATCTCAGGATATAAATATTTGATTTTAAAAATCATTACAATAAAACAAAAAAATTTGACAAAATTGACAGGAGAAATATCTTAACAAATGAAGGTATGTAACCAAAAAGTAAGGGATCACTTTACAATATAAATACATAACAAATTGATCCCCACTTTCTAAAAATAGAATTTACAAAAATTATTTCATTTTAGACTTTAACATATCGGGATATGAATATTTGATTTTTTTATAAGATTTTTTTTATTAAGGGAAGGAGAAAGATGTTTTGAATTTTAAAGGTTTCAATTCAAATAATATAGTGAATAATAATGTTTTCATTTAAATTGATGATAATAAATGATTTTTATTTTTATACAACACATGAATCTTGTTCAGAAATCTGTGGAAGATAAGAAACATTAATTCACACATCAAAAATTTGTAGAGACTTACTTCGCATTTTAATAGACAAATGGAATAATTTGCAAAGGTTTGTTTAGTCTTATGTGGGAGGCCACAAGAATCAAGCACCCAGTGAGGATCAAACTCATTATACACTTAAAATTGACGATACTTATCCTAAAAATTGGCCAAAGTTTAAAGTCAACGTTTAAAAACAAGTGAATAATTTGCCCTTTTGGAAATTCCATTTTAAATCAATTTCTCTAATTTCTTTCTTT
Source organism: Sepioteuthis lessoniana (assembly GCA_963585895.1). Lineage (NCBI taxonomy): Eukaryota > Metazoa > Mollusca > Cephalopoda > Myopsida > Loliginidae > Sepioteuthis > Sepioteuthis lessoniana. The sequence continues at coordinate 6,338,396 of OY757908.1, forward strand.
TATGCAATACACTCAACATATTCGAAACCTCATTAATATGGCTACCAAATTATCACTATTATTAATATTTACTTATTTTGAAGAAAGTTTTTATGTGAAGATATAAAAAGAAATTATGCAGACCCAACCATCCCCAAATTAATTTGAAATAACTGATGAAGGAATGTGGCCAAAAAGTGGGAGATCACTTTACAACATGAATTCGTTTTGAATCGATCCCCCATTTAATGAATATAAAAATGTTTTTTCACCCCAACACACTTTAAGGAGTAACTTTTATCGAAATTATTTCTGTTATTTTTTCAAATACCCAACTCAACCGTCTGAGGTGTTCATGTTTGAGACCTCCCCCCCCTTTGCAACAACACATACAAATTATTAAAACTATCATTTCTTCAACCCATCCAAAATATTCAATAGCAATTCTTTTTAAAAATTGCCTAATTCCTTTTCTGGTAGGGCCAAGAATGTTTCAGCATCTCAGCATAAAATAATTTAACAAGAAAGGACTATTAATGATTTTATTTCAAATAATTTGTCTTTCACTTTTTTTTAATCAATTACTTTTTCTTTGGAGATGAAAATTACTTGATTGAAAACAAATAAAAAAGAAAAATCTAGATAAAAGAAATTACCTGTAAAAAGTGTCTAATTCGACCAAAAGGCAAAATGTTTAACCAGACGTCGTTTAAGAGAAATTCAACTGAAAAGCCGAATACGATTCGGTAATTATCGCCAATTTCCGACAACCAGCAACACAATTCACACATTTTCTTTCTTAATAATTATCTTCAAATTTCTCCACAACCATCAAGTCGGAAACATTCCTAGCAGACCAAACATTGAATTATTTCTTTTAATTAAAAACAATTCATTCCATAAACGAAGAAATCGACAAAGAATTCTTCGTCCAAGAAACACAATTGTTTTAATCAATGAAAATAAATTTCTTAATTTACCAGAAACAAAACAAAGAAAAATCGGCGGATTTTTTTTTTTAAATTTCAATTCCTAAAATTTACTTTCTATCATTCGACACAATTTCTGAATATTTTTTAATTTGAGAGACGAAAACTACATTTTCTTGGGGTGTCTTTGTTATTATTATTTCCCTCTTTGTGAGTTTCAATGGAGTATAAGTGATATTAAGTCTCTTCAGGACTCCAGGACTCTACTCAGTATTCTAGCTGATCTGAACAATGCCGTAATCTGGATTGTCAAAATTAATCCTTTGATTTCCAACTCTTTCCGTCATCTTTACGAGTCATTGGGGACCATTCCAAGAGCAAGATTTTTAAATAAATTTATCTAATGAAAGGAAGAAGATGGATGTTGTCATGTTTTAAATGTTTCAAATCAAAGAAATGGACGATCATCTAATTTTTTTCAATCGACGTTTTTGTTTTTTTTTTGAATTTGACATAAACCATGTGAAAAAAAAAATGAGAAATAAAAAAAGAAAGTTTAATTTACCTGGGAAAAAAGGTTTTCGGAAATAAAATGTCTCTAAAATCTTTTTTTGAAAACTTTAGAAACAATGACACTTCAAATTTATACAGCAAATCTTTTCCTGTCTTTGAAGATTCATTGGAATTGACGGAAAATCTCAATATTATTCGGTAATTATCGCCAATTTCCGTCAACCAACAAAACTGGCGATAGTTTTTCTTTCTTTATAATTATATTCGAATTTCTAGATAGATTTACAAAATAACCCTTTACTTTTTAAATATATTCAAAATATTATTTGAAAAATGATGTAACTTCTTTTTAATAAGAAAATTTCGTCTTATAATTTTTAAAGAAATCATCGAACGGTGTTAGGCATAATTTTGTCGCTTTTAATTTTTCTCACTGGATTACATTTATAAATCCTCATTCTCTTTCCATTTCTTAGCGAACATTTTTTGTGATCACCGCTTGAGAAATTTCAAAGAGAAAATAACAGAAAATAATAATATCGAATTTAAATTACTGTAAATATATAATCAACTTTAATCTCTGAATTTTACATATATTAATTCAAAATCTAAAATGTCATAGTTTTTTGTAGTGGGACCAAAAGGTTGTATAAACGAGATTTTGGCTCAACATAAGCTGGCAAATTTCGACTTTGGCAGAAAATTCCACAAGAACAAGAAGATTTTTAAGGAAGTCTAGATATGTCTTTTGAAATCTAGTGCTAATAGTAGCGGGTTAGTGGTTGATTTGTTTGAACAATGCATCAACCAAATAAATGTGTCATAGATGGCCTTCGGAGAGTAGAGTCACTTTTAAGAGATAACTCATCTACCTTAGGTATATATTTCTATACTCTCACCAAGGAAAAGAAAAAACATGTAATAATTTCATCATTACATGTTTTTTCTCTTACGTCTCCAAAAATTTGTGGCTGTTTCCAAGTGAATCCTCCTAAAAAATCCTGCTTGTGCAAAGTTTTCAACCCTGACAAATTAGCTCTCACTTCAGAAAGGTACTGCTTTACTGCTACAAAGTTGGGGCCATATTTGGAAATCGCAGTTGTAAAATGTTTAAATATTTTATTTATAATAAACAGGACATCGCAAAACCCTTCAGTTAACTGGCTGCTTGCTACCTTGTTGTTGTTTTGCTCCAAAAAATAGATGTGAAACCAGTTGCAGCACCTCGCCAGTAAGACAGTCTTTTTGAAAATTTTATAACATGAAATATATGTTGAAAGTCGATCAATGATTTATTTCTATGTTTTATAGATAGCGTTGCCTTTCTGAGGAAAATAAGAACTTATTGTTTCTGTAAAAATTCAGTTTTTCCTAGTAACTGCTGTGTTTTTTAATTTTCTAGTTGTGTAAAGCAGGTATTGGCTGAAATTTGAGTTGTCAACCATTTTTCGAGAACGAGAGTCTTGTGATTTTTGAAGATTGAGCAAAGAGAAAAGGATTTTGTTTGAAACACTTCAGGAAATTTTACTGTCTGTATTTCAGTAAATATATACTGTTGTAAACCTTACATCTCTTTGTGTTATTCATTTCTGATCGTTGATGTCAAATATTAAATGTTCTGATATCTGTAATTGAGTTTGTTTTACTTTCTTTTTTATTCAGTGTTAGTATATCACAGATATATTAATGCCAGAATTGGTCCTTGAAGAATTAGGACTCAACAAAATACCTTTCCTACTGTCAAGGAATCTAATATATACATTTTATTAAAGAAGGGAAGAATACATTGCTAAACCCAAATTATTTTTGCAACTGTAATGTAATATTCATAAAATGGATAGCACCTGCTTTTCTTTGTATAGCATCATTCTGAATTATTGTATAAAAAAGAATCTCAATATGAAAAAAGTTGTTATTATTAAACACGAAAACATTAATGAATAATAAAATTAAACACTTTGAGAAAAACAAAACAAAATAATGGTAAAAATAGTCATTTACTAAATTTTATTTCAGCTTAAAAAAATATATATTTACAGCTTCCATTTTGAAATGTCATCTTCACATTCAGAGATAAAATTTGGCAATATTTTTTCTTACAATTTATATTCAATGTTTAAGGACAATCAAAATGGATTTCAAAGAAGTCGATCCACAACTTGTCAGATTCTGACAATTCATCAAATCATAGAAGGATTACATGCAAAAAATTTCAAGGCAACACTGCAGATTTCAGTAAATTGTTTCTCGAAGCAGATGAAATATGGATCAAATACTTCAAGTATATGGTCTCTCCAATGAAACACTTAGCACCATGTTTGACATAAACATGAAAGCAATGATTTTCTCACCCAATACTGACACACGTCTTTGATAAAGTCACTGCAGTGCTGCAAGGAGATACATTAGCACCCTATCTATTTATATACGGTGCATATATTACTTACTACAATTGACAACAGACCTAATGAAAATGGTCACGCACTATTGAAGGTAAGAAGCAGATGATATAATGCAGAAATGATCACAGAGGTAGATTATCTTGCACTTCTAACGCAAACCCTGGAAGCAGCAGCCCACAAAAAACCAGCTGTACACCTCCAATGTCTCACATCTCATAAACTATTCAAGTAAGATGAACAAGACTGCTGGTGAAAAAGAAATAAAATCAACAGCAAAGTTCTCCTGCGTGCACCCAAACAAAGACACACCAGTGATAAATTACCAGAAAACAGATTCATTAGATCTGAGCGGACACAAGATGCCATCTTGAAGATCTGCTAAAAGTGATGGTCGGAAGGGATAGATGGAAAGACAGAGTCAAGGGAATGTATGCTATCAGCATGCATCAGATGATGCTGATGATAATTTACTGTTAAAGAGAAGCAGAAATTATGATTTTATTGACCAAGTTTTTAATACAAAATTGATACAATTTTTAATTGGTCAACTGTTCTCAAAATTTATTTGACAACTATTAGAAAGATATAAGCATTTAATTAAATCTTTTCCCAAGAGAAAAGCTTTCTCATATCAAATCAGTTTTTTCACCTTGCTACATTTGTATAGCGTATCCTAAATAATGCTTCAGTATGAAAAAAATTCACATTCCACAAGGACAATGTGTTCACATATGAATCGCTGAACTTGACTTTTGTGCAAAGAAAGATCTACATGTTTAACAATGATGTGCTTTCTTTCCAGTGTGTGTCCACGTATGTCCCTTCAAATTTGATCAACATGTGAAACAAGAATGTGGCTTTTCTCCCACGTGAGTGCTCAAATGTTGTAGTAAATCTTTATTTCATGCACAAGATGATCCCTACACTTTCCAACTTAAGGCATAGCTTTAATATGAATGTGCATACGGTGACCAAAATATTCCTTTCATCTAAATGAAGATCAATTTGTTTGACTACAATATAGTTTCTCACCAGAGTGTATTTTTAAATGTCGCACCAAGCTTGACTTTTCTGAAAAGGAAGATTCACATATTTCACAAGAATAGGGTTTCTCTCCCGTGTGTGTCCGCATATGGCGCACCAAGTTTGTCTTTCGTACAAAGGAAGATCCACACACTTCACAAACATAAGGTTTCTCTCCAGTGTGTGTTCGCATATGAGACACCAAATGCGATCTCCGTGCAAAGGAGGTTTGACATGTTTCACAAGAATATGGCTTCTCCCCAGTGTGTGTCTGTATATGAACCATCAAAGATGTCCTCCAAGCAAAAGATGATCCACACATTTCACAACAATGTGGTTTCTGTCCAGTGTGTGTTCGCATATGAGACAGCAAAGACGACTTCCGTGCAAAGGATGATCCACATATTTCACAAGAATAAGGCTTCTCACCGGTGTGTGATCGCATGTGCAGCATCAAGGTTGTTTTCTGTGAAAAAGAAGAGCCACACATTTCACAAGAATATGGTTTTTCTCCAGTGTGAGTCTGCATATGATGCACCAAGCTTGACTTTACTGGAAAGGAAAACCCACATATTTCACAAGAATATGGTTTCTCTCCAGTATGCTTTTGCATATGATACCTCAAAGATGACTTCCGTGCAAAGGAATATCCACATATTTTACAAGAATATGGTTTCTCTCCAGTGTGTGTGTGCTTATGCTCCACCAAATATTGCTTTTGTGCAAAAGAAGACCCACATATTTCACAAGAATATGGTTTCTGTCCAGTGTGTCTTTGCATATGAAATACAAAATCTGATTTTCGTGCAAAAGAAGATTTGCATATTTCACAAGAAAATGGTTTCTCCCCAGTGTGAGTTCGTATATGTTGCACCAAACTGGACTTTTGTAGATAGGAAGACCCACATATTTTACAAGAATATGGCTTATCACCAGTATGTGTCCACATATGTCGCATCAAAGATGTCTTCCATGCAAAAGTAGATCCACATGTTTTACATGCATAAGATTTCTCTCTCGTTTTTTTTTGCATATTTGATTACTGGGCAAAAGATCCACACATTTCTTAAATGTCTCCTTTCTCTTTGATTTGTCTTTTTATATGTTGTACTGATTTTTCCATTCATACAAAGGAAGATCCACAGGTTTTAGAAGAATGTTTTCTCTCCAGGGTGTTTGCTTCTGTTTAACACTGAAGTTTACATTAATCTTCTTACAAGACCTGATTTTCATCCACGTATCTGTAAAAAGAATAGCAACATTTAAAGAAAGTTATATTACTTCACACATTGATTATGACAGACTCGGTTTACATTTCAACAGACAAATGTAATTCTCTAAAATGTTAGTCTTGCACAGGGGAAAAAAATGTGAACATGCAAATATTCAATCTCATTCCATGTTGAAATTTTGAGGGATGAGTTGTTTATTTCACTCTTATAAAGATGACATAACACTTCAAGAACCTGTTGAAACATGACTTGATGACTCGCTGTATCATTTCCATTTCATCATCGCTGGGATTCAAGACGTATTCATCTGAATCAGAGATGATATATGCCAATTATAGTGGCATATAGTTTGATCTTGCAGGTCAAAACATTAGACCGTTTCTTAAAAATAACCCAAAAAGAAAATATAAACACTTGAGTCTTCAATTCTGAGGGGTCTAAAAGCCATCCAAGTTACATTGACAGTGTTGATTAAAAGACTCTGATAGATTCTTACCAAGCTCTCAACCCTTATGAAGAAATGTTTTGAGTGTAAACATCCAAATCAGAGATAATAAATGCAATATATAGTGTCATACAGTTCAACCGAAAAGACGAAATATAAATACTTGAGTCTTCAATTCCGAAGTGCAAGCAAGTTAAATTGACAATGTTGATTGAAATACTAAGATAGATTCTTACCAAGCCCTCAACACTTTTGAAGAACTGTTTTACCCTACAAAGTCCTGTACACCCTATCAAGAATCAATTGGAATTCCACGAAAACCACTTACAACAATAATTTAAATAATACCAACCAGAAGCAGACAAAATTCCCACTTTCTAAAAATAGAATGTACAAAAATTATTTTATTTTAGACATTAACATATTAGGATATATATATTTGATTTTCGTAAGATTTTTTTAATAAGAGAAGAAAAGTGTTTTGAGTTTTAAAGGCTTCAATTCGAATAAATTAGTAAACAATAATATTTTCATTTAAATTGACAATAATAAATGATTTTTATTTTTATACAACACATGAATCTTGTTCAGAAATCTGTGGAAGATAAGAAACATTAATTCACACATCAAATATTTGTAGAGACTTACTTCGCATTTTAATAGACAAATGGAATAATTTGCAAAGGTTTGTTTAGTCTTATGTGGGAGGCCACAAGAATCAAGCACCCAGTGAGGATCAAACTCATTATACACTTAAAATTGAGAATGCTTATCCGAAAAATTGGCCAAAGTTTTAAGTCAACGTTTAAAAACAAGTGAATAATTTGCCCTTTTTGAAATTCCATTTTAAATCAATTTCTCTAATTTCTTTCTTTTATGCAATACACTCAACATATTCAAAACCTCACTAATATGGCTACCAAATTATCACTATTATTAATATTTACTTATTTTGAAGAAAGTTTTTATGTGAAGATATAAAAAGAAATTATGCAGACCCAACCATCCCCAAATGAATTTCGACCAAAGAATATGAAATAACTGATGAAGAAATTTGGCCAAAAAGTGGGAGATCACTTTATAACATAAATTCGTTTTGAATCATTCCCCCATTTAATGAAAATAAAAATGTTTTTTCACCCCAACACATTTAAAGGAGTAACTTTTATCAAATGCCCAACTCAACCGTTTGAAGTGTTCAGGTTTTAGACACCCCCCCTTTGTAACAACACATCCTGAATACAAATTATTAAAACTATCGTTTCTCACGTTTCTTAAACCCATCCAAAATATTCAATAGCAATTCTTTTTAAAAATTGCCTAATTCCTTTTCTGGTAGGGCCAAGAATGTTTCAGCATCTCAACATAAAATAATTTAACAAGAAAGGACTATTAATGATTTCATTTCAAATATTTTGTCTTTCACTTTTTTTTAATCAATTACTTTTTCTTTGGAGATGAAAATTACTTGATTGAAAACAAATAAAACCAAATAAAAAAGAAAAATCTAGATAAAAGAAATTACCTGTAAAAAGTGTCTAATTCGACCAAAAGCCAAAATGTTTAGCCAGACGTCGTTTAAGAGAAATTCAACTGAAAAGCCGAATACGATTCGGTAATTATCGCCAATTTCCGACAACCAGCAACACAATTCACACATTTTCTTTCTTAATAATTATCTTCAAATTTCTCCACAACCATCAAGTCGGAAACATTCCTAGCAGACCAAACATTGAATTATTTCTTTTAATTAAAAACAATTCATTCCATAAACGAAGAAATCGACAAAGAATTCTTCGTCCAAGAAACACAATTGTTTTAATCAATGAAAATAAATTTCTTAATTTACCAGAAACAAAACAAAGAAAAATTGGCGGATTTTTTTTTTTAGATTTCAATTCCTAAAATTTACTTTCTATCATTCGACACAATTTCTGAATATTTTTTAATTTGAGAGACGAAAACTACATTTTCTTGGGGTGTCTTTGTTATTATTATTTCCCTCTTTGTGAGTTTCAATGGAGTATAAGTGATATTAAGTCTCTTCAGGACTCCAGGACTCTACTCAGTATTCTAGCTGATCTGAACAATGCTGTAATCTGGATTGTCAAAATTAATCCTTTGATTTCCAACTCTTTCCGTCATCTTTACGAGTCATTGGGGACCATTCCAAGAGCAAGATTTTTAAATAAATTTATCTAATGAAAGGAAGAAGATGGATGTTGTCATGTTTTAAATGTTTCAAATCAAAGAAATGGACGATCATCTAATTTTTTTCAATCGACGTTTTTTTTTTTTTTTTTGAATTTGACATAAACCATGTGAAAAAAAATGAGAAATGAAAACAGAAAGTTTAATTTACCTGGGAAAAAAGGTTTTCGGAAATAAAATGTCTCTAAAATCTTTTTTTGAAAACTTTAGAAACAACGACACTTCAAATTTACACAGCAAATCTTTTCCTGTCTTTGAAGATTCATTGGAATTGACGGAAAATCTCAATATTATTCGGTAATTGTCGCCAATTTCCGTCAACCAACAAAACAGGCGATAGTTTTTCTTTCTTTATAATTATATTCGAATTTCGAGATAGATTTACAAAATAACCCTTTACTTTTTAAATATATTCAAAATATTATTTGAAAAATGATGTAACTTCTTTTTAATAAGAAAATTTCGTCTTATAATTTTTAAAGAAATCATCGAACGGTGTTAGGCATAATTTTGTCGCTTTTAATTTTTCTCACTGGATTACATTTATAAATCCTCATTCTCTTTCCATTTCTTAGCGAACATTTTTTGTGATCACCGCTTGAGAAATTTCAAAGAGAAAATAACAGAAAATAATAATATCGAATTTAAATTACTGTAAATATATAATCAACTTTAATCTCTGAATTTTACATATATTAATTCAAAATCTAAAATGTCATAGTTTTTTGTAGTGGGACCAAAAGGTTGTATAAACGAGATTTTGGCTCTACATAAGCTGGCAAATTTCGACTTTGGCAGAAAATTCCACAAGGACAAGAAGATTTTTAAGGAAGTCTAGATATGTCTTTTGAAATCTAGCGCCAATAGTAGCGGGTCAGTGGTTGATTTGTTTGAACAATGCATCAACCAAATAAATGTGTCATAGATGGCCTTCGGAGAGTAGAGTCACTTTTAAGAGATAACTCATCTACCTTAGGTATATATTTCTATACTCTCACCAAGGAAAAGAAAAAACATGTAATAATTTCATCATTGCATGTTTTTTCTCTTACGTCTCCAAAAATTTGTGGCTGTTTCCAAGTGAATCCTCCTAAAAAATCCTGCTTGTGCAAAGTTTTCAACCCTGACAAATTAGCTCTCACTTCAGAAAGGTACTGCTTTACTGCTACAAAGTTGGGGTCATATTTGGAAATCGTAGTTGCGAAATGTTTGAATATTTTGTTTAGAATAAACAGGAAATCGCAAAACCCTTCAGTTAACCGGCTGCTTGCTACTTTGTTGTTGTTTTGCTCCAAAAGATAGATGTGAAACCAGTTTCAGCACCTCACCAGTAAGACAGCCTTTTTGAAAATTTTATAACATGAAATATATGTTGAAAGTCGATCAATGATTTATTTCTATGTTTTATAGATAGCGTTGCCTTTCTGAGGAAAATAAGAACTTATTGTTTCTGTAAAAATTTTGTTTTTCCTAGTAATTGGTGTTTTTTTGAATTTTCTTGTCGTGATTTTTGAAGATTGAGCAAAGAGAAAAGGATTTTGTTTGAAACACTTCAGGAAATTTTCTCTTTCCACCGAATGTTAAACGGCGTAAAAGTTGTGCATTAGCCGCCTTTGAACAAGATCCTTGTCTGGTTGAAGGAAGGGGCCAGTATCTCATCTAACATACCAACTTTTATTTATTAAAAGTAAATGAAATCAAATCCATTCCTTTTGTCCATTGTCCCTAGCAACTACATGCTTGTCTACAACAATATCCAATATTAAATGTTCTGGTATCGGTAATTGACTTTTTTTTTCTTCCTCTTTTCTTCAGTGTTAGTATATCACAGATATATTAATGCTAGAATTGGTCCTTGAAGAATAGGGACTTAACTAAAAATTTACCCAACTGTCAAGGAATCTGAATGTTATGGTGGTATAACCCTTGACTTCACCGCATGGGCCCTTCCTGACTGAGTTGATAAACAAGTCAAGTGAGTCAATTCAGTTATTCATAAGCATCACTGTCTGTATTTCAGTAAATATATACTGTTGTAACCCTTACATCTCTAATAATTGTATTAAAAAAGAATCTCAACATGAAAAAAGTTGTTATTGAACCCAAAAATATAAATGAATAATAAAATTAATCACTTCTAGAAAAACAAAACAAAATAATTGTAAAAACAGTCATTTACTAAATTTTATTTCATTGTGTGTCCACATACATCACTTTCCAGTGTGTGTCCACATATGTCCCTTCAAATTTAATCAACATGAGTAACAGGAATATCGCTTCTCTATAGTGCATGTTGGCATATCTTTAATGTGAATGTGTTATATACTCACATAATAAATATGCTTATATACACATATACATGTTCATGCAGGATACATACTGACGCAATAAATTCATCTGACGCAGTAATAAACGACACAGGAAGACTTCTTTTAACAAATATTTACTTCTCACTTTATTGCAAGGGTTCGAAAGGGTTGTTCAAGGTTTGCGTGTGAGAGGGAGTTGGAGACCGAACATAACTTAAATATTTTGACCCCAAACTTATGGCCATCACGTTGTGTCTTTCTTGTTCTTCTGATGCTCAACCAGAGGCCCAGAGGCCACTCTGCTGGGTGATGGCTTTCTTTACGGCATCTTATCAGCATCTTCTCCGGACCTCAACTCATCAGGGCCCAAAGGCCCCTTCGTCCTAATGTTGCTTTCCCTACCACATGTCGTCTATAACTCCGTCCGATCTTCAACGGAACTGGAACTGGAACTCAACTGCCCGCAACTCAACTGGCAACTCCCCTCGGACTCGAACTCAACTGAGTTATATAATGGTTCAACGCCCACTCGATCTTTGAAATCGCATGTTTGATCGTCATCAAGCGGAAATAACTGTCATGCAGTTCACAGGTCACGTACCATGGAATTTTTTTAGTTCGTCCCATTTCATCAGCCAATTTCTGCCCACGCGATTTCCTCTCCTAACTGCCATTGGAATGTATCACTGCCTTCTGGGGAATCACCTTGAATGGCATTTTGGGCCGGGTCAAAAGGTCAAAACACAACAAATGTGCATACGGTGACCAAAATATTCCTTTCATTTAAATCATGATCCATTTGTTTGACTAGAATATGGTTGCTCACCAGAGTGTATTTTTAAATGTCGCACCAAGCTTGACTTTCACCAAAAGAAGATTCACATATTTCACAAGAAAAGGGTTTCTCTCCCGTGTGTGTCCACATAAAGCGCACCAAATTTGTTTTTTGTACAAAGGAAGATCCACACACTTCACAAGCAAAAGGCTTCTCTCCAACATGTGTTACATATGTTTGAGCAAAGATAAGTTCCTTGCAAAGTAAGATCTGTATATTTCACAAGAATGTGGTATCCTTTTGATGTGTTTGTATCAAATCCTTATGAGACGCAAATCATGTTCCATAAACCTTGCAAGAATATGTCTTCTCTCCAGTGTGCGTTCGCATATGAGACACCAAACAGGGCTTCTGTACAAAGGAAGATCCACATATGCTACAAGGATATGGTTCTTCTTTAGAGTGAGTTCGTATATGTCGCACCAAGCTTGACTTTTGTACAAAGGAAGACAAACAGGTGTTACAAGAATATGGTTTCTGTCCAGTGTGTGTTCGCATATGAGACACCAAACAGGGCTTCTGTACAAAGGAAGATCCACATATTTCACAAGAATATGGCTTCTCGCCTGAGTGGGTCCGCAGATGAATCACCAAAGATGTCTTCCGTGCAAAAGAAGATCCACATGTTCCACAAGCATATGGTCTCTCTCCGGTGTGAGTTCGTATATGTAGTACCAAGTTTGACTTTTGCAGAAAGGAAGACCCACATATTTCACAAGAATGTGGTTTCTGTCCAGTGTGTCTTTGCATATGAAGCACTAAAGATGTTTTCTGTCGAAAACAAGATCCACATATTTCACAAGAATATGGCTTTTCTCCAGTGTGAGTTTGTATATGTCGTACCAAGCTTGATTTTTCTGAGAAGGAAGTCATACAAGTTTCACAAGAATATGGTTTCTCTCCAGTATGTGTTCGCATATGAGACACCAAAGATTTCTTCTGTCCAAAGGAAGATTCACACATATCACAAGAATATGGTTTCTCTCCAGTATGTGTTCGCATATGAGACACCAAAGATATCTTCTGTCCAAAGGAAGCTCCACACATTTCACAAGAATATGGCTTTTCTCCAGTGTGAGTTCGTAAATGTTGCATCAGGTTTGACTTTTTTGGAAAGGAAAACCCACATATTTTACAAGAATATGGTTTCTGTCCAGTGTGTGTTCGTATATGAGACACCAAAGATGATTTCTGTGCAAAGGAAAATCCACAAATTTCACAAGAATGTGGTTTCTGTCCAGTGTGTGTCTGCCTATGAACCACCAGAGATGACTTCTGTGCAAAAGAAGATCCACATATTTCACATGCATAAGGTTTCTCTCCAGTGTGTGTTTGCATATGAAACACCAAAGACGACTTCTGTGCAAAGGAAGATCCACAGATTTCACAAGAATATGGCTTCTCACCTGTGTGTGTCCGCATATGATGGACCAAAGATGTCTTCCGTGCAAAACAAGATCCACATATTTCACAAGAATATGGTTTCTCTCCAGTGTGAGTTTGTATATGTCGTACCAAGCTTGATTTTTCTGCAAAGGAAGACCCACATGTTTCACAAGAATATGGTTTCTGTCCATTGTGTGTCCGCATATGACGTACCAAAGACGCCTTCCATGCAAAAGAAGATCCACATGTTTTACATGCATAAGATTTCTCTCTCATTTGTTTTTGCATATTTGATTACTGGGCAAAAGATCCACACATTTCTTAAATGTCTCCTTTCTCTTTGATTTGTCTTTTTATATGTTGTACTGATTTTTCCATTTATACAAAGGAAGATCCATAGGTTTTAGAAGAATATGCTTTCTCTCCAGGGTATTTGCTTCTGTTTAACACTAAAGTTTTATCAAGATTCATGGCTTCTAATTGTATAATTGTTCTCAGCATATTTTTCCACTTTTTCTAATAGATGTCAGCAGTAACGTTTCATTTATCTTCTCACAAGACCCAATTTTCATCCAAGCATCTGTAAAAAGAATAGCAACATTTAAAGAAAGAAAAAATTAAATTACTCAACTTATTGAATATTAGACTCAGTATATATTTCAATAGACACATGTAATTGTCAAAAATGTTAGTTTTGCACGTTGGTCATGTGGCACAAGGAAAAAAATCCAGACTAGGTAATACTCAAACTCATTCCATGTTGAAATTTTGAGAGACAAGTCGTTTATTTCCCTCTAATTAAGATGACATTACACTTAAAGAACCTGTTGAAACATGACTTGATGACTTTTACCGTATCATTTCCATTTTATCACTGCTTGGATACAAGATGTATTCATCTGAATCAGAGGTGATATATGTAAATTATAGCGGCACACAGTTTGATCTTACAGTTCAAAACACTGGAATGTTCCTTAAAAATAACCAAAAGAGGAAAAATTAATATCTAAGTCTTTAATTCACAAGTGTCTAGAAGCCAAACAAGTTACATTGACAATGTTGATCGAAAGACAATGATCAACTCTTACCGAGCCCTTAACCCTTTTGAAGATCTGTTTTTCCCTACTAAGTCCTTTACACCCTTTCAAGAATCTTTTGCTCTCTCAAATTGGAATTCCATGAAACCTACTTACAACATTAATTTAAATAATACCAATTGGAAGTAGGCAAAGTTTTCATCGCGGTTCTACAGTCTCTGCCTTCAATTAACAACAGACTTGACTCTCACAGCATATCTATCATTCCTTGTTTTTGGCTGTTCAATTCGATATTTTCTCTAGAATATCCCAACCTTTTCACAACCAAACAGTGACATCTGGCAAAAATCAAGTGCCCTAGGCATGTATATAAATTGGAGCCATAGTTTGTCATCCAATCAGCAGAAAAGAAATACCTTTTTAGATTTGCAAGCAATAAGAAAATCTTCAAATTCATCCTCTTTATTCATATTTCAAGACAATATGTTCTTAAGGTCTAATTATTAAGATTTAACAACTTTTATTAAGATACTTTTTCAGGATTAATATCAAAGTTGAAATTTAACATTTTCCAGCATCCGAAAAGCATTGAATTCATTTTATGAATTCTAATGAAAATAAATATTTCGAGATTTGGTTTTTATAGACTTTTTTCTTCTTACTGTTATATTTACGTGTGGTAATGAAAGGAAAAAGAGGAAGTACAGTGGATTGTTTCGTTGCTTGGGTTTTATGGCATATCAAACTTTATATGTTATTTAATGCCAAATTCTATTTTTACATATATTAAACCTAAAATTTCTAAATGAATCCTTTGTAGATAACATTTTAAACAAACAACAGCTCATTGGTTTATATGGAAATAGTTTCAAGTATTTCTATCTAATACAAAAGATTTTATTTATTTTGATTATTTGTTAGTAAACAACTAAATGGTTTTATTAATTGCTATGTAAGAGTTAGAATTTAATATCAATCATTTGTTTGCCCACATTTACATAGATATACATGATATGTATGAGATTAGATACTCAGTAATTTAATCTTCAAGTTTATCCTTTTTTGTCCTACTACATGACAACTAATATATTTTTGAAGTTAAATTATGAAAATTTATTATCTTTTCTGCTGACATGGATGTATTCAAGGCAGATTATAAACAGGTATGGGGCTAATGTGTCCCTTTACAGCACACCTGTGATAATGTCAGTATCTCCATCCAGTGAGCGAATTTTTACTTTCGTGTTTTTATAGAAACATCATCACGGCTGCAATGCCTTCTTAGAGAAGACCATAGGCTAGAAATATTTGTGACTGTAATATTGTATGAATGCACCAAATGGACAGTGAATAAGGGTACAGAGAAAAAGCTTGGAGGCAATAGCACAAGGATGCTATGAGGAAGCAACATCCTAAAAAAATGCAGCTGTATGGCCACCAAAATTCTGTGAATGCTAATTTTTTTTTATATAACGTGTTTTCTGTTCTACATAAGGCGATTAACTTCTGCATTGTCAGAAAATTACACAAAAACAACTGGATTTGAAAGAAGTGAAAAAGGATCAGACGATAATGATGGTGATGATAAAGAAGAAGCAGCAACAATGAGGATGATGAAACTGATTTGTTGTCTTGATTTGAGACTTTTTTCTTAATAATTTGACTCATTTTACTTTCTCCTTTTACTTTGACTTTTTATCTCTCGTTTTTCTTTCTTATGCTTCCTTCCCTACATTCCTTTCTTCTTCGAAACATTTCCCTTTTTTCCAAAGTTTTGTCTTTCTTTTTTTATACCCCCTTTACTTCCCTACATTCCTTTCTTTTTTCAACCTTTCCCTCTTTCTTTCTTACTATTCATTAATCTTTGTTTCTTTTTTATGCCCTTCTACTTCCCAACCATTCTTTCTTTCTTTCTTCACTACCTTTACTTTTTTTATTTCCTTCTAATTCCCCTGTACAGCCTTCCTTTCTTTCACCACTCATCTTATTACCTTTCTCTTTATCTTTCAGAGTTGACATTCTGATAAAACTTTCAAAGTTTTTGTCACGCAACAATTTATTGTAGGATGTTATTTGCTTCCTCTATGGTCTTATGCATCTGAATGTACAGCCATCTAGAAACACCAAAGGATGATAATAAACATATTCATATGTTGTCTGAATATTATTCATACAGCTTTTATTTTGAAAACTCTTTATTCATTTACACAGATGGTTTGAAATTTCAGGCTTCATCATCTCCAAAAACAAAACATTTTTATGAAAAAGAAAATTAGACGTCTCATTGTTGAGTGAAAATCTCTCATAACTGTCTTACCAGCATAATTAGTGGTAATAAAAAGCTATTACCTCCACTGGTAACCACAATATCATATTTGCGTCTGGTAACAAAATGGTGGAGAAAAAGAGAGTGTGGTGAACTGGGACACAAATATGGTGGTTAAGTTGATACCTGATGAAAGCTAGTATCAGGAAAAACATGAACACAACTTGGAAGATTTAGAACATTATATTACAGTTCCAAAAATATATTTTTTTGCAGCTATATAAATTATACAAGTATAAATATATAATAGTTGACTTAAATGAAATCCGTAGGTCAGTTTTGTATATGCTAAAGTTAAATGCACTTCATATGGCTCACTCGTTCACTGTTGGAATTGTTGCAGAGACAATTTTAACGTCAGTTCGTTCTGGATAGTGGTTCAAAAAGAGTTCTAGACATGTTTTTTGACATCTGGTGCCAAAGTATGTGGGTCAGGGGGTTGGTTTGTTTAAAAAGGTCAATCAACCAATTAAATGGCTTTGAGAGAGTGGAGTTGTCTGATGTAATGTTCAGTTCTCTAAAAGTTCAGAGATGACTTGTTTGGGTTTTGAGTGGCTTGGTCTGAAAAGAATATGTTGAGTGTAATCCATGTCTGGCAAATAAGATCAGAAAGGAGCTGCTGTCTGTTAAAGTCCCTTTGGGAACTGTGATAATGAGAACTGGTCATTGTGGAATGGGAACAGTGTTATCCATGTCTGGCAAATGAGATGAACTGTCTGTTAAATAAGATCAACAAAGAAGCTACTGTCTGTTAAAGTCCCTTGGGAGCTGTGATAATGAGAACTGGTCATTGTGGAAAGGGAAGAGTTAGTTATATGCTTTTGAGAAGATCAAAAAAGACTTTATAGCTCCAGTCTGTGGGAGTTTCTAACTGGTCAAAGAAAAAAAGCTTAATTTCTTGTCACATAATTTTTGGGGGAGAGTGAATTGAATGGATGTTTATGAGAGAGAATGATGAAAGGAATTTTGTTGTTGAAGGAACCAAACTTTATTGTGAAGAAGGAAAATTAACTGCGTCATTTTTGTTTGTGAAAAAATACAAGAAACAAGTTTTGACATAGACACTTTAGAAAACTTTTATCTTACAGCAATTGTTGCAGATTACTTTTCTAGTGTGACATGTTACACTAACATTTTCTCTACAAAAAAGAAATTCCTTTTATCATTTTATAACAGAGTAAAGGAAATTCTAACGTCTGACATTCAGCTTCTATTGTAGTTGTTACAGCAGTAACATTTACTGTTCATATGTCGTATGAAAATTTCTTTGAGCCAAGTCTAAACAGCATTTAAACTGCATCCACTTGTGGAATTCTGAGAATTGTGGAATGACCTCTTTGTTTTTATAACGCCCAAGTTAAATAGGATCTGAAATGGCAGCACCTGTTTGGGCTCCATTGATGAACAAAATAGATCTAACATAATGAATAAAGTTATTTTGAACTATATTAGATATTAAAACACAGTTCAACAAAGTATGAAGTGTTTTTACAGTTTAAAATGATTCTGAAAATACATTATAGTACTGTAAATGATTAGAGACAATAATTTTTAAAGTGACTTAGGTGTAAAATAATTCCGTACTGTATTTAATGTATGATGTGGGTTGTTTTTATTGATCAAATAAAATTACTTATAAATCATCGATTGATCATTAATGTTTATTATTCTGAGATCATTCATTTTGTGTTTGGATAAGAGACACTAAAGACGACTTCTGTACAAAGGAAAATCCACACATAAGATTATGATTTCTGTCCATTATGTGTTTCCATTTGAGACAAGAACATTGACTCGTGTGCATATAAAAATCGACATATTTCAAAAGACTATGGCTTCTTACCAGTGAGTGTTCACATATAAACCACCAAAAATGACTTCTGCACAAAAGTAGATCCACATATTTCACAAGAATATGGTTTCTCTTACGTGTGAGTTTATTCATTAGTGAAATGGAAGAGACACTTTTTTCTTAAGAATATGGTTTCTGTCCAGTGTGTTTACGCATATGAGACACCAAAGATGACTTTCGTGCAAAGGAATATCCACATATTTCACAAGAAAATGGCTTCTCACCAGTGTGTGTCCGCATATGAAACACCAAAACTTCTTTTCGCGCAAAAGAAGACCCACATATTTCACAAGAATATGGTTTCTCTCCGGTGTGTGTTCGTATATGAAATACCAAAGCTGAACTTCGCGCAAACGAAGATTCACATATTTCACAAGAATATGGCTTCTCACCAGTGTGTGTCCGCACATGAACCACCAAAGACTTCTTAGATGCAAAAGAAGATCCACACATTTCACAAGAATATGGTTTCTCTCCAGTGTGTTTTCGAATATGACACAGCAAAGATGACTTCTGTACGAAGGAAGATTCACACATTGTACAAGAATGTGGTTTCTGCCCAGTGTGTGTTTGCATATGAGTCATCAAAGACGACTTCTGTACAAAGGAATATCCGCATATTTGACAACAATGAGGTTTCTGCCCAGTGTGTGTTTGCATATGAGAAACCAAAGACGACTTATGTGCAAAGGAAGATTCACATATTTCACAAGAATAGGGCTTTTCACCATTATGTTTTCGCATATGAAACTCCAAGGATGTTTTCTGTGCAAAAGTTGATCCACACATTTCACAAGAATATGGTTTCTCTCCAGTGTGAGTTTGTATATGTTGTAACAACCTTGACTTTACTGGAAAAGAAGACCCACATATTTCGCAAGAATATGGTTTCTCTCCAGTGTGTATCCGTGTATGATGTAGCAAAGACGACTTCAGGGCAAAAGAAGATCCACATATTTCACAAGAATATGGCTTCTCACCAGTGTGCGTCCGCATATGACCCACCAAATATTCCTTTCGTGCAAAAGCAGACCCACACGTTTCACAAGAATATGGTTTCTGTCCAGTGTGTCTTCGCATATGAAATACCAAAGCCGATTTCTGTGCAAAGGAAGATTTACATATTTCACAAGAATATGGCTTCTCACCAGTGTGTGTCCGCATATGAACCACCAAAGACATGTTCCATGCAAAAGAAGATCCACATATTTCACAAGAGTATGGTTTCTGTCCAGTGTGTGTTCGCATATGAGACAACAAATTTGATTTCAGAGCAAAGGAAGATCCACATATTTCACAAGAAAATGGCTTCTCACCAGTGTGTGTCCGCATATGATCCACCAATGATTTTTTCTCTGCAAAAGTAGATCCACACATTTCACAAGAATATGGTTTCTCTTGAGTATGTGTTCGTATATGCCGGAGCAAGCTTGACTTTTTTTCAAAAGAAGACCCACATGTTTCACAAGAATATAGCTTCTCACCAGTGTGTGTCCGCATATGACGCACAAAAGATGTCTTCCATGCAAAACAAGATCCACATATTTTACATGCATAAGATTTCTCTCTCGTTTGTGTTTGCATATTTAATTATTGGCCAAAAGATCTGCACACTTTTTAAATATCACTTTTCTCTTTGTCTTTTTATATGTTTTCTTGTGTTTAACACTGAAATTTTATTGACATTTATGGCTTCTACTTGTATAATTATTCTTAGCATATTTTTCCACTTTTTCTATTGGATGTCAGCGGTAATGTGTTCGGTCATCTTCTCACAAGACCTGATTGTCATCTAAGCATCTGTAAAAAGAATAGCAACATTTAAAAAAAGAAAGTTATATTACTTCACACATTGAATATTAGAGATTGGGTTTATATTTCAACAGACACATGTAATTCTC
This sequence comes from Sepioteuthis lessoniana, assembly GCA_963585895.1. Taxonomy (NCBI): domain Eukaryota; kingdom Metazoa; phylum Mollusca; class Cephalopoda; order Myopsida; family Loliginidae; genus Sepioteuthis; species Sepioteuthis lessoniana. Next base: position 6,358,776 of record OY757908.1, read on the forward strand.
TACAATGTTAGTCTTGCACAGGACAAAAATAATACGAACTTGGTAATACTCAATCTCATTCCATGTTGAAATTTTAAGGGATGAGTTGTTTATTTCACTCTAATGAAGATGACATTACACTTTAAGAACCTGTTGAAACATGACTTGATGACTTTTACCATATCATTTCCATTTGAACATTGCTGGGATTCAAGATGTACTCATCCGAATCAAAGATAATAAATGCAAATTTTAGAGGCACACTGTTTGATCTTGCAGGTCAAAACACTGGAATGTTCCTTAAAAATAACCAAAAGAGGAAATATAAATATCCAAGTCTTTAATTCACAAGTGTCTAGAAGCAAAACAAGTTACATTGACAATGTTGATTAAAAGACAATGATCACTTCTTACCGAGCCCTCAACCCTTTTGAAGAACTGTTTTGCCTACAAAGACCTTTACACCCTTTCAAGATTCTTTTGCTCTCTCAAATTAGAATTCTACAAAAACCACTTACAACAATAATCTAAATAATACCAATTAAAAGTAGGCAAAGTTTTCATTGCAGTTCAACAGTCTCTGCCTTCAATTAACAACAGACTTGATTCTTCCAGCATATCTATCATCCCTTGTTTTTGGCTGTGCAATTAGATATTTTCTGTAGAATATCCCAACCTTTTCACAACCAAACGGTGACATATGGCAAAATCAAGTGACCTAGGCATGTATATAAATTGGAGCCATAGTTTGCCATCCAATCAGCAGAAAAGAAAAACATTTTTAAATTTCCAAATGATAAAAAAATCTTCAAATTTATCCTCTTTTCTCATACTTCACGACAACTAATATGTTTTTAAGATTTAATTATGAAAATTTAGCATCTTTTATGCTGACAACTTTTCAAGATCAAAATTGAAATTTAACATTTTATAGCATCCAGAAAACATTGAATTGATTTTACGTCTTTGTGAATTCTAATTAACACAAATAATTTGAGATCTGATTTTTTGACAAACTTTCTTCAGTTATATTTGTGTAACTAATTTGTTTTTTTCATTTTTTTTTTTGTGGGGAAACCAAATGGAGATGGTGGAGGTGTTAACTAAGCTTTTTTAGGGTGGAGATTTTTTTTGCACAAATTAAAACAAAAATCTGCAGGTGGTGGGGGATGAATAAAAAAATTTGTAATAAAAAAGGGCCCATTTTTTTCTACAAAAAATTAAAAAAGTGGTGTGGAAACAATATTTTACCATTTTTTTTCTTTTACAATAAAATGAACAATAGTGTGGTGAATAAAAAAAATTGGTGAGGAATTATTTATGATTATTTTTTTTTAAATGATGAAAAAACTTAAAGACAAAACGCCCATGTTTCAATGGAAAAGAAAATAAAATAAAACTGTGTTGTGGGGGTGGGTGGGGCACTAATTTTGGCCATTTTTGTCTACTTTCTACTTACTTAACTTACGGGCGCAGCTTCAGAGGATTTTTTTTAAAAATGAAATAATCCTTTTTATCCAATTATTTTTTTTTCTTTTTCTCAGGTTCTTCTTTGTCAGAAAGCAACAAAGAATCAGTTTCTACTGATTGTTTGGTTTGGTTTGGTTTCTTTGTTTAATGGCATATCAACTCTTTTTAGGTTATTTAATGCCAAAGCCATTCTCCTAGAAAAACAGTAGTGGTACTATTTAACCCGTAGCTGGGAGGATAAGGGGGTTCATACCTTTCCCAAGGGTATTTGCCCGAAAGTGAACATAATAGCACAACTGGAGTACAAACTCACGTACTACGATCCTGCAGTCCATCGTTTTAACCATTACACCATGAGGACATCCCCCCCTCTCAACTGGTTGTGGCATAATGTGATGCACAAGGTCTGAAAAAGTGGGGGTACAATCTTGCCGCTTGAATAAAAGATTTATACACCAGAGTTGTTTTATCCAACACTAAGTAAACAAATATCTTGCCAGGTACTGATGCATATATTTGGACTTCATACCTGATTGCTTAAGCCATTCTTTGGGGTTGTACCAAAATTACCGTGTGTGGATTTCTTCAGAAATCACAAAATTTTCTGAGTGGTTGATGACAAAATGTTTGTAGTGTAAACAAACTGATGCCTTTGTACACTGGCCTAGTATCACAGTATATTATTGAATCCAGTTTTATGCACTCGTCTATCAGACGAAGAAATGTCGCACTGTTTCTTTTATTACCAGTGGACTGTTTAAAGCAAAAACAAACCTTTGTTTTCTTAACCTCTCAATTCTATCAAACAACCAAAATTGTTTATTACATGACCCCTGTTGAACTTACGACATACAATTACTGTTTAATTGTTTTCCACTTCAACTCCTTCGCCACCAATATAGTTCTGGTTATTAAGCCATGTATCCGTCACTTCCAAGCAAAATGACCGTCAGTTGACCAATGTTCTCAAAGAAATGTTTAAACATTCTAACATAAACCTATGGTCACAGATATGCCTGAAGTAGTGGTTAACAAATAATACAATTTTTCCAAGGCGGAATATTGTTATTATGCAAAAAGTACCTTGAAAGCTGCACATTGTTTATTTGGACTTGGCACACTAATCCTTTTTTGACAACGCCATGTTTTCTGGTTTCTTCTATAAGTACATAAAGATTTTTAATGGGGGTAGGTGACAGTTGTGGGTAAGACACCATGGGAACGCAGAAATTCCATACTTTTCCCATCGTTTTCAAAAACCAGAACAATACAATTGAAGGAACATAAAAAGGAATATTTCATTAAAAAAGAAAATCCTCTGAAGCTGTGCCCATAAGAAAAGTAAAAACAAAGTAGAAAAAAAATTGGCCAAAGTTAGTGACTTCCACCACACAGTATGTCTTATTTTCTTTTCTTTTTTCTGCTGAAACGCGGGCGCTTTTTTATTTTGAGTTTTTTCATCACTTAAAAAAAAAATCCCCCCTCCCAATTTTTTTTATTTAACACACTATTTTTTATTTTATTGTGAAAAAAAATCTCCATCTTAAATAAGCTTAGTTAACACCTCTACCCTTTCCATCTGATTTCCCAGACACAAGATGAAAAAAAATTTGGTTACTCGTCCCTCTACCGCTATCTCTGGTCTTCAGTAATGCTTGCTGGTCCTGAAGTGGGGGATCATTTTACGTCAAATTTATAAAACAAAGTGATCCCCCCCCCTAAATTCTAATTTTTTTTTTTTCCAAATTTCTTCTTAAAAGATATTTTTTCAGGCTGCTTACATGTATTCGCTAAAATCCTACGGGTTAAAGGGTAAAAATTTACCCAAAAATCTTTACAATGAAACAAAACAATTTGACAGAACTGACCGGGAGAAATAGCTAAACAAATGAAGATATGTAGCCAAAAAGTGAGGGATCATTTTGCAACATGAATCCATTTTGAATTGATCCCCTATTTCTAAAAAATATGATTTACACAAAATAAATCAATTTAAACGACAACAAATCTGGATATAAATATTTGATTTTCATAAGATTTTTTTAATAAGGTTAGAAGAAAGATGTTTTGAGTTTTAAAGGCTTCAATTCAAATAAATTAGCAAACAATATTATTTTCATTTAAATTGACAATAATAAATGATTTTTATTTTTATACAACACATGAATCTTGTTCAGAAATCTGTGGAAGATAAGAAACATTAATTCAGAAAATTAATTCGATATAATTTCTGAATATCTTTTAATCCAACAGGGAAAAAAAACCCAGATTTTCTTATAATATATCAATAATATTATCATTTACTTATTTTGGAGAAAGTTTTTATGTTAAAATAAATTTATGCAGGCCGTTCCCGAAAAAAAAAAAAAAAATTTGGATCAAAAAATATGAAATAATTGATAAAGAAATGTGGCCAAAAAGTGGGAGATCATTTTACAACATGAATTGATTTTGAATCGATCCCCCATCTAATGAATGTAAGAATGTTTTTTCACCCCCCAACACACTTTAAGAACCAAGAAATTCGAATAAAAGGAAAAAAAGTCTCATTTTTTTTAATTAATGTTTTTTTTTCTTTGAAAATTGACTCGACACCATGTGAAAAAAAATGAGAAATAAAAAAAGAAAGTTTAATTTACCTGGAAAGAAAGTTTTTCGGAAATCAAAAGTCTCTAAAATCTTTTTAGAAAACTTTAGAGACAACGACACTTCAAATTTACACAGCAAATCTTTTACCGTCTTTGAAGATTCATTGAAATTGACGGAAAATCTCAATTATTATTCGGTAATTATCGCCAATTTCCGTCAACCAAAAAAACAGTCGATAGTTTTCCTATCTTCACGATTATATCCAAATTTCTTGATAAATTTAAAAAGTAAACCCTTTATATTTTTGATAATTAAAAATATTATATGAAAAACGATATAAATCTCTTCACTAAGAAAATATTTCGCCTGATAATATAAAAGAAAATCATCGAACGGTGTTATGCATAATTTTGTCGCTTATATTTTTTCACACCAGATTAAATTTAAAATCCCTCAAGTGGGAAAAGAAGTGACAATTTCTTTGTTCCTTGTCCTTAAGATCTTTCCATTTCTTAGCGAACATTTTTCTTGTGACCCCCCCACCCCACTTGAGATACTTCAAAGGGAAAATAACAGTAAATAATAATATCAAATATAAATTACATAAAAAGATATAATCAAGTTTAATCTCTGATGTCATTTCAAAATATCAAATGTAAATATTTTTTGAAGTGAGACCAAAAAGCAGAATGAACCACCGGCTATCGTTTGTGAGAAATGACGTCCTCGTCACTCAAAAAAAACAATGTTTGGTGTGTTGTCTGTTCAGAAGAGGATGGCCAGTATGAACATCTATCGTGGCAGAGCAGTGCCGAAATTCTGCTCATACAAATTACCCATATTTTGCATAAACGAGATTTCGGCTCTACTAAAGATGGCAAATTCCACAAGAAGAACAGGATTTGAAGGAAATGAAAGTGGAAATGCGAGGAATAAGTGCCGACGCCGAAGAAGAAACTGATTTCACGTGTTGATTTTCAGAAATTTTTTTCTTAATAATTCAACTAATTTTTCTTTCTTTTGTAGCAGAATGAACTTCGAATTTTAGTTTGGCGCATAAATTAATTTGACCGTTGTGGTCTCATCTGATATTTTCACCCAATAAGGATGACTTATCCCACTCTGCATGGATGACTTTCACGGGCATTTCAAAGAGGGTGAAAGAGCGCCAAACTTTCTCTTCCATCAAATCTTTCGAGCAGGACGGACGTTCCTTCTGTCCTCTCTTCCTAGCAGCAGAATCACTACAGCATGAGGAGAGAACATCTAATTTATGGACCGATAATTCCTGGGAATTCATTCCTTCATCATTTGTGACCTTCCTAGAAAAATGGGCTGCGAGGAGCATTAAATTGGATGTTTTATTCCGCCTCTAACAGAAACATTTTTGTGACATTCAGCTACTTCATTCCTGCGCAAACATTTAGGAGACCATCACTTCCCTCTCCTAATACAGTGGTACTAACAAACTGAGGACTGAATACTTCATTCCAGCTCAACTCAGTAGGAGACAATCATTCCTTTCTCCTACTGCTACAGGACCACAAATTGTGGGCTGAATACTTCATTCCTGCTCAACCTAGTAGGAGACAATCGTTTCTTTCTCCGCCTACAACAGGACCACAAACTTCTGGCTGAATACTTCATTCCTGCCCAACTCTGTAGAAGACAATCATTCCTTTCTCCTACTGCTACAGGACCACAAACTGAGGGCTGAATACTTCATTCCTGCTCAACCGGAGGGCCGGGGGCCCACTCTGCTGAGTGCAGGCTTCCTCATCTACATCTTGTCTCCAACTCATCTGATCTCCAACTCAATCGGGAGCCTCGAGGGCCCCCCACCCCCGACGAGTGGTGGCTTTCTCTACCACACCTTGTCTCCAACTTCTCTGGTCCCCAACTAACTGACTTCCTGTCCTCACCAAGTTATATAATAGATCAATCGCCCACTCAATATCACCCCATGACTGGCCATCGAGATGTGTCACTTCCGCTGTCCTTGGAATAGCATGTTCGATCATCATCAAGCGGAAATAACTGTCATGCAGTTCACAGGTCACTCTCTTCCAGTGCATCAGTCTGTGAGTACCATGGGATTTTACCTTGTCCCATATTATAGCCAAGCCCGCCTACACGATTTCTTCTCATAACTGCTATCGGTATGTGTCACTTCCTTCCGGTGCATCACTTTGGAATGGCATGCTTGGCCGGGTCGAAGGTCAATATACAATAATTTTATTTTCTTCTTAAAATATAACTGAAGGCTACAGAACCCATGAACATTGTTTGCCATTTTTGTATAAATGTTAATCTTAATCTGTCTGGTTCGTTATATTTTCTTCCTCTTTTTTAAATTTGTCTTTCTTTTTTTATACCCCTCTTCTTCCCTGCCCTTTTTTTCTTCTTCCCAATCTTTGCTTCTTTCTCTTTGTCTTTCTTTCTGTGGTGTATATACATATATACATATTTACCAACCCCCCCCACTCGGGCAGGATATGACACAAGGTCAATTTTTAAGCAGAGTTTAACAGGTTTGAATTTAGAGTTTTCCTTCTCCTAGACTAGTTGCCTCACCAAAGCTGTAGAACCTAGTCTGCCCTACTATTTACCCATAGCTGGAGGGAGAATAATTGGATTCATACCTTTCCCAAGAGTATTAGTGCTACGTGAAATGCAATTAGCCTAGTCCAGGATTTGAACTCGTGTTGCCGCGTCCATTTCCTACAACGATAACCATTACACCACAGGCACCTCCATATATATACATATATATACGAAAACTTCATCAGGCACTGTGTCTTCACGAAAGACGTACGAGTCTTATAAATGCAGCACCGGAATCCAAGAATTCAACTCTTTTTGTCTACCCCAACTCTCGTCACTACTGCCATGCGCCCCGTTAGCATACAAGAAGCTTACACTATTAAAATCCTTTAAGCGACACCAGTTTTTGTTTTTGTCTTTTTTCATATCACACTTTTTTGTGTCTAATGCCATTTAAGTTAAAGAATTTTTTCTTTCTTCCTCATGCCCCTCTCCTTATCTACCTTTCATTCTTTCTTTCACCTCTCTTCTAACCACCTTTCTCTTTTTCTTTCTTCTCCCTGTTTGTCTTTCTTACATATACCCTCCACTTCCCTACCTTTCTTTCTTCTTTCTTCCTCATGCCCCTCTCCTTATCTACCTTTCATTCTTTCTTTCACCTCTCTTCTAACCACCTTTCTCTTTTTCTTTCTTAGTAAATATTTTGCCTAAACTTTAAAAGTTTTTGTCATGCAACAATTTATTGCAGAATTTTATTTATAGGATTTACACTCCTATATTTTAAAACGGCCGTGATACCACTTGTTCCCAAAACAAAGATGGTGGACGTCAGTAAACTTATCAATCTCGATAACCTATTGGTCAGGAAAGTCACATGATTTGTGCTCACAACTACATCTGCAACTTTGATTTTGTTCCGTGCATTTGGAGCCGACCGCATGACAAGGATTGCTTATATATACTCTCGTCTTCCAAAAACTTATTCTCTCACATTTTTCAAACCACATCACAAGCATATATCTCCCTTGACTTATCCGGAAAAGGAAGGAACTGTTGAGTCAAGAGCAAAACAGCAGTACTTGTAAATAATGTGAATAAAGTATATTGTTAGAGGAATAAATCAGTTCTACCTCCGGCAGCGAGCTGTTAACATCTCTTTGTGTTCTGTCCTTTTCTTTGTTACCTGCAAACCAGGCTTTAGACATTACAACTACATCTGCACCTTTGAAATTATCCTGAGCATTTGGAGCCAACCACATGACAAAGATTGCCTATACACAGTCTCGTCTTCCAGAGACAGCACTCTCTTTCTCTTCATTTCGACTTCCAGAAACAGCTTGACTTTGCCACTTAGTAAAGACACAACTCAATAAGCCTAACATGGGTGCGTATACATTCTGCAACCTTTTTCTTTCTTGTTCTGCCTTTTCGGTTAGACTTCTTCCAGCCTAAGAACACAGACTCAGAAATTTTGTCAAACCCCGAAAGAGACAAACAACCAACATGGGAGAAGACGTGTTCCTCCTTAGAATACATTGTTATATTTCTGTAAATTGATACTTCACATGAAATACTTAGTCAACATACATTTTATAGTCTACAGGACACTTTTAATATTTAGTCTTTTTTCCATAATATTCATGTTAGTTATGTACACATACAGAGGAATATTTAACAGTATTAGAATATTTGTAATATTTTGTAAGGTTTCCTTTTTATGTATTTGTTGATATATAAATTTGATTTTGTTTGTACTGCTTTGTTTTGAATGTTCTTTTGTCCGCATCGTCTTACGTTGTTTGTTTTTCAATAATGAGCCAATATAAATTGTGGGACCAAAATATTCAGCAAACAACACCCCCACAAGTATTTACCTTTCACACAAGATATCAACTTCTTAACCTAGCTAAGAATTAGTTACATAAAAATGGATTTGGCATTAAATAACCTACAAAGGTTGATATGCCATAAAACCAAACAAACCAAACCTAGCTAAGAAGATGAAAGATGACATCTACACATATACTGGAATAGAAAATGAAGAATGTGAAAGATGTAAATTAAAAATATCAATGAAAGACCAATTTAAATGCTTAATCTTTGGGTTAGGTCTCTCTCTCTCTCTCTCTCTCTAATATGATGAAAAACCGAAATAAAATTATTTGAATCTTTACACTTACCTTTCAAACTAGAAATGGGATTTCTTTTTTCTTTCTGGTCTTCAAGTGCTTTCTCTAAATTTCTTGTTCAGATCGTTCATTTCAATGTCAAAATTTAAAAGAATGGCACAAAAAAGAAAAAAAAGAAAATAGCAAATGTAAAAAAAAAAAAAAAAAAGAACCAGAAATTATTTTGAAGAAAATGTTTCACTTTACAAAAATACAAGACAAAACAAATCGTCCAACATCACTTGGAACTGACAAAACAAACGGTGATGAACATAATTTTTTTTGTGTGTTTAAAAATCCATCTTTAAATACAAAAAAAACATATGCCTATATGAGTTCGAGGTGTATGTATTAGCCCCTCCCTCACAAGGAACTACTGAAAAAAAAAGTTCTTTTGTCTGCATTGTCTTGCTTCATTTGCTTTTCAATAATGAACCAACAAAAATTGTGGGAACAAATATCAACTAAACACCAAAACAACATACCCCACATATTCACTACCTCTATGGTCTTATGCATGTGCATGTACAGGCATCTACAAACAACAATGCTGACACACATATCTTTGATATTGTCAGTGCAGTTCTGCAAGGAGATACATTGGCACCATTTCTGAGTAGAGAGTTCACCAGTGGTCCAGGAGACCGGGGTTCAGTCCTAGGTCGAGTCTTACCAAAGACTCAATAAATGGTACTTGATGCTGCCTTGCTTACCACTCAGTATTATAAGGTAAAGATCAAGGGTAAAGTGGAGCAATCCAGGAAATGGAGTAGCACCCTCCTCTACACCTTGGTGTAGTAGCTATTGAAAAGGGAGCTTTTGGGTCACCCTGAACTAAGGTCACAAACATTACTTACTTACTATCTATATTTGGTTCCAAGATTACATACTACCAATGACAACAGACCTAATGAAAATGGTCTCACACAAATGAAGGTAAGAAACAGATGATATAATGCAGAAATTAGTGCAAGTCAAATGTCTGCTGCATAGACTGAAACAGGCAACAAGATGCAATGGTCTCTAAATGAACTCGGATAAAAGATATTTCAAGTGTTTTAAACAAGATGGTGTAATCTCCATTTTAAATTACAAACTTCTGAAATTAATAGATAATTTCAAATGCATTGGGAGCAAAATATCATCAACATATCCATTGGCATGCTATCAACAACTTATCAATGATATGGAAATTTAATCTCTCTAATAAAACAAAAGGAATTCTTCTACACGGTAGCAGTGTTAGTACTACTGTATAGCCACACCACTTAGACTTTAACAAAGTGCTTGGAGCAAAGGCTCAACAGCAACAACACAAGTGTTCTGTCTACAGTTTTGAACAAAACCTGGAAGCAGCAGCCCACAAAAAAGCAGCCGTACACTCTCAAAGTCTCACATCTCACAAACCATTCAAATAAGATGAACAAGACACGCTGGGCACTGCTGGTTAAACTGAAAGAAAATCATCAGCAAAGTTTTCCTGCGTGCACTCAAACCAAGACACACCAGTGATAAATGACCAGAAAACACTTCGACTCATCAATTCTGAGTGGCCGCAAGATGCTATCTTGAGCTTTTGCAATCAGTGATTGTTGATAGGGATGGAAGTCAAGGGTAAGTCAAGAGAATGTATGCTTTCAGCATGAATTGATGATGATAATGATTTACAGTTAAAGAGAAAGGGAAATTATGATTTTATTGACCAAGTTTTTAATACAAAATTGATACAATTTTTAATTGAAAAACTGTTCACAAAATTTGTTACACAACTATTAGAAAGATATAAGAATTTAATTAAATCTTTTCCCAAGAGAAAAGCTTTCTCATATCAAATCAGTTTTTTCACCAGGCTACATTTGTATAGTGAATCCTAAATAATGCTTCAGTATGAAAAAAATTCACATTCCACAAGGACAATGTGTTCACATATGAATCGCTGAACTTGACTTTTGTGCAAAGAAAGATCTACATGTTTAACAATGATGTGTTTTCTTTCCAGTGTGTGTCCACATACATCACTTTCCAGTGTGTGTCCACATACATCACTTTCCAGTGTGTGTCCATATACATCACTTTCCTGTGTGTCCACATACATCACTTCAAATTTGATCAACATAGGTAACAGGAATATGGCTTCTCTATCGTGCATGTTGGCATATCTTTAATGTGAATATCCATACGGCAACCAAAATATTTCTTTCATATAAATGAAGATCCATTTGTTTGACTAGAATATGGTTGATCACCAGAGTGTGTTTTTAAATGTCGCACCAAGCTTGACTTTTCTGCAAAGGAAGATTCACATATTTCACAAGAATAGGGTTTCTCTCCTGTGTGTGTCCGCATATGGCGCGCCAAGTTTGTCTTTTGTACAAAGGAAGATCCACAAACTTCACAAACATAAGGTTTCTCTCCAGTGTGTGTTTGCATATGAGACAGCAGAGATGACTTCTGTGCAAAAGTAGATCGACATACTTCACAAGAATATGGCTTCTCACCAGTGTGTGTCCACATGTGAACCACCAAAGATTCCTTTCGTGCAAAAGAAGACCCACATGTTTCACAAGAATATGGTTTCTCTCCAGTGTGTGTCCGCATATGTAATACCAAAGCCGATTTCTGTGCAAAGGAAGATCCACATACTTCACAAGAATATGGCTTCTCACCAGTGTGTGTCCGCATATGTACCACTAAAGATGTCCTCCATGCAAAAGAAGACCCACATATTTCACAAGAATATGGTTTCTGTCCCGTATGAGTTCGTATATGTCGCATCAAGTTTGACTTTTCAAGAAAGGAAGACCCACATGTTTCACAAGAATGTGGTTTCTTTCCTGTGTGTGTTCGCATATGAGACACCAAATGCGATTTTCGTGCAAAAGAGGTTTGACATGTTTCACAAGAATATGGCTTCTCCCCAGTGTGTGTCTGTATATGAACCATCAAAGATGTCCTCCAAGCAAAAGATGATCCACACATTTCACAACAATGTGGTTTCTGTCCAGTGTGTGTTCGCATATGAGACAGCAAAGACGACTTCCGTGCAAAGGAAGATCCACATATTTCACAAGAATAAGGCTTCTCACCAGTGTGTGTTCGCATGTGAAACATCAAGGTTGTTTTTTGTGCAAAGGAAGATCCACACATTTTACAGGAATATGGTTTCTCTCCAGTGTGAGTTTGTATATGTTGCACCAAGCTTGACTTTACTGGAAAGGAAAACCCACATATTTCACAAGAATATGGTTTCTGTCCAGTATGTTTTCGCATATGACACCCCAAAGATGACTTCCGTACAAAAGAATATCCACATATTTTACAAGAATATGGCTTCTCTCCAGTGTGCGTCTGCTTTTGATCCACCAAATATTGCTTTTGTGCAGAAGAAGACTCACGTATTTCACAAGAATATGGTTTCTGTCCAGTGTGTCTTTGCATATGAAATACAAAATCTGATTTTTGTGCAAAAGACGATTTGCATATTTCACAAGATAATGGCTTCTCCCCAGTGTGAGTTCGTATATGTTGCACCAAACTGGACTTTTGTAGATAGGAAGACCCACATATTTTACAAGAATATGGCCTCTCTCCAGTGTGTGTCTGCATATGTCGCATCAAAGATATCTTCCATACAAAAGAAGATCCACATGTTTTACATGCATAAGATTTCTCTCTCGTTTGTTTTTGCATATTTGATTACTGGGTAAAAGATCCAGACATTTCTTAAATGTCTCCTTTCTCTTTGATTTGTCTTTTTATATGTTGTACTGATTTTTCCATTTATACAAAGGAAGATCCGCAGGTTTTAGAAGAATATGCTTTCTGTCCAGGGTGTTTGCTTCTGTTTAACACTGAAGATTACATTAATCTTCTTACAAGACCTGATTTTCATCCACGTATCTGTAAAAAGAATAGCAACATTTAAAGAAAGTTAAATTACTTCACTTATTGATTATTAGAGACTCAGTTTACATTTCAACAGACAAATGTAATTCTCTAAAATGTTAGTCTTGCACAGGGCCAAAAAAAATATGAACTTGGTAAGACTCTATCGCCTTCTATTTTGAAATTTTGTGGGACGAGTTGTTTATTTCAATCTAATGAAGATGACATTACACTGAAAGAACCTGTTGAAACATGACTTGATGACTTGCCATATCACTTCCATTTCATCATTGCTGGGATTCAAGATGTATTCATCTGAATCAGAGATGATAAATGCCAGTTATAGTGGCACATAGTTTGATCTTGCAGGTCAAAACATTGGACCGTTTCTTAAAAATAACCCAAAAAGAAAATATAAACACTTGAGTCTTCAATTCTGAGGGGTCTAAAAGCCATCCAAGTTACATTGACAATGTTGATTAAAAGACTCTGATAGATTCTTACCAAGCTCTCAACCCTTATGAAGAAATGTTTTGAGTGTAAACATCCAAATCAGAGATAATAAATGCAATATATAGTGTCATACATTTCAACCAAAAAGACGAAATATAAATACTTGAGTCTTCAATTCCGAAGTGCAAGCAAGTTAAATTGACAATGTTGATTGAAATACTAAGATAGATTCCTACCAAGCCCTCAACACTTTTGAAGAACTGTTTTGCCCTACAAAGTCCTTTACACCCTTTCAAGAATCTTTGGTCTCTGAACTGGAATTCCACAAAAAACACTGACAACATTAATTTTGAAGATACAAACAGGAAGTAGGCAAAGTTTTCATTGCGGTTCAACAGCCTCTAGCTCCAATTAACAACAGACTTGACTCTCCAGCATTACTGAAGCCTCACCATTAGATTGTTTAGTGTCATACATAAAGGCACTCATTAAGGGAGTCTTATGCCCCAGCAGAGATGCAATTGGTGTATGCTGCAGCCCCAGCCAATTGGGCAAAGCAGGAATGGAAGAAATAGTAAGAAATAATAATGGAATCAATAAACCGGAAGAAATGAGAGAAAGAGAGACAAAGAAAGAGGAAGATGTGAAAGGAAGAGAGAGAAATAAGAGAAGAGGGAAAAAGAAAGAAGAAGAAGAGAGGAGGAAGAAGACGGGAAGAGAAAGCCACTGAACATTGTACGACCTGTTGATTAGTACGAATGGAAGAAATGCTAAGAGACAATAATGGAATCAACAAATCAACCCAGATTTATATGAAGAAATGTTGAAGAGACTTCAAATTTATCCTCTTTTCTCGTATTTCATGACAACAAATATGTTTTTAAGATTTAATAATGAAAATTTAGCATTTTTTATGCTGACAACTTTTCAATATCAAAATTGAAATTTAACATTTTCCAGCATCCAGAAAATATTGAATTGATTTTAGGTCTTTGTGAATTCTAATCAACACAAATAATTTGAGATCTGATTTTTCTCTAAACTTTCTTCTATCATATATGTGTATGGTAATGGAAGGGAAGAGAGGAAGAAGAGATGTGGAGGGGCAAAGAGAGACAGAAAGGAAGAGAGAGGTAGAGAGACAAAGAAGGGAGAAGGAAGAAGACAGGAAGAGAGAAGGAGAATAGAAAGAAAGAGGGAGAACACGAAGAGAGAGGAAGAGAGGCAAAGAAGGGAGAAGAAGAGATAGAAGAGAGGAGGAAGAAGACAGGAAGAGAGAAGGAGAATAGAAAGAAAGAGGGAGAACACAAAGAGAGAGAGGAAGAGAGGCAAAGAGAGAGATAGAAGAGAGAAAGAAAAGACAGGAAGAGCGAGCCACTGAACATTGTACGACCTGTTGATTAGTATGAATAGAAGAAATGCAAAGAAACAATAATGGAACCAACAAATCAACCAAAATTTATATCCAGAAATGGAGAGAAGGTTTCTTTTTCTTTATGGTAGTTCAGACGGCTTACGAAATCAAATCTTGTTATGATTCATAAACTTTTTGTCACAATCAAAAAATAAAATGACCTCTAGAAGTAGCAGTGAGCAAACATGTAACAAGGAATTAAGAATTTTTTAGTGAATCAGGAGTCACTGCAGACTAAAACAGGGTGGGTGATACTTTTTTGATTTCATCAAAACTTTACCCTGTCAGTGGGGCATAGAATATACCGACTGTACTCCCTCCCTTCACAAGTGTAAGACCACACTCAAAAATGGGTGTCCCTAGTATGACACTAAACTGTGTATGATAATGAGAATCCAGTTATGGATATGTAGGGAGTCTTGAGTACCCATTCACAACCACTTTTAGTGCTGTAGTACCTGTAACCATCTCATCTATGTGTCAAATAGATCTTCTTAGAAATTGCCTGTATTCAATAACTGAGAAGATTAAATAAAATGGAAATTCACTTTTTATTTTTGTTGATAACTGCTCCATAAATAAAAATTTTCAAAAAAGAAAATGTAACAATGAGATCGGACTATAAATAAGAATTTCATTTTTCTTTTAAACAAAATTATTTTTATTTTTCTATTTAACAAAATGAAAGTAGTAAATGTCTCTCTCTCTCTCTCTCTTTTAAGTAAAAATCATTTTTACTTTTCAACTTAACTTTTAGTCCAAGAAATTCAAATAAAAATGGTTAATGGGAAGATTTATTGCAGACTTTATCATGAAGACTTTTTTTTATGATGCATTTAAAAAATCACAAAATAAAACAAAAGAATATGACAGAATTGACAGGAGAAATATCTTAAATGAAGATATATAACCAAAAAGTAAGGGATCACTTTACAATATAAATACATAACGAATTGATCCCCACTTTTTAAAAATAGAATTAACACAAATTAATTAAATCTAAACATTAACATATGAAGATATGAATATTTGATTTTCATAAGATTTTTTCCATAAGGAAAGAAGGAAGAAGTTTTGAGTTTTAAAGGCTTCAATTCGAATAAATTAGTAAACAATATTATTTTCATTTAAATTGACGATAATAAATCATTTTTATTTTTATACAACACATGAATCTTTTTCAGAAATCTGTGGAAGATAAGAAACATTAATTCACACATTAAATATTTGAAGAGACTTACTTCGCATTTTAATAGACAAATGGAATAATTTGCAAAGGTTTGTTTAGTCTTATGTGGGAGGCCACAAGAATCAAGCACCCAGTGAGGATCAAACTCATTATACACTTAAAATTGACGATACTTATCCTAAAAATTGGCCAAAGTTTAAAGTCAACGTTTAAAAACAAGTGAATAATTTGCCCTTTTTGAAATTCCATTTTAAATCAATTTCTCTAATTTCTTTCTTTTATGCAATACACTCAACATATTCGAAACCTCATTAATATGGCTACCAAATTATCATTATTATTAATATTTACTTATTTTGAAGAAAGTTTTTATGTGAAGATATAAAAAGAAATTATGCAGACCCAACCATCCCCAAATGAATTTAGACCAAAAAATATGAAATAACTGATGAAGAAATTTGGCCATAAAGTGGGAGATCACTTTACAACATAAATTCGTTTTGAATCGATCCCCCATTTAATGAATATAAAAATCTTTTTTTACCCCAACACACTTTAAGGAGTAACTTTTATCGAAATTATTTCTCAGTTATTTTCTCAAATGCCCAACTCAACCGTTTGAAGTGTTCATGTTTGAGACCCCCCCCTTGCAACAACACATCCTGAATACAAATTATCAAAACAATCGTTTCTAACGTTTCTTCAACCCATCCAAAATATTCAATAGCAATTCTTTTTAAAAATTGCCAAATTTCTTTTCTGGTAGGGCCAAGAATGTTTCAGCATCTCAACATAAAATAATTTAAGAAGAAAGGACTATTAATGATTTTATTTCAAATAATTTGTCTTTCACTTTTTTTAATCAATTACTTTTTCTTTGGAGATGAAAATTACTTGATAGAAAGCAAAAAAAAGAAAAAGAAAAATCTAGATAAAAGAAATTACCTGTAAAAAGTGTCTAATTCGACCAAAAGCCAAAATGTTTAGCCAGACGTCGTTTAAGAGAAATTCAACTGAAAAGCCGAATACGATTCGGTAATTATCGCCAATTTCCGACAACCAGCAACACAATTCACACATTTTCTTTCTTAATAATTATCTTCAAATTTCTCCACAACCATCAAGTCGGAAACATTCCTAGCAGACCAAACATTGAATTATTTCTTTTAATTAAAAACAATTCATTCCATAAACGAAGAAATCGACCAAGAATTCTTCGTCCAAGAAACACAATTGTTTTAATTAATGAAAATAAATTTCTTAATTTACCAGAAACAAAACAAAGAAAAATTGGCGGATCTTTTCTTTTTTTAAATTTCAATTTCTGAATTTTGTCCACAAAAGAAAAACCTCGAAAATATTTGCAAGTTTTAAAAATAAACAAAAAAAACTTGAGGGAAATAATTTCGGGGAAATATCAGCTGTAAATTTTCATTTTGTAAAATTGACATAAAAATAAAAGCCCAAATCATTTTTTATCTAATTTATTTTTATTTTCCTATCAATAGTTTTTATTATTTCATTTGAATTTCAAGTGATATAAAATATTTAGTTTTCTTGTCATGTTTGAAAGTTTTTATTTCATTTCGAGTTTGGAATTAAAGGGAGATAACTCAGTATTTGTTGATTTTTATTTTTAAATTGAAATAAACATGATATAAACGAGAAATTCTTTTCAAAGAGAAAATATTTCCCCTGACAATATTAAACTGATGAAATCATTAAACGGTGTTTAAAAAATATCACATAGTATAGCAATTTTATTTAGTCAATAAAATTAAACAATGATAATATCTAAGAAAAAAAAAAAAAAAAAAAAAAAAGAAGCATGAATAAAATAAAATAAGTTGTAAGTGTATTTGAGCAATTTAGATCTTCTTGCTTGAGTCTTTGGTCGTGTGTGAGAGATGAACGTGAAACTGGGGAAACTTTTATGTTTGAATGAGAAGTTGTTCACTTTTTAATGCAATCCTGTAAGTTAATATTAGCAAGGGATGAACAGTCACCATTTTAGAGCACAAACATTGGCACGGCCAGAAAAGTTATCAGAGTTGAAGCTAAGAAAATTAAAATAAAACAAAACTTTGAACTAAGAATCATATAAAAATCTTACAAGATCTGAATGACTTCCCCTTCTTACTGTAGTGCAATAGTCATAAAATTGATGAAGCTGTTTTTCTTTGTAGAGACTTATTTTGAATTATTATATAATAAAACCAATTCACCCAATCAAGTGTTAAATATCCATTCTATTTCAGGAAGAGAGACTCAATATGAACTTATTCAAAGATGATGTAATTGTTTTGAGCAACTTGAATCAAACCAGATGTTTAGAATATTTGCATTTTCATAAAATGTGGGGGAGATGTATTAACATTGCCAAAACAAACAGAGTTTTTATTCAGAGACATGGATTGTTCTCTTTGACAGATTTTAAAAGCATGTTAATATGTCTAGGGTTATTTTATGTAAGAGGTTTGGGTATCATATTCGTAATGACACTTTTTGTCTAGCCATTTCTTAAGATTTTTTTTTGCATAGTACAATCTTATTGAATAATTATTAAACAGATGCATTTAATTAATAGATGGGACCCTAATAGGTACTAACAGTCTGGTTCATAGTGAATCTAAGAACAATAGCAAGGGATACTCTATACTCTTCAATCTTAAAAACAGCAGTCTCACCATCAGATGCAGAAACATTAGATGCAGCTTATTATCATACCCAGGACACCCCTTCTGGGGGGAGAGTCTGACCTTTCTGTGTGGGATACAATAAGCTTATTTTGTGCTTCACTGACAGGGTGAGTTTTTTTTTTTATTAGGATCAAGAAAGTGTCAACAGCTTTAGTCTACATTGCCTTCTGATTGGACAAAATAGCTTTATTCCTTTGACATGTAATTGCTCACTGCTACGTCTTTCACTCAGTCAGACAATCACCTTCAATGGCCAACAAGCCATTTTGTTCTTTGATTGTGATGAAAAATTTATGAATTATAACAACACCTCACTTAGAGTGTAATGTTACCAAAGATTTGTTTGTGGCAAATATTAGTTTTATCCTCAATAATATACAGAGAGAGTCAAATATGAAAATTCATCATATTTATTGCCCAGTCAGCTGGGGTTGTAGAATACACTGACTGCTTCTCTGCAGAGGAGTAAGACCCCCCCCCAACAATTGTCCTGGATATGACACTAAACAATCTGATGGTAAGGTTCCAGTAATACAGGTGCTCTGGGGAATGTGGCGTACCCTTTTATTGCCATCGCTTCCAGATCCACTCTGACCCGGCGTGGTAGCACCTGATAGGGCCCTAACTATGGTTTAAATAGAATGGCATACTTATGCTAAACTGAAATGTTTGACTAAACTGAATAGCTCGAAATAGAAATGTTTTTCACAATTAAACTGTACTTACATTTAAACGGCGTGCTTATGCTAAACTGAATTCTTTGAAATTCTTCTACTAAATTTACAGGCCAAGAAATTCAAATGAAAAAAAAACAAAACGATTTATTGCTTTTTCTAAATTTGTTTGAAATTTACTATTAGAATTCAGGTTGCTATCTTGTTTTCATACAAAAAGTATATCTTCTAAGTAACAAGCTCAGAATAATACTGGTATTTGTTGTCGCTCATATATGCTTTAGTTATTTCTGATTGGCTATTCTACTACTGCTAACGATGAGCAAGTCTACAAATATTTGTTAGTAATTTGTAAATGGCTGATACCTACTAGGTGCCATTTTTTTGCATAGTGTTGGTTCATTTCCTCCTTCCTTTTGGCCCAGGCGCTAGCCTGCTGACTTTTTTCTCTACCCATAGATCCTCTACAGTTCATTCTCATCTATTAGATCATCCTTCACAGACACCAGCAACAACAGCGCTTTCATCAATAAACACACCTGCTTCGGGTTGGAGGAAGATGATAAGACACGAGTAGACCTCTTCACCTGGAAGCCCTCCCCAAGAAGCTGGAAGAACTGATAGCTGAAACACTTATGCCAGGGGATTGGCCATCACCACAACAAAAGAGCCCTCACTCCTGGTCAGTTCCAGGAGAAAAAAAACCTACCAATAACAGAGTCTAGCAACGCCTATTTACTGACTAATAAAAAGAAAATCTCCACAAGAACAGATTGGGCAAATATGCCCCATAATTCCAAGGGAACAATATTCCACCCATCCCTGAGTTGGTAGTGGCAGTAGAATCCAAAACTCTGTCCTTCATAGTCTTGGACTTGAGAACCAGGAGACTGGAAGTAATTAAATAAGAGACATTTGAAGAGCTCCTCAAAACAGCAGGAATCCCATGTCAGTATTACTGCCGGTTAAGTTTCGCCATCTGGGATGTCTTGCTGTCCTCAGAGGAGCTAGCAGTGGAACTGGCTGGAAGCAACATCACCACCAAATACTTATGGCATCAAAGAATATGAGTGACCATGTGCAATGTCCCAGTACAAATTAATGGGGACATCCTCGCTTCCTATCTCAGGGCATTGGAAGAAGTGATGCCAGTAAGATTGGCGGATGGGACAGCACACAGAATTATATCCTCAACATCTGCCTGGGTAGGGAGGGCTTCCAGGCCATTCCACATACAATCACTTATAAGGACCAACAGATGATAGTGGTCGTTGAGGGCCGGAGGCCACTTTGCTGGGCCTGTAAAGGTCACCTTGCAAAAACCTACCCTCAAAAGACGTCCAAGATACCCTCCAACAACAACAACGCCAAACATCAGCATAACTTCGGAACCTAGGGACCATCACAATAATCAAGAAAAAGGATGGACTTCGGTTATCCGAAAAAAGAAACCATAGAAACCAGATACTCCAGCAAAAACAGAACCAACAACTAAATCAACAACAGAGACAGCAATAGACACAACAATAATAGAAACATCAACAACAGCACCAAAACAAGCACCTAAACGATCTCTATCACACTCCAAAAAACAAAAAAAAATTACCACAGTAGGGGAACAGGCTGAGGAGATGGACACAAGTACAAATTTAAAAAGAAGAAACAGCAGGGATACCCAGGCTGAAAAACTATTCACCTATCCCAGCCCTCCTACAGAAAAAGTCACCACTAAAAGTCCTATCATAGCAACCCCCATCACAGTCGCCATCACAATCTTTACCTCAGCAGGCAATACCTCACTTTCCTCCATCAAAACAAGCCTCTCCAAATCAATCCCTATCCAAACCACCCTCACCCCAACAAAATCTGCATGTGATTCCCTACTCCCCAACACCCCAATCTTCCACCTCCAAGGCTGTTCTCTCAATCACATTTTGAAATCAGGTTATCATATTGTAAATACCTCAAAGCCTGTTACAGGGCTAAATCAGCCTTAGGTGAAAAAGAAGGATACCAAGAACTTTTAAGGGTTGCTATGTTCTGCCAAGGCCAAAGAACCCTTTTGCAAAGTTTTCAAAAATCAAAAAAAATTTCCAACCCATGTTAATTCAGGGATAGCCATAGTGACGAGCTTTGTTTGCTTGGCCGTGAGTGGCATTTCCTGGAGAAGGCCAGTTGGGCAGACATAAGGTGGGCAGAATTGGAGCACCCCTCACTCAAGAAAATGAAGTATTTTTGCTGATGCAAGGTCCCAATTTATGTTCATCTCTCTTTTCATAGGGCGCTAATGCTGAAATACCCAATGCATGTCGGAAAAATATCCAGAGATGGCTGAGTCACCACTGAGCACAGCACTGGCTCCCTGAGGCTCACCATTGGTATCCTTACACCTGAGGATTTCCAGACCATAATCAACAGAAAACATTTGGGCCACATAACATTCGACAGAAGGTGGGTGAATGCAGCGAGCCTGGTCGTACGAAAGTGGACAACTCTAAGTCATCCTTCCCTCCTCTTCCTGTACATGACGACTACAGTCCAAGTCCTTCAGGACCCCACCCCAGGTAAGTAGGCATTATTGTCCCCCATTTTCCCCCTAAGTTAGCAGTGTTTTGAGTCATCTGGCTCTGTCATCTAGTCGTTAGCCAAGATCTTCGCAGCCTCCATTTTTTTTCAGTACCATAATCCTCAATCCAGTCCCAGTTTTCTGAAGATCTTGGAATCTCATTACTGTAACCCACATTACTCTCCTGCACTGCACCTCACCCTGAATTTCTTTTATCCCATTAGTTTAATTCCTTCCCCATTCAGAAAATTCCGGCTTGTTTTCAATCTTCTCGGATACCAGAAAACAGACAACCCCCATATTATACACAGCAGGGATGGGAAGATAACAGAACACGGGATTTTCTCTTTGGTCTTTTTTAAGGGTTTTTCTCCCCCATCCGCATCATTTTCATCTCTTGTACATATACCATGTTTTGTGAATAAAATCATGCATTTTCATCCGGGTTTTTAAGTAGCTCTTTTTCAGGGAGCAAGAGTGGTATTTTAGTGGTTGCAGTATGCCCAGTGAAGAATGACTGTATTGTGTGAATGGGTTGGGGAATGACTGCTGCCCTTACTCTTCCCACAAAAGCTTGAGGCTTCATCCTCCTCATTTGTAAATATTTTTTTTAATGGAAACAAAAGTGATACCAACTAGGTCCCCCCCCCAACAAGTACTTTCTGCCAATCTGCAAAATTTCTGAATATTTTTTCATTTCAGAGGCAAAAACTACATTTTCTTGGGGTGTCTTTGTTTTTATTATTCCCCTCTTTGGGAGTTTCATTGGAGTGTGAGCGACAGCAAGTCTCCTCGGATCTTCAGGACTCTACTCAGTATTCTAGATGATCTTAAAAATGCTGTAATCTGGATAGTCAAAATTAATCCTTTGATTTCCAACTCTTTCTGTCATCTTCGTGAGTCATTGGGGACCATTACAAGAGCAAGATTTTTAAACAAATTTATCTAATGAAAGGAAGAAGATGGGTGTTGCCATGTTTTAAATGTTTCAAATCAAAGAAATTGACTTTCATCAAATTTTTATAATCAGTTTTTTCTTTGAAAACTGACTAAACACCATATAAAAAAATAGAAATAAAAAGAAAGTTTAGTTTTTCTGGAAGACGTTTTTTTAGGAAACTTTAGAGACAATGACACTTCAAATTTACACAACAAATCTTTTCCCATCTTTGAAGATCCATTGGAATTGACGGAAATTCTCAATATCATTCGGTAATTATTGGTAGGTTCCAGCAACCAACAACAGAGTTGATATTTTTCCAATCTCGTTAATTATATACAAATTTCTTGACAAATTAGCAAAATAAACCCTCAACTTTTAAAATATATTCAAAATATTATTTGAAAAATGATGTAAACTCTTTTCAATAAGAAATATTTTGCCGACTAATGTAAAAAAAAGTCATCTTCGAACGGTGTTAGGCATAATTTTGTCGCTTATATTTTTTCGCACCGGATTAAATTTATTAATCCTCAAGTGGGAATAGCAGTGATAATTTCTTTGTTTTTCGTCTAAAAGATCTTTCCATTTCTTAGCGAACATTTTTCTTGTGACCCCTTGAGATACTTCAAAGGGAAAAATAACAGTAAATAATAATATCAAATATAAATTACATAAAAAGATATAATCAAGTTTAATCTCTGATGTCAATTCAAAATATCAAATGTAAATATTTTTTGCAGTGGGACTAAAAGGCAATGCGAACCACCAGCTGCCATTAATAAGAATGGCTGTCCTCATTGGTCAAAGAGACAATGTTTGGTGTGTTGTCTGTGCAGAAGAGGATTGTCAGTGCAAACACCTGTGGTGGCCAAGCAGTGATGAAATTCTGCTCATCCAAATGACCCATATTTTGTAGAAACATGTTTTCAGTTCTACATAAAGTGACTAATTTCGGCTTTGGAAGAAAATTACACAAAACCAACTGGGTTTGAAGGAAGTAAAAAAGGCAGCTATGAGGATCAAATGATGATAACAGGTCGGTTACTTTATTTAATTGTATGTCAACTTATTTTGGTTATTTAATGTCAATGCTATCCTTCTAGAAGAAAAGCAGTGGTACTATTTAACCCATAGCTGGGAGTATAAGAGGGTTCATACCTTTCCCAAGGGTATTTGTCAAAAAGCAAATGCAATAACGTGACTGAAGATCAAACTCACTTACTATGATTCCACAGTCCATCGCTTTAACCATGACATGACGAGGATACCTCCGATGATAAAGCAGACAATGAACAATGAGGATGATAAAATTGATTTGAGACTTTTTTCTTTCTTTCTTTTTCCTAAACCTTCTCTCTTTTTTCTTACTATTCATTAATCTTTCTTTCTTTCTTTTGCCCCTCTACTTCCCACTTTTGCCCCTCTACTTTACCTCTCTTCTTCCTACCTTTCTCTTTATCTTTCATAATAGACATTCTGATAAAACTCTCAAAGTTTTTGTCATGCAACAATTTATTGCAAGGTGTTATTTGCTTCCTCTATGGTCTTATGCAACTGAATGTACAGCCATCTAGAAACACCAAAGGATGATAATAAACATATTCATATGTTGTCTGAATATTATTCATACAGCTTTTATTTTGCAAACTCTTTATTCATTTACACAGATGGTTTGAAATTTCAGGCTTCATCATCTCCAAAAACAAAACATCGTAAATGGAAAAAAAAATTAGACGTCTCATTGTTGAGTGAAAATATCTCATAACTGTCTTACCAGCATAATTAGTGGTAATAAAAAGCTATTACCTCCACTGGTAACCACAATATCATATTTGTTTATGGTAACACAACGATGTAGAAAAAGAGAGAGTGTGGTGAATTGGGGTACAAATACGTTGGTAATTGATGAAAGTTAGTATCAGGAAAAACATGAACACAACTTGAAGACATTACAGTTGCAAAAAAATAGCTTTTTGCAGCTATATGAATTATACAAGTATAAATATATAATAGTTGACTTAAATGAAATCCATAGGTCAGTTTTGTATATGCTAAAGTTAAATGCACTTCACATGGCTCACAGGTTCACTGTTGGAATTGTCACAGAGACAATTTTAATGTCTGTCAGTTCTGGATTTTGGTTTGAAAAGAGTTCTAGATATGTTTTTTGACACCTGTTAAAGTCCCTTGGGAGGCTGTGATAATGAGAATTGGTCATTGTGGAATGGGAACAGTGTTATCCTGTCAAATGAGATGAACAAAGGAGCTACTGTCCCTTGTGAAGAGTTATTTATATGCTTTTGAAAGAATCAAAAAAGACTTTATAGCTTCAGTCTGTGGGAGTTTCTAACTGGTCAAAGAAAAAAAGCTTAATTTCTTGTCACATAATTTTTGGGGGAGAGTGAATTGAATGGATGTTTATGAAAAAGAAAGATGAAAGGAATTTTGTTGTTGAAGGAACCAAACTTTATTGTGAAGAAGGAAAATTAATTGTGTCATCTTTGTGGGTGAAAAAATTCAAGAAACAAATTTTGATGAAGATTACGTTTTCAGTGTGACATGTCTTTCAATTATATTTTCACTACAAAAAAGAAATTCCTTTTATCATTATATAACACAATAAAGAAAATTCTAACATCTGAAATTCAGCTTCTATTTTAGTTGTCATAGCAGCAACACCTACTGTTTATTTGGGTTTTATGGCACATCAACCTTTGTAAGTTATTTAATGCCAAATCCAATTTTATACACATGAGCAGTTCTATTTCAAACAATTCAGTTTAGCATAAGTACAGTTTAATAGTCAAAAACATTTCTATTTCAAGCTATTAGTTAGTCAAACAATTCAGTTGAATGTCAAAACAGTTCTATTTAAAACAATTCAGTTTAGTGTGAACAGTTTCAATGTGAAAAACCGTTCTATTTCAAACAATTCAGTTTTGCATACAAAAACGTTTTTATTTTTAATAATTCAGTTTAGCCTAAATATACAGCTTAAATATCAAAGCAGTTCTATTCAAAGCAATTCAGTTCAGCACAAGCACACAGAGAGGACCCTATCAGGTACTATCACTCTGGGCCAGAGTGGAGCAGGGAGCAATGGCAATGAAGGGGTACTCCACATTCCCCAAAGCTCCCGTATCACTTGAACTTCACCATCAGATTGTTTACAGTCATATCCAGGACACTCTTTGGGAGAATCTTACCCTCTACAGAAAAACAGTCAGTGTACTTGACAGCCCGAACCAACTGGGCAAACCTACTGTTCATGTGTTACATGAAAATTTCTTTGAGCTAAGTCTAAACAGCGTTTAAACTTCATCCAGTTCTGAAATTCTGAGAATTGTGGAATAACCTCTTTGTTTTTATAACATCCAAGTTAAATTGGATCCGAAATGGAAATGCCTGTTTGGGCTTTATCGATGAATAAAATAGATCTAACATAATGAATAAAGTTATTTTGAACTATATTAGATATTAAAACACAGTTCAACAAAGTATAAAGTGTTTTTACAGATTAAAATGATTCTGAAAATACATTATAGTACTGTAAATAATTAGAGACAATAATTTTTAAAGTGACTTAGGTGTAAAATAATTTTGTACTGTATTTAATGTATGATGTGGGTTGTTTTTATTGATCAAATAAAATTATTTATAAATCATCGATTGATCATTAATGTTTATTATTCTGAGATCATTCATTTTGTGTTTGGATAAGAGACACCAAAGACAACTTCTGTACAAAGGAAAATCCACACATAAGACAAGATTATGATTTCTGTCCATTATGTGTTTCCATTTGAGACAAGAACGTTGACTTGTGTGCATATAAAAATTGACATATTTCAAAAGACTATGGCTTCTTACCAGTGTCTGTTCACATATGAGCCACTGAAGATGGCTTCAGCTCAAACGTACATCCACATATTTCACAACAATATGGTTTTCCTCATGTGTGAGTTTGTTTATGCGGTATTATGCTTGACATTACTGAAATGGAAGACCCATTTTTTTCACTAGGACATGGTTTCTCTCCAGTGTGTTTACGCATATGAGACACCAAAGATGACTTTCGTGCAAAGGAATATCCACATATTTCACAAGAAAATGGCTTCTCACCAGTGTGTGTCCTCATATGAAATACCAAAACTTCTTTTCGTGCAAAGGAAGACCCACATGTTTCACAAGAATATGGTTTCTCCCCAGTGTGTGTTCGCATATGAGATAACAAATTTGATTTCTGTGAAAAGGAAGATTTACATATTTCACATGAATATGGCTTCTCACCAGTGTGTGTCCGCACATGAACCACCAAAGACTTCTTGGATGTGAAACAAGACCCACACATTTTACAAGAATATTCTCCAGTGTGAGTTCGCATATGAGACAGCAAAGTGGACTTGTGTGCAAAGGAAGATCCACATATTTCACAAGAATATGGCTTTTCACCAGTGTGTTTTCGCATATGAAACACCAAGGATGCCTTTCGTGTAAAAGTCGACTCACATATTTCACAACAATATGGTTTCTCTCCAGTGTGAGTTTGTATATGTTGTATCAAGCTTGACTTTACTGGAAAGGAAGATCCACACATTTCACAAGAATAAGGTTTCTCTCCAGTGTGAGTTCGTACATGTTGTATCAATGTTGACTTTACTAAAAAGGAAGACCCACATATTTCACAACAATATGGTTTTTCGCCAGTGTGAGTTTGTATATGTGTTATCAACCTTGACTTTACTGCAAACGAAGACCCACATATTTCACAAGAATATGGTTTCTCTCCAGTATGTGTCCGCTTATGTGGAACCAAAGTCGAATACAGTGCAAAGGAAGATCCGCATATATCACAAGTATATGGCTTCTCACCAGTGTGCGTCCGCATATGACCCAACAAAGATTCCTTTCGTGCAAAAGAAACCCCACATGTTTCACAAGAAAATGGTTTCTGTCCAGTGTGTCTTCGCATATGAAATACCAAAGCCGATTTCTGTGCAAAGGAAGATTTACATATTTCACAAGTATATGGCTTCTCACCAGTGTGTGTCCGCATATGAACCACCAAAGACATGTTCCATGCAAAAGAAGATCCACATATTTCACAAGAGTATGGTTTCTGTCCAGTGTGTGTCCGCATATGAGACAACAAATTTGATTTCAGAGTAAAGGAAGATCCACATATTTCACAAGAATATGGTTTCTCACCAGTGTGTGTCCGCATATGATCCACCAAAGATTTCTTCTCTGCAAAAGTAGATCCACACATTTCACAAGAAAATGGTTTCTCACCAGAGTGAGTCCGCATATGAACAACCAAAGACATGTTCCAGACAAAAGTAGATCCACATATTTCACAAGAATATGGCTTCTGTCCAGTGTGTGTCCGCATATGAGACAACAAAGATGACTGCTGTGCAAAGGAAGATCCACATATTTCATAAGATTTATCAAGATTTATGGTTTCTAATTGTATAATTATTCTTAGCGTATTTTTCCATTTTTTCTATCCGTTGTCAGCAGTAATGTTTTCATTCATCTTATCGCAAGACCTGGTTTTCGAAGCATCTGTAAAAAGAATAGCAACATTCAAAAAAAGAAAGTTATATTACTTCACTTATTGAATATTAGAGACTCAGTTTATATTTCAACAGACAAATGTAATTCTCTAAAAGGTTAGTCTTGCACAGGGGAAAAAATATGAACCTGGTTATACTCAATTTCCTTCCATGTTCAAATTTTGTGGGACGAGTCGTTTATTTCACTCTAATTAAGATGACATTACACTTAAAGAACCTGTTAAAACATGACTTGATGACTTTTGCCGAATCATTTCCATTTCATCATTGCTTGGATTCAAGATGTACTCATCTGAATCAGATAATAAATGTGAAATCTTTGATTGATCCTTAAAAATCAACAAGAGAGAAACTATAAATACTGAAGTCTTTAATTCGGAAGAGTCTAAAAGCTAAGTAAGTTTGATCAAAAGACCCTTTTTAAGAACTGCTTTGCCCTACAAATTCCTTTACACCCTTTCAAGAACCTTTTGCTCTCTCAATTGGAAAACCACATACAACATTAATTTAAAAGATACCAAATGGAAGTAGGCAAAGTTTTCATTGCGGTTCAACAGTCTCTACCTTCAATTAACAACAGACTTGACTCTCCCAGCATATCTATCATCTTTTGTTTTTGGCTGTGCAGTTAGATATTTTATGTAGACTATCCCAACCTTTTCACAACCAAACAGTGACATATGGCAAAATCAAGTGCCCTAGGCATGTATATAAATTGGAGTCATAGTTTTCCATCCAATCAGCAGAAAAGAAAAACCTTTTTAAATTTACAAACGATAAAAAAATCTTCAAATTTATCCTCTTTTCTCATATTTCACGACAACTAATATGTTTTTAAGATTTAATTATGAAAATTTAGCATTTTTTATGCTGACAACTTTTCAAGATCAAAATTGAAATTTAACATTTTCCAGCATCCAGAAAACATTGAATTGATTTTAGGTTTTGTGAATTCTAATCAACACAAATAATTTGAGATCTGATTTTTTGACTAACTTTCTTCTGTTATATTTGAGTATGGTAATGGAAGGAAAGAGAGGAAGGAGAGATGAAGAGGGAGTAAAGAAAAGGAGAAGAAAAAAGAAGAGAAAGAAAGTGAGGTAGAGAGAGGAAAAGAAGAGAGAGAGAGAGAGAGAAGAGAGGCAGAAGACAAGAAGAGAGAGGAAGAAGAGAAAGAAAGTGAGAGGAAGAACACAAAGGTAGAGAGGTAAAGAAGGAGAAGAAGAGAGAAAGAAAACAGGAAGAGAAAGCCACTGAACATTGCACGACCTGTTGATTAACAAGGATGGAAGAAACGCTAATAAACAATAATGGAATAAACAAATTGGCCAGAATTTATATCCAGAAACATAGATGAGACTTCTTTTCTTTATGGTAATTCAGACGGCTTACAAAATCAATTTTTGTTATGATTCATAAATTTTTTGTCTCAATCAAAAATAAAATGGCCTCAAGATGTAGCAGTGAGCAAACATGTGACAAGGAATTAAGCATTTTTTTAGCTAATCAGAAGCCACTGTAAACTAAAACTGGATGGGGGCACTTTCTTGAATTCATCAAACCGTGCCTGTCAGTGGGGCATAGAATATGCAGACTGTACTCCCTTCCTTTGCAAGTGTAAAACGGGTGTCCCGAGTATGACACTAAACTTTATTTTTGTTGATAACTGCTCCATAAATAAAAATATTCAAAAAAGAAAATGTAACAATGAGATCTGACTATAAATAAGAATTTCATTTTTCTTTTAAACAAAATTATTTTTATTTTTCTATTTAACCAAATGAAAGTAGTAAATGTCTCTCTCTCTCTCTCTCTCTCTCTCTCTCTCTTTTGTAAGTAAAAATCATTTTTACTTTTCAACTGAACTTTGAGTCCAAGAAATTCAAAGAAAAAAATGGTTAATGGGAAGATTTATTGCAAATTTTCTTGTGATGTATTTGTGAAGATTTTTGGAATCATGCATTTCATAAATCTCTACAATAAAACGAAACAGTTTGACAGAATTGACAAGAGAAATATCTTAACAAATGAAGGTATGTAGTGAAAAAATGAGGGATCATTTTTAAAAATGAATACATTATGAAGTGATACCTTCTTTCTAAAAATAGAATTTACACAAATTAATTCAATTTAAACATTAACATATCAAGATATAAATATCTGATTTCATAAGTTTTTTTTTATAAGGGTAGAAGAAAGATGTTTTGAGTTCTAAAGGTTAACAATATTATTTTCATTTAAATTGACAATAATAAATGATTTTTATTTTTATACAACACATGAATCTTGTTCAGAAATCTGTGGAAGATAAGAAACATCAATCCACATATCAAATTGAAACAAAACATTATGACAAAACTGACAGGAGAAATATCTTAACAAATGAAGATATGTAGCCAATAAGTGAGGGATCATTTTACTACATGAATGCATTGTGAATTGATCCTCTCTTTCTAAAAATAGAATTTACACAAATTCACTTTAAACATCAACATACCAGGACATAAATATCTGATTTCATAAGTATTTTTGTTTTTTTTAATAAGGGAAGAACAAGGATGTTTTAATGCAAAAATTAAAAATCAGGTGGATTTTACATATATTATTATTGATATTATTATTATTATTATTATTATTTACTTATTTTGAAGAAAGTTTTTATGTAAAGATATAAAAAGAAATTATGCAGACCGTTCCCGCCAAAAAGTAAAAATGAATTTCGACCAAAGATTATGAAATAATGAAGAAATGTGGCCAAAAAGTGGGAGATCACTTTACAACATAAATTCGTTTTGAATCGTTCCCCCATTTAATGAATATAAAAAATCTTTTTTTCACCCCAACACACTTTAAGGAGTTATTTTATATCCAAATAAAACCAAACAAAGAAAAGAAAAATCTAGATAAAAGAAATTACCTGTAAAAAGTGTCTAATTCGACCAAAAGCCAAAATGTTTAGCCAGACGTCGTTTAAGAGAAATTCAACTGAAAAGCCGAATACGATTCGGTAATTATCGCCAATTTCCGACAACCAGCAACACAATTCACACATTTTCTTTCTTAATAATTATCTTCAAATTTCTCCACAACCAACAAGTCGGAAACATTCCTAGCAGACCAAACATTGAATTATTTCTTTTAATTAAAAACAATTCATTCCATAAACGAAGAAATCGACCAAGAATTCTTCGTCCAAGAAACACAATTGTTTTAATCAATGAAAATAAATTTCTTAATTTACCAGAAACAAAACAAAGAAAAATTGGCAGATCTTTTCTTTTTTTAAATTTTAATTCCTGAATTTTGTCCACAAAAGAAAAACCTCGAAAATATTCGCAATTCTTAAAAATAAACAAAAAACTTGAGGGAAATAATTTCGGGAAAATATCAGCTGTAAATTTTCATTTTATAAAATTGACATAAAAATAAAAGCCCAAATCATTTTTTATCTAATTTATTTTTATTTTCATATCAATAATTTTCATTATTTCATTTGAATTTCAAGTGATATAAAATATTTAGTTTTCTTGTCATGTTTGAAAGTTTTTATTTCATTTCGAGTTTGAAATTAAAGGGAGATAACTCAGTGTTTACTATGAATAGATTTGACAAGATTCTTAACAATTACACACTTTTAAAATATATTCAAACATTTATTTTAAAAAATCGAATATAATTTTACCAAGCTATTCAATCAACAAAATTTATCAACATATATTAATCCTTTGATTGAGCAACATTATTTTTTTATATACATTAAAAATAATTTCAAGCCACTGGTGCAGCAGGACACCACATTATATTTACTTGTTGATGAAATTCACTTAAAACCTTATTTTTATTTTAAGGGTGATAATATTCTTGGCTTATTTGACAACAACAATGAAACTATAAGAAGTGCTTTTCCGTTTATGCTTAGCAATGTATTCTCACAATATAAGGATGTTGTACGAGGTGCATTCAATACGTTACCTGACTTTTTTGTACAGGCATCTAAAATTGTTGTAGACTTTTGAAAATTCAGTATGTTATTGTTATACATCTTATGAGATGACTGACCAATTTTTATGATTTCAGGTTCAAATGAACAGCTACGGGTGTGACAAAGGTCATTGACACGCTCACACAAGAGGACTTCCATGGGGCCTTCGAGAAGTTGTTGGAACCGAACAACAAGTGCATTGCAGCCGGAGGAGATTACTTCGAAGGGGACTAGAGTTTCATGTGTGTACTATCAATCAAAGTGCCCATGCGAAAAAAGTCTGGAAACTTATTGTATGCACCTCGTACATGTTATGCCAACTTAAAGCTGAGAATTTATTTGAAATAATTAAACGTATAATAATTGGTTTAGAGGAGAAAGACTTTCAAGTATTATCAATCATAACAGATAATAATGCTATAAATAAAAAAAAGTCATATCTTTCTTTTACAGTCCCCCGAAGCTTCCCATTGTATATCCACACTGAAATATAAAGTCTCATCCTCTTTTCTTCCTATTTGATTCAGTCCATATATTAAAATTCATTAGAAACAATTGGCTTGGTCAAAAAAATGCAAGTAAATGCTGTTCCAAAACAGAAACTTCATGCCCTGGAATATCAGTCAGGCACTTTCTCCTGCTAATCTTGAAAGGCAAAATGTAAATTTCAGTCTACAAATTTTTAATGAATACTTAGAAATGTCCGTCTAATTTTGCACAAGTGCCAAAATATATAAACATATCATATTTAGTGTGCAATCTCTTCTTCTTGGCTAGACTTTTTAAATGAAGATTTATGAAAGAGACTGTTCACATCAACTACAGTTATGCTAATGGCTGACTAGGCCAATGCAGGATAAGTAGGTCCGGCTGAAGCAACTGCAGTTAAATGTCTGGTCTGGTATGGCTGCTGAGGCTCCCTGGATCTTCCTCCTGCGGCGTTTCTCACTGAGGTTGGCTTGGCAGTAGTTCTCCAAGGTGGAGATGACCTGGTGGACGGTGTGGCACCAAGCCTGACAGTCAGCAGCAAGTGGTGGTGGTCAATGTGTCAGTTTCCAAGGGTCATCTTGAAGGAGTCTTTAAAATGTTTCTTTGGTGCCCCACTGTCACAGTAGCCAGGGCTATCTTGGGCAGGCGATGGCTGCCCATTCTGGAGATATGCCCTGCCCATCGTAGCTGTGACTTCAGCGACATGGCCTCTATGCTGGTAACTTCTGTCTGATCAAGAACCTCAATATTGGAGATATAGTTACTCTAGTGAATGTTGGGGATGGTTGTCCACACCGAAAGAACCCTGCTGCACCTAACTTCCTGCTTTGCAGAGGCTGTGCAGCTCTTCGGACTTGAGGTCTGCATCCCTAGAAGAGTATTGCCCTCCCCACATCACCATCATTTGAACTGAGCGGAAAGCAGTTCACCAGTTCCCTTATCTGGTGTGTACCATCACATCAGACACAAGATTGACAGAGAAGTAGATAGTAGACTGGCCAAGGCAAACAGCGCTTTCGGCAGACTCGACAAAAGAGTATGGAACAACAAGCAGCTGAAGAAGGGCACAATAAGATCGGCATTTATCAAGCCGTAGTACTCACCACCCTGCTGTACGGTTCTGAGTCATGGGTAACCTACTGCCACATTATATGACTCCTTGAGCGCTTCCATCAGCACTGTCTTAGTGAGCAATAAGTAAACTTGGCGATCTTAGTCGAATGTGACCAGAAGGCTCCCTTTTCAACAGCTACTACACCTCAGTGTAGGGGAGGGTGCCACTCCTTTCTTTGGATTGCTCCACTCTACCCTTGATACATACCTTATATTGCTGAGTGTTAAGCAAAGAGGTATCAAGTACCATTTTTAAAGTCTTTGGGATTAAACCCAGGTCTCCCGAACCATTGGCGAACACTCTACCCACTAGACCAATGAGCTAGCTTAGGGGGCAATAATGAATGTAAAAACACAATATAAAGGTTGTCAGCTTAGAAATAAACACTGTAATCCACTTAGAGAGAATAAAGAAAATTTTAGATTTCTGTCTGTATTCTTTGACTGGTAAGAATCTTGGAATAGCATTTCTGGAAGAAATGGCAAATAAACGTCATACAACCTATGCATTTCTAGAACTGACCAAGTATTGTATAGAAGAATCGAAAATGCAATACATATTACTTGGCAAATATCAAACTGATTGCGTTGAGGCCAGATTTGGTCAATACTAACAACTTAGAGGGGATCAGTATAATATCTCGATATGGCAAATGTTTGAGTGTGAACAAAAATTAGATCATTATCAGTTTTAAAATTGAGCTTACCATTTAATCAGCAATGCATTAAATTTAATTTAAAGAATTTACAAGACCCAAACTGCGATGAAGTGACAGAGGAACAAAAGTTTGATGTGTATAAATTTAGAATTGATCTTAAAGAAGAAATTAATAAATGTAGAGAAGTTTTTCCTGTAATACAATTCTTTGCAATTATTGGTGTGATGCAGTTTTTAAGAAAGTTACATGCAATAGTTACATCTGGAAGGGATAATGCGGAAGAAATACCTGAAATAAACGGCTCTATTCAAGAGATTAATAAAGGTTCTTTCTTGTATTGTAATGATACAACCATAAGTTTTGTTCTCTAGAATCACTGAACCATATGTAAAACATTGAATATTTTGGCAGATTATCAACTTCTTTTTAATACTGACACTTGTGATGAGGGTCACAACATAAAAAAAATACAAACAATGTTTTTCTGAAGCTCTACAAACGATCTTTTAAATAATTTTTTTTCTAGGGAAAATAATAATATTTGATTTTTAAATCTCTTTATTGTTTGTATTTAATTCATTTGTTTCTTATTTAAATTTGTTTTATTTATTCATCATTTCCTTGTAATTTGTTTGTTTATTTATCTAATATTGGCCAAGTGGGTTGAGTGTTCGCCAATGGTCTCGGAGACCTAGGTTCATTCCCAGGTTGCGTCATACCAAAGACTTTAAAAATGGTACTTGATACCTACTTGCTTAACACTCAGTGATAAAAGGTACGTATCAAGGGTAAAGTGGTGCAATCCAGGGAAAGGAGTAGTGCCCTCCCCTACACCTCGGTATAGTAGCTATTGAAAAGGGAGCCTTCTGGTCGCCCTTGACTAAAGGGAGACAACTTTACTTTTATTTATTTAATTATTGTTTGTTCCCTAATTCATAATTCACTCGTTGCTGGATTGGAAAAATAATCTGTTAATAATTACAAAATTGTAACTTTACAGAATATTAATCAACGATGAATTAAAAACATTCAAATTAAAACAATGCTGATAATGATTTATAAAAAATTATTCTTAAATTTGAAACAATTAAAATTATAAACGAATTTAAGTCTTAAAATTTTCTATCTGTAATTTATTTTTCTATAAGTATTATTTGAATTTTAAATCTCTTGTTTGTATCGAATTTATTTCCTTTGTCTTTTATTCATTTGTTTTTTATATTTTATTGATTTAATAATGAATTACTTGTAATTTGTTTGTCTATTTATTTAATTATTGTTTGGTTGTTCCCTAATTCATAATTCACTTAAAACGCCAAGCAATACCAATGCCCTGAAACTTAAAAAGGCAAAAAATGAATTAGCTAACATATACCTAAAAGAACAAACAGAATACATACAAAATCGGATTGATAAGATTAGAGACTCCGTTGAAGATAAGCAATCTAGGATAGCATAGCAAACTGTAAACGAAGTGAGCAGAAGGAAGAGCACTGTGAAAGCTAAACTGAAAGCTATCAGCCAACAAGAATAAATACAACTATGAAATGAAATTTCGAGAATTTACTTGGAAACCCTCCAAAAGTTACACATGAACCAATCACGAAAATTATTAGTAAAAGATTAGACATCAAACTAAGACTGTTTACGCAAGAATAACTCAACTCAGAACTAAGAAAAAGTAAAAATAGAAAAGCAACAGGGCTCGATGAAATACCCCCAAAAATATGGAAGACCAGGGATTTGACAACATACTGCCCCAACACTGTAATGCTGTGTATAATCAAAACACAATAGACAGATGAACAAAGGGATGCTTCCTCTTCTTCCCTAAGAAGGCCGACCTCAGATTAACCAAGAACTGCCGAAGTATAACCCTTACGTCCATAGCTGCCAAGATACTCTACTATGCAATCGCATCGAACCAAAAAGATACTTAGGAAGAACCAAAATGGCTTTCAGAGAAATAGATCCATGATGTCACAAATTTTGATTATTCATATTTACCAACCCCTCCGCTCGGGCAGGATATGACACAAGGTCAATTTTTTAAGCGGAGTTTAACAGGTTTGAATTCAGAGTTTTCCTTCTCCTAGACTAGTTGCCTCACCAAGGCTGAAGAACCTAGTCTGCCCTACTATTTTACCCATAGCTGGAGGGAGAATAATTGGATTCATACCTTTCCCAAGGGTATTAGTGCTATGTGAAATGCAATCAGTCTTGTCCAGAATTTGAACTTGTGTCGTCGTGTTCATTTCCTATGACGATAACCATTACACCACGGGCACTTCCACTAATTTTGATTATCCATAAAATTTTTAAAGTGTACATGAAAAAAACCTGGACGCAACAATATTATTAGTCGACTTTGCCAAGGCCTTTAACTCCATACACAGAGGGAAGATGGAGCAAATACTACTCGCCTACAGCCTACCCAAAGAAACCATTGCAGCTATAATGATGTGATATCGAAAAATGAAAGTAAAAGTCCACTCCCTGGATAGAGACACAGACTACTTCGACATTGTAGCAGGTGTGCTGCAAGGAGATACATTAGCCCCATACCTCTTTATCATCTGTCTAGCGTACGTGCTTAGAAAATCTATTGATAAAATGAAAGACAATGGTTTCAAGCTAACAAAGGAAAGAAACAGAAGATACTCTACACAAATAATTATGAACGTGGACTACATCAATGATATAGTGCTTCTGGCAACTACACCCGCCCAAGCTGAAACCCTGCTTCATAGTCTGGAATGAGCATCTGCAGGCATAGGGCTCCATGTCTAGGTACACAAGACGGAATACATGTGCTTTAATCAAAGAGGTGACATCTCCACACTAAATGGTAGTTCTGTGAAACTAGTGGACAAGTTTACCTACTTAGGAAGCAGTGTCTCATCAACCGAGACAGACATCAACATGTGACTAGCAAAGGCATGGACACTTATCGAAAGGCTATCAGTCATATGGAAGTCAGACTTGACCGATAAAATGAAACGCAGCTTTTTTCAAGCAGTGGTTGTGTCGATACTGCTATATAGATGCACTACGTAGACACTGACTAAACGTATGGAGAAAAAACTTGACGGTAACTACACAAGAATGCTGTGAGCAATATTGAATAAGTCTTGAAAGCAGCACCCCACAAAACAGCAGTTATACGTCCTCTTACCACCCATGCGAAAACTATCCAAGTTAGACAAACCAGACATGCAGGACACTGCTGGAGAAGTAGGGACAAGCGCATAATCCTGTGGACCCCTTCACATGGACAAGCAAAGGCAGGATGACCAGCTAGAACTTATATACAACAGCTTTGTGCTGATACAGGATATAGCCTTGAAAACCCCCTGGGAGCAATGGACGGTAGAGACAGGGGGTGGTGCAAGAGAGAGGGTCAGAGATATCCATGCTGGAAGCACAACATGATGATGATGATAATGATGATGAAGTTGATACCTGGATCAAAAAAGACTGTACAGCTTCAGTTTGTGATAGTTTCTAACTGGCCAAAAAAGGTTTACTTTCCTGTGACATAATTTTTTAGGTTGGAGTGTATTGAACGGATGTTTATGAAAGAGAATGATGAAAGGAATATTGTTGTTGAAGGAACCAAACTTTATTGTGAAGAAGGAAAATTAATTGTGTCATCTTTGTTGGTGAAAAAATACAAGAAACAAGTTTCAATGTAGACACTTTGAAAAACTTTTATGTTACAGCAATTGCTGCAGATTAATTTTCTAGTGTGATATGTCTTTCAACTATATTTTCACTACAAAAAAGAAATTCCTTTTATATAACACAGGAAAGGAAATTCTAACGTCTGATATTCAGCTTCTGTTGTAGTTGTCTCAGCAGTAACACTTACTGTTCATACGTTGTATGAAAATTTCTTTAAGCCAAGTCTAAACAGCGTTTAAACTACATCCACTGGTGGAATTCTGAGAATTGTGGAATAACCTCTTTGTTTTTATAACACCCAAGTTAAATTGGATCTGAAATGGCAGCACCTGTTTGGGTGCCATCTTTGAATGAAATAGATCTAAGGGAATGAATAAAGTTATTTT
The DNA here is from genome assembly GCA_963585895.1 of Sepioteuthis lessoniana. Lineage (NCBI taxonomy): Eukaryota > Metazoa > Mollusca > Cephalopoda > Myopsida > Loliginidae > Sepioteuthis > Sepioteuthis lessoniana. Next base: position 6,397,241 of record OY757908.1, read on the forward strand.
GAACTACATTAAATATTAAAACGCAGAAGGTGCAACAAAGTATGAAGTATTTATGAGTTTAAAATGATTCTGAAAATACATTTTTGAACTGTATATAATTACAGAGCATAATTTTTTAAGTGACTTAGAGGTAAAATAATTTGTACTTTAATGAAAAATGTGGCCTATTATCACATAAAACTATTTATAAATTATAAATTGACCATGAAATTTTATAATTGTGTGATCCTTCTGAGAAACTTTAATCACACGAAATATTTGGAAGGTTTATATATGCATGGATACAATAAGTAGTTATCTCCCTTAGATAAATTGCATATTTCACAAGAGAGTGCCGCATGACAGTCCCAGAAACCAATTATCTTTCCACCTCTGGTCTTTGACCAGTATGGACATTTCAGCACATTTCCTGTCAGGGAACAGTAAAGACACGTAGCTATCTTACCTACAATTCACAAGTGTGTTTAGCTGTTTTGTTTAATCTGTGGGGATAGATTCTTTCTTTGTAATTCTTCCAGCATATTTTGATATTGTACTCATATATGAGACACCAAAGATGACTTATGTGCATAGAAAATTCTACCCCTCGCCCAAGTGTATGGCTTCTCACCAGTGCATGTTCCCATATGAATCACCTAGGATGTCTTCTAAGCGAAACAAGATCAAAACATTTCACAAGAATATGGTTTCTCTCCAGTGTGTGTCCACATAATGAGACACCAAAGACATCTTCTGTACAAAAGTAGATCTGCATATTTAACAATTTGGTTTCTCTCCAGTGTGTGTCCGCATATGAGACACCAACGTTGACTTAAAGGAAAAGGAAGATCCACATATTTCACAAAAATATGGTTTCTCACCAGTGTGTGTCCGCATATGACCTAATAAAGATTCTTTTCGAGCAAAAGAAGATCCGCATGTTTCACAGGAATATGGTTTCTGTCCACTGTGTGTTCGTAGATGAAATACTAAAGCTGATTTCTGTGCAAAGGAAGATTTACATATTTCACAAGAATATGGCTTCTCACCAGTGTGTGTCCGCATATGAACCACCAAAGACATGTTCCATGCAAAAGAAGACCCACATATTTCACAAGAATATGGTTTCTGTCCAGTGTGTATCCGCATATGAGACAGCAAATTTGATTTCAGAGTAAAGGAAGATTTACATATTTCACAAGAATATGGCTTCTCACCAGTGTGTGTCCGCATATGATCCACCAAAGATTTCTTCTGTGCAAAAGTAGATCCACACATTTCACAAGAATATGGTTTCTCTCCAGTGTGTCTCCGCATATGAACCACCAAAGAAGTCTTCCATGCAAAAGAAGATCTACATATTTCACAAGAAAATGGTTTTTCTCCAGTGTGAGTTTGTATATGTCTTACCAAGCCTGACTTTTCTCGAAAGGATGACCCACATATTTCACAAAAATGTGGTTTCTCTCCAGTGTGTGTACGCATATGAGACAACAAAGACGACTTCCTTGCAAAGGAAGACTCACATATTTTGCAAGAATGTGGCTTCTCACCAGTATGTGTTTGGATATGAAGCACCAAATATTTCTTCAATGCAAAAGAAGACCCACATATTTCACAAGAATATGGCTTCTCTCCAGTGTGTGTTTGCATATGTCGTACCAACGATGACTTCCATGCAAAAGAAGATCCACATGTTTTACATGCATAAGATTTCTCTCTCATTTGTTTTTCCATATTTGATTACTGGGCAAATGATCCACACACTTTTCAAATGTCTCGTTTCTCTTTGATTTGTCTTTTTATATGTTGGACTAATTTTTACATTCATACAAAGGAAGATCCGCAGGTTTTCGAAGATTATGCTTTCTCTCTAGTAGGTTTGCTTCAATTTAACACTGAAGTTTTATCGAGATTTATAGCTTCTAATGGTATAATTATTCTCAGCATATTTTTCCTTTTTTTTATTGGATGTCAGCAGCAACATTTTCATTCATCTTCTCACAAGACCTGATTTTCATCGAAGCATCTGTAAAAAGAATAGCAACATTTAAAAAAAGAAAAAGTTATATTACTTCACACATTGATTATTAGAGATTCAGTTTATATTTCAACAGACACATGTAATTCTCTGCAATGTTAGTCTTGCACAGGGGAAAAAAATTATAGTGGCACACCGTTTGTTCTTGCAGTTCAAAACATTGGACTGTTTCTTAAAAATAACTGAAAAAGTAAATATAAATACTTGAGTCTTCAATTCAAAGTGTCTAGAAACCAAGCAAGTTATGTAGACAATATTGATTAAAAGACTGATCGATTCTTACCAAGCCCTCTAATCTTTTGAAGAACTGTTTTGACCCAATCAAGTCCTGACTAAGTCCTTTACACCCTTTCAAGAATCTTTTGCTTTCTCAATTGGAATTCCACGAAAACCACTTACAATAGTAATTTAAATGATACCAAATGGAAGCAGGCAAAGTTTTCATCGCAGTTCTACAGTCTCTGCCTTCAATTAACAACAGACTTGACTCTCCCAGCATATCTATCATCCCTTGTTTTTGGCTGCGCAATTAGATATTTTCTGTAGAATATCCCAACCTTTTCACAACCAAAGACTGACATATGGCAAAATCAAGTGCTTTAGTCATGTATATAAATTGGAGTCATAGTTTTCCATCCAGTCAGCAGAAAAGAAAAATACTTTTAAATTTCCAAACAATAAAAAATCTTCAATTTTATCCTCTTTTCTCATATTTCATGACAACAAATATGTTACCAGACATTGGCATGATGGTTAGAGTGTTTGCCAATGGCCTGGGAAACCTGGGTTCAATCCCAGGTTGAGTCACACTAAAGACTCAAAAAATGGTACTTGATGCCTCCTTGGTAAACAGTCAGCATTATAAGGTATGGATTCAGGATAAAGTGGTGCAATCTATAGAAAGGAGTAGTGCCCTTCCTTACACCTTGCTATCATAGCTATCGAAAAGGGAGTCTTAGCGTCACCCTTGACTACAGTCGCCAAATTTACTTTTAATGTTTTTAAGATTTTATCAAAATTTTTTCAAATATACACAAATCTCTCAACACGGCTGACTTTAACTAATGCTTGGTTGTCTAAAAGTTATGACTAAACCCAACATTGATAAAGGTTCAATTATCACCTGCTGTCTGCAGCATAGAATAAAGAATGGTGGCTGTGATATTGTTTTTCTGGGTTTGTCCCTGCCAATGCCCAACAGAATGCAGAAGAGTGGTGGGGGAAATATACTGATATTGCCAAAACCAACAGACTTCTTATTCAGAGACATAGATTGTTCTCTTTGACAGATTTTAAAAGCATGTTAATATGTTATTATATGTGAGAGGTTTGGGAATCATGTTCATAATTACTTTTTTTGTCTAGCCATTTCTTAAGATTTTTTTAGCATAAAACAATCTTATTGAATAATTATTAAACAGATGCATTTAATTAATAGATGGGACCCTAATAGGTACTAACATTCTGGTTCATAGTGAATCTAAGAACAATAACAAGGGATACTCTACACTCTTCGATTTGAAGAACTGGAGTCTCACCATCAGATGCAGAAACATTAGATGCAGTTTAGTGTCATACCCAGGACACCCCATCTGGGGGGAGAGTCTGACCTTTCTGTGTGGGATACAATAAGCTTATTTTGTGCTTCACTGACAGGGCGAGTTTTTTTTTTATTAGGATCAAGAAAGTGTCAACAGCTTTAGTCTACATTGCCTTCTGATTGGACAAAATAGCTTTATTCCTTTGACATGTAATTGCTCACTGCTACGTCTTTCACTCAGTCAGACAATCACCTTCAATGGCCAACAAGCCATTTTGTTCTTTGATTGTGATGAAAAATTTATGAATTATAACAACACCTCACTTAGAGTGTTATGTTACCAAAGATTTCTTTAATTCTGTGGCAAATAATAGTTTTATCCTCAATAATATACAGAAGAAGTCAAATATGAAAATTCAACGTATTTTCATGATTGAATATTAAATTTTAGCATCTTTAAATGCACAGAGGTTGTAATTTATGATATTTATAAAACTGATAGACAGTCTGGATTTTTAATGATAGTTTTTGTTCTTTTTTAATCAGCCCCCAAATTGAGACTTAATATCTTTTTCCTTTTATAATAAAAGGCAAATAATATATAAAAATAGTAAAGCAATGAATCCCTTGTAAATACAAAATCATTTGTAGTTTTTTTACTTGTCAGGAAAATCACGTGATTTATGCTCACAACTACATCCGCGACTTTGATTTTGTCCCGCGCATTTGGAGCCAACCACATGAAAAGGATTGCCAATAAATCTGCTTGTCTTCAAAAAACTCATTCTCTCACATGTTTTGACTTACAGAGACAGCACACACACTCTCTCTCACATTTTGATTTCCAGAGACAGCACTTTCTCTCTTCATTTCGACTTCCAGAAACAGCTTGACCTTGCCACTTAATAAGACAACTCAATACATGTAACATAGGTGCATATACATTTTGCAACCTTTTTCTTACCTGTTCTGCTTTTTCGGTTAGACTTGTTCCAGCCTCAGAAATTTCGTCAAATCCCGAAAGAGACAAACAACCAACATGGGAGAAGACACGTTCCTCCTAGAATACATTGCTATATTTCTGTATACAGATACCTCGCATGAAATACTTAGTCAACATACATTTTATAATCTACAGGACACTTTTAATATTTAGTCTTTTTTCGTAATATCCGTGTTAGTTACATATACACACACACACACACACACAGAGGAATATTTAACAGTATTAGAATATTCGTAATGTTTTGTAATGTTTCTTTTTTATGTATTTGTTGATATATAAATTTAATTTTGCTTGTACTGTTTTGTTTTGAATGTTCTTTTGTCCGCGTCGTTTACATCGTTTGCTTTTCAATAATGAGTCAACATAAACTGTGGAACTAAACACGAAACATTCACCACAATATATTTATTGGCCCTGCAACACATTTGTAATTTCTTTTATTGGGCACCGAAGGGTGATCAAGGTTGGATCTTTAGGTCTTATGAATCCAATTATTTGTTCTCTTTATCAGGTCTTCCATAGTTGGGTCCGTACCGAATTTTGGGCCCATGTCGCAGCAGATAGAGGTGTTGAGTCTCTACGGTTCCAGGTGAGCATTGTTAGAAGATAGTGATTTCAATTCCTACCCAAGCTGGCCAGAGGTTTATTTGGTGAAGAACGTGGTGCGACAGACAACGACTATGGAAGACAGTAATTACTGGAGATACGGTTACAAAACTCAGCATTCCTATCTGAAGTCGCGGTTAATCACCTGAAAACGGCCAGAGGCGAAATTTGGCCGAAATGTAGGGAGAAGAAACAACAAAAAATAAAACTACCAAGTTGAGGACAAAAAGTCCGCAATGAAAAAAAAAATATTAATTCAACACATTTGTATTTTTTCCACTTACATTAAAAATCAAAGCAGTAAATCAATGTCTCTTATTTGTATTTTTTCTACTGAATTTACAGGCCAAGAAATTCAAATGAAAAAATAAAACGAAATTTACTTCGTACCATTCTACACTATTCTGAATATTTTTTTAATTTGAGACGCAAAAACTACACTTTCTTGGGAGTTTCTTTGTTATTATTTCCTCTTTGTGAGTTTCAATGGAGTGTAAGTGACATCAAGTCTCTTCAAGTCTCCAGGACTCTACTCAGTATTCTAGGTGATCTTAATGCCATAATCTGGATAGTCAAAATTAATCCTTTGATTTCCAACTCTACCAGTCATCTTCACGAGTCATTGGGAACCATTCCAAGAGCAAGATCATTAAATTTATCGAATTAAAGGAAGGAGATGGGTGTTGCCATGTTTTTAATGTTTCAAATCAAAGAAATTGTCTTTCATTGACGATTTTTTCTTTGGAAATCGACTTAACATTAAGTTAAAAAAAATGAGAAATAAAAAGAAAGTTTAATTTACCTGGAAAGAAAGTTTTTCGGCAATCAAATGTCTCTAAAATCTTTTTAGAAAACTTTAAAGACAACGACACTTCAAATTTACACAGCAAATCTTTTCCCGTCTTTGAAGATCCATTGGAATTGACGGAAAATCTCAATATTATTCGGTAATTATCGCCAATTTCCGCCAACCAACAAAACAGTTAATAGTTTTCCTATCCTCATAATTATATGCAAATTTCTTGATAAATTTGGAAAATAAACCCTCTACATTTTAAATATATTAAAAATATTATTTGAAAACCCGGTGCAATTCGCCTGATAACGTAAAATAAAAAATCACCGAACGGTGTCAGGCATAATTTTGTCGCTTCTAATTTTTCACACTGAATTAAATTTATTATCCTTAAGTTGGAATAGCAGTGATAATTTCTTTGTTTTTCGTCTTAAAGATCGTTCCATTTCTTAGCGAACATTTTTATTGTGACCCCCTCTTGAGATTCTTCAAAGGGAAAATAACAGTAAATAATAATATCAAATATAAATTACATAAAAAGATATAATATGTTTAATCAATGATGTTAAAAAGCAGTGTGACCCACCGGATGCCGTTTGTGAGAATGGACGTCCTCGTCGGTCAAAGAGACAACATTTGGTGTGTTATCTGTGCAAAAGAGGATGGCCTGCGCAAACACCTGTGGTGGCTGAGCAGTGCCGAAATTCTGCTCATGCAAATGACCCGTATTTTGTATAAACGTGTTTTCAGTCCTACATAAGGTGACTAATTTCTGCCTTGGCAGAAAATTACACAAAAACAACTGGATTTGACTTCACGAAAATGTCATTGGCTTCATGAACACGTCGGCTACATTTTTATCTGTTTTAATGCATTCTAAAAGATTGGACCCTTTATTTATTTTATCACATATAAACTGAAATTTATTTCCATATGTTTTCATCTTTGATGAACGACTGGGTTTTTTTCCCAAACAACACTGGACTGATTATCAGTGAATAGTTTGCAGTGAAATTGAAAGGCAGAACTCGCAGACGGCTGTCTCCGATGAGCCAACTGGGGTTCGTCGTTCAAAGAGGCAGCGAGTAGTATGCTGTATATGTAGGCAGAACAGCCAACGTTTACGTGACTTTAGCAATCGTCCACGGCCGGATAAAAAAAAAAAGGTGGTCAGTCGAGTGAACGAGAGAAATGAAATGTGACAACGAGGCTGTATGAATTGAATTCCTTTCATAGCAACGCCAAAAGAAAGAAAGAAACAAGAAGTGACGGGCAAAATGGCCTACTTCAAAGTTCGAAAATGGCGCGAATATGTCTTGTGTGTAGAGTACCGGAAGCCTGAGCGTAGTTGGAAGAGCAATTTGTAGGTCATGCGTCTCATCCATATGCAAATTCCGGTCAGCCAGAAGCGGTATAAAACAAACATTGTGGGGAGGGACAATTGATTGCCTGGCAGCAGAATTGTGAAAACAAGTGTGTGTGTGTGTGTGTGTGTGTGAGAGAGAGAGAGAGAGATGGTTTGGTTTGGTTTGGTTGTTTAATGGTATATCAACCTTTGTAGGTTATTTAATGCCAAAGCCATTCTCCAAGAAGAACAGTAGAGGTACTATTTAACCCATAGCTGGGAATATAAGGGGGTTCATGCCTTTCCTAAGGGTATTTGCCCGAAAGTGAACGTAATAGCGCGACTGGAGTACGAACTCGCGTACTACAATTCCGCAGTCCAACGCTTTAACCATTACACCACGAGGACCCCCCATGTGTGTGTGAGAGAGAGAGAGAGAGAGAGAGAGAGAGTTAAAAGACTTCATAGTTGATGGGTTTTAAGAGGCTCAAGTTCCGTCATAGTTCTCAATTGTGCTCTAAGATACAGGGCTTCTTGACTTGCTAATGAAATAGCAATGAATTCCACTTCGCATGTTGACAAAGTGACTGAATTCTGCTTTTTAGATTTTCATGAAATCATTGCGTTATTTTCTGCCAGTCTAAAGCAAAATCCATTCACATTTTTTCTGTCACTTAAATTAGCCGAATCGGTGTCACAAAACCCTTCTAATTTCAAGGGGTTTTGCGATTTCTTGAATATTAGTGACTGGTTGTGCCTTTTTAAATAACGTAAGACTGTAACATAATGGCCGAGGGATTTCAGTTTATGCCTTTGGGTTTAGTTAGGCTGAGAACCTTTCGGCTCAGTGCATGGGTTATTTAGGTGCAACATTAACACAGGTGTTCACGCGCGTGCGCAGAGCGGACGTGTCACTCAGAGATGTCAATAGCCCGAGATGGGAAACGGGGGCACGCGAGTGCGAATGACGTCACTCACCGGAAGCGCCTGGAGGATTTTGGGAATTTGAAGAAAGTTAGTAGAGCTGAGATGAGACCTGCTTCAGGGGAAGACGGTTAGCTTTCGCTTGCTCGCGGAGACCTTTGTGGCGGGTGCCCCACGTGCTGGGGAGGGGCAGATGAAAAAGCCAGCATAGAAAGATTATGCCTCTCTCTCGAAGAACCTTTAAACTCAAAGGTAATAAAAAAAAGTTTCGTACCTGAACAGAGAAGTCGTTACGTGTTTTTCGAATTTCGAGATTCCTATGTTCTATCTTTATGGACTTTCGATGTACGTTTCACACATAGCCATATCATGGCTATGGTACAAGACAAGTTTTGCCTTTGTTAAATGGAAAGAATTTGGTTTTGTTAGGTCTTGAGACAACCTAGTAACTGTATGAATGTCTGGTCTTGTTGCAACCATTATATATATATATATCAGACTGCCAGTAATTTCATGATAAGATTTGCTATCTATCAAATCGGCTTCATCACTTGTTTTCATTCTATCCATTTCACATGGAGTCGAGGGTAGCTTGTAATCTGCTCTGCCGAACTTTGATAATATCTTCTCGATAAATCGAGATTGATTCATTTCCATTGTATTATTTTCGCATTCAGATTGTATTCCTAAAAATCAAGATAATTTCCCAAGGTCGGTCGTTTTGAATCTTAAGAGTTCAGTCTTGTCTTGATTTGCATAAGGTGTGCCTCAATTTTTGAAGCTATTCATATATCATCATGTCGCACTGCGAGCATGGATCTCCCTGACCCTCTCTCGCCACCCGTCTCTATCGTCCATCGCTCCCGGTAGGTCTTCAAGGCTATATACTGTATCGGCACAGCTGTTGTATATAGGTTCTAGCTGGTCGTCCTGCCTTTGCTCGTCCATATGAAGGGGTCCACAGGAGTACATCACTTATGAGTTCGTCCTTACTTTTCCAGGAGTTTCCTGCATGTCTGGTTCATCTAATTTTGATAGTTGTCGTAATGGGTGGTAGGTGGCCATGCAACTGCTTTTTTTATGGGGTGTTGCCACCAGGACTTGTTCAATACAGCTCATAGCATTCTTGTGTAATTACTGTCAAGCTTTTTCTCCATACATTTAGTTAGCGTCCATGTGGTGCATCCATATAGCAGTATCGACACGACCACTACTTGGAAAAACTGCGTTTTAAGGTCTGACTTCCATATGAACGATAGGTTGTTGTCCATGCATTTGCTAGTCACGTGTTGACGTCATTCTCGGTTGATGAGACATTGCTTCCGAGGTAGGTGAACTTATCCACTAGTTACAAAGGATCGCCCTTTAGTGTGGAGATGTTGCCTCTTTGATTAAAGCACATGTATTCTGAGAATTAATTTTTATTTATTGCGGACTTTTTGTCCTCATCTTGATAGGTTTTTTTTAATAGCTGTTATGCGATAGACAACAACTATGGAAGGCAGTAATTACAGGGGATACGGTTACAAGACTCAGCATTCCTATCCGAGGTCGCGGTAAAATCACCTGAAGAAGGCCAGAAGTAAAATTTGACCGAAACGTAGTGAAAGAAGAAACAAAAGAAAAAAAAACAACTACCAAGATGAGGACAAAAAGTCCGCAATAAATAAAAATTAATTCTCAGATTAAGAAGCCTCATCTCAAAATGATTCCAATTAAAGACACATGTATTCTGTTTTGTCTGCGTTGACATGGAGACCTATGCCACCTGCTACTCGTTCCAGACTATGTAGCGGGGATTCGGCTTAGGCGAGTGTATTTGCTAGAAGCGCTATCTCATCTGCGTAGTCTGCATCCGTAATAGTTTATGCAGGGTATCTTCTGCTTCTTTCCTTTGCCAGCTTGAAACCGTTTTCTTTAATTACATCTATATACGTTCTAAGCACGTAGTCTAGGCCGTTAATAAACAGATATGGGGCCCCATTCATATATCAATCAACAATAAAATGATGGATATTTGAACGTGGACATTTTGAACGTACATGCAAGGGTCAACAGGTGATTGCACGAAATTTTGTGCCATTAAATAAATATGAAATGTTTTATTCCAAGATCGGCCGCTCTGTTTTAACCCATATAAGAATTTTTTAAGTTTCCAAACATAATTGCCATTCTTCCCTTTAAAGCCTTCTGTCAGCTCAACATATATTTCTTAGTCTAAGGGGGGCATTTTGATATGTACTCTTAATATACGATGATTTAACAAGTCATACTGGACTGATATTTGCACTAATAACCTTATGGAAGCCATATTTGTCATCGAGGCGAAAGTTTCTCTATAATCCTTGCCATATATTTGCGAGTCGCCTTTGGCTATGAAACGAGCTTTGTACTCATGACTTTTGTCACTTTTACTTTTTATAGTATAGTTGTTAAGGGAAATAGTTAATTTCCCTAACACTATATTTTTTTGGCAACACAAATGAATAACAAAACTTCTTTTAATAACACAACAAAGTAAGGTTTATTAGTAGCAGGCGTGAAGGAATGAGAGTGAGAAAGTGTCTCTTTGCGTCGCTGGTCTGTATGCAGGTCCTTGGTTCGTAGGAAGCGTGTTTAAAGCTAGCAGTGAGCGAAGTGTTCCAAGTGGAATCAGTGCAGTCATGTGGGAGAGATATGTTTCTTCTGCTAGCTCCAGACTCTCTCTGCTGTTGTCTGTTCTACAGAAAAGGGACCAGAAAAATAGTTCCTGAGAGGGAGAAGGAATCAATGCGCTCTGCCAGTTGATTGGTCAGTGAGTGGCCGATTCTCTTAACAGGGGCATTGATTCGCGAAAGGAAATAGGTCTGTGGCTGCTACATCACCCCCTGCTTAGGCGGAAAGCCGACAGAGAAAAAGATAGCAGCCGTAAAACAAAGAAGGGTACATTTTATACATAAACAGTTTTACAGAGCTTTTTGGGCCAATGTACTCGTCGACCACTACGTGTGGTGGTGATGTAATTGTCTTTTGGCATTGTATTTTTTTCTACAGGTGTAGAGATATGTTCATGTGTGTAAGTAGGGGGAATATGTGGCTCTTGTGTGTTTGTGTTAAGAAAGGCTCTTTTCACCCTGTCAATAGATACAGTTTCTTTTTTGCCATTAATGTCAAGGGTGAAAAGTTTGTCAGTGCGTGAAAGCACGCGGTAAGGGCCAGTGTAAGGTGGAGTGAGAGGGGCTTTGACAGCGTCCTTTCTTAGAAAAACGTGAGTCCATGAGGAAATATCTTTGGGGACTGATGGTTTGATGGTCTGTTCTCTAGGTTGCATTGGTGGGAGATTACCAAAATAACATTGCAGTCTATTTACATATAAAGCTGGATCTGTTCCCGTTAGATCTATAGGGTTCAGCATCTGACCAGGTAGTGATAGCGGTACTCCATAGACAAGTTCTGCTGGAGAGTATCCTAGGTCCTCTTTGATAGCTGCACGACAGCCAAGAAGGACAACAGGTACATATTCGCTCCATCGCTGTTGGTCAGGATAGGAGCGCAATGCGGCCTTCAATTGGCGATGGAAGCGTTCTATCATCCCGTTAGAAGCAGGGTGGTAGCTCGTAGTTCGTATGCGGTTGATCCCTAAAATCCTGGAAAGTTCCTGGAATAGGTGGGATTCAAACTGTCTGCCACGGTCAGTGGTAATTGTCGTTGGAACTCCGTAACGCGTTATCCAGCCTGATATAACGGCTTGCGCTACGGATTCAGCTGAAACGTCCTTTAAGGGAATAGCTTCAGGCCATCGTGTAAAACGGTCTATACAGGTCAGGAGGTAAGTAAATCCTTGACTGACCGGCCATGGTCCAACCAGATCTATATGGATATGGCTGAACCGAGCGTCTGGGGTGCTGAATGTCCCGAGGGGTGCACGGATATGTGTGTGCACCTTTGATTTTTGGCAGGATATGCAAGAACGTGTCCAGGCAGTGATATCACGCCTCATGTTTGGCCAGAAAAATCTAGCTGAAATCAGCTTCACTGTGGCTTTGGGTCCGGGGTGTGCCAATTGGTGTAGGGTGTCAAAAACAACCCTACGATGAGTCATCGGAACAAGAGGTCGAGGTGCGTCTGTTGAGGTGTCACAGATAATCTGCGTGTCCGCAGAGGGCACTGGCAGGTATGCGAACTTGCAAGTTGCAAATTCAGGTGACGATAGATCCAAGGTGTCCAGACGTGGCTGGTCTAAGGCCATCTGCCGTAAGTCGATATCCGAAGGTGAGACAAGTGAATTAATTGGAAGGCGAGACAAGGCGTCTGCCGCAGCATTCTGTTCACCAGAGATATGTCGGATATCGTTTGTAAACTGCGAAACAAAATCCAAGTGGCGAGTTTCGCGAGGAGAATACTTGTCCGGCTTTGAGCGCAACGCGAAAGTAAGCGGACGGTGATCGGTGTAGATCACAAATTGCCTGCCCTCTAGTGAATGCTGAAAGTGTTTCACTGCGAGGTACATTGCCAGGAGTTCACGGCCAAACGTGCTGTAACGTTGTTCTGCCGGTTTCAGCTGTCTCGAAAAATAAGCGAGAGGTTGTAGCTGTTGTTGGTATTGCTGTTGCAAAACTGCACCTACAGCTGTGCCCGATGCATCAACGACCAATGAGAACTGGGCGTCGGGTACAGGATGTGCAAGTAGTGATGTTGTTGCTAATTTCTGCTTCACTTCGTTAAAGGCTTTTAAGTGAATGTTATTCATTTTTCTTTTTCCTGTTACGTAACAGGTCAGACAGAGGAGACAGGAGATCCGCACAGTGTGGGATGAAACGTCTGTAATAGTTGAGCAGACCGAGGAAGTGCCTTAGTTGGCGGAGTGAAGTGGGTGGTTGGAGGTCTTGTAGGGCCTTCACTTTTTCAGGTAAGGGAGATATCCCTTCAGGGCTGATAATGTGTCCCAAAAAAGTTAGCGACGAAGCACCGAAAACACATTTACCAGGGTTAATCCTCACCTGGTACTTTTGAAACCGTTCGAACAGTAGGCGGAGGTGAGTAACATGTTCCTCATGTGAGGCACTTGCTACGAGTATATCGTCTATATAATTATAGACGAAGTCCAAATCACGCACTACTTCGTCCATGAAGCGTTGGAAGGTACTAGCCGCGTTTCGCAAACCGGAAGGCATAGTTAAAAATTCAAACGCTCCAAATGGAGTGGTTACAGCAGTTTTTGGTATGTCGGCTGGGTTCACTGGTATCTGATGGTAAGCCTTAACGAGATCTAATTTGGAGAAGATCTTACAACCATGCAGAGATGAAGCGAAGTCTTGTATATGTGGGATTGGGTAACGATCAGGTACCGTGATGGCATTTAGTCGTCGATAGTCCCCAGTCGGACGCCAATCTCCAGAACGCTTTGGAACCATATGCAAAGGGGAAGCCCAAGGACTGGACGAGGGGCGTATAATTCCCAGCTGCAGCATATGGTTAAATTCTGCCTTCGCCGCCTTTAGTTTATCAGCAGGGAGGCGACGAGGGCGTGAGAACACCGGAGCACCTGTGGTCTCAATGTGGTGTGTCGTTTCGTGAGTTGATTTGCCCACAACAAAATTTCAGTTAGTTAACTCTGGGTAAGAGCGTAATAATATTTGGTATGGGTCGTCTGTGGCGGCAATGAAAAATACCGGGCTGATGGGTGAGGTATTTGCCTTATAACCTGTGACGGAAAGTTCCGTATTGCCGTCAATAAGTCGTCTTTTGCGCATGTCCACCAAGAGGTTGAAGTGGTGCAGAAAGTCCGAGCCTAGAATGGGATATGGTAAATCAGCTACAGTAAAAATCCATGTAAAGTCTCTCCGTAATTCCAAGTCCAGAGAACGAGAAATTTGACCGTACGTGGGAATAGGGGAGTGATTTACCGCTTGCAGTGTGATGGGCGACACTGGCAGCTTCTCAGTGAGGAGTTTCAGAGGCCAGATACTGCAAGCTGCTCCTGTGTCAACCAAACAACGTGCTTGGGACCTGAAGTCAGCGATAAAATAGGCACGGTTGTTGTATAAATCTTGTGGAGAGTGTGCCGTGCTCAGCTCTCCAGATTTAAGTTTCCCTGGTTTGAAAACGAGCAGGGCATTTTGCATCTCCGAGCCTCAGCACCAAAGCGACTGTGATAAAAACATAATCCAGGTTTGCTTGAGAGGCGGCGGTGGCGAGGGGATGGCGAACGACTTTTGTATTGACGTCTAGGCAGTTGTGATTTGACTACGGCCAATTTACTTACTTCATTGGTAAGCCGCATCAAAGCTTCGAGTATAGCCACTGTAGTGTCCATTTTCTTTTTAATTCATACAGTGACAACAGACCACAAAAAAAATCAAAGAAACACGTTTCAATGAGAAAGGAACGAAAGGGATAAAAAGCCACAAGAAAATAGTGATATTCGTGTAAAAATAAAATAAAAAAAATTGTTTTGTTTTAAAGAAGGTGCTCCTTTAAGGTTTCTTAGTAAGGAAAACAAAATTTTAAATTCAAGATGGCGTCGCCCAATGGCTATTTAGGCGGGAAAACGAAATGTTAAATAGGAAGAAGGCGCTCTTTTAGCTTTGACTTTCTAAAAAAAAAATGTAAAAATGTATTACTCACTTGTTTTTCCTTTTTTTGTTATTGTAATAAATTTTTTTTGTACCACGTGGTCAGTTGAAAAGAGCAGAGTTGTAAGTTTCTTCCTTTTTCTTTTTGTTATTGTAATAAAAGAATTTTTGTACCACGTGGTCAGTTGAAAAGAGCAGATTAGTAAGTTTCTTCCTTTTTTTATGCCAAGTCGGCCAAGCTGAGGGTAATAATTTTTTTTCTTTTTAAACTTTGTTTCGTATGAACAAAATGTAATGTCCGTTATGCTTGCTTGAGTTGGTGTTTTTCTTGTGGACGGGCTGAAAAAGAAGATAATTCCTGGTTGGAAAGTTTTAGGGTTTTTTTGTTGTTGTTGAGGCACGTGTTCGAAAAATGTTACTTGGGCAAAGGGAGAATCTTGTATCTTTCTATTTGACCACTCGTAAATGGACGCCAATTTGTCTGCAAAAAGAAAGATGATATCTCTTTTTAGGAAGATTGTTTTACTTGCCGCAAATTTTTTCCTTCGTTTATGGCTTCGTAAACGAAGTATTTTAAAGTCTTTCTCTGGCACGAAAAATGTTTTTTTTATGAATATCTTTCTGAAAGAAAAATTTGCGCCTATGTCTTCTCAGCCGACGAATGGATTAAACGAACACGTGTGTCACTGGGGAGAAAATTCTTGGGTGGTAGTATTCTTTCGGTTCTTTGAGTCAGGAAGCTTTTTCTCTCTCTTTTTCTCTTCTTTTTGCTTGTTCTGCTGTCCGAAAATGGAGACCGTGTTTCGTGTTATTTTTTTATTTGTTTCGTAATTCAGAAGGTGCTATACGGGGTCACCAATTTATAGTTGTTAAGGGAAATAGTTAATTTCCCTAACACTATATTTTTTTGGCAACACAAATGAATAACAAAACTTCTTTTAATAACACAACAAAGTAAGGTTTATTAGTAGCAGGCGTGAAGGAATGAGAGTGAGAAAGTGTCTCTTTGCGTCGCTGGTCTGTATGCAGGTCCTTGGTTCGTAGGAAGCGTGTTTAAAGCTAGCAGTGAGCGAAGTGTTCCAAGTGGAATCAGTGCAGTCATGTGGGAGAGATATGTTTCTTCTGCTAGCTCCAGACTCTCTCTGCTGTTGTCTGTTCTACAGAAAAGGGACCAGAAAAATAGTTCCTGAGAGGGAGAAGGAATCAATGCGCTCTGCCAGTTGATTGGTCAGTGAGTGACCGATTCTCTTAACAGGGGCATTGATTCGCGAAAGGAAATAGGTCTGTGGCTGCTACAATAGTAGAAAACCACCTACGACTGATAATATTTTCATTTCTGCCATTCAAATGTATTATTTTCTATTAAAGAGTCAAATTCTCTCTTCATAGCTAAAATCCAGTTATTCGAGTCGACAGAGTTTACAGCCTCAACATACTGAGTGGGGATCGTACGCAGAGTACAACGGTAATCACCCCCCACCAAATTCAAAGTTTTCAACTTCAAAAATATTGGGTTTTTACCCCTGTCGGATTGGATAACAGGTAATTTGTCCCTCCCCTTTGGTGTTTAGGTTGTCATTTGGTTGTATGTCATATATGATTAAGTATTCTGGAAATTCAATATTTTTATCTGGTTTCGATAGTGAGCTATTATCATAAGAGTCGGTGAATTTTACACACCAAACTCTTTTAATAGCTGTTGTTCCCGGAAAGTAAATCAAGTAAGTTGAACTTTGTTTATCAAAGCCGACAAAGATGCCCTTTTTTTACGACGAGGATCCAATTTTGTTTTATTTTGCACATAACAAAAACAAGTCGTGCCAAAAATACATATCTTATTTAAGTTTGGTTTTGAACCGGTAAAACTTTCACATGGGTTTTTTTCTTGTGTTTTTATTATAATAATTTCTTTTATTGCAACTGTAATGCAGCGTGATGTAGAGAAAACGCAAAAGCAGTGGAGCTAAGCTTAAACGCCCATGCTTTATTTACCGGAAACGTTGCAGGCCTACTAAGCTGGTCATATTTTTCACACGCACCGTTTCGCAAATGATTTAGATTAAGCGTGCGAGTAATGACAGCCAAAAGACTGTAGCAGAATGTATTTTGGTTTGGCGCGCAATTTAATTCGGCGCATAATTTCACCCAATCAGGATGACTTATCCTATTCATCCCGGATCTCCTTTCCCAGGCAGCAGAAATTGGGTAAGCTGCCAAACACAGTCCCTTTGACTGAACAACGCCGCCCAGTGCAGACGTCTCACTGACGGCTCTTCAATAACAGCAACAGCACGGACACATGTGGGAACCTATCTAATTTATGGGTTCCTTGCGTCTATTTTTCTCTTAGACCAAGGAATCCCAGTTGAATATGAATTAGATACATTCAATACGCCACCACAGGAACAACTTTATGTCACCCCCAAAATTGGCCATGTCGATGCGATGCCTTAATTCCGCTCTTGGCACCTAGCTCTCATTTCACCTCTGGGCCACCTTAATGGAGACAACGCACGCCTCTCCACCAGACGCACAAAACTCACGGTGACTCCAAAGTTCATTTCCTCCAACGGCAACATGGCTTTCGCTAAACTAAGGCGAACACAATCCCTCGCACGTCCGACGACACGCGCTGTTTTCTCAACTCTATCATATTGCCGCGACCTGCCGATAAACATAAACGGATCAAGTTACACGCCCGCTTTAGGACAATTATATCCGGGTACGGCCGGAACTGACGAAGCCCTTTTTCTTTCTAACGACCTTGACATCTCGTTATAGCTAAAAGAAAAGGATGAATTAAAATTAACAATATTTACAAAGCACTTCGGCCAAAAATAACTTGATAAAACTGGAACTAATAATCGTCGCCAGCCTATAGCAGGTTAAAAAAATACTTAATGGCTACACTCATTTTTTATGGGGGAATTCCAAATTCATACGGCTGGAGCTGGGTGTCACAGCACTTTCGTCATATCAACAGGCCCTTTTTCAACGCTCGTCGGCTAGCTCCTGGCGAGCGCCCCGGGGCCTGTTCTGGACTTCGGTCCGGAGCGTGGCCCTGGAAAAGGAACAAAGGCAGACTTGGGGCCTTTAATTAGGCACCTAGTTTCGACTAGGCTACCTTCGGGTGGGCGAGCTGCATTTTTGTCTCCTTTGTCCCCCTTGTACGGCACTAGACCATGCGTCTAGTTTAAGCCGTAAACTGGCATACGTGCCCGGACTCACATTTCGGTTCGTGAAACTGCTTGCCTCATCAGGCTCACATTGCACTAAGTGATCTGATGAGCAGCACTGACAAGCAGGGTTCGAGTCTCGGCTCGTTCCCGACCTCCCCCTTCCCTTTATCCCCACTTTAATCGGCCTTCGGGCTTTTGACCTTGTGTCAAGTTGTGTCTGGTGGGAGGCAGCGACAAATACCGCCCCGGGGCCTGTTCTGGACTTCGGTCCGGAGCGTGGTCCTGGAAATGGAACAATGGCAGACTTGGGGCCTTTAATTAGGCACCTAGTTTCGACTAGGCTACCTTCGGGTGGGCGAGCTGCACTTTTGTCTCCTTTGTCCCCCTTGTACGGCACTAGACCATGCGTCTAGTTTAAGCCGCAAACTGGCATACGTGCCCGGACCCACATTTGGGTTCGTGAAACTGCTTGCCTCATCAGGCTCACATTGCACTAAGTGAGCCGATGAGCAGCACAGACAAGCAGGGTTCGAGTCTCGGCTCCTTCCCGCTCTCCGCTCCCCTTTATCTCCACTTGTGTCAAGTCGTGTCTGGTGGGAGGCAGCGACAAATATCGGCTAGCTCTTGGCGAAGCTCTTTAAGGAGGAATCCTGCATTTTGTGCGGTTGCATTCACCTTACCTTACGGCGTTGATCCCACTTCTCATGGTAGATCTGCCTTTCTCCCAACTACATAAGTATGCACAAAGGTCCTTTTAAGGACCATTAGAGGTCTATGTCTGCGGGTCAGAGCATCTCTGGCGGTCAGTAATGACCAGTCGAAATAGGCGGCCAGGTGGCAAACATGAAGACGGATTCAAAGACCAACCGGTCTTACTCTCGCTCGGTTCCGATTGTCCGATAAGCTGCGCAGCGCTAATGGCACGGTCCAGCCTTTAGCTACCGCTTCGCATTCTGCGCAGCGCTAAGATAACGCCCATCTTAGCCTCGGCCTCCTGGCCTGTCCGCTCGTCCGCACGGCTTTGGCGCGAACCTAGCCCTAGCCATCGACCGCACGGCTTTGACACGGCAAAGCCTTCGCTCCCGTCCGATTCGTCTGCACGGCTTTGGCACGGCAAAGCCTTCGCTCCCGTCCGATACGTCCGCACGGCTTTGGCGCGAACCTAGCCATAGCCATCGTCCGCACGGCTTTGACACGGCAAAGCTTTCGCTCCTGTCCGATACGTCCACGTGGCATGGGGGGCTCGGCAAAGCCCTAGCCTTTCCTCGACCTCGACGCTCTTGCAAGGTATCACACAGTCCACGTAACGACTCGCTATTACGGACTGCCCTACCACTGCAACACCTGACTCACGTACGACCCGCTGTACGAGCCAGCAACTGGATCGACACACCCTTGGTTAACCACAACACACCGTCATAACCGGGGATATCGATCTACCAACCTCGACCGACCTCAGCTGCCCGCGACGACTATCCAACGGTATCCAACGACCCGACCGAATCTCAGCTTACCAGCATCAAACATCCAGCTGTATCTTCACGACTCGACCTACGCCAGCTACCCTCGTCGAACGTCCAGCTGCGAACATCTACACCGCGACGACTGTCCAACTGTACTCAACGACTCAACCGATCTCAGCTTACCAGCATCAAACATCCAGCTGTATCTCCACGACTCGACCTTCACCAGCGACCCTCGTCGAACGCCAAGCTGCAAACATATACAACGCGACTATACCAGCTAACGACATAACCCATCCTAGCTGAAGACTACATACAACCGCCACGGACATTTACATACACGCTTGTAAATACGACAAATAAATTGTCACTTGTTATTATTGTTACCTCGCCTTTGTTCCTTCATATTGCTTTGGCTGTTCTCATTCACATAACTCATTTGTGGGGTCGACATACTTATCGGCTCCGCAACAATATCTCTATTTCGTCTCTTACTCACTGCCTTCCTACGAGACTTGCAGCACAAAAAGCAAACCCAATATTCCATGCTGCAAATAAAAACTATTCCTAAAAACACATTTCGACTATTGGCATCTTACTTCTTCATACTTCCTTTATTGCCTTACAAACTTAGCGAGGAAACAACACAATGTAAACACATATACGTCACAATCTATCCTTGCTCAACA
Organism: Sepioteuthis lessoniana; assembly: GCA_963585895.1. Taxonomy (NCBI): domain Eukaryota; kingdom Metazoa; phylum Mollusca; class Cephalopoda; order Myopsida; family Loliginidae; genus Sepioteuthis; species Sepioteuthis lessoniana. The sequence continues at coordinate 6,417,363 of OY757908.1, forward strand.
ATAACAAACTTCTCACTCGCTAACAACAAAAACATTCCAGCCAATGAAGGAAACAAAGGCGAGATAACAATATAACAAATACAACAATTTATTCGTCGAGTTTACAATGACGAGTGTAAGTTCGGAGGTTGTTGTTGGTGTCGTCAGCTAGATGGTTGATGTCGGTAGTTGGTATGGTCGAAGTATTTGATAGGTGCAGGTAGACGTTCGATGCGAGTAGCTGATGTTGGTCGTGGTTGGAAGATCGATGTTCCGTTTTTTGAAGTATATTAGATTAACCGGGGGGGGGTGAGGGTCGATGTGGTTGCTAGCCCATACAGCAAGTCGTACGTGGGCTAAATCCTGAAAAGCTAGAGCACGTTGTGGTTGGGGTCGGCAGTCCGTACAGTGAGTCAGACGTGGACAGGATGCAGCATTGCTGGAGCGTGTTGTGGTCGAAGTTGGTCTTGGCAGCTTGGTCGCGTAGCATCGAGCGAATGTGGTGACTAAGACTTAACCGTGTCTTAGAGATGCAGACCAAGTGAACGGACAGGGTAACCGTAGGTAAGGTTTGCCAGGCGTTAGCACATGGGAAGTCGAGCAAGCAAATTGGAGAGGCTATGGCTTTGTCATGCCCCTAGCTGTGCAGACGTATCAGAGACAGTAGCTAAGGCTTTACCGTACCAAAGCCATGCGGACGTATCGGGCGAACAGGCCAGGAAGCCACAGCCAAGACTGGCGGCATCTCAGCACTGCACAGCCGAGTGAAGAAACAGACAATGGAACCGACCGAGTTGGTTAAGACCGGGTGGTCTTAGGATCCTCTTCAGGTGTGCCGCCAGGCTGTCTGCTTCGACGAGTCTGTAAGGACTGTCAGAGATACTCCAAGCCGCAGAAGACCTCTAATGGTCCTTAAAAGGACCTTTTTGCATATCTAAATGATGGAAGGCGAATGCAACCATAGGTGGAATTCAGCCTTGGGGAGCCTCACTTTGAGAGCGGGCTCCTGAGAGCGATATTTGCCAATGTCTCCCACCAGACAAGGCTTGACACAAGGTCAAAAGCCCAAAGCCCGATTAAAGTGGGGATAAAGGAGGGGTCGGGAACGATCCGAGTTTTGAACCCTGCTGGTCTGTGCAGCTGATTATTCCATTAAGTGCAATGTAGGTCTAATGAGGCAAGCAGCTTCATGAACCCAGATGTAGGTCCGGGCATGGATCCCGGGTTATAGGTTGAACTAGACAGCAAGGTCTAGTACTATACATAGAGGACAAAACAGCCAATGTTGCAGCTAACCCACCCGGAGGTTGCCCAGCCAAAACTGGAGGCCTTACAGCCTCAAGTCTGCCATTGTTCCTCTGCGGAGCCCAAACAGGCTCCTGAGTGCGATATTTGCCAATGTCACCCTCTGGACAAGACTTGACACAAGGTCAAAAGCCCAAAGTCCGATTAAACTGGGGATAAAAGGTTCGGGAACAAGCCGAGGCTCGAACCCTGCTGGTCTGTGCTGCTCATTGTCCCACTAAGTGCAATGTGGGCCTGTTGGGTATATGGCTGAATGTAAGGGGCAAAGGGCAAGGCTGTGTTGCCATTAGGTATCTGACTCCATATTTTTGAGTATATTATATTTTATCCCCACGTTGGTTAGTCGGTGTAATGCCTTGCCCTAGAAAGTCCCAAAAGAATTATACAACAGAAAAGACAGCAACAGATAAGAGACGAAGACGTTTCTTTTATACTTTCCTTTATTTACTGGGTTCAACAACCATTCCATGAATGAGGAAGTTTTTCCTGAATACATTGAAATGGTTGAATCCCCCAGTTCAAGGTGTCAAAATACGTTAATTGTTTCATGTATGTAGGTGTCCGCATTTGGTATTACATGAATTCAAAGAAAAATATTTTCTGTAAAATACAGAAAGAGAAAACAATACAACAATTATTTTTTGAGTTTTGAGAAAATAATTTTTAAATTTTCAAAATATTTTGTTCAGGTGTTGAAATTCTAAAAAGGTTTGTGGGGGGGGGGGGTCTTATGGATTTGATCTTTCTAGAAATGTAAAAATTAGGAAATGGAAATTTTTTTCTTTTAATGACAATGGGTTAACCTCTCGATGTCTCATAATTGACAAAAAACTTTTTTTCTTTTTTCATTTCTTTAAATAAAATAAACTATTCATTATAAAATTAAGTCTTTGATGACAAAAGTGCAGCAAATTCCATTAAAATTGGACAATTCCCTGATCTTTGGAAATTGTTTAAAAACTGGAAAATTTGAAAAAAGATTTTTTTTTTATTTCCTTTGATTAAAATTGCCCATACCAACTATACAGCAACGAGTGAATTATGAATTAGGGAACAAACAAACAATAATTAAATAAATAGACAAACAAATTACAAGTAATTCATTATCAAATCAATAGAATATAAATAAAAAACAAATGAATAAAAGACAAAGAAAATAAATTCAATACAAACAAGAGATTTAAAATTCAAATAATATTTACAGAAAAATAAATTACAGATCGAAAATTTATCTGAATATTTGAAGGTTTCTTTTTTGCTTAACTTGTTGGTTATAATATTATTATTTTCCCTTGAAGAAAAATTATTTAAAAGATCATTTGTAGAGCTTCAGACAAACCTTCTTTGTATTTTTTCTTTGTTGTGACCCTCATCACAAGCGTCAGTATTAAAAAGAAGTTGATAATCTGCCAAAATATTCAATGTTTTACATATGGTTCAGTGATTATAGAGAACAAAATTTTTAGTTGGTTCATTTCGATACAAGAGAGAACCTTTAATAATCTCTTGAAAATAGCTGTTTATTTCAGGTATTTCTTCCCCAATATCCCTTCTAGATATTAAATCTTTGCAACTATTGTATTTAATTTTCTTAAAAACTGCATCACAGAAACAAACTGCTAAGTATTGTATTACAGGAAAAACTTCTCTACATTTATTATTCACTGCAAAGCATGAAAGTAAAAGCACTTCTTACGGTTTCATTGCAGTTGTCTAATAAGCCAAGAATAGTATCACCCTTAAAATCAAGAAAAAAAAAAGGTTTTAAGTGAATTTCATCAACAAAATAAATATTTAAAAAGTGTGTAATTGTTAAGAATCTTGTCAAATCTATTCATAGTAAACACTGAATTATCTCCCTTTAATTTCAAAATCGAAATGAATTAAAAACTTTCAAACATGACAAGAAAACTAAATATTTTATATCACTTGAAATTCAAATGAAATAATAAAAACTATTGATAGGAAAATAAAAATAAATTAGATAAAAAATGATTTGGGCTTTTATTTTTATGTCAATTTTACAAAATGAAAATTTACAGCTGATATTTCCCCGAAATTATTTCCCTCAAGTTTTTTTCTTTATTTTTAAGAATTGCAAATATTTTCGGTGTTTTTCTTTTGTGGACAAAATTCAGAAATTGAAATTTAAAAAAAGAAAAGATCTGCCAATTTTTCTTTGTTTTGTTTCTGGTAAATTAAGAAATTTATTTTCATTGATTAAAACAATTGTGTTTCTTGGACGAAGAATTCTTGGTCGATTTCTTCGTTTATGGAATGAATTGTTTTTAATTAAAAGAAATAATTCAATGTTTGGTCTGCTAGGAATGTTTCCGACTTGATGGTTGTGGAGAAATTTGAAGATAATTATTAAGAAAGAAAATGTGTGAATTGTGTTGCTGGTTGTCGGAAATTGGCGATAATTACCGAATCGTATTCGGCTTTTCAGTTGAATTTCTCTTAAACGACGTCTGGCTAAACATTTTGCCTTTTGGTCGAATTAGACACTTTTTACAGGTAATTTCTTTTATCTAGATTTTTCTTTTTTATTTGTTTGGTTTTATTTGGATATAAAATAACTCCTTAAAGTGTGTTGGGGTAAAAAAAACATTTCTATATTCATTAAATGGGGGATCGATTCAAAACAAATTTATGTTGTAAAGTGATCTCCCACTTTATGGCCAAATTTCTTCATCAGTTATTTCATATTTTTTGGTCTAAATTTGGGGATGGTTGGTTCTGCATAATTTCTTTTTATATCTTCACGTAAAAACTTTCTTCAAAATAAGTAAATATTAATAATAGTGATAATTTGGTAGCCATATTAATGAGGTTTCAAATATGTTGAGTGTATTGCATAAAAGAAAGAAATTAGAGAAATTGATTTAAAATGGAATTTCAAAAAGGGCAAATTATTCACTTGTTTTTAAAAGTTGACTTTAAACTTTGGCCAATTTTTATATAAGCATTGTCAATTTTAAGTGTATAATGAGTTTGATCCTCACTGGGTGCTTGATTCTTATGGCCTCCCACATAAAACTAAACAAACCTTTAGAAATAATTCCATTTGTCTATTAAAATGCAAAGTAAATCCCTACAATTTTTGATGTGTGAATTAATGTTCCTTACCTTCCACAGATTTCTGAACAAGATTCATGTGTTGTATAAAGATAAAAATGATTTATTATTATCGTCAATTTAAATGAAAATATTATTGTTTACGAATTTATTTGAATTGAAACCTTTAAAACTCAAAACACTGTTCTTCTTCCCGTATTAAGAAAATCTTATGTAAATCAAATATTTATATCTTGATTTGTGAATGTCTAATGATTGGCTGGTTGGTTTTTATTGCATATCAACCTTTGTAGGTTATTTAACGCCAAATCCATTTTTATGTAAATAGTTCAATTTCAAAGAATTCAGTTTAGCATGAGTTCACAGTTTAATTGTGAAAAACATTTCTATTTCGAGCTATTCAGTTTATCCAAACAATTCTAATTCAGCTAATTCAGTTCAGTATGAGTACAGTTTTTGTTTACACACAGTTAAATGTCAAAACAGTTCTATATTAGACAATTCAGTTTAGTGTAAGTAGAGTTTCAATGTCAAAAACAGTTCCATTCCAAAGAATTCAGTTTATCATAAGTACACAGTTTTAATGTAAGCATACAGTTTAATTGTCAAAAACATTTCTATTTCAAGCTATTCATTTTAGTTAAACAATTCTGATTTAAACATTTCAGTTTAGCATAAGTATGCAGTTAGTTTTATTTAACCCATAGATAGGGCCCTATCAGGTGCTACCATTCCAGGCCAGGGTGTACCTAGAAGCAATGGCAATGAAGGGGTGCTCTGCATCTCCCAAAGCTCCAGCATCACTGAAATCTCACCATCAGATTGTTTAGTGTCATATCCAAGACACTAATTGGGGTTGTCTTACCCATCTGCAGAGGTGCAGTCGGTGTATTCTACAGCCCCAGCCGATTGGGCAATACACAGAGTTAATGTCAAAACAGTTTTATTTCAGACAATTCAGTTTACAAAGTACAGTTCAGATGTCAAAACAGTTCAATTTGTAACAGTTCATTTTAGGATATATACACTGTTTAAAGGCAAAAAACAGTTAGCTCAAGAAACCATGGTTTAGTTCTATTTAACCGATAGATAGGAGCCTTATCAGGTGCTACCACTCCAGGTCAGTGTGGATCTCGGAGCGATGACAATGAATGGGTACTCCACATTCCCCAAAGCTCCAGCATTACTGGAACCTCACCTTCAGATTATTTAGTCACATGCAGGACTCTCGTTGGGTGGGGTGGGGGTTCCCCTCTGCAGAGAAGCAGTCAGTGCATTCTACAGCCCCGACCCCACCCCCAGCCAACTGGGCAATGACTGTTTAAAGTGCATTCATTTATGTAAATTCTATTTTTAGAAAGAGGGGATCACTTCATAATGTATTCATGTTTTAAAATGATCCCTCACTTATTGGCTGCCTACCTTCATTTGTTAAGATATTTCTCTTGTATATTCTGTCAAATTGTTTCGTTTCATTGTAGAGATTTATGAAATGCATGATTCAAAAAAAAAATCTTCACAAATACACCACAAGAAAATTTGCGATAAATCTTTCCATTAACCTTTTTTTTCTTTGAATTTCTTGGACTTGAAGTTAAGTTGAAAAGTAAAAATGATTTTTACTTACAAGAGAGAGTGAGAGAATGAGAGAAAGATTTATTACTTTCATTTGGTTAAATGGAAAAATACAAATGATTTTTTTAAAAAACTGAAATTTTCATTTGCAGTCTTGTCTCATTGTTACATTTTCTTTTTTGGAAATTTTTATGGTGCGGTTAGCAACATTGATAAAAGATGAATTTCCATTTTTTTTCATCTTGTCAGTTATTGAATACAGAGAAATTTTAAGCAGATGCATTGATTGGATGGTTACAGGTACTACAACTCTCAGAGTGGGCCTGGGAGTAATGGCAATCAACTAGTACTCAAGACTCCCTAAATCCCTATGACTGGAATCTCATTGTCATATGCAGTTCAGTGTCCTACTCAGGACACTCGTTTTTGGGTGGGTTTTACACCTGTGAGAAGAGGGAGTACAGTCTGCATATTCTATGCCCCCTGACAGGGCAAGGTTTTGATGAAATCAAGAAAGTGTCACCCACCCAATTTTAGTCTTCAGTGACTTCTGATTAATTAAAAAGAGCTTAATTCCTTTTCACATGATTGCTTACCGCTACATGAAGAGGCCATTTTATTTTTTGGCTGTAGTAAAAAGTTAATGAATCATAATAAATATTAACTTTATAAGCCCTTTGAAATACAAGCATAAAGAAAAATAAGCCTCTTGTACATTTCTGGATATAAATTTTGGTTGATTTGTTGATTCCATAATTGTTTCTTTGCATTTCTTCCATCCCTATTGATCAATTGGAAGGACAATGTTCAGTAACTTCCTGTCTTCTCCTCCTCTCAGCTATCTCTTCTTCTCTCATCTTTGCTTCTCTTCCTCTCCCTTTTTCCTCTCTCTACCTCTCTCTCTCTTTGTGTTCTAAATTCCTTGTCACATGTTTGCTCACTGCTACTTCTAGAGGTCATTTTATTTTTTGATTGAGAGAAAAAGTTTATGAATCATAACAAGATTTGATTTTGTAGGCCGTCTGAACTACCATAAAGAAAAAGAAGCATCTTCTACATTTCTGGATATAAATTTTGGTCGATTTGTTGGTTCCATTATTGTTTCTTTGCATTTCTTCCATCCCTACTAATCAGCAGGTCGTACAATGTTCAGTGACTCTCTCTTCCTGCCTTCTTCCTCCTCTCTTCTATCTCTTCTCCCTCTCTCTACCTCTTCCTTTCTCTCACTTCGCCCCTCCACATCTCTCCTTTCTCTCTTCCCTTCCATTACCATACACATATATGACAGAAGAAAGTTTATAGAAAGATCAGATCTCAAATTATTTGTGTTGATTAGAATTCACAAAGACCTAAAATCAATTCAATATTTTCTGGATGCTGGAAAATGTTAAATTTCAATTTTGATCTTGAAAAGTTGTCAGCATAAAAGATGCTAAATTTTCATAATTAAATCTAAAAAACATATTAGTTGTCATGAAATATGAGAAAAGAGGATAAATTTGAAGATTTTTTATTGTTTGCAAATTGAAAAATGTTTTTCTTTTCTGCTGATTGGATGGCAAACTATGGCTCCAATTTATATACATGCCTAGGGCACTTGATTTTGCCATATGTCACTGTTTGGTTGTGAAAAGGTTGGGATATTCTACAGAAAATATCTAATTGCACAGCCAAAAACAAGGGATGATAGATATGCTGGAAGAATCAAGTCTGTTGTTAATTGAAGGCAGAGACTGTTGAACTGCAATGAAAACTTTGCCTACTTCCATTTGGTATCATTTAAATTATTATTGTAAGTGGTTTTCGTGGAATTCCAATTGAGAGAGTAAAAGATTCTTGAAAGGGTGTAAAGGAATTGTAGGGAAAAACAGTTCTTCAAAAGGGTTGAGGGCTTGGTAAGAATCGATTATAGTCTTTTAGGGGCCGTGGCTACAGGCCGCGCAAGCTTAGGCTTCTTCCCCACTATCAGGATAGACAAGGTATTAGAAAGAGACTGACATCAATTACTATAAAGCGAGATACGCAGAAGCGAGGAAGAGAAGAGAGTGGAAAAAATGGTCGGGATGAGACAACAGGGTGCGTGGACTAAATGGGAGTCGATGGTTAAATGGAAAATACCATGGTCCGACTTATGGCGAAATGAAATTACCATCAGATTCCTCATTCGGTCAGTTTATGACATCCTCCCCAGCCCTACAAACCTCTTAATATGGAAAAAAACGGAAACCCCCTTGTGTCAATTATGTGGAAAGACCGGATCCTTAAAACACATTCTTAGCAGCTGCCAAACAGCGCTGGCGGATGGTCGGTATAGATGGCGCCACGACCAAATCCTTAAAGATATAGCCGAGGCTATTGCAGCAGCAATCCACCCTAATATCCCAAGTAACGACAGGAGCACAATAGAGTTTGTCAAGGCTGGTGTAAAAGCCAAGCCAAAGAAAAAACTAACTCTAAATGCGTTATCATCAGCAGCAGACTGGGAGGTAAGGGCTGACTTAGGGAAAAGGTTAAAATTCCCAGTCCATATCGTTCAAACAGCATTACGGCCAGATATAGTTATATTCTCAAACAAAAGAAGGAAAATAATAATGTTGGAATTAACTGTACCTTGGGAGGAAAATGCAGAGGAAACCCATGAACGAAAGAAATTAAAATATGACGAGTTAGTGGAGTTGTGCAAAAACAATGGATGGAAGGCAAAATGCACGCCAATAGAAGTTGGATCTAGGGGTTTTGTAGCAAGGTCGTTATGCAACGCCTTATCGGATATTGGATTGACTGGATCAGAAAAGAGGAAAGTGATCAATAAAATAATAAAGACGGCGGAAAGGTCGGTCAATTGGCTCTGGTTAAAAAGAAATAGTTCTTGGATGACCAAAGAATAGCCAATATAAGAGTTGTTTAGTTAGTTTCATTAGTTTCAAGTTTTTTTTTGTTTTAGTTTGTACATTAACTAATTGATGTGCATATGAGATATATGATTCGTAGATGAGCGGAATTTATTATTTCTGGTTTTATTGTGAGGGTGGTCTATATTAAGATATTTATTTATCTTTCCCTCCACCTATAAAACATAATTTCGATAGGTTCCAACCATGAACGCAAAGCATATTTTAAGAGGACTTCCGTTTGATTTTATTTCATTTTATACATGTATGTATACGTGTATGCAGGTGTGTGTGTTTTTATATATATATATATAGGTGTATGTGTGTGCGTTTGTGTGTATGTGTATACGTATATATATTTTGATTATATTCCTCTCTTCAAGTTTAATCGTTAGGAAGGAAGAGGAAGGGGTGAAGGAAGGAAGGTCTATTTTATTTCTTACTTTTTAAATTTTATAATTTAATTTTTTTTTTTTTTTTCATTTTATTTTTTATTTATTTATTTATTTTTTAAACGTTATTCTAAGGAATTTGATAGTTTGCCACTCATTAAAATTTTGTTTAGTGTATATAACGGAGTGTTTAGACATGCACACAATAGATTGATGTAATTTCGTAATTTTGTCCATTTTACAATGGGCTGATATTTCTAGTAAGGTACAACGTAATTTTAATAGATTACTAGTTTTTTTGGGTTTTTTGTTTTTTTTTGTGCCGCTAAGTGTCATTAAGATATACCGTTTTAAACGTAATTCATAAGCTTGTCCATCATTTGGCGAGTTATTAATATTTCCTAATGGTAACAGTCGCTGTTAACGTTTTTTTTTTCGATGTTATGTATATGTAATTTTAAACGTAATGCCAATGAATTAACGGAACACTATTCATTCAACATGGTTTTTTGGGTTTTTTTTTTTCTTTCTTTCTTTCTTTCTTTCGAGTGTTAACTTTTCTGTTAATGTAGACAGTCTATGTTGTTTTTCGATGTGGTGCATACATTATTTTAAACGGTTTTTAAAATGCATTTATAATGAAGCCTACAGAATACCTTTCATTTGACATACTTTTAATGCGTGGTTTGATAGCCGGTTTTTATTTTAAATGCACTCATGCAAAATTTTAAACGTTAGTCGTAATACTGCTTATCATTTCATGTGTCGATATTCTTTTAATGTACATAGTTTTTTTTTTTTTTTTGTATTACGTTGTGCATATGCTATTTTAAATTTCCTTTTTTTTTTTTTTTTTTTTACACAACAAAACCATATAGATATGTACAGAAAAAGAAAAAAGGAAGAGGGGAAAAGGAGAAATATATGGAAAATAAAAAGGAGGGGGCAATATGGATGAGAGAGATAAATGTAAAATAAAACAATGTTAAATGGAAGAAAAAAAAAAGAATTAACATACCTTCCACGCTAAACATCATAATCCTCAAAAAATTTTTTATTAAAAAAAGTGAAAAGTCACAAACTCACCTTTAAATAGAATAGGCCGAGTGTACGATTGGCTGGTTTCAACAGCCAATCAAATGCTCGGCCTGGTCTAAGGGATTATTTATTTCGAGCCGTCCAAGCCATGAATTTGTCTAGCGTTGTATACAGTAGGTGACTCAGAAATTGATCATCTCTGAGGGGGTCGTTCTGGTGAGGGGAGTATGATGTTGAAAGACCCGAAACTCCCCAATGACCCAGAAGATTAAAACATCACTGACGACACTTACTGGCACTGGTTTAAGCCCGTGTATTCAAGGTATATGTTTTCAACAACGTTGTCAGTGTAACTTGCTTGGCTTTTAGATCCTTTGGAATTAAAGGCGCAATTATTTATATTTCCTTTTTTGGTTTTTTGAACTGCAAGATAAAACGGTGTGCCACTATCATTGGCATATATCACCTCTTATTCGGATGAGTACATCTTGAATCCAAGCAATGATGAAATGGAAAAATACGGCAAAAGTCATCAAGTCATGTTTCAACAGGTTCTTTAAGTGTAATATCATCTTCATTAGAGTGGAATAAATGACTCATCCCAAAAATTTTGACATGGAAGGAGATTGAGTATAACCAGGTTAACATTTTTTCCCCTGTGCAAGAGTAACATAGTAGAGAATTACACGTGTCAGTTGAAATGTAAACTGTGTCTCTAATATTCAATATGTGAACTAATAAAACTTTTCTTTCCTTAAATGTTGCTATTCTTTTTACAGATGCTTGGATGAAAATCGGGTCTTGTGATAAGATGAATGAAAACATAACTGCTGACAACGGATAGAAAAAATGGTAAAATATGCTGACAATAATTATTCCATGAGAATCCATGAATGTCAATAAAACTTAAGTGTTAAACAGAAGCAAACACCCTGGAAAGAAAAAAGCATATTCTTCTAAAACCTGCGGATCTTCCTTTGTATGGATGTAAAAATTAGTCCAACATATAAAAAGACAAATCAAAGAGAAACAAGGAATTTGAAAATTGTGCGGATCTTTTGGCCTGTAATCAAATATGCAAAAACAAATGAGAGAGAAATCTTTTGCATGTAAAACATGTGGATCTTCTTTTGCATGGAAGAAATCTTTGGAGCTTCATATACTGACACACAAGGGAGAGAAATCATATTCTTGTGAAATGTGTGGATCTACTTTTGCAAAAAAAAAATCATTGGTGGAACATATGCGAACACACACTGGGGAAAAGCCATACTCTTGTCAAATATGCGGATCTTCCTTCGCTCTGAAATCAAATTTGTTATCTCATATGCGAATACACACTGGACAGAAACCATATTCTTGTGAAATATGTGGGTCTTCTTTTGCATGGCACATGTCTTTGGTGGTTCATATGCGGACACACACTGGTGAGAAGCCATATTCTTGTGAAATATGTAAATCTTCCTTTGCACAGAAATCGGCTTTGGTATTTCATATGCGAAGACACACTGGACAGAAACCATATTCTTGTGAAACGTGTGGGTCTTCTTTTGCACGAAAGGAATATTTGTTGGGTCATATGCGGACGCACACTGGCGAGAAGCCATATTCTTGTGAAATATGTGGATCTTCTTTTGCACTGAAGTCGACTTTGTTTTCTCATAGGCGGATACACACAGGAGAGAAACCATATTCTTGTGAAATTTGTGGATCTTCATTCCCAGAAAAGTCAAAGTTGATAAAACATATACGAACTCACACTGGAGAGAAACCATATTCTTGTGAAATATGTGGGTCTTCCTTTTTAGTAAAATCAACATTGATACAACATATACGAACTCACACTGGAGAGAAACCTTATTCTTGTGAAATATGTGAGTCTTCCTTTTCTGTAAAGTCAAAGTTGATACAACATATACGATCTCATACCGGAGAGAAACCATATTCTTGTGAAATATGTGAGTCATCCTTTCCAGTAAAGTCACGGTTGATACAACATATACGAACTCACACTGGAGAGAAACCCTTTTCTTGTGAAATATGTGGGTCTTCTTTTTTAGTAAAGTCAACATTGATACAACATATACGAACTCACACTGGAGAGAAACCTTATTCTTGTGAAATATGTGGGTCTTCATTTGCAGTAAAGTCAAGGTTGATACATCATATACGAACTCACACTGGAGAGAAACCGTATTCTTGTGAAATATGTGGGTCTTCCTTTCCAGTAAAGTCAAGGTTGATGGAACATATACAAACTCACACTGTTGAGAAACCATATCCTTGTGAAATATGCGGATCTTCCTTTGCACACAAGTCCACTTTGCTGTCTCATATACGAACTCACACTGGAGAATATTCTTGTGAAATGTGCGGATCTTGTTTTTCATCAAAGTATTCTTTAATGGTACATGTGCGGACACACACTGGCGAGAAGCCACATTCTTGTGAAATATGTAAATCTTCCTTTTCACGGAAATCAAATTTGTTGATTCATATGCGAACACACACTGGGGAGAAACCATATTCTTGTGAAATGTGTGGATCTTCCTTTGCACGGAAATCGGGTTTAATATATCATATTCAAACACACACTGGTGAGAAACCATTTTCTTGTGAAACATGTGGGTCTTCTTTTGCACGAAAGGAATCTTTGTTGGGTCATGTGTGGAAACACACTGGTGAGAAGCCATATTCTTGTGAAATATGTGGATCTTCCTTTGCTCTGAAATCAACTCTAAAATCTCATATGCGAAAACACGCTGGACAGAAACCATATTCTTCTGAAATAAGTGGGTCGTCCATTCCAGTAATGTCAAGCTTGATACCACATATAGAAACTCCCACATGAAAAAAACATATTTTTATGAAATGTGTGGATCTACTTTTGTGCAGAAGTCATTTTTGGTGGTTTATATGTGAACACTCACTGGTAAGAAGCCATAGTCTTTTGAAATATGTTGATTTTTATTTATACACAAGTCAACGTTGTTGTTTCAGATGGAAACACATACTGGACAAAAATAATATTCTTGTCTTATGTGTGGATTTTTCCTTTGTACAGAAGTCGTCTTAGGTATCTCTTATCTAAACACAAAATGAAATCATATTCTCGTCTTATTTTACACCAAAATCATTTTAAAAATTATTATCTCGATTTACATACAGTCAAAAATATATTTTCAGAATCATTTTAAACTCATTAACAAAAAGGTTATTCCACAATTCCCAGAATTCCAGTACTGGATACAGTTTAAACGCTGTTTAGACTTAGCTCAAAGAAATTAAATTTGCCCAGTTGGCCAGGGCAGTAGAATATTCTGACTGTTTTTCTTCCAAGGGTAAGACTCCCCCAATGAGTGTCCTGGATATGACATGAAACAATCTGATGGTGAGGTTTCAGTAATGCTGGAGATTTGTGGAATGCGGAGTACTCTTTTATTGTCATTGCTCTGGCCTGGAGTGATCGCACCTGATAGGGTCTTATCTGTGTGCTTGTGCTGAACTGAATTGCTTTGAATAGAACTGCTTTGACATTTAAACTGCATATTTAAGCTAAAGTAAATTGTTTGAAATAAAAATGTTTTTGTATGCTAAACTGAATTGTTTGAAATAGAAGAGTTTTAACTTTTAATTGTGCGTAAACAAAAAACTATATTTATACTAAACTGAATTGTTTGAAATAAAACTGTTTGACCAACCTGAATAGCTTAAAATAGAAATGTTTTTAGCGATTAAACTGTACTCATGCTAAACTGAATGATTTAAAATAGAACTGTTTATTTGTACAAAATGCAATTTGGCATTAAATAAAACCCAAATAAACATGAACAGTTGGTGTTGCTGCCATGACAACTACAATAGAAGCTGAATATCAGATATTAGAATTTCCTTTATTGTGTTATATAATGATAAAAGGAATTTCTTTTTTTGTAGAGAAAATATTAGTGTAACATGTCACACTAGAAAAGTAATCTGCAACAAATACTGTAACATAAAAGTTTTTTTAAAGTGTCTACATCGAAATTTGTTTCTTGTATTTATTCACCAACAAAGATGACACAATTAATTTTCCTTCTTCACAATAAAGTTTGGTTCTTTCAACAACAATATTCCTTTCATCATTCTCTCTCATAAACATCCATTCAATTCACTCTGCAAAACATTATGTGACAAGAAATTGAGTTGTTTTTTCTTTGACCAGTTAGAAACTCCCACTGACTGAGGCCATCAAGTCTTTTTTGTTCCTCTCAAAAGCATATAAATAACTCTTCCCATTCCACAATGACCAGTTCTCATTATCACAGCCCCCATGGGACTTTAACAGACAGTAGCTCCTATGTTCATCTCATTTGCCAGGCATGGATAACACTGTTCCCATTCCACAATGACTAGTTCTCATTATCACAGCCTGTGACACTACGTAGGTGGTTCGCCAAGCAGATGATTCCTTTGTCTGTTTTGGCGCGAAACCAGACAAAGGGTTTGGACTTGAGATCTCGACGCAACCGGAAGTAGGAACAGAACGCAAGTAGGGAGTTGGACAAAGGAACGCAGAGAAGTCAGTGGGCGAAGTGTGATGCGAATGGCCAGTCAACACCAGACAGCTGAAGTGACCAGTCGGCATGAGAGAGAGTCCAGCAGCAGTGAGGGAAAACCGGTCAAATGGGTTGGCATTCCGAGTAGCTTGTAGAAATCCATGCTAGCATTAGTCTACATATGCACAAAGGAATGCACAGTATCACAGAATCCCCCTTCTTACACTTGAATTAACCCAAGCATATTGTTCGTTTGTTCTTTTTCTCCAACTCCCTTGATTGTATTTCTGTGTCATAAAGAAATGTGCAATGCCCCTATCGGAACCACTTGATGATCACCGGCCACTAAGTGAAATGGTCAAGAAGTTGATGTATTCGGAGGGCCGAGGGGGTATTGTCACAAACCCCCAAGGGACTTTAATGACCAGTTCTCATTATCACAGCCCCAAGGGACTTTAATAGACAGTAGCTCCTTTGTTCATCTCATTTGCCAGGCATGGATAACACTGTTCCCATTCCACAATGACCAGTTCTCATTATCACAACCCCCAAGGGACTTTAATAGACTGCAGCTTCTTTGTTCCTCTCATTTGCCAGGCATGGATGACACTGTTCCCATTCCACAATGACCAGTTCTCATTATCACAGCCCCCAAGGGACTTTAATAGACAGTAGCTCCTTTGTTCATATCATTTGCCAGGCATGGGTAACACTGTTCCCATTCCACAATGACCAGTTCTCATTATCACAGCCCCCAAGGGACTTTAATAGACTGTAGCTCCTTTGTTCCTCTCATTTGCCAGGCATGGATAACACTGTTCCCATTCCACAATGACCAGTTCTCATTATCACAGCCCCCAAGGGACTTTAATAGACAGTAGCTCCTTTTTTCATCTCATTTGCCAGGCTTGGGTAACACTGTTCCCATTCCACAATGACCAGTTCTCATTATCACAGCCCTCAAGGGATTCTGACTGACAGTAGCTCCTTTGTTCCTCTCATTTGCCAGGCATGGATAACACTCAAAATATTCTTTTCAGACCATGCCACACAGAAGTCAAACAAGTCATCTCTGAACTTTCAGAGAACACATCTCACACAAGTGACACTAAATTAACTAGTCATGGTAATTGTGAGGCCAATATGTCTTGTAAGTTATATCCATACTTTTTAAGGACACGGTCATGTCCAGGGCCGTGTTTTCCCAAGAAGATTAGAAATATGCATCTGTGTTATTATGCCCTCAAAGGCAAGGATATAGATGTTTAATAACTTGTTAATTTAGCGTCACTTTTGCACCATATGAACTGTTGGCTCAGTTGTAGAGTTTCAGCTCTACAATCTGTGGTTGCTGGTTCGATCTCCGGTGGTGGAGATCACATTATATACTGATGAAGGTCGAAATAGTGTTTCCATATGTCGTCCATAAGTGTTTGCCAGATTTTCTGGTCATGATAATTCAATTCACAATATAATTCTTCTACTGAAAAAAGAAAAATAAATAATTTACATCTTTTTATTTTGAATATATTTAAAAAGTTGAGGGTTTACTTTTCAAATTTCTTGATAAATTTGAATATAATTATGAAGATAGGAAAACTATCGCCTGTTTTGTTGGTTGACGGAAATTGGCGATAATTACCGAATAATAATTGAGAATTTCCGTCAATTTCAATGAATCTTCAAAGACGATAAAAGATTTGCTGTGTAAATTTGAAGTGTCGTTGTCTCTAAAGTTTTCTAAAAAGATTTTAGAGACTTTTGATTGCCGAAAAACTTTCTTTCCAGGTAAATTAAACTTTCTTTTTATTTCTCTTTTTTTTCACATGTTAAGTCAGTTTTCAAAGAAAAAATTTCTTTGATTTGAAACATTTAAAAAATTCCAACACCTTTCTTTATCCTTTAATTAGATAAATCTGTTTAAAAATATTGCTCTTGAAATGGTTCATAAAGATGACAGGAATGGGAGGACAATTTGAGACTATACAGTCTACAGCTTTGTTAAGATCAGCTAGCATACTGAGTAGAGTCCTGAGGTGACTTGCTGTTATTCACACTCCAAAGAAACTCACAAAGAGGGGAATAATATTAAACACTCCAAGAAAATGTAATTTTCTCATCTCAAATTAAAAAATATTCAAAAATTTTGTTGATTGGCAGAAAGTTAATTTTCAAACAAATTTCGAAAAAGCAGCAATTCGTTTTTTTTGTTATTTTTTCATTTGAATTTCTTGGCCTGTAAATTTAGGAGAAAAAAAAACGAAAAAGAGACAGTGATTTTCTGCTTTCATTTTTAATTTAAGTGGAAAAATACAAATGGTTTTATTTATTGGTTTATTTTCTTTTGTTTAAAGAAATTTTTATTTACAGACAATTGAGAAATTGTGTTGATTGGCTGAAAGTAAATTTATTTTTTATTTCTTGAAATTCCTAACAAGTAAAAAAACTACAAATGATTTTGTATTTACAAGGGATTCATTGCTTTACTATTTTTATATATTATTTGCCTTTTATTATAAAAGGAAAAAGATATTAAGTCTCAATTTGGGGGCTGATTAAAAAAGAACAAAAACTATCATTTAAAATCCAGACTGTTTGTCAGTTTTATAAATATCATAAATTACAACCTCTGTGCATTTAAAGATGCTAAAATTTAATATTCTATCATGAAAATATGATGAATTTTCTTATTTGACTTCCTCAGTAACACACTGAAAAACATTTGACTCTCTCCGTCTATTATTGAGGATAAAAGTATTAATTGCCACAAAATTGAAGAAATCTTTGGTAACATTACACTCTAAGTGAGGTGTTGTTATAATTCATAAATTTTTCATCACAAAGAACAAAATGGCTTGTTGGCTATTGAAGGTGATTGTCTGACTGAGTGAAAGACGTAGCAGTGAGCAATTACATGTCAAAGGAATGAAGCTATTTTGTCCAATCAGAAGGCAATGTAGACTAAAGCTGTTGACACTTTCTTGATCCTAATAAAAAAAAAACTCACCCTGTCAGTGAAGCACAAAATAAGCTTATTGTATCCCACACAAAAGTAAGACTCTCCCCCCAGAAGGGGTGTCCTGGGTATGACACTAAACTGCATCTAATGTTTCTGCATCTGATGGTGAGACTCCTGTTTTTAAGATTGAAGAGTATAGAGTATCCCTTGCTATTGTTCTTAGATTCACTATGAACCAGACTGTTAGTACCTATTAGGGTCCCATCTATTAATTAAATGCATCCGTTTAATAATTATTCAATAAGATTGTGTTATGCAAAAAAAATCTTAAGAAATGGCTAGGCAAAAAATGTAATTATGAACATGATTCCCAAACCTCTCACATAAAATAACCCTAGACATATTAACATGCTTTTAAAATCTGTCAATCAAAGAGAACAATCCAAGTCTATGAATAAGAAGGTTTTGGCAATATTAATACATCTCCCCCACATTTTATGAAAATGCAAATATTCTAAACATCTGGTTTAATTCAAGTTGCTCAAAACAATTACATCATCTTTGAATAATGTTCATATTGAGTCTCTCTTCCTGAAAGAAAATGGATATTTAACACTTTTAGCTTAACATTTAACCTTTTTTTTACATGAATTCAAAGAAAAATATTTTCCATAAAATACAGAAAGAAAACAATACAACAATTATTTTTTGAGTTTTGAGAAAATAATTTTTGAATTTTCAAAATATTTTTTTCAGGTGTTGAAATTTAAAAAAGATTTTTTTTTTCTTTTTCGTCTTCTGGATTTGATCTTTCTAGAGATGTTAAAATTAGGAAATGGAATTTTTTTTTTCTTATAATGACAATGGATTAACCACCCACTGTCTCATAATTGACAAAAAACTTTTTTCTTCTTTTTTTTAACAAAATAAGCTATTCATTATAAAATTAAGTCATTGATGACAAAAGTGCGGTAAATTCCATTAAAACTGGACAATTCCCTGATCTTTGGAAATTGTTTAAAAACTGGAAAATTTGAAAAAAGATTTTTTTTTATTTCCTTTGATTAAAATTGCTCATACCAACTATACAGCAACAAGTGAATTATGAATTAGGGAACAACCAAACAATAATTAAATAAATAGACAAACAAATTACAAGTAATTCATTATTAAATCAATAAAATATAAATAAAAAACAAATGAATAAAAGACAAAGAAAATAAATTTGATACAAACAAGAGATTTAAAAATCAAATAATACTTATAGAAAAATAAATTACTGATAGAAAATTTTAAGACTTGTTGTGGGATCAATAAATACATTGATCTCGCAAACTTTTGAAAAATTGACAACCAACTAGCCAAAAATGACAAAGACAAGGGTTAATTTAAAAAGGCCAAGATTTATTCGGCAAATCAATAACAAATAAAATATTAGTCTGCTCAGGGACAAGGATGTCATCTGAATTGATATATGCAACTGCCCTGATACAGATCCGAAAGTTCAGTTACTGGTTGCAGAGGCCGGACAATCTGGGATACAGTTGTGCAGTACTTTGGTTAACTAGGGATGTGTCAATGTAGCCTCTGTCTGTTATGTTAGTCCAAGCTGTGGTTGCAGAAATCTGCTGCTGGGTGAAGCTGGTGCTGGTAGCTTGATTGTGCAGGAATGGCTCCTGGTGAAGCTGGAGCTAGTCTGCAGATACTGGTAGCTGGAAGATGCAGGAACTGCTGCTGGGGAAGCTGGAGCTGGTAAGGTGTAGTGAGAAGACCAAAAGTGGTCTTAGAAGACTTTCTGGTGTTAGTTCTTAGAAGAGCTCTTGAGGATATTTACTTTCTAAGGTTAGTTCTTAGAAGAGCTGTTTGAATGCGAAAAGCAGTTGTGGTCGGTTTGGTTGGCTGTGCTGAGTCCGTGGCTGGTTCCTGCATCGTCTATTGGCTGGAGTTAAGACATCAGCTATTGGGTAAACCTGGTGCGGTGCGTATCTGGCAGCTGCTTCTGATAAGGCTTTGGTTGGAGTGCTCTGACCAGAGGAGATATGGATTACATTCCTCGCCCACTGACTGTTGCATCCAGAATGTGATAATTGTCTCTGCCTTCCACCAGACAGGACTTGACGGGATTAGTGGAAGAGAAGGTCGAGCACGAGCCAAGGCTCAAGCCCTGCTAGACTATGCTGGTCATTGGCTCACCTAGTGCAATGTGGGCCTGATGAGCCTAGCAGGATATGGACCAAACATAGGTCTAGGCATGGATGCCTGATTATAGCTTAAACTGGACCTAGAGGTCGAGTGCTATACAAGGTGTCAAGGGTGCAGCTTGCCCACCCAAAGGTGGCCTGTCTCAGCTGAAACTGGGGACCTTTCGGCCACAAGTCTGCCATTGAGCATTGAGAGTCCAGCATGTAGCTGGAATGTGTCTGGGTCTTTGACTGCTATCTTTATGTTGGGGTTGGCTAACACTACTCTGCTAGACTGAGTGTGAGGTCCTTTATTAAATATAAGTAACAATGAAATACTTCATTTTACTTTGAAGAGGAGCTTCCAAATATAATGTATTTTATTTTGTATTTACAAATTTATCTCTGAAAGTCCAGCTGAAAGAATCCCTTTAGAAAAATAGTGTGTTCATAACAGAAGTTCTCTCATGACGTAGCTTGAACATTTTGTTGTTGTCTGACATCACAGGTAACTCAGCATTTTCTTTAAATAGGATTTAAGGTTTAAGTAGCTCGAATGGCAGTGAGAAGACCAAAAGTGGTCTTAGAAGAGCTGTTGAGGATTGTGAGACTTTTGTTCATAATTTTAATTCTTTCACATTTGAAAACATTTTTTTATAAATCATTATCAGCATTGTTTTAATTTGAATGTTTTTAATTCATCATTGATAAATATTCTATAAAGTTACAATTTTGTAATTATTAACAGATTATTTTTCAAATACAGCAACGAGAGAATTATGAATTAGGGAACAAACAATAATTAAATAAATAGACAAACAAATTACAAGGAAATGATGAATAAATAAAACAATTAAATATAAATAAGAAACAATGAGATTAAATACAAACAAGTGTTATAGGAACATATATCAAATCTCTTCTGATTTACCCACTTAACCCTTCACACACCTAACTACTAAAACACACAAAACATAGACCCACAAACATTGACATTGCAGAAGAAAATAACAGCTACCAGATGTTGACCCAACAACGGCCAGTGCCAAACTGAGAAAATCATGGCTTCTGTGCATTGGCTCCGTGCGCAGTCTATCCAAAATCTCCAGAAAATTCTCAGTTATAAAAAAAAAGGTCTCTTTTTCAACCAATCATTTTTTTCCACAAGTAATATTTTCTGGAGCCAGTGTTTGAAGTTGAGAACATATAAATAGGCCAAACAGAGGTCACATGCCAGTTGAATTGGCGGCCATCACGAGAGCGTCACCCAACAACATGGTCCGACCAGATCAAAGCAACCACTCGTCGCCGAATAGACACCCACCACCACCAGCCGGCCAGATATTTCATCCGCTTATCTATTTAATTTATTCAATAAACAAAATAAGCTAAATCTTCTCGACAGTCTTATTTTTCTTGCAACCACACACTTGTATATAACACAAGCAAATAAATTTGATACAAACAATAAAGAGATTTAAAATTAAAATAATATTTATAGAAAAATAAGTTACAGATAGAAAATTTATCTGAATATTTGAAGGTTTCTTTTTTGCTTAACTTGTTGGTTGTAATATTATTATTTTCCCTTGAAGAAAAATTTTTTAAAAGATATTAAATCTTGGCAACTTTTGCATGTAACTTTCTTAAAAACTGCATCACAGCAATCGACTGCTAAAGAAAACGATTACAGAAAGAACTCTACATTAATTAACATAATCCTCTTTAACATCAATTCTAGGTTTATACACATCTAAATCTGTCACTTCATCGCAGTTTGGTTCTTGTAAATTCTTTAAATTAAATTTAATGCATTGCTGATTAAATGGTAAGCTCAATTTTAAAACTGATAATGATCTAATTTTTGTTCACACTCAAACACTTGCCATGTTGAGATATTATACTGATCCCCACTAAGTTGTTAGTATTGACCAAATCTGGCCTCAACGCAATCAGTTTGATATTTGCCAAGTAATATGTATTGCATTTTTGATTCTTCTACACAATACTTGGTCAGTTCTCGAAATGCATAGCTTGTATGACGCTAATTTGCCATTTCTTCCAGAAATGCTATTCCAAGACTCTAACCAGTCACAGAATACAGAGAGAAATCGAAAATTTGCAGAAGTAAATTTACATTTTGCCTTTCAAGATTAGCAGGATAAAGTGCCTAACTGATATTTCAGGGCATGAAGATTCTGTAAGGTACAAAATGGGGCACTTTGAATACTATCATGGTTTCCATTATGACGAAATTATGCGAACAGCATGTATTTACTTGCATTTTTTTGACCAAGCCAATTGTTGCTAATGAATTTTAATATATGGACTGAATCGAATAGGAAGAAAAAGGTCAAGACTTTATACCTCGGTGTAGATATACAATGGGAAGCTTCGGGGGACTGTAAAAGAAAGATATGACTTTTTTTTATTTATAGCATTATTATCTGTTATGATTGATAATACTTGAAAGTCTTTCTCCTCTAAACCAGTTATTATACATTTAATTATTTCAAATAAATTCTCAGCTTTTAGACATTTCGTTGGCATAACATGTACAACATCCTTATATTGTGAGAATACACTGCGAAGCATAAAAGTAAAAACACTTGTTACAGCTTTATTGCTATTGTCAAATAAGCCAGGAATATTATTACCCTTAAAATAAAAATAAGGTTTTAAGTGAATTTCATCAACAAGTAAATATAATGTGGTGTCCTGCTGCACCAGTGGCTTGAAATTATTTTTAATGTATATAAGAAAATTATGTTGCTCAATCAAAGGATTCATATATGTTGATAAATTTTGTTGATTGAATAGCTAGGTAAAATTATATTCGATTTTTTAAAATAAATGTTTGAATATATTTTAAAAGTGTGTAATTGTTAAGAATCTTGTCAAATCTATTCATAGTAAACACTGAGTTATCTCCCTTTAATTTCAAACTCGAAATGAAATAAAAACTTTCAAACATGACAAGAAAACTAAATATTTTATATCACTTGAAATTCAAATGAAATAATAAAAACTATTGATAGGAAAATAAAAATAAAGTAGATAAAAAATGATTCGGGCTTTTATTTTTATGTCAATTTTGTAAAATGAAAATTTACAGCTGATATTTTCCCGAAATTATTTCCCTCAAGTTTTTTTGTTTATTTTTAAAACTTGCAAATATTTTCGAGGTTTTTCTTTTGTGGACAAAATTCAGAAATTGAAATTTAAAAAAAAGATCTGCCAATTTTTCTTTGTTTTGTTTCTGGTAAATTAAGAAATTTACTTTCATTGATTAAAACAATTGTGTTTCTTGGACGAAGAATTCTTGGTCGATTTCTTCATTTATGGAATGAATTGTTTTTAATTAAAAGAAATAATTCAATGTTTGGTCTGCTAGGAATGTTTCCGACTTGATGGTTGTGGAGAAATTTGAAGATAATTATTAAGAAAGAAAATGTGTGAATTGTGTTGCTGGTTGTCGGAAATTGGCGATAATTACCGAATCGTATTCGGCTTTTCAGTTGAATTTCTCTTAAACGACGTCTGGCTAAACATTTTGCCTTTTGGTCGAATTAGACACTTTTTACAGGTAATTTCTTTTATCTAGATTTTTCTTTTTTATTTGTTTGGTTTTATTTGGATATAAAATAACTCCTTAAAGTGTGTCGGAGTGAAAAAAGATTTTTATATTCATTAAATGGGGGATCGATTCAAAACAAATTTATGTTGTAAAGTGATCTCCCACTTTATGGCCAAATTTCTTCATCAGTTATTTCATATTTTTTGGTCTAAATTCATTTGGGGATGGTTGGGTCTGCATAATTTCTTTTTATATCTTCACATAAAAACTTTCTTCAAAATAAGTAAATAATAATAATAATAATGATAATAATAATAATAATAATATATTCACCTGATTTTTCACTTTTCTATTTAAAAATATTCAAAAATTGTGTAGAGTTGCAAAATGTAAATTTTAAAAAACTTGAGTGTATTGCTTAAAAGAAAGAAATTGGAGAAATAGATTTGAAATGGAATTTCAAAAAGGGCAAATTATTCACTTGTTTTTAAAAGTTGACTTTAAACTTTGGCCAATTTTAAGTGTATAATAAGTTTGATCCTCACTGGGTGCTTGATTCTTGTGGCCTCCCACATAAGACTAAACAAACCTTTGGAAATAATTCCATTTGTCTATTAAAATGCAAAGTAAATCCCTACAATTTTTAATATGTGAATTAATGTTTCTTATCTTCCACAGATTTCTGAACAAGATTCATGTGTTGTATAAAAATAAAAATGATTTATTATTGTCAATTTAAATGAAGACATTATTGTTTGCTAATTTATTTGAATTGAAGCCTTTAAAACTCAAAACATGTTTCTTCTTCTCTGATTAAAAAAAAACTTATGAAAATCAGATATTCATATTTGGATTCGTTGGGGTGTGGGTTTCCCCTCTGCAGAGAAGCAGTCGGTGTATTCTACAGCCCCACCAACTAGGCAATGACTGTCTAAAGTGCATTCATTTGTGTAAATTCTATTTTTAGAAAGAAGGTATCACTTCATAATGTATTCATGTTTTAAAATGATCCCTCACTTATTGGCTGCCTACCTTCATTTGTTAAGATATTTCTCTTGTCAATTCTGTCAAATTGTTTTGTTTCTTTGTAGAGATTTATGAAATGCATGATTCCAAAAATCTTCACAAATACACCACAAGAAAATTTGCGATAAATCTTCCCATTAACCTTTTTTTTTCTTTGAATTTCTTGGACTTAAGTTGAAAAGTAAAAATAATTTTTACTTCTGAGAGAGAGAGAGAAAGAGAGAGACATTTACTGCTTTCATTTGCTTAAATAGAAAAATACAAATGATTTTTTTTTAAAAATGAAATTTTCATTTGTTGTCTTCTTTCATTGTAACATTTTCTTTTTTGAAAATTTCTATGGTGCAGTTATCAACATAAATAAAAAATGAATTTCCATTTTATTTAATCTTCTCAGTTATTGAATACAGAGAAATTTTAAGCAGATCTATTTGATGCATTGATGGGATGGTTACAGCTACTACTGTTGTAAGAGTGGGCTTGGGAGTAATGGCAAAAAACTGATACTCAAGATTCCCTAGATGTCCACAACTGGAGTCTCTCATATGCAGCTTAGTGTCATACTCAGGGCACCTGTTTTTGGGTGTGGTCTTACACTTGTAATGGAAGGAAATACAGTCTGCACATTTTATGCCCCACTGACAGGGCAAGGTTTTGTTGAAATCAAGAAAGTGTCACCCACCCAATTTTAGTCTGCAGTGACTTCTGATTAGCTAAAAAAAAAAAAAAGATAAATTCCTTGTCACATGTTTGCTCACAACTACATCTTGAGGCCATTTTATTTTTTGATTGTGATGAAAAGTTTATGAATCATTACAAGATTTCATTTTGTAAACCCTCTGAACTTTCATAAAGAAAAAGAAACCTCTTCTACATTTCTGGATATAAATTTTGGTTGATTTGTTAAATCCATTATTATTTCGAATCTTGAAGTTGCCATGTCTTAAGATAAGGATATGTAAAGCAAAATTAGACGAAGGAAAAATAAAACACATGTGCTTCTTTAAAAGGAGAAAGAAGATTTATTTCATTTTACAAAAAGGAGAGTTACACAAAACAACTGCTTGGGTTATCTAACTTGATTTACCTCTTTTTAACACCCCCGTATGCTTTCATAATAATACTTTTAATTATTTCCATATATATGAGAGCAAAATCCAAAAAGAGTTTCAAGTCCAAATAAAAGTTTTTTGAATCTCTCTCGCTTTAATTTTGTCATGGCTTTTGTCATTATATCAGCAATCATATCTGTGGTTGGACAATAAATAATCTCTATTTTCTTCTTGTGTAATGCATCTCTGATGAAATGATATTTTATATCGATAGGTTTACATCTCTGTCTATTACAGGGTCCTTAGATAGAGTGATTGCACCTTGGTTATCTCCTAGTATTTTTGCTGGTTCATATGTCTGTTGAGGGTCCATTCCATTTAGATATAAACTCTCTTGTGTTGTTTTAGCTAGAGCCATGTACTCAGATTCACAGGTGGACAGTGTAACTGCAGGTTGCTTCTTTGACTTCCATGAGATAGGCAAGCTTTCTTTGTTTAAATAAAAACAAAATCCTGTTGTACTACGTCGATCACTCTGATCAGACGCCCAATCTGCGTCGCTGTAAGCTAAGATCCCTAACTCATCACTTTTCTGGTAACGCAGTTCGTAATGGGATGTACCTTTTAAATACTTTAAGATATGTTTTGCTGCTACCCAATGCTGTTGACATGACTCTGATAGATACTGTGATAATTTATCTACAGCATAACTCAAATCTGGTCTGATACATGTCTTAGGCTACCAATAATTTCACGGTATTTTCTTGAATCAACCGGGTCACTGTTGTTACTGAGATCCATTTTTAGTTCACATGGCGTTGCTCTTGGTTTGCAGTTTGACATATTAAATCTTTCTAACACCCTTCCTATGTATTTGTTTTGGTTCATTTTAACACATCCTTGTGTTATGGGAAAATCTATCCCTATGAAATCGTTCAGTTTTCCCAGATCTTTCATTTTGAATTATGACATCAACATTTTCTTGACATTACTAAGAGAGATAACTTTGTCAGCTGCGATGATTAAATCGTCAACCCAGGATACGATTAATAATCTCTCATTTTGTTTCATATAAACACAGTGGTCTGTTGGATTTTGTATAAAATCATTCTGAATGAGGCATTCATGTAACATTTTGTTCCAGTTTCTACCTGATTACTTCAGCCCTTATAGAGATTTGTTTAGCCTATAGACTAATTTATTTGTTTTAAATCCTTCAGGCTGCTCCACAAAAATCTCATAGTCAATTGGTGCATGCAAATACGCCGTTTTTACATCCATCAGGTGGACAATCAGATCATATTGCACCACTATTTGCATCAAGATGCGTATTGAGGTGATGTTTGCAGTAGAAGAGAAGGTTTCTCCATAGTCTATACCCTTTTTCTAGCTGAATCCTCGAGCAACGAATCTTGCTTTATATCTTTTGGATCCATTAGGGGTTTCCATGGTGGTGTAGAACCATTTGCTACCGACTGTCTTTTTGCCTTCAGATAAATTTGTCAATTCAAAAACATTTTCCTTTAAGGATTCCAGTTCTTCATGCATCGCCTCAACCCAGGAGTGTGCATCTGAGGAGTCTATTGCTTCTGTATAGGTTCTTGGTATATTGCATGTGACTTTATAACAATAGTCAAAGTTAATCAATGCATGATCACAATCATCCTCAGAATTTGTAATGTAGTCATTTAGGTATTCAGGAGGTTTTCTTTCCCTTCTGGGGTAATGTCGAAGTTTATTATCTTCCTCGGTCTGTGCATTATCCTGTGTTTCTGTTGTCTTAATTTGTGGGTCTGGGGTTGTAGCTGATGTGTTGTTTTGTACATACTTCTTTTGGGGGAAGTAATCATCATCATCATCTGTTGGATAGGTCTGAGTCTGCTGATTTGTCACATTGCTAATAAATTTTATTAGCCTGTCTTTGAGAACTCTGTTATTCTCTGGATAAAAGACTAAATATGCAGGACTGTTTCTGTCATACCCAACAAATATCCCTTTTTCACATTTTGGATCTAGCTTCTTTAAGTTTTTGTATGCATAGCATGTTGACCCGAAGATGTTCATCTTTGAAAGATCAGGCTTCCTTCTTGTTATCATATAGTAGGGAGTTTGTTTTAGACGGTTGTTAAAACATCTGTTTCTGATTACTGCAGCTGTCATTACAGCATAGGTCCGTAAACTTTTTGGCAAGTTGTTTTCAATGACCATGCATCTAGCCATTTCAAATAGGGTTCACCAATTTCTTTCTGCTGTCCCATTTTTGGTGTGGTGAATAAGGCCCAGAAGTTTCATGTTGAATATTATTATCACAGAGTAATCTCTGAAAATCATTCAACTTGAATTCTGATCCATTATCAGATCTTAGGGATTTTATTCTTCCAGTGGGGGGCAGTATCAGCGATAAATTTCTTTGTGGCAGATACAGTGTCTTTCTTTGTTTTTTTAAAAAATACACAAATACTGCACTGGAAAAATCATCAGTAAATATGATTGCATATCGGTGCCCATTTATGTCTGCTGGTTCTATAGGGCCAGCTGAGTCAGTGTGTATTAATTCAAAGGTAGATGCTCCACGTCTGTCAGGTTGTCTATTTCTGCTCTGAGAAAATTTTTCCTGGATACAGATTTCACAGTTCTTGTTAGAGTGCCTATTATTCTTTTATTTTCATTCCTTAACCACATTTGGTAATTTCCTAATGTCATTGTAGTTGCAATGACCAAGTATCTTATACCAAGTATTTATATCATAGCAGCCCTGGCAACAATCTTCCGATTTGATCATTATAGACATTAAATAACCTAGCCTGTTATGTACGAATATATTAAATTTTGTTCCATTTTTATGAATCAGCTCATTCTTGTTTTTCTTAAATGTTATAGCTGCCCCGTTTGCCGTGGCAGACTTGACAGAAAATATATCCTGTGGGTAAGAGGGTATAAATAATTCTCTGTTTAAGGTGACTGACTCCTTTTTCCGTTTGCATTCACAAGACTTATCTCAGTGTCACCTGGTTTTAAAGTGACCCCATTCATCTTACTACCGTCAGCTAGTTCTATAAAATGGTTATCAGGTTGGAATGAGTCATCAAAATTTTTGAATCTCTCAATATCCTTTATAATGTGTGAGGTAGCCCCTGTATCAACCATAATTCTCTTGGTTTCAATGGTTCTCTGTGGTCGGTCATTTATTTTAAAAACAAATGAAGTATCATCTTCTGCTGCTGCTTTGATGGTATTTCACTTTTTATAGTGGCATGACCCCCTCACATGGGTCTGACTTTTTCTCTCATGATAAGGGACAGGCTTTTGTCTTCCAGGAATTGTATCTGTTCATTATATGCTTCCTCATTCCTTTCCATATCTGTTTCATCTCTTAAAGTTTTTACCTAAAATGGCGTCCTTTAAACCCAACGTGTGGAGGTGCCTTAAAAACTTCATTTCCTAAATTTCATATTTGGTCTCATCTCTGTCAAATAATAACCTGCTCCACCGACTTCCATTATCTCTTCTGCTGGGTCCGTAACCTGTTGAAGTTGCATGTCTTAAGATAAGGATATGTAGAGCGAAATTAGACGAAGGAAAAATAAAACACGTGTGCTTCTTGAAAAGGAGAATAAATGAGTAATTTTATTTTACCAAAAGGAGTGTTATGCAAAACAACTGCTTGGGTTATCGAACTTGATTTACCTCTTTTCAACATCGTAGCATTTCTTCCATCCTGCTAATCAGCAGTCTTCTTCCTCCTCCCTTCTATCACTTCTTCTCCCTTCTTTGCTCTCTCTTCCTCTCTCTTCTCCCTCTCTCTCTCGCTTTGCCCCTCCACATCTCTCCTTCTCTCTTCCCTTCAATGTTTTCTGGATGTTGAGAAATGTTCAATTTCAGTTTGGATCTTGAAAAGTTGTCAGCATAAAAGATGCTAAATTTTCATAATGAAATCTAAAAAAACATATTAGTTGTCATGAAATATGAGGAAAGAGGATAAATTTGAAGATTTTTTTTATTGTTTGTAAATTTAAAAAGGTTGTCATTTTCTACTGATTGGATGACAAACTATGACTCCCATTCATATACATGCCTGGGGTACTTGATTTTGCCAGATGTCACTGTTTGATTGTGTAAAGGTTGGGATATTCTAGAAGAGTCATGTCTGTTACTGACTGAAGGCAGAGGCTGTTGAACTGCAATGAAAACTTTGCCTGCTTCCAATCAGAGTCATTGAAATCAATATTGTAAATGGGTTTCATGGAATTCCAATTGAGAAAGCAAAAGATTCTTGAAAGGGTGTAAGTAAAGGACTTGTAGGGTAAAATAGTTCTTCAAAACGGTTGAGGGCTTGGTAAGAATCTATCATAGCCTTTTGAATAATGTTGTCAGTGTAACTTGCTTGGCTTTTAGATCCTACCGAATTAAAGACTCAAGTAGTTATATTTTCTTTTTTGGGTTATTTCTAAGGATCAGTTCAATGTTTTGACTTGCAAGATCGAACTTTGTGCCACTATAATTTGTATTTATCATCTCTTATTCAGAATCCAAGCAATCATGAAATGGAAATGAAAAAAATTTCAACATGGAATGAGATTGAGTATTACCAAGTTCGTATTTTTTTTTGCCCTGTGCAAGACTAGCCTTTTAGAGAATTACATGTGTCTGTTGAAATGTAAACTGAGTCTCTAATATTCAATATGTGAAGTAATATAACTTTTTCTTTCTTTAAATGTTGTTATTCTTTTTACAGATGCTTGGATGAAAATTGGGTCTTGTGATAAGATGAATGAAAACATAACTGCTGACAACGGATAGAAAAAATGGTAAAATATGCTGACAATAATTATGCCGTTACAAGCCATGAATGTTGATAAAACTTATGTGTTAAACAGAAGCAAACACACTGGAAAGAAAACTTTCTTCTAAAACTTGACGATCTTCCTTTGTATAAATGCAAAAATTAGTTACATGTAAAAAACAAATCAAAGAGAAACGAGACATGTGAAAATTGTGTGGTTCTTTTGCCCAGTAATTAAAAATGCAAAAACAAACGAGAGAGAAATGTTATGCATGTAAAACATGTGGATCTTCTTTTGCATGGAAGAAATCTTTGGTGCTTCATGTGCGGACACACACTGGTGAGAAATCATATTCTTGTGAAATGTGTGGATCTACTTTTACGGAGAAAAAATCATTAGTGAATCATATGCGGACACACACTGGTGAGAAGCCATTTTCTTGTGAAACATGTGGATCTTCCTTTGCTCTGAAATCAAATTTGTTGTCTCATATGCGAACACACACTGGAGAGAGACCATATTCTTGTAAAATATGTGGATCATCTTTTGCATGGCACATGTCCTTGGTGGTTCATATGCGGACACACACTGGCGAGAAGCCATATTCTTGTGAAATATGTAAATCTTCCTTTGCACAGAAATCGGCTTTGGTATTTCATATGCGAAGACACACTGGACAGAAACCATATTCGTGTGAAACATGTGGAACTTCTTTTGCACGAAAGGAATCTTTGTTGGGTCATATGCGGACACACACTGGTGAGAAGCCATATACTTGTGAAATATGTGGATCTTCCTTTGCACTGAAGTCGACGTTGTTTTCTCATATGCGGACACACACTGGAGAAAAACCATATTCCTGTGAAACATGTGGGTCTTCCTTTCCAGAAAAGTCAAGGTTGATAAAACATATACAAACTCACACTGGAGAGAAACCATATTGTTGTGAAATATGTGGGTCTTCCTTTTTAGTAAAGTCAACATTGATACAACATATACGAACTCACACTGGAGAGAAACCCTATTCTTGTGAAAAATGTGGGTCTTCCTTTGCAGTAAAGTCAAGGTTGATACAACATATACGAACTCACACAGGAGAGAAACCATATTCTTGTGAAATATGTGGATCTTCCTTTTTAGTAAAGTCAACATTGATACAACATATACGAACTCACACTGGAGAGAAACCGTATTCTTGTGAAATATGTGGGTCTTCCTTTCCCGTAAAGTCAAGGTTGATGGAACATATACGAACTCACACAGTTGAGAAGCCATATTCTTGTGAAATATGTGGATCTTCCTTCGCGCACAAGTCCACTTTGCTGTCTCATATACGAACTCACACTGGAGAGTATTCTTGTGAAATGTGCGGATCTTGTTTTTCATCAAAGTATTCTTTAATGGTACATGTGCGGACACACACTGGCGAGAAGCCACATTCTTGTGAAATATGTAAATCTTCCTTTTCACGGAAATCAAATTTGTTGATTCATATGCGAACACACACTGGGGAGAAACCGTATTCTTGTGAAATGTGTGGATCTTCCTTTGCACGGAAATCGGGTTTAATATATCATATTCAAACACACACTGGTGAGAAACCATTTTCTTGTGAAACATGTGGGTCTTCTTTTGCACGGAAGGAATCTTTGTTGGGTCATATGCGGACACACACTGGTGAGAAGCCGTATTCTTGCGAAATATGTGGATTTTCCTTTTCATTTAAGTCAACTTTGAAGTTTCATATGCGAAAACACCCTGGGCAGAAACCATATTCTTCTGAAATAAGTGGGTCGTCCATTCCAGTAATGTCAAGCTTGATACCACATATAGAAACTCACACATGAAAAAAAACATTTTTATGAAATGTGTGGATCTACTTTTTTACAGAAGTTATTTTTGGTGGTTCATATGTGAACACTCATTGGTAAGAAGCCATAGTCTTTTGAAATATGTCGATTTTTATTTGCACACAAGTCAATGTTCTTATCTCAAATGGAAACACCTACTGGACAGAAATCATAATCTTGTCTTATGTGTTGATTTTCCTTTGTACAGAAGTCGTCTTTGGTGTCTCTTATCCAAACACAAAATGAATGATCTCAGAATAATAAACATTAATGATCAATCGATTATTTATAAATAATTTTATTTGATCAATAAAAACAACCCACATCATACATTAAATACAGTACAAAATTATTTTACACCTAAGTCACTTTAAAAATTATTGTCTCTAATTATTTACTGTACAATAATGTATGTTCAGAATCATTTTAAACTTATAAACACTTCATATTGTATCCCACGCAAGAGGGTAAGAAGGGGTGTCCTAGGTATGGTACTGAACTGCATCTGATGGTGAGACTCCAGTTCTTCAAATCGAAGAGTATAGAGTATCCCTTGCTATTGTTCTTAGATTCACTATGAACCAGACTGTTAGTACCTATTAGGGTCCCATCTATTAATTAAATGCATCTGTTTAATAATTATTGTTTCTAATTATTTACAGTACAAAAATGAATGTTCAGAATCATTTTAAACACATAAACAACAAAGTGGCTATTCCACAATTCCACAAATGGATGCAGTTTAAATGCTGTTTAGACTTAGCTCAAAGAAATTTTCATGTAACACATGAACAGTAGATTTGCCCAGTTGGTTGGGGCTGTCGAGTACACTGACTGTTTTTCAGTAGAGGGTAAGATTCTCCCAAAGAGTGTCCTGATGGTGAGGTTCCAGTAATGCCGGAGCTGTGGGGAATGTTGAGAACCCCATCATTGCCATCGCTCCCAGGTCTACTCTGGCCCGGAGTGATAGTACCTGATAGGGTCCTCTCTGTGTGCTTGTGCTGAACTGAATTGCTTTGAATAGAACTGCTTTGACATTTAAAGTGCATATTTAGGCTAAACTGAAATGTTTGAAATAAAAATGTTTTTGTATGCTAAACTGAATTGTTTGAAATAGAACGGTTTTTCACATTGAAACTGTACCCATACTAAACTGAATTATTTGAACTAGAATAGTTTTGATATTTAACTGTGTTAACAAAAAACTATATTTATACTAAACTGAAGTGATTGAAATAAAACTGTTTGACCAACCTGATTAGCTTGAAATAGAAATTCTTTTGACAATTAAACTGTACTTATGCTAAACCGAATTGTTTGAAATAGAACTTTATTTGTTCAAAATTGGATTTGGCATTAAATAACCTACAAAGGTTGATATGCCATAAGACCCCAATAAACATGAACAGTAGGTGTTGCTGCCATGACAACTACAATAGAAGATGAATGTCAGATATTAGAATTTCCTTTACTGTGTTACACTAGAAAAATAATCTGCAACAATTGCTGTAAGATAAAAGTTTTTTAAAGTATTTCCATCGAAACTTGTATTTTTTCACCAACAAAAATGACACAATTAATTTTCCTTCTTCACAATAAAGTTTGGTTCCTTCAACAACAAAATTCCTTTCATCATTTTCTCTCATAAACATCCATTCAATTCACTCTCCCCAAGAAATTGAGCTTTTTTTTTTTGACCAGTTAGAAACTCCCACACACTAAAGCTGTAGAAACTTTTTTGGTCTTCTCAAAGGCATATAAATAACTTTTCCCATTCCACAATGACCAGTTCTCATTATCACAGCCTCCCAAGGGACTTTAACAGACAGTAGCTCCTTTGTTCATCTCATTTGACAGACATGGATAACACTCAACATATTCTTTACAGACCAAGCCACACAAAAGTCAAACAAGTCATCCCCAAACTTACAGAGAACCGAACATGATGATGAAGCCTGAAATTTCAAACCATCCGTGTAAATGAATAAAGAGTTTGCAAAATAAAAGCTGTATGAATAATATTCAGACAACATATGAATATTTTTATTATCATCCTTTGGTGTTTCGAGATGGCTGTACACTCATATGCATAAGACCATAGAGGAAGTGAATAACATCTTGCAATAAATTGTTGCATGACAAAAACTTTGTAAGTTTTATCAGAATGTCAACAATGAAAGATAAAGAGAAAGATAGTAAGAAGAGATGTAAAAGAAAGAAAGGTTGGGAAGTAGAGGGACGGAAAGAAAGAAAGAAAGAAAGATTAATGAATAGTAAGAAAGGAGGAGAGAAAGGTTGGAGAAAAGAAAGAAAGGTTGGGAAGTAGAGGGGCAAAAGACAGAAAGACAAATGGACAGAAATAGGATATGTTTGGGAAGATGAAAGAAAAATTATTAAGAAAAAAGTCTTAAATCAGCTTCATCATCCCCATTGTTACTTCTTCTTCATCGTCCCTTATCTTCATCTTCATCCTTGTCGCTGCCTTTTTCTCTTTCTTCAAATTCAGTTTTTTTTTTTTGTAATTTTCTGCCAAAACAGAAATTAGTCACCTTATGTAGAATTGAAAACACATACAAAATACAGATCATTTGGATGAGCAGAATTTTGGCACTTCTCAGCCACCATAGATGTTCATGCTGGCCATCCTTTTCTGCACAGACAACACATCAAACATTGTCTCTTTGACTGACGAGGACAGCCATTCTTACAAATGGCAGCCAGTCGTTCACGCTGCCTTTTGGTCCCACTACAAAAAATATTTACATTTTATATTTTGAATTGACATCAGAGATTAAACTTGATTTTATCTTTTTATGTAATTTCTGTTTGATATTATTATTTACTGTTATTTTTCCTTTGAAGTGTCTCAAGGGGTGGTTATAAGAAAAATGTTCACCAAGAAATGGGAAGATCTTTAAGACAAGGAACAAAGAAATTATCACTGCTATTCCCACTTGAGGATTAATAAATTTAATCCAGTATGAAAAAATAAAAGCGACAAAATTATGCCTAACACCGTTTGATGATTTCTTTTTTACATTATCAGGCGAAAGATTTTCTTATTGAAAAGAATTTTTTTTTTTTTTCAAATAATATTTTGAATATATTTAAAAAGTTGAGGGTTTACTTTTCAAATTTCTTGATAAATTTGTATATAATTATGAAGATAGGAAAACGATTGACTGTTTTCTTGGTTGACGGAAATTGGCGATAATTACCGAATAATAATTGAGATTTTCCGTCAATTCCAATGAGTCTTCAAAGACAGAAAAGATTTGCGGTGTAAATTTGAAGTGTCGTTGTCTCTAAAGTTTCTAAAAAGACTTGATTGCCGAAAAGCTTTTTTTCTAGGTAAATTAAACTTTCTTTTTATTTCTCTTTTTTTTTTCTTTTTTTTTTGTATCATGGTGTTTAATCGATTTCAGTAGAAAAAATAGTTGGTTAAAAAAAATTCGATGAAAGTCAATTTCTTTGATTTGAAACATTTAAAAAATTCCAACACCTTTCTTTATCCTTTAATTCGATAAATCTGTTTAAAAATGTTGCTCTTGAAATGGTTCATAAAGATGACAGGAATTGGAGGACAAATTGAGACTATACAGTCTACAGCTTTGTTAAGATCAGCTAGAATACTGAGTAGAGTCCTGGAGACTTGCTATCAATTACACTCCATTGAAACTTAGAAAGAGGGAAATAATAATAACAAAGACACTTCAAGAAAAATGTAATTTTCTCATCTCAAATGAAAAAATATTCAGAAATTTTGTACATTGGCAGAAAATTAATTTCAAACAAATTTCGAAAAAGCAGCAATTCTTTTTTTTTATTTTTTCATTTGAATTTCTTGGCCTGTAAATTTAGGAGAAAAAAAAAACCAAAAAAGAGACTGATTTTCTGCTTTCATTTTTAATTTAAGTGGAAAAATACAAATGATTTTATTTTTTTAATTTCTTTTCTTTTCTTTTTTTTAAAGAAATTTTTATTTACAGACAATTGAGAAATTGTGTTGATTGGCTGAAAGTAAATTTATTTTTTATTTCTTGAAATTCCTGACAAGTAAAAAAACTACAAATGATTTTGTATTTACAAGGGATTCATTGCTTTCCTATTTTAATATATTATTTGCCTCTTGTTATAAGAAGGTAACAGATATTAAGTTTCAATTTGGGGGCTGATTAAAAAAGAACAAAAACTATCATTAAAAATCCAGACTGTCTGTCAGTTTTATAAATATCATAAATTACAACCTCTGTGCATTTAAAGATGCTAAAATTTAATATTCAATCACGTAAATATCTTGAATGTTTCATATTTGACTCTCTCCGTATATTATTGAGAATAAAACTATTATTTGCCACAAAATTGAAGAAATCTTTGGTAACATTACACTCTAAGTGAGGTGTTGTTATAATTCATAAATCTTTTATCACAATCAAAGAACAAAATGGCTTGTTGGCCATTGAAGGTGATTGTCTGACTGAGTGAAAGACGTAGCAGTGAGCAATTACATGTCAAAGGAATAAAGCTATTTTGTCCAATCAGAAGGCAATGTAGACTAAAACTGTTGACACTTTCTTGATCCTAATTAAAAAAAAGCCGAGATACCCGAAAAGAGAACGCCTGTTTGATTGTGACGTCACAGAAGAAGTCAATGAGTGAAACAGGCGTTAATCATAATATAATGTATAGTTTTTGAAAAGTTTTTAAAAAAGAAAGAAATAGAGTTACATTTTGTACAGAACTTTATTTCATATTAATTTTGAAAAAATAATTGATGAGAAAGAAAAAAAGTTGTGCTGAATGTAACAAAATAATTCTAAAATTTCATTAAATTTTAAAATCTAAAATTCTTTCATTTTTTGATTTGTTTCAAATTTAAAAACATCTTTTTAAAATCATAATCAGCATTGTCTTAATTTACACATTTTTATTTTAATTTAATTATTATTCTGTAAAGTTACAATATCATAATTATTAAGTGTTTATTATTCTTATACACTGTACAGTAGATATGTCCAGTTTTGCCAATCTGCGGATTCATGACAAAAAAACTTAATTTTAGTCAGGATAAAAGAAAGCTAAAAACTATGGAAGCCCATAAGATCAAATTATTTTGTCATGTTACTATGACAGCTAGGCATTGAAAACATAAGAGGAAAATTATTGAACGGTCTGCCAAATATCTTAAGAAAACGAGTCATGAATAAATGCTAAATATTGTGAGAAAACACAAAGACGCGAGAAATCTGAAGGGTCTTTTAGCATGGTATGCAAATAAGATACCTGAATAAATAGAGCAAACCTCGGGCACTTAGTATAGGGAAATCATGAGGCTTGACATGCGATTTCTAAGGCCCAACATTTTGCGTCGCTGATAGGATGTCTGAGCACACTCAACAATCCTGAGTATGTGGAAAAATGAATAAGATGCATTGAGGCGCTATCTAGGGCAAAGAAACTAAGAGACAGAGGAAGTAAAAGGGAACAAAATAAAATTATTGACATGTTCCTTGCAACAGCTGAGTGTGAAGCAATACAAAAAGTTTCGACGATGGCCTGGAAGAGCTGACTTTCAAAGAAATTGACAAGGTAATAAAAAGGAATATCAGACCCAAGAAAAAATTAATCATCGGGGAAAGAACAAAGTTTCTGTAAACAAGACAGCACCCTGATGAGTCTGTTGTACAATTCGTACACCGATTTTAAAGAAAGAGCTAGATATTGCGAATTTGAAAGGCTTGGCACCAGTGAAATGATCACAGAAGATGAATTGATCATGCTACGCTTGATAGAAGGTATTCTTGACTTTTAAACATAAGTTTTTTGGAAATACTTCAAAGTGTTGATTTAACAGTAGAAACATGTATAGAGTTTGTGCAGAAACTGGAATTAATAAAAAAAAGTATAATCAACAACTCAACGAAGGAGAAGAATACAGTGCAAACAAATACGAAATTCTATGCAAATACTCGGGCAAATGGCATGCCAAGAAAAAAAATAATTGTCCAGCCTTCAGTAAGATATGCTCCATTTACAAAAGAAAAAATCATACCTGAAGGTGTACAGATACAAAAAAAGTTGAGGAACTTAAAGACATGAAAGTGAATAGAGGAGAGGCTGAAAGTGGATAGAGGAGAGGCTGAAATTTTCATGCTAAACATACCAAAAAAAAACTAGAGAAAAGGTAAAAAATAAATGGGAAATATTTTCACATGCAAATAGATACTGGCTCTGTCATATTCTTCCAGTGAACTTTTAGGAAAGCCGAGACTTAAAAATTCAACCTTGCAACTAAAACAATTCGATGGTACTATAAATTTGAACCTAAGAATCACTTGAAATTAGTTAATTCGATGGAATTGGAAGAACAAGAAATAGGATTACTAAAGGGTTATAAAGCAAGCATTCACTTGAAAGAGAACTACCATCCTAGATATATCCAAGCAAGACAATTACCCATATATATTTTACCTATTGTGGTGTCAAAGCTAAAAAAAATGATTCAGGAGGGTATTTTGGAAAAAGTCACTCATGGAGCAAGCGATTGTGTGTCTCCAATAGTCCTCATTAAAAAGACCGATGGGGATATTAGAATATGCTGTGACTACAAAATTGGTGTCAACTATCAGATATGTTCAGATCCGTTTCCCTTACTGAGTATTGAAACTACCAGTCACAAACTGGCAAATATGAAACACTTTGCGAAAATCGATTTAAAGTCGGCCTACAACCAGATCAAAATAAATGACAGATTTAAAGAAATTACCACTCTGAACACATCCATGGGATTATTGACATAGTCTTGCTTGCCCTTTGGAATTAAAACTGTTGGTCATATTTTTCAAAGAAGCATCAAGAAAATCTTATAAGGAAAAATGAAAAACATAATGATATATCATGACGATATATGCCTGGGAGCCTGCACCAGAGAGGAATTAAAGAGTAAAACAGAACATGTCCTACAAAGATTAAAACAGGCAGGTATGACAATAAATAGAGACAAATGTAAATTAGACTGTGAAAAAATATCTCATTCAGGATATCAGATATCTAGAGAAGGAATATCTCCTGACGAAAGGCTAACCAACAAAATTGTGAAATGGAAAAGCCAAAGAAAAAGAAAGCATTGGAAACCTTCTTGGGATTAATTAATTTCTCCAGCAAATATCTTCCGAGATATAGTGAGCTTATTGAACCATTGGTTGAAATACATGAAAGGAAACATAATATTTACATGGACGTGGGAAGCAAAATAAGGTTTTTGAGGCATAAAAAATTTTCAACCCAAAAAACAAAGTCACCTTGACTGACGTGAGTGAACATTCCATAGCAGCTGTTGTATCTCAAAAGGGTCATCCAATCATGTATCTGTCCAGAAAGCTCTCGTCAGCAGAATTATTGTAACATTGAAACGGAAGCATTAGCCATAGTTTGGAGTATGGAGAAGGCACAGAATTTTTTGATGGGCAAAAAGTTCCTCTTAAAATCAGACCACAAACCCCAAGAATTCTTATTCAATCCAAGGAAGGAGTTACCCAGAGTAACATTGTCAAGAATTTTAAGGTGGACTTTCAAAATCATGGCGTTTGATTTTGACATTATATATGTTAAGGGAAACATCATCCCACATGTGGATGCACTATCCAGGCTAAGATTTCAGAGTGAAAATGAAGAGAAACATG
This sequence comes from Sepioteuthis lessoniana, assembly GCA_963585895.1. NCBI lineage: Eukaryota > Metazoa > Mollusca > Cephalopoda > Myopsida > Loliginidae > Sepioteuthis > Sepioteuthis lessoniana. Next base: position 6,457,269 of record OY757908.1, read on the forward strand.
AAAATTCCGAGGATAAAATCATACAATAGGTGGAAACGAATGTACTATCTTGTGAAACACTCAGCAGAGAAACCTAACAAGACCTGATACTAAGTGGAATATTTGAACACATAAGAAAGAATGTATGAAGTAACTGTACTATAGCGGAGAGATCTTTTAAAGAAGCACGACATAAGTTAGCGGTAGAGAGGGACATTACATTTAGTGCAGACACAATAGCGCCGCTTCAAAATTTTAAGGAAGGGTGGAATTAAAAGCATGCACAATGATATTCAGAGTGGAGTCAATTATCAATTTAAAGAAAAATATTTTCTGTAAAATACAGAAAGAAAACAATACAACAATTATTTTTTGAGTTTTGAGAAAATAATTTTTAAATTTTCAAAATGTTTTTTTCAGGTGTTGAAATTTTAAAAAGATTTTTTTTCTTTGTCGTCTTCTGGATTTGATCTTTCTAGAAATGTTAAAATTTGGGAATGTAAATTTTTCTTTTTCTTTTAATGACAATGGGTTAACCTCCCGCTGTCTCATTAGTGACAAAAAACATTTTCTTTTTTCATTTTTTTTAATAAAATAAGCTATTCATTATAAAATTAAGTCTTTGATGACAAAAGTGCGGCAAATTCCATTAAAATTGGACTATTCCCTGATCTTTGGAAATTGTTTAAAAACTGGAAAATTTGAAAAAAAATTTTTTTTTATTTCCTTTGATTAAAATTGCCCATACCAACTATACAGCAACAAGTGAATTATGAATTAGGGAACAACCAAACAATAATTAAATAAATAAACAAACAAATTACAAGGAAATGAAGAATAAATAAAACAAATTTAAATAAGAAACAAATAAATTAAATACAAACAATAAAGAGATTTAAAATTAAAATAATATTTATAGAAAAATAAGTTACAGATCGAAAATTTATCTGAATATTTGAAGGTTTCTTTTTTGCTTAACTTGTTGGTTGTAATATTATTATTTTCCCTAGAAAAAAAATTATTTAAAAGATCGTTTGTAGAGCTTCAGAAAAACATTCTTTGTATTTTTTTTATGTTGTGACCCTCATCACAAGTGTCAGTATTAAAAAGAAGTTGATAATCTGCCAAAATATTCAATGTTTTACATATGGTTCAGTGATTCTAGAGAACAAAACTTATGGTTGTATCATTACAATACAAGAAAGAACCTTTATTAATCTCTTGAATAGAGCCGTTTATTTCAGGTATTTCTTCCGCATTATCCCTTCCAGATGTAACTATTGCATGTAACTTTTTTAAAAACTGCATCACACCAATAATTGCAAAGAATTGTATTACAGGAAAAACTTCTCTACATATATTAATTTCTTCTTTAACATCAATTCTAAATTTATACACATCTAACTTTTGTTCCTCTGTCACTTCATCGCAGTTTGGTTCTTGTAAATTCTTTAAATTAAATTTAATGCATTGCTGATTAAATGGTAAGCTCAATTTTAAAACTGATAATGATCTAATTTTTGTTCACACTCAAACACTTGCCATATCGAGATACTATACTGATCCCCTCTAAGTTGTTAGTATTGACCAAATCTGGCCTCAACACAATCAGTTTGATATTTGCCAAGTAATATGTATTGCATTTTCGATTCTTCTATACAATACTTGGTCAGTTCTAGAAATGCATAGGTTGTATGACGCTAATTTGCCATTTCTTCCAGAAATGCTATTCCAAGATTCTTACCAGTCAAAGAATACAGAGAGAAATCTAAAATTTTCTTTATTCTCTCTAAGTGGATTACAGCGTTTATTTCTAAGCCGACAACCTTTATATTGTGTTTTTACATTCATTATTGTCTACCAAATATAAAATATGTTTATATATTTTGCAGCTTGTGCAAAATTAGGCAGACTTTTCTAAGTGTATTCATTGAAAATTTGCAGACCTAAATTTACCTTTTACCTTTCAAGATTAGCTGGAGAAAGTGCCTGACTGAGATTTCAGGGCATGGAGTTTCTGTTAGGTACAAAATGGGGCACTTTGGATACTGTCTAATTCATGGTTTCCATTATGTAAAAATTTTCGGAAAAGCATTTACTTGCATTTTTTTGACCGAGCCAATTGTTTCTGATGAATTTTAATATATGGACTGAATCAAATAGGAAGAAAAGAGGATGAGAAATTATATTTCAGTGTTGATATACAATGGAAAACTTTGGGGGACTGTAAAAGAAAGATATGACTTTTTTTTATTTATAGCATTATTATCTTTTATGATTGATAATACTTGAAAGTCTTTCTCCTCTAAACCAATTATTGTACGTTAAATTATTTCAAATAAATTCTCAGCTTTTAGACATTTAGTTGGCATAACATGTACAACATCCTTATATTATGAGAATACACTGCTAAGCATAAATGGAAAAAGCACTTGTTACAGCTTTATTGCTGTTGTCAAATAAGCCAAAAATATTATCACCCTTAAAATAAAAAAAAAGGTTTTAAGTGAATTTCATCAACAAAATAAATATTTAAAAAATCTGTAATTGTTAAGAATCTTGTCAAAATTATTCATAGTAAACACTGAGTTATCTCCCTTTAATTTCAAACTCGAAATGAAATAAAAACTTTCAAACATGACAAGAAAACTAAATATTTTATCACTTGAAATTCAAATGAAATAATAAAAACTATTGATAGGAAAATAAAAATAAAGTAGATAAAAAATGATTTGGGCTTTTATTTTTATGTCAATTTTACAAAATGAAAATTTACAGCTGATATTTTCCCGAAATTATTTCCCTCAAGTTTTTTTGTTTATTTTTAAGAATTGCGAATATTTTCAATGTTTTTCTTTTGAGGACAAAATTCAGAATTTGAAATTTAAAAAAAAGATCCGCCAATTTTTCTTTGTTTTGTTTCTGGTAAATTAAGAAATTTATTTTCATTGATTAAAACAATTGTGTTTCTTGGACGAAGAATTCTTGGTCGATTTCTTCGTTTATGGAATGAATTGTTTTTAATTAAAAGAAATAATTCAATGTTTGGTCTGCTAGGAATGTTTCCGACTTGATGGTTGTGGAGAAATTTGAAGATAATTATTAAGAAAGAAAATGTGTGAATTGTGTTGCTGGTTGTCGGAAATTGGCGATAATTACCGAATCGTATTCGGCTTTTCAGTTGAATTTCTCTTAAACGACGTCTGGCTAAACATTTTGGCTTTTGGTCGAATTAGACACTTTTTACAGGTAATTTCTTTTATCTAGATTTTTCTTTTTAATTTGTTTTCAATCAAGTAATTTTCATCTCCAAAGAAAAAGTAATTGATTAAAAAAAGTGAAAGACAAATTATTTGAAATGAAATCATTAATAGTCCTTTCTTCTTGAATCAGTAAGTAATAATATGAGAAAATATGTTTTTCCCCACTTGCATTAAAAAAATATTTCGAAATTATTTAGACTGGAAAAAGTACATTTTTTTTTAAATTGAGAAAAATAAGAAAAAAATCAACAAATCTTTGCATTTTAATTTCTTTTATTTGGTAGCCATATTAATGAGGTTTCAAATATGTTGAGTGTATTGCATAAAAGAAAGAAATTAGAGAAATTGATTTAAAATGGAATTTCAAAATGGGCAAATTTGGCCAATTTTTAGGATATGCATTGTCAATTTTAAGTGTATAATGAGTTTGATCCTCACTGGGTGCTTGATTCTTGTGGCCTCCCACATAAGACTAAACAAACCTTTGGAAATAATTCCATTTGTCTATTAAAATGCAAAATAAATCTCTACAATTTTTGATGTGTGAATTAATGTTTCTTATCTTCCACAGATTTCTGAACAAGATTCATGTGTTGTATAAAAATAAAAATCATTTATTATTGTCAATTTAAATGAAAATATTATTGTTTATGAATTTATTTGAATTGAAACCTTTAAAACTCCAAACATCTTTCTTCTACCTTTTATTAAAAAAAAAACTTATGAAAATCAAATATTTATATCTTGATATGTTAATGTTTAAATTGAAATAACTTATGTAAATTCTATTTTTAGAACGAAGGTATCACTTCATAATGTATTCATTTTTAAAAATGACCCCTCACTTTTTCACTACGTACGTTCATTTGTTAAGATATTTCTCTTGTCAATTCTGTCAAATTGTTTTGTTTAATTGTAGAGATTTATGAAATGCATGATTCCAAAAATCTTCACAAATACATCACAAGAAAATTTGCAATAAATCTTCCCATTAATCTTTTTTTTCTTTGAATTTCTTGGACTTGAAGTTAAGTTGAAAAGTAAAAATGATTTTTACTTCTGAGAGAGAGAGAGCCATTTACTACTTTCATTTGGTTAAATGGAAAAATACAAATGTAATTTTTATTTGCTGTCTTGTCTCATTGTTACTGTAATGAATGATATGTTAGAGCTTGCAATTAATTGAAGAAGTCAGTCGGATAAGTTTGAAGAAAATCTTTATTCAACTAAGAACTGGTCTTGGAGGTAGTCACGGCTAAAATGGCCACCAACCAGTAAACTAAACAAAAGGGGAACAATTCGTTCCCAGAAAGTAAGGGAGATTATATAGTTCCTTCTTTTATCACCTCAGTTACATTTTCTTTTTTGAAAATTTTTATTTATGGTGCAGTTATCAACATGAATAAAAGAAAAATTTCCATTTTATTTGATCTTCTTGGTTATTGAATACAGACAAATTTTAGGCAGGTCTATTTGATGCATAGATGGGATGGTTACAGGTACTACAGTTCTAAGAGTGGGCCTGGGAGTAATGGCAATGAATGGTTACTCAAGACTCCCTAGATCTCCACAACTAGAGTCTAATTATCATATACAGCTTAGTGTCATTCTCAGGACACCTGTTTTTGGGTGTGGTCCTACACTTGTGACGGGAGGGAGTAAAGTCAGCATATTCTATACTCCACTGACAGGGCAAAGTTTTGAAGAAATCAAGAAAGGGTCACCCACCCTGTTTTAGTCTGCAGTGACCTCGAATTAATTAAAAAGAGCTTCATTCCTTTTCACATGTTTACTTATCACTACATCTCAAGGCCATTTTATTTTTTGATTGTGATGAAAAGTTTATGAATCATAACAAGATTTCATTTTGTAAGCTGTCTGAACTACCATAAAGGAAAAAGAAGCCTCCTCTCCATTTCTGGATATAAATTTTGGTCGATTCGTTGATTCCATTATTGTTTCTTAGCGTTTTTTCTTATATCTGCCTTTCTCTCTTTCTCTTCTCTTCCTTTCTTTTCTTCCTCTCTCTACCTCCCTCTCCCTCTCTCTCTCTCTTCCTCTCACTTCCTTTCTTTACTGCACTCTCCCTCTCTCTCTCTTCCTCTCACTTCTTTTCTTTTCTTCCTTTCTCTACCTCACTCTCTCTCTCTCTCTCTCTCTTCCTATCACGTCCTTTCTCCCTCTCTCTACTTCTTCTTTCACTTCTCCTTCTCTCTACTTTCCCTTTCTCCCTCTTCCTCCCTCTACATCTCTCCTTCCTCTCTTTCCGTTCCATTACCATACACAAATATAATGGAAGAAAGTTTAGAGAAAAATCAGATCTCAAATTATTTGTGTTGATTAGAATTCACAAAGACCTAAAATCAATTCAATATTTTCTGGATGCTGGAAAATGTTAAATTTCAATTTTGATCTTAAAAAGTTGTCCGCATAAAAGATGCTAAATTTTCATAACTTAAAAAACATATTAGTTGTCGTGAAATACGAGAAAAGAGGATAAATTTGAAGATTTTTTATTGTTTGGAAATTTAAAAAGGTTTTTCATTTCTGGTGATTGGATGGCAAACTATGACTCCAATTTATATACATGCCTAGGGCACTTGATTTTGCCAGATATCACTGTTTGGTTGTGAAAAGATTGGGATATTCTAGAGAAAATATCTAATTGCAAAGCCAAAAACAAGGGATGATAAATATGCTGGGAGAGTCAAGTCTGTTGCCCATTGAAGGCAGAGACTGTTGAACCATAATGTGGAATTCCAATTGAGAAAGCAAAAGATTCTTGAAAGGGTATAAGTAAAGGACTTGTCGGGTAAAATAGTTCTTCAAAAGGGTTGAGGGCTTGGTAAGAATTGATCATCGTCTTTCGATCAACGTTGTCAGTGTAATTTGCTTGGCTTTTAGATCCTTCCGAATTGAAGACTCAAGTATTTATATTTTCTTTTTTGGTTATTTTTAAGGAACATTCCAGTGTTTTGAACTGCAAGATAAAATGGTGTGCCACTATAATTTCCATTTATCATCTCTGATTCAGATGAATACATCTTGAATCCCAGCAATGATGAAATGGAAATGATACGGTAAAAGTCATCAAGTCCTGTTTCAACAGATTCTTGAAGTGTAATGTCATCTTAATTAGAGTGAAATAAGCAACTCGTCCCTCAAAATTTCAACATAGAAGGAGATAGAGTATTACCAAGTTTGCATTTTTTTTCCCCTGTGCAAGACTAACATTGTAGAGAATTACATGTGTCTATTGAAATATAAACTGAGTCTCTAATATTCAATATGTGAAGTAATATAACTTTTTCTTTTTTTAAATGTTGCTATTCTTTTTACAGATGCATCGATGAAAATCGGATCTAGTGAGAAGATGAATGAACACATAACTGCTGATATCAGATAGAAAAAATGGAAAAATACGCTAAGAATAATTATACAATTAGAAGCCATGAATCTCGATAAAACTTCAGTGTTAAACAGAAGCAAACACACTGGAGAGAAAGCATAATCTTCTAAAACCTGTGGATCTTTTTTGTATGAATGTAAAAAGATTTTTGAAAGGGTGTAAAGGACTTTGTAGGGTAGAACAGTTCTTCAAAAGGGTTGAGGGCTTGGTAAGAACCTATCATAGCCTTTTGAATAATATTGTCAGTGTAACTTGCTTGGCGTTTAGACCCTTTGGAATTGAAGGTGGAAGTATTTATCTATTATGAAGTCTCCTGTTTTTTTCCTTTGAAATATTCAATATGTGAAGTAACACAACTTTTCTTTCTTTAAATGTTGCATTTCTTTTTTACAGATGCTTGGATGAAAATCAGGTCTTTTGAGAAGATGAATGAACACATTACTGCTGACAATGGATAGAAAAAATGGTAAAATATGCTGAGAATAATTATACAATTAGAAGCTATAAATGGTGATAAAACTTCATTGTTAAACGGAAGCAAAAACACTGAAGAGAAAGCATAATCTTCTAAAACCTGTGGATCTTTCTTTGTATGAATGTAAAAATTAATACAACATATAAAAAAACAAATCAAAGAGAAACGAGACATATGAAAATTGTGTGGATCTTTTGCCCAGTAATTAAATATGCAAAAACAAACGAGAGAGAAATGTTATGCATGTAAAACATGTGGATCTTCTTTTGCATGGAAGAAATATTTGGTGCAACATATGCGGACACACACTGGTGAGAAGCCATATTCTTGTGAAATATGTGAATCTTCCTTTGCGTGGAAGTCGTCTTTGGTGTCTCATATGAAAACCCACTCCGGTGAGAAACCATATTCTTGTGAAATATGTGGATCTACTTTTGCTGAGAAGAATTCCTTGGTAGTTCATAAGCGGATACACACTGGGGAGAAACCATATTCTTGTGAAATGTGTGGATTTACTTTTGCAGAGAAAAAATCATTGGAGGATCATAGGCAGACACACACTGGTGAGAAGCCATTTTCTTGTGAAGTATGTGGATCTTCTTTTGCTCTGAAATCAAATTTGTTGTCTCACATGCGAACACACACTGGACAGAAACCATATTCTTGTGAAATATGTGGGTCTTCTTTTGCATGGCACATGTCTTTGGTGGTTCATATGCGGACACACACTGGTGAGAAGCCATATTCTTGTGAAATATGTAAATCTTCTTTTGCACAGAAATCAGCTTTGGTATTTCATATGCGAAGACACACTGGACAAAAACCATATTCTTGTGAAACATGTGGGTCTTCTTTTGCACGAAAAGAATATTTGTTGGGTCATATGCGGACGCACACTGGTGAGAAGCCATATTCTTGTGAAATATGTGGATCTTCCTTTGCACTGAAGTCAACTTTGTTTTCTCATATGCGGACACACACTGGAGAAAAACCATATTCCTGTGAAACATGTGGGTCTTCCTTTCCAGAAAAGTCAAGGTTGATAAAACATATACAAACTCACACTGGAGAGAAACCATATTGTTGTGAAATATGTGGGTCTTCCTTTTTAGTAAAGTCAACATTGATACAACATATACGAACTCACACTGGAGAGAAACCTTATTCTTGCGAAATATGTGGGACTTCCTTTGCGGTGAAGTCAAGGTTGATACAACATATACGAACTCACACTGGAGAGAAACCATATTCTTGTGAAATATGTGGGTCTTCCTTTCCCGTAAAGTCAAGGTTGATGGAACATATACGAACTCACACAGTTGAGAAGCCATATTCTTGTGAAATATGTGGATCTTCCTTTGCGCACAAGTCCACTTTGCTGTCTCATATGCGAACTCACACTGGAGAATATTCTTGTGAAATGTGCGGATCTTGTTTTTCATCAAAGTATTCTTTAATGGTACATGTGCGGACACACACTGGCGAAAAGCCACATTCTTGTGAAATATGTAAATCTTCCTTTTCACGGAAATCAAATTTATTGACTCATATGCGAACACACACTGGGGAGAAACCGTATTCTTGTGAAATGTGTGGATCTTCCTTTGCACAGAAATCGGGTTTAATATATCATATTCAAACACACACTGGTGAGAAACCATTTTCTTGTGAAACATGTGGGTCTTCTTTTGCACGAAAGGAATCTTTGTTGGGTCATGTGTGGAAACACACTGGTGAGAAGCCATATTCTTGTGAAATATGTGGATCTTCCTTTGCACTGAAGTCGACTTTAAAATGTCATATGCGTAAACACATTGGACAGAAACCATATTCTTCTGAAATAAGTGGGTCGTCCATTCCAGTAATGTCAAGCTTGATACCACATATAGAAACTCACACATGAAAAAAAACATATTTTTATGAAATGTGTGGATCTACTTTTGTGCAGAAGTCATTTTTGGTGTTTATATGTGAACACTCATTCGTAAGAAGCACAAATTCAGTGTTTTAATATTTAATGTAGTTTAAAATAACTTTATTCATTACCTTAGATCTATTTCATTCAAAGATTGCACCCAAACGGGTGCTGCCATTTCAGATCCAATTTAACTTGTGTGTTATAAAAACAAAGAGTTTATTCCACAATTCTCAGAATTCCACAAGTGGATCCAGTTTAAACGCTGCTTAGACTTGGCTTAAAGAAATTTTCATACAACATATGAACAGTAAGTGTTACTGCTGTGACAACTACAATAGAAGCTGAATGTCAGATGTTAGAATTTCCTTTCCTGTGTTATATAATGATAAAAGGAATTTCTTTTTTGTGCTGAAAATATAATTAAAAGACATATCACACTAGGAAATTAATCTGCTACAATTGCTGTAACATAAAAGTTTTTTAAAGTGTCTACATCGAAACTTGTTTCTTGTATTTTTTCACCAACAAAAATGACACAATTTTCCTTCAACAACAAAATTCCTTTCATCATTCTCTCTCATAAACATCCATTCAATTCACTCTCCCCAAAAAATTATGTGACAAGAAATTGAGCTTTTTTTCTTTGACCAGTTAGAAACTCCCACAGACTGAGGCTGTAGAGTCTTTTTTGATCCCCTTAAAAGCATATAAATAACTCTTCCCATTCCACAATGACCAGTTCTCATTATCACAGCCTCCCAAGGGACTTTAATTGAACGTTGCTCTTTTGTTCATCTCATTTGCCAAGCATGAATAACACTGTTCCCATTCCACAATGACCAGTTCTCATTATCACAGCCCCCAAGGGACTTTGATAGACAGTAGCTCCTTTGTTCATCTCATTTGCCAGGCATGGATAACAGTGTTCCCATTCCACAATGACCAGTTCTCATTATCACAGCCCCCAAGGGCCTTTAATAGACAGTTGCTCTTTTGTTCATCTCATTTGCCAGGCATGGATGACACTGTTCCCATTCCACAATGACCAGTTCTCATTATCACAGCCCCACAAGAGACTTTAACAGACTGTAGATTCTTTGTTCATCTCATTTGCCAGGCATGGATAACACTCTTCTCATTCCACAATGACCAGTTCTCATTATCACAGCCCCCCAAGGGACTTTAACAGACTGTAGCTTCTTTGTTCATCTCATTTGACAGGTATGGATAACATTCAACATATTCTTTTTGGATGAAGCCACACAATAGCCAAACTGACAGAGAACTGAACATTACATCTGTTGACTTCACTCTCCAAAGGCCATGTATGACACATTTAATTGGTCAATGCACCTTTTAAACAAACAAACCACCCCCTGACCTGCATACATTGGCACCAGATGTCTAGAACTTTTTTTGAACCAATATCCTGCCCATTTGGCTGGGGCTGTAGAATACACCAACTGCACCTCTGCAGAGGGTTAAGACCCCTCGCCCCAACTAATGTCCTGAATATGACACTAAACAATCTGATGGTGAGGTTCCAATGATGCTGGAGCTTTGGGGAATGTGGAGTACCCCTTTATTGCCATCACTCCCAGGTCCACTCTGGCTCGGAATGATAGCACCTGATAAGGGTCCTATCTCTGGGTTAAATAGAACTAAACAGTGGTTGGCATTTACTATTTTTATACATTAAAAATGCGTATTTATGCTGAGCTGATTTGTTTAAAATAGAACTATTTTGACATCGGAACTGTGTACTAGTGCTGAACTGAATTGCTCAAAATAGAACTGTTTTGACATTTAAACTGTGTACTTATGCTGTACTGAATTATCTGAAATAAAACTTTTTAACATTTAACTCTGAGTATTGCCCAGTCGGATGAGGCTGTAGAATACACAGACTGCACCTCTGCAGAGGGTTAAGACCCCCCCCCAATGAGTGTCCTGGATATGGCACTAAACAGTCTGATGGTGAGGTCCCAGTAATGCTGGGGCCTTGGGGAATACGGAGCACCTCTTCATTGCCATTGCTCCCAGGTCCACTCTGGCCCGGCATGGTAGCCCCCGATAGGGCCCTATCTATGGGTTAAATAGAACTAACGGCATACTTATGCTAAACTGAATTGTTTGATTAAACTGAGTAGCTTGAAATAGAAATGTTTTTGACAATTAAACCGTACTTACATTTAAACTGTGTGCTTATGCGAAACTGAATTATTTCAAATACACCTGTTTTTTGACATTGAAACTGTACTTACACTAAACTGAATTGTTTAACATAGAACTGTTTTGACATGTAACTGTGTGTGAACAAAATCTGTACTTATACTTAACTGAATTAGCTGAATTAGAACTGCTTGACTAAACTTAATAGCTCAAAATAGAAATGTTTTTTACAATTAAACTGTACTTACATTTAAACTGCGTGCTTATGCTAAACTAAATCATTTGAAATTTAACTGTTTTTGACATTGAAACTGTACTTACACTAAACTGAATTGTAATATATAACTACTTGAATAGTTTGAAATAGAAATATTTTTGACTATTAAACTGTGTACTCATGCTAAACTGAATTGTTTGAAATAGAACTGATTATTTACTTAAAAATGGATTTGGTGTTAAATAACCTACAAGGGTTGATATGCCATAAAACCCACCAAACCAAACCAATCCAAACCAATATCCAGAACTAACAGACATTAAAATTGTTCCTGCAACAATTCCAACTGTGAACGTGTGAACCATGTGAAGTGCATTTAACTTTAGCATATACAAAACTGACACACGGATTTCTTTTAAGTCAACTATTATATATTTACACTTGTATAGTTTATATAGCTGCAAAAAAATATATTTTTGGAACTGTAATATAATGTTCTAAATCTTCCAAGTTGTGTTCATGTTTTTCCTGATACTAGCTTTCATCAGGTATCAACTTAACCACCATATTTGTGTTCCAGTTCACCACACTCTCTTTTTCTCCACCATTTTGTTACCAGACGCAAATATGATATTGTGGTTACCAGTGGTGGTAATAGCTTTTTCATTACCACTAATTATGCTGGTAAGACAGTTATGAGAGATTTTCACTCAACAATGAGACGTCTAATTTTTTTTTCCATTTACGATGTTTCGTTTTTGGAGATGATGAAGCCTGAAATTTCAAACCATCTGTGTAAATGATTAAAGAGTTTGCAAAATAAAAGCTGTATGAATAATATTCAGACAACATATGAACATTTTTATTATCATCCTTTGGTGTTTCTAGATGGCTGTACATTCAGATGCATAAGACCATAGAAGAAGCAAATAACATCCTACAATAAATTGTTACGTGACAAAAACTTTAAAAGTTTTATCAGAATGTCAACAATGAAAGATAAAGAGAAAGTATTGGATTGTTTGGGTGGGGGGACTATGTATCAGCTGTCTACAAATTGCTGGCAAATATTTATAGATTTTCCCATCAGTAGGAGCAGTAGATTAGCCAATCAATGGAGACTAAGGCATATATGAACAATGGCAAAATTACAAAGTCTAGACTTAATGCAGCATACCTGTCCTCACTGTGCCCGACCCTACTTTTGTCCCATTAGATTAGATCCCCCTTCCACTTAGGGTTGGTCCGGCTTGTTTTTGGCGTTCTCGGACACCGGTCAACAGTCGGCCTCTATATCATAGAAGGGGAGATGGGAGGGCAACCAAACGGGGAATTTTTTCCTTGTTTTTAGTCATTTCTTGCTTTCGTTTTCAGGTTTTTTTCTCCCATCCCTAACATACAACATTTTGTAAATAAAATCATACTTTCCATTTCGGGTTTTTTTAGTAGGTCTTCTCACAGAGCAAGTGCGGTATTTTGGTGGATATGTGGGGGTTTAGGCTTATATTAAGTTAGTATTATGTTGGTTGTGTTGGTATTTCGTTGATAGCGTTGGTATTTCGTTGGTTATGTTGGCGTTAGATATCTGACTTCATATTTTAGTTATATTATATTTTACCCCCACGTTAGTTAGTCGGTGTAATGCCTTGCCCAAGGAAGTCCCAAAAAGAATTATACAAAAAGAAAAGACAGGATAGATAAGAGACGAAGACGTTTCTTTTACACTTTTCTTTATTTACTGGGTTCAACAACCATTCAGTGGATGAGGGAGTTTTTCTTGAATACATTGAAATGGTTGAATCCCCCAGTTAAGGTGTCAAAAATACGTTAATTCGTTTTATGTATGTAGGTGTCCGCATTTGGTATTTCAGGCTTCCATAAGGGTTAGTTTTCTTTTTGGAAGTTTTGTCAAAGTCCGGTAAGAGTTAGTTTATAGTTCAGTAGTGGGTCTTGTATATTTCAGCATAGAGCTGACCGATAGAGAGAGAGGCTGCTACTAGGTGAAGGGACTAACCGACGCTACGTCCAAAGACAGTAAAATAGTGTTGTTGGTTCGACGGACACTGCCTGAAAGAGAAAGATAATATGGTCCCCTTTGTCAAGAGGAAGGCCTTTTTTCTTTTACGCATGCGTCATCTCCTTTTCCTGTTATGGACCTCTGGGAGTTTCGGCAAATTTAATAGTTTTCTTTTAATTTATTTTTTCAAATTTAATTTTAAATTTTTTTATTTATTTATTCGTTCCCTTCAGATGTAGTATGGTTGGCGAAGGATGATTGTTTAAATATTGTTCTGCTGAATGGGTCGGCGAAAGTGGCTAGCTAGGATCCCCTAGACAGTTATAGCATGACTGCTCCCTTCCCCCACAAAACCATAAGGCCTCATGCCTTCCATTTTTGTATTAAAATGGAAATAAAGACTTAATGCAGCCTTGTTACTTAGAAGGGGTATATTTTGTATCTCTCAACTAAAAACAAGATGGCTACCTGAATTCCAATTGGTTATTGGCCTAGAGTAACAACTTTTTTTTTGATTGCAATGAATTTAAGTATAAGTAGTGGGAAGTGAAGTTCCTTGGATATCCCAGAATTCAACATTTACATCAAATTATACTGTCACCAACAGACCAGAGTGATGATATTGACTTCGTAGAAAAGAATGCAACTGTTTTCGCTGAGCTGATTCAGAATTTGGATGATAAAAGTCAGTCATTAGTGTTAAGAGATGCACAAAACAATAGAAGAAACGCCTTAACAATATTAAGGGAACATTATTTGTCAAAAGGAAAGCTATTAGTTATTTCCCTATTTACAGAGCTAATATCTTTGAGAAGATGGGAATCTATTACAGACTATATAATAAGGACAATATTTCTAACGCTCTAAAGGAAACTGGGGAAGTTATAAGCTGTAGCAGAAAGAAACTTGAATTTTTGTTTGGCGTGTAATTTAATTTGACCGTTAGAGTCGCCGAACATTTTCACCCAATCAGGATGACCTGTCCTATTCAGCCCGAACCATATTTCCTTGCAGCTCCAAAAATTGAAGAAAGCCTGCGAAACTCTCTCGCTCAGAAATCCTCAACGGGAACGGACGTCTTAACGTCTGTTCCTGAATAGCAGCAGACCATCATACACTATGAGGAGAGCCATCTAGTGTATGGACCCCCTTGGGTCTATTCTTCTAGACCAAGGGATCCTAGTAAAAAACAAATTAGATGATACACTCTAACAACTTCCTACTTTCTTTCCTTACAACGAAACCTCGCAGCATACCAGCGTAAACACCTCTACTTCATGCTGCCATTGAAACCTCGATACAAAAACCTAACGACGTCTTCGTTCTTCTCCACCACCTTTATTTTCCATCAACATTTAGCGAGGGGATAACTACCAACGAAATACCAACGCAACCAACGAAATACCAACACAATTAACGAAATACCAACACAACCAACTTAAACCTTAAACCAAAAACCCCAAAATAATAATAATAATAATGTTATCCCCATCGCTATAAATGGCGGCCTTCCGACCTGCGAGAACACGCAACCACATATAAAAACAAATTAAATATACCACTACAAAAATGGAAATTAAATATAAAAACACAATATCACCTCCTACAAAGCGACGGACTTTTGATTGCGATAGTGCTCAAGGGGTTACCTCCGAATTTTAAACCTTTTACGAGGAATTTATGGTATGTTTAAGAAGTTATGAAGAAACAGAGCATATGTGTCCCCCCCCAAGATGAATCTAACAATATATTACAAATGAAGACCACATTTAAAAAGATTAACCCAAGGAATAAACTCAAGGTAAGTATGTATTATCGCTATGATTATAAATCAAAAAATCATAATAACAATTATCAGAAACCTCAGCATTATAGAGCGGACTATAAAATCCCACCCCCACAAGGAAGACGAAACTCCAAACCAGAGGAAATCTTAAGCTTTCTAAAAGAAATCAATCTCTTCATTAAAATCTAGTCAAATATCATCATCATCATGTCGTGCCGCCAGCACGGATATCCTTGACCATCTCTCGCCACTTTTCCCTATCGTTCATCACCTCCGGCAGGTCTTCTGGGTTACATCATGTGTCCTCACATAGCTGCTGTATGTAAGTTCGGGCTGGTCGTCCTGCTTTTGCTTGGCCATATGTGGGGGTCCATAGTAGTACGTCACTTACGAGCTCATCTTTGCTTTTCCAGCAGTGTCCGGCGTGTCTGGCTCGTCTGACCTGTATAGTTTTCGTGATGGGAGGCAGGTGGCCGTACAGTTGGCGTCTCGTGGGGTGTTGTCGCCAGGACTTGTTCAATATTGCTCTCAACATTCTTGTGTAGTTGCCGTCAAGTTTCTTCTCCAGCCGTTTAGTTAACGTCCATGTAGTGCATCCATATAGCAGTATCGATACAACCGCTGCCTGGAAGAAACTGCGCTTCATTTCATCTGTCAGGTCTGATTTCCATATTATTGAGAGCCTATCTATAGCCGTCCATGCTTTCGTCAGCCGTGTGTCGATGTCGTTTTCTGTTGATGAGACGCTACTTCCCAGGTAGGTGAATTTGTCCACTAGCCTAGTCAAATATGATAAAACATAACTAAATCTCATACCTTAAAACCTAAAACATGCATAAAAGACAAAAGCAATTTAACCCTTCTGGCATTAAATGACCAACAGACGTTGATATGCCATTAAACAAAACTCAAACTCAAGGAAGACAAATAGCATTTGCTATATTTGCGGGTGGAGAAGGCACAAAGCATTTGAAAGTTAAAATTGAAGGCAAAGTCATTTTTGTCATAATATAAGAACCTATTCAAAAGCCCAAACCTATTTCTTTGCTTTAGGATATGATATTGTTTCAAAAAAAGACTAGTTTATTAGTCAACTGCGGGGCTACCAATCATGTAATCACTGATAAGTCAAAATTTATTGATTTTGATCAAAATTTTGACCCATGAACCCAATTTGTTGAATTAGCTGACAGGAGCAGAGCGAATAAGATAGTGCTGAAAAGAGGTGACGCCTGCATTTATCTACACAATAGCAAATGACACATGTGTAGATGTATTTTTTAAATGCTTTATATATACCGACTTTTTAACAAAATATTTTTTCAGTACAAACGGCAGCAACAAATGGTGCGCACATAAGTTTTGAGTGTGACAACTGCCAATTAATTTACCCTAATGGAGCAGTTTTCAACAAAACACAGAGAGGACGTTTGTATTATCTGAAAAATATCATTTCTGCCAGAAATGCCACTTATGACTTACATAGCGAATCTGGTATTAATAAGTTATCCAACTTAGTAAAATGAATGAAGATAAAACTGATACCAAATTATGTTCTTAACTGTGATATATGCATTCAAGGGAAGATGTCTAATGACAGAAATAAGACTTTGGATTGCAAAGCAACGAAAATCTTTGCACTTGTACACAGTGATTTAGCAGGCCCTATTCAACCCTTAACAAAAGATGGTTATAAATATGTACTTAATTTTATTGATGACTATTCTGGCCTTACAATGTTGAATTTCTTAAAACACAAGTCTGTAGGGAAGGAATAAATGAATAAAAAAATTTAAAATCAAATTAAAAAAATAAATAAATAAATAAATTAAAATAAAACTATTAAATTTGAAGAAACTCCCTGAGGTCCATAACAGGAAAAGGAAATGACGCATGCGTAAAAGAAAAAAGGCATTTTCCTCTTGACAAAGGGGACTATATTATCTTTCTCTTTCAGGCAGTGTCCGTCGAACCAACCACACCATTTTGCTGTCTGGTGTTTTGGGTACCACACATACGTCTTTGGACGTAGCGTCGGTTAGCCCCTTTCACCCAGTAGCAGCCTCTCTCTCTATCGGTCAGCATTATACTGAAATATACAAGACCCACTACTGAACTATAAACTAACCCTTACCGGACTTTGACAAACTTCCAAAAGAAAACTAACCCTTATGGAAGCCCGAAATATCCAAACGAGGACGAATACCAACATGAAACGAATTAACGTATTTGTGACACTTTAACTGGGGGATTCAACCATTTCAATGTATCCCGGAAAAACTCCCTCATCCACAGAATGGTAGTTGAACCCAGTAAATAAAGGAAAGTATAAAAGAAACGTCTTTGTCTCTTATCTGTTTCTATTTCTTTTGTATAATTCTTTTTGGGGGTTTCTTGGGCAAGGCATTACGCCGGCCAGTCAACGTGGGGGTAAAATAAAATAACCAAAATATGGAGTGAGATATCTAACGTCAACATAACCAACGTGATACCAACGAAATACCAACGTAATATAAGCCTAAACCCCACAAGTCCGACACTTTGCTCGCTACAACAAAATATCTAGCTGACATCGCCCCTTACGACCATATTAAATGTTTACGGACAGACAACAATGCAGATTTCACTTCTGAACCTTTTAAACAGTTTTACTTGTACTGGATAGAATCAAACACGAGCAGTCAGCTCCTTATTCTCCGCGTTAAAATGGAACCACTGAGCGTTCGTGAAGAATCTCATTTTCCATGGTAAAGTGTCTTCTTATTGAGTCAAATTTGCTCAAAACTTTGGGGTTTATGCATTGATGGCTTCAGCATATATTAGAAATCGTTGTTATAATAAAAACACAAGAAAACCCCCAAATGAAAATTTTACCGGTTCAAAACCAAACTTAAATAAGATGCATATTTTTGGCACGACTTATTTTTGTTATGTACAAAATAAAACAAAATTGGATCCTCGTTGTGAAAAAAGTATCTTTGTCGGCTTTGATAAACAAAGTTCAACTTACTTGATTTACTTTCCGGGAACAACAGCTATTAAAAGAGTTAGGTGTGTAAAATTCACCGACTCTTATGATAATAGCTCACTATCGAAACCAGATAAAAATACCGAAAATCCCGAACACCGAATCACATATGAAGTCGAACCGGAAGACAACTAAAACACAAAAAGGGAGGGGCAAATCAGCTGTTATTCCAACCGACAGAGAAAAAGACCCAATTTTTTTGTCGTACAAAACTTTGAATTAGGCAATGTTGGTTACTGTTGTACTCTGCGAATGATTCCTGCTAATTACTCCAAAGTTGTAAATTCTTCAGATTCAGAAAGATGGATTTTAGCAATGAGGAGAGAATTTGATTCCTTAATAGAAAATATTTTTGAATGGCAAAATTCCCTGAAAAATAAAAATATTGTCGGTAGTCGGTGGTTTTTTACTATAAAAAGTAAAAGTCACAAAAGTCGTGAGTTGTAGGGGTAGTGAGTGAATGTATTTATGGTCCCCTACAATTTTTTGTTGAGTTTTGTATATTGAAAATAAGGGTTTATGTTATATTTAGAATAATGTTTAATATGGCACATGGAAAAAGTTAGTGAATGAATAAAAGATATGAAACGAGTAAAGGTTGTAAAACGGTGCGGACAAAATGAACATTTAAAACAAGGCGACGAACAAAAACAAATTTATATTCTACAACAATAAAACTTACATTGATACATGAAAGAAATGACTAACTCTGCTAACAAAATAATAGTGTGTGTATATGTGTGAGCTCGTGTGTGTGTGTGTGTGTGTGACACAACTATGCTATAAAAGAATTACATGTTAAAATTTCCTTTATTATGGTTAGAAACGGGCAGTTTCATTGAGACTGGAAAGCGTCTCATAGTCATTGTCTATGAATGTCTGCGAGGCCCATTCATGGTGTTGCTTTTCTCTCCTGTTGATTCACGCTGAAGGGAGTGTGTTGCTGCTGAGAAGAAATTTGGTAAAAGAGGACAAGGGTGTTTGAAGACGACGTATTTATAGAAAATACGCGTCTTGTAGGTGGCTCAAAAACGCAGGACTTGAATTTACGCGCGGGCCTAGTTTTAAACATGTCACTTGGTCCTCCTGGCCAATGGTTTCCTGAGACTGAATATGTGAGCGTCCGCCATCTTTGTGGGAACAAGTGGCATACCGCCCAAAATAATTCATAGGAGTGTAGAGTCCTATAGAGTACAAAGCTCGTTTCATAGCCAAAGGCGACTCGCAAATATATGGCAAGGATTATAGAGAAACTTTCGCCTCGATGACAAATATGGCTTCCATAAGGTTATAAGTGCAAATATCAGTCCAGTATGACTTGTTAAATCATCATATGTTAAGAGTACATATCAAAATGCCCCCCTTAGACTTTGAAATATATGTTGAGCTGCCAGAAGGCTTTAAAGGTAAGAATGGCAATTATGTTTGGAAACTTAAAAAATCTCTATATGTGTTTTAGTCATGTGTTTGTAGATTATACCTAAGAATAATCCATGATTATTATCATTATCAATATTAGTTGCTGTTATAAAGTACATAGCTACAGCTACAACCCCCCCCCTACGAAACGGTGCGTGTGAAAAACATGACCAGATTAGTAGGCCTGCAACGTTTTCGGTAAATAAAGCACAGACGCTTAAACCTAGCTACACTGCTTTTGTGTTTTCTCTACATCATGCTACATAACATGGTGTCAGTGGGATTTTCTTCTTTGGAACTAAACATACACACTCTGTGAACCCTCTCACCACATTCGGTAAAACGGACGCAATATAATACTCCGGATTCTAGTGTTTATGTACACTCATATCTCCGTACGGGAGAAACATTTATCGGACCACGTGGATTTAAACAAGCTCGGAAATTGGACAAAAACTTCTCATCAATTAAACATGGCATACGCAATTCCACCACCAGCAAAAATGGAAATGGACAGCGAGAAAACTGGGCTCTTTTCAAACTAACATGGAATAACTATGCGGCCACGACGGATATTGGGAAAAAAAGCAGCAAACGTACAGGTAGGCACACTTCTTTGGTAATCGGCAAGGAATGTCTGCAAATATACAAAAATCTGCCAATGTCGACAGAAGAACGAGCAGACACACAAAAAATTTTTGGAAAGACACACACTACTTTGAACCCCCCAAAATATCATATACCAACGATATATGTTTAATTCTTGTAAACAGGAACAGGGTGAAAAGTTCGACGCATATCTGATGAAACTAAGACATCTAATCAAAACGTGTGAATACGGTGCCCTTGAGGATGAACTACTGCGTGACCGAATTGTAACAGGTACCAGCAATAATAATGTTCGGGCCAGGCTCCTCAACTAATCTGGACTCACACTAGACCGGGCGATAGATATCTGAAGGAGCACTGAACAGGCCGAACAACAGCTCGGCAAACTGAACAACTCAGCAGAGACCATCCACTACACCAAGTCAGATAAAAAAAAGGCACGAGAATTCATAAAAGATTGTAAATTCTGCGCACAGAGCCATGACAAAGGAAAGTGTCAGGCTTATGGACTCAC
The DNA here is from genome assembly GCA_963585895.1 of Sepioteuthis lessoniana. NCBI lineage: Eukaryota > Metazoa > Mollusca > Cephalopoda > Myopsida > Loliginidae > Sepioteuthis > Sepioteuthis lessoniana. The sequence goes on from OY757908.1 coordinate 6,478,075, forward strand.
GTGTGCTATCTGCTTAAAGCGCAATCATATTGCCAGAGTATGTCAATTACAGCCGCAGCCCACCCCACCACAACGGCAAAATAAATCCTCAACACAACGAATTGCAAAGGTGCGCTACGTTGAAACAGAAGCAGTCAGCAGCGACGAAAACATCTATGCCCTGAGAAGTCTGTCAGATCAAAAACACTATCATGCAGATATTCGCTTATCCACCCCAGGAAACAGCACACAAATCGCGTCCTAATTCCAAATTGACACCGGGGCCAGCTGCAGTACCCTGGCCTTTGCTGACTACAAACGCATTACAAAAGCACCACTACAGCCGTCTCACACAAAGTTAAAGCTGTATGACAACTTCATACTTCAACCTTTGGGCTCAGTAACACTCCACTGTGAAGTGAAAGGAATAAGAAAAAAAATCACCTTCCAAGTTGTGGACAGCAACTTATCATCATTACTTTCCGGACAGGCTAGCTCCACTCTGAAGCTCATAGCTTTCAATACAGAAGGTGTGCGACAGCTGAGTGAAGTAAAGGAGGCAAAGCCAACCACAAAAGAAGACATCCTCAGCGACTACGAAGACATTTTCTTTGGCCTGGGAAAGCTATCAGGCGAATACAAAATAGAAATCGACCAAAACGTCAAGCCTATGCAAAATCATCCTCGCAGAGTCCCTCTGCTTCTTAAAACAGAGTTAAAAATAAAACTTGAAGAAATGGTCAACCAAGGAGTAATAGACTGCGTCACAGAGCCAACTCCATGGATCAACAACCTGGTTGTTATTCGAAAACCAAATAAATTGCGGATATACATTGACCCATACTACCTGAACAAGGCGATCAGGCGCAACCACTACTTAACGCCAACAGTTGAGGAAATTGCAACGAAAATGAAGAAGGCCAGACTCTTCTCAGCCGTAGATGCCAAAGACGACTTCCTTCAGGTCGTACTAGACGAGTCATCCTCATATTTAACGACCTGCTGGACCCCGTTTGGCAGAATACGCTGGCTTCGAATGCCATTTGGGATCAGCTCGGCCTCCGAAGAATGGTAGCGACGACTCGACCGCTGTTTCGAAGGACTCCATTACATCCAAGTAATAGCAGATGACAACTCAATCTATGGGTCCGGTGACAGCAATGTGGAAGCTGAAAAAATCCACGATGCTGCCCTCACGGCACTTCTGGAAAGGTGACACAAAGAAGGAGTAAAGCTCAACCCTATTAAGTTCACCTTCAAAAAAACCTCCGTCAGCTATATGGGACACATTTTCAGTGCGCAGGGACTGGCACCGGATCCGGACAAAGTCAAAACAATATCAGATATGCAATGCCCTAGAGACATCCAAGGCGTTCAGCGATTACAAGGAGTTGTAAACTATCTTGCCAAGTTTGCACCCAAACTCAGTACAGTATGTGAACCCCTGCAACGATTACTGGACAAGGAATCTGTGTTTGACTGGCTGCCACAAGATGAAACGGCATTTACTCAGATCAAACAGCTGATTACCAAAGCCCCTATTCTTCACTATTCTTGACGTCGTTAAGGAAGTCTCATTTGAATGTGACGCCTCAGAAGTCGGTCTCGGGGCAGTCCTAACACAGGAAGGACACCCCGTTGCATATGCATCCTGGGTACTTACAAAAACTGAGCGAAACTACGCTCAAATCAAGAAAGAGTGTCTCGCCATCGTCTTCGCCGCAGAACGTTTTGAACAATACATTCTCGGTAAAGAGAAAGTCAAAGTATTCCCCCACCATAAACCACTAGAGACAATACTCGCAAAACCCAGTCACGTGAGTCCAAAAAGACTCCAGTGGATGCTGCTAAGGCTCCAAAAATACTCCTTTGATGTGAAATACAAGCCAGGACTCCAAATGTACATTAGCGATACCCTGTCTCGTGCATCACTACCTACCGCACAAGCCACGACAGGAGATAACTGCGCCATATTCCAACTGCAAGAACAGGAACTCATTAGAGACTTGGCAAATATTAATATGAAAGATACCCTCTTTGTCATCAACCACCGTCTCTCACAGATTCGAGAGGATACCAGTCATGACACAACACTACAGACACTAATAAAGGTCACAAAAAGGGCTGGCCAGAGGACAAAAACGACAGCCCACTAAACATTAGAGAATACTGGCCATACCGTGATGAACTGTTTTCTGAAAATGGCCAAGCATACCGAGGCACACGGCTCATCATTCCAACCAAACTTAGATCCGAGATGATCACCAGGGCACACAGATCTCACATGGATATTCAGTACACACTGAACACAGCCTGCGATATAATGTTCTGGCCACGAATGCAGGCAGAGATCACCGAAGCAGTTCGAAGGTGTGAAAACTGCCAACTGACCCAACTGCAGCAACAGCGACAACCTCTGATGACCCACCCAATACCAGTCCACCCCTGGCAGTGTGTGGCCAGTGACTGTTTTGAACTAAACAGCAAACATTTTGTGATATTGGTTGATATATACTCAGGTTTTGTGGAAGTTAGCCAGCTCCCAGACCCAAGAGGAAACTCCCTCATCAAAGTGCTCAAACCCATCTTTGCTGCACATGGTGTACCAGCAGCAATGATAACCGACGACGCGACCAATAACACAAGCAGTGATTTCCGCAGATTCTTGAAGTCATGGGACATTGAGCATATAACCCCCAGTCCTCACCACCATCAATCGAACGGACGGGCTGAAGCGGCAGTGAAGCTGATGAAAGGGATCATAAAAAAATCAAGAAAGAAAGGCACAGACATGTGGAAAGCCATACTGAAATGGCGTAATGCAACCATACCTGGTATGCACAGCTCACCAGCACAAAGATTCTTTTCCAGGCTTACTCGCTCCATGTTACCTTGCAAAACCACTGACTACGTACCACAAGTGAAAGCAGAGGTACAAAGCATACTCATAAGGAAGAGACAAACGGCAAAAACATACGATGACCGTCGCACCAAGCCACTATCTGATCCCACTATAGGACAGCCTATTAGGGTGAAATGCCACCCACAAATCCCTAACAGCAACAGGGAATCTGGGACGGTCATTGGCAAAGAAGCACCACGCAGTTACGGGGTCCAAGTAAATGGAAGATTCTATAGAAGGAATCGAATTCACATCCGTCAACCAACCACCCTCCCAACTAGTGTACCCGCAGTGCCACAACATGCATCCATACCACAGCCAGCTGAAACAAAAAATCTTCAGGCGAAACCAGGGTCACAACGACCCCCGACACATGAGAAACAACTTCGCAGGTCTAGCCGTGTTGTCAAACTCCCCACACGGCTAAGAGACTAAATACTGTAATTGTAATCAGAGACTACCAGCCAGCAAGTAAGATCCTCAATCCAACCCACACAACAAAAAACACTAAACACGAGCGTACAAAGACACGCCTAAGCAAAGACACACACACACACCGACTACAACGCACATCTCACACAATCTCGTTCGTGTGTGAAGCACTCTAAACCAATAAAACAATGGGAAATGAGGGGATGTTATGAAGTACGTAGCTACGGCTATAACCTCCCTGCGAAACGGTGCGTGTGAAAAACACGATCAGCTTCATAGGCCTGCAACGTTTCCGGTAAATAAAGCACGGGCGCTTAAACCTAGCTCCACTGTTTTTGTGTTTTCTCCACATCACGCAACATTACAATTCCTTTGACATATAATTGCTCATTGTTACGACTTTCAGTCAGTCAGACAATCACCTTCAATGGCCACCAAGCCATTTTGTTCTTTGATTGTGTTGAAAAATTTATGAATTATAACAACACCTCACTTAGAGTGTAATGTTACCAAAGATTTGTTTGTGGTAAATAAAACTTTTATCCTCAATAGTATTCAGAGAGAGTCAAATATGAAAATTTACGTGATTGAATATTAAATTTTAGCATTCTTAAATGCACAGAGGTGGTAATTTATGATATTTATAAAACTGACTGACAGTCTGGATTTTTAATGATAGTTTTTTGTTCTTTTTTAATCAGCCCCCAAATTGAAACTTAATATCTTTTACCTTTTTAAACAAAAGGCAAATAATATATAAAAATAATAAAGCAGTGAATCCCTTGTAAATACAAAACCATTTGTAGTTTTTTTACTTGTCAGGAATTTCAAGAAATAAAAATAAATTTACTTTCAGCCAATCAACACAATTTCTCAATAATATGTAAATGAGGATTTTTAAAAACAAAACAAAAGAAAATTAATCAAAAAATAAAACCATTTTTTTCTTTTTCCATTTAAATTAAAAATGAAAGCAGAAAATCAGTCTCTTTTTTACATTTTATCATTAAACATTCAAAATATAAAAAAAAAAGATTTGCAGCTTATTCTAAATTTTTTTGATATTTACTTTTTGCCGACCAACATAATTTAAGAATATTTTTTAATTTGAGATGTAAAAACTACATTTTCTTGGAGTGTTTTCTTTATTATTATTATTATTATTATTATTATTTCCTTTCCTACATTTTTCCCTTTTTATGTCCCTCTATTTCGCGACCTTTCTTTCATTTCCCCAACCTTTCCTTTCTTCGTTCTTACTATTCATTAATCTTTCTTTCTTTCTTTCGACCCTCTACTTCTCGACTTTTCTTTCTTTTTTTACAGACAACTTTTCTCTTTATCTTTACACGTAGACATTCTGATAAAACTTTCACAATTTTTCACATGATCCTTTTATTTGCAGGATGTCATTCGCTACCTCTATTATCTTATGCAGGTGAGTGTGTTGAGCGGCCAATAAGAACGTTGACCCCACAAATGCTTTTTTTTTTTTTTGCTGTTCGTGTGAGTAAATTGATAGCCGGAAGACAATGAAGAGAACAAAGGCGAGATAACAGTAATAACAAATGACAATTTATTTCGTCGAAGGTTACAATGTATGGTCGTATAGACGATGGAAATAGTAGAAATGACTAGTGGAATAGTCCCTGAAGGTAGAGACAGCTGGTGGAATAGCTGTTGATGTACAGACAACTGGTGGTCGTCGTTGATATTAGAGACAGCTTGTGGTCGTCATTTTTGGTAGAGACTGTTGGTGGTCATTGTTGGTAAAAGAGGCAGCTGGATGATCAATGTCCCGGTTGTGCAGTACTTTGGTTTAACCGGAGGGTGTCGATGTGTTGATGCTAGTCCGAGCAGTGAGCCATTCGTGGACGAGATGCTACACTGCTGGAACTGGTCAGCAGTTGGTGCTGGTAGCTAGATTGAACAAGCGGGCTAAGACTGCTGCATCTTAGCTCTATGAAGGTGAAGAACAAACGGATGAACGAGTGAATAAGAATACTCTACCTTACTATTACGGAGCCGGGGAATCAGTGAACGAGTGACTAAGACTGCAGTTTCTTAGCTCTGCGTAGACAATGAATGGACGGGGTAACCGTGGCTAAGACTACCATGCCTTAGCACTGCGTGAGCAGGAATTGATCAAAATGGTTAAGACTGAATGGTCTTATTATCCTCTTCGTGTTTGTGTCCAGGCTGTCTGCTTCAACAAGTTCATGAGAACTGTCAGAGATACTCCAACACTAGGGATGGAGACCTCTAATGGCGCTTAAAAGGACTTTTCACTGATCTACGTATGTGTAAGGTGGATGGGACCACTAGATGTAGGATCAGGCTTTGAGAGCTTTGCTTACGAGCCAAGGATTGAACCCTTCTGACTATGATGCATCTAGCCCACCCAAAGGTCGCCAGCCGAAGCTGGGGGCCTTAAGAACTCAAGTCTGTCTTTGTTAGACAGAGCCAACAGGTGAACAAGTGCGATGAGCCAATGACTGCTTAAAAGGTTTGTCTATAAATAGAATGAAAGTTGTATCACACTAATAGAGCTGCATAGACAAAAAGTTCGTCCACAAAAAATATCAGTGGTAATACAATCCTTCCTTTGCCTTAAATAGGTTTCTGAAGATAATTCACTTTATTTTGATAGAATAACTTTTGCAAGGCTGGCACTGTTAATGTTGTAAAAAGATAGATGTTTTCTTTCTATGCTAATGCTGCTAGTCAAGACTATGGATGATTTCATCATTTCCGGTCGTAACCGGATGTAGCGATTTTAGGGGATTGGAGTGGACTGGTTTGTTTGCATTTTAACAGGGCACGACACTCAAAAAGTGTACAAGCATCTAGTAACACTAAAGGATGATAATAAACCTATTCATATTCAGGAGGTGCCCATGGTGTAATGGGTATCGTCGTATGAAATGGACACGGCGACACGAGTTCAAATCCTGGACGAGACTGATTACATTTCACATAGTACTAATACCCTTGGGAAAGGTATGAATCCAATTATTCTCCCTCCAGCAAATAAATAGTAGGACAGACTAGGTTCTTCAGCCTTGGTGAGGCAACTAGTCTAGGAGAAGGAAAACTCTGAATTCAAACCTGTTAAACTCCGCTTAAAAATTGACTTTGTGTCATATTCTGCCCGAGCGGAGGGGTCGGGTAATTATGATAAACCTATTCATATGTTGTCTGTGAAGCGGTGATATAAAAAGAGAAATGACTTACCTCAGTTTGACAAGTCTCGCATGTAAAATACTGGCCTTATTTCCAAAAATGATTTTAAAAAATGCAATTTTAGGGAGCACAAGGCCCCAAGCCTTTTGTGGCAAAGGGGGAAAGGGAGCACCCTATGCATTACCAATGAATCTAAGGAATCCCTAGCTAGCCACATACGCCAACCCATTCATGCAATACAATCAGTCACGCCGCAACCACCCAAATACCACACTTGCTCTGTGAGAGAAACACAACTTAAAAAACCCCGGGTGAAAATGCATGATTTTATTTTACAAAAAATGTTCTTTATACCATAGTCGTCGTCGACCATAGTCGAGGGTGACCCGAAGGCTCCCTTTTCGATAGCTTACTACACCAATGAGTAGGGGAGGGCGCTACTCCTTTCCCTGGATTGCTCCACTTTACCCTTGATCCGTACCTTATAATGCTGAGTGTTAAGCAAGGAGGCATCAAGTACCATTTTTTGAGTCTTTGGTATGACTCGACCTGGGATTGAACCCAGGTCTCCCGGGCGATTGGCGAACACTCTAACCGCTACGCCAGGGAGAAAAAAACGGAAAAATAGAACAAAAGATAAACACATTCAGTTACCCTCCTTTCCCTCCGACTATACTATAGACGCCGATTGTTTTCCGATTGCCGAGAGGAACGAATATAAGCCAGACCTTCCCAAATGGGAGAAGGAACTAACCCGGCTCGCTGCATGCACCTACCTTTGGTAGAATGTTAGGAGGACCAAGTGTTTTCTATCGCATCTAATTTTGACCTTAAGCTAATGCCTAAAGAACAAAATCAGATCATGATTAGAAAAGTTTGCACCGTCATACATTCTCTTCTTTTGCGTCGTCCAAATCACCATTCTAGCTACAGCTAAGATAGCAAGAAACACCACACACTTCTCACCTTGAAACTGACGTAACCAACATCGAGCTGTACGAGTTGCTTAGGTTCGATGTTGGCCCTCCCCTCCCTAATGTGATTGCCAGGCCTATTTTGTAAAACAAGCTAAGAAAGGCCAACGTCTTCCACACAAGATGTAGTTCAAGAACCCCGAACCCGGTGCCCAATTCCAATGAGAGGGTACCTCCTCCATCAACCAGCTGAGCCGATCCACAAGAGGATCCATAGCGGAGCCCACCACTAGATCCTAATACAGTTCTTTTCAGGTCTGAGAAAAGTCACTGGACTCGGGAAGGTTTTGAGGGGAAGATGTACACAGTGCACACCTCTGTCCTGCCATTTAAGGACAACCTCCTTCGAAGCCATGTACCCCACCTGGGCATCTACTTTAGCCTGTTCTTCCGACGCGCCAGCTAGAAACTACACCTCGAGGATATGAATGGGTCTGTCACTCCATTAGAAAGGCCCTGGCAGGGGAATGCCCCTCCTCCAGGCACCGAACCACAAACCTTTGCTCTTATCAAAGTTGATTTTGGCTCCTACTATCTCTTTGTACTTCACAACTGCCTTCTTCACAGCCTTTATGTCCAGACGGCAGGACACAAAGACCGTGGTATCATCAGCGTTTGTGAATACCTTTGCTGTAAGAGGGCCAGCAATAGGAATGCTGAGCAGAGCCAGACTTGCATCTGCATCTCTAAGCCTACGGAACAGGGGCTCCAAAGAGAGGACGTAGAGAAGAGGTGACAGGGGGCACCCTCTTGATCGTGAAAGCCTCCAAGTGCTTCCCATTCACGTGCACCACTGATTGCGGGTTGTGGTACATTATGTTGATCCATTTGTGGAACTCCGGTTTGAGCCCGGTGGTTTCCAAAACAGTCACCAGAAACCGAAGGTCAACCCAATCAAAGGCTTGGACTAATCCAAATTGATGAGCCTGTAATCACCTAAGTCCTTCCCAAAACGCCTGCCACCTTTCCTCAGCAATGTGATCACGCTCTTGGTAATGCTACCAAGGATGGCTCCCTGAACATATCCGTCAGAATAGGTACAAATATTGTAGCAGCCTCAAGTACACTTTGTAGGCTAAACCATCTAGTCCAGGTGATTTGTTGAGGCCAACCTGCTTCAACGTATCACGGACTTTGCATTCAGTAACCAAACCCTTGTAGCTAGCCTTTTCTGTCTCCAAAAGGCGGGGGAAGTTAGCTAAATAGCTACAAAACTTCTGAACCAGAAGGTCAGGACAGTGAGCAAAGTGATCACGGAAGTGTGCTTAAAAGGATTTGTGCTTTTCATGATTCGACTGGAGCATGTGCCTGTCCAGGGACTTGACCGAACCAATATACCGAAAGGGGAAACTTCATACTTCATCCTCATGTGCGATATGCACTCAGGTAGGCAGCGAGTACATCATCATTTAGTTGCAATGAGATGTTGTGCACGGTTGCTCCTATTCTCCTCATACCTTTGTGCTCTCGTTGAAGCCAGAAATACTTTGTGATGACATTACTGCCAGCTCCTCCGAGGGCAGCAGGACATCCCAGGTGGCAAAAATACCAGCATTGGATGCCTGCAGATTTTAAAAGCTCCTCAAAGGTTTCTTTCTTTAATCCTGCCAGTCTCCTGGTTCTCAGATCTGTAATGATAAAAGACAGAGTCTTCAGCTCTATGGGTGCAACCAACTCCAGTATAGGCAAGATGACAGCGCCTTGGAAGTATAGAGCTTACTTCTCGACCCTGTTTCTTTCATGGTCTTCTGGGGACTTCTTTTTGGTAGCTCAGGAGACTGGCGTTGCTGGGTTTCTGTCCTAATGGAATAGGGCTGTCCGAGAGGGAGGTTTCATTTTGTTGTGGCCCCGGAAAGGGTCACTAATGAAAACACAAACACGGATATTAGATAACAGATTATATTACACAAGAAAGATAGAGTTACATAGAAAAGGTAAGAAGTCTTGAACTGCTTGGATAACACCGATATTGATCTGCCTCAGGCAGCGAAATCTTTAGTACTAATAATGGTGAGAAGAGTCCATTATGGTAAGATGAGTAAGGCTCCCACAACACATTTGTTCCTTGTGAAGCCAGTAGCGATGGCTATTTAAATGATGTAGAGGGTTTTGCTACCAGCTTCTTAGGGTGGTCTTCCAGATTGTTATTGAAAAGGTTCTTCTGGGTGATGGTATCTTCCTCCATAGTTGCTTGAAGCAACTAGGAGGAGAGATGGTGGATTGCTGGAGGAGGCTGTTGTTGCTGATAGCAGCTATGAGAATGGTAAGTGAAGTGGGAAAAACTGTGTGAGAGAAAAAAAGAGAAAGAGCAAAAAAAAAAAAAAAAAAATTTGAGCAGGCTACCACCTGGGTCACCCTCAAAATCAAATTCGCTATTTCAAAATAACAAAAAAAACAAAAGTTTCTGTGTATCATGTGTAGAGTACCGGCGGTAAAAAATTTGGTGGTTTTTAGAGGAAGAATTTATAGGTCACTTGTGTTGTCTCTAGCGAGATGAGATTTGTGTTGCAATTTTGTTGCATAAAAACAGCAATGCCAGTAGCAATGGGGTCTTTTCGTTTTCTGTACAAGGTGCCTCGAGTAGTGTAATGGTTAACAAGGTAGACTAGCAAACCTATATGATTAAATTTGTCTCACTGGGTGCCATATTCATTCGGCTTTGTGCCACATCAAAGCAAAGAGCTTTGTAAATGACTTTTTTGTTTTCTGTAGACTGCCAGTAAAGAAAAGTGACGAGGACTTCTAATAATGTGGAGTTAGTAGGGAAAACTAATCTATTTCCTTCTATCGTACAATTGCCACTAGTCTCGACTGCCTAAAAATCGACTTTGATCCAACAACAAAAAACTACTGTAAGTTTTTAATTCATTTCAAATTTGAAATTAAAGGGATATAATTCAGTGCTTGAATATTTTTGACAAGATTCTTAATGATTACGGACTTTTTAGATATATATATATATATATATATATATATATTCAAATATTCATTTTTAAAAAAATCGAAAAAACACATGATATAAAGGAGAATATATTTCACTTAACAATATAAAACTGACGAAATCACAAAACGGTATTTGACAAATATCACAGATACACTGATGCTAAATAAGTTGCAGACGTTTGAAACCATTTATTGGGACACACTTCGGTCAGATGGATTTGTTGGTACATGGATCTGGCTGAATGTATCCTAGTTCAGGTGGCAGTCGGTCGAGGCTATCTGACATTGCTTATGGGAAACCAGCGTTCAGGTCATGCCAAGACTGGCATCCTCAAGTCTCAGGGGCCTGAGGCATTTTTGGAGCTATTGAGCATGTCTGGGCTATGGCCTTACACTTGGACCCACCAATAAAAAGGCCAAGTGCCACACTCGCCTGGTCAGTGGGACGAATGACAAATACTGATACACTGATGATAAAATTGTCTCTTGGAGAGAAAGGTTTGACTAAAACATTTTCCTACCATGAAACATTTATTAAGGATTATTACTTGTTCATTGAACAATACGCGTAGAGTTCTAGCTGTGTATTCTGTCTTTCTGGAATGACAAATCATGGATTAAAAAAAAGATATCACTGAAAAAAAAAAAGAGGGTGTAAGAAGATTATATAGTGTCAGTTAGTTAAATACAGAGACATAGCAGTCAACAAAATAAAAAGCTGAATCTTCAGTGCTGAAATTTAATTCTAAATCCTAAATCCAAAATTGATTAAAATCTGCATTGACTATGGCAAATCAACTCTATGTTGACACGAGATGTAGTTTGTAGGACATGGCGAGAACAATATATGATAGGGACGGACAGAGAGAGAGAGAATCATGGAAATCCATGCAGTCAGCATGATTTGAGGATGATGATGATGGCACAAAGTCAAATGGGGAGAAAGCTCACAAAAATGTAGAGAAAAATCTTGAAATAACTTGGTTGTCTAAAAGTTAAAACTCTTCAAATCAGATTATTTTGTTGATCTTTCTATAAATATTGCCAAAACCCAACATAGTTCCCCTTCTAATTGTTTTGCAATATTCATTAACTTGGAAGGTTTTTTTTTCTTTGCAGAAACTCATTCTGAATCATTACACAATAAAGGTCAACGAAAAAGTGTCAATCCTTATTATTAAGTACATAAAACAATTCATCAATAAAAAAGAAGTGTGGACTCGACAATACAATTAATCAAGACAAAATGATTATACGAATAAGAAAGAAAAAATTCCATGAAACTCATCTTTATCACATATATGCTTTTGAGAAGATCCAAAAAGACTCTATAGCTTTAGTCTGTGGGAGTTTCTAACTGGTCAAAGAAAAAAAGCTTAATTTCTTGTCACATTATTTTTTGGGGAGAGTGAATTGAACGGATGTATATGAGAGAGAATTATGAAAGGAATTTTGTTGTTGAAGGAACCAAACTTTATTGTGAAAAAGGAAAATTACTTGTGTGATTTTTGTTGGTGAAAAAATACAAGAAACAAGTTTTGACATAGACACTTTAGAAAACTTTTATCTTACAGCAATTGTTGCAGATTATTTTTCTAGTGTGACATGTCTTTCAATTATATTTTCACAACAAAAAAGGAAATTCCTTTTATCATTATATAACACAGGAAAGGAAATTCTAACATCTGACATTCAGCTTCTATTGTAGTTGTCATGGCAGCAACACCTACTGTTCATGTTTATTGGGGTCTTATGGCATATCAACCTTTGTCGGTTATTTAATGCCAAATCCAATTTTGAACAAATAAAGTTCTATTTCAAACAATTCGGTTTAGCATAAGTACAGTTTAATTGTCAAAAGAATTTCTATTTCAAGCTAATCAGGTTGGTCAAACAGTTTTATTTCAATCACTTCAGTTTAGTATAAATATAGTTTTTTGTTAACACAGTTAAATATCAAAACTATTCTAGTTCAAATAATTCAGTTTAGTATGAGTACAGTTTCAATGTGAAAAACCGTTCTATTTCAAACAATTCAGTTTAGCATACAAAAACATTTTTATTTCAAACATTTCAGTTTAGCCTAAATATGCACTTTAAATGTCAAAGCAGTTCTATTCAAAGCAATTCAGTTCAGCACAAGCACACAGAGAGGACCCTATCAGGTGCTATCACTCCAGGCCAGAGTGGACCTGGGAGTGATGGCAATGAAGCGGCACTCCACATTCCCCATAGCTCCGGCATTACTGGAACCTCACCATCAGATTGTTTACGGTCATATCAGGACACTCTTTGGGAGAATCTTACCCTCTACAGAAAAACAGTCAGTGTACTTGACAGCCCCAACCAACTGGGCAAACCTACCGTTCATGCGTTGCATGAAAATTTCTTTGAGCTAAGTCTAAACAGCATTTAAACTGCGAATTGTGGAATAACCACTTTGTTGTTTATGCGTTTAAAATGACTCTGAACATACATTTTTGTACTGTAAATAATTAGGAGCAATAATTTTTAAATATTTTAAGAAACTTTTTAAAAATTCCATGAAACTTATTTTTATTACATATACAATTATCTTTGAAGATAAATATTGACTAAAGTTTAGTTGTAACCTGATGTCTGCAGCATAGAAAAAAAGGGGGTTGTGACATTGTTTTTCTGGGTTTGTCCCTGCCTATGCCCAGCAGAATGCAGATGAGTGGTGGGGAGATGTATTAATATTGCCAAAACCAACAGACTTCTTATTCATAGACATGGATTGTTCTCTTTGATTGACAGATTTTAAAAACATGTTAACATGTCTAGGGTTATTTTATACAAAAGGTTCGGGAATCATGTTCATAATTACTTTTTTTCTTGTCATTTCTTAAGATTTTTTTTGCATAATACAATCTAATTGAATAATTATTAAACAGATGCATTTAATTAATAGATGGGACCCTAATAGGTACTAACACTCTGGTTCATAGTGAATCTAAGAACAATAGCAAGGGATACTCTATACTCTTTGATTTGAAGAACTGGAGTCTCACCATCAGATGCAGTTCAGTACCATACCTAGGACACCCCTTCTTATCCTCTTGCGCGGGATACAATATGAAGTGTTTATAAGTTTAAAATGATTCTGAACATACATTATTGTACAGTAAATAATTAGAGACAATAATTTTTAAAGTGACTTAGGTGTAAAATAATTCCGTACTGTATTTAATGTATGATGTGGGTTGTTTTTATTGATCAAATAAAATTATTTATAAATAATCGATTGATCATTAATGTTTATTATTCTGAGATCATTCATTTTGTGTTTGGATAAGAGACACCAAAGACGACTTCTGTACAAAGGAAAATCCACACATAAGACAAGATTATGATTTCTGTCCATAATGTGTTTCCATTTGAGACAACAATGTTGACTTGTGTGCATATAAAAATCGACATATTTCACAAAGACTATGGCTTCTTACCAGTGAGTGTTCACATATAAACCACCAAAAATGACTTCTGCACAAAAGTAGATCCACACATTTCATAAAAATATGTTTTTTTTCATGTGTGAGTTTCTATATGTGGTATCAAGTTTGACATTACTGGAATGGACGACCCACTTATTTCAGAAGAATATGGTTTCTGCCCAGGGTGTTTTCGCATATGAAACTTCAAAGTTGACTTTCGTACAAATGAATATTCACATATTTCACAAGAAAATGGCTTCACCCCAATGTGTGTTTGCATATGAGACAACAAATTTCATTGCCGTGAAAAGGAAGATTTACATATTTCACTAGAATATGGCTTCTCACCAGTGTGTGTCCGCACATGAACCACCAAAAACTTCTTGGATGTAAAACAAGATCCACACAATTCAAAAGAATACTCTCCAGGGTGTGTTCGCATATGAGACACCAAAGACGACTTCTGTACAAAGGAAGATTCTAAGACAAGAATATTATTTCTGTCCTGTATGTGTTTCCATCTGAGACAACAACGTTCACTTGTGTGTAAATAAAAATCAACATATTTCACAAAGACTATGGCTTCTTACCAGTGAGTGTTCACATATAAACCACCAAAAATGACTTCTGCACAAAAGTAGATCCACACATTTCATAAAAATGTTTTTTTTCATGTGTGAGTTTCTATATGTGGTATCAAGCTTGACATTACTGGAATGGACGACCCACTTATTTCAGAAGAATATGGTTTCTGTCCAATGTGTTTACGCATATGACATTTTAAAGTCGACTTCAGTGCAAAGGAAGATCCACATATTTCACAAGAATATGGCTTCTCACCAGTGTGTTTCCACACATGACCCAACAAAGATTCCTTTCGTGCAAAAGAAGACCCACATGTTTCACAAGAAAATGGTTTCTCTCCAGTATGTGTTTGCATATGATATATTAAACCTGATTTCTGTGCAAAGGAAGATCCACACATTTCACAAGAATATGGTTTCTCCCCAGTGTGTGTTCGCATATGAGTCAATAAATTTGATTTCCGTGAAAAGGAAGATTTACATATTTCACAAGAATGTGGCTTTTCGCCAGTGTGTGTCCGCACGTGTACCATTAAAGAATACTTTGATGAAAAACAAGATCCACACATTTCACAAGAATATTCTCCAGTGTGAGTTCGTATATGAGACAGCAAAGTGGACTTGTGTGCAAAGGAAGATCCACATATTTCACAAGAATATGGCTTCTTATCAGTGTGAGTTTTTATGTGTTCCATCAACCTTGACTTTACTGGAAAGGAAGATCCACATATTTCACGAGAATATGGTTTCTCTCCAGTGTGAGTTCGTATATGTTTTACCAATCTTGACTTTACAGCAAAGGAAGATCCACATATTTCACAAGAATAGGGTTTCTCTCCAGTGTGAGTTCGTGTATGTTGTATCAATGTTGACTTTACTAAAAAGGAAGATCCACATATTTCACAGGAATATGGTTTCTCTCCAGTGTGAGTTTGTATATGTTGTAACAACCTTGACTTTACTGGAAAAGAAGACCCACATATTTCACAAGAATATGGTTTCTCTCCAGTGTGTGTCCGCAAATGAGGCACCAAAGTTGACTTCAGTGCAAATGAAGATCCACATATTTCACAAGTGTATGGCTTCTCGCCAGTGTGTGTCCGCATATGACCCAACAAAGATTCTTTTCGTGCAAAAGAAGACCCACATGTTTCACAAGAATATGGTTTCTGTCCAGTGTGTCTTCGCATATGAAATACCAAAGCCGATTTCTGTGCAAAGGAAGATTTACAAATTTCACAAGTATATGGCTTCTCACCAGTGTGTGTCCGCATATGAACCACCAAAGACATGTTCCATGCAAAAGAAGACCCACATATTTCACAAGAATATGGTTTCTGTCCAGTGTGTATTCGCATATGTGACAACAAATTTGATTTCAGAGCAAAGGAAGATCCACATGTTTCACAAGAGTATGGCTTTTCCCCAGTGTGTGTTCGCCTATGATCCACCAACGATTTTTTCTCTGCAAAAGTGGATCCACACATTTCACAAGAATATGATTTCTCCCCAGTGTGTGTCCGCATATGGACCACCAAAGATGTGTTCCATACAAAAGTAGATCCACATATTTCACAAGAATATGGTTTCTGTCTAGTGTGTGTCCGCATATGAGACAACAAAGATGACTGCTGTGCAAAAGAAGATCCACATATTTCACAAGAATATGGCTTCTCCCCAGTGTGTATCCGCCTATGAACCACCAAGGAATTCTTCTCTGCAAAAGCAGATCCACATATTTCACAAGAATATGGTTTCTCACCAGAGTGGGTTTTCATATGAGACACCAAAGACGACTTCCATGCAAAGGAAGATTCACATATTTCACAAGAATATGGCTTCTCACCAGTGTGTGTCCGCACATGAAGCACCAAAGATGTCTTCCATGCAAAAGAAGATCCACATGTTTTACATGCATAACATTTTTCTTTCGTTTGTTTTTGCATATTTAATTACTGGGCAAAAGATCCACACAATTTTCACATGTCTCGTTTCTCTTTGATTTGTTTTTTACATGTAACTAATTTTTGCATTTATACAAAGGAAGATCCACAAGTTTTAGAAGAAAGTTTTCTTTCCAGTGTCTTTGCTTCTCTTTAACCCTGAAGTTTTATCGAGATTCATGGCTTCTAATTGTATAAATATGCTTAGAATATTTTTTCATTTTTTCTATCTGATGTCAGCAGTAATGTTTTCTTTCATCTTCTCACAAGACCTGATTTTCATCCAAGCATCTGTAAAAAGAATAGCAACATTTAAAAAAAGAAAAAGTTATATTACTTCCCTCGTTGAATATAACAGACTCAGTTTTAATTTCAACAGACACACGTAATTCTTTACAATGTTAGTCTTGCACAGGGCCAAAAAATATGAACTTGGTAATACTCTATCTCATTCCATGTTGAAATTTTGAGGGACGAGTCATTTATTTCACTCTAATGAAGATGACATTACACTTCAAGAATCTGTTGAAACATGACTTGATGACTTTTACCGTATCATTTCCATTTCATCATTGCTTGGATTCAAGATGAATTCATCAGAATAAGAGATGATAAATGCATATAGTCGCACAGTTTGATCTTGCAGCTCAAAACACTGGAATGATCCTTAAAAATAACCCAAAAAGAAAACATAAATACTTGAGTCTTCAATTCGGAAGGATCTAAAAGCCAAGCAAGTTACATTGACAATGTTGATCGAAAGATGATGATCAAGTCTTACAAAGCCCTCAACCCTTTTGAAGAACTGCTTTACCCGACAAGTCCTTTACACCCTTTCAAGAATCTTTTGCTTTCTCAATTGGATTACCACAAATTCCACATTACGGTTCAGCAGTCTCTGCCTTCAATTAACAACAGACTTGACTCTCCCAGCATATCTATCATCCCTTGTTTTTGGCTGTGCAATTAGATATTTTATGTAGAATATCCCAACCTTTTCACAACCAAACAGTGACATATGGCAAAATCAAGTGCCCGAGGCATGTATATAAATTGGTGTCACAGTTTGCCATCCAATCAGCAGAAAAGAAATACCTTTTTAAATTTACAAACGATAAAAAAATCTTCAAATTTATCCTCTTTTCTCATATTTCATGACAACTAATATGTTTTTTAGATTTAATTATGAAAATTTAGCATCTTTTATGCTGACTTTTCAAGATCAAAATTGAAATTTAACATTTTCTGCCTAAAACTGTCGGTATTCAATAACTGAGAAGATGAAATAAAATGGATATTCAACTTTTATTTATTATACTAATTGAATAATAAATTACAAAAATCTTTACGAGGAAAGAAAAGAATTGACAAGAGAAATATCTTAATAAATGAAGTTATGTAGTGAAAAAATGAGGGATCATTTTAAAACATGAATACATTATGAAGTGATACCTTCTTTCTAAAAATAGAATTTACACAAATGAATGCACTTTAGACAGTCATTGCCTAGTTGGTGGGGCTGTGGAATATACCGACTACTTCTCTGCAGAGGGGAAACCCACACCCCAACGAATCTGAATCTGAATATTTGATTTTCGTAAGATTTTTTTAATCAGAGAAGAAGAAACGTGTTTTGAGTTTTAAAAGTTTCAATTCAAATTAATTAGCAAACAATAATGTTTTCATTTAAATTGACAATAATCAATCATTTTTATTTTCATACAACACATGAATCTTGTTCAGAAATCTGTGGAAGATAAGAAACATTAATTCACACATCAAAAATTGTAGACACTTACATTTTAATAGACAAATGGAATTATTTCCAAAGGTTTGTTTAGTCTTATGTGGGAGGCCACAAGAATCAACCACCCAATGAGGATCAAACTCATTATACACTTAAAATTGACAATGGTTATCCGAAAAATTGGCCAAAGTTTAAAGTCAACTTTTAAAAACAAGTGAATAATTTGCCCTTTTTGAAATTCCATTTTAAATCAATTTCTCTAATTTCTTTCTTTTAAGCAATACACTCAAGTTTTTTAAATTTTACATTTTGCAACTCTACATAATTTTTAAATATTTTTAAATAGAAAAGTGAAAAATCAGGTGAATATATTATTATTATTATTTACTTATTTTGAAGAAATTATGCAGAATCAACCATCCCCAAAATGAATTTTGACCAAAAAATATGAAATAACTGAAGAAATTTGGCCAAAAAGTGGGAGATCACTTTACAACATAAATTCGTTTTGAATCGTTCCCCCATTTAATGAATATAAAAAATCTTTTTTTCACTCCGACACACTTTAAGGAGTTATTTTATATCCAAATAAAACCAAACAAATAAAAAAGAAAAATCTAGATAAAAGAAATTACCTGTAAAAAGTGTCTAATTCGACCAAAAGCCAAAATGTTTAGCCAGACGTCGTTTAAGAGAAATTCAACTGAAAAGCCGAATACGATTCGGTAATTATCGCCAATTTCCGACAACCAGCAACACAATTCACACATTTTCTTTCTTAATAATTATCTTCAAATTTCTCCACAACCATCAAGTCAGAAACATTCCTAGCAGACCAAACATTGAATTATTTCTTTTAATTAAAAACAATTCATTCCATAAACGAAGAAATCGACCAAGAATTCTTCGTCCAAGAAACACAATTGTTTTAATCAATGAAAATAAATTTCTTAATTTACCAGAAACAAAACAAAGAAAAATTGGCGGATCTTTTTTTTAAATTTCAATTTCTGAATTTTGTCCACAAAAGAAAAACCTCGAAAATATTTTCAAGTTTTAAAAATAAACAAAAAAACTTGAGGGAAATAATTTCGGGAAAATATCAGCTGTAAATTTTCATTTTGTAAAATTGACATAAAAATAAAAGCCCAAATCATTTTTTATCTAATTTATTTTTATTTTCATATCAATAATTTTCATTATTTCATTTGAATTTCAAGTGATATAAAATATTTAGTTTTCTTGTCATGTTTGAAAGTTTTTATTTCATTTCGAGTTTGAAATTAAAGGGAGATAACTCAGTGTTTACTATGAATAGATTTGACAAGATTCTTAACAATTACACACTTTTAAAATATATTCAAACATTTATTTTAAAAAATCGAATATAATTTTACCAAGCTATTCAATCAACAAAATTTATCAACATATATGAATCCTTTGATTGAGCAACATAATTTTCTTATATACATTAAAAATAATTTCAAGCCACTGGTGCAGCAGGACACCACATTACATTTACTTGTTGATGAAATTCACTTAAAACCTTATTTTTATTTTAAGGGTGATAATATTCTGGGCTTATTTGACAACAGCAATGAAGCTGTAACAAGTGTTTTTACTTTTATGCTTAGCAGTGTATTCTCACAATATAAGGATGTTGTACATGTTATGCCAACTAAATGTCTAAAAGCTGAGAATTTATTTGAAATGATTAAATGTATAATAATTGGTTTAGAGGAGAAAGACTTTCAAGTATTATCAATCATAAAAGATAATAATGCTATAAATAAAAAAAGTCATATCTTTCTTTTACAGTCCCCCGAAGCTTCCCATTGTATATCCACACTGAAATATAAAGTCTCATCCTCTTTTCTTCCTATTCGATTCAGTCCATATATTAAAATTCATCAGAAACAATTGGCTCGGTCAAAAAAATGCAAGTAAATGCTTTTCCGAAAATTTTTACATAATGGAAACCATGAATTAGACAGTATCCAAAGTGCCCCATTTTGTACCTAACAGAAACTCCATGCCCTGAAATCTCAGTCAGGCACTTTCTCCAGCTAATCTTGAAAGGTAAAAGGTAAATTTAGGTCTGCAAATTTTCAATGAATACACTTAGAAAAGTCTGCCTAATTTTGCACAAGCTGCAAAATATATAAACATATTTTATTTTTGGTAGGCAATAATGAATGTAAAAACACCATATAAAGGTTGTCGGCTTAGAAATAAATGCTGTAATCTACTTAGAGAGAATAAAGAAAATTTTAGATTTCTCTCTGTATTCTGTGACTGGTAAGAATCTTGGAAGAGCATTTCTGGAAGAAATGGCAAATTAACAAAAGAAAACCTTCACTGCTTTGCATCATCCAACCTATGCATTTTTAGAACTGACCAAGTATTGTATAGAAGAATCGAAAATGCAATACATATTACTTGGCAAATATCAAACTGATTGCGTTGAGGCCAGATTTGGTCAATACTAACAACTTAGAGGGGATCAGTATAATATCTCGATATGGCAAGTGTTTGAGTATGAACAAAAATTAGATCATTATCAGTTTTAAAATTGAGCTTACCATTTAATCAGCAATGCATTAAATTTAATTTAAAGAATTTACAAGAACCAAACTGCGATGAAGTGACAGAGGAACAAAAGTTTGATGTGTATAAATTTAGAATTGATCTTAAAGAAGAAATTAATAAATGTAGAGAAGTTTTTCCTGTCATACAATTCTTTGCAATTATTGGTGGGATGTAGTTTTTAAGAAAGTTACATGCAATAGTTACATCTGGAAGGGATAATGCGGAAGAAATACCTGAAATAAACGGCTCTATTCAAGAGATTAATAAAGGTTCTTTCTTGTATTGTAATGATACAACCATAAGTTTTGTTCTCTAGAATCACTGAACCATATGTAAAACATTGAATATTTTGGCAGATTATCAACTTCTTTTTAATACTGACACTTGTGATGAGGGTCACAACATAAAAAAAATACAAAGAATGTTTTTCTGAAGCTCTACAAACGATCTTTTAAATAATTTTTTTTCTAGGGAAAATAATAATATTACAACTAACAAGTTAAGCAAAAAAGAAACCTTCAAATATTCAGATAAATTTTCGATCTGTAACTTATTTTTCTATAAATATTATTTTAATTTTAAATCTCTTTATTGTTTGTATTTAATTTATTTGTTTCTTATTTATATTTGTTTTATTTATTCTTCATTTCCTTGTAATTTGTTTGTCTATTTATTTAATTATTGTTTGTTCCCTAATTCATAATTCACTTGTTGCTGGATTGGAAAAATAATCTGTTAATAATTACAAAATTGTAACTTTACAGAATATTTATCAAGGATGAATTAAAAACTTGCAAATAAAAACAATGTTGATTAGGATTTATAAAAAAATGTTTTCAAATTTGAAACAAATCAAAAAATGAAAGAATTTCAGTTTTTAAAATTTAATGAAATTTAGTGTGATTTTAGAATTTTTTTTTTACACTCAACACAATTTTTTTTTTCTGATCAATTATTTTTTCAAAATTAATATGAAATAAAGTTCTGTACAAAATCTAACACTTTCTTTTCTTTAAAAACTTTTCAAAAACTATACATTATATTATGATTAACTCCTGTTTCACTCATCGACTACTTCTGTGACGTCACAATCAAACAGGCATTCTCTTTTTGGGTATCTCAGCTTCACCAATTAGGCAAGTTTTTTTTATTAGGATCAAGAAAGTATCTACAGCTTTAGTCTACATTGCCTTCTGATTGGACAAAATAGCTTTATTCCTTTGACATGTAATTGCTCACTGCTACGTCTTTCACTCAGTCAGACAATTACCATCAATGGCCAACAAGCCATTTTATTCTTTGATTGTGATGAAAAATTTATGAATTATAACAACACCTCACTTAGAGTGTAATGTTACCAAAGATTTCTTCAATTTTGTGGCAATTAATACTTTTATCCTCAATAATAGACGGAGAGAGTCAAATATGAAAATTCATCATATTTACGTGATTTAATATTAAATTTTAGCATCTTTAAATGCACAGAGGTTGTAATTAAATGATATTTTACAAACCTGATACAGGACTGGTATATGTGTATTGATCTTGCAAACAGTTAATATGTTGTGTTGGTGAATGATAGATGATGGGATAAATGACAGAGACAAGTGGATAAGTTTCAATTTCAAGTTTTATTGAACAAATCATACACAAAATTTTTATGGGTGTAGAATTGTGGTTGTTGTATCATGTAGGCCTAGTCTCTGTTATGTGTTGAAAGTCTGCATTGTAGAAAGTCTTAGAATCAGCTGTCTATTACTTTGTGGCGACGACATGTAGAAGGTGAGGATGATCTTTGTGCTAAGTGCAGATTGTAGGTTTAGCTGTATGGTCAGGTTGTAGATGTTGCTGAAAATGGTCGATGATGACGACACATTAGTTGCAGAGCCTGCGTGATTGATGTCCCAATTTATGCAGTCCTTGGTTAACCAGGTATGTGTCGATGTGGCCTCAAGTATTGGTACTAGTCCGAGCAGTAAGTTGCTCATGGTGCAGATGGTGAGGTCAAGTATGAGCCAAGGTTTGAGCCCTATGCTGGACAAAGCTGGTCATCAGCTCAGTGCAATAAGGGCCTGATGAGCTTGTGACTTTTGGTTGCTACCTGCTGTTTATGTAGCGTTGGCCACAACCACACTGCTGGGCCAAGTGAAGTCTTTCTGTACACACAAAGTTCCTTTATTAAATATAAGTAATAATGAAATACTTTATTATACTTCAAAAAGGAACTTTTAAATATAATGTATTTTATTTTGTGGTTATGAATTTATTTCCAAAAGGCCAGCAGAATTAATCATTTCAACAATTGTTTGTGTTTGTAACAGAACGTTTTCTTGTCTGGCATCACAGATGACTCAGCATTTTCTCTAAACTAGCGATTTTAGGTTGAGTAGGCAGAGGTGGTTATGATAAACCTGATAGAGATTGATGAAGTCCGATTGTTAATGATAGTTTTGTAGCAGTCACAGATCTATTTTCTCTTCGAATCAATGCCCCTGCGAAGTGATTCGGCCACACATGGACCAATCAGGGGCTGAGCGCATTGATTCCATCTATCTCTCAAGAACTTTTTCTTCTAACCCTTTTTGGAAGTCGCCACAGGAGAGAGCACCCAGCTAGCAGCAAAGAAAGTCCTCCCCTACGGATATTCCATATGGAAGATCTTCACTGAAGATCACGCTGCTACTAGCAACACACACCAAAAGAGCCAGCCCTGTGGCCTGCCACACAAACTACTTGCTACAGTGAACACCTTCTACAAACTCGAGAACCAATATACAATCCGGCGAC
Organism: Sepioteuthis lessoniana; assembly: GCA_963585895.1. Lineage (NCBI taxonomy): Eukaryota > Metazoa > Mollusca > Cephalopoda > Myopsida > Loliginidae > Sepioteuthis > Sepioteuthis lessoniana. The sequence goes on from OY757908.1 coordinate 6,501,593, forward strand.
ACCAAAAAGAACCTTTTCTCACTCTGACTCAAGGTTACTTCTGCTATATGAATAAACCTTTCGTTGCGGTGTTTCAAAGAAGTTTCGTTATTTATTTTGTACTACTAATTAACTTATAGTGTTATGGAAAGTAACCATTAAACACTAAAGTTTTCTTTTGTTCTTTTTTTTTATTTTAATAGCCCCCAAATTGAAACATAATATCTTTTTTTTTTATAACAAAAGGCAAATAATATATAAAAATAGTAAAGCAATGAATCCCTTGTAAATACAAAATCATTTGTAGTTTTTTTTTCACTTGTCAGGAATTTCAAGAAATAAAAAATAAATTTACTTTCAGCCAATCAACACAATTTCTCAATTGTCTGTAAATAAAAATTTCTTTAAACAAAAGAAAATAAACCAATAAATAAAATCATTTGTATTTTTCCACTTAAATTAAAAATGAAAGCAGTAAATCACTGTCCCTTATTTGTACTTCTTCAACTAAATTTACAGGCCATGAAATTCAAATTTAAAAAAAAATTTTTTTTAAATTATTTGCTTTTTCTAAATTTGTTTGAAATGAACTTTCAGCCAATCTACGCAATTTCAGAATATTTTTTAATTTAAAAAAACTACATTTTCTTAGAATGTTAGCTACCCTATTCCTTGAACCAAAGACATATTCACCACACTGAGAGGCAGTCAAAAGTTCAGCAAACAAGATTTGAGCTATGCCTCTCAACAGCTGGAATTAGATGAAGACACACAGGAATTATTACAGTAAATACATCTCAAGGTCTATACCAACCCACAAGTTTCTGTTTGGAGTACACAGTACAACAGGAATCTTTCAGAAGGAGATGGACAAACGATCGAAATATATTCCTTTCTGCAAGGTACAAGTGGATGATATATCAATTTCAGGTCCTGATGGTGACAGTGGCTTAATGAACTCAAAGAGAGTGTTTAATCCACTAAATAAGGCTGGGCTCAAATTGAATATGAACAAGTGATTTCATCCAGGGGGAAATAACTTATCTAGGATTCAAATCTGTGAATGAAATCATAAGCTCAACAACCTTCAACAGACAAGCTGAATACAATGTACAAACATTCAAGAAAATGCTGAAGTGAATGGACAAAGACATGAAAAAATCCCTAGAAACAAAGGTGGGCAAATTCCTGTTTACCTTTAGGACAACACCACGCACAGCAACTGGGATATCTCCAGCCGAACTACTTCTTAAGTGACAATTAAGAAGAGCTTTTCATCTGTGGCAGCCAGACAAATAATGGAGGATTGCAAAATGGAAAAGAGTACAAAGATTGTGACCCCTCTCCAAAATTTTGCTGTTAATGATCCAGTCCTTTTGAGGAATTTTAGCTCAGGTCATCGGTGGATGTAGGCCATCATTACAAGGCGTGGTGTAATGGTTATCGTCATAGGAAATGGACATAGCAACACAAGTTCAAATCCTGGACGAGACTGATTGCATTTTTACATAGCCCTAATACCCTTGGGAAAGGTATGAATCCAATTATTCTCCCTCCAGCTATGGGTAAATAGTAGGACAGACTAGGTTCTTCAGCCTTGGTGAGGTAACTAGTCTAGAAGAAAAACTGAATTCAAACCTGTCAAATCCCGCTTAAAAAAATTGACCCTGTATCAATCCTGCCTGAGAGGAGGGGTTGGGAAAATATGATTACAAGGCAATTGGGGAATATAAGTTTTGAGATGGAGACAGAGGAAGAGGTGACATGAACATATTCTGACCAAATCATTAATAGGATAATCTTGTTTCCTGAGGAAGGAGTGACCGACTTGGACGACACTGCAGGTGGTATGGAGAAAACAAGTCCAAAGGACACTTCCAGAGATGCAAGATTAACAAGAGTTAATGAGTCACGATGAAGACGAGTCGGAACCAATAGAGACTGGACAGACAGCATCTACTCTCCAGTAAAGATCTAAACAAATCCATAAAACTCCAGTTAAGTTCAGAAATTATGTTCATTAATCAAACTAAGAGTGGAGAAGTGTAATATATCAAGATGTGCGAGTTGTCTCCTTGAAACATCTAACACAAAGCCAAAATAACAACCCTAGATTTGAACTTGTTTGCCCCAGAAGACGATTACTTTTTTCTTTGTTGTACATAAAATAAAGGCGGGACAGAGTAAAATGCGGTTGCATGGTCTCAGCATTAAATCCATATCTGCGTGTGGGATTCTGTTTTAACCAAGATATTACAATTCCAAGAGCAAGATTTCTGAATAGATTTACCGAATTAAAGGAAGAAGATAGATGTTGCCATTTTTTAAATGTTTCAAATCAAAGAAATTTGACTTCCATCAAATTTTTTTTAATCAATAATTTTTCCTTTAGAAATCAGCTCAAAACCATGTAAAAAAAAAAAAAAAAAGAAAAGTTAAGCATGAAAAGAAAGTTTAATTTACCTGGAAGAAAGCTTTTTGGTAATTAAACATCCCTTTGTTTTTTTTGGAAAACTTTAGAGATAACGACACTTCAAATTTACACAGCAAATCTTTTCCCGTCTTCGAAGATCCATTCGAATTGATGGAAAACCTCAATATTGTTCGATAATTATCAGCAGTTTCTGGCAACTAACAAAAGAGTCAATAGTTTTCCTATCTTCATAATTATATTCAAATTTCTAGATGAATTTGAAAAGTAAGCCCTTTACTTTTTAAATATATTCAAAATATTAATTTAAAAAAAAAATGTACATTCTTTTCAATAAGAAAATATTTCGCCTGATAATGTAAAAAGAAATCACCGAACGGTGTCAGGCATAATTTTGTCGCTTATATTTTTTCACACCGGATTAAATTTATTAATCCTCAAATGGTAATAGCAGTGATGATTTCTTTGTTTCTTGTCTTAAAGATCCTTCCATTTCTTAGCGAACATTTTTTCTTGTGACCACCCCTTGAGATACTTCAAAGGGAAAAATAACAGTAAATAATATCAAATATAAATTACATAAAAAGATATAATCAAGTTTAATCTATGAATTTTACATAAAAGGTAAATATTTTTTATTGAGGGACCAAAAGGCAGTGTTACCCACCGGCTGCCGTTGCTGAAAATAGTCACCCTTGTTGGTTAAAGAGAAAACTTTGGGTTTCTTGCCTGTGCAGAAGAGGATGGCCTGCATGAACACCAGTGTTGGCTGAGCAGTGCCGAAATTCTGCTCATCCAAATGACCCATATCTTGCATGAAAGTGTTTTCGGTTCCACATAAGGCGACTAATTTTAGCATGAATAAAACACATTTGGTGATTTAAGACTTTTTTCTTAATAATTCGATTCATTTGTCTTTCTTTTCCTCAAACTTTCCCAGCTTCTTTCTTACAATTCATTAATATTTCTTTCTTTCTTTCTGCCCCTCTACTTCCCACCCTTCCTTTCTTTTACATCTCTTCTTACTATCTTTCTCTTTATCTTTCATTGTTGACATTCTGATAAAACTTACAAAGTTTTTGTCATGCAACAATTTATTACAGGATGTTATTCGCTTCCTCTATGGTCTTATGCATCTGAGTGTACAGCCATCTAGAAACACCAAAGGATGATAATAAACATATTCATATGTTGTAGGAATATCATTCATATAGCTTTATTTTGCAAACTCTTTATTCATTTACACAGATGGTTTGAAATTTCAGGCTTTATCATCTCCAAAAACAAAACATCGCAAATGGAAAAAAAAATTAGACGTCTCATTGTTGAGTGAAAATCTCTCATAACTGTCTTACCAGCATAATTAGTGGTAATAAAAAGCTATTACCTCCACTGGTAACCACAATATCATATTTGTGTCTGGTAACACAAGGATGTATTGACCTTGACTTTATTGAAAAGGAAGATCCACATATTTCACAAGAATATGTTTTCTCACCGGTGTGTCCGCATATGAGGCAATAAAGTTGACTTCAATGCAAAGGAAGATCCACAGATTTCACAAGAATATGGTTTCTCACCAGTGTGCGTCCGCATATGACCCACCAAATATTCCTTTCGTGCAAAAGAAGACCCACACGTTTCACAAGAATATGGTTTCTGTCCAGTGTGTCTTCGCATATGAAATACTAAAGTCGATTTCTGTGCAAAAGAAGATTTACATATTTCACAAGAATATGGCTTCTCACCCGTGTGCGTCCGCATATGACCCATCAAATATTCCTTTCGTGCAAAGGAAGATCCACATGTTTCACAAGAATATGGTTTCTGTCCAGTGTGTGTTCGCATATGAGACAACAAATTTGATTTCAGAGCAAAAGAAGATCCACATACTTCACAAGAATATGGTTTCTGTCCAGTGTGTGTTCGTGTGTGAGCCAACAAATTTGATTTCAGTGCAAAGGAAGATCCACAGATTTCACAAGAATATGGTTTTTCACCCGTGTGTGTCCGTATATGACCCACCAGGGATTTCTTCTCGGCAAAAGTAGATCCACACATTTCACAAGAATATGGTTTCTCTCCAGTGTGAGTTTGTATGTGTCGTACCAAACTTGACTTTTCTGGAAAGGCAGACCCACATGTTTCACAAGAATATGGCTTCTCACCAGTGTGTGTCCGCCTATGAATAACCAAAGACATGTTCCATGCAAAAGAAGATCCACATATTTCACAAGAGTATGGTTTTTGTCCAGTGTGTGTCCGCATATGAGACAACAAATTTGACTTCAGAGTAAAGGAAGAACCACATATTTCACAAGAATATGGTTTCTCACCAGTGTGTGTCCGCCTATGAACGACCAAGGAATTTTTATCAGCAAACGTAGATCCACACATTTCACAAGAATATGGTTTCTCTCCAGTGTGTGTCCGCACATGAACCACCAAAGACATGTTCCATGCAAAAGAAGATCCACATATTTCACAAGAATATGGTTTCTGTCCAGTGTGTGTCCGCATATGAGAAAACAAATTTGATTTTAGAGCAAAAGAAGATCCACATATTTCACATGAATATGGTTTTTTACCAGTGTGCATTGGCATATGAGACAACAGAGATGATTGTTGTGCAAAGGAAGATCCACATATTTCACAAGAATATGGCTTCTCACCAGTGTGCGTCCGCCTATGAACAACCAAGGAGTTTTTATCAGCAAAAGTCGATCCACACATTTCACAAGAACATGGTTTCTCTCCAGTGTGTGTTTGTACATGTCTTAACAAGCTTGACCTTTCGGGAAAGGAAGACCCACATATTTCACAAGAATATGGTTTTTCACCAGTGTGTGTTCGTTTGTGGGACAACAAGGATGACTTCTGTACAAAGGAAGATCCACATGTTTCACAAGAATATGGCTTCAGACCAGTGTGTGTCCGCATATGTTGCACCAAATATTTCTTCCATGCAAAAGAAGATCCACATGTTTTACATGCATAACATTTCTCTCTCGTTTGCTTTTGCATATCTAATTACTGGGCAAATGATCCACACATTTTTCAAATTTCTTGTGTCTCTTGATTTGTCTTTTTATAAGTTGTATCAATTTTTACATTCATACAAAGGAAGATCCGCAAGTTTTAGAAGAATATACCTTCTCTCCAGTGTGTTGACTTCTGTTTAACACTGAAGTCTTATCAACATTCATGGCTTCTTATGGCATAATTATTCTTAGAATATTTTTCCATTTTTTCTATCTGCTGTCAACAGTAATGTTTTCATTCATCTTCTGAAAACACCCCATTTTCATCCAAACATCTGTAAAAAGAATAATAATATTTAAAGAAAGAAAAAGTTATATTACTTCACATATTGAATATTAGAGACTCAGTTTATATTTCAACAGACAAATGTAATTTTCTACAATGTTAGTCTTGCACAAGAGGAAAAAATGCAGACATGGTAATACTCAATCTCATTCCATGTTGAAATTTTGAGGGATGAGTTATTTATTTCACTCTAATGAAGATGACATTACACTTAAAGAACCTGTTGAAACATGACTTGATGACTTTTGCTGTATCATTTCCATTTCATCATTGCTTGGATTCAAGATGTACTCATCTAAATCAGAGATGATAAATGCAAATTATAGTGGCACACTGATCTTGCAGGTCAAAACATTGAACTGTTCCTTAAAAATAACCCAAAAAAGAAAATATAAATACTTGAGTCTTCAATTCGGAAGGATCTAAAAGCCAAGCAAGTTACACTGACAACATTATTCAAAAATCTATGATAGATTCTTACCAAGCCCTCAACCCTTTTGAAGAACTATTTTACCCTACAAGTCCTTTACACCCTTTCAAGAATATTTTGCTCTCTCAACTGGAATTCCACAAAAACCACTTACAACATTAATTTGAATGATACCAACTAGAAGTAGGCAAAGTTTTCATTGCAGTTAAACAACCCTTGCCTTCAATTAACGACAAACTTGACTCTTCCAGCATATCTATCATCCCTTGTTTTTGGCTGTTTAATTAGATATTTTCTGTAGAATATCCCAACCTTTTCACAACCAAACAGTGATATCTGGTAAAATCAAGTGCCCTAGGCAAATATATAAATTGGAGCCATAGTTTCCCAACCAATCAGCAGAAATGAAAAACCTTTTTAAATTTGCAAACAATAAAAAATCTTCAAATTTATCCTATTTTCTCATATTTCATAACAACTAATATGTTTTTAAGATTTAATTATGAAAATTTAGCAACTTTTATGCTGACAACTTTTCAAGATCAAAATTGAAATTTAACATTTTCCAGCATCCAGAAAATATTGAATTGATTTTAGGTCTTTGTGAATTCTAATCAACACAAATAATTTGAGATCTGATTTTTCTCTAAACTTTCTTCTGTTATATTTGAGTATGGTAATGGCACGGAAAGAGAGGAAGGAGAGATGTAGAGGGAGGAAGAAATGAGGAGGAGGGAGAAAGGGGAGAAAAGGAGAAGTGAGAAGATGCAAGAAAACGAGAGAGAGAGGAAGAACAGAGAAAGAAAACAAAGAAAGTAGAGAAGTAGATGTGTGAGGAAGAGAAAGAAGAGAAGGTAATTGAAGGGAAGAGAGGAAGGAGAGATGTGGAGGGGCGAAGCGAGAGAAAGGAAGGGGTAGAGAGAGGGAGAAGAAGAGAAGAAGAGGGGATGAAAAAGACAGGAAGAGAAAACCACTGAACATCATACAACCTGCTGATTAGCAGGGACGAAAGAAATGCTAAGAAACAAAAATGGAATCAACAAATTAGCCAAAATTTATATCCAGAAATGTAGACGAGGCTTCTTTTTCTTCATGGTAATTCAGACGGCTTACAAAATCAAATCTTGTTATGATTCATAAACTTTTTGTTACAATCAAAAATAAAATGGCCTTGAGATGTAGCAGTGAGCAAACATGTGACAAGGAATTAAGCTTTTTTTTAGCTAATCAGAAGCCACTGTAAACTAAAACAGGGTGGGTGACACTTTTTTGATTTCATCAAAACTTTACCCTGTCAGTGGGGCATAGAATATACTCACTGTACTCCCTCCCCTCACAAGTGTAAAACCCCACCCCCCAAAAACAGGTGTCCTGAGTATGACATTAAACTGCATATGATAATGTGACTCCAGTTGTGGAGATCTAGGGAGTCTTGAATACCTGCTCATTGCCATTACTCCCAGCTGTTGTACCTGTAACCACCCTATCTATGCGTCAAATAGATCTGTTTAAAAATTGCCTGTATTTAATAACTGAGAAGATTAAATAAAATGGAAATTCATTTTTTATTTATGTTGATAACTGCACCATAAAGATTTTCAAAAAAGAAAATGTAACAATGAAAGAAGACAACAAATAAAAATTTCATTTTTTAAAAAAATCATTTGTATTTTTCCATTTAACCAAATGAAAATAGTAAATCTCTCTCTTTCTCTCATTCTCTCACTCTCTCTTGTAAGTAAAAATCATTTTTATTTTCAACTTCAAGTCCAAGAAATTCAAAGAAAAAAAAGATTAATGGGAAGATTTATTGCAAATTTTCTTGTGATGTATTTGTGAAGATTTTTGGAATCATGCATTTCATAAATCTCTACAATTAAACAAAACAATTTGACAGAATTGACAAGAGAAATATCTTAACAAATGAACGTACGTAGTGAAAAAGTGAGGGGTCATTTTTAAAAATGAATACATTATGAAGTGATACCTTCTTTCTAAAAATAGAATTTACATAAATTAATTCAATTTAAACATTAACATATCAAGATATAAATATTTGATTTTCATAAGTTTTTTTTTTTAATAAAGGTAGAAGAAAGATGTTTGGAGTTTTAAAGGTTTCAATTCAAATAAATTCGTAAACAATAATATTTTCATTTAAATTGACAATAATAAATCATTTTTATTTTTATACAACACATGAATCTTGTTCAGAAATCTGTGGAAGATAAGAAACATTAATTCACACATCAAAAATTGTAGAGATTTATTTTGCATTTTAATAGACAAATGGAATTATTTCCAAAGGTTTGTTTAGTCTTATGTGGGATGCCACAAGAATCAAGCACCCAGTGAGGATCAAACTCATTATACACTTAAAATTGACAATGCTTATCCTAAAAATTGGCCAAATTTGCCCATTTTGAAATTCCATTTTAAATCAATTTTTCTAATTTCTTTCTTTTATGCAATACACTCAACATATTTGAAACCTCACTATTATGGCTACCAAATAAAAGAAATTAAAATGCAAAGATTTGTTGATTTTTTTCTTATTTTTCTCAATTTAAAAAAAAATGTACTTTTTCCAGTCTAAATAATTTCGAAATATTTTTTTAATGCAAGTGGGGAAAAACATATTTTCTCATATTATTACTTACTGATTCAAGAAGAAAGGACTATTAATGATTTCATTTCAAATATTTTGTCTTTCACTTTTTTTAATCAATTACTTTTTCTTTGGAGATGAAAATTACTTGATTGAAACCAAATAAAAAAGAAAAATCTAGATAAAAGAAATTACCTGTAAAAAGTGTCTAATTCGACCAAAAGCCAAAATGTTTAGCCAGACGTCGTTTAAGAGAAATTCAACTGAAAAGCCGAATACGATTCGGTAATTATCGCCAATTTCCGACAACCAGCAACACAATTCACACATTTTCTTTCTTAATAATTATCTTCAAATTTCTCCACAACCATCAAGTCAGAAACATTCCTAGCAGACCAAACATTGAATTATTTCTTTTAATTAAAAACAATTCATTCCATAAACGAAGAAATCGACCAAGAATTCTTCGTCCAAGAAACACAATTGTTTTAATCAATGAAAATAAATTTCTTAATTTACCAGAAACAAAACAAAGAAAAATTGGCGGATCTTTTTTTTAAATTTCAATTTCTGAATTTTGTCCACAAAAGAAAAACCTCGAAAATATTTGCAAATTTTAAAAATAAACAAAAAAAACTTGAGGGAAATAATTTCGGGGAAATATCAGCTGTAAATTTTCATTTTGTAAAATTGATATAAAAATAAAAGCCCAAATCATTTTTTATCTAATTTATTTTTATTTTCCTATCAATATTTTTATTATTTCATTTGAATTTCAAGTGATATAAAATATTTAGTTTTCTTGTCATGTTTGAAAGTTTTTATTTCATTTCGAGTTTGAAATTAAAGGGAGATAACTCAGTGTTTACTATGAATAATTTTTCACAATTACAGACTTTTTAAATCTATTCAAACATTTATTTTAAAAAATTCGAAATAAACACTCAATACATGTAAATACCATGTATAAAAATGAAAAATAAAAAGAAAGTTTAATTTACCTGGAAAGAAAGCTTTTCGGCAATCAAAAGTCTCTAAAATCTTTTTTTGAAAACTTTAGAAACAACGACACTTCAAATTTACACAGCAAATCTTTTACCGTCTTTGAAGATTCATTGAAATTGACGGAAAATCTCGATATTATTCGGTAATTATCGCCAATTTCCGTCAACCAACAAAACAGTCAAAAGTTTTTCTATCTTCATAATTTATATTCGAATTTCTTGATAAATTTAAAAGTAAACCATCAGCTTTTTAAATATATTCAAAATGTTAGTTGAAAAACGATGTAAATAACATTCACTAAGAAAATATTTCACCTGATAATTTAGAAAGAAATCATTAAACGGTTTCAGGCATAATTTTGTCGCTTATATTTTTTCGCACCGGATTAAATTTATTAATCGTCAAGTGGGAATAAAAGTGACAATTTTTTTTGTTCCTTGTCTTAAAGATCTTTCCATTTCTTAGTGAACCTTTTTCTTGTAGCCACCCCTTGAGATACTTCAAAGGGAAAATAACAGTAAATAATAATATCAAATAGAAATTACATAAAAAGATATAATCAAGTTTAATCTCTGATATCAATTCAAAATATAAAATGCATATATTTTTTGTAGTGGGACCAAGAGGCAGCGTAAACCACTAGTTGCCGTTAGTGAAAATAGACGTCCTCGTCGGTCAAAAAGACAATGTTTGGTGTGTTGTCAGTGCAGAAGAGGATGGCCAGTATGAACATGTATGGTGGCTGAGCAGTGCCAAAATTCTACTCATTCAAATGACTCGTATTTTGCATAAACGTGTTTTCAGTTTTACGTTAGATGACTAATTTCTGCATCGGCAGAAAATTACTTAAAAACGACTGGATTTGAAGGAAGTGAAAAAGGTAACTACGAGTATTAGACTATGATAACGGGTCGGTTTCTTTTTTAATGGCACGTCAACCTTTTTTTTTGTTATTTAATGCCAATGATATCCTTAAAGAAAAACAGTAGTGGTACTATTTAACATATAGCTGTGAGGATAAACGGGTTTATACCTTTCCCAAGGGTATTTGTCCGAAAATGAACGTAATAGTGCCACTGAAGTACAAATTCGCTGACTATTATTCCACAGTCCATCGCTTTAACAATTTCAGCACAAGGATACCTCCAGTGATGAAGGAGACAATGAACAATGAGGATGATGAAACTGATTTTAGATGCTGATTTGAGACTTTTTTCTTGATAATTTGACTCATTTTTCTTTCTTTCTTCTTCCCAAACCTTTGTAGCAGAAAGAACAAATTTTCAATTGTACATCAGACCACCATTAAATCACGTGGTGATTTATGTTTTGAAATTTATTGTCTAGCGCGGGGATTATTTGACCGCTGAAGTTCGATTTGTATATTTTGTCCAATGAGAATGAATTATGCCATTCTGCCCGGGTGACTTTCCCGGGCAATATAAAAGGGAATGTAACATTCTTTCGCCTTCTCTTTTTTTTTCCTCGTCGGAATCCAGAGCACACAGGCTATTTCAGCATGAGAGAGCGCATTCAACTTTTGGCCCCGGTTTCTTTAGGAGACCCTTCTTTCACCAGTTGTATTTCTTTGTTGTTGAAATTATTGAAGAAAACACTAAACTACGAGGGAATGTCCCAGTGGTGTAATGGTTAAAGCGATGGGCGGCGGAATCGTAGTACGCGAGTTTAAACTCCAGTCGCGCTATTACGTTCACTTTTGGGCAAATACCCTTGGCAAAGATATGAACCCCCTTATCCTCCCAGCTATGGGTTAAATAGTACCAGAACTGTTGTTCTAGGAGAATGGCTTTGGCATTAAATAATCTACAAAGGTTGATATGCCATTAAACAAAGAAACAAAATTTCGATTAAATGATGTTTTATTTTGGTGCGAGAAAATCAGGCTTTAACATCAAGTGGTAATTAAGCTCTTAATTTTTGTGGATACTGGAGCGGAAATTGCTGGGTTATGTTCACCGTGGATTCTAGTCGTCCATTCGCTTGTCCCTCGTGGACTCTAGTAGTCAACTGACTATTTCCTCCCGTCTTCCTTTTTTCAAACCTGCAACAAAACTACTATCCCTAACTCCTACTCCTTCTCTTCATCTCCTCCTACCACAAGAAACGGTTCCTTATTTTTGCCGCCCAATTTTGAATTCTTGGCGTCCGTGTGTCTACATTTTTCTATTTTTAGAACACTCACCAATCGCCATTTTATCAACCGTAAAACAATTTTTATTCCTTTCTCCTAAATCAACTGGACCTCGAACTTCTGGCTGAATGCTAACTTCCTGCTCAACTATTTACAAGTGTCCTTCTTTTATTATTACTCTATAGCGTTTGGTGAAATGGTTATTTGTTTAGCACTATATTTTTTAGGCACCACAAATGAATTACGAAACTTTGCTTTAACAACACAACAACGAAAGTTTTTTATTTGCAGCTTTGAATATGGTTTGCTTTTGGTGCTGCAAAACTCGTGGTGTTTAGGCTTGTTAGTGTTGGAGACGAACTGGCTTAGCGGGATGTTGAGATGGCAGCATGTTGTTGGACGTGTGAGGGATGTGTTTAAAGTCACCGTGTAGTTTTGTATCTGGTTTTTGGAGGAGGGTCTGCGATATCTCCATGTTGTCGAGAGCGGAGTTACGCTCGGATCGACATAGTCAATTTTTGGGGTGACATGAAGTGGTGCCTGTGGAAGGCATGCTGAATGTTTTATGTTCAACTGGGATTCCTCGTAAAGAATCCATAAATTAGATGGTTCCCTCGTTGGGTGTCCATGTTGCTGCTGCTAGTGTTAAAGCCACAGTGAGATGTCCCCACTGGGTGGCTTGTCTAGCTAAAAAGCATCGCTGAGCAGGGAAGATCAAAGAACGTCTGTTCTGGTCGCCGTCTCAAGCCGAAGAGACTGGGTTTGGCCGCTCACCCGTTTTGCTTGCCAGAAATGAAGGTCCGGGCTGAAGAGGATAAGTCATCCTGATTGGGTGAAATTCAGTGTTGAATTAAATTGCGCGCCAAAACAAAATACGAGATTTTCCTCTTCTCTACAACTCCCAGCACAAGAAAAAAATTCGTCTCGAGCTGCCATTAAAACTTCCCTTTTGAAACTTATCAATATTCTTGTCATCCCATTTGCTTTCTTTCTTTTAGTATAACAAAGGCCACAGGACTCTTCAACATTTAATTAACATTTTTGTATAAATGGTATAACGACGAAGTTGATTAAGTTACGCTCTCCCTTATATTAAAAGGAAAATCAATGAGTCGAACGAAGATACTGAAAGTTTTTAATTTAGAAGTTTAATAAAGGCTTGAGTTAAGAGGTAGCCTTGGTGCTGGTTGTCGTAGTGGGAAGAAAACAGTTAAAAAGTGATGAGCAGGCATTTGGCGTTCAGCCAGTAGTTCTAAGTTCCATAGATTTTGGAGTGAGGAATAAATATCTTCAAAATAGATTAGCAGAATAGAGATGGAATAAGGCAGCTAGGTGCCTGTGTGGATTTGCATCGCTACAGTCTTTTTAATGCCCTTCTACTTCTCTACACTTCTTCCCTTCTTTTGCCCTTCTACTTCTCTACACTTCTTCCCTTCTTTTGCCCTTTTACTTCTCTACACTTCTTCCCTTCTTTTGCCCTTCTACTTCTCTACACTTCTTCCCTTCTTTTGCCCTTCTACTTCTCTACACTTCTTCCCTTCTTTTGCCCTTCTACTTCTCTACACTTCTTCCCTTCTTTTGCCCTTCTACTTCTCTACACTTCTTCCCTTCTTTTGCCCTTCTGCTTCTCTACACTTCTTCCCTTCTTTTGCCCTTCTACTTCTCTACACTTCTTCCCTTCTTTTGCCCTTCTACTTCTCTACACTTCTTCCCTTCTTTTACCCTTCTGCTTCTCTACACTTCTTCCCTTCTTTTGCCCTTCTGCTTCTCTACACTTCTTTCCTTCTTTTGCCCTTCTGCTTCTCTACACTTCTTCCCTTCTTTTGCCCTTCTACTTCTCTACACTTCTTCCCTTCTCTTGCCCTTCTACTTCTCTACACTTCTTCCCTTCTTTTGCCCTTCTACTTCTCTACACTTCTTCCCTTCTTTTGCCCTTCTACTTCTCTACACTTCTTCCCTTCTTTTGCCCTTCTACTTCCTGACTTTTCTTTCTTTCATATCATTTCTTATTATCTTTCTCTTTATCTTTCATAGTCGACATTCTAATAAAACTTTCAAAGTTTTTGTCACGCAACAATTTACTGCAGGATATTATTCGCTTCCACTATGGTCTTATGCATCTGAGTGTACAGCCATCTAGAAACACGAAAGGATAATAATATACACGTTCATATGTTGTCTGAATATTATTCATACAGCATTTTTTGTAAACTCTTTATTCAATTACACAGATGGTTTGAAATTTCAGACTTCATCATCTCCAAAAACAAAAACATTTTGGAGGTGCCCGTGGTGTATTCGTTATCATCGTAGGAAATGGACACGGCGACACGAGTTCAAATCCTGGACGAGACTGATTGCATTTCATATAGCACTAATACCCTTGGGAAAGGTATGAATCCAATTATTCTCCCTCCAGCTATGGGTAAATAGTAGGACAGACTAGGTTCTTCAGCCTTGGTTAGGCAACAAGTCTAGGAGAAGGAAAACTCTGAATTCAAACCTGTTAAACTCCGCTTAAAAATTGACCTTGTGTCATATCCTGCCCGAGCGGAGGGGTTGGTAAATAGTATCATCTCCAAAAACAAAACATTTTATGAAAAAGAAAATTAGACGTCTCATTGTTGAGTGAAAATCTCTCATTACTGTCTTATCAGCATAATTAGTGGTAATAAAAAGCTATTACAAGTTTTTTTGTCTGTTAGTTAAGGATATCTGTTCAAAAAGAGGGTCTAGACATGTTTCTTGACATCTGGTGCCAATATATGCAGGTCAGCGGTTTGGTTTGTTGGTTTAAAAGGAGCATTGACCAATTAAATGTGTTATACATGGCCTTTGGAGAGTGAAGTCAACAGATGTAATGTTCAGTTCTCTGTCAGTTTGGGGATGACTTGTTTGGCTTTTGTGTGGCTTCATCTGAAAAAAATTTGTTGAGTGTTACCCATGCCTGGCAAATGAGATGAACAAAGGAGCTACTATCTGTTTAAATCCCTTGTGAGCTGTGATAATGAGAACTGGTCATTGTGGAATGGGAACAGTGTCATCCATGCCTGGAAAATGAGATGAACAAAGGAGCTACTGTCTATTAAAGTCCCTTGGGGGCTGTGATAATAAGAACTGGTCATTGTGGAATGGGAACAGTGTTATCCATGCCTGGAAAATGAGATGAACAAAGGAGCTACTGTCTATTAAAGTCCCTTGGGGGCTGTGATAATGAGAACTGGTCATTGTGGAATGGGAACAGTGTCATCCATGCCTGGCAAATGAGATGAACAAAGGAGCTTCTGTCTATTAAAGTCCCTTGGGGGCTGTGATAATAAGAACTGGTCATTGTGGAATGGGAACAGTGTCATCCATGCCTGGCAAATGAGATTAACAAAAGAGCAACTGTCTATTAAAGGCCCTTGGGGGCAGTGATAATGAGAACTGGTCATTGTGGAATGGGAACAGTGTTATCCATGCCTGGCAAATGAGATGAACAAAGGAGCTTCTGTCTATTAAAGTCCCTTGGGGGCTGTGATAATAAGAACTGGTCATTGTGGAATGGGAACAGTGTCATCCATGCCTGGCAAATGAGATGAACAAAAGAGCAACTGTCTATTAAAGGCCCTTGGGGGCAGTGATAATGAGAACTGGTCATTGTGGAATGGGAACAGTGTTATCCATGCCTGGCAAATGAGATGAACAAAGGAGCTTCTGTCTATTAAAGTCCCTTGGGGGCTGTGATAATAAGAACTGGTCATTGTGGAATGGGAACAGTGTTATCCATGCCTGGCAAATGAGATGAACAAAGGAGCTTCTATCTATTAAAGTCCCTTGGGGGCTGTGATAATGAGAACAGGTCATTGTGGAATGGGAACAGTGTCATCCATGCCTGGCAAATGAGAGGAACAAAGGAGCTTCTGTCTATTAAATTCCCTTGGGGGGCTGTGATAATGAGAACTGGTCATTGTGGAAAGGGAACAGTGTTATCCATGCCTGGAAAATGAGATGAACAAAGGAGCTACTGTCTATTAAAGTCCCTTGGGGGCTGTGATAATGAGAACTGGTCATTGTGGAATGGGAACAGTGTTATCCATGCCTGGAAAATGAGATGAACAAAGGAGCTACTGTCTATTAAAGTCCCTTGGGGGCTGTGATAATGAGAACGGGTCATTGTGGAATGGGAACAGTGTTATCCATGCCTGGCAAATGAGATGAACAAAGGAGCTACTGTCTGTTAAAGTCCCTTGGGGGCTGTGATAATGAGAACTGGTCATTGTGGAATGGGAACAGTGTTATCCATGCCAGACAAATGAGATGAACAAAGGAGCTTCTGTCTGTTAAAGTCCCTTGGGGGCTGTGATAATGAGAACTGGTCATTGTGGAATGGGAACAGTGTTATCCATGCCTGGAAAATGAGATGAACAAAGGAGCTACTGTCTGTTAAAGTCCCTTGGGGGCTGTGATAATGAGAACTGGTCATTGTGGAATGGGAACAGTGTTATCCATGCCTGGCAAATGAGATGAACAAAGGAGCTACTGTCTGTTAAAGTCCCTTGGGGGCTGTGATAATGAGAACTGGTCATTGTGGAATGGGAACCATGTTATCCATGCCTGGAAAATGAAATGAACAAAGGAGCTACTGTCTGTTAAAGTCCCTTGGGGGCTGTGATAATGAGAACTGGTCATTGTGGAATGGGAACAGTGTTATCCATGCCTGGCAAATGAGATGAACAAAGGAGCTACTGTCTGTTAAAGTCCCTTGGGGGCTGTGATAATGAGAACTGGTCATTGTGGAATGGGAACAGTGTTATCCATGCCAGACAAATGAGATGAACAAAGGAGCTTCTGTCTGTTAAAGTCCCCTGGGGGCTGTGATAATAAGAACTGGTCATTGTGGAATGGGAACAGTGTTATCCATGCCTGGAAAATGAGATGAACAAAGGAGCTACTGTCTATTAAAGTCCCTTGGGGGCTGTGATAATGAGAACTGGTCATTGTGGAATGGGAACAGTGTCATCCATGCCTGGCAAATGAGATGAACAAAGGAGCTTCTGTCTATTAAAGTCCCTTGGGGGCTGTGATAATAAGAACTGGTCATTGTGGAATGGGAACAGTGTCATCCATGCCTGGCAAATGAGATGAACAAAAGAGCAACTGTCTATTAAAGGCCCTTGGGGGCAGTGATAATGAGAACTGGTCATTGTGGAATGGGAACAGTGTTATCCATGCCTGGCAAATGAGATGAACAAAGGAGCTTCTGTCTATTAAAGTCCCTTGGGGGCTGTGATAATAAGAACTGGTCATTGTGGAATGGGAACAGTGTTATCCATGCCTGGCAAATGAGATGAACAAAGGAGCTTCTATCTATTAAAGTCCCTTGGGGGCAGTGATAATGAGAACAGGTCATTGTGGAATGGGAACAGTGTCATCCATGCCTGGCAAATGAGAGGAACAAAGGAGCTTCTGTCTATTAAATTCCCTTGGGGGGCTGTGATAATGAGAACTGGTCATTGTGGAAAGGGAACAGTGTTATCCATGCCTGGAAAATGAGATGAACAAAGGAGCTACTGTCTATTAAAGTCCCTTGGGGGCTGTGATAATAAGAACTGGTCATTGTGGAATGGGAACAGTGTTATCCATGCCTGGAAAATGAGATGAACAAAGGAGCTACTGTCTATTAAAGTCCCTTGGGGGCTGTGATAATGAGAACGGGTCATTGTGGAATGGGAACAGTGTTATCCATGCCTGGCAAATGAGATGAACAAAGGAGCTACTGTCTGTTAAAGTCCCTTGGGGGCTGTGATAATGAGAACTGGTCATTGTGGAATGGGAACACTGTTATCCATGCCTGGCAAATGAGATGAACAAAGGAGCTACTGTCTGTTAAAGTCCCTTGGGGGCTGTGATAATGAGAACTGGTCATTGTGGAATGGGAACAGTGTTATCCATGCCAGACAAATGAGATGAACAAAGGAGCTTCTGTCTGTTAAAGTCCCTTGGGGGCTGTGATAATGAGAACTGGTCATTGTGGAATGGGAACAGTGTTATCCATGCCTGGAAAATGAGATGAACAAAGGAGCTACTGTCTGTTAAAGTCCCTTGGGGGCTGTGATAATGAGAACTGGTCATTGTGGAATGGGAACAGTGTTATCCATGCCTGGCAAATGAGATGAACAAAGGAGCTACTGTCTGTTAAAGTCCCTTGGGGGCTGTGATAATGAGAACTGGTCATTGTGGAATGGGAACAGTGTTATCCATGCCAGACAAATGAGATGAACAAAGGAGCTTCTGTCTGTTAAAGTCCCCTGGGGGCTGTGATAATAAGAACTGGTCATTGTGGAATGGGAACAGTGTTATCCATGCCTGGAAAATGAGATGAACAAAGGAGCTACTGTCTATTAAAGTCCCTTGGGGGCTGTGATAATGAGAACTGGTCATTGTGGAATGGGAACAGTGTCATCCATGCCTGGCAAATGAGATGAACAAAGGAGCTTCTGTCTGTTAAAGTCCCTTGGGGGCTGTGATAATAAGAACTGGTCATTGTGGAATGGGAACAGTGTTATCCATGCCTGGAAAATGAGATGAACAAAGGAGCTACTGTCTATTAAAGTCCCTTGGGGGCTGTGATAATAAGAACTGGTCATTGTGGAATTGGAACAGTGTTATCCATGCCTGGCAAATGAGATGAACAAAGGAGCTTCTGTCTATTAAATTCCCTTGGGGGCTGTGATAATGAGAACTGGTCATTGTGGAATGGGAACAGTGTTACCCATGCCTGGCAAATGAGATGAACAAAGGAGCTTCTGTCTATTAAAGTCCCTTGGGGGCTGTGATAATGAGAACTGGTCATTGTGGAATGGGAACAGTGTTACCCATGCCTGGCAAATGAGATGAACGAATGAACTACTGTCTATTAAAGTCCCTTGGGGGCTGTGATAATGAGAACTGGTCATTGTGGAATGGGAACAGTGTTATCCATGCCTGGCAAATGAGATGAACAAAGGAGCTACTGTCTGTTAAAGTCCCTTGGGGGCTGTGATAATGAGAACTGGTCATTGTGGAATGGGAAGAGTTATTTATATGCTTTTGAGAGGATCCAAAAAGACTCTACAGCTTCAGTCTGTGGTAGTTTCTAACTGGTCAAAGAAAAAAAGCTTAATTTCTTTTCACATTATTTTTGGGGGAGAGTGAATTGAATGGATGTTTATGTGAAGAAGGAAAATTAATTGTGTCATTTTTGTTGGTGAAAAAATACAAGAAACAAGTTTCGATGTAGACACTTTAAAAAACTTTTATGTTACAGCAATTGTTGCAGATTATTTTTCTAGCGTGACATGTCTTTCAATTATATTTTCAGCACAAAAAAAGAAATTCCTTTTATCATTATATAACACAGTAAAGGAAATTATAACGTCTGACATTCAGCTTCTATTGTAGTTGTTACAGCAGCAACACTTACTGTTCATATGTTGTATGAAAATTTCTTTAAGCCAAGTCTAAACAGCGTTTAAACTGCATCCACTTGTGGAATTCTGAGAATTGTGGAATGACCTCATTGTTTTTATAACACCCAAATTAAATTGGATCTGAAATGGCAGCACCTGTTTGGGCTCCATGTTTGAACTAAATAGATCTCAGGTAATGAATAAAATTAAGTTGAATGGCATTAGATATTAAAACGCAGATAATGTAACAAATTATGAAGTGTTTATGAGTTTAAAATGATTCTGAACATATATTTTCGTACTGTATATAATTGGAGGGCAGTCTTTAAAGTGACTTAGGTGTAAAATAATTTTGTAATGAAAGATGTGGGCTGTTATTATTTTAGCGAAATGAATATTGTTACGTGTTGTTTGTTATTTTTAGCGTATGTTGTTGTAATTTAAAGGAGGATGAAGAAGTAAGAAGATGCTGTAAGGTTTTTATGATGGTTTTTAATGGCAATATGGAATAAAGGGTTTACGTGTATGCTGCAAGTTTCATAGGAAGGAAAGAAGTAAGGAAACAAAATGAAGTTGTTATAGAGTTGAGAAAGCATTTTAGCAGCTAAATGCCTGAGCGAAGATGTGCATCGTTAGGTTAAGGCATTGTTGAATGTGTGAGTGAGATATGTCACCATAAGTTTTGCAAAAGTCGTGTTTGCTGGTTGAGGACAGAAACAATGAAGTCATCTATGAGTTTGTGGTTCTGGTCGTTTCGAGGAGAGAAGCGTGAATGTCTCCAGAAAATGTTGCCCAGAGATGAAGTAGCTGGATGTCGGAGCGGAATTTTGCATCGCAGTCGACATAGCCAGTTTTGGGGGTGACGTAAAGTTGTTCCTGTGTGTGGCGTATTGAATTCATCTAATTCATATTCAACTGGGAACCCTTGCTCTAAGAAAATAGACGCAAGGGGTCCATAAATTAGATGGCTTTCCTGATGGTGGTGGTGCTGCTGCTGTTATTCAAGAGAGCGGACAGTCATTACGTTTGACCTAAACAAAGAAGTTCCGAGGAAGAGAGAGAGTGTTTGGCGGCTTTCCCCAATTTGGTGCTGCTCAGAAAAATGGTCCGGGCTGAATCGGATAAGTCATCCTGATTAGGTGAAAATATGTGTCGACTCTAACGGTCAAATTAATTAACGCGCCAAATAAAAATACAAAATTCTTTCTGTTACATAATTGATCACATAAAACAATTTATAAATCAAAAATTGATAATTAATGTTTATTATTTTGTGATCTTTTAGAGAAACTTGAACCACATAAGATATTTGGATGTTTTTTTTATATGCATGGATACAATAAATAATTATCTACCATAGGATTAATTGCACATTTAGTAGGAGCCCAAGGGTGTGTGATTGTACTTGTCATTGTACTTTAATAAGGACTTGGTTCTGTGGCTACCATTTGCATTTCCAGGTAGTTTGTTGATCAGTATCCTCTGTGCCCATGTTGTGTTTGAAAGATCCGCATATAGGGAATGACACAATCCATTTGGAACTTCTTCTGACCGTTGGGGTGATCTGTTGGAGCAAAGTTGCCTGGGTGTTTGCAACTCAAAGACAAGAAAAACTTTCAGTTGACAGTTTTTTTTATTGAAACATAATGGTGTAACAACAATATATAAAATTCCAAGTTACAATTGAATCTGGTCAAGAGAAGCCGATACAATTTGGTCTTTATTAATAGAAATTGAAAACCTAAGTAAGAGTTTTGAGAATTTCGTGCTAATGATGAAATATTAAGAGAAAAAAGAAAAGAATAAAAAAAAGGGGTAAAGGAATAACTAAATGACCCTTCCCTCCCAAGCGAGAGAAACACGTATATTTATATAAAAGAAGAAATATTCGGAAGCCTAGGTGACACAGACTGTGTTAAACATTTAGTATATGTGTGGTTCACATACACTATCAGTTAATTTGTAGTTATTTATGTAGCGCTGAACAAAATAACAAAACTTCTTAGAAGAACAACAATGAATGGTTTATTTTTTATGACAGAAAGTCGACTTGTGTCAGAGTGAGAAAAGGTTCTTTTGGATATCAGGTAGCAGTGTTGCAGGCAGTATGCCAGTTCTTTAATGCATTGCAGGTAGCAGCGTTATATCTTTTGTGAGTGTAGCTGGTCACCGCCGTTACCTTCTATAGTGGATATCTGTGACAACAGTTATCTTCAGTGAAGATCGTCAATGCTGGGTTCCCGTAGCAGGCTACAGGCGAGAGGTCTTTCTTCTTTGCTGGTCTTGTGTTCTCTGTCTGTGGCAGACTTCCAAAAAAAGGGCTAGAAAAAATAGTTCTTTAGAGGAAGATGAAATCAATGCGCACTGCCTGCTGATTGGTGGCCGAATCGCTTGGCGGGGGCATTGATTCGGAAGAGAAAATAGATCTGTGACTGCTACAAACATACTACGAAAATACCAAGCAAATCCATTCCAAGTCTATCAAGAGTTCAAATAATGGTCACATATATATTGTCATTTTACTATATTGTCATCTTAAAATGCATGAATGATTTTACTTATAGGACAGTTTACGCAAGAAAAACTCGACTCAGTACTAAGAAAAATTAAAATGAGAAAAACAGCCAGGTTTGATGAAAACCAGGGAATTCGATGACATACTGCTCCGACACTTTAATGCCGTATATAATCAAAATACAATAGACGGATGGACAAAGTGATGCATCCTCCCCTTCTCTAAAAGGGGCGACCTCAGATTAGCCAAGATAGCGAACAAGATATACAATGTTCTACTTCGCAACTGCATAGAACCCAAAATTGAGAAGATACTTTGAAAGAACTAAAATGGCTTTCGTGGAAATCGATCCATTTGGACTATCAGTCGAATTCTTGAAGGTGTACGTGCAAAAACTTAGCGGCAACAATATTATTTATTGACTTCGCCAAGGCCTTTGACTCCATACACAGAGGAAAGATGGAGCAAATACTACTCGCCTACAGACTACCCAAAGAAACCATCGCAGCTATAATGATATATAGAAGCACAAAAGTAAAAGTCCGCTACCTGGATGGAGACACAGACTACAACATTGTAGCAGGTGTGCTACAAGGAGACACATTAGCCCCATACCTCTTTACGTGCTTAGAACATCTATTGATAAAATGAAGACAATGGTTTGAAGCTGACAAAGGTAAGAAACAGAAAATACCCCACACAAAGATCTACGGACACAGACTACTCCGATGACATAGCGCTTCTGGCAAATACACCTGCCCAAGCCAAAACCCTGCTATATAGTCTGGAACGAACAGCCGTTGCATAAGCGTTGATGTCAACGCAGACAAGACAGAATACATGTGCTTTAATCAAACAAGTAATATCTCAACACTAAACAGTAGTTCTCTGAAACTAGTGGACAAGTTCACCTACCTAGGAAGCAGTGTCTCATCAACTGAGACAGACATCGACGCGTGACTAGCAAAGGCATGGACAGCTAATGATAGACTATCAGTCATATGGAAGTCAGACCTGACTGATAAAAAGAAATGCAGTTTTTTCTAAGCAGCAGTCGTATTGATACTGCTGGATGCACTACATGGATGCTAACAAAACGTATGGAGAAAAGGCTTGATGGCAATTACACAAGAATGCTGTGAGCAATATTAAACAAGTCCTAGAGGCAGCATCCCACAACGCAGCAGCTGTATGGCTACTTACTATACATCATGAAAACTATCAAAGTTAGATGAACCAGACATGCAAGACACTGCTGGAGAAGTAGGGACGAACTCATAAGTTACATACTCCTGTGAACCCCTTTATATGGACAAGCAAAGGCAGGATGACCAGCTAGAACCTATATACACAGCTTTGTGCGGATACAAGATGTAGCCTTGAAGACCTGCGGGGAGTGATGGGTGGCAGGAAAGGATCAGGGATATCTGCAGTGGTGGCATGACATGATGATATATATATATATATATATATAATTGTCGCTTTTGTTGTGTTTGAGAGGTAGACAATTGAGGTAATTGACTGGTGCAGTTTTTCTATCTAGTTCAATTTTTCGGAGAGTGAAGCTTTTGCTGGAGTGGTTTCAGTTCTTAGAGAGATTTCTTTTCTTATTCTCTTGTCTTTGGTACGGACATCAGATCTTTTCTCCTTCCTAACCCTAAAAACATCTATTTTTAGAGAGGATTCTCCCGGGAACAAACGTTCCTGATTGGCTAACCAATCACAGCTCATTTTGTATACTTTTACTGACTAGTCAGCCAATCAAATGTGCTGAATCTGTGGGAAGAATATACTTTTCACATATTAGATTTTGATTGGTCATCCAATCAAACCACAATATAGGAGCTTGTTTACTTAAGGATCCCAGCCAGTGACTTAAATCTCTTTTCACTTTAACCAAAATAAAAATGAAAGATCTGATCTTTTAACCCCAAGAAGGGGTCAATAAATGTCATGATTTAAATTGGGTCAACACACTGTTGACCCCTGAAGCCTGTTTATTTTTAGTTTTGACAATCTGAAAGTTCACTGGTACTGACCTTTGATACTGGCTTTTCAATTTCTTTGAAAATATATAAGATTTTTTATATTGTTATAAAAGGAAAATTACATTTTCCTAAATAAAAAAATGTAACACAAGTGAATACCTCTTATTATCATAAGGATGTCACATGACAGTCCTAGAAACATATTCTCTTTCCACCTTTGGCCTTAGACTGGTAGGGACATTGTCAGCCCATTTCCTACCATTGAACAGTAAAGCCAAGTAGCCATCTTAGCTACACTTCACAAGTGCCTTTAGCTATTTTGTTTATGAAACAATTTGTGAATAATCAATGCCTCCTTCAAATTTTGATATCAAATATTAAATGTTCTGATATCTGTAATTGAGTTTGTTTTTCTTTCATTTTTATTCAGTGTTAGTATATCACAGATATATTAATGCTAGAATTGGTCCTTGAAGAATTGGGACTCAACTAAAAACCTTCCCTACTGTCACGGAATCTAATATATACATTTTATTAAAGAAGGGAAGAATATATTGCTAAACCCAAATTATTTTTGCAATATTCATAATATGGATAGCACCTGCTTTTTTTTGTATAGCATCATTCTGAATTATTGTATAAAAAAGAATCTCAACATGAAAAAAGTTGTTATTATTAAACACAAAAATATTAATGAATAATAAAATTAATCACTTCTAGATAAACAAAACAAAATAATTGTAAAAAGTCATATACTAAATTTTATTTCAGTTTAAAAAAAATATATATTTAGAGCTTCCATTTTGAAATTTAGAAATAAAAAGAAATGCTTTTTAACAATTCCCTATCTATTGTGGAATTTTGTCACAGTTTAAAGAAGAAAAAAAAGTTTTTTTTCTCACTTATTTGGACCAGAGGCCCGAATTGATAGATAGATAAATAGTACCAGTGTTTGGGCAGTTGGCAGCAAACCCCAGTCAACAACACCCATGCAGCAGTGGTCATTCCTTTTGGTATATGGCTTGTTTTTCTCTCTTTCTTTATTCCTTGTGGTATTTAACCTCGGAAAAGAAGGATGTTAAAAATACTTTTAGAGTTTTTTGTTGAAAATAAAAAAGAGGAAAAAGGCAGCAGGAAGGGATGGAGGACGCAGAAAGCAAAGTGAGAAGGAGGGAGAAAGAAAGAAACAAACAAAGGTCCGTAGAAGAAAAGGCGACAGGAAAGGACCAAGGAAGTAGAGGGCAAAGTGAACAAGAGGGAGAGAGAAGCTAGGAGTCAGTAGAGGAAAAGACTGAAGGAGGGGAACGAGACATAGATGGTGGAGAGATGAGACAGGAATTCCTTGAAAAGGAGTTTTTTGTTTCATCGATAATTTTATACGAGGATCATTAAATAAGTTTCCAGACTTTTTTCGTATGGGCACTTTTATTGATATTATACACATGAAACTCTAGTCCCCTTTGAAGTAATCTCCTCTAGCTGCAATGCACTTGTACCGTTCCAACAACTTCTGAAAGTCCTCTTGTGTGAGCATGTCCATGACCTTTGTCACAGCCTCTTTCCTCTCCTCAACTGTCTCATAACGACAGCCTCTGAGCTTAGGGAATAGCCAAAAGTCACAAGGAGTAAGGTCTGGACTATAGGGAGGCTGAGGAGCTGTCTTTATGCCCATCTTGGTCAAATAGTCTGTGACAAAGATGGAGTTGTGGACTGGTGCATTGTCCAGCTGGAAATGCCAATAACCCAATTTGAAGACGGAATCTCTTCCTGAACTCCCTTAAAACCTCAACATAGTAACCCTAACCCTAACGAGACTTAGATGGTGAAGGCATGTGACAGGAATTCCTTGAAAATGAGTTTTTTGTTTCATTGGTAATTTTATATATCAACTGTTCTTTTATTTAATCTGTGGACTATTTTTGGAAATTCCATGTGTCTTGTTTTGGTTTTCCTTATTTTGTTTTCATTTGGAATTGTACTTGCCTTTTGTTTTCTTTTTGTTTTTATAGATTTTCTTTTTTTTGTTAATTTAATTGGAATGGATGTGCTATTCTCTTCATTTATCACATTAAGTTCTTGGGGGGGGGGGTCACTGCAACCCTGCTTCAACCTTGGGCATCATGGGGTTAGAAAATCATGCCATGGATCCGTTGGGATGCTGGAAGCCTGTGAAATAACGTTGTCTTTTTTCCTTCCTCCTTTCCTTTTTATTGTTGTTTTTCTATCGTCTTTTTTGGGTTCAACTAGCAAAATGCACACTCGGCCAGGTGTAAGAAGAATTAACAGATTCCTCACTAGATGGACGAATGATCAACAGCCAACCCGGCATGTGGGTTATTTTATACTCGAACAAAAGAGATTTCACACGTTTTAAACAGGAAGATGCCATCTCCATATTAAATGACCAACCTCGGAAATCAATAGACCATTTTACATACCTTGGTAGGAAATTCTCATCAACTGAAAATGATATCAACATACCCATACAAAATGCATAGACTGCTACCAAGAAATTATCAATGATATGGAAAACTAATCTCTCTGATAAAATAAAACAAGAATTCTTCAAGGCTGAAGAAGTGTCAGTACTAATGTATAGCTACACTACTTAGACTTTAAGTGCTTGAAGCAAAAACTAGACAGTAACTACACAAGGGTTCTGTCAACAGTTTTGAACAAACCATGGAAGCAGCAGCCCACAAAAAAGCAGTTGTACACCCCCAATGTCTAACATCTCACAAACCATCCAAGATTAACAAGACATGCTAGGCACTAATGGTTAAACTGAAACAAAATCATCAACAAAGTTCTCCAGCGTGCTCCCAAACATAGACACACCAGTGATAACTGACCAGAAAAGTTTTCCTGCATGCTCCCAAACCAAGACATACCACTGTTAACTGACCAGAAAACACGTAGACTCATTAGTTGTGAATTTGGACCAAAATATTCCTTCCGTCAAAATGAAGATCTATTTATTTCACTA
The DNA here is from genome assembly GCA_963585895.1 of Sepioteuthis lessoniana. Lineage (NCBI taxonomy): Eukaryota > Metazoa > Mollusca > Cephalopoda > Myopsida > Loliginidae > Sepioteuthis > Sepioteuthis lessoniana. The sequence continues at coordinate 6,528,444 of OY757908.1, forward strand.
GAATATGGTTTCTCACCAGAGTGTATTCTTATATGTCGCACGAAGATTGACAATTCTGCAAATGATGATTCACACATTTCACAAGAACAGGGTTTCTTTCCAGTGTGTGTCTGACAATGTTGCATCAATTTGTCTTTTGTACAAAGGAAGATCCATACACTTCACAAGTATATGTTTCTCTTTTGTGTGTGTTTGCATAAGTTTGAACAAAGATTTTTTTTTCTTTCTAAAGAACATCTGCATATTTTCTGAGTGTGTTTGTATTAAATTCTTATTTGCAGCCAATGATGTTCCATACATTATTGTTTCTCCCTAACATACGTCCAAGTATGAAGAACTAAAGAATATTCTTTCCGTTCAGTTGTGCTCACATATGAGACAGTAAAGTCAACTTCGGTACAAAGGAAGATCCACATATTTCAAAAGAATATGGCTACTCACTAGAGTGTTTCCGCATATGAACTAGCAAAGATCTCTTCCGTGCAAAAGAAGATTGACATATTTCACAGGAATATGGCTTCTCTCCAGTGTGAGTTCGTATATGAAGTACCAAATGTGATTTTTGTAGAAAAGAAGACCCACATGTTTCACAAGAATATGGTCTCTGTCCAGTGTGAGTACGCAAATGAAACTCTAAAGATGTTTTCTGTACAAAGGAAGCTTCACATATTTCACAAGAATATGGTTTCTCCCCAGTGTGATTTCGTATATGTCGCACCAAGCTTGATCTTTCTGTAAAAGAAGACCCACATGTTTCACAAGAATATGGTTTCTCTCCAGTGTGTATTCGCATATGCGACACCAAAGTAGATTTCTGTGCAAAGGAAGATCCACATGTTTCGCAGGAATATGGCTTTTCACCAGTGTGTGTCCGCATATGACGCCCCAAATAAGACTTCCATTCAAAAGAAGATCCACACATTTCACAAGAATATGGTTTCTGTCCAGTGTGTGTTTGCACATGAGACACCAAAGACGTCTTCTGTGCAAAGGAAGATCCACATATTTCACAAGAATAGGGCTTCTCACCAGTGTGCTTTCGAATATGAAGTACCAAGGATGTTTTCTGTGCAAAAGTTGATCCACACATTTCACAAGAATATGGTTTCTCTCCAGTGTGAGTTTGTATATGTTGTAATAGCGTTGATTTTACAGGAAAGGAAGATCCACATATTTCACAAGAATATGGTTTCTGTCCAGTGTGTGTCCGTATATGAGGCACCAAAGATGATTTCAGTGCAAAAGAAGATCCACATATTTCACAAGAAAATGGCTTCTCACCAGTGTGTGTCCGAATATGACCCACCAAATATGCCTTTCGCGCAAAAGAAGACCCACACGTTTCACAAGAATATGGTTTCTGTCCAGTGTGTGTTCGTAGATGAAATACCAAAGCTGATCTCTGTGCAAAGGAAGATTTACATATTTCACAAGAATATGGCTTCTCACCAGTGTGTGTCCGCATATGAACCACCAAGGACATGTTCCATGCAAAAGAAGACCCACATATTTTACAAGAATATGGTTTCTGTCCAGTGTGTATCCGCATATGAGACAACAAACTTGATTTTAGAGCAAAGGAAGATCCACATATTTCACAAGAGTATGGCTTTCTACTAGTGTGTGTTCGCATATGAGCCAGAAAAGTTCTCTTCCATTCAAAAGAAGATCCACACACTTCACAAGAATATGATTTCTCTCGAGTGTGAATTCGTATATGCCGTACCAAGCTTGACTTTTCTCCAAAGGAAGATTTACATATATCACAACAATATGGCTTCTCACCAGTGTGTGTCCGATTATGACGCACCAAAGATGTTTTCCATGCAAAAGAAGATCCACATATTTTACAAGAATATATTTTCTGATCTGTGTGTGTTTGCATATGAGACAACAAACTTGATTTCAGAGCAAAGGAAGATTTACATATTTCACAAGAATATGGCTTCTCACCAGTGTGTGTCCGCATATGACGTACCAAAGATGTCTTCCATGCAAAAGAAGATCCACATGTTTTACATGCATAAGATTTCTCTCTCGTTTGTGTTTGCATATTTGATTACTGGGCAAAAGATCCACACAATTTTCAAATGTCTCCTTTCTCTTTGATTTGTTTTTTACATGTAACTAATTTTCACATTCATACAAAGGAAGATCCACAAGTTTTAGAAGAATGTTTTCTCTCCAGTGTGTTTGCTTCTCTTTAACCCTGAAGTTTTATCGAGATTCATGGCTTCTAATTGTATAATTATTCTCAGAATATTTTTCCATTTTTTTTATTGGACGTCAACAGCATCATTTTCATTCATCTTCTCAAAAGACCTGATTTTCATTCAAGCATCTGTAAAAAAGAAACACAACATTTAAAGAAAGAAAAGTTGTGTTAATTCACATATTGAATATTTCAAAGGAAAAAAACAGGAGACTTCATCATAGATAAATACTTGCACCTTCAATTCCAAAGGGTCTAAACGCCAAGCAAGTTACACTGACAATATTGATTGAAAGACTGATCGATTTTTACCTTTTGAAGAACTATTTCTTCACTGCTTGGATTCAAGATGTACTCATCTGAATCAGAGATGATAAATGCAAATTATAGTGACACAGAGTTCAATCTTGCAGGTCAAAACATTGAACTGTTCCTTAAAAATAACCCAAAAAGAAAATATAAATACTTGAGTCTTCAATTCGGAAGGATCTAAAAGCCAAGCAACTTACACTGACAACATTATTCAAAAGTCTATGATAGATTCTTACCAAGCCCTCAACCCTTTCGAAGAACTGTTTTACCTAACAAGTCTTTTACACCCTTTTAAGAATATTTTGCTCTCTCAAATGGAATTCCACAAAAACCACTTACAACATTAATTTAAATGATACCAACAGGAAGTAGGCAAAGTTTTCATTGCGGTTCAAAAGTCTCAGCCTTCAGAATTGACTCTTCCAGCATATCTACCATTCCTTGTTATTGGCAATGGAATCAAATATTTTCCATAGAATATCTCAACATCTTCAAAGAGGAAGAAGAGAGAGGAAGAGGGACGATTGTTTGAGATTTATGGCATATCAAACTTTATACCTTTTTTAATGCCCAAATTCTGTTTTTCTATAATATTAAACCTAAAATTTCTAAATAAATCTTTTGTAGATAACATTTTAAATAAACAACAGCTCATTGGTTTATATGAAAATGGTTTCAAGTATTTCTATCAAATATAAAAGATTTTATTTACATTTGATTATTTGTTAGTAAACAACAAAATGGTTTCAAGTATTTCTATGAAATACAAAAGATTTTATTTACATTTGATTATTTGTTAGTAAACAACAAAATGGTTTCAAGTATAGCAAACACTAAGAATTCAATTTAACATCAGTCATGTGTCATTTAATTTGTTAGACATATGATTTGTAAAGGAATTGTTTGTAGGTTTAGCTTCGTTTCATGTCATATCAACCATTGAAGGTTGTTTAATGCCAAATCCTGTTCAGACTTATATATTAGATACATATGGTTTGTAAAGGAATTATTTGTAGGCTTATCTTAAACGTGTCCTCTGTAAAGAGCACGGATGTAACTTGCAAGACACATTCAGGTTAATTGTCCTCTGTAAAGAGTACGGATGTAACTTACGAGACATATTCAGGTTAATTGGCTGTGCAATTACCATGACTTGTTAATTTGGCATCACTAGTGTGCGATATAGACTGTTGGCTCAGTTGTAAAGTTTTGGGTCGGCAATCTGTGGTCGCTAGTTTGATTTCCAGTGGTGGAGATCACGGTATACCCTGCTGATGAGACATAATAAGGTTTAAACAGCTGTCCAGTGTTTCCATATGTCGTGCGTAAGTGTTTGCCAGATTTTCTGGCCATGGTAATTCAATTTACTATATTTCTATCAAATACAAAAGATTTTATTTACATTTGATAATTTGTTAGTAAACAACTAAATGGTTTCACGTATTGTAGTTATTTATCATCTCTTCGAGATTAAGGTTGGCAACGAGGCGATCAGTGTCACTATCCATACTTTCTATACTATAGGATCTTTGTTGGGATTTTGTCAATCCATGAGCATTGCACTGTTTATTCATTCTCATAGGTGACTTTGTTCTTAATGTCGAGGTCACTGAATTGAATTTAGTTGAAGACAGTTTAAATGCGCTTCCTGCTCTTTCATTGTTTATTTTGGTGGTCATTTTTATTTTTCCAGCTTGGCCAAGGGGAGCTTGTGATTTTTGTTAAGTTGTTGCAGGTTTTTAGAAGATAAGTTTTTTAGTCTGTTAAATTTGTGTCTGGGAATGCGAGCGAAGAGAGGCAGAGAGAAGAAGAAGAGAGAAAGAGAAAGAAGAAAAGAGGTGAGAAGAAGAAAAAGCACTGGAACCTCATAATACCTGCTGATAACCAGGGATGGAAGAAACACAAAGAAACAATAATGGAATCAACAAATTAGCCAAAATTTATATCCCTTATAAGAGGCGTCTTTTTCTTTATGGTAATTCAGAGGGCTTACAAAATCAAATCTTGTAATGACTCATAAACTTTTTGTCACAATCAAAATGTAAAAGGGTCTCAAATGTATGATAATGAGACTTCCGTTGTGGATATCTAGGGAGTCTTGAGTAACCATTCATTGCCATTACTCCCAGGTCCACACTGTAGTACCTGTAAACATCCTATCTATGTGCCAAATAGATATGTTTAAAATTTCTCTGGATTGTGATGAGGAAATACAACACCTCATACATTCGCCGGGTTATGGGGAAAGGAGGTGCAACATGCTGGCCATTAGCCGACTATGGTAATAACCAAGAATATTGGCAGTGGAAAGGCTGTCTCTCTTCAACCCTCCCATATAAGTATTAGGTGACATGGTCATGAGAGAACCCCACTCTCTATTAGCCATGTATGCGTCAACAGAGAGGGTCAGATGGCGACCATAATTGGTGCAGAGAAATAAACCAATAAGCCAACACGTGGTCATTTTTCAAACTAACTTGTTGCCCTTTGTTCATTGAAAAGTGAAGACACAAAATTTGGGACACAGAAGAAACCCAAATTCCAAAGTCATGTCGCGCAGAGAACACTGAGAGAGAATAAAAAGCTTCTCCTTCGAATGAATTCACACTCCGAGGTATGGTGAGCCTTGTTGAACGAATACCCAAAGCCGTAGACTTGTCCAAGAGGAAAGAGACGATAATTAATCTTGGTCTTAGCTGAAATAAAACGGGCATCTTTCTACCAACGTGTTATAGAAGCCCAATAACGAGAGGAAAAAGAGAAAAGAAAAGACTCTACAAAATCCCCAATAAGTGAACATACAATTAAAGTATATTCAAATTTATCTTGCTGTATTCATGCTGACGTGAATAAAAGACAAATTACGGAAGGAAATAATAACTCTGATAAGACAGAGGAAAAAAAAGAGAGAATATTCCCTGAATGATAAACTTGAGATTTGTAGTACAGGCTCTGCCATTAAATCCCAAAGTCTGAAGGAAAGCGGACCATATCTACCGCTGACGAATAGTATTTTCACCTTCCGCTATTTAGAAAAAAGACTTTTTTGCTCCTGGCTTTTACCTGAATTTTTTTTTTGTTTCTTTCTTTTATTCAATAAAAAAATATTGTTATTAATCTTGTTGACCCAAAAACGGCAGTTCAGAGTCCTTTTTTTTGTTGTGGGAGTATTGTATTTATCGAAGGCCTTGTATTTGAGGGGTAAAGCTAGCCAGTCAGCTGTGTTGAATTTTAATAATTCACCTAGAACTCACCTAGTGGCTTCAAAATGTGGTTCAGCTAGGGAGTTGGTGATATCTGTAATATTAAATGGCTTGGCAAACCAAAGCCCACATGTGTGCCCTGCTTTAACTAGTGGACTTGGCGGGAATGAATGGTATCCTGCATTGTATTTTTCCATTTAACCAAATGAAAGAAGTCAATCTCTCTCTCTCTCTCTCTTGTAAATATAATTAAAATCATAATTTCCTACCAAAAGTCCAAGAAATTCAAATAAAAAAGGCAAAAGGGAAAATTATTGCAGATTTTTTTCTAATTTATCTATTTTTATTTTTACTCATGAGAGTTTTTCACATAAGATTTAGCTGATGGTCTTTTACTGGAGTTTGAGTGACAGCAAGTCTCAAGTCTCCAGGACTCTTCTCAGTATTCTAGCCGTTCTCAATAAGGCTGTAGTTTGAATGGTCTCCACTCGTCCGCCAACTTCCAGGTCCTCCAGCCCCTTTAGTAATCCTTTAGTTACTGTTCCAACTGTACCAATTACAATTGGTATAATTGTCACCTGGATGTTCCAGTTTTTTCAATACTCTAGCAAGGTCGAGGTACTTATCCTTCTTTTCACATTCTTTCAGTTTTATTCTGTGGTCAGCCGGGACAGTAAAGTTGACAATTTTGCAAATTTTCTTTTTTTTTTGTGGATTATTATAAGGTCTGGTCTTCTGCCCGAGATTAGGTGATCCTTGTGTATGTCAAAATCCCATAGGAGTTTATGTGTGTTATTTTCTAAGATAGGTGCTGGATTGTACATATACCATTTGTTGGTATGGTCAAATTTAAATTTCTTGCACATCTCCCAGGTGATCACATTGCCAACCCAATCGTGTCTAGTCTTATATTCCTTCTGTGCTAATTTGCTGCATTCGTTTATTATTTGATTGATGGTTTCATCTCTGTCACCGCATGGGCTACATTTGTTATTTTGTTGTGTCTTATCGATTCTCGCTTTGGTTCTTCTGCTGTTGTGTCTTTGTGCTGCTATTAGAAGAGATTCTGTTTCTCTCTTAAAATTTCCTTTTCTAAGCCAGTATTATTATTATTATTTATTTATTTATTTTGAACAAAGTTTTCATGTAAAATTTTTCTATTTTAATCATGGATCTTAAAAATCTCTACAATGAAACAAAACAATTTGACAGAACTGACTGAATAAATATCTTAACAAACGAACATCTGTAGCCAATAAGTGAGGGATCATTTTACAACATGAATACATTATGAATTGATCCCCTATTTCTAAAAAATAGAATTTACACAAATTAATTCAATTTAAACATTAACATATCAAGATATAAATATTTGATTTTCATAAGTTTTTTTTTAATAAAGCTAGAAGGAAGGTGTTTTGAGTTTTAAAGGCTTCAATTCAAATAAATTCGTAAACAATAATATTTTCATTTAAATTGACAATAATAAATCATTTTTATTTTTATACAACACATGAATTTTGTTCAGAAATCTGTGGAAGATAAGAAACATTAATTCACACATCAAATATTTGTAGACAAAAAGTGGGAGATCACTTTACAACATAAATTCATTTTGAATCGATCCCCGTGTTTTTCAGTGTGTTACTGAGGAAGACAAATATAAAAATTCAACATATTTTTATGACTGAATATTAAATTTTAGCATCTTTAAATGCACAGAGGTTTTAATTTATGATATTTATTAAACTGACAAACAGTCTGGATTTTTAATGATAGTTTTTTGTTCTTTTTTAATCAGCCCCCAAATTGAGACTTAATATCTTTTTCCTTTTATAATAAAAGGCAAATAATATATAAAAATAATAAAGCAATGAATTCCTTGTAAATACAAAATCATTTGAAGTTTTTTTACTCGTCAGAAATTTCAAGAAATAAAAAATAAATTTACTTTCAGCCAATCAACACAATTTCTCAATAATATGTAAATGAAGACTTTTTTTTTAAAAACAAAAAAAAAAGAAAATAAATCAAAAAATAATTGTATTTAAATTTACAGGCCAAGAAATTCAAATGAAAAAATAAAATAAAAAGATTTGTTGCTTTTTCTAAATTTGTTTGAAATTAATTTTCTGCCAATGTACAAAATTTCTAAATATTTTTTCATTTGAGATGAGAAAACTACATTTTTCTTGAGGTGTATTTGTTATTATTATTTCCCTCTTTCTAAGTTTCAATGGAGTGTAATTGATAGCAAGTCTCCAGGACTCTACTCAGTATTCTAGCTGAAATTAACGACTGGATAGTGTTAATTCGTCTTCCGAGTTCCAACTCTTCCCGTCATCTTTATGACTAATAGGAGACCATTTCAAGAGCAGAATTTTTAAATAAATTCATCAAATTAAAGGAAGGAGATGGGTGTTGCCATGTTTTAATTGTTTCAAATCAAAGAAATTGACTATCATCAACGATTTTTTCTTTGGAAATTGATTTACCAATATGTGAGAAAAAAAAGAGAAATAAAAAGAAAGTTTAATTTACCTGGAAAAAAGGTTTTCAGCAATCAAATGTCTCTAAAATCTTTTTAGAAAAATTTAGAGACAACGACACTTCAAATTTACACAGCAAATCTTTTCCCGTCTTTGAAGATTCATTGAAATTGATGGAAAATCTCAATTATTATTCGGTAATTATCGCCAATTTCCGCCAACTAAGAAAACAGTCGATAGTTTTCCTATCTTCATAATTATATCCAAATTTCTTGATAAATTTTAAAAATAAACCCTCAACTTTTTAAATACATTAAAAATATAATTTGAAAACCTATGTAAATTCATTTTAATAAGAAATATTTCGCCTGATAATTTAAAAAGAAATCATCGGACGGTGTTAGGCATAATTTTGTCGCTTCTAATTTTCCACGCCGGATTAAATTTATTAATCATCAAATTGCGATAATATCCCTTTCTTAGCGAACGTTTTTCTTGTGACCACCAATTGAGATACTTCGAAGGGAAAAAACAGTAAATAATAATATCAAATATAAATTACATAAAAAGATATAATCAGGTTTAATCTCTGATTTTTACATATGTCAATTCAAAATGTAAAATGTAAATATTTTTGTAGTGGGACCAAAAGACAGCGTGTGTTGTATAGTCATCTTCTGATTCATGCAGAAATATACATATATATACTGGATACATACCGACGCAATGATAACAGACGCAGTAATAAAGGACGCAGGAAGGAAGACGCATGAAGATTTCTTTACAAATATATTTACCTCTCACTTTATTGCAAGGGTTCGAAAGGGTTGTTTAAGGGTTGCATGTGAGAGGGTGCTGGAGACCGAAAATAAACTTCATATTTTGACCCCACTGTTATGACCGTCACGTTGTGTCTTTCTTGTTCTCTTAGATGCTCAACCAGAGGTCTTGGGGTCCACTGCTGGATGCTGGCTTTCTTTACTGCATCTTATCAGCATCTTCTCTGGACCCCAGCTCATCAGGGTTTCAAGCCCCATCGGCCTGGTGTGGCTTTCCTTACCACATCTCGTCTCTAACTCTCTGGAATTCTACTGGCAACTACTTTGGCACCCAACTTAACTCAATTATATAATAATTCAACGCCCACACGATCGCCCACTGGATCTTTGAAATCGAATGTTTAATCGTCATCAAGCGGAAATAACTGTCATGCAATTCACAGGTTACTCTCTTCCGGTGCATCACTGTAGTGGCATCGTGGGACCTTCACCTTGTCCCATATTATAAGCCTTAATCCGCCCACGCGATCTCTTTCGATTACTGGCCATTGGAATGTGTCACTTCCTTCCGGTGCATCACCTTGGAATAGCATTTTTGGGCCGGGGCGAGCGTCAAAATATAACACGTGAACCACTGGCTGTCGTTAATGAGAATGGACGTCCTCGTCGGTCAAAGAGACAACGTGTAGTGTGTTATCTATTTAGAAGAGGATGGCCAGCACGAACACCTGTGGTGGCTACGCAGTGTCGAAAATCTACTCCTAGAAATGACTCGTATTTTGCGTAAAAGTCTTTTCGGCTTGTTATAGACGAGCTTATGATTGCAAGAGACAATGGACGAAAAGAATGGTTTTAATTTCGTTTATTCATAAATAAATAAATGCTGGTATATTCGAAAAGGTATTGACTCTCTTCTTCCACCAGATAAGGGTCAGAAGGTGAGTGGGCGTAAGTTATTCTTTGGTGTAGCGTTCTTAGTCTTAGGGTGGAAAAGTTGTTACGGAGCCGATAAGCACGTCGACCCCGCAAATGAGTTATGTGGTTAAACGTGTGAATGAGAACAGCCAAAACGCAATGAAGGAAACAAAGGCGAGGTAACAAATATAACAAATGACAATTTATTGTCAGATCTACAAACGTGTGTTAAGTCCGTGATGGTCGAATATGGTCTTCAGCTAGAATGGTAACGTTGATAGCTGGTATAGTTGAGACGTAGATGAGCGCAACTTGATGTTAGTCGCAGTTAGCTGGCGTAGGTTGAGTCGTAGAATGCAGCTGGATGGTCGTAGTCGAAAGCTGAGGTCGGACGAGTCGTAGAATGCAGCTGGATGATCATAGTTGAAAGCTGAGGTCGGACGAGTCAAAGAATACAACTGGATGATCGAAGCTGAAAGCTGAGGTCGGACGAGTCGTAGAATGCAGCTGGATGATCATTGTAGGAAGCTGGGGTCGGTCGTAGTTGGTAGATCGATATTCCCGGTTATGACAGCATGTTGAGTCAACCGAGGGTGTGTCGATCCGGTTGCTGACTCGTACAGCGTGTCGAACGTGAGCCAGGTGTTGCAGTGGTAGAACAGTCCGTAACAGCGAGTCGTTACGTGGACTGCGTGGTACCTTGCAGGAGCGTCGAGGTCGAGTTCGGTTATGGCAGCTTGGTCGTGTAGTGTCGGGCGAGCTAGTGACAAAGTCTGAGCCGTGTCTTAGTGTTACCGACCAAGCGAAAGGTCGGAGAGACCGTAGATAAAGTTTGCCTGGCCTTAGTACAGACGAGATCGAGCAAACGAGTCGAGATAAGCTAGGGCTTTGTCGTGCCCCTAGCCGTGCGGACGTAACGAGACGAAGGCGGAGGCTTTGCCATGTCAAAGCCATACGGACGATGGCTATGGCTGGGTCGCGCCAAAAGCCGTGCGGACGTATCGGACGGGAGCGAAAGCTTTACCGTGTCAAAGCCGTGCGGACGATATCGGGCGCTAGCTAAGACTTTGTCGTCCCGAAGCAGTACGGACGGTCGGACGATAGCGAAGGCTTTGCCGTGTCAAAGCCGTACGGACATATCGGACGGGAGCTAAGGCTGAGCCACGCCGAAGCTCTGCACAAACGAGCGGACAGGCCAGGAGGCCGAGGCTAAGATGGGCGTTATCTTAGCGCTGCGCAGATAGTGAAGCTGTAGCTAAAGACTGAGCCGTGCCATTAGCGCTGCGCAGCTTATCGGACAAGCGGAACCGAGCGAGGGTTAAGAACGGCTGGTCTTAGATTCCGTCTTCGTGTTTGCCTCCGGGCCGTCTATTTCGGCGAGCCAGTTAAGGCTGCCAGAGATGCTCCGACCCACAAGACGGGTCCTCTTATGGTCCTTAAAAGACCGTTTGTGCATAAATATGTGATGTCAAAGCGAATGTAGCCCGATGTGTACGTTAGTGGACAGGTTACGATAAAGTGTTGAAGTTTCCATATCTTAAGATAAGGATATGTAAAGCGAAATTAGACGAAGGAAAAATGAAACACATGTGCTTCTTTAAAAGGAGAATAGAAGATTAATTTCATTTTACAAAAAGGAGAGTTACACAAAACAACTGCTTGGGTTATCTAACTTGATTTACCTCTTTTTAACACCCCCGCATGCTCTCATATTAATACTTTTAATTATTTCCATACATATGAGAGCACAATCCAAAAAGAGTTTAAAGTCCAAATAAAAGTCTTTTGAATCTCTCTAGCTTTAATTTTGTCATGGCTTTTGTCATTATGTCAGCAATCATATCTGTGGTTGGACAATAGATAATCTCTATTTTTTTCTTGTGTAATACATCTCTGATGAAAAGATATTTTATATCGATATTTTCACACCAATGTCTATTTACAGGGTCCTTAGATAGAGTGATTGCACCTTGGTTATCTCCAAGTATTTTTGCAGGTTCATATCTCTGTTGAAGGTCCATTCCATTTAGATATAAACTCTCTTGTGTTGTTTTAGCTAGAGCCATGTACTCAGATTCACAGGTGGACAGTGCAACTGCAGGTTGCTTCTTTGACTTCCATGAGATAGGTGAGCTTTCTTTGTTTAAATAAAAACAAAATCCTGTTGTACTACGTCGATCACTCTGATCAGACGCCCAATCTGCGTCGCTGTAAGCTAAGATCCCTAACTCATCACTTTTCTGGTAACGCAGTTCGTAATGGGATGTACCTTTTAAATACTTTAAGATATGTTTTGCTGCTACCCAATGCTGTTGACGTGGCTCTGATAGATACTGTGATAATTTATCTACAGCATAACTCAAATCTGGTCTGATACATGTCTTAGGCTACCAATAATTTCACGGTATTTTCTTGAATCAACCGGGTCACTGTTGTTACTGAGATCCATTTTTAGTTCACATGGTGTTGCTCTTGGTTTGCAGTTTGACATATTAAATCTTTCCAACACCCTTCCTATATATTTGTTGTTTTTTTTTCATTTTAACACATTCTTGTGCTGTGTGAAAATCTATCTCTATGAAATGGTTGAGTTTTCCCAGATCTTTCATTTTAAATTCTGACATCAACATTTTCTTGACATTACTAAGAGAGATAACTTTGTCAGCTGCGATGATTAAATCGTCAACCCAGGATACAATTAATAACCTCTCATTTTGTTTCATATAGACACAGTGGTCTGTTGGATTTTGTATAAAATCATTCCGAATGAGGCATTCATGTAACATTTTGTTCCAGTTTCTGCCTGATTACTTTAGCCCATATAGATATTTGTTTAGCCTATAGACTAATTTATTTGTTTTAAATCCTTCAGGCTGCTCCACAAAAATCTCATAGTCAATTGGTGCATGAAAATACGCCGTTTTTACATCCAGAGGTGGACAATCAGATTATATTGCACCACTATTTGCATCAAGATGAGTATTGAGGTGATGTTTGCAGTAGAAGAGAAGGTTTCTCCATAGTCTATACCCTTTTTCTAGCTGAATCCTTGAGCAACGAATCTTGCTTTATAACTTTTGGATCCATCAGGGTTTTCCATGGTGGTGTAGAACCATTTACTACCGACTGTCTTTTTGCCTTCAGGTAAATTTGTCAATTCAAAAACATTATTTTCCTTTAGGGATTCCAGTTCTTGATGCATCGCCTCAACCCAGCAGTGAACATCTGAGGAGTCTATTGCTTCTCTATATGTTCTTGGTATATTGCATATGGCTTTATAACAATAGTCAAAGTTAATCAATGCATGATCACTATCATCCTCAGAATTTGTAATGTAGTCATTTAGGTATTCAGGAGGTTTTCTTTCCCTTCTGGGGTAATGTCGAAGTTTATTATCTTCCTCGGTCTGTGCATTATCCTGTGTTTCTGTTGTCTTAATTTGTGGGTCTGGGGTTGTAGCTGATGTGTTGTTTTGTACATACTTCTTTTGGGGGAAGTAATCATCATCATCATCTGTTGGATAGGTCTGAGTCTGCTGATTTGTCACATTGCTAATAAATTTTATTAGCCTGTCTTTGAGAACTCTGTTATTCTCTGGATAAAAGACTAAATATGCAGGACTGTTTCTGTCATACCCAACAAATATCCCTTTTTCACATTTTGGATCTAGCTTCTTTAAGTTTTTGTATGCATAGCATGTTGACCCGAAGATGTTCATCTTTGAAAGATCAGGCTTCCTTCTTGTTATCATATAGTAGGGAGTTTGTTTTAGACGGTTGTTAAAACATCTGTTTCTGATTACTGCAGCTGTCATTACAGCGTAGGTCCATAAACATTTTGGCAAGTTGTTTTCAATGATCATGCATCTAGCTATTTCAAATAGGGTTCACCAATTTCTTTCTGCTGTCCCATTTTTGGTGTGGTGAAGTTTCGTGTCGAATACTATTATCACAGAGTAATCTCTGAAAATCATTCGACTTGAATTCTGATCCGTTATCAGATCTTAGGGATTTTATCCTTCCAGGGGGGGGGCAGTATCAGCGATAAATTTCTTTGTGGCAGATACAGTGTCTTTCTTTGTTTTTAAAAAATACACAAATACTGCACCGGAAAAATCATCAGTAAATGTGGTTGCATATCAGTGCCCATTTATGTCTGCTGGTTCTATAGGGCCAGCTGAGTCAGTGTGTATTAATTCAAAGGTAGATGCTGCACGTCTGTCAGGTTGTCTATTTCTGCGCTGAGAAAAATTTCCCGGGATACAGATTTCACAGTTCATGTTTAGAGTGCCTATTATTCTTTTATTTTCATTCCTTTAACCACATTTGGTAATTTCCTAATGTCATTGTAGTTGCAGTGACCAAGTATCTTATACCAAGTATTTATATCATAGCAGCCCTGGCAACAATCTTCCGATTTGATCGTTATAGACATTAAATAACCTAGCCTGTTATGTACGAATATATTAAATTTTGTTCCATTTTTATGAATCAGCTCATTCTTGTTTTTCTTAAATGTTATAGCTGCCCCGTTTGCCGTGGCAGACTTGACAGAAAATATATCCTGTGGGTAGGAGGGTATAAATAATTCTCTGTTTAAGGTGACTGACTCCTTGTTTCCGTTTGCATTCACAAGGCTTATCTCAGTGTCACCTGGTTTTAAAGTGACCCCATTCATCTTACTACCGTCAGCTAGTTCTATAAAATGGTTATCAGGTTGGAATGAGTCATCAAAATTTTTGAATCTCTCAATATCCTTTATAATGTGTGAGGGAGCCCCCGTATCAACCATAATTCTCTTGCTTTCAATGGTTCTCTGTGGTCGGTCATTTATTTTAAAAACAAATGAACTATCTTCTTCTTCCTTTTCTCCTTCTTCTGCAGCTGCTTTGATGGTATCTCGCTTTTTATAGCGACATGACTCCCTCACAAGGGTCTGACTTTTGCAGTAGTTACACCACTTTTTATTTTTCTTGAAATTGTTTGGGCATATTTTTGCTACATGCCCTTTTCCATCACATTTAAAACACGAAACTTCGTTACTTATTTTTGAAAATGAATGGGTTAATTTCATAACAATATCATCATTTGAGTTTTGATGATATTTATCCGTATCCTCGAAACTTCGAAGTTGCGTTTTGAATTCGGAGAACGTTAGCTACTTACTGCTATGAGTCAGATATATCGAAAAAGCATTAAATGTGCTAGGTAGTCCTTTTAGAACCATGGCCATTATTAAACCATTGTGTAATGTTTCTTCGGCATTTCTTAGTGCCGTTAATGTTGCTTCTGTTCTAATGATGTAGTCGGTGACACCTTCATTCTGTTCCTTTTTTTAGTGACGCTAATTTGGTATACAAAGAAATAATCCTTGGTTTTGCCTGCGTAATGGTCACGCAATATCCTCAGAGATTCTCTCCCATTGAACGAGGCTTCTCTCATGATAAGGGACAGGCTTTTGTCATCAATGAATTGTATCAGTTCATTATATGCTTCCTCATTCCTTTCCGTATCTGTTTCGTCTCCGCTAAGGTTTTTACCTAAAATGGCGTCCTTTAAACTCAACGTGTGGAGTTGTTGCGGAACCGATAAGTACGTCGACCCCGCAAATGAATTATGTGAATGAGAACAGCCAAAACACAATGAAGGAACAAAGGCGAGGTAACAATTATAACAGGTGACAATTTATTTGTCGTATTTACAAGCGTGTATGTAAATGTCCGTGGCGGTTGTATGTGGTCTTCAGCTAGATAGGCGATGTTGGTAGCTGGTATGATCGCGTTGTAGATGTTCGCAGCTGGACGTTCGACGAGGGTCGCTGGCGTAGGTCGAGTCGTGGAGATACAGCTGGATGTTTGATGCTGGTAAGCTGAGATCGGTCGAGGCGTTTGATGCAGTTGGACAGTCGTCGCGGGCAGCTGAGGTCGGTCGAGGAGTGGGATACAGTTGGACAGTCGTCGCGGGCAGCTGAGGTCGGTCGAGGTTGGTAGATCGATATTCCCGGTTATGACGGTATGTTGGGTTAACCAAGGGTGTGTCGATCCGGTTGCTGGCTCGTACGGTGGGTCGTACGTGGGCCAGGTGTTGCAGTGGTAGAAACAGTCTGTTGCAGCGAGTCGTTACGTGGACTGCGTGGTACCTTGCAGGAGCGTCGAGGTCGAGTTCGGTTATGGCAGCTTGGTCAAGTAGTGTCGGGCGAGCTAGTAACTGACTGAGCCGTGTCTTAGTGTTATGGACCAAGTGAAAGGTCTGAAACCGAGGTTAAGGTTTGCTGGACTTAGTACAGACGAGATCGAGCGAATGAGTCGAGGAAAGGCTAGGGCTTTGTCGTGCCCCCTAGCCGTGCGGACGTAACGAGATGAAGGCTGAGGCTTTGCCGTGTCAAAGCCGTGCGGACGATGGCTATGGCTGGTTCGCGCCAAAGCCGTGGGGACGTATCGGACGGGAGCGAAGGCTTTGCCGTGTCAAAGCCGTGCGGACAGGCCAGGAGGCCGAGGCTAAGATGGGCGTTATCTTAGCGCTGCGCAGATAGCGAAGCGGTAGCTAAAGGCTGGACCATGCCATTAGCGCTGCGCAGCTTATCGGACAATGGGAACTGAGCGAGGGTTAAGACCGGTTGGTCTTAGAATCCGTCTTCGTGTTTGCCTCCAGGCCGTCTATTTCGACTGGTCATTACTGACCGCCAGAGATGCTCTGACCCGCAGACAGTGACCTCTTATGGTCCTTAAAAGGACCTTTGTGCATACCTATGTAGGTGGGAGAAAGGCAGATCTACCACGAGAAGTGGGATCAACACCGGAAGGTAAGGTGAATGCAACCACACAAGATGCAGGATTCCTCCTTAAATGAGCTTCGCTAGGAGCTAGCCAACGAACGTTGAAAAAAGGCTTGTTGATATTATGAAGGTGCTGTGACACACAGCTCCAGCCGCGTGAATATGAAATTCTTTTATAAAAAATGAGTGTAGCCATAAAGTATTTTTTTACCTGCTATAAGCTGGCGACGACTATTAGTTCCAGTTTTATCAAGTTATTTTTAGCCGAAGTGCTTTGTAAATATTGTTAATTTCAATTCATCCTTTTCTTTTAGCTGTAATGAGATGTCAAGGTCGTTAGAAAGAAAAAGGGCTTAGTCAGTTCCGGCCATACCCGGATATAATTGTCCTAAAGCGGGCGTGTAACCTGATCTGTTTATGTTTATTGGCAGGTCGCGGCAGAGTTACCCTAAAAACTTCATTTCCTAAATTTCATATTTGGTCTAATCTCCGTCAAATAATAACCTGCTCCACTGACTTCCATTATCTCTTTTGCTGGATGCATAACCTGTTGAAGTTGCCATGTCTTCAGATAAGGATATGCAAAGCGAAATTAGACGAAGGAAAAATAAAACATGTGTGCTTCTTGAAAAGGAGAATAGAAGAGTAATTTTATTTTACCAAAAGGAGACTTACACAAAACAACTGCTTGGGTTATAGAACTTGATTTACCTCTTGTTTTTTAAACGAAAGCCAGAAACTTGATTGTCTGGTGAGTTGATTGTGATGTGAGTTAGTAGGGCGTGTCACGTGACAATTCTCTGTAATAATTCCGAGTGTTGACAGATTTTTGTGAATATTTCTTCACTGTTTTAGAGCCATACATGGGATCGAATCGGGTCAGAAAAACTTTGTTGGGGACGTTCATGATTGGTTGAAAAAAAAGAAGTTTTTTTAATTGTGAATTAAGTTTTATATATATATCATGAAATAAGGATTTAAGTCCCTTGGGGGCTGTGATAATGAGAACAGGTCATTGTGGAATGGGAACAGTGTTATCCATGCCTGGCATATGAGATGAACAAAGGATCTACTGTCTATTAAAATCCGTTGGGGGCTGTGATAATGAGAACTGGTCATTGTGGAATGGGAACAGTGTTATCCATGCCAGACAAATGAGATGAACGAAGGAGCTACTGTCTATTAAAGTCCCTTGGGGGCTGTGATAATAAGAACTGGTCATTGTGGAATGGGAACAGTGTTATCCATGCCAGACAAATGAGATGAACGAAGGAGCTACTGTCTATTAAAGTCCCTTGGGGGCTGTGATAATGAGAACTGGTCATTGTGGAATGGGAACAGTGTTATCCATGCCAGACAAATGAGATGAACAAAGGAGCTACTGTCTATTAAAGTCCCTTGGGGGCTGTGATATTGAGAACTGGTCATTGTGGAATGGGAACAGTGTTATCCATGCCAGACAAATGAGATGAACGAAGGAGCTACTGTCTATTAAAGTCCCTTGGGGGCTGTGATAATAAGAACTGGTCATTGTGGAATGGGAACAGTGTTATCCATGCCAGACAAATGAGATGAACGAAGGAGCTACTGTCTATTAAAGTCCCTTGGGGGCTGTGATAATGAGAACTGGTCATTGTGGAATGGGAACAGTGTTATCCATGCCTGGCAAACGAGATGAACAAAGGAGCTTCTGTCTGTTAGTCCCTTGGGGGCTGTGATAATGAGAACTGGTCATTGTGGAATGGGAACAGTGTTATCCATGCCTGGCAAACGAGATGAACAAAGGAGCTTCTGTCTGTTAAAGCCCCTTGGGGGCTGTGATAATGAGAACTGGTCATTGTGGAATGGGAACAGTGTTATCCATGCCTGGCAAACGAGATGAACAAAGGAGCTTCTGTCTGTTAAAGTCCCTTGGGGGCTGTGATAATGAGAACTGGTCATTGTGGAAAGGGAACAGTGTTATCCATGCCAGACAAATGAGATGAACAAAGGAGCTTCTGTCTGTTAAAGTCCCTTGGGGGCTGTGATAATGAGAACTGGTCATTGTGGAATGGGAACAGTGTTATCCATGCCTGGCAAATGAGATGAACAAAGGAGCTACTGTCTATTAAAGTCCCTTGGGGGCTGTGATAATGAGAACTGGTCATTGTGGAATGGGAATAGTGTTATCCATGCCTGGCAAACTAGATGAACAAAGGAGCTTCTGTCTGTTAGTCCCTTGGGGGCTGTGATAATGAGAACTGGTCATTGTGGAATGGGAACAGTATTATCCATGCCTGGCAAACGAGATGAACAAAGGAGCTTCTGTCTGTTAAAGTCCCTTGGGGGCTGTGATAATGAGAACTGGTCATTGTGGAATGGGAACAGTGTTATCCATGCCTGGCAAACGAGATGAACAAAGGAGCTTCTGTCTGTTAAAGTCCCTTGGGGGCTGTGATAATGAGAACTGGTCATTGTGGAATGGGAACAGTGTTATCCATGCCAGACAAATGAGATGAACAAAGGAGCTTCTGTCTGTTAGTCCCTTGGGGGCTGTGATAATGAGAACTGGTCATTGTGGAATGGGAACAGTGTTATCCATGCCTGGCAAATGAGATGAACAAAGGAGCTTCTGTCTGTTAAAGTCCCTTGGGGGCTGTGATAATGAGAACTGGTCATTGTGGAATGGGAACAGTGTTATCCATGCCTGGCAAATGAGATGAACAAAGGAGCTTCTGTCTGTTAGTCCCTTGGGGGCTGTGATAATGAGAACTGGTCATTGTGGAATGGGAACAGTGTTATCCATGCCTGGCAAATGAGATGAACAAAGGAGCTTCTGTCTGTTAAAGTCCCTTGGGGGCTGTGATAATGAGATCTGGTCATTGTGGAAAGGGAACAGTGTTATCCATGCCAGACAAATGAGATGAACAAAGGAGCTTCTGTCTGTTAAAGTCCCTTGGGGGCTGTGATAATGAGAACTGGTCATTGTGGAAAGGGAACAGTTTTATCCATGCCAGACAAATGAGATGAACAAAGGAGCTTTTGTCTGTTAGTCACTTGGGGGCTGTGATAATGAGAACTGGTCATTGTGGAATGGGAACAGTGTTATCCATGCCTGGCAAACGAGATGAACAAAGGAGCTACAGTCTGTTAAAGTCCCCTGGGGGCTGTGATAATGAGAACTGGTCATTGTGGAATGGGAACAGTGTTATCCATGCCTGGCAAATGAGATGAACAAAGGAGCTACTGTCTGTTAAAGTCCCTTGGGGGCTGTGATAATGAGAACTGGTCATTGTGGAATGGGAACAGTGTTATCCATGCCTGGCAAACGAGATGAACAAAGGAGCTACAGTCTGTTAAAGTCCCCTGGGAGCTGTGATATTGAGAACTGGTCATTGTGGAATGGGAACAACGTTATCCTGTCAAATGAGATGAACGAAAGAGCTACTTTCTTTCTTAAGCCCCTCTACTTCTCTACCTTCCTTTCTTTTACCTCTCCTTTTCTTTATCTTGAAATTCTGATAAAACTCCTTTCCCTGGATTGCTCCACTTTACCCTTGATACATACCTTATAATGCTGAGTATTAAGGAAGGAGGCACCAAGTACCATTTTTTGAGTCTTTGGTATGACTCGACCTAGGATTGAACGCAGGTCTCCCGGGCCATTGGTGAACACTCTAACCGGTAATTTATACAATACATAGTTATCTCCCTTAGATAAATTGAATATCCAGTAGAAGTCCTAGACATTGTCACATGACATTCCCAGAAATCCATTCTTTCTCAAGATCAGATCTTTGACCAATACAGATATTGTCAGCCTATTTCCTGCCATTGAACAGTAAAGCCAAGTAGCCATCTTAGCTACACTTCACAAGTGCCATTAGCTATTTTGTGTAGAATTTAATCTGTGGGGATTGATTGATGTATTTTTTCTTTGTAATGCCTCTTTCATATTTTTATATCAAATATTAAATGTTCTGATATCTGTAATTGAGTTGTTTTTTTTTTAAATTTAGTGTTAGTATATCACAGATATATTAATGCTAGGATTGGTCCTTGAAGAATGGGGACTCAACTAAAAACCTTTTCTACTGTCATGGAATCTAATATATACATTTTATTAAAGAAAGGAAAAATATATTGCTAAACCCAAATTATTTTTGCAACTGTAATGTAATATTCATAAAATGGATAGCACCTGCTTTTCTTTGTATAACATCATTCTGAATTATTGTATAAAAAAGAATCTCAACATGAAAAAAAGTTGTTATTATTAAACACAAAAATATTAATGAATAATCAAATTAATCACTTCTAGAAAAACAAAAACAAAATAATTGTAAAAAGTCATATACTAAATTTTATTTCAGTTTAAAAAAAATATATATTTAGTGTTTCCATTTTGAAATTTTATATTCACATTCAGAGATTAAATTAGGCAATATCTTATCTTATTTATATAGCAGCACCACATAGAAAAAAACAAAGTGCTTGGAGAAAAAAGTGGATGTTAAACACACAAGGATTTTGTGTGCCCACAAAAAAGTAGCTGAATGTCTAACAAATCATCCAAGGAAGATGAATAAGAGATGCTGAAGAAACAGATAAAAATCATCAACAAAGTTCTCCTGTGTTCTTCCAAACATAGACACACCAGTGATAACTGACCAGAAAAGTTTTCCTGCATGCTCCCAAACCAAGACATACCACTGTTAAATGACCAGAAAACACGTAGACTCATTAGTTGTGAATTTGGACCAAAATATTCCTTCCGTCAAAATGAAGATCTATTTATTTCACTAGAATATGGTTTCTCACCAGAGTGTATTCTTATATGTCGCACGAAGATTGACAATTCTGCAAATGATGATTCACACATTTCACAAGAACAGGGTTTCTTTCCAGTGTGTGTCTGACAATGTTGCATCAATTTGTCTTTTGTACAAAGGAAGATCCATACACTTCACAAGTATATGTTTCTCTTTCGTGTGTGTTTGCATAAGTTTGAACAAAGATTTTTTTTCTTTCTAAAGAACATCTGCATATTTTCCAAGTGTGTTTGTATTAAATTCTTATTTGCAGCCAATGATGTTCCATACATTATTGTTTCTCCCAAACATACGTCCAAATATGAAGAACTAAAAAATATACTTTCCGTCCAGTTGTGTAAAGATAACTTCGGTACAAAGGAAGATCCACCTATTTCACAAGAATAGGGCTACTCACTAGAATGTTTCTGCATATGAAGCACCAAAGATGTCTTCCGTGCAAAAGAACGTTCACACATTTTACAAGACTATGGTTTCTCCCCAGTGTGAGTTCGTATATGTCGTACCAAGTGTGACTTTTGTAGAAAGGAAGTCCCGCATATTTCACAAAAATATGGTTTTTGTCCAGTGTGTGTTCGCAAATGAGACACTAAACATATCTTCTGTCTAAAGGATGATCCACATATTTCACAAGAATATGGTTTCTCTCCAGTGTGTGTTCGTATATGTCGTACTAAGCTTGACCTAACTGTAAAGGAAGACCCACATGTTTCACAAGAATATGGTCTCTGTCCAGAGTGTGTTCGCAAATGAGACACTAAAGATGTGTTCCGTGCAAAAGAAGATTGACATATTCCACAGGAATACGGCTTCTCTCCAGTGTGAGTTCGTATATGTTGTACCAAAACTGACTTTTGTAAAAAAGAAGACCCACATGTTTCACAAGAATATGGTCTCTGTCCAGTGTGAGTATGCAAATGAAACTCTAAAGATGTCTTCTGTACAAAGGAGGCTTCACATATTTCACAAGAATATGGTTTCTCGCCAGTGTGATTTCGCATATGTCGAACCAAGCTCGACTTTTCTGGAAAAGAAGACCCACATGTTTCACAAGAATACGGTTTCTGGCCAGTGTGTGTTCGCATATGTGACACCAAAGTAGATTTCTGTGAAAAGGAAGATCCACATGTTTCACAAGAGTATGGCTTCTCACCTGTGTGTGTCCGCATATGACACCCCAAATATGACTTCCATTCAAAAGAAGATCCACATATATCACAACAATGTGGTTTCTGTCCCGTGTGTGTTCGCATATGAGACAACAAAGACGAGTTCCGTGGAAAGGAAGATCCACATATTTCGCAAGAATATGGCTTCTCACCAGTGTGGGTTCGCACATGAAACATCAAGGCTCTTTTATGTGCAAAAGAAGATCCACATATTTCACAACAATGTGGTTTCTCTCCTGTGTGTGTCCACCTATGAGAAAACAAAGTCAACTTCAGTGCAAAAGAAGATCCACATATTTCACAAGAATATGGCTTCTCACCAGTGTGAGTCCGTATATGACGTACCAAAGACGCCTTCCATGCAAAAGAAGATCCACATGTTTTACATGTATAAGATTTCTCTCTCGTTTATTTTTGCATATTTGATTATTGAGTAAAAGATCCACACAATTTTCAAATGTTTCGTTTCTCTTTGATTTGTCTTTTTATATGTTGTACTGATTTGTACATTCATACAAAGGAAGATCCACAAGTTTTAGAAGAATATACCTTCTCTCCAGTGTGTTGGCTTCTGTTTAACACTGAAATTTTATTAAGATTTATGGCTTCTAATTGTATAATTATTTTCAGCATATTTTTCCACTTTTTCTATTGGATGTCAGCGATGTTTCATTCATCTTCTCACAAGACCTGATTTTCATCCAAGCATCTGTAAAAAGAATAACAACATTTAAAAAAAGAAAGGTTATATTACTTCACACATTGAATATTAGAGACTCAGTTTATATTTCAACAGACACACATAATTCTCTACAATGTTTGTCTTGCACAGAGCAAAAAAATTCGAACTTGATAATACTCAATCTCATTCCATGTTGAAATTTTGAGGGATGAGTTGTTTATTCCACTCTAATGAAGATGACATTACACTTCAAGAACCTGTTGAAACATGACTTGATGACTTTTACCATATCATTTCCATTTCATCATTGCTTGGATTAAAGATGTATTCATCTGAATCAGAGATGATAAATGGAAATTATAGTGGCACACCGTTTTATCTTGTAGTTCAAAACACTGGAATGATCCTTAAAAATAACCAAAAGAGGAAATATAAATAATTGAGTCTTCAATAGCAAAGTGTTTAGAAGCCAAGCAAGTTACACTGACAATATCGATCGAAAGACTATGACCGATCCTTACCTTTTGAAGAACTGTTTTGTCCTACTAAGTCCTTTCCACCCTTTCAAGAATCTTTTGCTCTCTCAACTGGAATTCCACAAAAAACCACTTACAACAGTAATTTCAATGAGACCAACTCGAAGCAGGCAAAGTTTTGATTGCGGTTCAACAGTCTCTGCCTTCAATCTGTACCAGTCTTGACTCCCTCAGCATATATATCATCCCTTGTTCTTGGAAGAGGAATAATTGTTTGGTTGGTTGGATTTTATGGTATATCAAACTTTAAAGGTTATTTAAAGCCAAATTCTG
This sequence comes from Sepioteuthis lessoniana, assembly GCA_963585895.1. Lineage (NCBI taxonomy): Eukaryota > Metazoa > Mollusca > Cephalopoda > Myopsida > Loliginidae > Sepioteuthis > Sepioteuthis lessoniana. Next base: position 6,552,599 of record OY757908.1, read on the forward strand.
AGTTTACATAATATTAAACCTAAAATTTCTAAATGAATCTTTTGTAGATAACATTTTAAATAAAAAACGGCTCATTGGTTTACATGAAAATGGTTTCAAGTATTTCTATCAAATACAAAAGATTTTATTTACATTTGATTATTTGTTAGTAAACAACTAAATGGTTTCAAGTTTTGTAGTTATTTATTATCTCTTGTAGGCGGTTGGTGTCACCATTCATACTTTTTTTAAGTGGATGGTTTGTAAGATTTAAAAAAATGGATTGAACTTATCTTTTTGTGCACAATTAAATAGTTTCATGCATTGTAGTTATTCATCATCTCTTCTAGATTAAGGTTGGCAACTAGGCGATCGGTGTCACTATCCATACTTTCTATACTATAGGATCTTTGTAGGGATTTTGTCAATCCATGAACATTGCACTGTTTATTCATTCTTATTCGATCAGCAATTTGTTAGATTCGGACAATTCATCAAATCATTGAAGGATTACATGCAAAAATTTTCAAGGCAACACTGCATATTTCTGTAAAGTATTTGATTCTCGAAGCAGATAAAAGATGGATCAAATACTTCTAGAATATGATCTCTCCAAAGAAACACTTAGCACCAAGTATTTGACTTCTCTCTTATTCGTCATTATTACATATATTCTATTTCACTTTGTGTTGACAAGAGGTCGCTTTACCATGACACAAAAGTGTCGATAAAGATTCAAATTTACAACTAAGTATAAGGCTAAAATTAAATCTTAACAGAAAGAAATGGCTAGACTTAAAAAGGAAAAATCTTTTTTTTGCTACCAACATGAAAGTATAATAATACCATAAAACAAAGAAACCAAACCAAAACAAAAACAACAGAGGATTTCGACAGAAAGACCGAAACATTTCCCACAACAGCAGGAAATTTTGATGCAATAGTCCAAACTTTTGTAAACAGTCTTGCAAAAGTCTGCAGAAGGAAATAAAAAGCAAAGATGGCAACCATAGTCGAAGGTGACCTGAAGGCTCCCTTTTTGATAGCTACTACACCGAAATGTAGGGGAGGGCACTACTCTTTTCCCTGGATTGCTCCACTTTACCCTAAAAAGGAAGAGCCACATATTTTCGAGAATATGGCTTCTCACCAGTTTGTGTCCGCATATGAACTACCAAATATTCTTTTTGCTCAAAAGACAAACATATTTCACAAGAATATGGTTTCTGTCAAGTGTGTCTTCGCATATGAAATACCAAATTTGATTTGTGTGCAAAGGAAGATAAACATATTTTACAAGTATAAGGCTTCTCACCAGTGTGTGTCCGCATATGAGACAACAAACCTGTTTTGTGTGCAAAGGATGATCCGCAGATTTCACATGAGTATAGTTTCTGTCCAGTGTGTGTCCGCATATGACGTACCAAATTTGGTTTCTGTGCAAAGGAAGATCCACACATTTCACAAGAAAATGGTTTCTCTCCAGTGTGTGTGGGCATATGAGACAACAAACTTGATTTATGAGCAAAGGAAGAGCCACATATTTCACAAGAATATGGTTTCTCACCAGTATGTATCCGCATATGACGCACCAACGATATCTTCTGTGCAAAAGAAGACCCACATATTTCACAAGAATATGGTTTCTCTCCAGTATGTGTTCGCATATGAAGTACCAAAAACGATTTCTGTGCAAAGGAAGATTTACATATTTCACAGGAATATGGCTTCTCACCAGTGTGTCTCCGCATATGAGACATGAAAGATGTCTTCCATGCAAAAGAAGATCCACATATTTCACAAGAATATGGTTTCAGTCTAGAATGTGAATACATATGAGACACCAAAGATGTCTTCCGTGTAAAAGAAGAGCCACATATTTCACATGAATATGGTTTCTGTCCAGTGTGTGTTTGCATATGAGATGACAAACCCGTTTTGTGTGCAAAGGAAGATCCACAGATTTCACATGTGTATGGTTTCTCTCCAGTGTGTGTCCGCATGTGAGACACCAAATGTGATTTCTGTACAAAAGAGACCCACATATTTCACAAGAATATGGTTTATGTCCAGTGTGTGTTGGCATATGAAATAGCAAAGCTGATTTCCGTGCAAAGGAAGATTCACATACTTCACAGGAATATGGCTTCTCCCCAGTGTGAGTCTGCATATGAGACAACAAAGTTGATGTTTGTTTAAAGGAAGACCCACATATTTCACAAGAATATGGTTTCTCTCCAGTGTGTGTTCGTATATGAGATATCAAAGCCCATTTCACTGCAAAAGAAAATCCACACGTTTCACAAGAATATGGTTTCTCTCCAGTGAGAGTTCGTATATGTCGTACCAATCTTGACTTTACTGCAAAGGCAGAGCCACATATTTCACAAGAAAACGGTTTATGTCCAGTGTGTGTCTGCATATGACACAACAAACCTGTTTGGTGTGCAAAGGAAGATCCACATACTTCACATGAATATGGTTTCTCTCCAGTGTGTGTTTTCATATGAGACACTAATGATGAATTACATTCAAAGGAAGATTCACATATTTTACAAGAATATGGCTTTTCACCAGGGTGTCTTCGCATATGTCGCACCAAAGATGCCTTCCATGCAAAAGAAGATCCACATGTTTTACATGTATAAGATTTCTCTCTGATTTGTTTTTGCATATTTAATTACTGGGCAAAAGATCCACACAATTTTCAAATGTCTCCTTTCTCTTTGATTTGTTTTTTTTTTACTTTTACATTCATACAAAGAAAGATTCACAGGTTTTAGAAGAATATGTTTTCTCTCCAGTGTGTTTGCTTCTGTTTAACATTGAAGTTTTATTGACATTTATGGATTCTACTTGGATAATTATTCTCAGCATATTTTTCCATTTTTTCGATCAGAAGACATGATTTTCTTCCACATACCTGTAAAAAGAATATCAACATTAAAAGAAAGAAAAAGTTAGATTACTTCACATATTGAATATTAGAGACTCAGTTTATATTTCAACTGACAAATGTACTTCTTTACAATGTTAATCTTGCACAGGGCAAAAAAAATGCAGACTTGGAAATACTCCATCTCATTCCATGTTGAAATTTTGAGGGACGAGTCATTTATTCCACTCTAATGAAGATGATATTACACTTCAAGAACCTGTTGAAACACGACTTGATGACTTTTATCCATTTCATCATTGCTTGGATTCAAGATGTACTCATCCGAATCAGAGACGATAAATGCAAATTATAGTGGCACACAGTTCGATCTTGTAGTTCAAAATACTAGAATGATCCTTAAAAATAACCAAAAGAGGAAATGTAAATACTTGAGTCTTCAATTCTGAGGGGTCTAAAAGCCATCCAAGTTACATTGACAGTGTTGATTAAAAGACTCTGATAGATTCTTACCAAGCTCTCAACCCTTATGAAGAAATGTTTTGAGTGTAAACATCCAAATCAGAGATAATAAATGCAATATATAGTGTCATACATTTCAACCGAAAAGACGAAATATAAATACTTGAGTCTTCAATTCCGAAGTGCAAGCAAGTTAAATTGACAATGTTGATTGAAATACTAAGATAGATTCCTACCAAGCCCTCAACACTTTTGAAGAACTGTTTTACCTTTCCAGAGATGATGAATGCAAATTATAGTGACACACAGTTTGATCTTGTAGATCAAAACATTGAACTGTTCCTTAAAAATAACCCAAAAAAGACAATATAAATACTTGAGTCTTCAATTCGGAAGGATCTAAAAGCCAGACAAGTTACACTGATAACATTATTCAAAAGTCTATAATCGATTCTTACCAAGCCCTCAACCCTTTTGAAGAACTATTTTACCCTACAATTCCTTTACACCCTTACAAGAATATTTTGCTCTCTCAATTGGAATTCCATGAAAACCACTTACAACATTACTTTAAATGATACCAACTGGAAGCAGGCAAAGTTTTCACTGTGATTCAACAGTCTCTGACTTCAATTAACAACAGACTTGACTCACCCAGCATATCAATCATCCCTTGTTTTTGGCTGTTCAATTAGATATTTTCTGTAGACTATTCCAACCTTTTAACAATCAAACAGTGACATCTGGCAAAATCAAGTGGCCGAGGCAAGCTTATAAATTGGAGCCATAGTTTGTCATCCTATCAGCAGAAAAAAAAAACCTTTTTAAATTTCCAAACAATAAAAAATCTTCAAATTTATCCTCTTTTCTCGTATTTCAAGAAAACTAATATGTTTTTAAGATTTAGTTATGAAAATTTAGCATCTTTTATGCAGACAATTTTTCAAGATCAAAATTAAAATTTAACATTTTCCAGCATCCAGAAAACATTGAATTGATTTTAGGTCTTTGTGAATTCTAATCAACACAAATAATTTGAGATCTGATTTTTCGACAAACTTTCTTCCTACTGTTATATTTGTGTATGGTAATGAGAGGGAAGAGAGGAAGAAGAGTGGAAGAGAGAGGATTCTTTAGTTGGTTGAGTTTTATGGCATATCAAACTTTATAGGTTATCTAATACCAAATTCTGTTTTTCCATAATATTAAACCTAAAATTTCTAATTGAATCTTTTGTAGATAACATTTTAAATAAACAACGGCTCATTGGTTTACATGAAAATGGTTTCAAGTATTTCTATGAAATACAAAAGATTTTATTTACATTTGATTATTTGTTAGTAAACAACAAAATGGTTTCAAGTATAGCAAACGCTAAGAATTCAATTTAACATCAGTCATGTGTCATTTAATTTGTTATACATATGATTCGTAAAGGAATTGTTTGTAGGTTTAGCTTCGTTTCATGTTATATCAACCATTGAAGGTTGTTTAATGCCACATCCTGTTTAGACTTATATATTAAATATGTATGGTTTGTAAACATTTTTAAACAAGCTTGACCTCATTTTTTTCAGCTTGGTGTCACTATCCATACTTTTTACTTTGGTAGTCATTTTTATTTTTCCAGCTTGGTCAGTGGAAGCTTGGGATTTTTGTTTTTGTTCCAGTTTTTTGGGAGACAAGTTTTTTTAGTTTGTCTACACACAGTCTTCTTTCTGTTAAATTTGTGTGTGGGAATTCAAGTAAAGAGGAGAGAGAGGAAGAAGAGAGGAGGAGATAGGAAGAAGAGAGAAAGAGAGAGCAACTGAAACAGGTGTCCTGAGTATTACACTAAACTGTTTATGATAATGAGACTCCAGTTGTGGAGATCTAGGGAGTCTTGAATACCTTTTCATTGCCATTACTCCCAGGCCCACTCTTAGAGCTATAGTTCCTGTAACCATCCCATCTATGCATTGAATAGATCAGCTTAAAAATTGTCTATATTCAATAACTGAGAAGATTAAATAAAATGGAAATTTACTTTTTTCCTTTGCTAACTGCACCAGAAATAAAAATTTTCAAAAAAGAAAGAACATTTAATAACGAGACAAGACTATAAATAAGAATTTAATTTTTTTTAAAACAAAATTATTTTTATTTTTCAATTTAACCAAATGAAAGAAGTAAATCTCTCTCGTAAATATAATAAAAATCATTAATACTTTTCTACTTTAAGTCCAAGAAATTCAAATAAAAAAAGGCAAATTTGAAGACTTCTTTTGATTATTGTAAAGATTTTTTTTGTTTAAAGTCAACTTTTAAAAACAAGTGATTAATTTACCCATTTTGAAATTCCATTTTAAATCAATTTCTCTAATTTCTTTCTTTTATGCAATACACTGAACATATTCGAAACCTCATTAATATGGCTACCAAATTATCATTATTATTAATATTTACTTATTTTGAAGAAAGTTTTTATGTGAAGATATAAAAAGAAATTATGCAGACCCAACCATCCCCAAATGAATTTAGACCAAAAAATATGAAATAACTGATGAAGAAATTTGGCCATAAAGTGGGAGATCACTTTACAACATAAATTCGTTTCGAATCGATCCCCCATTTAATGAATATAAAAATCTTTTTTTACCCCAACACACTTTAAGGAGTAACTTTTATCGAAATTATTTTTCAGTTATTTTCTCAAATGCCCAACTCAACCGTTTGAAGTGTTCATGTTTGAGACCCCCCCCCCGCAACAACACATCCTGAATACAAATTATCAAAACAATCGAAACCCATCCAAAATATTCCAAAATATTCAATAGCAATTCTTTTCAAAAATTGCCTAATTCCTTTTCTGGTAGGGCCAAGAATGTTTCAGCATCTCAGCATAAAATAATTTAAGAAGAAAGGACTATTAATGATTTCATTTCAAATATTTTGTCTTTCACTTTTTTTAATCAATTACTTTTTCTTTGGAGATGAAAATTACTTGATTGAAAACAAATAAAAAAGAAAAATCTAGATAAAAGAAATTACCTGTAAAAAGTGTCTAATTCGACCAAAAGGCAAAATGTTTAGCCAGACGTCGTTTAAGAGAAATTCAACTGAAAAGCCGAATACGATTCGGTAATTATCGGCAATGTGAGGACGAAATTTATTAGACACTTAAAATTGAGAAGATTTGTTGCTTTTTTCTTAATTTTCTCAATTTTTTAAAAATTTACTTTTTGTCAATCTACACAGTTTTTGAATATTTTTTAATGCAAAAATGAAAAATCCTTTTCTTTAAATATTAATAAATAAATATTTTAATATTAAATATTAATAATAATAATAATGTTGTTATTTTAGATAAAGTGTTTATATGAAGATATAAAAGAATTTATGCCGTTCCCGCAAAAAAAAAAAAAAAAAAAAAAAAAAATTAGACAATATGAAATAATTGATAAAGAAATGTGGCCAAAAAGTGGGAGATCATTTTACAATATGAATTTATATTGAATCGATCCCCCATTTAATGAATATAAAAAAAGTTTTTTCACCCCCCAACACACTTTAAGAACCAAGAAATTCAAATCGAAAAAAAAAGGAAAAAAGTCTAATTTTTTTTAAATTGATGATTTTTTCGTTGAAAATTGACTCAACACCATGTGAAAAAAAATAAGAAATAAAAAGAAAGTTTAATTTACCTGGAAAGAAAGTTTTTCGGCAATCAAAAGTCTCTAAAATCTTTTTAGAAAACTTTAGAGACAACGACACTTCAAATTTACACAGCAAATCTTTTACCGTCTTTGAAGATTCATTGAAATTGACGGAAAATCTCAATTATTATTCGGTAATTATCGCCAATTTCCGTCAACCAACAAAACAGTCGAAAGTTTTTCTATCTTCATAATTATATACAAATTTATCCAGAAATTTTAAAAATAAATCCTCAACTTTTTAAATATATTCAAAATATTATTTGAAAACCGATGTAAATTCTTTTTAATAAGAAAGTATTTCGCCTGATAATTTAAAAAGAAATCGTAGGACGGTGTCAGGCATAATTTTGTCGCTTTCATTTTTTCGCACCGGATTAAATTTATTAATCCTCAAGTGGGAATAGCAGTGATAATTTCTTTGTTCCTTGTCTTAAAGATCTTTCCATTTCTGAGCGAACATTTTTCTTGTGACCACCAATTGAGATACTTCAAAGGGAAAATAACAGTAAATAATAATATCAAATATAAATTACATAAAGATATAATCAAGTTTAATCTCTGATGTCAATTTAAAATATTGTAGCAAAAACAACTTCGTATTTTTGTTTGGCGCGTAAATTAATTTACCGTTATGGTCGTTGCATATTTTCACCCAATGAGGATGACTTATCCTATTCTGCCCGGACCATGTTTCTCAGGCAATACAAAAATGGCGAAAGCCCGCCAAAATTTCTCTTTCTCTTCCTCAGAATCTTTTGAGCAGGACGGACGTACTTTCTGTCTCCTCCCTCCACAGTAAGAGAATCACAACACCACAAGGAGAGCCATCTAGTTTATGGACCCTTGAGTCTATCCTCTTAGACTGTGGGTTCCCAGTTGAACATGAATTAGATGTTATAATTCCGCCACTTACAGGAACACTTTTATGTCGCCTCTAACTTTTGCTATGTCTACAGCGACGCGTAATTCCGTTCAGACATTCAGCTGCTTCATTCCTGGACAACCTTTTCTGGAGACCTTCATGACTCTCTCCTACAGCAAGCAGGACCACACATTTATGGCTCAACATTCATTCCTGTGTTCTAAAATCAGCAACTCAATATTTGCCTTGACTGTAGCGACGCATATTCCGCTCAGACATTTACCTGCTGCAATTCTTTCTCAATAACTATTTCCTTCCTTCTTATGAGACTTGCAGAATAAAGGTTACCTTAATTCTGGCTGCCATTAAACCTTGAAAACCTTTCAATATCTTCGTTCCAACTCATTTATTTTCCTTCTAACATAACGAGGAGGTAACAGAACTACTTTCCTCGCTAAATACGTTCTTTCAAACGAGCACTTCATGCCTATAGAATTTGTCAAATCTACTACTTTTCACGTGTTGAAACAAAAAAAAACTCTTCATGTTCTCTTGTGAAAGTTAATTTTCAATAATCTCAGTCACCCGTCCACTGCAATAGATCTTTGACACAAGCTGATCTAGATTCCATTAAGGTTCTTATTAAGATTTTTCTTTATTGTATATAAGAGGGGATTATTTCTAATTTTCAGCTTGTAGCAGAAAGAACTTCGTATCATTTTTTCACCCAATGAGGGTGATTTGTCCCATTTTGCCCGGGTGATTTTCCCAGGCAAATGAAGGGCAGGAAAAGCCTGCCAAACTTTCTCTTCCTCATGATCTTTTGAGCAGGATAGATGTACTTTCTGTTCTCTCCGTTCATATCAGCAGAATCATTACACCATACGGAAAGCCGTCTAATTTATGGATCTTTGAGTCTACCCTACTAAACCAAAGGTTCCCAGTTGAATATGAATTAGATGTATTTATTCCGTCACTTACAGGAACACTTCTATGTCGCCTCTAACCACTGGCTGTTGTTAGTAAGAATGAATGTCCTTGTTGATCAAAGAGATAACGTTTGGTGTGTTGTCTGTGCAGAAGAGGATGGCCAGCGTGAACACTTGTGGTGGCTGAGCAGTGCCATAATTCTGCTCATGCAAATGACCCTATAAGATTTTTATATGGTGTTTGATCGTGGCCTGAACTACCAACTGCACTTTCTCATAAAGCATTATTCATTCAGCTTGTTGCAGAGCCGATAAGCATGTCGACTCCACAAATGATTTAAGTTAAGCGTGCGAGTAATGAAGACAATGAAAGAAACAAAGGTGAGATTTATTCGTCGAGTTTACAATGACGTGTGTAAGTTCATGGATTGTTGTCAATGTCGTCAGATGGTTGATGTCGGTAGCTGGTATGGTTGAAGTCGTGGAGTGACAGCTAGTTGATTGAGGCGAGTAGCTGATGTTGGCCGGAGTCGTACAGAAGCAGCTGGATGTTCAATGCGAGTAGCTGATGTTGGTCGAGATTGGTAGAATGATATCCCAGTTTTTGATAGAGTGTTGGATTAACCGGGGCTGTTGATGCGGTTGCTAGCCTGTACAGCAAGTTGTACGTGGGCTAGATGCTGCATAGCTGGAGCAAGTGGTGGTCGGAGTTGGTGTTGATTGGTTGTTTTTTGGGTTTTATGGCATATTAACCCTTGTAGGTTATTTAATGCCAAATTCTGTCTGTCTCTCTCTCTATATATATATATATTTACATATACACATTCAACCAAAGATTTCCAAACGAATACTTAAGTAGGTAAAATTTTCTACGAGCAGGATTTCAATTGTTTGTACAAGATTAACCAGTTTTAGTTTGTCATATTTTTTGGTACAACTCTGTCACTCTCAAAAAGAACAGAACGGTTAAACTATTTACTTTGAAAAATTGCTTTCTGATAACAGCAAAAGCTCTGCATTCTATAAGAATGTATTTAACCATGCAAGTTGTCAGACAGGTCAAACACTGTGGTTGTAGTTCCTGTTTCAGAATGAAATAGTGAGTAAGCCTTGTATGACTAATGCGCAATCGGGATATAACAACTTGTTCTCTTCTTGATTTTCTTGATGCTGGTCTCCACTCTTTCAAGGTTGGCTGAATTTGGAAGAGTTTATTGTGGATGTTATTGCTTCATTGTTGTTGCCATTTTGTGTGAAGGAATTTATATGGAATATAAAATAAATTTTGTGTGAAGGAATTTATATGGAATATAAAATAATATGGAATATAAATAATATGGAATCCTGGATTTATCTGGAGTCAGATCTAAGGTTGATTTGGCTGCCAAGTCTGCTCTTTCATTCCCTCTCACTCCAATGTGGCTTGGGGTCCAGCATATAATCATTTCTTTTCTATTTGACATAGAGTCTCATCTACCCAACAGTTTAATGATAAGAGGGTTCTAATTTTTTTATTTCCTAATGATAGCAAGACAAAGAGTGAGTCTGAAAATATTATAAATTTATTATGTTTACTCTTCGAGATGATGTTAAGAGCTAAGTCTATTGCACGAGAAGATAGAGCTTTCCATTGGAAGAGTTTTCTTAAGAATTGTTTTCTTTAAAACAGGTGTGCACACTGTTTTATCATTGTCCTTGGATCTGTCCGTAAAGACATAGAGGCGGTCGGGATGGTGTTGGAGAATATTGTGAAATTGCCCTTGATTAGTGCTGGGGTGGGTTTTAGTTTTGGAATGTTCATTCAGTTCAAGAATCACTTTGGGAGTTTTAATGATCCAGGGTGGCGTTTGTGTAAAAGTGCTTCCATGTATACTATTTACTGATATTTTTGATTCTATAGGGTCGACTTCATGCGAAGGCCAAAAGGTTTTATTGTTTTTTTCTTTTCTTTCAAAATGTTGCTTGTATTTCGAGTGGAAGGTGCAGTCATAAGCTGGGTTGGATGGGCAAGATTTCAGTTTTGTAGAATATTGGAGAGCCAGTTTTTCACATCTTAGTGTAAGAGGTGGTTCATCTGATTCTGTGAATAGGCTTTCAACAGAAGTGCTATATGTTCCAAGGGCTAGTCTAAGTCCTTGGTGGTGTATAGTGTTTAGTTCTTTCAAGTATATCTTTCTGGCTGCCCCATATATAAAGCAGCCATAATTGAGTCTTGATCTGATTAATGAGTGACATAATTTTAATGTTTCTTTGCTTCCTCCCCAGTTAGTGTGTGCTATAGTTCTAAGTAATTGTATGGGTTTTGTTACATTTTGATCTCAAATATTTTATATGTGGAATGAAGGAGAGTTTGCAGTCAAAAATAATTTCTCGATATTTATAGTGTTTAACAATTGGTATTTCAGTGTGGTCAATTTTCAGTACTGGATCTAGGTGGAGCTTACGTTGGTTGCAGAAGTGGATGCATTTTGTTTTTTCTTTTGAAAATTTTAATCCATTCTCCGTGGTCCATTTGTGGAACTTATCAAGGCATATTTGAAGTTGTCTTTCTATGTGATTCATGTTTCTTGCTCATCCACATACAAAGCGCAGTTTGTTCCACTATAAATGTTTTTTACAATATTATTAATTTTTATATTGAACAGCGTGACAGACAGTACACTACATTGAGGTACACCCATTTCTTGTTGTTTTTCTTCAGAGAAAACCTCTCCCATTCTTACTCTAAATCGTCTATCTTGGAGAAAGTTTTGGATAAATATTGGCATTCTGCTTTCAAATCCGAGGTTTTTCAGATCTCTTTTAATCATCTATCTTGGAGAAATGGTGACATGGCTTTCAATTATATTTTAAGCACAAAACAGAAATTCCTTTTATCATTATATAACACAGTATGGGAACAGTATTATCCATGCCTGGCAAATGAGATGAACAAAGGAACAACTGTCTATTAACGTCCCTTGGGGGGCTGTGATAATGAGAACTGGTCATTGTGGAATGGGAACAGTGTTATCCATGCCTGGCAAATGAGATGAACAAAGGAGCTACAGTCTATTAACGTCCCTTGGTGGGCTGTGATAATGAGAACTGGTCATTGTGGAATGGGAACAGTGTTATCCATGCCTGGCAAATGAGATGAACAAAGGAGCTTCTGTCTATTAAATTCCCTTAGGGGTTGTGATAATGAGAACTGGTCATTGTGGAATGGGAACAGTGTTATCCACGCCTGGCAAATGAGATGAACAAAGGAGCTACTGTCTATTAAAGTCCCTTGGGGGCTGTGATAATGAGAACTGGTCATTGTGGAATGGGAACAGTGTTATCCATGCCTGGCAAATGAGATGAACAAAGGAACTACAGTCTATTAACGTCCCTTGGGGGGCTGTGATAATGAGAACTGGTCATTGTGGAATGGGAACAGTGTTATCCATGCCTGGCAAATGAGATGAACAAAGGAGCTTCTGTCTGTTAAAGTCCCTTAGGGGTTGTGATAATGAGAATTGGTCATTGTGGAAAGGGAAGAGTTATTCATATGCTTTTGAGAGGATCCAAAAAGACTCTACAGCCTCAGTCTGTGGGAGTTTCTAACTGGTCAAAGAAAAAAAGCTTAATTTCTTGTCACATTATTTTTTGGGGAGAGTGAATTGAATGGATGTTTATGAGAGAGAATGATGAATGGAATTTTGTTGTTGAAGGAAAATTAATTGTGTCATTTTTGTTGGTGAAAAAATACATGAAACAAATTTCGATGTACACACTTTAAAAAACTTTTATGTTACAGCAATTTTTACAGATTACTTTTCTAGTGTGACATGTTACACTAATATTTTCTCTACAAAAAAAAGAAATTCCTTTTATCATTATATAATACAATAAAGGAAATTCTAACATCTGACATTCAGCTTCTATTGTAGTTGTCATGGCAGCAACACCTACTGTTCATGTTTATTGGGGTCTTATGGTATATCAACCTTTGTAGGTTATTTAATGCCAAATCCAATTTTGAACAAATAAAGTTCTATTTCAAACAATTCGGTTTAGCATAAGTACAGTTTAATTGTCAAAAGAATTTCTATTTCAAGCTAATCAGGTTGGTCAAACAGTTTTATTTCAATCACTGTTATAATGAGAACTGTTCCTTGTGGAATGGGAACAGTGTTATCCATGCCTGGCAAATGAGATGAACAAAGGAGATACTGTCTATTAACGTCCCTTGCGGGGCTGTGATAATGAGAACTGGTCATTGTGGAATGGGAACAGTGTTATCCATGCCTGGCAAATGAGATGAACAAAGGAGATACTGTCTATTAAAGTCCTTTGGGGGCTGTGATATTGAGAACTGGTCATTGTGGAATGGGAACAGTGTTATCCATGCCTGGCAAATGAGATGAACAAAGGAGATACTGTCTATTAAAGTCCCTTGGTTGCTGTGATAATGAGAACTGGTCATTGTGGAATGTGGGGGAATTTATTCATATGCTCTGATAGGATCAAGAAAGAGTCTAGTGCTTCACTTTCTAGTAGATTCTGAATGCCCCCCCCGCACAGGCTTACTTTTATGTCATCTTTTTTTAAAGGGGGACGAATTGAATGACTGTTTATGAGAGAGAATGATGAACGGAATATTGTTGTTTAAGGAACCAAAGAAAATCCCTTGTATCATGTTTGTTGGTGAAAAAATACAAGAAACAAGTTTCGATGTAGACACTTTAAAAAACTTTTATCTTACAGCAATTGTTGCAGATTACTTTTCTAGTGTGACATATCTTTCAATTATATTTTCACTACAAAAAAGAAATTCCTTTTATCATTATATAACACAGTAAAGGAAATTCTAACGTCTGACATTCAACTTCTATTGTAGTTGTCACAGCAGTAACACTTACTGTTCATATGTTGTATGGAAATTTCTTTGAGCCAAGTCTAAACAGCGTTTAAACTGCATCCACTTGTGAAATTTGGAGAATTGTAGAATAATCTCTTTGTTGTTACAACACAATGGCAGCACCTGTTTGGGTGCCATCTTTGAATGAAATCGATCTAAGGTAATGAATAAAGTTATTTTAAACTACATTAAATATTAAAACACTGAATTTGTGTAAAATCAATGCCTCTTGTATATTTTGATATGAAATATTAAATGTTCTGATATCTGTAATTGAGTTGGTTTTTCTCTCTTTTTTATTCAGTGTTAGTATATCACAGATATATTAATGCCAGAATTGGTCCTTGAAGAATTAGGACTCAACTAAAAATCTTTCCTACTGTCAAGGAATCTAATATATACCTTTTATTAAAGAAGGGAAGAATATATTGCTAAACCCAAATTATTTTTGCAACTGTAATGTAATATGCATAAAATGGATAGCACCTGCTTTTCTTTGTATAGCATCATTCTGAATTATTGTATAAAAAAGAATCTCAACATGAAAAAAAGTTGTTATTATTAAACACAAAAATATTAATGAATACTAAAATTAATCACTCCTAAATAAACAAAACAAAATAATTGTAAAAATAATCATATAGTAAATTTTATTTCAGTTATAGAAATATATACTTAGAGCTTATATTTTGAAATGTCATATTCACATTCAGAAATTAAATTTGGCAATATCTTTTCATATTATTTATGTAGCAGCACCACATTGAAAATAACAAACTGCTTGGATTAAAGGTAGATGTTAAATATACGAGGGTTTTGTGTGCTGTTTTGAAAAAATCCTGGAAGCAGCAGCCCACAAAAAAGTAGCTGCATGCTTGAATGTCTAACAAATCATCCAAGTAAGTAAATAAGATATGCTGATAAAAAATCAAAAGTAAAGTTCTCCAGCGTGCTCCCAAACATAGACACACCAGTGATAATTGACCAGAAAAGTTTTCCTGCATGCTCCCAAACCAAGACATACCACTGTTAAATGACCAGAAAACACGTAGACTCATTAGTTGTGAATTTGGACCAAAATATTCCTTCCGTCAAAATGAAGATCTATTTATTTCACTAGAATATGGTTTCTCACCAGAGTGTATTCTTATATGTCGCACGAAGATTGACAATTCTGCAAATGATGATTCACACATTTCACAAGAACAGGGTTTCTTTCCAGTGTGTGTCTGACGATGTTGCACCAATTTGTCTTTTGTACAAAGGATGATCCATACACTTCACAAGTATATGTTTCTCTTTTGTGTGTGTTTGCATAAGTGTGAACAAAGATTTTTTTTTCTTTCTAAAAAACATCTGCATATTTTCCAAGTGTGTTTGTATTAAATTCTTATTTGCAGCCAATGATGTTCCATACATTATTGTTTCTCCCTAACATATGTCCAAATATAAAGAACTAAAGAATATTCTTTCCGTCCAGTTGTGCTCACATATGAGACAGTAAAGACAACTTCAGTTCAAAGGAAGATCCACATATTTTAAAAGAATATGGTTACTCATTAGAGTGTTTCCGCATATGAACCAAAAAAGATCTTTTCCGTGAAAAAGAACATTTACATATTCCACAAGAATATGGTTTCTCTCCAGTGTGAGTGCGTGTATGTCGTACCAAATGTGACTTTTGTCGAAAAGAAGTCCCACATATTTCACAAGAATATGGTTTCTCGCCAGTGTGAGTTCGCATATGTTGTACCAAGCTTGACCTTACTGTAAAGGAAGACCCACATGTTTCACAAGAATATGCTCTACGTCCCGTGTGTGTTCGCAAATGAAACACTAAAGATGACTTCCATGCAAAAGAAGATTGACATATTCCACAGGAATATGGCTTCTCTCCTGTATGAGTTCGCATATGTTTTACCAAACTTGACTTTTTTAGAAAAGAAGACCCACATATTTCACAAGAATTTGGTCTTTGTCCAGTGTGAGTAACCATATGAAACTCAAAATATCTCTTCTCCACAAAGGAAGTCCCACATATTTCACAAGAATATGGTTTCTCTCCAGTGTGATTTCGCATATGTCGAACCAAGTTTGACTTTTCTGGAAAAGAAGACCCACATGTTTCACAAGAATACGGTTTCTCTCCAGTGTGTGTTCGCATATGCGACACTAAAGTAGATTTCAGTGAAAAGGAAGATCCACATATTTCACAAGAGTATGGCTTCTCACCTGTGTGTGTCCGGGTATGACGCACCAAATATGACTTCCATTCAAAAGAAGATCCACATATTTCACAAGAATATGGTTTCTGTCCAGTGTGTGTTTGCATATGATGCACCAAAGATGTCTTCCACACAAAAGAAGATCCACATGTTTTACAAGAATATGGCTTTTCTCCAGGGTGTGTTCGCATATGTCGCACCAAAGATGTCTTCCATGCAAAACAAGATCCACATGTTTGGCATGTGTAAAGTTTCTCTCTCGTTTGTGTTGGCATATTTAATTACTGGCCAAAAGATCCACACAATTTTCAAATGTTTCGTTTCTCTTTGATTTGTCTTTTTATAAGCTGTACTGATTTTTCCATTCATACAAAGGAAGATCCGCAGGTTTTAGAAGAATATGCTTTCTCTTCAGTGTGTTGGCTTCTGTTTAACACTGAAGTTTTATTGAGATTCATGGCTTCTAATTGTATAATTATTCTCAGAATATTTTTCCATTTTTTCGATTAGATGTCAGCGGTTATGTTTTCATTTATCTTCTCACAAGATCCGATTTTCATCCAAGCATCTGTAAAAATAATAGCACCATTTAAAGAAAGAAAAAATTATATTACTTCACATATTGAATATTAGAGACTCAGTTTATATTTCAACAGACACATGTAATTCTTTACAATGTTAGTCTTGCACAGGACAAAAAAATGCAGACTTGGTAATACTCAATCTCATTCCATGTTGAAATTTTGTGGGACGAGTTGTTTATTTCACTCTAATTAAGATGACATTACACTTCAAGAACCTGTTGAAACATGACTTGATGACTTTTGCCGTATCATTTCCATTTCATCATTGCTGGATTCAAGATGTACTCATCTGAATCAGAGATGAAAAATGCAAATTATAATGGCACACCGTTTGATCTTGCTGTTCAAAACATCGGACTTAAAAATCACCAAAAAAGAATTCAGAAGTGTCTAGAAGCCAAGCAAGTTACACTGATAACGTTGACTGAAATACTACTATAGATTCTTACCAAGCCCTCAACCCTTTTGAAGAACTGTTTTGCCTTACAAAAACCACTTCTCCTCGGTGTGAGTGACACATCGCAAGGATATCTCCACATTAACAGTCATTGATGCTACCACAGAAAAAGACACACAACAAAAAAATCAAATTTCACCAACATCACACTTGAAGGATGTCAGATCCGTGCCATGATTGACACAGGCGCGGAAGCTAATGTAATCCAGGAAAGCCAAGTACCCAACAAGATCAGACGTCTCACAAAAACACACATCCAACTTCAACCATATGGTAGTAAACAGATTACCCCCAAAGGTGAATTGACAGCACATACACACTGGAGAGACAAAAAATGCAAATCAATATGGATTGTTGTTGATGATGATGACCTCCCGGAAAAACCCATCAACTTGGTGTCATGCAACCTCGCAGAATCACTGGGTATAATCACCTTCAATACACCCAGTATGGAGATAAAAGGAAGCCTCATCAACTCAATTGGAACCAAAACTGTGTCAAGTGATGATGCTACTGAACTAACAAAATCTGTTACACCTCCCATTGCCCGCATCATCACACAACACCCATCAGTATTCCACGGTTTAGGAAAGATGAAGGCTGTACCTATCCAACTGTATATAAAGCCTAATGCATCACCTGTTATACAACCCCTAAGACCCATCCCATACCATTTAAAAGACACATTTGATGATGCGATCAGTAAAATGGAAGCAGATGATATCATTGAACCACACCATGGGCCAGTAACATGGCTATCCAACCCAGTACTCGTACCAAAAGCAGATGGTTCCATGAGAGTTACAGTAGATCTAAGGAATCTCAACAAAGCACTACAAGACACTCACCTCCCTATCCCCAGGGTTGATGACATCATGCCCATGTTTACTGGAAACATTCCAAATGCTGCAGTCATCCAAGACGAAATTGTAGTAGCAACAGCTGACAAGGAAACACACTACCAAACGCTAGAGGCAGTCATTCTCAACGTCAGACACTGCCACTGGATTGATACCTGGAGATATGATGCTCAGAGGTGGCTACTGGACAAAGTTTCCACAACAACCCAACTCCACTGAAAACCAAATCCAGGAAGCAAAAATCCGTGACAGTCACAGGAAAGAGGTCGCCAATGCCAAGATTAATGCTTCCCGTTGGCAAAAATACCCTAAGATCATCCAGGGAGACAAAGTTTTGGTGAAGCGATCATCAAAAACAAATAAATTTGTATCCCAATTTGATCCAACACCACACATGGTAACTGATGTACAAGGTAGCCGCAATAAACTAGTTGTAGACAACGACCACAATAATGTGCACACCATCTTCAGACACATTAGTGACCCTATCAACATCCTCAAAGATATCACCCCCCACCCAGTCCAGACACAAATATAGCTCCCTAAACAATACCCCTGCCAACCCCACTTTTAATGACACTGCTAGCCCATACACTGCTCCATTTGGTCCGGATCATACCTCATATTTTCACCCAATGAGGATGACTTATCCTATTCAGCCCGGACTATTTTTCCAGACAATATAAAAAAAATATAAACCCACCAAACACTCTCTTCCTCAGAACCTTTCAAACAGGACAGACGCACTTTCTGTCCGCTCCCTGCATAGTAGCAAAAGCACAACACCATGAGTAAAGCCATCTAATTTATGGACTTCTTGAGTCTACTCTCTTAGACCAAGGGTTCAAAGTTGAACATGAATTAGAGGCATGGAATCAGCCATGCACAGGAACACCTTTATGTTGCCTCTAATTTTTGCTATGTCGACAGCAACACGCAATTCCGCTCAGACATCCAGCTACCTCATTCCTGGGCAACCTTTTCTGGAGATTTTCATGCTTCTCTCCTATGACTACCGTTCTACTTCACACCCTGCCACTGGACTGACACCTGGAGATATGATGCTCAGAGGTGGCTACTGGACAAAGTTTCCTCAACAACACAACCACACTGAAAACCAATTCCAACGATCACAAGAATGCGTACACCTTTGCTACACCAATGGCGACCATATCTCACTCAGACATTCAACAATGCCTTAACTGTAGCAATGCACATTCCGCTAAAGCGTTTAACTGCTACAATTCCTTCTCAGCTAAATAACTATTTCCTTCCTTCCTTCCTTCCAATGAGACTTCCAGCAAAAAGGTACCCTTTATTCTCGCTGTCATTAAACTCCTAGATTGAAAACCATCAATATCGACGCCTTCATTATATTATTTTTCTTTCTTTTAATATAACAAAAGGCAACAGAACGATACAACGTCAACTGCCATTTATGTTTAAATGGTAATATCATCTGCCCCTTATGTTATAAAACAAAACAAAAGAAAATAAACCAATTTGTATTTTTCCACTTAAATTAAAAATGAAAGCAGAAAATCAATGTTTCATTTTTGTATTTTTTCTACTAAATTTACAGACCAAGAAATTCAAAAGAAAAAATTGAAAAAGAAAAAAAGATTTTTTGCTTTTTCTAAATTTGTTTGAAATTAATTTTCTGTCAATCTATAAAATTTCTGAGGAGAGAAAACTACATTTTTCTTGGATTGTCTTTGTTATTATTATTTCCCTCTTTGAAAGTTTCAATGGAGTGTAAGTGACAGCAAATCGCCAGGACTCTACTCAGTATTCTGGCTGAAATTAACGATACTGTAGACTGGATAGTGTTAATTCGTCTTTCGATTTCCAACTCTTTCCGTCATCTTTATGAGTCATTGGGGACCATTCTAAGAGCAAGATTTTAAAATAAATTTATCGAATAAAGGAAGAAGATGGGTGTTGCCATGTTTTAAAAGTTTCAAATCAAAGAAATTGACTTTCATCAACGAATTTTTCCTTGGAAATTGATTGAACATCATGTACAAAAAAAAAAAAAATTTGAATTAACTGATGAAGAAATGTGGCCAAAAAGTGGGAGATCATTTTACAACATGAATTGGTTTTGAATCGATCCCCCAATTAATGAATATAAAAATGTTTTTTTTTACTCCCAACACACTTTAAGAACCAGGAAATTTAAATAAAAAAAAAGAAAAAAGTCTCATTTTTTTTAATTGATGATTTTTTCTTTGAAAATTGACTCAACACCATGTGAAAAAAAAATGAGAAATAAAAAGAAAGTTTAATTTACCTGGAAAGAAAGTTTTTCGGCAATCAAAAGTCTTTTTAGAAACTTTACAGACAACGAAACTTCAAATTTACACAGCAAATCTTTTCCCGTCTTTGAAGATCCATTTAAATTGACAAAGAAAATCTCAATATTATTCGGTAATTATCGTCAATTTCCGTCAACCAACAAAACAGGCGATAGTTTTCCTTTCTTCATAATTATATGCAAATTTCTTGATAAATTTCAAAAGTAAACCCTCAACTTTTTAAATGCATTCAAAATATTTTTTGAAAAAAAATGCAAATTCTTTTCAATAAGAAAATATTTCGCCTGATAATGTAAAAAAGAAATCACCGAACGGTGTTAGGCATTCTTTTATCACTTCTAATCTTTTACACCGGATTAAATTTATTAATCCTCAAATGGTAATAATTTCTTTATTTTTCGTCTTAAAGATCTTTCCATTTCTTAGCGAACATTTTTCTTGTGACCACAAATTGGGATACTTTAAAGGGAAAATAACAGTAAATAATAATATCAAATATAAATTTCTTAAAAAGATAAAATCAAGTTTAATCTCTGAGTTTTACATGTCAATTCAAAATATAAAATGTAAATATTGTTGTAGTGGGACCAAAAGGCAGCATGAACCACCGGATGCCATTAATGAGAATGGCCGTCCTCGTCGGTCAAAGAGAGAACGTTTAGTGTGTAGTCTGAGTAGAAGAGGACGGCCAGCACGAACACTTGTGGTGGCCGAGCAGAGCTGAAATTTTACTCATACAAATGACTTGTATTTTACGACGGAGCGAATATGTATCTGTTGTCCTTCTTGGCTGTCACGCAGCTATCAAAGAGGACCTACGATACTACAGGATTCACACTCCTATATTATAAAATTGTTGTTATGCCACTTGTTCCCGAAACAAAGATGGCGGACGTCAGTATACTAATCAGTCTCGAGGACCTATTGGCCAGGAGAACCACGTGGTTAGTGCTCAAAACTACATCCACAACTTCAATTTTCTCCCGCGTTTTTGGAGCCTACTCCATGACGTGAATTTTCTATAAATACTCTAATCTTCCAACTCTCACTCTCTTTTCCCAACTGCCTTTGAAGAGTCAACACAGCTCCTATTTCACATCTTCACTTACAGGGTCAACACACTCTTTCCAGTATGACTTCCAGAGCGAACACTCTCACTCTCTCCATTTCAGCTAACAGAGTCAACACACTTTTCTTTTTTTTACATTTGACTTCCAGCAGTCAACCGCCACAAAAATGGATCCTTTCTGCAACCATTCTCTTCTTCGTTATACTTTGTCGGCGAGACTTTTTCCAGCCTCGAAAACAGAAATTTCGTCAAACCACAAAATGAAACAAACAGTAGAAATACGTAGTCAACATGCAGAGGACACTTTTGGTCAATAGTCCCTTTTAGAAGTATTAGTGTTAGTCACCCGCCTCCACACAGGAATATTTCACGAACAGTATTAGAACTCTAGTAATGTTTTTGAATGTTTCATTGAATGTATTGTTGATATAGAAATTTGAGTTTGTTTGTACCTGTTTGTTTTAAATGTTCTTTTTGTACGTGTTGTTTCACACATCATTTGCCTGCTTTACTTTTTTTCAAATATACTAACATAAATTTTGGGGGACCAAACATAAACACCAACAACTTACTACTACAAAATTGGAGAGTTCCATATTCAACAAAAAATTACATATCCCCCTACAATACTCTTCAGCCGAACTCATCAATGGAGTACCTCGATCGTTCCCGGGTCAGATGTGGAACCCGATAGATTTAACAGCAACAGATCCAGTTTTGTACACTAACAGACTATGAGCTTATTTTGGTAAGCTCCCACCAATGCACTCTAGGGAACAGACCATCAAATCATCAGTCCCAAAAGAAATTCCTTCATGGACTCATGTTTCTTTAAAAAAAAAAAAGGACGCTATGAAAGCCCCTCTTACTCCACCTTATACAGGTCTTTATCACGTGCTTTCACGCACTGACAAACTTTTCACCCTCGACATTAGTGGCAAAAAAGAGACTGTATCTATTGACAGGGTGAAAAGAGCCTTTTTTGACATCAACACACAAGAGCCACATATCCCCCTCTACATACACACATGAACATACTCTTACACTAGTAGAAGGGAATACAATGCCAAAAGACAATTACGTTACCACCACATGTAGTGGTCGATGAGTGCATTGGCCTAAAAACTGTGTAAAACTGTATATATATATATATATATATAAAATGAACCCTTATTTGTTTTTGTGGCTGCTACCTTTTCCCTGTCGGCTTTCCGCTTAAGCAGGGGTGATGTAGCAGTCACATATCTATTTTCTCTCGCGAATCACTCGGCTAGCAGCGAAGAAAGACCTCTCACACATCCTCTTCTATGGACATTCCAGCATGGAAGATCTTCACAGAAGATAACGCTGCTACTCACTACACACACACTAAAGAACCAGCCCTGTGGCCTGCCACACAAGCTACCGACTACAATGACACACCTTCCACAAACTCAAGAACCAATGTGCTATCTGTGACACCAAAAAGAACCTTTTCTCACTCTGACTCAAGTTTACTTCTGATATAAGAATAAACCTTTCGTTGTTGTGTTTCAAAGAAGTTTCATTATTTATTTTGTACTAAAAATTAACTTATGGTGATATGGAAACTAACCTTAAACACTAAAAGTGGTGGAGTGTTCTTAGTCTTAGAGTGGAAAAGCCGGAAACTTGTTTGTCTGGTGTGCTGATTGTGATGTGGGTTAGTAGAGCGTGACATGCGTCAACTCTCTGCAATAGTTCCGAGTGATGACAGATTTTTGTGAACTTTTCTCCATTGTTTTATAGCCGTGTATGGGATCGAATCGGGTATGAAAACTTTGTGAGGGACGTTCATGATTGGTAGAAAAAAAAGAAGTTTTTTTATTGTGAATTCCGTTTTACCTTTCAACCGGATGGATACATGGAGTGCACATATGTGTTTTTAATTGTTTTGTGGCAGAAAGAACTTCGTATGTTTGGCGTGTAAATTATTTCGATCGTTGGTCTCATCATATATTTTCACCTAATGGGGATGACGAATCCAATTCAACCCGGATGATCTTCCCGGGCAAATCGAATTCGGTGAAAGCCCCCCAAACTACCTCTTCCTAAAAAATCTTTCGAGCGGGACGGACGTATTTCTTTCCACTCCCTTATCAGCAGCAACTCGCCACCATGACGATAGTGCTGTCTGGTTCATGGAGCCTTTAGGTCTACCCTTTTAGACCCAGGGGTTCCCAGTTGCAAATGAACTAGAGCTATTAATTCTACCTCTCAGAATTCAGCTACTTCATTCCTGGACAACCTTTAAGGAAACAGTGATTACTTCTCTCCCACAGCAACCAGATAACTTACACTGCACATTTCCTGCCAATGAACAGTAACACCAAGTAGCCATCTTACCTACACTTCACAAGTGCCTTTAGCTATTTTGTTTATGAAACAATTTGTAAATAATCACTGCCTTCTGTATATTTTGATATTAAACATTAAATATTCTGATATCTGTAACTGAGTTGGTTTTTCTTTCTTTTTTATTCAGTGTTAGTATATCACAGATATATTAATGCCAGAATTGGTCCTTGAAGAATGGGGACTCAACAAAAAACCTTTCCTACTGTCAACGAATCTAATATATACATTTTATTAAAGAAGGGAAGAATATATTGCTAAACCCAAATTATTTTTGCAACTGTAATGTAATATTCATAAAATGGATAGCACCTGCTTTTCTTTGGATAACATCATTCTGAATTATTGTAAAAAAAAAAAAAAAGAATCTCAACATGAAAAAAGTTGTTATTATTAAACACAAAAATATAAATGAATAATGAAATTAATCACTTCGAGAGAAACAAAACAAAATAATGGTAAAAATAGTCATTTACTAAATTTTATTTCACTTTCAAAGATATATATTTAGTGCTTCCATTTGTAAATGTCATATTCACATTCAGAGATTAAACTTGACAATATCTTATCATATTATTTATATAGCAGCACCACATGAAAAAAAACAAAGTGCTTGGAGAAAAAGATAGATGTTAAACACACAAGGATTTTGTGTGCTGTTTCGAAAAAATCCTGGAAGCAGCAGCCCACATAAAAGTAGCTGCATGCTTGAATGTCTAACAAATCATCCAAGGAAGATGAATAAGAGATGCTGAAGAAACAAGGTTCTGCATAGGATGATTCACATATTTCACAAGAACAGGGTTTCTCTCCAGTGTTCTCTCTGACGATGTTGCACCAGTTTGTCTTTAGTACAAAAGAACATCTGCACATTTTCCGAGCGTGTTTGTAGCAAATTGTTATTTGCAGCCAATGATGTTCCATACATTATTGTTTCTCCCTAACATACGTCCAAATATGAAGAAATAAAGAATATGCTTTCCGTCCAGTTGTGTTCACATATGAGACAGCAAAGACAACTTCAGTACTAAGGAAGATCCGCATATTTCAAAAGAATATGGCTACTCACTAGAGTGTTTCTGCATATGAAGCACCAAAGATGTCTTCCGTGTAAAAGAACATTCACACATTTCACAAGAATATGGTTTCTCCCCAGTGTGAGTTCGTATATGTCGCACCAAGTTTGACTTTTCTGGAAAGGAAGTCCCACATGTTTCACAAAAATATGGTTTCTGTCCAGTGTGTGTTCGCAAATGAGACACTAAAGATTTCCTCTGTCCAAAGGATGATCCACATATTTCACAAGAATATGGTTTCTCTCCAGTATGTGTTCGTATATGCCGTACCAAGCTTGACCTAACTGTAAAGGAAGACCCACATGTTTCACAAGAATATGGTCTCTGTCCAGTGTGTGTTTGTATATGAAGCACCAAAGATGTCTTCTGTACAAAGGATGATCCACATATTTCACAAGAATACGGTTTCTCCCCTGTGTGATTTCGTATATGTCGTACCAAGCTTGACTTTTCTGGAAAAGAAGACCCGCATGTTTCACAAGAATATGGTTTCTGTCCAGTGTGTGTTCTTATATGTGACACCAAAGATGATTTCCGTGCATAGGAAGATCCACATGTTTCACAAGAATATGGCTTCTCACCAGTGTGTGTCCGCCTATGAATCCTTAAATATGAGTTTCTTGCAAAAGAAGATCCACATGTTTCACAAGAATATGGTTTCTGACCAGTGTGTGTTCGCTTATGAGACACCAAAGTTGTCTTGTGTGCAAATGATGATCCACATATTTCACAAGCATAGGGCTTTTCACCAGTGTGTACCCGCATATGAACCACCAAAGCAGTCTTCCGTGCAAAAGAAGATCCACAAATTGCACAAGAATATGGTTTCTCCCCAGTGTGAGTTCGTATATGTCGTACCAAGGTCAACTTTAGTGGAAAGGAAGATCCACATATTTCACAAGAATATGGTTTCTGCCCAGAGTGTGTTTGCATATGAAGCACAAAAGATGTCTTCTGTGCAAAAGAAGATCCACATGTTTGGCATGTGTAAAGTTTCTCTTCCATGTTTAATTACAGGGCAAAAATCCACACACTTTTTAAATGTCTTGTTTCTCTTTGATTTGTTTTTTATATGTTGTATTGATTTTTACATTCATACAAAGGAAGATCCGCAAGTTTTAGAAGAATATGCTTTCTCTCCAGTGTGTTGACTTCTGTTTAACACTGAAGTTTTATCGACATTCATGGCTTCTAATTGTATAATTATTCTTAGCATATTTTACTATTTTTCGATCAGATGTCAGCAGTAATATTTTCATTTATCTTCTTGCAAGACCTGATATTCCTCCAAGTATCTGTAAAAAGAATAACAATATTTAAAGAAAGAAAACTTATATTACTTCACTTATTGAATATTAGAGACTCAGTTTATATTTCAACAGACACATGTAATTCTCTACAATGTTAGTCTTGCACAGGAAAAAAAATGCAGACTTGGTAATACTCAATCTCATTCCATGTCAAAATTTTGTGGGATGCATTGTTTATTTCACTCTAATTAAGATAACATTACACTTCAAGAACCTGTTGAAACATGACTTGATGATATTTGCCGTATCATTTTCATTTCATCACTGCTTGGATTCAAGATGTATTCATCTGAATCAGAGGTGATATATGTAAATTATAATGGCACACAGTTTGATCTTGCAGGTCAAAAAATTGAACTGTTCCTTAAAAATTACCAAAAAAAGAAATACAAATACTTGAGTCTTTGATTCCGAAGGGTCTAAAAGCCAAACAAATTACACTGACAACGTTGTTCAAAAGATTATAATTGATTCTTACCAAGCCCCCAACACTTTTGAAGAACTGTTTTACCCAACAAAGTCCTTTACACCCTTTCAAGAATATTTTGCTCTCTCAACAGGAATTCCATGAAAACCACTTACAACATTAATTTCAATGATACCAACAGGAAGAAGGCAAAGTTTTTATTGCGGTTCGACAGTCTCTGCCTTCAATTAACTTGACTCTCCCAGCATATCAATCATCACTTGTTTTTAGCTGTGCAATTAGATATTTTCTGTAGAATATCCCAACCTTTTCACAACCAACCAGTGACATCTGGCAAAATCAAGTGCCCTAGGCATGTATATAAATTGGAGTCATAGTTTGCCATCCTATCAGCAGAAAAGAAAAAAACATTTTTAAATTTACAAAGAATAAAAAATCTTCAAATTTATCCTTTTTTCTCATATTTCAAGACAATCAATATGTTTTTAAGGTCTAATTATCAAAATTCAACAACTTTTATTGAGACACCTTTTCAGGATAATTATCAAAATTGAAATTTAATATTTTCCAGCATCCAAATAGCATTGAATTCATTTTGGTAATTCTCATGAACACAAATATTTTGAGATTTGATTTTTATAGAAACTTTTTTCTTCCTTCCCTTATATTTGTATCTGGTAATGTAAGGGAAGAGAAGAAGAAAGAGAAAGAAGTAGGATAGAATGTAATGAGAGGTAGAGAGAACAACTGAACATCGAGAGAAAGGAAGAGGTAGAGAGAGGGAGAAGAGATAGAAGAGAGGAGGAAGAAGGCAGGAAGAAAGAACAACTGAATATCGGACAACCTGCCGATTAGCAAGTATTGAAGAAATGCAAAGAAACAATAATGGAACCAACAAATCGACCAAAATTTATATCCAGAAATGTACAAGAGGCTTCTTTTTCTTTATGGTAGTTCAGACGGCCTACAAAATCAAATCTTGTTATGATTCATAAACTTTTTCTCTCAATCAAAAAATAAAATGACCTCTAGAAGTAGCAGTGAGCAAACATGTGACAAGGAATTTAGAACACAAAGAGAGAGAGAGGTAGAGAGAGGAAAAAGGGAGAGGAAGAGAAGCAAAGATGAGAGAAGAAGAGATAGCTGAGAGGAGGAGAAGACAGGAAGTTACTGAACATTGTCC
The DNA here is from genome assembly GCA_963585895.1 of Sepioteuthis lessoniana. Lineage (NCBI taxonomy): Eukaryota > Metazoa > Mollusca > Cephalopoda > Myopsida > Loliginidae > Sepioteuthis > Sepioteuthis lessoniana. The sequence goes on from OY757908.1 coordinate 6,580,192, forward strand.
TTCCAATTGATCAATAGGGATGGAAGAAATGCAAAGAAACAATTATGGAATCAACAAATCAACCAAAATTTATAACCAGTGTTGTCCAGAGCGGGCGTAAAAGGCAATAGGAAACTGATTCTTGTATCAATCCAACAGAGACCACTATTGTTGGTTTCAGGGCGTATTGAGTTGAGCGCTCTCTCTCTCTCTCGGTAGCTGATCCTTCTCTCTCACTTTCTCCCTAGTTCTCCTTCCTTCCTTCCTTCCTTCCTTCGTTCGTTCGTTCGTTCGTTGAGTTGTAACGCGTTCGTCGGGCAAATGCACTTAGAATGCTTCTGCCTTTCAGCTGTTACCGTGCGTATTTGTATGTTCGTAAGCTCTCGCACTAATTTGCATACGTGTACATTACCTCTCGCTGGTTCGAGATCTCCCCTCGTCAAATATGCTCACGGCAGCCATATCGGTTTCTCTTCGACAAGCCAGTTTTTTTTGTTGTAAGTAGCCAGCCATTTTTGGTTTTGGCTGCTTGCGAGAAGGTTGTGTTTTTATTTCAGGCGCGACGAAAAGGATTTTACCATCTTCTCCCGGCTGGTCTGAATAGTCCTGACCTTGTTGGAACAATAAGATAAGTTTTTTTCTCCCACCTTTTTTTTACTTCATTTCTTCCCTTTTTTCATCCTTACACCCCCACCTTTTTTTATCCACCCGGCCCATTATTTATGGCCGGCCGGTTGGACGGCTCGGCCATAAAGGCCCTATTTCCCCAAAGTAAGGGTGACCCCCCCCCACATTGTCCCAAAAAAAGAAATCGAAATCACCGCCAAAAATGACCCTCCCCTTGACGAAAATTCTGTGCCACTATCTCCCCCTAAAAATACCCCTCCACCTGAAAAAGAAAGAAAATCACCCTCCCCTCATAAAAATGCCCCTCCCTCAGACCAAATTGAAAGCAGTAATAAAAAGAGTTCCCCATTGAAGGAGGGCTCACCCCCCAAGAAAAATGACCAGAAAGAAGGCGGCGAAAACATATGGAAAGCGCCGCCGAAAATCCAGGTCGATGTCACAGACTTGCTCCAGAGGGCAAAGGCCATATCCAGCCAAGTGCAGGAGCATGGCCTTATGTTCAATTTGGAGGAGGTGAGACTTGACCAAAAGAAAAGAACGGTGTCTGTCTTTGTCGTGGACAAACGCTCTAGAAAGATCGTTAAGCCCGTCAAAGACATGGTTTTACGTCAGCTATCCAGCCTGGGCGTAAAGGTGCAAGCTATCATAGCGGGCTCCTCTTACGCTTTTTGGGATATACTGCTGCCGACTGAAGAAGAAGCCGTTGCCCTAACACGGAAAACTCTTGAAAATAAAGAATATTTTTTCCGAACGGAGTATATGGGGCGACGGCGGACCACGGTCTCAGTATACGAGGTTCCCAGCTTCCTGAGAGACGCGAATTTGGCCGCATTTATGCTAAATTTTGGTGACATCGTCTTGGCAACCCATGACGGAATGCGTGGGGAGTGGAGGTTTGACCTAATGTTAGACGCTAAGACCTTCTTCTCCGTTCCCAACTGGTTGGATGTGGAAGGGCGCAGGCTTCCGGTTATTGTCTCTGGACGTAAACCTGCCTGCTGGCACTGTGGTGAGATTGGTCACCTCTCTGCAGTTTGCCCAGGGAAGAAGGCCCTGAAGAAGCCCGACCAGGATGCCGGTACCCCCCCACCTGTTGTAAAAAACAACGACAAAAAGGAGGCTCCCGTAGTCTTGCCGACTTCAGCAGCAACAAAAAGCCTCACTCCTCCTACGTCATCTACGGTTAGTTCCGAAGAGGCGGGGGGCGAGTGGCTGACGGTGGGAAAAGGTGGGAGGAAGATCCAACCAGCGGATCCTCAATCCCGAAAGTCAACCCAGGTGGGCACCAACAGTTCCCCCACCTCTAAATCATATGCAGAACGCATAAAATCCCCCAGTCCCAAAAAATTCCTGCCCAAAACTCCTCCCAAACAGTCCATCCCTCCCTTGGTTAGGTCTTTCAGTCCAGGCCGGGAGAAATTCGAGCAGCTGATGGAGTTCAAGAAGCGGCTGGACCTACAGAGGAAGTCGACCCCCCCAACCAGGACCCTCTCGATCCACCCCTTCATCACCCAAGCAGCCCAGAACATTAAGACCTCCATCCACACCTCCACCAAAGTCCATCCCTCCCCCAAACCTAACAGCATTAAAACCCCATCTGAAGAAGGGACCCCCCCCCCTCCGCTGCCGTTGGAGTCGCCACCTTCCAAGCCGTCACCGCCACCAGTAGCAGCAACAGCAACAACTTCGCCCTCCTCATCTCCGAAGAAATGGCAGCGGAGTTCATCCATCGATAGTTCGGGGGATGAGGTCCCTAAACATCAGAAAAAAGAAAGGAGGGGGGAGAAGAAACTCTATCACTCTGGTGTAAAGATTTGCCGGGTGGATGAGGGGGTCCTGGACCGTCATCATAAGGTCCAGCCGCAACTCATCAAAGACTTGAGGGTCCTCCACAATTTCAAGGAGGTGAACGGTAAAAATGTGGAGGACCCTCTAAATTTCCCAAAGGCATGGGTAACATCGGTCATCAGGAAGGGCCGGGGGTCCGAAGGTGTAATTAAAATGTTGGGGGAAGCCAACGAGGCCCTCGGCCCAATAAGCATCATAAAAGATGACAGTGATTCATGTAAGGGACTCATTGGGAGGGTCCCTGTTGTGTTACACCCTTCCTTGTATAGGGCTGTAAAATTAACTTTCCCGCGAGACATCGGGGGTCTCGCTCATGACGGAGCCATCACTAATGAGATGGCCACAGGATCCATGAGCCAGACCGTTGGGGTCTTGACCCCTGTCATGTTTAGTCCAGGCACCCAACCCCTGTAAATGTTTAATGATGGATTTAAGGTTGGCTAGTCTAAATGGCCACGGCCTGAGGGCGGGTTCTAGAAGATCCCACTTGTTTTTATACCTCCAGCGTCGCGGCATTGATATATGTTGTTTGCAGGAGACTCGCTTTAACTCCAACTTCCATGAAGATATTCTGTCAAAGGACTATTTGTCCTTCTCAGCCTATTTTGATGGTCGTTCCAGAGGTGTCACCTGGCTGATAAGTAGACGTCTCGACGCTACGTGTGCTCTTGTTCTTTCAGATCCGGCGGGCAGACTTTGCGTGGTGGACGTTACCATAAAGGATAAGGCGTTTCGCTTGATTGGGGTTTATGGACCCAACGCTACCAGTGAGCTCCCTGTGTTTTTCCGGCGCATCGAGCCGTACGTTATTCCGTCGAAGCGGGTAATTTTAGTGGGAGATTGGAACGCCGTCCTTGATCCCAATTTGGATAGAGGGGCCATTAGTGCGGCTACTAATACCTTGGATGCGAGATATTTTCGCGAGTTTGTACAGCAACTTGATCTCGTTGACAAATTTCGTGAAAGGCATCCAAATAAGCTAGCTTGGACTTGGACCGGTAGGGGCGCCTCGGCCCAGCTTTATAGCTATTTGGACCGAGTGTTAGTTAGGCGAGTCGACCTAGACTATTTAGGTGGTCCAAGTTTTAATGCCTATAAAGATTCCGACCACAAATTTTTATGTATGTCGATTAGGTTAAATAAGGCTAGATGTAGGATGTCTAGTTACTGGAAGTTCAACCTTTCCCTTTTGGCTGAGGCTGACTTCCGGAACCAGCTAGAACTAATGATAAAGCGGGAACTGATGGGGGCTATTATGGGAAATAGGTGGTGGGCTAAGCTTAAGGATAGTATTAGATCCTTTGCTGCCGACTATGGTAGGAGACTCAAGTCAGCCAGGGTAGCGGAGCAAAGAGCGATTAAGGATAAGCTAGATAGGGTGGTTTTGGTGGGAGATAGTGGGCTAGTTAACGTAGCTAAGGCCGAGCTGGCCTCCTTGCAAATTAAGGAGTACCAAGCTCTGGTAGTTAGAGCTAGGTTAAAAAGAATGTTGTGCGAGGCGACGAATATGGCCCAGGAACTACGGGCTGAGGAACTGAGGCATGCATCAGATCGGCATATTGCCAGTGTCACATCGCCGGATGGGCAACGTCGAACTACAAACGAAGCCATCTGTGGGGAGTTCCGGCAGTATTTCCTGAATCTTTTCACCAGGGAGCCCGGACTGAGTTCCTCTCAGTTCGACACCTATCTTGCCGACTTCCCTCGCCTTTCGGCGACTGAAGCGGCTGGGTGTGAGGGGCGCATAAAGGAGAAGGAGATTCGGGATGCACTGAAGTCGGTCGGGCTGGATAAGTCTCCCGGAATTGATGGTCTGCCCTACGAAGTGTACTTGAGGCTGTCGCACATGTTTGTCCCCTTACTGGCAACCACCTATGACAACTGGATGAGGCAGGGTACTATACCCGGACGCTTCACCAGGGGCATAGTGAAGTTGCTTCGTAAGAACAAACATGGTGGGGATGGGATAAGTAACTTTCGCCCTTTAACGATGTTAAACACGGACTTAAAGATTTTGGCGAAGATCCTAGCAAACCGTGTGCAGACTGTCCTGCCTAGTCTAATTTGCCCCGAACAGACTTGTGCTGTGAAGGGTAGGACTATCCAGGACAGTCTTCATCTGGTCCGCACGATCGTAGAAAAAGTCGACGGAAATGCCGCGCTGATCAATTTAGATCAGTCCAAGGCCTTTGATAGGGTTGACCATGCTTTTCTGGAGGCTGTCTTGTCTGCGGCCGGTTTCGGGGTGGATTTTCGCACCTGGATACGTCTCCTTTATGCGTCCCCCGGAGTGGTGGTGGAGGTGAACGGGGTAAGGTCGGAGCCCTTCACTCTGACTCGATCGATTCGTCAGGGTTGCCCGTTATCGCCAATGCTCTATATCCTTGCGCTAGAGCCTTTTCTGCGCAAGCTAAAGGCGAACCCGGTCCTACGCGGCCTCACGCTACCTGGCGCCACTGAGGTAGCCAGGTACACTGCATACGCTGACGACGTCAGCGTGCTTGTAACGAGCAGTGCCGAGGTGGAGGAGGTGAGCAAAGAAATCGGGAGGTACGAAGCTGTGACAGGGGCCAAGATTAACCGCGAAAAGTCTGTCGGCTTGCGGTTGGGCTCGTGGAAAGGCTGTGCTCTTCCCGGCCCCTTCAATTGGAAAGACGGTCCGTGCAAGATACTCGGCGTCTGGTTCGGGCCTGATCTTCAATTGGAGAAAAATTGGTCGGAAGTACTAGAAAAGGTCGTAGCTGCAACGGAGTTGTGGCTACGTAGGCATCTATCCCTTAAGGGTTGGGCGGAGGTGTGCTGTTTGCACATTTACTCCCTAGCCGTTTACCGACTTTCAGTGCTTCCTATCCCGGCCACCATCCTATTCAAGCTGGAAAGGATTCTCTTCCAGTTTCTCTGGGCTGAGAGACATCCTTTGGTGCGGCAGGAGATCTGTTTCCTTCACCCTTCCGAAGGCGGTCTAGGTGTGCCTAACGTCGAGGCACGGCGCCATACTTTGCGTCTTACTTTCCTAGACCGAATGTGTTCACGAGATACGGCGGCGGCGGGAAGCGTCTGGAAAGAAGACGCTAAACAATCTTTCCCGTCGCTAAGAAGTGTGCATTTCGCTGACGGGGCCCATCGGTTGCCTAGACGCGAATGTCCCTTCTATCGCGAGTGCCAGCATGCTTTGAGAGTTCTCTCTTGGCTGCAGACAGGTCTCTCTGACAGCTGGCCGTTGTCGAGTAGGGCATTATATCAATGTTTAGTTAGGGGGGCCGCTAGCGACGGTCTGATTGGCGAGCTCGGTGTGACGGAGGTGGAGGGTCGCTTACTGTGGCCTTGGGCCCCCAGGATGAGGTGTCTCAATAATGACGAGGCTTCCCTCACCTGGCTGGTCATTCGGAACGCCCTCTGGGTCGGCAAGAAATTGTTTGCAGCGCAACAGGTTATTTCACCAGAGTGCGGACGGTGCGGTGATTTGGAGGAGACCATGGTCATGCCTTCTTTCACTGCCCGGTCGTACGGCCGCTGTGCAAGCTTCTTGAAGGCTACATGGTCCGCATCCTCAACGGAAAGTTCTTTGTCCTGGAAGCCAGTTCTGTGTGCAGCAATGTGGTACCGAAGTTGAACAGACTGGAACACTATGTGTTTCTCTGCTTGCTCGGCGTTATGCGTGTCGTGATTTGGACGACAAGAAAGAAGGAACTCTTTGAGGATGAGTCTTTTTCTTCTCAGACCCTGGTGGCATTTTTCAAACACCAAATTAAAGTCAAAATCCGGTCTGAGAGAAAGAGACTCTCTTCACTGGAGTTTGGCGAAAGGTGGGTGACTGTTGCGCGCTTGTGTCGCGTGGTAGGAGCCAACCTTATTTTCAACTTGGACATCCCAGGGTCTTAAGGATTTTGGGTTACTGGAAAGACATGACCACCCAGCCCAGGTAAGTTAGAGTTTAGGCCATTTTTGATTTAGTTTGTTCCCTTTTCGGTTAACTTAGCTAGAGTATGCGAGGTCATTGGGCTCCCTCTTTTTTTTGTCCCCTTTCTTTTGTTTTACTCCCCTTCCCTTCCCCTCTGTTAGATGACAGGAATTGGAGTTCTCCAGGAGTGCGACGGGGTGTTCATGTTATTTTGTGTATTTATTGTATTTATTGTTTTCTTATGTTATTATTTATCAATTATTTACCAATTATTTATTTATTCTCCGTCGACACTATTTTCGACTGGTTAACTCCTCTTTCTGCCATGTTATAGTACGTGGGGGGGACCCCATACTAACCTTCATAATGTATATATGTTTTGTTCCTGTTTCGTTTTAGGGGACTTGTAAATATATGTATATAGTTTTCTTTGTTCCCCTTCCCCCTCACACTGTAAATATGGGATTAGTTTTTAAAAAGTCCATGGAGTATTTGTGTCTTTTTGATGATTGATGAATGCAGTTTGATTATAATATGTGTTATTGAGGTATTGTGGTGCTATCATCTTGGAGATATGTATCGGTCAGTGAATGAGTCTAGTTAAGTTAGAGATTAGGATAGTGTTGACCGGCCTTCCCCCCCCCATTTTTAGGCCTCGTGCCATATTTGTATTTCATTTACAATAAATATTCTCTTTGACAAGCCAGACACGTTCGTGCGCGCTTCGAATGCCCAGGTACATTACCTTCACATCCAGAAATGTACAAGAGGCTTATTTTTCTTTATGCTTGTATTTCAAAGGGCTTATAAAGTTAATATTTATTATGATTCATTAACTTTTTATTACAGCCAAAAAATAAAATGACCTCTTCATGTAGCGGTAAGCAATCATGTAGCAAGTAAGCTGACAAAATCAAATCTTGTTATGATTCAAAAACTTTTTGTCTCAAAGAAAAAAAACAAATGTCCTCTAGATATGGTGTTGAGCAAATATGTGACTTTTAAGCAAATCAGAATCACTGTAGACTAAAACTTGGTGGGAGGCACTTTCTTGATTTCATCAAAATCTTGCCCTGTCGGCAGGGGATAGAATATGCCAACTGTACTCTCTCTCCTCACAGGTGTAAGACCCCACCCAAAAACAGGTGT